>AP027107.1:10628172-12078172 GCA_028142955.1 Pinctada fucata | reverse complement strand
TTCGGTTTCAGATAGGTAAAATTTCATTCATTTACTCATATTGATCATTTCTGCTATAAAAAGCGCCCATTAGACCTCTATATGCGCGCTCCTTCCTCTTGTACCAGGTTCGATAGGGATGTATGCACTATACCAATCGAAAGAGGAGACTTGGGGCTAGGTACATGTCAAGTTTCATCGAGATTGATTTGGTTTCAGATAGGTAAAATTTCATTCATTTACTCATATTGATCATTTCTGCTATAAAAAGCGCCCATTAGACCTCTATATGCGCGCTCCTTCGTCTTGTACCAAGTTCGATAGGGATGTATGCGCTATATCAATCGAAAGAGGAGACTTGGGGCTAGGTACATGTCAAGTTTCCTTCAGATTGATTTGGTTTCAAATAGGTAAAATTTCATTCATTTACTCATATTGATCATTTCTGCTATAAAAAGCGCATTTTAAACCTCTATATGCGCGCTCCTACTTCTTGTACCACGTTCGATAGGGATGTATGCACTATATACCAATCGAAAGAGGAGACTTGGGGCTAGGTACATGTCAAGTGTCATTGAGATTGATTTGGTTTCAGATAGGTAAAATTTCATTCATTTACTCATATTGATCATTTCTGCTATAAAAAGCGCCCATTAGACCTCTATATGCGCGCTCCTTCCTCTTGTATCAGGTTCGATAGGGATGTATGCGCTATACCAATCGAAAGAGAATACTTGAGGCTAGGGACAGGTCAAGTTTCATTGAGATTGATTTGTTTTCAGATAGGTAAAATTTCATTCATTTACTCATATTGATCATTTCTGCTATAAAAAGCGCCCATTAGACCTCTATATGTGCGCTCCTACCTCTTGTACCAGGTTCGATAGGGATGGATGCGCTATACCAATCAAAAGAGGAGACTTGGGGCTAGGTACATGTCAAGTTTCATCGAGATTGATTTGGTTTCAGATAGGTAAAATTTCATTCATTTACTCATATTGATCATTTCTGCTATAAAAAGCGCCCATTAGACCTCTATATGCGCGCTCCTACGTCTTGTACCAGGTTCGATAGGGATGTATGCGCTATACCAATCAAAAGAGGAGACTTGGGGCTAGGTACATGTCAAGTTTCATCGAGATTGATTTGGTTTCAGATAGGTAAAATTTCATTCATTTACTCATATTGATCATTTCTGCTATAAAAAGCGCCCATTAGACCTCTATATGCGCGCTCCTACGTCTTGTACCAGGTTCGATAGGGATGTATGCACTATACCAATAGAAAGAGGAGACTTGGGGCTAGGTACATATCAAGTTTCATCGAGATTGATTCGGTTTCAGATAGGTAAAATTTCATTCATTTACTCATATTGATCATTTCTGCTATAAAAAGGGCCCATTAGACCTCTATATGCGCGCTCCTTCCTCTTGTACCAGGTTCGATAGGGATGTATGCACTATACCAATCGAAAGAGGAGACTTGGGGCTAGGTACATGTCAAGTTTCATCGAGATTGATTTGGTTTCAGATAGGTAAAATTTCATTCATTTACTCATATTGATCATTTCTGCTATAAAAAGCGCCCATTAGACCTCTATATGCGCGCTCCTACGTCTTGTACCAGGTTCGATAGGGATGTATGCACTATACCAATAGCAAGAGGAGACTTGGGGCTAGGTACATATCAAGTTTCATCGAGATTGATTCGGTTTCAGATAGGTAAAATTTCATTCATTTACTCATATTGATCATTTCTGCTATAAAAAGCGCCCATTAGACCTCTATATGCGCGCTCCTTCCTCTTGTACCAGGTTCGATAGGGATGTATGCACTATACCAATCGAAAGAGGAGACTTGGGGCTAGGTACATGTCAAGTTTCATCGAGATTGATTTGGTTTCAGATAGGTAAAATTTCATTCATTTACTCATATTGATCATTTCTGCTATAAAAAGCGCCCATTAGACCTCTATATGCGCGCTCCTTCGTCTTGTACCAAGTTCGATAGGGATGTATGCGCTATATCAATCGAAAGAGGAGACTTGGGGCTAGGTACATGTCAAGTTTCCTTCAGATTGATTTGGTTTCAAATAGGTAAAATTTCATTCATTTACTCATATTGATCATTTCTGCTATAAAAAGCGCATTTTAGACCTCTATATGCGCGCTCCTACTTCTTGTACCACGTTCGATAGGGATGTATGCACTATATACCAATCGAAAGAGGAGACTTGGGGCTAGGTACATGTCAAGTGTCATTGAGATTGATTTGGTTTCAGATAGGTAAAATTTCATTCATTTACTCATATTGATCATTTCTGCTATAAAAAGCGCCCATTAGACCTCTATATGCGCGCTCCTTCCTCTTGTATCAGGTTCGATAGGGATGTATGCGCTATACCAATCGAAAGAGAATACTTGAGGCTAGGGACAGGTCAAGTTTCATTGAGATTGGTTTGTTTTCAGATAGGTAAAATTTCATTCATTTACTCATATTGATCATTTCTGCTATAAAAAGCGCCCATTAGACCTCTATATGTGCGCTCCTACCTCTTGTACCAGGTTCGATAGGGATGGATGCGCTATACCAATCAAAAGAGGAGACTTGGGGCTAGGTACATGTCAAGTTTCATCGAGATTGATTTGGTTTCAGATAGGTAAAATTTCATTCATTTACTCATATTGATAATTTCTGCTATAAAAAGCGCCCATTAGACCTCTATATGCGCGCTCCTTCGTCTTGTACCAGGTTCGATAGGGATGTATGCGCTATACCAATCGAAAGAGGAGACTTGGGGCTAGGTACATGTTAAGTTTCATTGAGATTGATTTGGTTTCAGATAGGTAAAATTTCATTCATTTTTTCATATTGATCATTTCTGCTATAAAAAGCGCCCATTAGACCTCTATATGCGCGCTCCTACTTCTTGTACCAGGTTCGATAGGGATGTATCCACTATACCAATCGAAAGAGGAGACTTGGGCTAGGTACATGTCAAGTTTCATCTAGATTGATTTGGTTTCAGATAGGTAAAATTTCATTCATTTACTCATATTGATCATTTCTGCTATAAAAAGCGCCCATTAGACCTCTATATGCGCGCTCCTACGTCTTGCACCAGGTTCGATACGGATGTATGCGCTGTACCAATCGAAAGAGGAGACTTGGGGCTAGGTACATGTCAAGTTTCATTGAGATTGATTTGGTTTCAGATAGGTAAAATTTCATTCATTTACTCATATTGATCATTTCTGCTATAAAAAGCGCCCATTAGACCTCTATATGCGCGCTCCTACGTCTTGCACCAGGTTCGATACGGATGTATGCGCTATACCAATAGAAATAGGAGACTTGGTGCTAGGTACATGTCAAGTTTCATCGAGATTGATTTGGTTTCAGATAGGTAAAATTTCATTTATTTACTCATATTGATCATTTCTGCTATAAAAAGCGCCGATTAGACCTCTATATGCGCGCTCCTACGTCTTTCACCAGGTTCGATACGGATGTATGCGCTATACCAATCGTAATAGGAGACTTGGGGTTAGGTACATGTCAATTTTCATCGAGATTGATTTGGTTTCAGATAGGTAAAATTTCATTCATTTACTCATATTGATCATTTCTGCTATAAAAAGCGCCCATTAGACCTCTATATGCGCGCTCCTACGTCTTGCACCAGGTTCGATACGGATGTATGCGCTATACCAATCAAAAGAGGAGACTTGGGGCTAGGTACATGTCAAGTTTCATTGAGATTGATTTGGTTTCAGATAGGAAAAAATTTCATTCATTTACTCTTATTGATCATTTCTGCTATAAAAAGCGCCCATTAGACCTCTATATGCGCGCTCCTACTTCTTGTACCAGGTTCGATAGGGATGTATGCACTATACCAATCGAAAGAGGAGACTTGGGCTAGGTACATGTCAAGTTTCATCGAGATTGATTTGGTTTCAGATAGGTAAAATTTCATTCATTTACTCATATTGATCATTTCTGCTATAAAAAGCGCCCATTAGACCTCTATATGCGCGCTCCTACCTCTTGTACCAGGTTCGATAGGGATGTATGCACTATACCAATCAAAAGAAGACACTTGGGGATAGGTACATGTCAAGTTTCATCGAGATTGATTTGGTTTCAGATAGGTAAAATTTCATTCATTTACTCATATTGATCATTTCTGCTATAAAAAGCGCCCATTAGACCTCTATATGCGCGCTCCTTCGTCTTGTACCAGGTTCGATAGGGATGTATGCACTATACCAATCAAAAGAGGATACTTGGGGCTAGGTACATGTCAAGTTTCATCGAGATTGATTTGGTTTCAGATAGGTAAAATTTCATTCATTTACTCATATTGATCATTTCTGCTATAAAAAGCGCCCATTAGACCTCTATATGCGCGCTCCTACGTCTTGTACCAGGTTCGATAGGGATGTATGCACTATACCAATAGAAAGAGGAGACTTAGGGCTAGGTACATGTCAAGTTTCATCGAGATTGATTCGGTTTCAGATAGGTAAAATTTCATTCATTTACTCATATTGATCATTTCTGCTATAAAAAGCGCCCATTAGACCTCTATATGCGCGCTCCTACATATTGCACCAGGTTCGATAAGGATGTATGCACTATACCAATCGAAGGAAGATACTTGAGGCTAGGTACATGTCAAGTTTCATCGAGATTGATTTGGTTTCAGATAGGTAAAATTTCATTCATTTACTCATACTAATCATTTCTGCTATAAAAAGCGCCCATTAGACCTCTATATGCGCGCTCCTACGTCTTGTACCACGTTCGATAGGGATGTATGCACTATACCAATCAAAAGAGGAGACTTGGGGCTAGGTACATGTCAAGTTTCATCGAGATTGATTTGGTTTCAGATAGGTAAAATTTCATTCATTTACTCATATTGATCATTTCTGCTATAAAAAGCGCCCATTAGACCTCTATATGCGCGCTCCTTCGTCTTGTACCAGGTTCGATAGGGATGTATGCGCTATACCATTCGAAAGAGAAGACCTGGGGCTAGGTATATGTCAAGTTTCATTGAGATTGATTTGGTTTCAGATAGGTAAAATTTCATTCATTTTCTCATATTGATCATATCTGCTATAAAAAGCGCCCATTAGACCTCTATATGCGCGCTCCTACGTCTTGTACCACGTTCGATAGGGATGTATGCGCTATACCAATAGAAAGAAGAGACTTGGGGCTAGGTACATGTCAAGTTTCATCGAGATTGATTTGGTTTCAGATAGGTAAAATTTCATTCATTTACTCATATTGATCATTTCTGCTATAAAAAGCGCCCAATAGACCTCTATATGCGCGCTCCTACGTCTTGTACCAGGTTCGATAGGGATGTATGCGCTATACCATTCGAAAGAGAAGACTTAGGGCTAGGTATATGTCAAGTTTCATTGAGATTGATTTGGTTTCAGATAGGTAAAATTTCATTCATTTACTCATATTGATCATTTCTGCTATAAAAAGCGCCCATTAGACCTCTATATGCGCGCTCTTACGTCTTGTACCAAGTTCGATAGGGATGTATGCGCTATATCAATCGAAAGAAGAGACTTGGGGCTAGGTACAGGTCAAGTTTCATCGAGATTGATTTGGTTTCAGATAGGTAAAATTTCATTCATTTACTCATATTGATCATTTCTGCTATAAACAGCGCCCATTAGACCTCTATATGCGCGCTCCTACTTCTTGTACCAGGTTCGATAGGGATGTATGCACTATACCAATCGAAGGAAGATACTTGGGGCTAGGTACATGTCAAGTTTCATCGAGATTGATTTGGTTTCAGATAGGTAAAATTTCATTCATTTACTCATATTGATCATTTCTGCTATAAAAAGCGCACTTTAGACCTCTATATGCGCGCTCCTACTTCTTGTACCACGTTCGATAGGGATGTATGCACTATACCAATCGAAAGAGGAGACTTGGGGCTAGGTACATGTCAAGTGTCATTGAGATTGATTTGGTTTCAGATAGGTAAAATTTCATTCATTTACTCATATTGATCATTTCTGCTATAAAAAGCGCCCATTAGACCTCTATATGCGCGCTCCTACGTCTTGTACCAGGTTCGATAGGGATGTATGCACTATACCAATCGAAGGAAGATACTTGGGGCTAGGTACATGTCAAGTTTCATCGAGATTGATTTGGTTTCAGATAGGTAAAATTTCATTCATTTACTCATACTAATCATTTCTGCTATGAAAAGCGCACATTAGACCTCTATATGCGCGCTCCCACGTCTTGTACCACGTTCGATAGGGATGTATGCACTATACCAACCAAAAGAGGAGACTTGGGGCTAGGTACATATCAAGTTTCATCGAGATTGATTTGGTTTCAGATAGGTAAAATTTCATTCATTTACTCATATTGATCATTTCTGCTGTAAAAAGCGCCCAATAGACCTCTATATGCGCGCTCCTACGTCTTGTACCAGGTTCGATAGGGATGTATGCACTATACCATTCGAAAGAGAAGACTTGGGGCTAGGTACATGTCAAGTTTCATTGAGATTGATTTGGTTTCAGATAGGTAAAATTTCATTCATTTACTCATATTGATCATTTCTGCTATAAAAAGCGCCCATTAGACCTCTATATGCGCGCCCCTACGTCTTGTACCAAGTTCGATAGGGATGTATGCGCTATATCAATCGAAAGAGGAGACTTGGGGCTAGGTACATGTCAAGTGTCATTGAGATTGATTTGGTTTCAGATAGGTAAAATTTCATTCATTTACTCATATTGATCATTTCTGCTATAAAAAGCGCACTTTAGACCTCTATATGCGCGCTCCTACTTCTTGTACCACGTTCGATAGGGATGTATGCACTATACCAATCGAAAGAGGAGACTTGGGGCTAGGTACATGTCAAGTGTCATTGAGATTGATTTGGTTTCAGATAGGTAAAATTTCATTCATTTACTCATATTGATCATTTCTGCTATAAAAAGCGCCCATTAGACCTCTATATGCGCGCTCCTTCCTCTTGTACCAGATTCGATAGGGATGTATGCGCTATACCAATCGAAAGAGAATACTTGAGGCTAGGGACAAGTCAAGTTTCATTGAGATTGATTTGGTTTCAGATAGGTAAAATTTCATTCATTTACTCATATTGATCATTTCTGCTATAAAAAGCGCCCATTAGACCTCTATATGTGCACTCCTACCTCTTGTACCAGGTTCGATAGGGATGGATGCGCTATATTAATCAAAAGAAGAGACTTGGGGCTAGGTACATGTCAAGTTTCATCGAGATTGATTTGGTTTCAGATAGGTAAAATTTCATTCATTTACTCATATTGATCATTTCTGCTATAGAAAGCGCCCATTAGACCTCTATATGCGCGCTCCTTCGTCTTGTACCAGGTTCGATAGGGATGTATGCGCTATACCAATCGAATGAAGAGACTTGGGGCTAGGTACATGTCAAGTTTCATTGAGATTGATTTGGTTTCAGATAGGTAAAATTTCATTCATTTTCTCATATTGATCATTTCTGCTATAAAAAGCGCCCATTAGACCTCTATATGCGCGCTCCTACTTCTTGTACCATGTTCGATAGGGATGTATGCACTATACCAATCAAAAGAAGAGACTTGGGGATAGGAACATGTCAAGTTTCATCGAGATTGATTTGGTTTCAGATAGGTAAAATTTCATTCATTTACTCATATTGATCATTTCTGCTATAAAAAGCGCCCATTAGACCTCTATATGCGCGCTCCTTCGTCTTGTACCAGGTTCGATATGGATGTATGCACTATACCAATCAAAAGAGGAGACATGGGGCTAGGTACATGTCAAGTTTCATCGAGATTGATTCGGTTTCAGATAGGTAAAATTTCATTCATTTACTCATATTGATCATTTCTGCTATAAAAAGCGCCCATTAGAGCTCTATATGCGCGCTCCTTCGTCTTGTACCAAGTTCGATAGGGATGTATGCGCTATAGCAATCGAAAGAGGAGACTTGGGGCTAGGTACATATTAAGTTTCATTTAGATTGATTTGGTTTCAGATAGGTAAAATTTCATTCATTTACTCATATTGATCATTTCTGCTATAAAAAGCGCCCTTTAGACCTCTATATGCGCGCTCCTACGTCTTGTATCACGTTCAATAGGGATGTATGCACTATACCAATCGAAGGAAGATACTTGGGGCTAGGTACATGTCAAGTTTCATCTAGATTGATTTGGTTTCAGATAGGTAAAATTTCATTCATTTACTCATATTGATCATTTCTGCTATAAAAAGCACCCATTAGACCTTTATATGCGCGCTCCTACCTCTTGTACCAGGTTCGATAGGGATGTATGCACTATACCAATCGAAGGAAGATACTTGGGGCTAGGTACATGTCAAGTTTCATCGAGATTGATTTGGTTTCAGATAGGTAAAATTTCATTCATTTACTCATACTAATCATTTCTGCTATAAAAAGCGCCCATTAGACCTCTATATGCGCGCTCCTACGTCTTGTACCAGGTTCGATAGGGATGTATGCACTATACCAATCAAAAGAGGAGACTTGGGGCTAGGTACATGTCAAGTTTCATCGAGATTGATTTGGTTTCAGATAGGTAAAATTTCATTCATTTACTCATATTGATCATTTCTGCTATAAAAAGCGCCCATTAGACCTCTATATGCGCGCTCCTTCGTCTTGTACCAGGTTCGATAGGGATGTATGAGCTATACCATTCGAAAGAGAAGACTTGGGGCTAGGTATATGTCAAGTTTCATTGAGATTGATTTGGTTTCAGATAGGTAAAATTTCATTCATTTTCTCATATTGATCATTTCTGCTATAAAAAGCGCCCATTAGACCTCTATATGCGCGCTCCTACGTCTTGTTCCACGTTCGATAGGGATGTATGCGCTATACCAATCGAAATAGGAGACTTTGGGCTAGGTACATGTCAAGTTTCATCGAGATTGATTTGGTTTCAGATAGGTAAAATTTCATTCATTTACTCATATTGATCATTTCTGCTATAAAAAGCGCCCATTAGACCTCTATATGCGCGCTCCTACGTCTTGTACCAGGTTCGATAGGGATGTATGCACTATACCATTCGAAAGAGAAGACTTGGGGCTAGGTATATGTCAAGTTTCATTGAGATTGATTTGGTTTCAGATAGGAAAAATTTCATTCATTTACTCATATTGATCATTTCTGCTATAAAAAGCGCCCATTAGACCTCTATATGCGCGCTCCTACGTCTTGTACCAAGTTCGATAGGGATGTATGCGCTATATCAATCAAAAGAGGAGACTTGGGGCTAGGTACATGTCCAGTTTCCTTCAGATTGATTTGGTTTCAAATAGGTAAAATTTCATTCATTTACTCATATTGATCATTTCTGCTATAAAAAGCGCACTTTAGACCTCTATATGCGCGCTCCTACTTCTTGTACCACGTTCGATAGGGATGTATGCACTATACCAATCGAAAGAGGAGACTTGGAGCTAGGTACATGTCAAGTGTCATTGAGATTGATTTGGTTTCAGATAGGTAAAATTTCATTCATTTACTCATATTGATCATTTCTGCTATATAAAGCGCCAATTAGACCTCTATATGCGTGCTCCTTCCTCTTGTACCAGGTTCGATAGGGATGTATGCGCTATACCAATCGAAAGAGAATACTTGGGGCTAGGGACAAATCAAGTTTCATTGAGATTGATTTGGTTTCAGATAGGTAAAATTTCATTCATTTACTCATATTGATCATTTTTGCTATAAAAAGCGCCCATTAGACCTCTATATGTGCACTCCTACCTCTTGTACCAGGTTCGATAGGGATGGATGCGCTATATTAATCAAAAGAGGAGACTTGGGGCTAGGTACATGTCAAGTTTCATCGAGATTGATTTGGTTTCAGATAGGTAAAATTTCATTCATTTACTCATATTGATCATTTCTGCTATAAAAAGCGCCCATTAGACCTCTATATGCGCGCTCCTTCGTCTTGTACCAGGTTCGATAGGGATGTATGCACTATACCAATCAAAAGAGGAGACATGGGGCTAGGTACATGTCAAGTTTCATCGAGATTGATTCGGTTTCAGATAGGTAAAATTTCATTCATTTACTCATATTGATCATTTCTGCTATAAAAAGCGCCCATTAGAGCTCTATATGCGCGCTCCTTCGTCTTGTACCAAGTTCGATAGGGATGTATGCGCTATAGCAATCGAAAGAGGAGACTTGGGGCTAGGTACATATTAAGTTTCATTTAGATTGATTTGGTTTCAGATAGGTAAAATTTCATTCATTTACTCATATTGATCATTTCTGCTATAAAAAGCGCCCTTTAGACCTCTATATGCGCGCTCCTACGTCTTGTATCACGTTCAATAGGGATGTATGCACTATACCAATCGAAGGAAGATACTTGGGGCTAGGTACATGTCAAGTTTCATCTAGATTGATTTGGTTTCAGATAGGTAAAATTTCATTCATTTACTCATATTGATCATTTCTGCTATAAAAAGCACCCATTAGACCTTTATATGCGCGCTCCTACGTCTTGTACCACGTTCGATAGGGATGTATGCACTATACCAATCAAAAGAAGAGACTTGGGGCTAGGTACATGTCAAGTTTCATCGAGATTGATTTGGTTTCAGATAGGTAAAATTTCATTCATTTTCTCATATTGATCATATCTGCTATAAAAAGCGCCCATTAGACCTCTATATGCGCGCTCCTACGTCTTGTTCCAGGTTCGATAGGGATGTATGCGCTATACCATTCGAAAGAGAAGACTTGGGGCTAGGTATATGTCAAGTTTCATTGAGATTTATTTTGTTTCAGATAGGTAAAATTTCATTCATTTTCTCATATTGATCATATCTGCTATAAAAAGCGCCCATTAGACCTCTATATGCGCGCTCCTACGTCTTGTTCCACGTTCGATAGGGATGTATGCGCTATACCAATCGAAAGAGGAGACTTGTGGCTAGGTACATGTCAAGTTTCATTGAGATTGATTTGGTTTCAGATAGGTAAAATTTCATTCATTTACTCATATTGATCATTTCTGCTATAAAAAGCGCCCAATAGACCTCTATATGCGCGCTCCTACGTCTTGTACCAGGTTCGATAGGGATGTATGCGCTATACCATTCAAAAGAGAAGACTTGGGGCTAGGTATATGTCAAGTTTCATTGAGATTGATTTGGTTTCAGATAGGTAAAATTTCATTCATTTACTCATATTGATCATTTCTGCTATAAAAAGCGCACTTTAGACCTCTATATGCGCGCTCCTACTTCTTGTACCACGGTCGATAGGGATGTATGCACTATACCAATCGAAAGAGGAGACTTGGGGCTAGGTACATGTCAAGTGTCATTGAGATTGATTTGGTTTCAGATAGGTAAAATTTCATTCATTTACTCATATTGATCATTTCTGCTATAAAAAGCGCCCATTAGACCTCTATATGCGCGCTCCTACGTCTTGTACCAGGTTCGATAGGGATGTATGCACTATACCAATCGAAGGAAGATACTTGGGGCTAGGTACATGTCAAGTTTCATCGAGATTGATTTGGTTTCATATAGGTAAAATTTCATTCATTTACTCATACTAATCATTTCTGCTATAAAAAGCGCCCATTAGACCTCTATATGCGCGCTCCCACGTCTTGTACCACGTTCGATAGGGATGTATGCACTATACCAATCAAAAGAGGAGACTTGGGGCTAGGTACATGTCAAGTTTCATCGAGATAGATTTGGTTTCAGATAGGTAAAATTTCATTCATTTACTCATATTGATCATTTCTGCTATAAAAAGCGCCCATTAGACCTCTATATGCGCGGTCATTCGTCTTCTACCAGGTTCGATAGGGATGTATGCGCTATACCATTCGAAAGAGAAGACTTGGGGCTAGGTATATGTCAAGTTTCATTGAGATTGATTTGGTTTCAAATAGGTAAAATTTCATTCATTTTCTCATATTGATCATATTTGCTATAAAAAGCGCCCATTAGACCTCTATATGCGCGCTCCTACTTCTTGTACCACGTTCGATAGGGATGTATGCGCTATACCAATCGAAAGAGGAGACTTGGGGCTAGGTACATGTCAAGTTTCATCGAGATTGATTTGGTTTCAGATAGGTAAAATTTCATTCATTTACTCATATTGATCATTTCTGCTATAAAAAGCGCCCAATAGACCTCTATATGCGCGCTCCTACGTCTTGTACCAGGTTCGATAGGGATGTATGCGCTATATCAATCGAAAGAGGAGACTTGGGGCTAGGTACATGTCAAGTTTCCTTCAGATTGATTTGGTTTCAGATAGGTAAAATTTCATTCATTTACTCATATTGATCATTTCTGCTATAAAAAGCGCACTTTAGACCTCTATATGCGCGCTCCTACTTCTTGTACCACGTTCGATAGGGATGTATGCACTATACCAATCGAAAGAGGAGACTTGGGGCTAGGTACATGTCAAGTGTCATTGAGATTGATTTGGTTTCAGATAGGTAAAATTTCATTCATTTACTCATATTGATCATTTCTGCTATAAAAAGCGCACTTTAGACCTCTATATGCGCGCTCCTACGTCTTGTACCAGGTTCGATAGGGATGTATGCACTATACCAATCGAAGGAAGATACTTGGGGCTAGGTACATGTCAAGTTTCATCGAGATTGATTTGGTTTCAGATAGGTAAAATTTCATTCATTTACTCATACTAATCATTTCTGCTATAAAAAGCGCCCATTAGACCTCTATATGCGCGCTCCCACGTCTTGTACCACGTTCGATAGGGATGTATGCACTATACCAATCAAAAGAGGAGACTTGGGGCTAGGTACATGTCAAGTTTCATCGACATTAATTTGGTTTCAGATAGGTAAAATTTCATTCATTTACTCATATTGATCATTTCTGCTATAAAAAGCGCCCATTAGACCTCTATATGCGCGCTCCTTCGTCTTGTACCAGGTTCGATAGGGATGTATGCGCTAAACCATTCGAAAGAAAAGACTTGGGGCTAGGTATATGTCAAGTTTCATTGAGATTGATTTGGTTTCAGATAGGTAAAATTTTATTCATTTTCTCATATTGATCATATCTGCTATAAAAAGCGCCCATTAGACCTCTATATGCGCGCTCCTACTTCTTGTACCACGTTCGATAGGGATGTATGCGCTATACCAATCAAAAGAGGAGACTTGGGGCTAGGTACATGTCAAGTTTCATCGAGATTGATTTGGTTTCAGATAGGTAAAATTTCATTCATTTACTCATATTGATCATTTCTGCTATAAAAAGCGCCCAATAGACCTCTATATGCGCGCTCCTACGTCTTGTTCCAGGTTCGATAGGGATGTATGCACTATACCATTCGAAAGAGAAGACTTGGGGCTAGGTATATGTCAAGTTTCATTGAGATTGATTTGGTTTCAGATAGGTAAAATTTCATTCATTTACTCATATTGATCATTTCTGCTATAAAAAGCGCCCATTAGACCTCTATATGCGCGCTCCTACGTCTTGTACCAAGTTCGATAGGGATGTATGCGCTATATCAATCGAAAGAGGAGACTTGGGGCTAGGTACATGTCAAGTTTCCTTCAGATTGATTTGGTTTCAAATAGGTAAAATTTCATTCATTTACTCATACTGATCATTTCTGCTATAAAAAGCGCACTTTAGACCTCTATATGCGCGCTCCTACTTCTTGTACCACGTTCGATAGGGATGTATGCGCTATACCAATCGAAAGAGAATACTTGAGGCTAGGGACAAGTCAAGTTTCAATGAGATTGATTTGGTTTCAGATAGGTAAAATTTCATTCATTTACTCATATTGATCATTTCTGCTATAAAAAGCGCCCATTAGACCTCTATATGTGCACTCCTACCTCTTGTACCATGTTCGATAGGGATGGATGCGCTATATTAATCAAAAGAAGAGACTTGGGGCTAGGTACATGTCAAGTTTCATCGAGATTGATTTGGTTTCAGATAGGTAAAATTTCATTCATTTACTCATATTGATCATTTCTGCTATAAAAAGCGCCCATTAGACCTCTATATGCGCGCTCCTTCGTCTTGTACCAGGTTCGATAGGGATGTATGCGCTATACCAATCAAAAGAGGAGACTTGGGGCTAGGTACATGTCAAGTTTCATTCTGATTGATTTGGTTTCAGATAGGTAAAATTTCATTCATTTTCTCATATTGATCATTTCTGCTATAAAAAGCGCCCATTAGACCTCTATATGCGCGCTCCTACTTCTTGTACCAGGTTCGATAGGGATGTATGCACTATACCAATCAAAAGAAGAGACTTGGGGATAGGTACATGTCAAGTTTCATCGAGATTGATTTGGTTTCAGATAGGTAAAATTTCATTCATTTACTCATATTGATCATTTCTGCTATAAAAAGCGCCCATTAGACCTCTATATGCGCGGTCCTTCGTCTTGTACCAGGTTCGATAGGAATGTATGCACTATACCAATCGAAAGAGGAGACTTGGGGCTAGGTACATGTCAAGTTTCATCGAGATTGATTCGGTTTCAGATAGGTAAAATTTCATTCATTTACTCATATTGATCATTTCTGCTATAAAAAGCGCCCATTAGACCTCTATATGCGCGCTCCTTCGTCTTGTACCAAGTTCGATAGGGATGTATGCGCTATACCAATCGAAAGAGGAGACTTGGGGCTAGGTACATGTCAAGTTTCATTTAGATTGATTTGGTTTCAGATAGGTAAAATTTCATTCATTTACTCATATTGATCATTTCTGCTATAAAAAGCGCCCTTTAGACCTCAATATGCGCGCTCCTACGTCTTGTATCACGTTCGATAGGGAAGTATGCACTATACCAATCGAAGGAAGATACTTGGGGCTAGGTACATGTCAAGTTTCATCGAGATTGATTTGGTTTCAGATAGGTAAAATTTCATTCATTTACTCATATTGATCATTTCTGCTATAAAAAGCGCCCATTAGACCTCTATATGCGCGCTCCTACGTCTTGTACCAGGTTCGATAGGGATGTATGCACTATACCAATCGAAGGAAGACACTTGGGGCTAGGTACATGTCAAGTTTCATTGAGATTGATTTGGTTTCAGATAGGAAAAATTTCATTCATTTACTCATACTAATCATTTCTGCTATAAAAAGCGCCCATTAGACCTCTATATGCGCGCTCCTACGTCTTGTACCATGTTCGATAGGGATGTATGCACTATACCAATCAAAAGAGGAGACTTGGGGCTAGGTACATGTCAAGTTTCATCGAGATTGATTTGGTTTCAGATAGGTAAAATTTCATTCATTTACTCATATTGATCATTTCTGCTATAAAAAGCGCCCAATAGACCTCTATATGCGCGCTCCTACGTCTTGTACCAGGTTCGATAGGGATGTATGCACTATACCATTCGAAAGAGAAGACTTGGGGCTAGGTATATGTCAAGTTTCATTGAGATTGATTTGGTTTCAGATAGGTAAAATTTCATTCATTTACTCATATTGATCATTTCTGCTATAAAAAGCGCCCATTAGACCTCTATATGCGCGCTCCTACGTCTTGTACCAAGTTCGATAGGGATGTATGCGCTATATCAATCGAAAGAGGAGACTTGGGGCTAGGTACATGTCAAGTTTCCTTCAGATTGATTTGGTTTCAAATAGGTAAAATTTCATTCATTTACTCATATTGATCATTTCTGCTATAAAAAGCGCACTTTAGACCTCTATATGCGCGCTCCTACTTCTTGTACCACGTTCGATAGGGATGTATGCGCTATACCAATCGAAAGAGAATACTTGAGGCTAGGGACAAGTCAAGTTTCATTGAGATTGATATGGTTTCAGATAGGTAAAATTTCATTCATTTACTCATATTGATCATTTCTGGTATAAAAAGCGCCCATTAGACCTCTATATGTGCACTCCTACCTCTTGTACCAGGTTCGATAGGGACGAATGCGCTATATTAATCAAAAGAGGAGACTTGGGGCTAGGTACATGTCAAGTTTCATCGAGATTGATTTGGTTTCAGATAGGTAAAATTTCATTCATTTACTCATATTGATCATTTCTGATATAAAAACCGCCCATTAGACCTCTATATGCGCGCTCCTTCGTCTTGTACCAGGTTCGATAGGGATGTATGCGCTATACCAATCGAAAGAGGAGACTTGGGGCTAGGTACATGTCAAGTTTCATTGAGATTGATTTGGTTTCAGATAGGTAAAATTTCATTCATTTTCTCATATTGATCATTTCTGCTATAAAAAGCGCCCATTAGACCTCTATATGCGCGCTCCTACTTCTTGTACCAGGTTCGATAGGGATGTATGCACTATACCAATCAAAAGAAGAGACTTGGGGATAGGTACATGTCAAGTTTCATCGAGATTGATTTGGTTTCAGATAGGTAAAATTTCATTCATTTACTCATATTGATCATTTCTGCTATAAAAAGCGCCCATTAGACCTCTATATGCGCGGTCCATCGTCTTGTACCAGGTTCGATAGGGATGTATGCACTATACCAATCGAAAGAGGAGACTTGGGGCTAGGTACATGTCAAGTTTCATCGAGATTGATTCGGTTTCAGATAGGTAAAATTTCATTCATTTACTCATATTGATCATTTCTGCTATAAAAAGCGCCCATTAGACCTCTATATGCGCGGTCCGTCGTCTTGTACCAGGTTCGATAGGGATGTATGCACTATACCAATCGAAAGAGGAGACTTGGGGCTAGGTACATGTCAAGTTTCATCGAGATTGATTCGGTTTCAGATAGGTAAAATTTCATTCATTTACTCATATTGATCATTTCTGCTATAAAAAGCGCCCATTAGACCTCTATATGCGCGCTCCTTCGTCTTGTACCAAGTTCGATAGGGATGTATGCGCTATACCAATCGAAAGAGGAGACTTGGGGCTAGGTACATGTTAAGTTTCATTTAGATTGATTTGGTTTCAGTTAGGTAAAATTTCATTCATTTACTCATATTGATCATTTCTGCTATAAAAAGCGCCCTTTAGACCTCAATATGCGCGCTCCTACGTCTTGTATCACGTTCGATAGGGATGTATGCACTATACCAATCGAAGGAAGATACTTGGGGCTAGGTACATGTCAAGTTTCATCTAGATTGATTTGGTTTCAGATAGGTAAAATTTCATTGATTTACTCATATTGATCATTTCTGCTATAAAAAGCGCCCATTAGACCTCTATATGCGCGCTCCTACGTCTTGTACCAGGTTCGATAGGGATGTATGCACTATACCAATCGAAGGAAGACACTTGGGGCTAGGTACATGTCAAGTTTCATTGAGATTGATTTGGTTTCAGATAGGTAAAATTTCATTCATTTACTCATACTAATCATTTCTGCTATAAAAAGCGCCCATTAGACCTCTATATGCGCGCTCCTACGTCTTGTACCACGTTCGATAGGGATGTATGCACTATACCAATCAAAAGAGGAGACTTGGGGCTAAGTACATGTCAAGTTTCATCGAGATTGATTTGGTTTCAGATAGGTAAAATTTCATTCATTTACTCATATTGATCATTTCTGCTATAAAAAGCGCCCATTAGACCTCTATATGCGCGCTCCTTCGTCTTGTACCAGGTTCGATAGGGATGTATGCGCTATACCAATCGAAAGAGGAGACTTGGGGCTAGGTACATGTCAAGTTTCATTGAGATTGATTTGGTTTCAGATAGGTAAAATTTCATTCATTTTCTCATATTGATCATATCTGCTATAAAAAGAGCCCATTAGACCTCTATATGCGCGCTCCTATGTCTTGTACCACGTTCGATAGGGATGTATGCGCTATACCAATCGAAAGAGGAGACTTGGGGCTAGGTACATGTCAAGTTTCATCGAGATTGATTTGGTTTCAGATAGGTAAAATTTCATTCATTTACTCATATTGATCATTTCTGCTATAAAAAGCGCCCAATAGACCTCTATATGCGCGCTCCTACGTCTTGTACCAGGTTCGATAGGGATGTATGCGCTATACCATTCGAAAGAGAAGACTTGGGGCTGGGTATATGTCAAGTTTCATTGAGATTGATTTGGTTTCAGATAGGTAAAATTTCATTCATTTTCTCATATTGATCATTTCTGCTATAAAAAGCGCCCATTAGACCTCTATATGCGCGCTCCTACGTCTTGTACCACGTTTGATAGGGATGTATGCGCTATACCAATCGAAAGAGGAGACTTGGGGCTAGGTACATGTCAAGTTTCATCGAGATTGATTTGGTTTCAGATAGGTAAACTTTCATTCATTTACTCATATTGATCATTTCTGCTATAAAAAGCGCCCATTAGACCTTTATATGCGCGCTCCTTCGTCTTGTACCATGTTCGATAGGGATGTATGCGCTATACCAATCGAAAGAGGAGACTTGGGGCTAGGTACATGTCAAGTTTCATCGAGATTGATTTGGTTTCAGATAGGTAAAATTTCATTCATTTACTCATATTGATCATTTCTTCTATAAAAAACGCCCATTAGACCTCTATATGCGCGCTCCTACGTCTTGTACCACGTTCGATAGGGATGTATGCGCTATACCATTCGAAAGAGGAGACTTGGGGCTAGGTATATGTCAAGTTTCATTGAGATTGATTTGGTTTCAGATAGGTAAAATTTCATTCATTTACTCATATTGATCATTTCTGCTATAAAAAGCGCCCATTAGACCTCTATATGCGCGCTCCTACGTCTTGTACCACGTTCGATAGGGATGTATGCACTATACCAATCAAAAGAGGAGACTTGGGGCTAAGTACATGTCAAGTTTCATCGAGATTGATTTGGTTTCAGATAGGTAAAATTTCATTCATTTACTCATATTGATCATTTCTGCTATAAAAAGCGCCCATTAGACCTCTATATGCGCGCTCCTTCGTCTTGTACCAGGTTCGATAGGGATGTATGCGCTATACCAATCGAAAGAGGAGACTTGGGGCTAGGTACATGTCAAGTTTCATTGAGATTGATTTGGTTTCAGATAGGTAAAATTTCATTCATTTTCTCATATTGATCATATCTGCTATAAAAAGAGCCCATTAGACCTCTATATGCGCGCTCCTATGTCTTGTACCACGTTCGATAGGGATGTATGCGCTATACCAATCGAAAGAGGAGACTTGGGGCTAGGTACATATCAAGTTTCATCGAGATTGATTTGGTTTCAGATAGGTAAAATTTCATTCATTTACTCATATTGATCATTTCTGCTATAAAAAGCGCCCAATAGACCTCTATATGCGCGCTCCTACGTCTTGTACCAGGTTCGATAGGGATGTATGCGCTATACCATTCGAAAGAGAAGACTTGGGGCTGGGTATATGTCAAGTTTCATTGAGATTGATTTGGTTTCAGATAGGTAAAATTTCATTCATTTTCTCATATTGATCATTTCTGCTATAAAAAGCGCCCATTAGACCTCTATATGCGCGCTCCTACGTCTTGTACCACGTTTGATAGGGATGTATGCGCTATACCAATCGAAAGAGGAGACTTGGGGCTAGGTACATGTCAAGTTTCATCGAGATTGATTTGGTTTCAGATAGGTAAAATTTCATTCATTTACTCATATTGATCATTTCTGCTATAAAAAGCGCCCATTAGACCTTTATATGCGCGCTCCTTCGTCTTGTACCATGTTCGATAGGGATGTATGCGCTATACCAATCGAAAGAGGAGACTTGGGGCTAGGTACATGTCAAGTTTCATCGAGATTGATTTGGTTTCAGATAGGTAAAATTTCATTCATTTACTCATATTGATCATTTCTTCTATAAAAAACGCCCATTAGACCTCTATATGCGCGCTCCTACGTCTTGTACCACGTTCGATAGGGATGTATGCGCTATACCATTCGAAAGAGGAGACTTGGGGCTAGGTATATGTCAAGTTTCATTGAGATTGATTTGGTTTCAGATAGGTAAAATTTCATTCATTTACTCATATTGATCATTTCTGCTATAAAAAGCGCCCATTAGACCTTTATATGCGCGCTCCTACGTATTGTACCAGGTTCGATAGGGATGTAAGCACTATACCAATCAAAAGAAGAGACTTGGGGCTAGGTACATGTCAAGTTTCATCGAGATTGATTTGGTTTCAGATAGGTAAAATTTCATTCATTTACTCATATTGATCATTTCTGCTATAAAAAACGCCCATTAGACCTCTATATGCGCGCTCCTACGTCTTGTACCACGTTCGATAGGGATGTATGCGCTATACCAATCGAAAGAGGAGACTTGGGGCTAGGTACATGTCAAGTTTCATCGAGATTGATTTGGTTTCAGATAGGTAAAATTTCATTCATTTACTCATATTGATCATTTCTGCTATAAAAAGCGTCCATTAGACCTCTATATGCGCGCTCCTACGTCTTGTACCAGGTTCGATAGGGATGTATGCACAATACCAATCGAAAGAAGACACTTGGGGCTAGATACATGTCAAATTTCATCGAGATTGCTTTGGTTTCAGATAGGTAAAATTTCATTCATTTACTCATATTGATCATTTCTGCTATAAAAAGCGCCCATTAGACCTTTATATGCGCGCTCCTATGTCTTGTACCAGGTTCGATAGGGATGTATGCACAATACCAATCGAAAGAGGAGACTTGGGGCTAGGTACATGTCAAGTTTCATCGAGATTGATTTGGTTTCAGATAGGTAAAATTTCATTCATTTACTCATATTGATCATTTCTGCTATAAAAAGCGCCCATTACACCTCTATATGCGCGCTCCTACGTCTTGCACCAGGTTCGATAGGGATGTATGCACTATACAAATCAAAAGAAGAGACTTGGGGCTAGGTACATGTTAAGTTTCATCGAGATTGATTTGGTTTCAGATAGGGAAAATTTCATTCATTTTCTCATATTGATCATTTCTGCTATAAAAAGCGCCCATTAGACCTCTATATGCGCGCTCCTACATCTTGTACCACGTTCGATAGGGATGTATGCGCTATACCAATCGAAAGAAGAGACTTGGGGCTAGGTACATGTCAAGTTTCATCGAGATTGCTTTGGTTTCAGATAGGTAAAATTTCATTCATTTACTCATATTGATCATTTCTGCTATAAAAAGCGTCCATTAGACCTCTATATGCGCGCTCCTACCTCTTGTACCAGGTTCGATAGGGATGTATGCACTATACTAATCGAAAGAAGACACTTGGGGCTAGGTACATGTCAAGTTTCATCGAGATTGATTTGGTTTCAGATAGGTAAAATTTCATTCATTTACTCATATTGATCATTTCTGCTATAAAAAGCGCCCATTAGACCTTTATATGCGCGCTCCTACGTCTTGTACCAGGTTCGATAGGGATGTATGCACAATACCAATCGAAAGAGGAGACTTGGGGCTAGGTACATGTCAAGTTTCATCGAGATTGATTTGGTTTCAGATAGGTAAAATTTCATTCATTTACTCATATTGATCATTTCTGCTATAAAAAGCGCCCATTAGACCTCTATATGCGCGCTCCTACGTCTTGCACCACGTTCGATAGGGATGTATGCGCTATACCAATCGAAAGAAGAGACTTGGGGCTAGGGACTTGTCAAGTTTCATCGAGATTGATTTGGTTTCAGATAGGTAAAATTTCATTCATTTACTCATATTGATCATTTCTGCTATAAAAGCGCCCATTAGACCTCTATATGCGCGCTTCTTCGTCTTGTACCAGGTTCGATAGGGATGTATGCGCTATACCAATCGAAAGAAGAGACATGGTGCTAGGTATATGTCAAGTTTCATTGAGATTGATATGGTTTCAGATAGGTAAAATTTCATTCATTTACTCATATTGATCATTTCTGCTATAAAAATCGCCCTTTAGACCTCTATATGCGCGCTCCTACGTCTTGTACCACGTTCGATAGGGATGTATGCACAATACCAATCGAAAGAGGAGACTTGGGGCTAGGTACTTGTCAACTTTCATCGAGATTGATTTGGTTTCAGATAGGTAAAATTTCATTCATTTACTCATATTGATCATTTCTGCTATAAAAAGCGCCCATTAGACCTCTATATGCGCGCTCCTACGTCTTGTACCACGTTCGATAGGGATGTATGCGCTATACCAATCAAAAGAGGAGACTTTGGGCTAGGTACATGTCAAGTTTCATCGAGATTGATTTGGTTTCAGATAGGTAAAATTTCATTCAATTACTCATATTGATCATTTCTGCTATAAAAAGCGCCCATTAGACCTCTATATGCGCGCTCCTTCCTCTTGTACCAGGTTCGATAGGGATGTATGCGCTATACCAATCGAAAGAAGAGACTTGGGGCTAGGTACATGTCAAGTTTCATCGAGATTGATTTGGTTTCAGATAGGTAAAATTTCATTCATTTACTCATATTGATCATTTCTGCTATAAAAAGCGCCCATTAGACCTCTATATGCGCGCTCCTTCCTCTTGTACCAGGTTCGATAGGGATGTATGCGCTATACCAATCGAAAGAAGAGACTTGGGGCTAGGTACATGTCAAGTTTCATTGAGATTGATTTGGTTTCAGATAGGTAAAATTTCATTCATTTACTCATATTGATAATTTCTGCTATAGAAAGCGCCCATTAGACCTCTATATGCGCGCTCCTTCGTCTTGTACCAGGTTCGATAGGGATGTATGCGCTATACGAATCGAAAGAAGAGACTTGGTGCTAGGTACATGTCAAATTTCTTTGAGATTGATATGGTTTCAGATAGGTAAAATTTCATTCATCTACTCATATTGATCAATTCTGCTATCAAAAGCGCCCATTAGACCTCTATATGCGCGCTCCTACGTCTTGTACAACGTTCGATAGGGATGTATGCGCTATAACAATCAAAAGAAGAGACTTGGGGCTAGGTACATGTCAAGTTTCATCGAGATTGATTTGGTTTCAGATAGGTAAAATTTCATTCATTTACTCATATTGATCATTTCTGCTATAAAAAGCGCCCTTTAGACCTCTATATGCGCGCTCCATCGTCTTCTATCACGTTCGATAGGGATGTATGTGCTATACCAATCGAAAGAAGAGACTTGGGGCTAGGTACATGTCAAGTTTCATCGAGATTGATTTGGTTTCAGATAGGTAAAATTTCATTCATTTACTCATATTGATCATTTCTGCTATAAAAAGCGTCCATTAGACCTCTATATGCGCGCTCCTACGTCTTGTACCAGGTTCGATAGGGATGTATGCACTATACCAATCAAAAAAAGACACTTGGGGCTAGGTACATGTCAAGTTTCATCGAGATTGATTTGGTTTCAGATAGGTAAAATTTCATTCATTTACTCATATTGATCATTTCTGCTATAAAAAGCGCCCATTAGACCTTTATATGCGCGCTCCTACGTCTTGTACCAGGTTCGATAGGGATGTATGCACAATACCAATCGAAAGAGGAGACTTGGGGCTAGGTACATGTCAAGTTTCATCGAGATTGATTTGGTTTTAGATAGGTAAAATTTCATTCATTTACTCATATTGATCATTTCTGCTATAAAAAGCGCCCATTAGACCTCTATATGCGCGCTCCTTCCTCTTGTACCAGGTTCGATAGGGATGTATGCGCTATACCAATCGAAAGAGGAGACTTGGGGCTAGGTACATGTCAAGTTTCATCGAGATTGATTTGGTTTCAGATAGGTAAAATTTCATTCATTTACTCATATTGATCATTTCTGCTATAAAAAGCGCCCATTATACCTCTATATGCGCTCCTACCTCTTGTACCAGGTTCGATAGGGATGTATGCGCTATACCATTCGAAAGAAGAGACTTGGGGCTAGGTACATGTCAAGTTTCATTGAGATTGATTTGGTTTCAGATAGGTAAAATTTCATTCATTTACTCATATTGATAATTTCTGCTATAGAAAGCGCCCATTAGACCTCTATATGCGCGCTCCTTTGTCTTGTACCATTTTCGATAGGGATGTATGCGCTATACGAATCGAAAGAAGAGACTTGGTGCTAGGTATATGTCAAGTTTCATTGAGATTGATATGGTTTCAGATAGGTAAAATTTCATTCATTTACTCATATTGATCAATTCTGCTATAAAAAGCGCCCATTAGACCTCTATATGCGCGCTCCTACGTCTTGTACCACGTTCAATAGGGATGTATGCGCTATACCAATCAAAAGAGGAGACTTGGGGCTAGGTACATGTCAAGTTTCATCGAGATTGATTTGGTTTCAGATAGGTAAAATTTCATTCATTTACTCATATTGATCATTTCTGCTATAAAAAGCGCCAATTAGACCTCTATATGCGCGCTCCTTCCTCTTGTACCAGGTTCGATAGGGATGTATGCGCTATACCAATCGAAAGAAGAGACTTGGGGCTAGGTACATGTCAAGTTTCATCGAGATTGATTTGGTTTCAGATAGGTAAAATTTCATTCATTTACTCATATTGATCATTTCTGCTATAAAAAGCGCCCATTATACCTATATATGCGCTCCTACCTCTTGTACCAGGTTCGATAGGGATGTATGCGCTATACCATTCGAAAGAGGAGACTTGGGGCTAGGTACATGTCAAGTTTCATTGAGATTGATTTGGTTTCAGATAGGTAAAATTTCATTCATTTACTCATATTGATAATTTCTGCTATAGAAAGCGCCCATTAGACCTCTATATGCGCGCTCCTTCGTCTTGTACCATTTTCGATAGGGATGTATGCGCTATACGAATCGAAAGAAGAGACTTGGTGCTAGGTATATGTCAAGTTTCATTGAGATTGATATGGTTTCAGATAGGTAAAATTTCATTCATTTACTCATATTGATCAATTCTGCTATAAAAAGCGCCCATTAGACCTCTATATGCGCGCTCCTACGTCTTGTACCACGTTCGATAGGGATGTATGCGCTATACCAATCAAAAGAAGAGACTTGGGGCTAGGTACATGTCAAGTTTCAACGAGATTGATTTGGTTTCAGATAGGTAAAATTTCATTCATTTACTCATATTGATCATTTCTGATATAAATAGCGCCCATTAGACCTCTATATGCGCGCTCCTACATCTTGTACCACGTTCGATAGGGATGTATGCGCTATACCAATTGAAAAAGGAGACTTGGGGCTAGGTACATGTCAAGTTTCATCGAGATTGATTTGGTTTCAGATAGGTAAAATTTCATTCATTTACTCATATTGATCATTTCTGCTATAAAAAGCGCCCAATAGACCTCTATATGCGCGCTCCTACTTCTTGTACCAGGTTCGATAGGGATGTATGCGCTATACCATTTGAAAGAGGAGACTTGGGGCTAGGTATATGTCAAGTTTCATTGAGATTGATTTGGTTTCAGATAGGAAAAATTTCATTCATTTACTCATATTGATCATTTCTGCTATAAAAAGCGCCCATTAGACCTCTATATGCGCGCTCCTACGTCTTGTACCAGGTTCGATAGGGATGTATGCGCTATACCATTCGAAAAAGGAGACTTGGGGCTAGGTACATGTCAAGTTTCATCGATATTGATTTGGTTTCAGATAGGTAAAATTTCATTCATTTACTCATATTGATCATTTCTGCTATAAAAAGCGCCCATTAGACCTCTATATGCGCGCTCCTACGTCTTGTACCACGTTCGATAGGGATGTATGCGCTATACCAATCGAAAGAAGAGACTTGGGGCTAGGTACATGTCAAGTGTCATTGAGATTGATTTGGTTTCAGATAGGTAAAATTTCATTCATTTACTCATATTGATAATTTCTGCTATAAAAAGCGCCAATTAGACCTCTATATGCGCGTTCCTACGTCTTGTACCACGTTCGATAGGGATGTATGCGCTATACCAATGAAAAGAGGAGTTTTGGGGCTAGGTACGTGTCAAGTTTCATCGAGATTGATTTGGTTTCAGATAGGTAAAATTTCATTCATTTACTCATATTGATCATTTCTGCTATAAAAAGCGCCCATTAGACCTCTATATGCGCGCTCCTTCTTCTTGTACCAGGTTCGATAGGGATGTATGCGCTATACCAATCGAAAGGGGAGACTTGGGGCTAGGTACATGTCAAGTTTCATCGATATTGATTTGGTTTCAGATAGGTAAAATTTCATTCATTTACTCATATTGATCATTTCTGCTATAAAAAGCGCCCATCAGACCTCTATATGCGCTCCTACCTCTTGTACCAGGTTCGATAGGGATGTATGCGCTATACCATTCGAAAGAGCAGACTTGTGGCTAGGTACATGTCAAGTTTCATTGAGATTGATTTGGTTTCAGATAGGAAAAATTTCATTCATTTACTCATATTGATCATTTCTGCTATAAAAAGCGCCCATTAGACCTCTATATGCGCGCTCCTACGTCTTGTACCAGGTTCGATAGGGATGTATGCGCTATACCATTCGAAAAAGGAGACTTGGGGCTAGGTACATGTCAAGTTTCATCGATATTGATTTGGTTTCAGATAGGTAAAATTTCATTCATTTACTCATATTGATCATTTCTGCTATAAAAAGCGCCCATTAGACCTCTATATGCGCGCTCCTACGTCTTGTACCACGTTCGATAGGGATGTATGCGCTATACCAATCGAAAGAAGAGACTTGGGGCTAGGTACATGTCAAGTGTCATTGAGATTGATTTGGTTTCAGATAGGTAAAATTTCATTCATTTACTCATATTGATAATTTCTGCTATAAAAAGCGCCAATTAGACCTCTATATGCGCGTTCCTACGTCTTGTACCACGTTCGATAGGGATGTATGCGCTATACCAATGAAAAGAGGAGTTTTGGGGCTAGGTACGTGTCAAGTTTCATCGAGATTGATTTGGTTTCAGATAGGTAAAATTTCATTCATTTACTCATATTGATCATTTCTGCTATAAAAAGCGCCCATTAGACCTCTATATGCGCGCTCCTTCTTCTTGTACCAGGTTCGATAGGGATGTATGCGCTATACCAATCGAAAGGGGAGACTTGGGGCTAGGTACATGTCAAGTTTCATCGATATTGATTTGGTTTCAGATAGGTAAAATTTCATTCATTTACTCATATTGATCATTTCTGCTATAAAAAGCGCCCATCAGACCTCTATATGCGCTCCTACCTCTTGTACCAGGTTCGATAGGGATGTATGCGCTATACCATTCGAAAGAGCAGACTTGTGGCTAGGTACATGTCAAGTTTCATTGAGATTGATTTGGTTTCGGATAGGTAAAATTTCATTCATTTACTCATATTGATCATTTCTGCTATAAAAAGCGCCCATTAGACCTCTATATGCGCGCTCCTACGTCTTGTACCAGGTTCGATAGGGATGTATGCACTATACCAATCGAAAGAGGAGACTTGGGGCTAGGTACATGTCAAGTTTCATCGAGATTGATTTGGTTTCAGATAGGTAAAATTTCATTCATTTACTCATATTGATCATTTCTGCTATAAAACGCCCATTAGACCTCTATATGCGCGCTCCTTCGTCTTGTACCAGGTTCGATCGGGATGTATGCGCTATACGAATCGAAAGAAGAGACTTGGTGCTAGGTATATGTCAAGTTTCATTGAGATTGATATGGTTTCAGAAAGGTAAAATTTCATTCATTTACTCATATTGATCATTTCTGCTATAAAAAGCGCCCATTAGACCTCTATATGCGCGCTTCTACGTCTTGTACCACGTTCGATAGGGATGTATGCACAAAACCAATCGAAAGAGGAGACTTGGGGCTAGGTACATGTCAAGTTTCATCGAGATTGATTTGGTTTCAGATAGGTAAAATTTCATTCATTTACTCATATTGATCATTTCTGCTATAAAAAGGGCCCATTAGACCTCTATATGCGCGCTCCTTCCTCTTGTACCTGGTTCGATAGGGATGTATGCGCTATACCAATCGAAAGAGGAGACTTGGGGCTAGGAACATATTAAGTTTCATCGAGATTGATTTGGTTTCAGATAGGTAAAATTTCATTCATTTTCTCATATTGATCATTTCTGCTATAAAAAGCGCCCATTAGACCTCTATATGCGCGCTCCTACGTCTTGTACCACGTTCGATAGGGATGTATGCGCTATACCAATCGAAAGAGGAGACTTGGGGCTAGGTACATGTCAAGTTTCATCGAGATTGATTTGGTTTCAGATAGGTAAAATTTCATTCATTTACTCATATTGATCATTTCTGCTATAAAAAGCGCCCATTAGACCTCTATATGCGCACTCCTACATCTTGTACCAGGTTCGATAGGGATGTATGCGCTATACCAATCGAAAGAAGAGACTTGGGGCTAGGTACATGTCAAGTTTCATCGATATTGATTTGGTTTCAGATAGGTAAAATTTCATTCATTTACTCATATTGATCATTTCTGCTATAAAAAGCGCCCATTAGACCTCTATATGCGCTCCTACCTCTTGTACCAGGTTCGATAGGGATGTATGCGCTATACCATTCGAAAGAGCAGACTTGTGGCTAGGTACATGTCAAGTTTCATTGAGATTGATTTGGTTTCAGATAGGTAAAATTTCATTCATTTACTCATATTGATCATTTCTGCTATAAAAAGCGCCCATTAGACCTCTATATGCGCGCTCCTACGTCTTGTACCAGGTTCGATAGGGATGTATGCACTATACCAATCGAAAGAGGAGACTTGGGGCTAGGTACATGTCAAGTTTCATCGAGATTGATTTGGTTTCAGATAGGTAAAATTTCATTCATTTATTCATATTGATCATTTCTGCTATAAAACGCCCATTAGACCTCTATATGCGCGCTCCTTCGTCTTGTACCACGTTCGATCGGGATGTATGCGCTATACCAATCGAAAGAAGAGACTTGGTGCTAGGTATATGTCAAGTTTCATTGAGATTGATTTGGTTTCAGAAAGGTAAAATTTCATTCATTTACTCATATTGATCATTTCTGCTATAAAAAGCGCCCATTAGACCTCTATATGCGCGCTTCTACGTCTTGTACCACGTTCGATAGGGATGTATGCACAATACCAATCGAAAGAGGAGACTTGGGGCTAGGTACATGTCAAGTTTCATCGAGATTGATTTGGTTTCAGATAGGTAAAATTTCATTCATTTACTCATATTGATCATTTCTGCTATAAAAAGCGCCCATTAGACCTCTATATGCGCGCTCCTTCCTCTTGTACCTGCTTCGATAGGGATGTATGCGCTATACCAATCGAAAGAAGAGACTTGGGGCTAGGTACATGTTAAGTTTCATCGAGATTGATTTGGTTTCAGATAGGTAAAATTTCATTCATTTACTCATATTGATCATTTCTGCTATAAAAAGCGCCCATTAGACCTCTATATGCGCGCTCCTACGTCTTGTACCACGTTCGATAGGGATGTATGCGCTATACCAATCGAAAGAGGAGACTTGGGGCTAGGTACATGTCAAGTTTCATCGAGATTGATTTGGTTTCAGATAGGTAAAATTTCATTCATTTACTCATATTGATCATTTCTGCTATAAAAAGCGCCCATTAGACCTCTATATGCGCACTCCTTCGTCTTGTACCAGGTTCGATAGGGATGTATGCGCTATACCAATCGAAAGGGGAGACTTTGGGCTAGGTACATGTCAAGTTTCATCGATATTGATTTGGTTTCAGATAGGTAAAATTTCATTCATTTACTCATATTGATCATTTCTGCTATAAAAAGCGCCCATTAGACCTCTATATGCGCTCCTACCTCTTGTACCAGGTTCGATAGGGATGTATGCGCTATACCATTCGAAAGAGCAGACTTGTGGCTAGGTACATGTCAAGTTTCATTGAGATTGATTTGGTTTCAGATAGGTAAAATTTCATTCATTTACTCATATTGATCATTTCTGCTATAAAAAGCGCCCATTAGACCTCTATATGCGCGCTCCTACGTCTTGTACCAGGTTCGATAGGGATGTATGCACTATACCAATCGAAAGAGGAGACTTGGGGCTAGGTACATGTCAAGTTTCATCGAGATTGATTTGGTTTCAGATAGGTAAAATTTCATTCATTTACTCATATTGATCATTTCTGCTATAAAACGCCCATTAGACCTCTATATGCGCGCTCCTTCCTCTTGTACCAGGTTCGATCGGGATGTATGCGCTATACGAATCGAAAGAAGAGACTTGGTGCTAGGTATATGTCAAGTTTCATCGAGATTGATTTGGTTTCAGATAGGTAAAATTTCATTCATTTACTCATATTGATCATTTCTGCTATAAAAAGCGCCCATTAGACCTCTATATGCGCGCTCCTTCCTCTTGTACCTGGTTCGATAGGGATGTATGCGCTATACCAATCGAAAGAGGAGACTTGGGGCTAGGTACATGTTAAGTTTCATCGAGATTGATTTGGTTTCAGATAGGTAAAATTTCATTCATTTTCTCATATTGATCATTTCTGCTATAAAAAGCGCCCATTAGACCTCTATATGCGCGCTCCTACGTCTTGTACCACGTTCGATAGGGATGTATGCGCTATACCAATCGAAAGAAGAGACTTGGGGCTAGGTACATGTCAAGTTTCATCGAGATTGATTTGGTTTCAGATAGGTAAAATTTCATTCATTTACTCATATTGATCATTTCTGCTATAAAAAGCGCCCATTAGACCTCTATATGCGCACTCCTTCTTCTTGTACCAGGTTCGATAGGGATGTATGCGCTATACCAATCGAAAGAGGAGACTTGGGGCTAGGTACATGTCAAGTTTCATCGAGATTGATTTGGTTTCAGATAGGTAAAATTTCATTCATTTACTCATATTGATCATTTCTGCTATAAAAAGAACCCATTAGACCTCTATATGCGCTCCTACCTCTTGTATCAGGTTCGATAGGGATGTATGCGCTATACCATTCGAAAGAGGAGACTTGGGGCTAGGTACATGTCAAGTTTCATTGAGATTGATTTGGTTTCAGATAGGTAAAATTTCATTCATTTACTCATATTGATAATTTCTGCTATAGAAAGCGCCCATTAGACCTCTATATGCGCGCTCCTTCGTCTTGTACCAGGTTCGATAGGGATGTATGCGCTATACGAATCAATAGAGGAGACTTGGTGCTATGTATATGTCAAGTTTCATTGAGATTGATATGGTTTCAGATAGCTAAAATTTCATTCATTTACTCATATTGATCATTTCTGCTATAAAAAGCGCCCATTAGACCTCTATATGCGCGCTCCTACGTCTTGTACCACGTTCGATAGGGATGTATGCGCTATACCAATCAAAAGAGGAGACTTGGGCTTAGGTACATGTCAAGTTTTATTGAGATTGATTTGGTTTCAGATAGGTAAAATTTCATTCATTTACTCATATTGATCATTTCTGCTATAAAAAGCGCCCATTAAACCTCTATATGCGCGCTCCTACGTCTTGTACCACGTTCGATAGGGATGTATGCGCTATACCAATCAAAAGAGGAGACTTGGGGCTAGGTACATGTCAAGTTTCATCGAGATTGATTTGGTTTCAGATAGGTAAAATTTCATTCATTTACTCATATTGATCATTTCTGCTATAAAAAGCGCCCATTAGACCTCTATATGCGCGCTCCTACGTCTTGTACCACGTTCGATAGGGATGTATGCGCTATACCAATCGAAAGAAGAGACTTGGGGCTAGGTACATGTCAAGTGTCATTGAGATTGATTTGGTTTCAGATAGATAAAATTTCATTCATTTACTCATATTGATCATTTCTGCTATAAAAAGCGCCCATTAGACCTCCATATGCGCGCTCCTTCCTCTTGTACCAGGTTCGATAGGGATGTATGCGCTATACCAATCGAAAGAAGAGACTTGGGGCTAGGTACATGTCAAGTTTCATCGAGATTGATTTGGTTTCAGATAGGTAAAATTTCATTCATTTACTCATATTGATCATTTCTGCTATAAAAAGCGCCTATTATACCTCTATATGCGCTCCTACCTTTTGTACCAGGTTCGATAGGGATGTATGCGCTATACCATTCGAAAGAAGAGACTTGGGGCTAGGTACATGTCAAGTTTCATTGAGATTGATTTGGTTTCAGATAGGTAAAATTTCATTCATTTACTCATATTGATAATTTCTGCTATAGAAAGCGCCCATTAGACCTCTATATGCGCGCTCCTTCGTCTTGTACCAGGTTCGATAGGGATGTATGCGCTATACGAATCGAAAGAAGAGACTTGGTGCTAGGTACATGTCAAATTTCTTTGAGATTGATATGGTTTCAGATAGGTAAAATTTCATTCATCTACTCATATTGATCAATTCTGCTATAAAAAGCGCCCATTAGACCTCTATATGCGCGCTCCTTCGTCTTGTACAACGTTCGATAGGGATGTATGCGCTATAACAATCAAAAGAAGAGACTTGGGGCTAGGTACATGTCAAGTTTCATCGAGATTGATTTGGTTTCAGATAGGTAAAATTTCATTCATTTACTCATATTGATCATTTCTGTTATAAAAAGCGCCCATTAGACCTCTATATGCGCGCTCCATCGTCTTCTATCACGTTCGATAGGGATGTATGTGCTATACCAATCGAAAGAAGAGACTTGGGGCTAGGTACATGTCAAGTTTCATCGAGATTGATTTGGTTTCAGATAGGTAAAATTTCATTCATTTACTCATATTGATCATTTCTGCTATAAAAAGCGTCCATTAGACCTCTATATGCGCGCTCCTACCTCTTGTACCAGGTTCGATAGGGATGTATGCACTATACCAATCAAAAAAAGACACTTGGGGCTAGGTACATGTCAAGTTTCATCGAGATTGATTTGGTTTCAGATAGGTAAAATTTCATTCATTTACTCATATTGATCATTTCTGCTATAAAAAGCGCCCATTAGACCTTTATATGCGCGCTCCTACGTCTTGTACCAGGTTCGATAGGGATGTATGCACAATACCAATCGAAAGAGGAGACTTGGGGCTAGGAACATGTCAAGTTTCATCGAGATTGATTTGGTTTCAGATAGGTAAAATTTCATTCATTTACTCATATTGATCATTTCTGCTATAAAAAGCGCCCATTAGACCTCTATATGCGCACTCCTTCGTCTTGTACCAGGTTCGATAGGGATGTATGCGCTATACCAATCGAAAGAGGAGACTTGGGGCTAGGTACATGTCAAGTTTCATCGAGATTGATTTGGTTTCAGATAGGTAAAATTTCATTCATTTACTCATATTGATCATTTCTGCTATAAAAAGAACCCATTAGACCTCTATATGCGCTCCTACCTCTTGTATCAGGTTCGATAGGGATGTATGCGCTATACCATTCGAAAGAGGAGACTTGGGGCTAGGTACATGTCAAGTGTCATTGAGATTGATTTGGTTTCAGATAGGTAAAATTTCATTCATTTACTCATATTGATAATTTCTGCTATAGAAAGCGCCCATTAGACCTCTATATGCGCGCTCCTTCGTCTTGTACCAGGTTCGATAGGGATGTATGCGCTATACGAATCAATAGAGGAGACTTGGTGCTATGTATATGTCAAGTTTCATTGAGATTGATATGGTTTCAGATAGCTAAAATTTCATTCATTTACTCATATTGATCATTTCTGCTATAAAAAGCGCCCATTAGACCTCTATATGCGCGCTCCTACGTCTTGTACCACGTTCGATAGGGATGTATGCGCTATACCAATCAAAAGAGGAGACCTGGGCTTAGGTACATGTCAAGTTTTATTGAGATTGATTTGGTTTCAGATAGGTAAAATTTCATTCATTTACTCATATTGATCATTTCTGCTATAAAAAGCGCCCATTAAACCTCTATATGCGCGCTCCTACGTCTTGTACCACGTTCGATAGGGATGTATGCGCTATACCAATCAAAAGAGGAGACTTGGGGCTAGGTACATGTCAAGTTTCATCGAGATTGATTTGGTTTCAGATAGGTAAAATTTCATTCATTTACTCATATTGATCATTTCTGCTATAAAAAGCGCCCATTAGACCTCTATATGCGCGCTCCTACGTCTTGTACCACGTTCGATAGGGATGTATGCGCTATACCAATCGAAAGAAGAGACTTGGGGCTAGGTACATGTCAAGTGTCATTGAGATTGATTTGGTTTCAGATAGATAAAATTTCATTCATTTACTCATATTGATCATTTCTGCTATAAAAAGCGCCCATTAGACCTCCATATGCGCGCTCCTTCCTCTTGTACCAGGTTCGATAGGGATGTATGCGCTATACCAATCGAAAGAAGAGACTTGGGGCTAGGTACATGTCAAGTTTCATCGAGATTGATTTGGTTTCAGATAGGTAAAATTTCATTCATTTACTCATATTGATCATTTCTGCTATAAAAAGCGCCTATTATACCTCTATATGCGCTCCTACCTTTTGTACCAGGTTCGATAGGGATGTATGCGCTATACCATTCGAAAGAAGAGACTTGGGGCTAGGTACATGTCAAGTTTCATTGAGATTGATTTGGTTTCAGATAGGTAAAATTTCATTCATTTACTCATATTGATAATTTCTGCTATAGAAAGCGCCCATTAGACCTCTATATGCGCGCTCCTTCGTCTTGTACCAGGTTCGATAGGGATGTATGCGCTATACGAATCGAAAGAAGAGACTTGGTGCTAGGTACATGTCAAATTTCTTTGAGATTGATATGGTTTCAGATAGGTAAAATTTCATTCATCTACTCATATTGATCAATTCTGCTATAAAAAGCGCCCATTAGACCTCTATATGCGCGCTCCTTCGTCTTGTACAACGTTCGATAGGGATGTATGCGCTATAACAATCAAAAGAAGAGACTTGGGGCTAGGTACATGTCAAGTTTCATCGAGATTGATTTGGTTTCAGATAGGTAAAATTTCATTCATTTACTCATATTGATCATTTCTGCTATAAAAAGCGCCCATTAGACCTCTATATGCGCGCTCCATCGTCTTCTATCACGTTCGATAGGGATGTATGTGCTATACCAATCGAAAGAAGAGACTTGGGGCTAGGTACATGTCAAGTTTCATCGAGATTGATTTGGTTTCAGATAGGTAAAATTTCATTCATTTACTCATATTGATCATTTCTGCTATAAAAAGCGTCCATTAGACCTCTATATGCGCGCTCCTACGTCTTGTACCAGGTTCGATAGGGATGTATGCACTATACCAATCAAAAAAAGACACTTGGGGCTAGGTACATGTCAAGTTTCATCGAGATTGATTTGGTTTCAGATAGGTAAAATTTCATTCATTTACTCATATTGATCATTTCTGCTATAAAAAGCGCCCATTAGACCTTTATATGCGCGCTCCTACGTCTTGTACCAGGTTCGATAGGGATGTATGCACAATACCAATCGAAAGAGAAGACTTGGGGCTAGGAACATGTCAAGTTTCATCGAGATTGATTTGGTTTCAGATAGGTAAAATTTCATTCATTTACTCATATTGATCATTTCTGCTATAAAAAGCGCCCATTATACCTCTATATGCGCTCCTACCTCTTGTACCAGGTTCGATAGGGATGTATGCGCTATACCATTCGAAAGAAGAGACTTGGGGCTAGGTACATGTCAAGTTTCATTGAGATTGATTTGGTTTCAGATAGGTAAAATTTCATTCATTTACTCATATTGATAATTTCTGCTATAGAAAGCGCCCATTAGACCTCTATATGCGCGCTCCTTCGTCTTGTACCATTTTCGATAGGGATGTATGCGCTATACGAATCGAAAGAAGAGACTTGGTGCTAGGTATATGTCAAGTTTCATTGAGATTGATATGGTTTCAGATAGGTAAAATTTCATTCATTTACTCATATTGATCAATTCTGCTATAAAAAGCGCCCATTAGACCTCTATATGCGCGCTCCTACGTCTTGTACCACGTTCGATAGGGATGTATGCGCTATACCAATCAAAAGAGGAGACTTTGGGCTAGGTACATGTCAAGTTTCATCGAGATTGATTTGGTTTCAGATAGGTAAAATTTCATTCATTTACTCATATTGATCATTTCTGCTATAAAAAGCGCCCATTAGACCTCTATATGCGCGCTCCTTCCTCTTGTACCAGGTTCGATAGGGATGTATGCGCTATACCAATCGAAAGAAGAGACTTGGGGCTAGGTACATGTCAAGTTTCATCGAGATTGATTTGGTTTCAGATAGGTAAAATTTCATTCATTTACTCATATTGATCATTTCTGCTATAAAAAGCGCCCATTATACCTATATATGCGCTCCTACCTCTTGTACCAGGTTCGATAGGGATGTATGCGCTATACCATTCGAAAGAGGAGACTTGGGGCTAGGTACATGTCAAGTTTCATTGAGATTGATTTGGTTTCAGATAGGTAAAATTTCATTCATTTACTCATATTGATAATTTCTGCTATAGAAAGCGCCCATTAGACCTCTATATGCGCGCTCCTTCGTCTTGTACCATTTTCGATAGGGATGTATGCGCTATACGAATCGAAAGAAGAGACTTGGTGCTAGGTATATGTCAAGTTTCATTGAGATTGATATGGTTTCAGATAGGTAAAATTTCATTCATTTACTCATATTGATCAATTCTGCTATAAAAAGCGCCCATTAGACCTCTATATGCGCGCTCCTACGTCTTGTACCACGTTCGATAGGGATGTATGCGCTATACCAATCAAAAGAAGAGACTTGGGGCTAGGTACATGTCAAGTTTCATCGAGATTGATTTGGTTTCAGATAGGTAAAATTTCATTCATTTACTCATATTGATCATTTCTGATATAAATAGCGCCCATTAGACCTCTATATGCGCGCTCCTACATCTTGTACCACGTTCGATAGGGATGTATGCGCTATACCAATTGAAAAAGGAGACTTGGGGCTAGGTACATGTCAAGTTTCATCGAGATTGATTTGGTTTCAGATAGGTAAAATTTCATTCATTTACTCATATTGATCATTTCTGCTATAAAAAGCGCCCAATAGACCTCTATATGCGCGCTCCTACTTCTTGTACCAGGTTCGATAGGGATGTATGCGCTATACCATTTGAAAGAGGAGACTTGGGGCTAGGTATATGTCAAGTTTCATTGAGATTGATTTGGTTTCAGATAGGAAAAATTTCATTCATTTACTCATATTGATCATTTCTGCTATAAAAAGCGCCCATGAGACCTCTATATGCGCGCTCCTACGTCTTGTACCAGGTTCGATAGGGATGTATGCGCTATACCATTCGAAAAAGGAGACTTGGGGCTAGGTACATGTCAAGTTTCATCGATATTGATTTGGTTTCAGATAGGTAAAATTTCATTCATTTACTCATATTGATCATTTCTGCTATAAAAAGCGCCCATTAGACCTCTATATGCGCGCTCCTACGTCTTGTACCACGTTCGATAGGGATGTATGCGCTATACCAATCGAAAGAAGAGACTTGGGGCTAGGTACATGTCAAGTGTCATTGAGATTGATTTGGTTTCAGATAGGTAAAATTTCATTCATTTACTCATATTGATAATTTCTGCTATAAAAAGCGCCAATTAGACCTCTATATGCGCGTTCCTACGTCTTGTACCACGTTCGATAGGGATGTATGCGCTATACCAAAGAAAAGAGGAGTTTTGGGGCTAGGTACGTGTCAAGTTTCATCGAGATTGATTTGGTTTCAGATAGGTAAAATTTCATTCATTTACTCATATTGATCATTTCTGCTATAAAAAGCGCCCATTAGACCTCTATATGCGCGCTCCTTCGTCTTGTACCAGGTTCGATAGGGATGTATGCGCTATACCAATCGAAAGGGGAGACTTGGGGCTAGGTACATGTCAAGTTTCATCGATATTGATTTGGTTTCAGATAGGTAAAATTTCATTCATTTACTCATATTGATCATTTCTGCTATAAAAAGCGCCCATCAGACCTCTATATGCGCTCCTACCTCTTGTACCAGGTTCGATAGGGATGTATGCGCTATACCATTCGAAAGAGCAGACTTGGGGCTAGGTACATGTCAAGTTTCATCGAGATTGATTTGGTTTCAGATAGGTAAAATTTCATTCATTTACTCATATTGATCATTTCTGCTATAAAACGCCCATTAGACCTCTATATGCGCGCTCCTTCGTCTTGTACCAGGTTCGATCGGGATGTATGCGCTATACGAATCGAAAGAAGAGACTTGGTGCTAGGTATATGTCAAGTTTCATTGAGATTGATATGGTTTCAGAAAGGTAAAATTTCATTCATTTACTCATATTGATCATTTCTGCTATAAAAAGCGCCCATTAGACCTCTATATGCGCGCTCCTACGTCTTGTACCACGTTCGATAGGGATGTATGCACATTACCAATCGAAAGAGGAGACTTGGGGCTAGGTACATGTCAAGTTTCATCGAGATTGATTTGGTTTCAGATAGGTAAAATTTCATTCATTTACTCATATTGATCATTTCTGCTATAAAAAGCGCCCATTAGACCTCTATATGCGCGCTCCTTCCTCTTGTACCTGGTTCGATAGGGATGTATGCGCTATACCAATCGAAAGAAGAGACTTGGGGCTAGGTACATGTCAAGTTTCATTGAGATTGATTTGGTTTCAGATAGGTAAAATTTCATTCATTTACTCATATTGATAATTTCTGCTATAGAAAGCGCCCATTAGACCTCTATATGCGCGCTCCTTCGTCTTGTACCATTTTCGATAGGGATGTATGCGCTATACGAATCGAAAGAAGAGACTTGGTGCTAGGTATATGTCAAGTTTCATTGAGATTGATATGGTTTCAGATAGGTAAAATTTCATTCATTTACTCATATTGATCAATTCTGCTATAAAAAGCGCCCATTAGACCTCTATATGCGCGCTCCTACGTCTTGTACCACGTTCGATAGGGATGTATGCGCTATACCAATCAAAAGAAGAGACTTGGGGCTAGGTACATGTCAAGTTTCATCGAGATTGATTTGGTTTCAGATAGGTAAAATTTCATTCATTTACTCATATTGATCATTTCTGATATAAATAGCGCCCATTAGACCTCTATATGCGCGCTCCTACATCTTGTACCACGTTCGATAGGGATGTATGCGCTATACCAATTGAAAAAGGAGACTTGGGGCTAGGTACATGTCAAGTTTCATCGAGATTGATTTGGTTTCAGATAGGTAAAATTTCATTCATTTACTCATATTGATCATTTCTGCTATAAAAAGCGCCCAATAGACCTCTATATGCGCGCTCCTACTTCTTGTACCAGGTTCGATAGGGATGTATGCGCTATACCATTTGAAAGAGGAGACTTGGGGCTAGGTATATGTCAAGTTTCATTGAGATTGATTTGGTTTCAGATAGGAAAAATTTCATTCATTTACTCATATTGATCATTTCTGCTATAAAAAGCGCCCATTAGACCTCTATATGCGCGCTCCTACGTCTTGTACCAGGTTCGATAGGGATGTATGCGCTATACCATTCGAAAAAGGAGACTTGGGGCTAGGTACATGTCAAGTTTCATCGATATTGATTTGGTTTCAGATAGGTAAAATTTCATTCATTTACTCATATTGATCATTTCTGCTATAAAAAGCGCCCATTAGACCTCTATATGCGCGCTCCTACGTCTTGTACCACGTTCGATAGGGATGTATGCGCTATACCAATCGAAAGAAGAGACTTGGGGCTAGGTACATGTCAAGTGTCATTGAGATTGATTTGGTTTCAGATAGGTAAAATTTCATTCATTTACTCATATTGATAATTTCTGCTATAAAAAGCGCCAATTAGACCTCTATATGCGCGTTCCTACGTCTTGTACCACGTTCGATAGGGATGTATGCGCTATACCAATGAAAAGAGAAGTTTTGGGGCTAGGTACGTGTCAAGTTTCATCGAGATTGATTTGGTTTCAGATAGGTAAAATTTCATTCATTTACTCATATTGATCATTTCTGCTATAAAAAGCGCCCATTAGACCTCTATATGCGCGCTCCTTCGTCTTGTACCAGGTTCGATAGGGATGTATGCGCTATACCAATCGAAAGGGGAGACTTGGGGCTAGGTACATGTCAAGTTTCATCGATATTGATTTGGTTTCAGATAGGTAAAATTTCATTCATTTACTCATATTGATCATTTCTGCTATAAAAAGCGCCCATCAGACCTCTATATGCGCTCCTACCTCTTGTACCAGATTCGATAGGGATGTATGCGCTATACCATTCGAAAGAGCAGACTTGTGGCTAGGTACATGTCAAGTTTCATTGAGATTGATTTGGTTTCAGATAGGTAAAATTTCATTCATTTACTCATATTGATCATTTCTGCTATAAAAAGCGCCCATTAGACCTCTATATGCGCGCTCCTACGTCTTGTACCAGGTTCGATAGGGATGTATGCACTATACCAATCAAAAGAGGAGACTTGGGGCTAGGTACATGTCAAGTTTCATCGAGATTGATTTGGTTTCAGATAGGTAAAATTTCATTCATTTACTCATATTGATCATTTCTGCTATAAAAAGCGCCCATTAGACCTCTATATGCGCTCCTTCCTCTTGTACCTGGTTCGATAGGGATGTATGCGCTATACCAATCGAAAGAGGAGACTTGGGGCTAGGTACATGTCAAGTTTCATCGAGATTGATTTGGTTTCAGATAGGTAAAATTTCATTCATTTACTCATATTGATCATTTCTGCTATAAAAAGCGCCCATTAGACCTCTATATGCGCGCTCCTACGTCTTGTACCACGTTCGATAGGGATGTATGCGCTATACCAATCGAAAGAGGAGACTTGGGGCTAGGTACATGTCAAGTTTCATCGAGATTGATTTGGTTTCAGATAGGTAAAATTTCATTCATTTACTCATATTGATCATTTCTGCTATAAAAAGCGCCCATTAGACCTCTATATGCGCACTCCTTCGTCTTGTACCAGGTTCGATAGGGATGTATGCGCTATACCAATCGAAAGGGGAGACTTGGGGCTAGGTACATGTCAAGTTTCATCGATATTGATTTGGTTTCAGATAGGTAAAATTTCATTCATTTACTCATATTGATCATTTCTGCTATAAAAAGCGCCCATTAGACCTCTATATGCGCTCCTACCTCTTGTACCAGGTTCGATAGGGATGTATGCGCTATACCATTCGAAAGAGCAGACTTGTGGCTAGGTACATGTCAAGTTTCATTGAGATTGATTTGGTTTCAGATAGGTAAAATTTCATTCATTTACTCATATTGATCATTTCTGCTATAAAAAGCGCCCATTAGACCTCTATATGCGCGCTCCTACGTCTTGTACCAGGTTCGATAGGGATGTATGCACTATACCAATCGAAAGAGGAGACTTGGGGCTAGGTACATGTCAAGTTTCATCGAGATTGATTTGGTTTCAGATAGGTAAAATTTCATTCATTTACTCATATTGATCATTTCTGCTATAAAACGCCCATTAGACCTCTATATGCGCGCTCCTTCGTCTTGTACCAGGTTCGATCGGGATGTATGCGCTATACGAATCGAAAGAAGAGACTTGGTGCTAGGTATATGTCAAGTTTCATTGAGATTGATTTGGTTTCAGAAAGGTAAAATTTCATTCATTTACTCATATTGATCATTTCTGCTATAAAAAGCGCCCATTAGACCTCTATATGCGCGCTCCATCGTCTTCTATCACGTTCGATAGGGATGTATGTGCTATACCAATCGAAAGAAGAGACTTGGGGCTAGGTACATGTCAAGTTTCATCGAGATTGATTTGGTTTCAGATAGGTAAAATTTCATTCATTTACTCATATTGATCATTTCTGCTATAAAAAGCGTCCATTAGACCTCTATATGCGCGCTCCTACGTCTTGTACCAGGTTCGATAGGGATGTATGCACTATACCAATCAAAAAAAGACACTTGGGGCTAGGTACATGTCAAGTTTCATCGAGATTGATTTGGTTTCAGATAGGTAAAATTTCATTCATTTACTCATATTGATCATTTCTGCTATAAAAAGCGCCCATTAGACCTTTATATGCGCGCTCCTACGTCTTGTACCAGGTTCGATAGGGATGTATGCACAATACAAATCGAAAGAGGAGACTTGGGGCTAGGAACATGTCAAGTTTCATCGAGATTGATTTGGTTTCAGATAGGTAAAATTTCATTCATTTACTCATATTGATCATTTCTGCTATAAAAAGCGCCCATTATACCTCTATATGCGCTCCTACCTCTTGTACCAGGTTCGATAGGGATGTATGCGCTATACCATTCGAAAGAAGAGACTTGGGGCTAGGTACATGTCAAGTTTCATTGAGATTGATTTGGTTTCAGATAGGTAAAATTTCATTCATTTACTCATATTGATAATTTCTGCTATAGAAAGCGCCCATTAGACCTCTATATGCGCGCTCCTTCGTCTTGTACCATTTTCGATAGGGATGTATGCGCTATACGAATCGAAAGAAGAGACTTGGTGCTAGGTATATGTCAAGTTTCATTGAGATTGATATGGTTTCAGATAGGTAAAATTTCATTCATTTACTCATATTGATCAATTCTGCTATAAAAAGCGCCCATTAGACCTCTATATGCGCGCTCCTACGTCTTGTACCACGTTCGATAGGGATGTATGCGCTATACCAATCAAAAGAGGAGACTTTGGGCTAGGTACATGTCAAGTTTCATCGAGATTGATTTGGTTTCAGATAGGTAAAATTTCATTCATTTACTCATATTGATCATTTCTGCTATAAAAAGCGCCCATTAGACCTCTATATGCGCGCTCCTTCCTCTTGTACCAGGTTCGATAGGGATGTATGCGCTATACCAATCGAAAGAAGAGACTTGGGGCTAGGTACATGTCAAGTTTCATCGAGATTGATTTGGTTTCAGATAGGTAAAATTTCATTCATTTACTCATATTGATCATTTCTGCTATAAAAAGCGCCCATTATACCTATATATGCGCTCCTACCTCTTGTACCAGGTTCGATAGGGATGTATGCGCTATACCATTCGAAAGAGGAGACTTGGGGCTAGGTACATGTCAAGTTTCATTGAGATTGATTTGGTTTCAGATAGGTAAAATTTCATTCATTTACTCATATTGATAATTTCTGCTATAGAAAGCGCCCATTAGACCTCTATATGCGCGCTCCTTCGTCTTCTACCATTTTCGATAGGGATGTATGCGCTATACGAATCGAAAGAAGAGACTTGGTGCTAGGTATATGTCAAGTTTCATTGAGATTGATATGGTTTCAGATAGGTAAAATTTCATTCATTTACTCATATTGATCAATTCTGCTATAAAAAGCGCCCATTAGACCTCTATATGCGCGCTCCTACGTCTTGTACCACGTTCGATAGGGATGTATGCGCTATACCAATCAAAAGAAGAGACTTGGGGCTAGGTACATGTCAAGTTTCATCGAGATTGATTTGGTTTCAGATAGGTAAAATTTCATTCATTTACTCATATTGATCATTTCTGATATAAATAGCGCCCATTAGACCTCTATATGCGCGCTCCTACATCTTGTACCACGTTCGATAGGGATGTATGCGCTATACCAATTGAAAAAGGAGACTTGGGGCTAGGTACATGTCAAGTTTCATCGAGATTGATTTGGTTTCAGATAGGTAAAATTTCATTCATTTACTCATATTGATCATTTCTGCTATAAAAAGCGCCCAATAGACCTCTATATGCGCGCTCCTACTTCTTGTACCAGGTTCGATAGGGATGTATGCGCTATACCATTTGAAAGAGGAGACTTGGGGCTAGGTATATGTCAAGTTTCATTGAGATTGATTTGGTTTCAGATAGGAAAAATTTCATTCATTTACTCATATTGATCATTTCTGCTATAAAAAGCGCCCATGAGACCTCTATATGCGCGCTCCTACGTCTTGTACCAGGTTCGATAGGGATGTATGCGCTATACCATTCGAAAAAGGAGACTTGGGGCTAGGTACATGTCAAGTTTCATCGATATTGATTTGGTTTCAGATAGGTAAAATTTCATTCATTTACTCATATTGATCATTTCTGCTATAAAAAGCGCCCATTAGACCTCTATATGCGCGCTCCTACGTCTTGTACCACGTTCGATAGGGATGTATGCGCTATACCAATCGAAAGAAGAGACTTGGGGCTAGGTACATGTCAAGTGTCATTGAGATTGATTTGGTTTCAGATAGGTAAAATTTCATTCATTTACTCATATTGATAATTTCTGCTATAAAAAGCGCCAATTAGACCTCTATATGCGCGTTCCTACGTCTTGTACCACGTTCGATAGGGATGTATGCGCTATACCAATGAAAAGAGGAGTTTTGGGGCTAGGTACGTGTCAAGTTTCATCGAGATTGATTTGGTTTCAGATAGGTAAAATTTCATTCATTTACTCATATTGATCATTTCTGCTATAAAAAGCGCCCATTAGACCTCTATATGCGCGCTCCTTCGTCTTGTACCAGGTTCGATAGGGATGTATGCGCTATACCAATCGAAAGGGGAGACTTGGGGCTAGGTACATGTCAAGTTTCATCGATATTGATTTGGTTTCAGATAGGTAAAATTTCATTCATTTACTCATATTGATCATTTCTGCTATAAAAAGCGCCCATCAGACCTCTATATGCGCTCCTACCTCTTGTACCAGGTTCGATAGGGATGTATGCGCTATACCATTCGAAAGAGCAGACTTGGGGCTAGGTACATGTCAAGTTTCATCGAGATTGATTTGGTTTCAGATAGGTAAAATTTCATTCATTTACTCATATTGATCATTTCTGCTATAAAACGCCCATTAGACCTCTATATGCGCGCTCCTTCGTCTTGTACCAGGTTCGATCGGGATGTATGCGCTATACGAATCGAAAGAAGAGACTTGGTGCTAGGTATATGTCAAGTTTCATTGAGATTGATATGGTTTCAGAAAGGTAAAATTTCATTCATTTACTCATATTGATCATTTCTGCTATAAAAAGTGCCCATTAGACCTCTATATGCGCGCTTCTACGTCTTGTACCACGTTCGATAGGGATGTATGCACATTACCAATCGAAAGAGGAGACTTGGGGCTAGGTACATGTCAAGTTTCATCGAGATTGATTTGGTTTCAGATAGGTAAAATTTCATTCATTTACTCATATTGATCATTTCTGCTATAAAAAGCGCCCATTAGACCTCTATATGCGCGCTCCTTCCTCTTGTACCTGGTTCGATAGGGATGTATGCGCTATACCAATCGAAAGAAGAGACTTGGGGCTAGGTACATGTCAAGTTTCATTGAGATTGATTTGGTTTCAGATAGGTAAAATTTCATTCATTTACTCATATTGATAATTTCTGCTATAGAAAGCGCCCATTAGACCTCTATATGCGCGCTCCTTCGTCTTGTACCATTTTCGATAGGGATGTATGCGCTATACGAATCGAAAGAAGAGACTTGGTGCTAGGTATATGTCAAGTTTCATTGAGATTGATATGGTTTCAGATAAGTAAAATTTCATTCATTTACTCATATTGATCAATTCTGCTATAAAAAGCGCCCATTAGACCTCTATATGCGCGCTCCTACGTCTTGTACCACGTTCGATAGGGATGTATGCGCTATACCAATCAAAAGAAGAGACTTGGGGCTAGGTACATGTCAAGTTTCATCGAGATTGATTTGGTTTCAGATAGGTAAAATTTCATTCATTTACTCATATTGATCATTTCTGATATAAATAGCGCCCATTAGACCTCTATATGCGCGCTCCTACATCTTGTACCACGTTCGATAGGGATGTATGCGCTATACCAATTGAAAAAGGAGACTTGGGGCTAGGTACATGTCAAGTTTCATCGAGATTGATTTGGTTTCAGATAGGTAAAATTTCATTCATTTACTCATATTGATCATTTCTGCTATAAAAAGCGCCCAATAGACCTCTATATGCGCGCTCCTACTTCTTGTACCAGGTTCGATAGGGATGTATGCGCTATACCATTTGAAAGAGGAGACTTGGGGCTAGGTATATGTCAAGTTTCATTGAGATTGATTTGGTTTCAGATAGGAAAAATTTCATTCATTTACTCATATTGATCATTTCTGCTATAAAAAGCGCCCATTAGACCTCTATATGCGCGCTCCTACGTCTTGTACCAGGTTCGATAGGGATGTATGCGCTATACCATTCGAAAAAGGAGACTTGGGGCTAGGTACATGTCAAGTTTCATCGATATTGATTTGGTTTCAGATAGGTAAAATTTCATTCATTTACTCATATTGATCATTTCTGCTATAAAAAGCGCCCATTAGACCTCTATATGCGCGCTCCTACGTCTTGTACCACGTTCGATAGGGATGTATGCGCTATACCAATCGAAAGAAGAGACTTGGGGCTAGGTACATGTCAAGTGTCATTGAGATTGATTTGGTTTCAGATAGGTAAAATTTCATTCATTTACTCATATTGATAATTTCTGCTATAAAAAGCGCCAATTAGACCTCTATATGCGCGTTCCTACGTCTTGTACCACGTTCGATAGGGATGTATGCGCTATACCAATGAAAAGAGAAGTTTTGGGGCTAGGTACGTGTCAAGTTTCATCGAGATTGATTTGGTTTCAGATAGGTAAAATTTCATTCATTTACTCATATTGATCATTTCTGCTATAAAAAGCGCCCATTAGACCTCTATATGCGCGCTCCTTCGTCTTGTACCAGGTTCGATAGGGATGTATGCGCTATACCAATCGAAAGGGGAGACTTGGGGCTAGGTACATGTCAAGTTTCATCGATATTGATTTGGTTTCAGATAGGTAAAATTTCATTCATTTACTCATATTGATCATTTCTGCTGTAAAAAGCGCCCATCAGACCTCTATATGCGCTCCTACCTCTTGTACCAGGTTCGATAGGGATGTATGCGCTATACCATTCGAAAGAGCAGATTGTGGCTAGGTACATGTCAAGTTTCATTGAGATTGATTTGGTTTCAGATAGGTAAAATTTCATTCATTTACTCATATTGATCATTTCTGCTATAAAAAGCGCCCATTAGACCTCTATATGCGCGCTCCTACGTCTTGTACCAGGTTCGATAGGGATGTATGCACTATACCAATCAAAAGAGGAGACTTGGGGCTAGGTACATGTCAAGTTTCATCGAGATTGATTTGGTTTCAGATAGGTAAAATTTCATTCATTTACTCATATTGATCATTTCTGCTATAAAACGCCCATTAGACCTCTATATGCGCGCTCCTTCGTCTTGTACCAGGTTCGATCGGGATGTATGCGCTATACGAATCGAAAGAAGAGACTTGGTGCTAGGTATATGTCAAGTTTCATTGAGATTGATATGGTTTCAGAAAGGTAAAATTTCATTCATTTACTCATATTGATCATTTCTGCTATAAAAAGCGCCCATTAGACCTCTATATGCGCGCTTCTACGTCTTGTACCACGTTCGATAGGGATGTATGCACATTACCAATCGAAAGAGGAGACTTGGGGCTAGGTACATGTCAAGTTTCATCGAGATTGATTTGGTTTCAGATAGGTAAAATTTCATTCATTTACTCATATTGATCATTTCTGCTATAAAAAGCGCCCATTAGACCTCTATATGCGCGCTCCTTCCTCTTGTACCTGGTTCGATAGGGATGTATGCGCTATACCAATCGAAAGAGGAGACTTGGGGCTAGGTACATGTTAAGTTTCATCGAGATTGATTTGGTTTCAGATAGGTAAAATTTCATTCATTTTCTCATATTGATCATTTCTGCTATAAAAAGCGCCCATTAGACCTCTATATGCGCGCTCCTACGTCTTGTACCACGTTCGATAGGGATGTATGCGCTATACCAATCGAAAGAGGAGACTTGGGGCTAGGTACATGTCAAGTTTCATCGAGATTGATTTGGTTTCAGATAGGTAAAATTTCATTCATTTACTCATATTGATCATTTCTGCTATAAAAAGCGCCCATTAGACCTCTATATGCGCACTCCTACATCTTGTACCAGGTTCGATAGGGATGTATGCGCTATACCAATCGAAAGAAGAGACTTGGGGCTAGGTACATGTCAAGTTTCATCGATATTGATTTGGTTTCAGATAGGTAAAATTTCATTCATTCACTCATATTGATCATTTCTGCTATAAAAAGCGCCCATTAGACCTCTATATGCGCTCCTATGTCTTGTACCAGGTTCGATAGGGATGTATGCGCTATACCATTCGAAAGAGCAGACTTGTGGCTAGGTACATGTCAAGTTTCATTGAGATTGATTTGGTTTCAGATAGGTAAAATTTCATTCATTTACTCATATTGATCATTTCTGCTATAAAAAGCGCCCATTAGACCTCTATATGCGCGCTCCTACGTCTTGTACCAGGTTCGATAGGGATGTATGCACTATACCAATCGAAAGAGGAGACTTGGGGCTAGGTACATGTCAAGTTTCATCGAGATTGATTTGGTTTCAGATAGGTAAAATTTCATTCATTTACTCATATTGATCATTTCTGCTATAAAAAGCGCCCATTAGACCTCTATATGCGCGCTTCTACGTCTTGTACCACGTTCGATAGGGATGTATGCACAATACCAATCGAAAGAGGAGACTTGGGGCTAGGTACATGTCAAGTTTCATCGAGATTGATTTGGTTTCAGATAGGTAAAATTTCATTCATTTACTCATATTGATCATTTCTGCTATAAAAAGCGCCCATTAGACCTCTATATGCGCTCCTTCCTCTTGTACCTGGTTCGATAGGGATGTATGCGCTATACCAATCGAAAGAGGAGACTTGGGGCTAGGTACATGTCAAGTTTCATCGAGATTGATTTGGTTTCAGATAGGTAAAATTTCATTCATTTACTCATATTGATCATTTCTGCTATAAAAAGCGCCCATTAGACCTCTATATGCGCGCTCCTACGTCTTGTACCACGTTCGATAGGGATGTATGCGCTATACCAATCGAAAGAGGAGACTTGGGGCTAGGTACATGTCAAGTTTCATCGAGATTGATTTGGTTTCAGATAGGTAAAATTTCATTCATTTACTCATATTGATCATTTCTGCTATAAAAAGCGCCCATTAGACCTCTATATGCGCACTCCTTCGTCTTGTACCAGGTTCGATAGGGATGTATGCGCTATACCAATCGAAAGAAGAGACTTGGGGCTAGGTACATGTCAAGTTTCATCGATATTGATTTGGTTTCAGATAGGTAAAATTTCATTCATTTACTCATATTGATCATTTCTGCTATAAAAAGCGCCCATTAGACCTCTATATGCGCTCCTACCTCTTGTACCAGGTTCGATAGGGATGTATGCGCTAAACCATTCGAAAGAGCAGACTTGTGGCTAGGTACATGTCAAGTTTCATTGAGATTGATTTGGTTTCAGATAGGTAAAATTTCATTCATTTACTCATATTGATCATTTCTGCTATAAAAAGCGCCCATTAGACCTCTATATGCGCGCTCCTACGTCTTGTACCAGGTTCGATAGGGATGTATGCACTATACCAATCGAAAGAGGAGACTTGGGGCTAGGTACATGTCAAGTTTCATCGAGATTGATTTGGTTTCAGATAGGTAAAATTTCATTCATTTACTCATATTGATCATTTCTGCTATAAAACGCCCATTAGACCTCTATATGCGCGCTCCTTCCTCTTGTACCAGGTTCGATCGGGATGTATGCGCTATACCAATCGAAAGAGGAGACTTGGGGCTAGGTACATGTCAAGTTTCATCGAGATTGATTTGGTTTCAGATAGGTAAAATTTCATTCATTTACTCATATTGATCATTTCTGCTATAAAAAGAACCCATTAGACCTCTATATGCGCTCCTACCTCTTGTATCAGGTTCGATAGGGATGTATGCGCTATACCATTCGAAAGAGGAGACTTGGGGCTAGGTACATGTCAAGTTTCATTGAGATTGATTTGGTTTCAGATAGGTAAAATTTCATTCATTTACTCATATTGATAATTTCTGCTATAGAAAGCGCCCATTAGACCTCTATATGCGCGCTCCTTCGTCTTGTACCAGGTTCGATAGGGATGTATGCGCTATACGAATCAATAGAGGAGACTTGGTGCTATGTATATGTCAAGTTTCATTGAGATTGATATGGTTTCAGATAGGTAAAATTTCATTCATTTACTCATATTGATCATTTCTGCTATAAAAAGCGCCCATTAGACCTCTATATGCGCGCTCCTACGTCTTGTACCACGTTCGATAGGGATGTATGCGCTATACCAATCAAAAGAAGAGACTTGGGCTTAGGTACATGTCAAGTTTTATTGAGATTGATTTGGTTTCAGATAGGTAAAATTTCATTCATTTACTCATATTGATCATTTCTGCTATAAAAAGCGCCCATTAAACCTCTATATGCGCGCTCCTACGTCTTGTACCACGTTCGATAGGGATGTATGCGCTATACCAATCAAAAGAGGAGACTTGGGGCTAGGTACATGTCAAGTTTCATCGAGATTGATTTGGTTTCAGATAGATAAAATTTCATTCATTTACTCATATTGATCATTTCTGCTATAAAAAGCGCCCATTAGACCTCTATATGCGCGCTCCTTCGTCTTGTACCAGGTTCGATAGGGATGTATGCGCTATACCAATCGAAAGAAGAGACTTGCAGCTAGGTACATGTCAAGTTTCATCGAGATTGATTTGGTTTCAGATAGGTAAAATTTCATTCATTTACTCATATTGATCATTTCTGCTATAAAAAGCGCCCATTATACCTCTATATGCGCTCCTACCTCTTGTACCAGGTTCGATAGGGATGTATGCGCTATACCATTCGAAAGAGGAGACTTGGGGCTAGGTACATGTCAAGTTTCATTGAGATTGATTTGGTTTCAGATAGGTAAAATTTCATTCATTTACTCATATTGATAATTTCTGCTATAGAAAGCGCCCATTAGACCTCTATATGCGCGCTCCTTCGTCTTGTACCATTTTCGATAGGGATGTATGCGCTATACGAATCGAGAGAAGAGACTTGGTGCTAGGTATACGTCAAGTTGCATTGAGATTGATTTGGTTTCAGATAGGTAAAATTTCATTCATTTACTCATATTGATCATTTCTGCTATAAAAAGCGCCCATTAGACCTCTATATGCGCGCTCCTACGTCTTGTACCAGGTTCGATAGGGATGTATGCACTATACCAATCAAAAGAAGAGACTTGGGGCTAGGTACATGTCAAGTTTCATTGAGATTGATTTGGTTTCAGATAGGTAAAATTTCATTCATTTCCTCATATTGATCATTTCTGCTATAAAAAGCGCCCATTAGACCTCTATATGCGCGCTCCTACGTCTTGTACCACGTTCGATAGGGATGTATGCGCTATACCAATCGAAAGAAGAGACTTGGTGCTAGGTACATGTCAAGTTTCATCGAGATTGATTAGGTTTCAGATAGGTAAAATTTCATTCATTTACTCATATTGATCATTTCTGCTATAAAAAGCATCCATTAGACCTCTATATGCGCGCTCCTACGTCTTGTACCAGGTTCAATAGGGATGTATGCACTATACCAATCGAAAGAGGAGACTTGGGGCTAGGTACATGTCAAGTTTCATCGAGATTGATTTGGTTTCAGATAGGTAAAATTTCATTCATTTACTCATATTGATCATTTCTGCTATGAAAAGCGCCCATTAGACCTTTATATGCGCGCTCCTACGTCTTGTACCAGGTTCGATAGGGATGTATGCACAAAACCAATCGAAAGAGGAGACTTGGGGCTAGGTACATGTCAAGTTTCATCGAGATTGATTTGGTTTCAGATAGGAAAAATTTCATTCATTTACTCATATTGATCATTTCTGATATAAATAGCGCCCATTAGACCTCTATATGCGCGCTCCTACGTCTTGTACCACGTTCGATAGGGATGTATGCGCTATACCAATCGAAAGAGGAGACTTAGGCTAGGTACATGTCAAGTTTCATCGAGATTGATTTGGTTTCAGATAGGTAAAATTTCATTCATTTACTCATATTGATCATTTCTGCTATAAAAAGCGCCCATTAGACCTCTATATGCGCGCTCCTTCGTCTTGTACCAGGTTCGATAGGGATGTATGCGCTATACCAATCGAAAGAGGAGACTTGGGGCTAGGTACATGTCAAGTTTCATCGAGATTGATTTGGTTTCAGATAGGTAAAATTTCATTCATTTACTCATATTGATCATTTCTGCTATAAAAAGCGCCCATTAGACCTCTATATGCGCGCTCCTACGTCTTGTACCAGGTTCGATAGGGATGTATGCGCTATACCATTCGAAAGAGGAGACTTGGGGCTAGGTATATGTCAAGTTTCATTGAGATTGATTTGGTTTCAGATAGGTAAAATTTCATTCATTTACTCATATTGATCATTTCTGCTATAAAAAGCGCCCATTAGACCTCTATATGCGCGCTCCTACGTCTTGTACCAGGTTCGATAGGGATGTATGCACTATACCAATCGAAAGAAAAGACTTGGGGCTAGGTACATGTCAAGTTTCATCGAGATTGATTTGGTTTCAGATAGGTAAAATTTCATTCATTTACTCATATTGATCATTTCTGCTATAAAAAGCGCCCATTAGACCTCTATATGCGCGCTCCTTCCTCTTGTACCTGGTTCGATAGGGATGTATGCGCTATACCAATCGAAAGAGGAGACTTGGGGCTAGGTACATGTTAAGTTTCATCGAGATTGATTTGGTTTCAGATAGGTAAAATTTCATTCATTTTCTCATATTGATCATTTCTGCTATAAAAAGCGCCCATTAGACCTCTATATGCGCGCTCCTACGTCTTGTACCACGTTCGATAGGGATGTATGCGCTATACCAATCGAAAGAAGAGACTTGGGGCTAGGTACATGTCAAGTTTCATCGATATTGATTTGGTTTCAGATAGGTAAAATTTCATTCATTCACTCATATTGATCATTTCTGCTATAAAAAGCGCCCATTAGACCTCTATATGCGCTCCTACCTCTTGTACCAGGTTCGATAGGGATGTATGCGCTATACCATTCGAAAGAGCAGACTTGTGGCTAGGTACATGTCAAGTTTCATTGAGATTGATTTGGTTTCAGATAGGTAAAATTTCATTCATTTACTCATATTGATCATTTCTGCTATAAAAAGCGCCCATTAGACCTCTATATGCGCGCTCCTACGTCTTGTACCAGGTTCGATAGGGATGTATGCACTATACCAATCGAAAGAGGAGACTTGGGGCTAGGTACATGTCAAGTTTCATCGAGATTGATTTGGTTTCAGATAGGTAAAATTTCATTCATTTACTCATATTGATCATTTCTGCTATAAAACGCCCATTAGACCTCTATATGCGCGCTCCTTCGTCTTGTACCAGGTTCGATCGGGATGTATGCGCTATACGAATCGAAAGAAGAGACTTGGTGCTAGGTATATGTCAAGTTTCATTGAGATTGATTTGGTTTCAGAAAGGTAAAATTTCATTCATTTACTCATATTGATCATTTCTGCTATAAAAAGCGCCCATTAGACCTCTATATGCGCGCTTCTACGTCTTGTACCACGTTCGATAGGGATGTATGCACAATACCAATCGAAAGAGGAGACTTGGGGCTAGGTACATGTCAAGTTTCATCGAGATTGATTTGGTTTCAGATAGGTAAAATTTCATTCATTTACTCATATTGATCATTTCTGCTATAAAAAGCGCCCATTAGACCTCTATATGCGCTCCTTCCTCTTGTACCTGGTTCGATAGGGATGTATGCGCTATACCAATCGAAAGAGGAGACTTGGGGCTAGGTACATGTCAAGTTTCATCGAGATTGATTTGGTTTCAGATAGGTAAAATTTCATTCATTTACTCATATTGATCATTTCTGCTATAAAAAGCGCCCATTAGACCTCTATATGCGCGCTCCTACGTCTTGTACCACGTTCGATAGGGATGTATGCGCTATACCAATCGAAAGAGGAGACTTGGGGCTAGGTACATGTCAAGTTTCATCGAGATTGATTTGGTTTCAGATAGGTAAAATTTCATTCATTTACTCATATTGATCATTTCTGCTATAAAAAGCGCCCATTAGACCTCTATATGCGCACTCCTTCGTCTTGTACCAGGTTCGATAGGGATGTATGCGCTATACCAATCGAAAGGGGAGACTTGGGGCTAGGTACATGTCAAGTTTCATCGATATTGATTTGGTTTCAGATAGGTAAAATTTCATTCATTTACTCATATTGATCATTTCTGCTATAAAAAGCGCCCATTAGACCTCTATATGCGCTCCTACCTCTTGTACCAGGTTCGATAGGGATGTATGCGCTAAACCATTCGAAAGAGCAGACTTGTGGCTAGGTACATGTCAAGTTTCATTGAGATTGATTTGGTTTCAGATAGGTAAAATTTCATTCATTTACTCATATTGATCATTTCTGCTATAAAAAGCGCCCATTAGACCTCTATATGCGCGCTCCTACGTCTTGTACCAGGTTCGATAGGGATGTATGCACTATACCAATCGAAAGAGGAGACTTGGGGCTAGGTACATGTCAAGTTTCATCGAGATTGATTTGGTTTCAGATAGGTAAAATTTCATTCATTTACTCATATTGATCATTTCTGCTATAAAACGCCCATTAGACCTCTATATGCGCGCTCCTTCCTCTTGTACCAGGTTCGATCGGGATGTATGCGCTATACCAATCGAAAGAGGAGACTTGGGGCTAGGTACATGTCAAGTTTCATCGAGATTGATTTGGTTTCAGATAGGTAAAATTTCATTCATTTACTCATATTGATCATTTCTGCTATAAAAAGAACCCATTAGACCTCTATATGCGCTCCTACCTCTTGTATCAGGTTCGATAGGGATGTATGCGCTATACCATTCGAAAGAGGAGACTTGGGGCTAGGTACATGTCAAGTTTCATTGAGATTGATTTGGTTTCAGATAGGTAAAATTTCATTCATTTACTCATATTGATAATTTCTGCTATAGAAAGCGCCCATTAGACCTCTATATGCGCGCTCCTTCGTCTTGTACCAGGTTCGATAGGGATGTATGCGCTATACGAATCAATAGAGGAGACTTGGTGCTATGTATATGTCAAGTTTCATTGAGATTGAAATGGTTTCAGATAGGTAAAATTTCATTCATTTACTCATATTGATCATTTCTGCTATAAAAAGCGCCCATTAGACCTCTATATGCGCGCTCCTACGTCTTGTACCACGTTCGATAGGGATGTATGCGCTATACCAATCAAAAGAGGAGACTTGGGCTTAGGTACATGTCAAGTTTTATTGAGATTGATTTGGTTTCAGATAGGTAAAATTTCATTCATTTACTCATATTGATCATTTCTGCTATAAAAAGCGCCCATTAAACCTCTATATGCGCGCTCCTACGTCTTGTACCACGTTCGATAGGGATGTATGCGCTATACCAATCAAAAGAGGAGACTTGGGGCTAGGTACATGTCAAGTTTCATCGAGATTGATTTGGTTTCAGATAGATAAAATTTCATTCATTTACTCATATTGATCATTTCTGCTATAAAAAGCGCCCATTAGACCTCTATATGCGCGCTCCTTCGTCTTGTACCAGGTTCGATAGGGATGTATGCGCTATACCAATCGAAAGAAGAGACTTGCAGCTAGGTACATGTCAAGTTTCATCGAGATTGATTTGGTTTCAGATAGGTAAAATTTCATTCATTTACTCATATTGATCATTTCTGCTATAAAAAGCGCCCATTATACCTCTATATGCGCTCCTACCTCTTGTACCAGGTTCGATAGGGATGTATGCGCTATACCATTCGAAAGAGGAGACTTGGGGCTAGGTACATGTCAAGTTTCATTGAGATTGATTTGGTTTCAGATAGGTAAAATTTCATTCATTTACTCATATTGATAATTTCTGCTATAGAAAGCGCCCATTAGACCTCTATATGCGCGCTCCTTCGTCTTGTACCATTTTCGATAGGGATGTATGCGCTATACGAATCGAGAGAAGAGACTTGGTGCTAGGTATACGTCAAGTTGCATTGAGATTGATTTGGTTTCAGATAGGTAAAATTTCATTCATTTACTCATATTGATCATTTCTGCTATAAAAAGCGCCCATTAGACCTCTATATGCGCGCTCCTACGTCTTGTACCACGTTCGATAGGGATGTATGCGCTATACCAATCGAAAGAAGAGACTTGGTGCTAGGTACATGTCAAGTTTCATCGAGATTGATTAGGTTTCAGATAGGTAAAATTTCATTCATTTACTCATATTGATCATTTCTGCTATAAAAAGCATCCATTAGACCTCTATATGCGCGCTCCTACGTCTTGTACCAGGTTCAATAGGGATGTATGCACTATACCAATCGAAAGAGGAGACTTGGGGCTAGGTACATGTCAAGTTTCATCGAGATTGATTTGGTTTCAGATAGGTAAAATTTCATTCATTTACTCATATTGATCATTTCTGCTATGAAAAGCGCCCATTAGACCTTTATATGCGCGCTCCTACGTCTTGTACCAGGTTCGATAGGGATGTATGCACAAAACCAATCGAAAGAGGAGACTTGGGGCTAGGTACATGTCAAGTTTCATCGAGATTGATTTGGTTTCAGATAGGAAAAATTTCATTCATTTACTCATATTGATCATTTCTGATATAAATAGCGCCCATTAGACCTCTATATGCGCGCTCCTACGTCTTGTACCACGTTCGATAGGGATGTATGCGCTATACCAATCAAAAGAGGAGACTTAGGCTAGGTACATGTCAAGTTTCATCGAGATTGATTTGGTTTCAGATAGGTAAAATTTCATTCATTTACTCATATTGATCATTTCTGCTATAAAAAGCGCCCATTAGACCTCTATATGCGCGCTCCTTCGTCTTGTACCAGGTTCGATAGGGATGTATGCGCTATACCAATCGAAAGAGGAGACTTGGGGCTAGGTACATGTCAAGTTTCATCGAGATTGATTTGGTTTCAGATAGGTAAAATTTCATTCATTTACTCATATTGATCATTTCTGCTATAAAAAGCGCCCATTAGACCTCTATATGCGCGCTCCTACGTCTTGTACCAGGTTCGATAGGGATGTATGCGCTATACCATTCGAAAGAGGAGACTTGGGGCTAGGTATATGTCAAGTTTCATTGAGATTGATTTGGTTTCAGATAGGTAAAATTTCATTCATTTACTCATATTGATCATTTCTGCTATAAAAAGCGCCCATTAGACCTCTATATGCGCGCTCCTACGTCTTGTACCAGGTTCGATAGGGATGTATGCACTATACCAATCGAAAGAAAAGACTTGGGGCTAGGTACATGTCAAGTTTCATCGAGATTGATTTGGTTTCAGATAGGTAAAATTTCATTCATTTACTCATATTGATCATTTCTGCTATAAAAAGCGCCCATTAGAACTCTATATGCGCGCTCCTACGTCTTGTACCACGTTCGATAGGGATGTATGCGCTATACCAATCGAAAGAAGAGACTTGGGGCTAGGTACATGTCAAGTTTCATCGAGATTGATTTGGTTTCAGATAGGTAAAATTTCATTCATTTACTCATATTGATCATTTCTGCTATAAAAAGCGTCCATTAGACCTCTATATGCGCGCTCCTACGTCTTGTACCAGGTTCGATAGGGATGTATGCACTATACCAATCGAAAGAAGAGACTTTGGGCTAGGTACATGTCAAGTTTCATCGAGATTGATTTGGTTTCAGATAGGTAAAATTTCATTCATTTACTCATATTGATCATTTCTGCTATAAAAAGCATCCATTAGACCTCTATATGCGCGCTCCTACGTCTTGTACCAGGTTCAATAGGGATGTATGCACTATACCAATCGAAAGAGGAGACTTGGGGCTAGGTACATGTCAAGTTTCATCGAGATTGATTTGGTTTCAGATAGGTAAAATTTCATTCATTTACTCATATTGATCATTTCTGCTATGAAAAGCGCCCATTAGACCTTTATATGCGCGCTCCTACGTCTTGTACCAGGTTCGATAGGGATGTATGCACAATACCAATCGAAAGAGGAGACTTGGGGCTAGGTACATGTCAAGTTTCATCGAGATTGATTTGGTTTCAGATAGGAAAAATTTCATTCATTTACTCATATTGATCATTTCTGATATAAATAGCGCCCATTAGACCTCTATATGCGCGCTCCTACGTCTTGTACCACGTTCGATAGGGATGTATGCGCTATACCAATCAAAAGAGGAGACTTAGGCTAGGTACATGTCAAGTTTCATCGAGATTGATTTGGTTTCAGATAGGTAAAATTTCATTCATTTACTCATATTGATCATTTCTGCTATAAAAAGCGCCCATTAGACCTCTATATGCGCGCTCCTTCGTCTTGTACCAGGTTCGATAGGGATGTATGCGCTATACCAATCGAAAGAGGAGACTTGGGGCTAGGTACATGTCAAGTTTCATCGAGATTGATTTGGTTTCAGATAGGTAAAATTTCATTCATTTACTCATATTGATCCTTTCTGCTATAAAAATCGCCCAATAGACCTCTATATGCGCGCTCCTACGTCTTGTACCAGGTTCGATAGGGATGTATGCGCTATACCATTCGAAAGAGGAGACTTGGGGCTACGTATATGTCAAGTTTCATTGAGATTGATTTGGTTTCAGATAGGTAAAATTTCATTCATTTACTCATATTGATCATTTCTGCTATAAAAAGCGCCCATTAGACCTCTATATGCGCGCTCCTACGTCTTGTACCAGGTTCGATAGGGATGTATGCACTATACCAATCGAAAGAAAAGACTTGGGGCTAGGTACATGTCAAGTTTCATCGAGATTGATTTGGTTTCAGATAGGTAAAATTTCATTCATTTACTCATATTGATCATTTCTGCTATAAAAAGCGCCCATTAGAACTCTATATGCGCGCTCCTACGTCTTGTACCACGTTCGATAGGGATGTATGCGCTATACCAATCGAAAGAAGAGACTTGGGGCTAGGTACATGTCAAGTTTCATCGAGATTGATTTGGTTTCAGATAGGTAAAATTTCATTCATTTACTCATATTGATCATTTCTGCTATAAAAAGCGCCCATTAGACCTCTATATGCGTGCTCCTTCCTCTTGTACCAGGTTAGATAGGGATGTATGCGCTATACCAATCGAAAGAGGAGACTTGGGGCTAGGTACATGTCAAGTTTCATCGAGATTGATTTGGTTTCAGATAGGTAAAATTTCATTCATTTACTCATATTGATCATTTCTGCTATAAAAAGCGCCCATTAGACCTTTATATGCGCGCTCCTACGTCTTGTACCAGGTTCGATAGTGATGTATGCACAATACCAATCGAAAGAGGAGACTTGGGGCTAGGTACATGTCAAGTTTCATCGAGATTGATTTGGTTTCAGATAGGAAAAATTTCATTCATTTACTCATATTGATCATTTCTGATATACATAGCGCCCATTAGACCTTTATATGCGCGCTCCTACGTCTTGTACCAGGTTCGATAGGGATGTATGCACAATACCAATCAAAAGACGAGACTTGGGGCTAGGTACATGTCAAGTTTCATCGAGATTGATTTGGTTTCAGATAGGTAAAATTTCATTCATTTACTCATATTGATCATTTCTGCTATAAAAAGCGCCCATTAGACCTCTATATGCGCGCTCCTACGTCTTGTACCAGGTTCGATAGGGATGTATGCGCTATACCATTCGAAAGAGGAGACTTGGGGCTAGGTATATGTCAAGTTTCATTGAGATTGATTTGGTTTCAGATAGGTAAAATTTCATTCATTTACTCATATTGATCATTTCTGCTATAAAAAGCGCCCATTAGACCTCTATATGCGCGCTCCTACGTCTTGTACCACGTTCGATAGGGATGTATGCACTATACCAATCGAAAGAAAAGACTTGGGGCTAGGTACATGTCAAGTTTCATCGAGATTGATTTGGTTTCAGATAGGTAAAATTTCATTCATATACTCATATTGATCATTTCTGCTATAAAAAGCGCCCATTAGAACTCTATATGCGCGCTCCTACGTCTTGTACCACGTTCGATAGGGATGTATGCGCTATACCAATCGAAAGAAGAGACTTTGGGCTAGGTACATGTCAAGTTTCATCGAGATTGATTTGGTTTCAGATAGGTAAAATTTCATTCATTTACTCATATTGATCATTTCTGCTATAAAAAGCGCCCATTAGACCTTTATATGCGCGCTCCTACGTCTTGTACCAGGTTCGATAGTGATGTATGCACAATACCAATCGAAAGAAGAGACTTGGGGCTAGGTACATGTCAAGTTTCATCGAGATTGATTTGGTTTCAGATAGGAAAAATTTCATTCATTTACTCATATTGATCATTTCTGATATACATAGCGCCCATTAGACCTTTATATGCGCGCTCCTACGTCTTGTACCAGGTTCGATAGGGATGTATGCACAATACCAATCAAAAGACGAGACTTGGGGCTAGGTACATGTCAAGTTTCATCGAGATTGATTTGGTTTCAGATAGGTAAAATTTCATTCATTTACTCATATTGATCATTTCTGCTATAAAAAGCGCCCATTAGACCTCTATATGCGCGCTCCTACGTCTTGTACCAGGTTCGATAGGGATGTATGCGCTATACCATTCGAAAGAGGAGACTTGGGGCTAGGTATATGTCAAGTTTCATTGAGATTGATTTGGTTTCAGATAGGTAAAATTTCATTCATTTACTCATATTGATCATTTCTGCTATAAAAAGCGCCCAATAGACCTCTATATGCGCGCTCCTACGTCTTGTACCACGTTCGATAGGGATGTATGCGCTATACCATTCGAAAGAGGAGACTTGGGGCTAGGTATATGTCAAGTTTCATTGAGATTGATTTGGTTTCAGATAGGTAAAATTTCATTCATTTACTCATATTGATCATTTCTGCTATAAAAAGCGCCCATTAGACCTCTATATGCGCGCTCCTACGTCTTGTACCAGGTTCGATAGGGATGTATGCACTATACCAATCGAAAGAAAAGACTTGGGGCTAGGTACATGTCAAGTTTCATCGAGATTGATTTGGTTTCAGATAGGTAAAATTTCATTCATTTACTCATATTGATCATTTCTGCTATAAAAAGCGCCCATTAGAACTCTATATGCGCGCTCCTACGTCTTGTACCACGTTCGATAGGGATGTATGCGCTATACCAATCGAAAGAAGAGACTTGGGGCTAGGTACATGTCAAGTTTCATCGAGATTGATTTGGTTTCAGATAGGTAAAATTTCATTCATTTACTCATATTGATCATTTCTGCTATAAAAAGCGCCCATTAGACCTCTATATGCGTGCTCCTTCCTCTTGTACCAGGTTAGATAGGGATGTATGCGCTATACCAATCGAAAGAGGAGACTTGGGGCTAGGTACATGTCAAGTTTCATCGAGATTGATTTGGTTTCAGATAGGTAAAATTTCATTCATTTACTCATATTGATCATTTCTGCTATAAAAAGCGCCCATTAGACCTTCATATGCGCGCTCCTACGTCTTGTACCAGGTTCGATAGTGATGTATGCACAATACCAATCGAAAGAGGAGACTTGGGGCTAGGTACATGTCAAGTTTCATCGAGATTGATTTGGTTTCAGATAGGAAAAATTTCATTCATTTACTCATATTGATCATTTCTGATATACATAGCGCCCATTAGACCTTTATATGCGCGCTCCTACGTCTTGTACCAGGTTCGATAGGGATGTATGCACAATACCAATCAAAAGACGAGACTTGGGGCTAGGTACATGTCAAGTTTCATCGAGATTGATTTGGTTTCAGATAGGTAAAATTTCATTCATTTACTCATATTGATCATTTCTGCTATAAAAAGCGCCCATTAGACCTCTATATGCGCGCTCCTACGTCTTGTACCAGGTTCGATAGGGATGTATGCGCTATACCATTCGAAAGAGGAGACTTGGGGCTAGGTATATGTCAAGTTTCATTGAGATTGATTTGGTTTCAGATAGGTAAAATTTCATTCATTTACTCATATTGATCATTTCTGCTATAAAAAGCGCCCATTAGACCTCTATATGCGCGCTCCTACGTCTTGTACCACGTTCGATAGGGATGTATGCACTATACCAATCGAAAGAAAAGACTTGGGGCTAGGTACATGTCAAGTTTCATCGAGATTGATTTGGTTTCAGATAGGTAAAATTTCATTCATATACTCATATTGATCATTTCTGCTATAAAAAGCGCCCATTAGAACTCTATATGCGCGCTCCTACGTCTTGTACCACGTTCGATAGGGATGTATGCGCTATACCAATCGAAAGAAGAGACTTTGGGCTAGGTACATGTCAAGTTTCATCGAGATTGATTTGGTTTCAGATAGGTAAAATTTCATTCATTTACTCATATTGATCATTTCTGCTATAAAAAGCGCCCATTAGACCTTTATATGCGCGCTCCTACGTCTTGTACCAGGTTCGATAGTGATGTATGCACAATACCAATCGAAAGAAGAGACTTGGGGCTAGGTACATGTCAAGTTTCATCGAGATTGATTTGGTTTCAGATAGGAAAAATTTCATTCATTTACTCATATTGATCATTTCTGATATACATAGCGCCCATTAGACCTTTATATGCGCGCTCCTACGTCTTGTACCAGGTTCGATAGGGATGTATGCACAATACCAATCAAAAGACGAGACTTGGGGCTAGGTACATGTCAAGTTTCATCGAGATTGATTTGGTTTCAGATAGGTAAAATTTCATTCATTTACTCATATTGATCATTTCTGCTATAAAAAGCGCCCATTAGACCTCTATATGCGCGCTCCTACGTCTTGTACCAGGTTCGATAGGGATGTATGCGCTATACCATTCGAAAGAGGAGACTTGGGGCTAGGTATATGTCAAGTTTCATTGAGATTGATTTGGTTTCAGATAGGTAAAATTTCATTCATTTACTCATATTGATCATTTCTGCTATAAAAAGCGCCCAATAGACCTCTATATGCGCGCTCCTACGTCTTGTACCACGTTCGATAGGGATGTATGCGCTATACCATTCGAAAGAGGAGACTTGGGGCTAGGTATATGTCAAGTTTCATTGAGATTGATTTGGTTTCAGATAGGTAAAATTTCATTCATTTACTCATATTGATCATTTCTGCTATAAAAAGCGCCCATTAGACCTCTATATGCGCGCTCCTACGTCTTGTACCAGGTTCGATAGGGATGTATGCACTATACCAATCGAAAGAAAAGACTTGGGGCTAGGTACATGTCAAGTTTCATCGAGATTGATTTGGTTTCAGATAGGTAAAATTTCATTCATTTACTCATATTGATCATTTCTGCTATAAAAAGCGCCCATTAGAACTCTATATGCGCGCTCCTACGTCTTGTACCACGTTCGATAGGGATGTATGCGCTATACCAATCGAAAGAAGAGACTTGGGGCTAGGTACATGTCAAGTTTCATCGAGATTGATTTGGTTTCAGATAGGTAAAATTTCATTCATTTACTCATATTGATCATTTCTGCTATAAAAAGCGCCCATTAGACCTCTATATGCGTGCTCCTTCCTCTTGTACCAGGTTAGATAGGGATGTATGCGCTATACCAATCGAAAGAGGAGACTTGGGGCTAGGTACATGTCAAGTTTCATCGAGATTGATTTGGTTTCAGATAGGTAAAATTTCATTCATTTACTCATATTGATCATTTCTGCTATAAAAAGCGCCCATTAGACCTTCATATGCGCGCTCCTACGTCTTGTACCAGGTTCGATAGTGATGTATGCACAATACCAATCGAAAGAGGAGACTTGGGGCTAGGTACATGTCAAGTTTCATCGAGATTGATTTGGTTTCAGATAGGAAAAATTTCATTCATTTACTCATATTGATCATTTCTGATATACATAGCGCCCATTAGACCTTTATATGCGCGCTCCTACGTCTTGTACCAGGTTCGATAGGGATGTATGCACAATACCAATCAAAAGACGAGACTTGGGGCTAGGTACATGTCAAGTTTCATCGAGATTGATTTGGTTTCAGATAGGTAAAATTTCATTCATTTACTCATATTGATCATTTCTGCTATAAAAAGCGCCCATTAGACCTCTATATGCGCGCTCCTACGTCTTGTACCAGGTTCGATAGGGATGTATGCGCTATACCATTCGAAAGAGGAGACTTGGGGCTAGGTATATGTCAAGTTTCATTGAGATTGATTTGGTTTCAGATAGGTAAAATTTCATTCATTTACTCATATTGATCATTTCTGCTATAAAAAGCGCCCATTAGACCTCTATATGCGCGCTCCTACGTCTTGTACCACGTTCGATAGGGATGTATGCACTATACCAATCGAAAGAAAAGACTTGGGGCTAGGTACATGTCAAGTTTCATCGAGATTGATTTGGTTTCAGATAGGTAAAATTTCATTCATATACTCATATTGATCATTTCTGCTATAAAAAGCGCCCATTAGAACTCTATATGCGCGCTCCTACGTCTTGTACCACGTTCGATAGGGATGTATGCGCTATACCAATCGAAAGAAGAGACTTTGGGCTAGGTAAATGTCAAGTTTCATCGAGATTGATTTGGTTTCAGATAGGTAAAATTTCATTCATTTACTCATATTGATCATTTCTGCTATAAAAAGCGCCCATTAGACCTTTATATGCGCGCTCCTACGTCTTGTACCAGGTTCGATAGTGATGTATGCACAATACCAATCGAAAGAAGAGACTTGGGGCTAGGTACATGTCAAGTTTCATCGAGATTGATTTGGTTTCAGATAGGAAAAATTTCATTCATTTACTCATATTGATCATTTCTGATATACATAGCGCCCATTAGACCTTTATATGCGCGCTCCTACGTCTTGTACCAGGTTCGATAGGGATGTATGCACAATACCAATCAAAAGACGAGACTTGGGGCTAGGTACATGTCAAGTTTCATCGAGATTGATTTGGTTTCAGATAGGTAAAATTTCATTCATTTACTCATATTGATCATTTCTGCTATAAAAAGCGCCCATTAGACCTCTATATGCGCGCTCCTACGTCTTGTACCAGGTTCGATAGGGATGTATGCGCTATACCATTCGAAAGAGGAGACTTGGGGCTAGGTATATGTCAAGTTTCATTGAGATTGATTTGGTTTCAGATAGGTAAAATTTCATTCATTTACTCATATTGATCATTTCTGCTATAAAAAGCGCCCATTAGACCTCTATATGCGCGCTCCTACGTCTTGTACCACGTTCGATAGGGATGTATGCACTATACCAATCGAAAGAAAAGACTTGGGGCTAGGTACATGTCAAGTTTCATCGAGATTGATTTGGTTTCAGATAGGTAAAATTTCATTCATATACTCATATTGATCATTTCTGCTATAAAAAGCGCCCATTAGAACTCTATATGCGCGCTCCTACGTCTTGTACCACGTTCGATAGGGATGTATGCGCTATACCAATCGAAAGAAGAGACTTGGGGCTAGGTACATGTCAAGTTTCATCGAGATTGATTTGGTTTCAGATAGGTAAAATTTCATTCATTTACTCATATTGATCATTTCTGCTATAAAAAGCGTCCATTAGACCTCTATATGCGCGCTCCTACGTCTTGTACCAGGTTCGATAGGGATGTATGCACTATACCAATCGAAAGAAGAGACTTGGGGCTAGGTACATGTCAAGTTTCATCGAGATTGATTTGGTTTCAGATAGGTAAAATTTCATTCATTTACTCATATTGATCATTTCTGCTATAAAAAGCGCCCATTAGACCTTTATATGCGCGCTCCTACGTCTTGTACCAGGTTCGATAGGGATGTATGCACAATACCAATCGAAAGAGGAGACTTGGGGCTAGGTACATGTCAAGTTTCATCGAGATTGATTTGGTTTCAGATAGGTAAAATTTCATTCATTTACTCATATTGATCATTTCTGCTATAAAAAGCGCCCATTAGACCTCTATATGCGCGCTCCTTCGTCTTGTACCAGGTTCGATAGGGATGTATGCGCTATACCAATCGAAAGAGGAGACTTGGGGCTAGGTACATGTCAAGTTTCATCGAGATTGATTTGGTTTTAGATAGGTAAAATTTCATTCATTTACTCATATTGATCATTTCTGCTATAAAAAGCGCCCATTAGACCTCTATATGCGCGCTCCTACGTCTTGTACCAGGTTCGATAGGGATGTATGCGCTATACCATTCGAAAGAGGAGACTTGGGGCTAGGTATATGTCAAGTTTCATTGAGATTGATTTGGTTTCAGATAGGTAAAATTTCATTCATTTACTCATATTGATCATTTCTGCTATAAAAAGCGCCCATTAGACCTCTATATGCGCGCTCCTACGTCTTGTACCAGGTTCGATAGGGATGTATGCACTATACCAATCGAAAGAAAAGACTTGGGGCTAGGTACATGTCAAGTTTCATCGAGATTGATTTGGTTTCAGATAGGTAAAATTTCATTCATTTACTCATATTGATCATTTCTGCTATAAAAAGCGTCCATTAGACCTCTATATGCGCGCTCCTACGTCTTGTACCACGTTCGATAGGGATGTATGCGCTATACCAATCGAAAGAAGAGACTTGGGGCTAGGTACATGTCAAGTTTCATCGAGATTGATTTGGTTTCAGATAGGTAAAATTTCATTCATTTACTCATATTGATCATTTCTGCTATAAAAAGCGTCCATTAGACCTCTATATGCGCGCTCCTACGTCTTGTACCAGGTTCGATAGGGATGTATGCACTATACCAATCGAAAGAAGAGACTTTGGGCTAGGTACATGTCAAGTTTCATCGAGATTGATTTGGTTTCAGATAGGTAAAATTTCATTCATTTACTCATATTGATCATTTCTGCTATAAAAAGCGCCCATTAGACCTTTATATGCGCGCTCCTACGTCTTGTACCAGGTTCGATAGGGATGTATGCACAATACCAATCGAAAGAGGAGACTTGGGGCTAGGTACATGTCAAGTTTCATCGAGATTGATTTGGTTTCAGATAGGAAAAATTTCATTCATTTACTCATATTGATCATTTCTGATATACATAGCGCCCATTAGACCTTTATATGCGCGCTCCTACGTCTTGTACCAGGTTCGATAGGGATGTATGCACAATACCAATCAAAAGACGAGACTTGGGGCTAGGTACATGTCAAGTTTCATCGAGATTGATTTGGTTTCAGATAGGTAAAATTTCATTCATTTACTCATATTGATCATTTCTGCTATAAAAAGCGCCCATTAGACCTCTATATGCGCGCTCCTACGTCTTGTACCAGGTTCGATAGGGATGTATGCGCTATACCAATCGAAAGAGGAGACTTGGGGCTAGGTATATGTCAAGTTTCATTGAGATTGATTTAGTTTCAGATAGGTAAAATTTCATTCATTTACTCATATTGATCATTTCTGCTATAAAAAGCGCCCATTAGACCTCTATATGCGCGCTCCTACGTCTTGTACCACGTTCGATAGGGATGTATGCACTATACCAATCGAAAGAAAAGACTTGGGGCTAGGTACATGTCAAGTTTCATCGAGATTGATTTGGTTTCAGATAGGTAAAATTTCATTCATATACTCATATTGATCATTTCTGCTATAAAAAGCGCCCATTAGAACTCTATATGCGCGCTCCTACGTCTTGTAACACGTTCGATAGGGATGTATGCGCTATACCATTCCAAAGAAGAGACTTGGGGCTAGGTACATGTCAAGTTTCATCGAGATTGATTTGGTTTCAGATAGGTAAAATTTCATTCATTTACTCATATTGATCATTTCTGCTATAAAAAGCGCCCATTAGACCTCTATATGCGCGCTCCTACGTCTTGTACCAGGTTCGATAGGGATGTATGCACTATACCAATCGAAAGAAGAGACTTGGGGCTAGGTAGATGTCAAGTTTCATCGAGATTGATTTGGTTTCAGATAGGTAAAATTTCATTCATTTACTCATATTGATCATTTCTGATATAAATAGCGCCCATTAGACCTCTATATGCGCGCTCCTACGTCTTATACCACGTTCGATAGGGATGTATGCGCTATACCAATCGAAAGATGAGACTTGGGGCTAGGTACATGTCAAGTTTCATCGAGATTGATTTGGTTTCAGATAGGTAAAATTTCATTCATTTACTCATATTGATCATTTCTGCTATAAAAAGCGTCCATTAGACCTCTATATGCGCGCTCCTACGTCTTGTACCAGGTTCGATAGGGATGTATGCACTATACCAATCGAAAGAAGAGACTTGGGGCTAGGTACATGTCAAGTTTCATCGAGATTGATATGGTTTCAGATAGGTAAAATTTCATTCATTTACTCATATTGATCATTTCTTCTATTAAAAGCGACCATTAGAACTCTATATGCGCGCTCCTACGTCTTGTACCACGTTCGATAGGGATGTATGCGCTATACCAATCGAAAGAAGAGACCTGGGGCTAGGTACATGTCAAGTTTCATCGAGATTGATTTGGTTTCAGATAGGTAAAATTTCATTCATTTACTCATATTGATCATTTCTGCTATAAAAAGCGTCCATTAGACCTCTATATGCGCGCTCCTACGTCTTGTACCAGGTTCGATAGGGATGTATGCACTATACCAATCGAAAGAAGAGACTTGGGGCTAGGTACATGTCAAGTTTCATCGAGATTGATTTGGTTTCAGATAGGTAAAATTTCCTTCATTTACTCATATTGATCATTTCTGCTATAAAAAGCGCCCATTAGACCTTTATATGCGCGCTCCTACGTCTTGTACCAGGTTCGATAGGGATGTATGCACAATACCAATCAAAAGAGGAGACTTGGGGCTAGGTACATGTCAAGTTTCATCGAGATTGATTTGGTTTCAGATAGGTAAAATTTCATTCATTTACTCATATTGATCATTTCTGCTATAAAAAGCGCCCATTAGACCTCTATATGCCCGCTCCTACGTCTTGTACCACGTTCGATAGGGATGTATGCACTATACCAATCAAAAGAGGAGACTTGGGGCTATGAACATGTCAAGTTTCATCGAGATTGATTTGGTTTCAGATAGGTAAAATTTCATTCATTTACTCATATTGATCATTTCTGCTATAAAAAGCGCCCATTAGACCTCTATATGCGCGCTCCTTCCTCTTCTACCAGGTTCGATAGGGATGTATGCGCTATACCAATCGAAAGAAAAGACTTGGGGCTAGGTACATGTCAAGTTTCATCGAGATTGATTTGGTTTCAGATAGGTAAAATTTCATTCATTTACTCATATTGATCATTTCTGCTTTAAAAAGCGCCCATTAGGACTCTATATGCGCGCTCCTACGTCTTGTACCACGTTCGATAGGGATGTATGCGCTATACCAATCAAAAGAAGAGACTTGGGGCTAGGTACATGTCAAGTTTCATCGAGATTGATTTGGTTTCAGATAGGTAAAATTTCATTCATTTACTCATATTGATCATTTCTGCTATAAAAAGCGTCCATTAGACCTCTATATGCGCGCTCCTACGTCTTGTACCAGGTTCGATAGGTATGTATGCACTATATCAATCGAAAGAGGAGACTTGGGGCTAGGTACATGTCAAGTTTCATCGAGATTGATTTGGTTTCAGATAGGTAAAATTTCATTCATTTACTCATATTGATCATTTCTGCTATAAAAAGCGCCCATTAGACCTTTATATGCGCGCTCCTACGTCTTGTACCACGTTCGATAGGGATGTATGCACAATACCAATCGAAAGAGGTGACTTGGGGCTAGGTACATGTCAAGTTTCATCGAGATTGATTTGGTTTCAGATAGGTAAAATTTCATTCATTTACTCATATTGATCATTTCTGATATATAAAGCGACCATTAGAACTCTATATGCGCGCTCCTACGTCTTGTACCACGTTCGATAGGGATGTATGCGCTATACCAATCGAAAGAAGAGACCTGGGGCTAGGTACATGTCAAGTTTCATCGAGATTGATTTGGTTTCAGATAGGTAAAATTTCATTCATTTACTCATATTGATCATTTCTGCTATAAAAAGCGTCCATTAGACCTCTATATGCGCGCTCCTACGTCTTGTACCAGGTTCGATAGGGATGTATGCACTATACCAATCGAAAGAAGAGACTTGGGGCTAGGTACATGTCAAGTTTCATCGAGATTGATTTGGTTTCAGATAGGTAAAATTTCCTTCATTTACTCATATTGATCATTTCTGCTATAAAAAGCGCCCATTAGACCTTTATATGCGCGCTCCTACGTCTTGTACCAGGTTCGATAGGGATGTATGCACAATACCAATCAAAAGAGGAGACTTGGGGCTAGGTACATGTCAAGTTTCATCGAGATTGATTTGGTTTCAGATAGGTAAAATTTCATTCATTTACTCATATTGATCATTTCTGCTATAAAAAGCGCCCATTAGACCTCTATATGCCCGCTCCTACGTCTTGTACCACGTTCGATAGGGATGTATGCACTATACCAATCAAAAGAGGAGACTTGGGGCTATGAACATGTCAAGTTTCATCGAGATTGATTTGGTTTCAGATAGGTAAAATTTCATTCATTTACTCATATTGATCATTTCTGCTATAAAAAGCGCCCATTAGACCTCTATATGCGCGCTCCTTCCTCTTCTACCAGGTTCGATAGGGATGTATGCGCTATACCAATCGAAAGAAAAGACTTGGGGCTAGGTACATGTCAAGTTTCATCGAGATTGATTTGGTTTCAGATAGGTAAAATTTCATTCATTTACTCATATTGATCATTTCTACTTTAAAAAGCGCCCATTAGGACTCTATATGCGCGCTCCTACGTCTTGTACCACGTTCGATAGGGATGTATGCGCTATACCAATCAAAAGAAGAGACTTGGGGCTAGGTACATGTCAAGTTTCATCGAGATTGATTTGGTTTCAGATAGGTAAAATTTCATTCATTTACTCATATTGATCATTTCTGCTATAAAAAGCGTCCATTAGACCTCTATATGCGCGCTCCTACGTCTTGTACCAGGTTCGATAGGGATGTATGCACTATATCAATCGAAAGAGGAGACTTGGAGCTAGGTACATGTCAAGTTTCATCGAGATTGATTTGGTTTCAGATAGGTAAAATTTCATTCATTTACTCATATTGATCATTTCTGCTATAAAAAGCGCCCATTAGACCTTTATATGCGCGCTCCTACGTCTTGTACCAGGTTCGATAGGGATGTATGCACAATACCAATCGAAAGAGGTGACTTGGGGCTAGGTACATGTCAAGTTTCATCGAGATTGATTTGGTTTCAGATAGGTAAAATTTCATTCATTTACTCATATTGATCATTTCTGATATAAATAGCGCCCATTAGACCTCTATATGCGCGCTCCTTCGTCTTGTACCAGGTTCGATAGGGATGTATGCGCTATACCAATCGAAAGAGGAGACTTGGGGCTAGGTACATGTCAAGTTTCATTGAGATTGATTTGGTTTCAGATAGGTAAAATTTCATTCATTTACTCATATTGATCATTTCTGCTATAAAATGCGCCCATTAGACCTCTATATGCGCGCTCCTACGTCTTGTACCAGGTTCGATAGGGATGTATGCACTATACCAATCGAAAGAAGAGACTTGGGGCTAGGTACATGTCAAGTTTCATCGAGATTGATTTGGTTTCAGATAGGTAAAATTTCATTCATTTACTCATATTGATCATTTCTGCTATAAAAAGCGCCCATTAGACCTTTATATGCGCGCTCCTACGTCTTGTACCAGGTTCGATAGGGATGTATGCACTATACCAATCAAAAGAAGAGACTTGGGGCTATGTACATGTCAAGTTTCATTGAGATTGATTTGGTTTCAGATAGGTAAAATTTCATTCATTTACTCATATTGATCATTTCTGCTATAAAATGCGCCCATTAGACCTCTATATGCGCGCTCCTACGTCTTGTACCAGGTTCGATAGGGATGTATGCACTATACCAATCGAAAGAAGAGACTTGGGGCTAGGTACATGTCAAGTTTCATCGAGATTGATTTGGTTTCAGATAGGTAAAATTTCATTCATTTCCTCATATTGATCATTTTTGCTATAAAAAGCGCCCATTAGACCTCTATATGCGCGCTCCTACGTCTTCTACCACGTTCGATAGGGATGTATGCGCTATACCAATCGAAAGAAGAGACTTGGTGCTAGGTACATGTCAAGTTTCATCGAGATTGATTTGGTTTCAGATAGGTAAAATTTCATTCATTTACTCATATTGATCATTTCTGCTATAAAAAGCGTCCATTAGACCTCTATATGCGCGCTCCTACGTCTTGTACCAGGTTCAATAGGGATGTATGCACTATACCAATCGAAAGAAGACACTTGGGGCTAGGTACATCTCAAGTTTCATCGAGATTGATTTGGTTTCAGATAGGTAAAATTTCATTCATTTACTCATATTGATCATTTCTGCTATGAAAAGCGCCCATTAGACCTTTACATGCGCGCTCCTACGTCTTGTACCAGGTTCGATAGGGATGTATGCACAATACCAATCGAAAGATGAGACTTGGGGCTAGGTACATGTCAAGTTTCATCGAGATTGATTTGGTTTCAGATAGGTAAAATTTCATTCATTTACTCATATTGATCATTTCTGCTATAAAATGCGCCCATTAGACATCTATATGCGCGCTCCTACGTCTTGTACCAGGTTCGATAGGGATGTATGCACTATACCAATCGAAAGAAGAGACTTGGGGCTAGGTACATGTCAAGTTTCATCGAGATTGATTTGGTTTCAGATTGGTAAAATTTCATTCATTTACTCATATTGATCATTTCTGCTATAAAAAGCGCCCATTAAACCTCTATATGCGCGCTCCTACGTGTTGTACCACGTTCGATAGGGATGTATGCCTGTACCAATCGAAAGAGGAGACTTGGGGCTAGGTACATGTCAAGTTTCATCGAGATTGATTTGGTTTCAGATAGGTAAAATTTCATTCATTTACTCATATTGATCATTTCTGCTATAAAAAGCGTCCATTAGACCTCTATATGCGTGCTCCTACGTCTTGTACCAGGTTCAATAGGGATGTATGCACTATTCCAATCGAAAGAAGAGACTTGGGGCTAGGTACATGTGAAGTTTCATCGAGATTGATTTGGTTTCAGATAGGTAAAATTTCATTCATTTACTCATATTGATCATTTCTGCTATAAAAAGCGCCCATTAGACCTTTATATGCGCGCTCCTACGTCTTGTACCAGGTTCGATAGGGATGTATGCACAATACCAATCGAAAGAGGAGACTTGGGGCTAGGTACATGTCAAGTTTCATCGAGATTGATTTGGTTTCAGATAGGTAAAATTTCATTCATTTACTCATATTGATCATTTCTGCTATAAAAAGCGCCCATTAGACCTCTATATGCCCGCTCCTACGTCTTGTACCAGGTTTGATAGGGATGTATGCACTATACCAATCAAAAGAGGAGACTTGGGGCTATGAACATGTCAAGTTTCATCGAGATTGATTTGGTTTCAGATAGGTAAAATTTCATTCATTTACTCATATTGATCATTTCTGCTATAAAAAGCGCCCATTAGACCTCTATATGCGCGCTCCTTCCTCTTCTACCAGGTTCGATAGGGATGTATGCGCTATACCAATCGAAAGAAAAGACTTGGGGCTAGGTACATGTCAAGTTTCATCGAGATTGATTTGGTTTCAGATAGGTAAAATTTCATTCATTTACTCATATTGATCATTTCTGCTTTAAAAAGCGCCCATTAGAACTCTATATGCGCGCTCCTACGTCTTGTACCACGTTCGATAGGGATGTATGCGCTATACCAATCGAAAGAAGAGACTTGGGGCTAGGTATATGTCAAGTTTCATCGAGATTGATTTGGTTTCAGATAGGTAAAATTTCATTCATTTACTCATATTGATCATTTCTGCTATAAAAAGCGTCCATTAGACCTCTATATGCGCGCTCCTACGTCTTGTACCAGGTTCGATAGGGATGTATGCACTATATCAATCGAAAGAGGAGACTTGGGGCTAGGTACATGTCAAGTTTCATCGAGATTGATTTGGTTTCAGATAGGTAAAATTTCATTCATTTACTCATATTGATCATTTCTGCTATAAAAAGCGCCCATTAGACCTTTATATGCGCGCTCCTACGTCTTGTACCAGGTTCGATAGGGATGTATGCACAATACCAATCGAAAGAGGTGACTTGGGGCTAGGTACATGTCAAGTTTCATCGAGATTGATTTGGTTTCAGATAGGTAAAATTTCATTCATTTACTCATATTGATCATTTCTGATATAAATAGCGCCCATTAGACCTCTATATGCGCGCTCCTTCGTCTTGTACCAGGTTCGATAGGGATGTATGCGCTATACCAATCGAAAGAGGAGACTTGGGGCTAGGTACATGTCAAGTTTCATTGAGATTGATTTGGTTTCAGATAGGTAAAATTTCATTCATTTACTCATATTGATCATTTCTGCTATAAAATGCGCCCATTAGACCTCTATATGCGCGCTCCTACGTCTTGTACCAGGTTCGATAGGGATGTATGCACTATACCAATCGAAAGAAGAGACTTGGGGCTAGGTACATGTCAAGTTTCATCGAGATTGATTTGGTTTCAGATAGGTAAAATTTCATTCATTTACTCATATTGATCATTTCTGCTATAAAAAGCGCCCATTAGACCTTTAAATGCGCGCTCCTACGTCTTGTACTAGGTTCGATAGGGATGTATGCACTATACCAATCAAAAGAAGAGACTTGGGGCTAGGTACATGTCAAGTTTCATTGAGATTGATTTGGTTTCAGATAGGTAAAATTTCATTCATTTACTCATATTGATCATTTCTGCTATAAAATGCGCCCATTAGACCTCTATATGCGCGCTCCTACGTCTTGTACCAGGTTCGATAGGGATGTATGCACTATACCAATCGAAAGAAGAGACTTGGGGCTAGGTACATGTCAAGTTTCATCGAGATTGATTTGGTTTCAGATAGGTAAAATTTCATTCATTTCCTCATATTGATCATTTTTGCTATAAAAAGCGCCCATTAGACCTCTATATGCGCGCTCCTACGTCTTCTACCACGTTCGATAGGGATGTATGCGCTATACCAATCGAAAGAAGAGACTTGGTGCTAGGTACCTGTCAAGTTTCATCGAGATTGATTTGGTTTCAGATAGGTAAAATTTCATTCATTTACTCATATTGATCATTTCTGCTATAAAAAGCGTCCATTAGACCTCTATATGCGCGCTCCTACGTCTTGTACCAGGTTCAATAGGGATGTATGCACTATACCAATCGAAAAAAGACACTTGGGGCTAGGTACATCTCAAGTTTCATCGAGATTGATTTGGTTTCAGATAGGTAAAATTTCATTCATTTACTCATATTGATCATTTCTGCTATGAAAAGCGCCCATTAGACCTTTACATGCGCGCTCCTACGTCTTGTACCAGGTTCGATAGGGATGTATGCACAATACCAATCGAAAGATGAGACTTGGGGCTAGGTACATGTCAAGTTTCATCGAGATTGATTTGGTTTCAGATAGGTAAAATTTCATTCATTTACTCATATTGATCATTTCTGCTATAAAAAGCGTCCATTAGACCTCTATATGCGTGCTCCTACGTCTTGTACCAGGTTCAATAGGGATGTATGCACTATACCAATCGAAAGAAGAGACTTGGGGCTAGGTACATGTGAAGTTTCATCGAGATTGATTTGGTTTCAGATAGGTAAAATTTCATTTATTTACTCATATCGATCATTTCTGCTATAAAAAGCGCCCATTAGACCTTTATATGCGCGATCCTACGTCTTGTACCAGGTTCGATAGGGATGTATGCACAATACCAATCGAAAGAGGAGACTTGGGGCTAGGTACATGTCAAGTTTCATCGAGATTGATTTGGTTTCAGATAGGTAAAATTTCATTCATTTACTCATATTGATCATTTCTGCTATAAAAAGCGCCCATTAGACCTCTATATGCGCGCTCCTTCGTCTTGTACCATGTTCGATAGGGATGTATGCGCTATACTATTCGAAAGAGGAGACTTGGGGCTAGGTATATGTCAAGTTTCATTGAGATTGATTTGGTTTCAGATAGGTAAAATTTCATTCATTTACTCATATTGATCATTTCTGCTATAAAAAGCGCCCATTAGACCTCTATATGCGCGCTCCTACGTCTTGTACCAGGTTCGATAGGGATGTATGCACTATACCAATCGAAAGAAGAGACTTGGGGCTAGGTACATGTCAAGTTTCATCGAGATTGATTTGGTTTCAGATAGGTAAAATTTCATTCATTTACTCATATTGATCATTTCTGCTATAAAAAGCGCCCATTAGACCTCTATATGCGCGCTCCTTCGTCTTGTACCAGGTTCGATAGGGATGTATGCGCTATACTATTCGAAAGAGGAGACTTGGGGCTAGGTATATGTCAAGTTTCATTGAGATTGATTTGGTTTCAGATAGGTAAAATTTCATTCATTTACTCATATTGATCATTTCTGCTATAAAAAGCGCCCATTAGACCTCTATATGCGCGCTCCTACGTCTTGTACCAGGTTCGATAGGGATGTATGCACTATACCAATCGAAAGAAGAGACTTGGGGCTAGGTACATGTCAAGTTTCATCGAGATTGATTTGGTTTCAGATAGGTAAAATTTCATTCATTTACTCATATTGATCATTTCTGCTATAAAAAGCGCCCATGAGACCTCTATATGCGCGCTCCTTCATCTTCTACCAGGTTCGATAGGGATGTATGCGCTATACCAATCGAAAGAAGAGACTTGGGGCTAGGTACATGTCAAGTTTCATCGAGATTGATTTGGTTTCAGATAGGTAAAATTTCATTCATTTACTCATATTGATCATTTCTGCTATAAAAAGCGCCCATTAGACCTCTATATGCGCGCTCCTTCGTCTTGTACCAGGTTCGATAGGGATGTATGCGCTATACTATTCGAAAGAGGAGACTTGGGGCTAGGTATATGTCAAGTTTCATTGAGATTGATTTGGTTTCAGATAGGTAAAATTTCATTCATTTACTCATATTGATCATTTCTGCTATAAAAAGCGCCCATTAGACCTCTATATGCGCGCTCCTACGTCTTGTACCAGGTTCGATAGGGATGTATGCACTATACCAATCGAAAGAAGAGACTTGGGGCTAGGTACATGTCAAGTTTCATCGAGATTGATTTGGTTTCAGATAGGTAAAATTTCATTCATTTACTCATATTGATCATTTCTGCTATAAAAAACGTCCATTAGACCTCTATATGCGCGCTCCTACGTCTTGTACCACGTTCGATAGGGATGTATGCGCTATACCAATCGAAAGAAGAGACTTGGGGCTAGGTACATGTCAAGTTTCATCGAGATTGATTTGGTTTCAGATAGGTAAAATTTCATTCATTTACTCATATTGATCATTTCTGCTATAAAAAGCGTCCATTAGACCTCTATATGCGCGCTCCTACGTCTTGTACCAGGTTCGATAGGGATGTATGCACTATACCAATCGAAAGAAGAGACTTGGGGCTAGGTACATGTCAAGTTTCATCGAGATTGATTTGGTTTCAGATAGGTAAAATTTCATTAATTTACTCATATTGATCATTTCTGCTATAAAAAGCGCCCATTAGACCTTTATATGCGCGCTCCTACGTCTTGTACCAGGTTCGATAGGGCTGTATGCACAATACCAATCAAAAGAGGAGACTTGGGGCTAGGTACATGTCAAGTTTCATCGAGATTGATTTGGTTTCAGATAGGTAAAATTTCATTCATTTACTCATATTGATCATTTCTGCTATAAAAAGCGCCCATTAGACCTCTATATGCGCGCTCCATCGCCTTGTACCAGGTTCGATAGGGATGTATGCGCTATACCAATCGAAAGAGGAGACTTGGGGCTAGGTACATGTCAAGTTTCATTGAGATTGATTTGGTTTCAGATAGGTAAAATTTCATTCATTTACTCATATTGATCATTTCTGCTATAAAAAGCGCCCATTAGACCTCTATATGCGCGCTCCTACGTCTTGTACCACGTTCGATAGGAATGTATGCGCTTTACCAATCAAAAGAGGAGACTTGGGGCTAGGTACATGTCAAGTTTCATTGAGATTGATTTGGTTTCAGATAGGTAAAATTTCATTCATTTACTCATATTGATCATTTCTGCTATAAAAAGCGCCCATGAGACCTCTATATGCGCGCTCCTTCATCTTCTACCAGGTTCGATAGGGATGTATGCGCTATACCAATCGAAAGAAGAGACTTGGGGCTAGGTACATGTCAAGTTTCATCGAGATTGATTTGGTTTCAGATAGGTAGAATTTCATTCATTTACTCATATTGATCATTTCTGCTATAAAAAGCGCCCATTAGACCTCTATATGCGCTCCTACCTCTTGTACCAGGCTCGATAGGGATGTATGCGCTATACCATTCGAAAGAAGAGACTTGGGGCTAGACACATGTCAAGTTTCATTGAGATTGATTTTGTTTCAGATAGGTAAAATTTCATTCATTTACTCATATTGATCATTTCTGCTATAAAAAGCGCCCATTAGACCTCTATATGCGCGCTCCTACCTCTTGTACCACGTTCGATAGGGATGTATGCAGAATACCAATCGAAAGAAGAGACTTGGGGCTAGGTACATGTCAAGGTTCATCGAGATTGATTTGGTTTCAGATAGGTAAAATTTCATTCATTTACTCATATTGATCATTTCTGCTATAAAAAGCGCCCACTAGACCTCTATATGCGCACTCCTACGTCTTGTACCAGGTTCGATAGGGATGTATACACTTTACCAATCAAAAGAGGAGACTTGGGGCTAGGTACATGTTAAGTTTCCTTCAGATTGATTTCGGTTCAAATAGGTAAAATTTTATTCATTTACTCATATTGATCATTTCTGCTATAAAAAGCGCCCATTAGACCTCTATATGCGCGCTCCTACTTCTTGTACCAGGTTCGATAGGGATGTATGCACTATACCAATCGAAAGAAGAGACTTGGGGCTAGGTACATGTCAAGTTTCATCGAGATTGATTTGGTTTCAGATAGGTAAAATTTCATTCATTTACTCATATTGATCATTTCTGCTATAAAAAGCGCCCATTAGACCTCTATATGCGCGCTCCTTCGTCTTGTACCAGGTTCGATAGGGATGTATGCGCTATTCCAATCGAAAGAAGAGACTTGGGGCTAGGTACATGTCAAGTTTCATTGAGATTGATTTGGTTTCAGATAGGTAAAATTTCATTCATTTACTCATATTGATCATTTCTGCTATAAAAAGCGCCCATTAGACCTCTATATGCGCTCCTACCTCTTGTACCAGGCTCGATAGGGATGTATGCGCTATACCATTCGAAAGAGGAGACTTGGGGCTAGGCACATGTCAAGTTTCATTGAGATTGATTTGGTTTCAGATAGGTAAAATTTCATTCATTTACTCATATCGATCATTTCTGCTATAAAAAGCGCCCATTAGACCTCTATATGCGCGCTCCTACGTCTTGTACCAGGTTCGATAGGGATGTATGCACAATACCAATCGAAAGAAGAGACTTGGGGCTAGGTACATGTCAAGATTCATCGAGATTGATTTGGTTTCAGATAGGTAAAATTTCATTCATTTACTCATATTGATCATTTCTGCTATAAAAATCGCCCATTAGACCTCTATATGCGCGCTCCTTCGTCTTGTACCAGGTTCGATAGGGATGTATGCGCTATACGAATCGAAAGAAGAGACTTGGTGCTAGGTACATGTCAAGTTTCATCGAGATTGATTTGGTTTCAGATAGGTAAAATTTCATTCATTTACTCATATTGATCATTTCTGCTATAAAAAGCGCCCATTAGACCTCTATATGCGCGCTCCTACGTCTTGTACCAGGTTCGATAGGGATGTATGCACTATACCAATCGAAAGAAGAGACTTGGGGCTAGGTACATGTCAAGTTTCATCGAGATTGATTTGGTTTCAGATAGGTAAAATTTCATTCATTTACTCATATTGATCATTTCTGCTATAAAAAGCGCCCATTAGACCTTTATATGCGCGCTCCTACGTCTTGTACCAGGTTCGATAGGGATGTATGCACAATACCAATCGAAAGAGGAGACTTGGGGCTAGGTACATGTCAAGTTTCATCGAGATTGATTTGGTTTCAGATAGGTAAAATTTCATTCATTTACTCATATTGATCATTTCTGCTATAAAAAGCGCCCATTAGACCTCTATATGCGCGCTCCTACGTCTTGTACCAGGTTCGATAGGGATGTATGCACTATACCAATCGAAAGAAAAGACTTGGGGCTAGGTACATGTCAAGTTTCATCGAGATTGATTTGGTTTCAGATAGGTAAAATTTCATTCATTTACTCATATTGATCATTTCTGCTATAAAAATCGCCCATTAGACCTCTATATGCGCGCTCCTACGTCTTGTACCACGTTCGATAGGGATGTATGCGCTATACCAATCGAAAGAAGAGACTTAGGGCTAGGTAATGTCAAGTTTCATCGAGATTGATTTGGTTTCAGATAGGTAAAATTTCATTCATATACTCATATTGATCATTTCTGCTATAAAAAGCGCCCATTAGACCTCTATATGCGCGCTCCTTCGTCTTGTACCAGGTTCGATAGGGATGTATGCGCTATACGAATCGAAAGAAGAGACTTGGTGCTAGGTACATGTCAAGTTTCATCGAGATTGATTTGGTTTCAGATAGGTAAAATTTCATTCATTTACTCATATTGATCATTTCTGCTATAAAAATCGTCTTGTACCAGGTTCGATAGGGATGTATGCGCTATACGAATCGAAAGAAGAGACTTGGTGCTAGGTACATGTCAAGTTTCATCGAGATTGATTTGGTTTCAGATAGGTAAAATTTCATTCATTTACTCATATTGATCATTTCTGCTATAAAAAGCGCCCATTAGACCTCTATATGCGCGCTCCTACGTCTTGTACCAGTTTCGATAGGGATGTATGCACTATACCAATCGAAAGAGGAGACTTGGGGCTAGGTACATGTCAAGTTTCATCGAGATTGATTTGGTTTCAGATAGGTAAAATTTCATTCATTTACTCATATTGATCATTTCTGCTATAAAAAGCGCCCATTAGACCTCTATATGCGCGCTCTTTCTTCTTGTTCCAGGTTCGATAGGGATGTATGCGCTATACGAATCGAAAGAAGAGACTTGGTGCTAGGTATATGTCAATTTTCTTTGAGATTGATATGGTTTCAGATAGGTAAAATTTCATTCATTTACTCATATTGATCATTTCTGCTATAAAAAGCGCCCATTAGACCTCTATATGTGCGCTCCTACGTCTTGTACCACGTTCGATAGGGATGTATGCGCTATACCAATCGAAAGAGGAGACTTGGTGCTAGGTACATGTCAAGTTTCATCGAGATTGATTTGGTTTCAGATAGGTAAAATTTCATTCATTTACTCATATTGATAATTTCTGCTATAAAAAGCGTCCATTAGACCTCTATATGCGCGCTCCTACGTCTTGTACCACGTTCGATAGGGATGTATGCACAATACCAATCGAAAGAAGACACTTGGGGCTAGGTACATGTCAAGTTTCATCGAGATTGATTTGGTTTCAGATAGGTAAAATTTCATTCATTTACTCATATTGATCATTTCTGCTATAAAAAGCGCCCATTAGACCTCTATATGCGCGCTCCTACGTCTTGTACCAGGTTCGATAGGGATGTATGCACAATACCAATCAAAAGAGGAGACTTGGGGCTAGGTATATGTCAAGTTTCATCGAGATTGATTTGTTTTCAGATAGGTAAAATTTCATTCATTTACTCATATTGATCATTTCTGCTATAAAAAGCGTCCATTAGACCTCTATATGCGCGCTCCTACGTCTTGTACCAGGTTCGATAGGGATGTATGCACTATACCAATCGAAAGAAGACACTTGGGACTAGGTACATGTCAAGTTTTATTGAGATTGATTTGGTTTCAGATAGGTAAAATTTCATTCATTTACTCATATCGATCATTTCTGCTATAAAAAGCGCCCATTAGACCTCTATATGCGCGCTCCTACTTCTTGTACCATGTTCGATAGGGATGTATGCCCTATACCAATCAAAAGAGGAGACTTGGGGCTAGGTACATGTTAAGTTTCATCGAGATTGATTTGGTTTCAGATAGGTAAAATTTCATTCATTTACTCATATTGATCATTTCTGCTATAAAAAGCGTCCATTAGACCTCTATATTCGTGCTCCTACGTCTTATACCAGGTTCGATAGGGATGTATGCACTATACCAATCCAAAGAAGACACTTGGGGCTAGGTACATGTCAAGTTTCATCGAGATTGATTTGGTTTCAGATAGGTAAAATTTCATTCATTTACTCATATTGATCATTTCTGCTATAAAAAGCGCCCATTAGACCTCTATATGCGCGCTCCTACGTCTTGTACCAGTTTCGATAGGGATGTATGCACAATACCAATCAAAAGAGGAGACTTTGGGCTAGGTATATGTCAAGTTTCATCGAGATTGATTTGGTTTCAGATAGGTAAAATTTCATTCATTTACTCATATTGATCATTTCTGCTATAAAAAGCGCCCATTAGACCTCTATATGCGCGCTCCTACGTCTTGTACCAGGTTCGATAGGGATGTATGCGCTATACCAATCAAAAGAGGAGACATGGGGCTAGGTACATGTCAAGTTTCATTGAGATTGATTTGGTTTCAGATAGGTAAAATTTCATTCATTTACTCATATTGATCATTTCTGCTATAAAAAGCGTCCATTAGACCTCTATATGCGCGCTCCTACGTCTTGTACCAGGTTCGATAGGGATGTATGCACAATACCAATCAAAAGAGGAGACTTGGGGCTAGGTACATGTCAAGTTTCATCGAGATTGATTTGGTTTCAGATAGGTAAAATTTCATTCATTTACTCATATTGATCATTTCTGCTATAAAAAGCGTCCATTAGACCTCTATATGCGCGCTCCTACGTCTTGTACCAGGTTCGATAGGGATGTATGCACTATACCAATCAAAAGAGGAGACTTGGGGCTAGGTACATGTCAAGTTTTATTGAGATTTATTTGGTTTCAGATAGGTAAAATTTCATTCATTTACTCATATTGATCATTTCTGCTATAAAAAGTGCCCATTAAACCTCTATATGCGCGCTCCTACGTCTTGTACCACGTTCGATAGGGATGTTTGCGCTATACCAATCGAAAGAGGAGACTTGGGGCTAGGTACATGTCAAGTTTCATCGAGATTGATTTGGTTTCAGATAGGTAAAATTTCATTCATTTACTCATATTGATCATTTCTGCTATAAAAAGCGCCCATTAGACCTCTATATGCGCGCTCCTTCCTCTTCTAACACGTTCGATAGGGATGTATGCGCTATACCAATCGAAAGAAGAGACTTGCGGCTAGGTACATGTCAAGTTTCATCGAGATTGATTTGGTTTCAGATAGGTAAAATTTCATTCATTTACTCATATTGATCATTTCTGCTATAAAAAGCGTCCATTAGACCTCTATATGCGCGCTCCTACGTCTTGTACCAGGTTCGATAGGGATGTATGCACTATACCAATGGAAAGAAGAGACTTGGGGCTAGGTACATGTCAAGTTTCATCGACATTGATTTGGTTTCAGATAGGTAAAATTTCATTCATTTACTCATATTGATCATTTCTGCTATAAAAAGCGCCCATTAGACCTCTATATGCGCGCTCCTACGTCTTGTACCAGGTTCGATAGGGATGTATGCGCTATACCAATCGAAAGAGGAGACTTGGTGCTAGGTACATGTCAAGTTTCATCGAGATTGATTTGGTTTCAGATAGGTAAAATTTCATTCATTTACTCATATTGATCATTTCTGATATAAATAGAGCCCATTAGACCTCTATATGCGCGCTCCTACGTCTTGTACCACGTTCGATAGGGATGTATGCACAATACCAATCAAAAGAGGAGACTTGGGGCTAGGTACATGTCAAGTTTTATTGAGATTGATTTGGTTTCAGATAGGTAAAATTTCATTCATTTACTCATATCGATCATTTCTGCTATAAAAAGCGCCCATTAGACCTCTATATGCGCGCTCCTACGTCTTGTACCAGGTTCGATAGGGATGTATGCACAATACCAATCAAAAGAGGAGACTTGGGGCTAGGTATATGTCAAGTTTCATTGAGATTGATATGGTTTCAGATAGGGAAAATTTCATTCATTTACTCATATTGATCATTTCTGCTATAAAAAGCGCCCATTAGACCTCTATATGCGCGCTCCTACGTCTTGTACCACGTTCGATAGGGATGTATGCGCTATACCAATCAAAAGAGGAGACTTGGGGCTAGGTACATGTCAAGTTTTATTGAGATTTATTTGGTTTCAGATAGGTAAAATTTCATTCATTTACTCATATTGATCATTTCTGCTATAAAAAGCGCCCATTAAACCTCTATATGCGCGCTCCAAAGTCTTGTACCACGTTCGATAAGGATGTATGCGGTATACCAATCAAAAGAGGAGACTTGGGGCTAGGTACATGTCAAGTTTCATCGAGATTGATTTGGTTTCAGATAGGTAAAATTTCATTCATTTACTCATATTGATCATTTCTGCTATAAAAAGCGTCCATTAGACCTCTATATGCGCGCTCCTACGTCTTGTACCAGGTTCGATAGGGATGCATGCACTATACCAATGGAAAGAAGACACTTGGGGCTAGGTACATGTCAAGTTTCATCGACATTGATTTGGTTTCAGATAGGTAAAATTTCATTCATTTACTCATATTGATCATTTCTGCTATAAAAAGCGTCCATTAGACCTCTATATGCGCGCTCCTACGTCTTGTACCAGGTTCGATAGGGATGCATGCACTATACCAATGGAAAGAAGACACTTGGGGCTAGGTACATGTCAAGTTTCATCGACATTGATTTGGTTTCAGATAGGTAAAATTTCATTCATTTACTCATATTGATCATTTCTGCTATAAAAAGCGCCCATTAGACCTTTATATGCGCGCTCCTACGTCTTGTACCAGGTTCGATAGGGATGTATGCACAATACCAATTGAAAGAGGAGACTTGGGGCTAGGTACATGTCAAGTTTCATCGAGATTGATTTGGTTTCAGATAGGTAAAATTTCATTCATTTACTCATATTGATCATTTCTGATATAAATAGCGCCCATTATACCTCTATATGCGCGCTCCTACGTCTTGTACGACGTTCGATTGGGATGTATGCACAATACCAATCAAAAGAGGAGACTTGGGGCTAGGTACATGTCAAGTTTCATCGAGATTGATTTGGTTTCAGATAGGTAAAATTTCATTCATTTACTCATATTGATCATTTCTGCTATAAAAAGCGCCCATTAGACCTCTATATGCGCGCTCCTACGTCTTGTACAAGGTTCGATAGGGATGTATGCACAATACCAATCAAAAGAGAAGACTTGGGGCTAGGTATATGTCAAGTTTCATCGAGATTGATTTGGTTTCAGATAGGTAAAATTTCATTCATTTACTCATATTGATCATTTCTGCTATAAAAAGCGCCCATTAGACCTCTATATGCGCGCTCCTACGTCTTGTACCAGGTTCGATAGGGATGTATGCGCTATACCAATCAAAAGAGGAGACTTGGTGCTAGGTACATGTCAAGTTTCATCGAGATTGATTTGGTTTCAGGTAGGTAAAATTTCATTCATTTACTCATATTGATCATTTCTGATATAAATAGCGCCCATTAGACCTCTATATGCGCGCTCCTACGTCTTGTACCACGTTCGATAGGGATGTATGCACAATACCAATCAAAAGAGGAGACTTGGGGCTAGGTACATGTCAAGTTTTATTGAGATTGATTTGGTTTCAGATAGGTAAAATTTCATTCATTTACTCATATCGATCATTTCTGCTATAAAAAGCGCCCATTAGACCTCTATATGCGCGCTCCTACGTCTTGTACCAGGTTCGATAGGGATGTATGCACAATACCAATCAAAAGAGGAGACTTGGGGTAGGTACATGTTAAGTTTCATCGAGATTGATTTGGTTTCAGATAGGTAAAATTTCATTCATTTACTCATATTGATCATTTCTGCTATAAAAAGCGTCCATTAGACCTCTATATGCGCGCTCCTACGTCTTGTACCAGGTTCGATAGGGATGTATGCACTATACCAATCGAAAGAAAAGACTTGGGGCTAGGTACATGTCAAGTTTCATCGAGATTGATTTGGTTTCAGATGGGTAAAATTTCATTCATTTACTCATATTGATCATTTCTGCTATAAAAAGCGCCCATTAGACCTCTATATGCGCGCTCCTACGTCTTGTACCAGTTTCGATAGGGATGTATGCACAATACCAATCAAAAGAGGAGACTTGGGGCTAGGTATATGTCAAGTTTCACCGAGATTGATTTGGTTTCAGATAGGTAAAAGGACCAGAGCCACGAACGGCAAAATCGGCCTAATTTGCCACAAAGTTCATCTTTTATATTTTGATAATACCATATTTCAGCACTTCAGAACTGGCCAACTTTTGTGATTTACGGTCTTGCTGAAGCAAAATATGTTCATGTGAATTGAGGGTATGGTATATTGTTTGCGACGTCATTTGACGTCATTTTCACATATGACGTCGCATAATGTCATGACAAGTACCATGAATTATTAAGTATTAGTAATGATAAGAGATTTTTCTACATTGAGAAAATGTGTGGAATATTAATTTAAGGAATTAAAACATACATTTGTATTTTAAAAATCTCTATAAATACAAGATATGTACAATTTATTATGTACAGTCCGTGTTTGATTTGCCTTTGCTCGAAATCAAAGGCTGAAAATGTTCGTTCTGGAACTACAGTATGCATGTCTTCAATGTAATACTTTTACTTTTTGAATTCGTTTAAATCGCGTTAGATGTAAGCTGCATCGTTCCACAAGAAATTGATGTCATTATTTATGATTATATGAAAAAAATTAAAGAAAGATTTCATGTTTACCATCTTCATGAATCGCGGATCCGATACGTCCCAACTGTCCTAGAAGAGTGTTAGGCTGTATCAGATCAGACAAAGGCATACCATGTATGAATCTTCATTTTTTCCGACAATTTCTGAAATACCGTTATTTTCAAAGATTTTCTCGTAATAAAGTTGTCAGAACATCTCCAATCAAAAGTGAATACCCCCGTGCAACATTAAAACACGGGATCTATATCTGTTGCAGGCCTAGATATTTAAAGCATCCACTTAATTTTGCCGTAGATACACCACTGTCAGCGATGTATGAAGATGAACATTGGTGTGGCTCAATTTGGCATCTTTCAGTACTTCAAATCTGTTCCTATATACTAATAGGCTCAAATTACACGTATCAGATTTTAATCCAATTTCGCGGTCAGTTGCATGCTGGACTAGACAGAGATAATACATCGGCTATTAAATTGAAAACCCCTTCCCTTCACTTCGGTACATATGAGTCAATGACTCAATATAAATAAGTACAGCTAAAACTCGAGTTGAAAAATGAGAAAAATAATGTCTTAATTCATTGCATGATTTTCCTTCTAAAGTCAGTGCCTAATACCCATTTACCGAGGTTGTGGCGGATACAGGAATTAGGGGGTGGGGGGGGTGGGGGGGGGGGGGGGTGGGGGTGTATTTCTAACATAAAAGCGAAGGGTTCCAGTCGGGTCAATGGTAGCTGGCTTCATAGAGAAAAAAACGATGGTTGCATTTTGAATATTTCGTATTTTAAATTACTTTTCACGCTCCTGTTCTTATCATGACATATATAATTATTGATGAGAGAAATACATGTGACTCTTCTCACATGTATGTGCTAGTATAAGTGTTGGGCAATTGGAAGTTAAATCATTTATTAGCGGAAATAATCTGATGGGCATTACCCATTATTACTATAATCGGAAAATTCAAAACAATTTTTTTTTTCATTTTGCAACCACCAATGAATAGAAATAAACAACAAATCATCATTTCTTTGAATAAAATTGTTTTACTGGGTAAAACACTTTCGATCACAACTACTATGAATACCCAATCAATTCGTTCAAGCTTCTTTTTCTTGAATACCATGCAACAGAAAATGTCATACACTAGAATGTACCTTGAATAATAATAGTATAAAAAGGGAATTTATTAAAACCAAGATACTAAATCGGCCAATCCGGATATCAGCGACAATCGCGTTTGATTTTCAACATCGATTAGTAATTTTCATCGCTGGCCATTCAACGACCGAAAATCGATCGTCAGCGATAATCGTTTCATAACTAAACTAGAATCCGTTGTTATGACTCCCATTCTGATACATTTTTAGTGTCATTTTTTGTGAAAAGAGAACATTTTTCAAAGAAGTGTATTTACTCCGATTAATTGATTCTCAGAGATAGAATTAATCGATAGTCGGCGAGTTGGATATTTTAGAGACGATAGCGACGATGTCTGCGACTATCGTTACAATAATACAGCGTGTATTAGTGTGAATAAGATAAAGATCGAGATATGGAATACGAATACATGTACGTAATGGAATGAAGATTTAGGTACGTTACACGAATAAGAAAACCACTGATCCAAATCTGTTAGAACAGTACCATAAATGTTACAAAACGATGTCATAGATGCACAACATTATTAATTTCTGGATCGATGGACCGTAGTAAAGGTGATTAATGTTCGAATGTTATGAATTGCAGCGATCGCGTACTTTTGAAGAATCATTTTTTTTTCTCACATTTTTGCAATATCGGATAATTGGCGAATCAAAAGGGAGGGATAAGGCCATGCAGGGCGAGAAGGGGAGCAGGTTCTCGACTCTCCCCTTTTTGCGGTAAACATTTTTAATGACGAGATTTTTTTCAGAACTTGATAAAGCTTTTATAACTTTAAAGGTACGATACGTGTCCTTGAAAATTATATAATTTAACAAAATTTTGAAATGCAAAATCTTTCTTTTCATACGAAAGTGTGCATTTTCATTTGTATAAATTCAAATTTTCAGGCGAATCTAACGCATACATTCGCAGCTATAGCCATTTGAAAACGTCATTTTCAATTTGGGGTGCGCAGCTCTAATTCATTTCGCTGGCGCCACCTACAATGTATTGTGTTTTTACCATAGAGGTATATGGAGATTTAATTTTACAAATTCGACAATATTATGGTCGTTACTGCATACTATCAAATAAAACTTTTTGTGTCTACTTTTTTTTCTCAACCCAGACCTGTCGGAATAAATATTACGTTAAACTTTTCAATAAAATTTATTTTCAGGGACACGGTATCTTTAGATAAATTATTATACCAAGGTCTCCTATCTCCTGTTATCCATTACATTGGGCGCTGGACTTTATATTACATGAAAATAAACGGACAGAGAATTGATCCAGCATAGTCTGAACCCCAATCAAAATTCGCTGGTTCGATATCGTTCGTCAATCATCTATTTCAAATTAATCATTTGATTTCAAGTTTTCCACCTTTTTTTTGTCTTCAAAAATGCCCACCTCCTCTTTAAAAAAATAAGATAATAAATGTTTCTTCATGGGTGTCGGTCTATTTTGCTCCTTTATGCTGCATTCATATTACGTCTTTCTTTAATGTTTCGAATTTTCATTATTTCATTCACGTTTTCTACCCCTCATCTTCCAATTACTCTATCGCACAGGATAATTCTAGAAAGCCGATGCATTTTTTGTTTACATATTTTATTCCCGTATTAGGAACAGTTTAGGAAATAGCATACATATATATAACAAACAAATAAACCGAAACCCCAAAAATTCCACATACATTCTTTTTGCCTTCTTTAAAAGATCTTAAAATTATTCTCTTATTTTTTCCTCGTACCATCACGTGTATACATACCGATATATACAGGGAAGACATGGAGTGGTTCAAGTGATTTAAGTATAACGAAAATACGTATCGTATTTACTCGAGTGCACAACTTGACATTTCAGGAAATTCATGAACGTCAATTTTGATGACGTCATTAGTATAAATGACGTCACAAATATTATCTACTATGGAGCAGTTTTCTGAAGGATTCGAATAGTTTGAAATAGGTGTAAAAGTAATTAACCGCCAAATTTATAAAATTTTACATAATTTTAAAAGCTTTCAGATTATCTACTACCTATCTTGAAATACAACGTCTCATTTTCATCGTCTGGGAAGTCTTTTTCATGACGTTCTAACCATCTTTGATGAACAAATTGTCAAGAAATGAGCCAACAGAGAACTCATAAAAGTTTAATTTTCGACTACCGCCGGACCTTCTACCAAAAAAATCTTCATCGAAATAATCACAGGTATAATCAAAGAATATTTCAATATAATTATTTTTTTGGTAGAATGTCCGGCCCTATGCGAAATTATCGATCAAATTTCATGATATCTCGCAAAAATACCGGAAATGCAAATCCTGGCTTGGTTTTGTGCTCTATATCTTCTTAAGACATGTCCGGAATCTCACAACTTCACACGTTTTCGAAAGACAAAATGTTCTCCTTTCCTTTTGTTGATAATTTAGAAAGATTATCTGCGTTTGAAAATATACGAAAACTTTAGGCCGATATCGCCCTTCGTGGCTCTGGTCCTTTCATTCATTTACTCATATTGATCATTTCTGCTATAAAAAGCGCCCATTAGACCTCTATATGCGCGCTCCTACGTCTTGTACCACGTTCGATAGGGATGTATGCGCTATACCAATCGAAAGAGGAGACTTGGGGCTAGGTACATGTCAAGTTTCATTGAGATTGATTTGGTTTCAGATAGGTAAAATTTCATTCATTTACTCATATTGATCATTTCTGCTATAAAAAGCGTCCATTAGACCTCTATATGCGCGCTCCTACGTCTTGTACCAGGTTCGATAGGGATGTATGCACAATACCAATCAAAAGAAGACACTTGGGGCTAGGTACATGTCAAGTTTCATCGAGATTGATTTGGTTTCAGATAGGTAAAATTTCATTCATTTACTCATATTGATCATTTCTGCTATAAAAAGCGTCCATTAGACCTCTATATGTGCGCTCCTACGTCTTGTACCAGGTTCGATAGGGATGTATGCACTATACCAATCGAAAGAAGACACTTGGGGCTAGGTACATGTCAAGTTTCATCGAGATTGATTTGGTTTCAGATAGGTAAAATTTCATTCATTTACTCATATTGATCATTTCTGCTATAAAAAGCGCCCATTAGACCTCTATATGCGCGCTCCTACGTCTTGTACCAGGTTCGATAGGGATGTATGCACAATACCAATCAAAAGAGGAGACTTGGGGCTAGGTACATGTCAAGTTTCATTGAGATTGATTTGGTTTCAGATAGGTAAAATTTCATTCATTTACTCATATTGATCATTTCTGCTATAAAAAGCGCCCATTAGACCTCTATATGCGCGCTCCTACGTCTTGTACCAGGTTCGATAGGGATGTATGCGCTATACAAATAAAAAGAAGAGACTTGGGGCTAGGTACATGTCAAGTTTTATTGAGATTTATTTGGTTTCAGATAGGTAAAATTTCATTCATTTACTCATATTGATTATTTCTGCTATAAAAAGCGCCCATTAAACCTCTATATGCGCGCTCCTACTTCTTGTACCACGTTCGATAGGGATGTATGCGCTATACCAATCAAAAGAGGAGACTTGGGGCTAGGTACATGTCAAGTTTCATCGAGATTGATTTGGTTTCAGATAGGTAAAATTTCATTCATTTACTCATATTGATCATTTCTGCTATAAAAAGCGCCCATTAGACCTCTATATGCGCGCTCCTTCGTCTTCTACCACGTTCGATAGGGATGTATGCGCTATACCAATCGAAAGAAGAGAGTTGCAGCTAGGTACATGTCAAGTTTCATCGAGATTGATTTGGTTTCAGATAGGTAAAATTTCATTCATTTACTCATATTGATCATTTCTGCTATAAAAAGCGTCCATTAGACCTCTATATGCGCGCTCCTACGTCTTGTACCAGGTTCGATAGGGATGCATGCACTATACCAATCGAAAGAAGACACTCGGGGCTAGGTACATGTCAAGTTTCATCGACATTGATTTGGTTTCAGATAAGTAAAATTTCATGCATTTACTTGTATTGATCATTTCTGCTATAAAAAGCGCCCATTAGACCTTTATATGCGCGCTCCTACGTCTTGTACAAGGTTCGATAGGGATGTATGCACAATACCAATCAAAAGAGGAGACATGGGGCTAGGTATATGTCAAGTTTCATCGAGATTGATTTGGTTTCAGATAGGTAAAATTTCATTCATTTACTCATATTGATCATTTCTGCTATAAAAAGCGCCCATTAGACCTCTATATGCGCGCTCCTACGTCTTGTACCAGGTTTGATAGGGATGTATGCGCTATACCAATCGAAAGAGGAGACTTGGGGCTAGGTACATCTTAAGTTTCATCGAGATTGATTTGGTTTCAGATAGGTAAAATTTCATTCATTTACTCATATTGATCATTTCTGATATAAATAGCTCCCATTAGACCTCTATATGCGCGCTCCTACGTCTTGTACCACGTTCGATAGGGATGTATGCGCTATACCAATCGAAAGAGGACACTTGGGGCTAGGTACATGTCAAGTTTCATTGAGATTGATTTGGTTTCAGATAGGTAAAATTTCATTCATTTACTCATATTGATCATTTCTGCTATAAAAAGCGCCCATTAGACCTCTATATGGGCGCTCCTACGTCTTGTACCAGGTTCGATAGGGATGTATGCACAATACCAATCAAAAGAGGAGACTTGGGGCTAGGTACATGTCAAGTTTCATCGAGATTGATTTGGTTTCAGATAGGTAAAATTTCATTCATTTACTCATATTGATCATTTTTGCTATAAAAAGCGCCCATTAGACCTTTATATGCGCGCTCCTACGTCTTGTACCAGGTTCGATAGGGATGTATGCGCTATACCAATCAAAAGAAGAGACTTGGGGCTAGGTACATGTCAAGTTTCATTGAGATTGATTTGGTTTCAGATAGCTAAAATTTCATTCATTTACTCATATTGATCATTTCTGCTATAAAAAGCGTCCATTAGACCTCTATATGCGCGCTCCTACGTCTTGTACCAGGTTCGATAGGGATTTATGCACAATACCAATCAAAAGAGAAGACTTGGGGCTAGGTACATGTCAAGTTTCATCGAGATTGATTTGGTTTCAGATAGGTAAAATTTCATTCATTTACTCATATTGATCATTTCTGCTATAAAAAGCGTCCATTAGACCTCTATATGCGCGCTCCTACGTCTTGTACCAGGTTCGATAGGGATGTATGCACTATACCAATCAAAAGAAGACACTTGGGGCTAGGTACATGTCAAGTTTCATTGAGATTGATTTGGTTTCAGATAGGTAAAATTTCATTCATTTACTCATATTGATCATTTCTGCTATAAAAAGCGCCCAATAGACCTCTATATGCGCGCTCCTACGTCTTGTACCAGGTTCGATAGGGATGTATGCACAATACCAATCAAAAGAAGAGACTTGGGGCTAGGTATATGTCAAGTTTCATTGAGATTGATATGGTTTCAGATAGGTAAACTTTCATTCATTTACTCATATTGATCATTTCTGCTACAAAAAGCGCCCACTAGACCTCTATATGCGCGCTCCTACGTCTTGTACCACGTTCGATAGGGATGTATGCGCTATACCAATCAAAAGAGGAGACTTGGGGCTAGGTACATGTCAAGTTTCATCGAGATTGATTTGGTTTCAGATAGGTAAAATTTCATTCATTTACTCATATTGATCATTTCTGCTATAAAAAGCGCCCATTAGACCTCTATATGCGCGCTCCTACGTCTTCTACCACGTTCGATAGGGATGTATGCGCTATACCAATCGAAAGAAGAGACTTGCGGCTAGGTACATGTCAAGTTACATCGAGATTGATTTGGTTTCAGATAGGTAAAATTTCATTCATTTACTCATATTGATGATTTCTGCTATAAAAAGCGTCCATTAGACCTCTATATGCGCGCTCCTACGTCTTGTACCAGGTTCGATAGGGATGCATGCACTATACTAATCGAAAGAAGACACTTGGGGCTAGGTACATGTCAAGTTTCATCGAGATTGATTTGGTTTCAGATAGGTAAAATTTCATTCATTTACTCATATTGATCATTTCTGCTATAAAAAGCGCCCATTAGACCTTTATATGCGCGCTCCTACGTCTTGTACCAGGTTTGATAGGGATGTATGCACAATACCAATCGAAAGAGGAGACCTAGGGCTAGGTACATGTCAAGTTTCATCGAGATTGATTTGGTTTCAGATAGGTAAAATTTCATTCATTTACTCATATTGATCATTTCTGATATAAATAGCGCCCATTAGACCTCTATATGCGCGCTCCTACGTCTTGTACCACGTTCGATAGGGATGTATGCGCTATACCAATCAAAAGAGGAGACTTGGGGCTAGGTACATGTCAAGTTTCGTCGATATTGATTTGGTTTCAGATAGGTAAAATTTCATTCATTTACTCATATTGATCATTTCTGCTATAAAAAGCGCCCATTAGACCTCTATATGCGCGCTCCTTCGTCTTCTACCACGTTCGATAGGGATGTATGCGCTATACCAATCGAAAGAAGAGACTTGCGGCTAGGTACATGTCAAGTTTCATCGAGATTGATTTGGTTTCAGATAGGTAAAATTTCATTCATTTACTCATATTGATCATTTCTGCTATAAAAAGCGCCCATTAGACCTTTATATGCGCGCTCCTACGTCTTGTACCAGGTTTGATAGGGATGTATGCACAATACCAATCGAAAGAGGAGACTTGGGGCTAGGTACATGTCAAGTTTCATTGAGATTGATTTGGTTTCAGATAGGTAAAATTTCATTCATTTACTCATATTGATCATTTCTGATATAAATAGCGCCCATTAGACCTCTATATGCGAGCTCCTACGTCTTGTACCACGTTCGATAGGGATGCATGCGCTATACCAATCGAAAGAGGAGACTTGGGGCTAGGTACATGTCACGTTTCACCGAGATTGATTTGGTTTCAGATAGGTAAAATTTCATTCATTTACTCATATTGATCATTTCTGCTATAAAAAGCGCCCATTAGACCTCTATATGCGCGCTCCTACGTCTTGTACCACGTTCGATAGGGATGTATGCACTATACCAATCAAAAGAAGACACTTGGGGCTAGGTATATGTCAAGTTTCATCGAGATTGATTTGGTTTCAGATAGGTAAAATTTCATTCATTTACTCATATTGATCATTTCTGCTATAAAAAGCGTCCATTAGACCTCTATATGCGCGCTCCTACGTCTTGTACCAGGTTCGATAGGGATGTATGCACTATACCAATCGAAAGAAGACACTTGGGGCTAGGTAGATGTCAAGTTTCATCGAGATTGATTTGGTTTCAGATAGGTAAAATTTCATTCATTTACTCATATTGATCATTTCTGCTATAAAAAGCGCCCATTAGACCTCTATATGCGCGCTCCTACGTCTTCTACCACGTTCGATAGGGATTTATGCGCTATACCAATCGAAAGAAGAGACTTGGTGCTAGGTACATGTCAAGTTTCATCGAGATTGATTTGGTTTCAGATAGGTAAAATTTCATTCATTTACTCATATTGATCATTTCTGCTATAATAAGCGTCCATTAGACCTCTATATGCGCGCTCCTACGTCTTGTACCAGGTTCAATAGGGATGTATGCACTATACCAATCGAAAGAAGACACTTGGGGCTAGGTACATGTCAAGTTTCATCGAGATTGATTTGGTTTCAGATAGGTAAAATTTCATTCATTTACTCATATTGATCATTTCTGCTATGAAAAGCGCCCATTAGACCTTTATATGCGCGCTCCTACGTCTTGTACTAGGTTCGATAGGGATGTATGCACTATACCAATCGAAAGAAGACACTTGGGGCTAGGTACATGTCAAGTTTCATCGAGATTGATTTGGTTTCAGATAGGTAAAATTTCATTCATTTACTCATATTGATCATTTCTGCTATAAAAAGCGCCCATTAGACCTCTATATGCGCGCTCCTACGTCTTGTACCACGTTCGATAGGGATGTATGCGCTATACCAATCGAAAGAAGACACTTGGGGCTAGGTACATGTCAAGTTTCATCGAGATTGATTTGGTTTCAGATAGGTAAAATTTCATTCATTTACTCATATTGATCATTTCTGCTATAAAAAGCGCCCATTAGACCTCTATATGCGCGCTCCTACGTCTTGTACCAGGTTCGATAGGGATGTATGCACTATACCAATCGAAAGAAGAGACTTGGGGCTAGGTACATGTCAAGTTTCATCGAGATTGATTTGGTTTCAGATAGGTAAAATTTCATTCATTTACTCATATTGATCATTTCTGCTATAAAAAGCGCCCATTAGACCTCTATATGCGCGCTCCTACGTCTTGTACCACGTTCGATAGGGATGTATGCGCTATACCAATCAAAAGAAGACACTTGGGGCTAGGTACATGTCAAGTTTCGTCGAGATTGATTTGGTTTCAGATAGGTAAAATTCCATTCATTTACTCATATTGATCATTTCTGCTGTAAAAAGCGTCCATTAGACCTCTATATGCGCGCTCCTACGTCTTGTACCAGGTTCGATAGGGATGTATGCACTATACCAATCGAAAGAAGAGACTTGGGGCTAGGTACATGTCAAGTTTCATCGAGATTGATTTGGTTTCAGATAGGTAAAATTTCATTCATTTACTCATATTGATCATTTCTGCTATAAAAAGCGCCCATTAGACCTTTATATGCGCGCTCCTACGTCTTGTACCAGGTTCGATAGGGATGTATGCACAATACCAATCGAAAGAGGAGACTTGGGGCTAGGTACATGTCAAGTTTCATCGAGATTGATTTGGTTTCAGAACGCTATAAAAAGCGTCCATTAGACCTCTATATGCGCGCTCCTACGTCTTGTACCACGTTCGATAGGGATGTATGCGCTATACCAATCGAAAGAAGAGACTTGGGGCTAGGTACATGTCAAGTTTCATCGAGATTGATTTGGTTTCAGATAGGTAAAATTTCATTCATTTACTCATATTGATCATTTCTGCTATAAAAAGCGCCCATTAGACCTCTATATGCGCGCTCCTACGTTTTGTAACAGGTTCGATAGGGATGTATGCACTATACCAATCGAAAGAAGAGACTTGGGGCTAGGTACATGTCAAGTTTCATCGAGATTGATTTGGTTTCAGATAGGTAAAATTTCATTCATTTACTCATATTGATCATTTCTGCTATAAAAAGCGCCCATTAGACCTCTATATGCGCGCTCCTACGTCTTGTACCAGGTTCGATAGGGATGTATGCACAATACCAATCGAAAGAGGAGACTTGGGGCTAGGTACATGTCAAGTTTCATCGAGATTGATTCGGTTTCAGATAGGTAAAATTTCATTCATTTACTCATATTGATCATTTCTGCTATAAAAAGCGCCCATTAGACCTCTATATGCGCGCTCCTACGTCTTCTACCACGTTCGATAGGGATGTATGCGCTATACCAATCGAAAGAAGAGACTTGGTGCTAGGTACATGTCAAGTTTCATCGAGATTGATTTGGTTTCAGATAGGTAAACTTTCATTCATTTACTCATATTGATCATTTCTGCTATAATAAGCGCCCATTAGACCTCTATATGCGCGCTCCTACGTCTTGTACCAGGTTCGATAGGGATGTATGCACTATACCAATCGAAAGAAGACACTTGGGGCTAGGTACATGTCAAGTTTCATCGAGATTGATTTGGTTTCAGATAGGTAAAATTTCATTCATTTACTCATATTGATCATTTCTGCTATGAAAAGCGCCCTTTAGACCTCTATATGCGCGCTCCTACGTCTTGTACCAGGTTCGATAGGGATGTATGCACAATACCAATCAAAAGAGGAGACTTGGGGCTAGGTACATGTCAAGTTTCATCGAGATTGATTTGGTTTCAGATAGGTAAAATTTCATTCATTTACTCATATTGATCATTTCTGCTATAAAAAGCGCCCATTAGACCTCTATATGCGCGCTCCTACGTCTTCTACCACGTTCGATAGGGATGTATGCGCTATACCAATCGAAAGAAGAGACTTGGTGCTAGGTACATGTCAAGTTTCATCGAGATTGATTTGGTTTCAGATAGGTAAAATTTCATTCATTTACTCATATTGATCATTTCTGCTATAATAAGCGTCCATTAGACCTCTATATGCGCGCTCCTACGTCTTGTACCAGGTTCAATAGGGATGTATGCACTATACCAATCGAAAGAAGACACTTGGGGCTAGGTACATGTCAAGTTTCATCGAGATTGATTTGGTTTCAGATAGGTAAAATTTCATTCATTTACTCATATTGATCATTTCTGCTATGAAAAGCGCCCTTTAGACCTTTATATGCGCGCTCCTACTTCTTGTACCAGGTTCGATAGGGATGTATGCACAATACCAATCAAAAGAGGAGACTTGGGGCTAGGTACATGTCAAGTTTCATCGAGATTGATTTGGTTTCAGATAGGTAAAATTTCATTCATTTACTCATATTGATCATTTCTGATATAAATAGCGCCCATTAGACCTCTATATGCGCGCTCCTACGTCTTGTACCACGTTCGATAGGGATGTATGCGCTATACTAATCAAAAGAGGAGACTTGGGGCTAGGTACATGTCAAGTTTCATCGAGATTGATTTGGTTTCAGATAGGTAAAATTTCATTCATTTACTCATATTGATCATTTCTGCTATAAAAAGCGCCCATTAGACCTCTATATGCGCGCTCCTTCGTCTTGTACCAGGTTCGATAGGGATGTATGCGCTATACCAATCGAAAGAAGAGACTTGGGGCTAGGTACATGTCAAGTTTCATCGAGATTGATTTGGTTTCAGATAGGTAAAATTTCATTCATTTACTCATATTGATCATTTCTGTTATAAATAGCACCCATTAGACCTCTATATGCGCGCTCCTACGTCTTGTACCAGGTTCGATAGGAATGTATGCGCTATACCATTCAAAAGACGAGACTTAGGGCTAGGTATATGTCAAGTTTCATCGAGATTGATTTGGTTTCAGATAGGTAAAATTTCATTCATTTACTCATATTGATCATTTCTGCTATAAAAAGCGTCCATTAGACCTCTATATGCGCGCTCCTACGTCTTGTACCACGTTCGATAGGGATGTATGCACAATACCAATCGAAAGAGGAGACTTGGGGCTAGGTACATGTCAAGTTTCATTGAGATTGATTTGGTTTCAGATAGGTAAAATTTCATTCATTTACTCATATTGATCATTTCTGCTATAAAAAGCGCCCATTAGACCTCTATATGCGCGCTCCTACGTCTTGTACCACGTTCGATAGGGATGTATGCGCTATACCAATCAAAAGAAGACACTTGGGTCTAGGTACATGTCAAGTTTCATCGAGATTGATTTGGTTTCAGATAGGTAAAATTTCATTCATTTACTCATATTGATCATTTCTGCTATAAAAAGCGCCCATTAGACCTCTATATGCGCGCTCCTACGTCTTGTACCACGTTCGATAGGGATGTATGCGCTATACCAATCAAAAGAAGACACTTGGGTCTAGGTACATGTCAAGTTTCATCGAGATTGATTTGGTTTCAGATAGGTAAAATTTCATTCATTTACTCATATTGATCATTTCTGCTATGAAAAGCGCCCATTAGACCTTTATATGCGCGCTCCTACGTCTTGTACCAGGTTCGATAGGGATGTATGCACAATACCAATCAAAAGAGGAGACTTGGGGCTAGGTACATGTCAAGTTTCATCGAGATTGATTTGGTTTCAGATAGGTAAAATTTCATTCATTTACTCATATTGATCATTTCTGATATAAATAGCGCCCATTAGACCTCTATATGCGCGCTCCTACGTCTTGTACCACGTTCGATAGGGATGTATGCGCTATACCAATCGAAAGAGGAGACTTGGGGCTAGGTATATGTCAAGTTTCATCGAGATTGATTTGGTTTCAGATAGGTAAAATTTCATTCATTTACTCATATTGATCATTTCTGCTATAAAAAGCGCCCATTAGACCTTTATATGCGCGCTCCTACGTCTTGTACCAGGTTCGATAGGGATGTATGCACAATACCAATCGAAAGAGGAGACTTGGGGCTAGGTACATGTCAAGTTTCATCGAGATTGATTTGGTTTCAGATAGGTAAAATTTCATTCATTTACTCATATTGATCATTTCTGCTATAAAAAGCGCCCATTAGACCTCTATATGCGCGCTCCTACTTCTTCTACCACGTTCGATAGGGATGTATGCGCTATACCAATCGAAAGAAGAGACTTGGTGCTAGGTACATGTCAAGTTTCATCGAGATTGATTTGGTTTCAGATAGGTAAAATTTCATTCATTTACTCATATTGATCATTTCTGCTATAAAAAGCGTCCATTAGACCTCTATATGCGCGCTCCTACGTCTTGTACCAGTTTCAATAGGGATGTATGCACTATACCAATCGAAAGAAGAGACTTGGGGCTAGGTACATGTCAAGTTTCATCGAGATTGATTTGGTTTCAGATAGGTAAAATTTCATTCATTTACTCATATTGATCATTTCTGCTATGAAAAGCGCCCATTAGACCTTTATATGCGCGCTCCTACGTCTTGTACCAGGTTCGATAGGGATGTATGCACAATACCAATCAAAAGAGGAGACTTGGGGCTAGGTACATGTCAAGTTTCATCGAGATTGATTTGGTTTCAGATAGGTAAAATTTCATTCATTTACTCATATTGATCATTTCTGATATAAATAGCGCCCATTAGACCTCTATATGCGCGCTCCTTCGTCTTGTACCAGGTTCGATAGGGATGTATGCGCTATACCAATCAAAAGAGGAGACTTGGGGCTAGGTACATGTCAAGTTTCATCGAGATTGATTTGGTTTCAGATAGCTAAAATTTCATTCATTTACTCATATTGATCATTTCTGCTATAAATAGCGCCCATTAGACCTCTATATGCGCGCTCCTACGTCTTGTACCAGGTTCGATAGGGATGTATGCGCTATACCATTCAAAAGAGGAGACATAGGGCTAGGCATATGTCAAGTTTCATCGAGATTGATTTGGTTTCAGATAGGTAAAATTTCATTCATTTACTCATATTGATCATTTCTGCTATAAAAAGCGCCCATTAGACCTCTATATGCGCGCTCCTACGTCTTGTACCAGGTTCGATAGGGATGTATGCACTATACCAATCGAAAGAGGAGACTTGGTGCTAGGTACATGTCAAGTTTCATCGAGATTGATTTGGTTTCAGATAGGTAAAATTTCATTCATTTACTCATATTGATCATTTCTGCTATAAAAAGCGCCCATTAGACCTCTATATGCGCGCTCCTACGTCTTGTACCACGTTCGATAGGGATGTATGCGCTATACCAATCGAAAGAAGACACTTGGGGCTAGGTACATGTCAAGTTTCATCGAGATTGATTTGGTTTCAGATAGGTAAAATTTCATTCATTTACTCATATTGATCATTTCTGCTCTAAAAAGCGTCCATTAGACCTCTATATGCGCGCTCCTACGTCTTGTACCAGGTTCGATAGGGATGTATGCACTATACCAATCGAAAGAAGAGACTTGGGGCTAGGTACATGTCAAGTTTCATCGAGATTGATTTGGTTTCAGATAGGTAAAACTTCATTAATTTACTCATATTGATCATTTCTGCTATAAAAAGCGCCCATTAGATCTTTATATGCGCGCTCCTACGTCTTGTACCAGGTTCGATAGGGATGTATGCACAATACCAATCGAAAGAGGAGACTTGGGGCTAGGTACATGTCAAGTTTCATCGAGATTGATTTGGTTTCAGAACGCTATAAAAAGCGTCCATTAGACCTCTATGTGCGCGCTCCTACGTCTTGTACCACGTTCGATAGGGATGTATGCGCTATACCAATCAAAAGAAGACACTTGGGGCTAGGTACATGTCAAGTTTCATCGAGATTGATTTGGTTTCAGATAGGTAAAATTTCATTCATTTACTCATATTGATCATTTCTGCTATAAAAAGCGTCCATTAGACCTCTATATGCGCGCTCCTACGTCTTGTACCAGGTTCGATAGGGATGTATGCACAATACCAATCGAAAGAGGAGACTTGGGGCTAGGTACATGTCAAGTTTCATCGAGATTGATTTGGTTTCAGATAGGTAAAATTTCATTCATTTACTCATATTGATCATTTCTGCTATAAAAAGCGCCCATTAGACCTCTATATGCGCGCTCCTACGTCTTGTACCACGTTCGATAGGGATGTATGCGCTATACCAATCAAAAGAAGACACTTGGGTCTAGGTACATGTCAAGTTTCATTGAGATTGATTTGGTTTCAGATAGGTAAAATTTCATTCATTTACTCATATTGATCATTTCTGCTATAAAAAGCGCCCATTAGACCTCTATATGCGCGCTCCTTCATCTTCTACCAGGTTCGATAGGGATGTATGCGCTATACCAATCGAAAGAGGAGACTTGGGGCTAGGTACATGTCAAGTTTCATTGAGATTGATTTGGTTTCAGATAGGTAAAATTTCATTCATTTACTCATATTGATCATTTCTGCTATAAAAAGCGCCCATTAGACCTCTATATGCGCGCTCCTACGTCTTGTACCAGGTTCGATAGGGATGTATGCACTATACCAATCAAAAGAAAAGACTTGGGGCTAGGTACATGTCAAGTTTTATTGAGATTGATTTGGTTTCAAATAATTAAAATTTCATTCATTTACTCATATTGATCATTTCTGCTATAAAAAGCGCCCATTAGACCTCTATATGCGCGCTCCTACGTCTTGTACCACGTTCGATAGGGATGTATGCGCTATACCAATCAAAAGAAGACACTTGGGTGTAGGTACATGTCAAGTTTCATCGAGATTGATTTGGTTTCAGGTAGGTAAAATTTCATTCATTTACTCATATTGATAATTTCTGCTATAAAAACCGCCCATTAGACCTCTATATGCGCGCTCCTTCGCCTTGTACCAGGTTCGATTGGGATGTATGCACAAAACCAATCGAAAGAGGAGACTTGGGGCTAGGTACATGTCAAGTTTCATCGAGATTGATTTGGTTTCAGATAGGTAAAATTTCATTCATTTACTCATATTGATCATTTCTGCTATAAAAAGCGCCCATTAGACCTCTATATGCGCGCTCCTATGTCTTGTGCGACGTTCGATAGGGATGTATGCGATATACCAATCAAAAGAGGAGGCTTGGGGCTAGGTACATGTCAAGGTTCATCGAGATTGATATGGTTTCAGATAGGCAAAATTTCATTCATTTACTCATATTGATCATTTCTGCTATAAAAAGCGCCCATTAGACCTCTATATGCGCGCTCCTACTTCTTGTACCAGGTTCGATAGGGATGTTTGCACTATACCAATCGAAAGAGGAGACTTGGAACTAGGTACATGTCAAGTTTCATTGAGATTGATTTGGTTTCAGATAGGTAAAATTTCATTCATTTACTCATATTGATCATTTCTGCTATAAAAAGCGCCCATTAGACCTCTATATGCGCGCTCCTACGTCTTGTACCACGTTCGATAGGGATGCATGCGCTATACCAATCGAAAGAGGAGACTTGGGGCTAGGTAAATGTCAAGTTTCATCGAGATTGATTTGGTTTCAGATTGTTAAAATTTCACTCATTTACTCATATTGATCATTTCTGCTATAAAAAGCGCCCATTAGACCTCTATATGCGCGCTCCTCCGTCTTGTACAAGGTTCGATAGGGATGTATGCACTATACCAATCAAAAGAAAAGACTTGGGGCTAGGTACGTGTCAAGTTTCATTGAGATTGATTTGGTTTCAGATAGGTAAAATTTCATTCATTTACTCATATTGATAATTTCTGCTATAAAAAGCGCCCATTAGACCTCCATATGCGCGCTCCTTCGTCTTGTACCAGGTTCGATAGGGATGTATGCGCTATACCAATCGAAAGAAGAGACTTCGCGCTAGGTACATGTAGAGTTTCATTGAGATTGATATGGTTTCAGATAGGTAAAATTTCATTCATTTACTCATATTGATCATTTCTGCTATAAAAAGCGCCCATTAGACCTCTATATGCGCGCTCCTTCGTCTTGTACAAGGTTCGATAGGGATGTATGCACTATACCAATCAAAAGAAAAGACTTGGGGCTAGGTACATGTAGAGTTTCATTGAGATTGATATGGTTTCAGATAGGTAAAATTTCATTCATTTACTCATATTGATAATTTCTGCTATAAAAAGCGCCCATTAGACCTCTATATGCGCGCTCCTACGTCCTGTACCAGGTTCGATAGGGATGTTTGCACTTTACCAATCGAAAGAGGAGACTTGGGGCTAGGAACATGTCAAGTTTCATCGAGATTGATTTGGTTTCAGATAGGTAAAATTTCATTCATTTACTCATATTGATCATTTCTGCTATAAAAAGCGCCCATTAGACCTCTATATGCGCGCTCCTACTTCTTGTACCAGGTTCGATAGGGATCAATGCGCTATACCAATCAAAAGCGGAGACTTGGGGCTAGGTACATGTCAAGTTTCATCGAGATTGATTTGGTTTCAGATAGGTAAAATTTCTTTCATTTACTCATATTGATCATTTCTGCTATAAAAAGCGCCCATTAGACCTCTATATGCGCGCTCCTTCGTCTTGTACCAGGTTCGATAGGGATGTTTGCGCTATACCAATCGAAAAAAGAGACTTGGCGCTAGGTACATGTAGAGTTTCATTGAGATTGACATGGTTTCAGATAGGTAAAATTTCATTCATTTACTCATATTGATCATTTCTGCTATAAAAAGCGCCCATTAGACCTCTATATGCGCGCTCCTACGTCTTGTACCAGGTTCGATAGGGATGTATGCACTTTACCATTCAAAAGAAGAGACTTGGGGCTAGGTATATGTCAAGTTTCATCGAGATTGATTTGGTTTCAGATAGGTAAAATTTCATTTATTTACTCATATTGATCATTTCTGCTATAAAAAGCGCCCATTAGACCTCTATATGCGCGCTCCTACGTCTTGTACCAGGTTCGATAGGGATGTATGCGCTATACCAATCAAAAGAGAAGACTTGGGGCAAGGTACCTGTCAAGTTTCATCGAGATTGATTTGGTTTCAGATAGGTAAAATTTCATTCATTTACTCATATTGATCATTTCTGCTATAAAAAGCGCCCATTAGACCTCTATATGCGCGCTCCTACGTCTTGTACCAGGTTCGATAAGGATGTATGCGCTATACCAATCGAAAGAAGAGACTTGAGGCTAGGTACATGTCAAGTTTCGTCGAGATTGATTCGGTTTCAGATAGGTAAAATTTCATTCATTTACTCATATTGATCATTTCTGCTATAAAAAGCGCCCATTAGACCTCTATATGCGCGCTCCTACGTCTTGTACCAGGTTCGATAGGGATGTATGCACTATACCAATCGAAAGAGAAGACTTATGGCTAGGTACATGTAGAGTTTCATCGAGATTGAATCGGTTTCAGATAGGTAAAATTTCATTCATTTACTCATATTGATCATTTCTGCTATAAAAAGCGTCCATTAGACCTCTATATGCGCGCTCCTACTTCTTGTACCAGGTTCGATAGGGATGTATGCGCTATACCAATCGAAAGAGGAGACTTGGGGCTAGGTACATGTTAAGTTTCATCGAGATTGATTTGGTTTCAGATAGGTAAGATTTCATTCATTTACTCATATTGATCATTTCTGCTATAAAAAGCGCCCATTAGACCTCTATATGCACGCTCCTACGTCTTGTACCAGGTTCGATAGGGATGTATGCACTATACCATTCGAAAGAGGAGACTTGGGGCTAGGTACATGTCAAGTTTCATCGAGATTGATTTGGTTTCAGATAGGTAAAACTTCATTCATTTACTCATATTGATCATTTCTGCTATAAAAAGCGCCCATTAGACCTCTATATGCGCGCTCCTACGTCTTGTACCAGGTTCGATAGGGATGTATGCACTATACCAATCAAAAGAAAAGACTTGGGGCTAGGTACATGTCAAGTTTTATTGAGATTGATTTGGTTTCAAATAATTAAAATTTCATTCATTTACTCATATTGATCATTTCTGCTATAAAAAGCGCCCATTAGACCTCTATATGCGCGCTCCTTCGTCTTGTACAAGGTTCGATAGGGATGTATGCACTATACCAATCAAAAGAAAAGACTTGGGGCTAGGTACATGTAGAGTTTCATTGAGATTGATATGGTTTCAGATAGGTAAAATTTCATTCATTTACTCATATTGATAATTTCTGCTATAAAAAGCGCCCATTAGACCTCTATATGCGCGCTCCTACGTCCTGTACCAGGTTCGATAGGGATGTTTGCACTTTACCAATCGAAAGAGGAGACTTGGGGCTAGGAACATGTCAAGTTTCATCGAGATTGATTTGGTTTCAGATAGGTAAAATTTCATTCATTTACTCATATTGATCATTTCTGCTATAAAAAGCGCCCATTAGACCTCTATATGCGCGCTCCTACTTCTTGTACCAGGTTCGATAGGGATCAATGCGCTATACCAATCAAAAGCGGAGACTTGGGGCTAGGTACATGTCAAGTTTCATCGAGATTGATTTGGTTTCAGATAGGTAAAATTTCTTTCATTTACTCATATTGATCATTTCTGCTATAAAAAGCGCCCATTAGACCTCTATATGCGCGCTCCTTCGTCTTGTACCAGGTTCGATAGGGATGTTTGCGCTATACCAATCGAAAAAAGAGACTTGGCGCTAGGTACATGTAGAGTTTCATTGAGATTGACATGGTTTCAGATAGGTAAAATTTCATTCATTTACTCATATTGATCATTTCTGCTATAAAAAGCGCCCATTAGACCTCTATATGCGCGCTCCTACGTCTTGTACCAGGTTCGATAGGGATGTATGCACTTTACCATTCAAAAGAAGAGACTTGGGGCTAGGTATATGTCAAGTTTCATCGAGATTGATTTGGTTTCAGATAGGTAAAATTTCATTTATTTACTCATATTGATCATTTCTGCTATAAAAAGCGCCCATTAGACCTCTATATGCGCGCTCCTACGTCTTGTACCAGGTTCGATAGGGATGTATGCGCTATATCAATCAAAAGAGAAGACTTGGGGCAAGGTACCTGTCAAGTTTCATCGAGATTGATTTGGTTTCAGATAGGTAAAATTTCATTCATTTACTCATATTGATCATTTCTGCTATAAAAAGCGCCCATTAGACCTCTATATGCGCGCTCCTACGTCTTGTACCAGGTTCGATAAGGATGTATGCGCTATACCAATCGAAAGAAGAGACTTGAGGCTAGGTACATGTCAAGTTTCGTCGAGATTGATTCGGTTTCAGATAGGTAAAATTTCATTCATTTACTCATATTGATCATTTCTGCTATAAAAAGCGCCCATTAGACCTCTATATGCGCGCTCCTACGTCTTGTACCAGGTTCGATAGGGATGTATGCACTATACCAATCGAAAGAGAAGACTTATGGCTAGGTACATGTAGAGTTTCATCGAGATTGAATCGGTTTCAGATAGGTAAAATTTCATTCATTTACTCATATTGATCATTTCTGCTATAAAAAGCGCCCATTAGACCTCTATATGCGCGCTCCTTCGTCTTGTACCAGGTTCGATAGGGATGTTTGCGCTATACCAATCGAAAAAAGAGACTTGGCGCTAGGTACATGTAGAGTTTCATTGAGATTGACATGGTTTCAGATAGGTAAAATTTCATTCATTTACTCATATTGATCATTTCTGCTATAAAAAGCGCCCATTAGACCTCTATATGCGCGCTCCTACGTCTTGTACCAGGTTCGATAGGGATGTATGCACTTTACCATTCAAAAGAAGAGACTTGGGGCTAGGTATATGTCAAGTTTCATCGAGATTGATTTGGTTTCAGATAGGTAAAATTTCATTTATTTACTCATATTGATCATTTCTGCTATAAAAAGCGCCCATTAGACCTCTATATGCGCGCTCCTACGTCTTGTACCAGGTTCGATAGGGATGTATGCGCTATATCAATCAAAAGAGAAGACTTGGGGCAAGGTACCTGTCAAGTTTCATCGAGATTGATTTGGTTTCAGATAGGTAAAATTTCATTCATTTACTCATATTGATCATTTCTGCTATAAAAAGCGCCCATTAGACCTCTATATGCGCGCTCCTACGTCTTGTACCAGGTTCGATAAGGATGTATGCGCTATACCAATCGAAAGAAGAGACTTGAGGCTAGGTACATGTCAAGTTTCGTCGAGATTGATTCGGTTTCAGATAGGTAAAATTTCATTCATTTACTCATATTGATCATTTCTGCTATAAAAAGCGCCCATTAGACCTCTATATGCGCGCTCCTACGTCTTGTACCAGGTTCGATAGGGATGTATGCACTATACCAATCGAAAGAGAAGACTTATGGCTAGGTACATGTAGAGTTTCATCGAGATTGAATCGGTTTCAGATAGGTAAAATTTCATTCATTTACTCATATTGATCATTTCTGCTATAAAAAGCGTCCATTAGACCTCTATATGCGCGCTCCTACTTCTTGTACCAGGTTCGATAGGGATGTATGCGCTATACCAATCGAAAGAGGAGACTTGGGGCTAGGTACATGTTAAGTTTCATCGAGATTGATTTGGTTTCAGATAGGTAAGATTTCATTCATTTACTCATATTGATCATTTCTGCTATAAAAAGCGCCCATTAGACCTCTATATGCGCGCTCCTTCGTCTTGTACCAGGTTCGATAGGGATGTTTGCGCTATACCAATCGAAAAAAGAGACTTGGCGCTAGGTACATGTAGAGTTTCATTGAGATTGACATGGTTTCAGATAGGTAAAATTTCATTCATTTACTCATATTGATCATTTCTGCTATAAAAAGCGCCCATTAGACCTCTATATGCGCGCTCCTACGTCTTGTACCAGGTTCGATAGGGATGTATGCACTTTACCATTCAAAAGAAGAGACTTGGGGCTAGGTATATGTCAAGTTTCATCGAGATTGATTTGGTTTCAGATAGGTAAAATTTCATTTATTTACTCATATTGATCATTTCTGCTATAAAAAGCGCCCATTAGACCTCTATATGCGCGCTCCTACGTCTTGTACCAGGTTCGATAGGGATGTATGCGCTATATCAATCAAAAGAGAAGACTTGGGGCAAGGTACCTGTCAAGTTTCATCGAGATTGATTTGGTTTCAGATAGGTAAAATTTCATTCATTTACTCATATTGATCATTTCTGCTATAAAAAGCGCCCATTAGACCTCTATATGCGCGCTCCTACGTCTTGTACCAGGTTCGATAAGGATGTATGCGCTATACCAATCGAAAGAAGAGACTTGAGGCTAGGTACATGTCAAGTTTCGTCGAGATTGATTCGGTTTCAGATAGGTAAAATTTCATTCATTTACTCATATTGATCATTTCTGCTATAAAAAGCGCCCATTAGACCTCTATATGCGCGCTCCTACGTCTTGTACCAGGTTCGATAGGGATGTATGCACTATACCAATCGAAAGAGAAGACTTATGGCTAGGTACATGTAGAGTTTCATCGAGATTGAATCGGTTTCAGATAGGTAAAATTTCATTCATTTACTCATATTGATCATTTCTGCTATAAAAAGCGTCCATTAGACCTCTATATGCGCGCTCCTACTTCTTGTACCAGGTTCGATAGGGATGTATGCGCTATACCAATCGAAAGAGGAGACTTGGGGCTAGGTACATGTTAAGTTTCATCGAGATTGATTTGGTTTCAGATAGGTAAGATTTCATTCATTTACTCATATTGATCATTTCTGCTATAAAAAGCGCCCATTAGACCTCTATATGCACGCTCCTACGTCTTGTACCAGGTTCGATAGGGATGTATGCACTATACCATTCGAAAGAGGAGACTTGGGGCTAGGTACATGTCAAGTTTCATCGAGATTGATTTGGTTTCAGATAGGTAAAATTTCATTCATTTACTCATATTGATCATTTCTGCTATAAAAAGCGCCCATTAGACCTCTATATGCGCGCTCCTACGTCTTGTACCAGGTTCGATAGGGATGTATGCGCTATACCAATCGAAAGCGGAGCCTTGGGGCTAAGTACATGTCAAGTTTCATCGAGATTGATTTGGTTTCAGATAGGTAAAATTTCATTTATTTACTCATATTGATCATTTCTGCTATAAAAAGCGCCCATTAGACCTCTATATGCGCGCTCCTACGTCTTGTACCAGGTTCGATAGGGATGTATGCGCTATACCAATCAAAAGAGAAGACTTGGGGCAAGGTACCTGTCAAGTTTCATCGAGATTGATTTGGTTTCAGATAGGTAAAATTTCATTCATTTACTCATATTGATCATTTCTGCTATAAAAAGCGCCCATTAGACCTCTATATGCGCGCTCCTACGTCTTGTACCAGGTTCGATAAGGATGTATGCGCTATACCAATCGAAAGAAGAGACTTGAGGCTAGGTACATGTCAAGTTTCGTCGAGATTGATTCGGTTTCAGATAGGTAAAATTTCATTCATTTACTCATATTGATCATTTCTGCTATAAAAAGCGCCCATTAGACCTCTATATGCGCGCTCCTACGTCTTGTACCAGGTTCGATAGGGATGTATGCACTATACCAATCGAAAGAGAAGACTTATGGCTAGGTACATGTAGAGTTTCATCGAGATTGAATCGGTTTCAGATAGGTAAAATTTCATTCATTTACTCATATTGATCATTTCTGCTATAAAAAGCGTCCATTAGACCTCTATATGCGCGCTCCTACTTCTTGTACCAGGTTCGATAGGGATGTATGCGCTATACCAATCGAAAGAGGAGACTTGGGGCTAGGTACATGTTAAGTTTCATCGAGATTGATTTGGTTTCAGATAGGTAAGATTTCATTCATTTACTCATATTGATCATTTCTGCTATAAAAAGCGCCCATTAGACCTCTATATGCACGCTCCTACGTCTTGTACCAGGTTCGATAGGGATGTATGCACTATACCATTCGAAAGAGGAGACTTGGGGCTAGGTACATGTCAAGTTTCATCGAGATTGATTTGGTTTCAGATAGGTAAAATTTCATTCATTTACTCATATTGATCATTTCTGCTATAAAAAGCGCCCATTAGACCTCTATATGCGCGCTCCTACGTCTTGTACCAGGTTCGATAGGGATGTATGCGCTATACCAATCGAAAGCGGAGCCTTGGGGCTAAGTACATGTCAAGTTTCATCGAGATTGATTTGGTTTCAGATAGGTAAAATTTCATTCATTTACTCATATTGATCATTTCTGCTATAAAAAGCGCCCATTAGACCTCTATATGCGCGCTCCTACGTCTTGTACCAGGTTCGATAGGGATGTATGCGCTATACCAATCAAAAGAGAAGACTTGGGGCAAGGTACCTGTCAAGTTTCATCGAGATTGATTTGGTTTCAGATAGGTAAAATTTCATTCATTTACTCATATTGATCATTTCTGCTATAAAAAGCGCCCATTAGACCTCTATATGCGCGCTCCTACGTCTTGTACCAGGTTCGATAAGGATGTATGCGCTATACCAATCGAAAGAAGAGACTTGAGGCTAGGTACATGTCAAGTTTCGTCGAGATTGATTCGGTTTCAGATAGGTAAAATTTCATTCATTTACTCATATTGATCATTTCTGCTATAAAAAGCGCCCAATAGACCTCTATATGCGCGCTCCTACGTCTTGTACCAGGTTCGATAGGGATGTATGCACTTTACCATTCAAAAGAAGAGACTTGGGGCTAGGTATATGTCAAGTTTCATCGAGATTGATTTGGTTTCAGATAGGTAAAATTTCATTTATTTACTCATATTGATCATTTCTGCTATAAAAAGCGCCCATTAGACCTCTATATGCGCGCTCCTACGTCTTGTACCAGGTTCGATAGGGATGTATGCGCTATACCAATCAAAAGAGAAGACTTGGGGCAAGGTACCTGTCAAGTTTCATCGAGATTGATTTGGTTTCAGATAGGTAAAATTTCATTCATTTACTCATATTGATCATTTCTGCTATAAAAAGCGCCCATTAGACCTCTATATGCGCGCTCCTACGTCTTGTACCAGGTTCGATAAGGATGTATGCGCTATACCAATCGAAAGAAGAGACTTGAGGCTAGGTACATGTCAAGTTTCGTCGAGATTGATTCGGTTTCAGATAGGTAAAATTTCATTCATTTACTCATATTGATCATTTCTGCTATAAAAAGCGCCCATTAGACCTCTATATGCGCGCTCCTACGTCTTGTACCAGGTTCGATAGGGATGTATGCACTATACCAATCGAAAGAGAAGACTTATGGCTAGGTACATGTAGAGTTTCATCGAGATTGAATCGGTTTCAGATAGGTAAAATTTCATTCATTTACTCATATTGATCATTTCTGCTATAAAAAGCGTCCATTAGACCTCTATATGCGCGCTCCTACTTCTTGTACCAGGTTCGATAGGGATGTATGCGCTATACCAATCGAAAGAGGAGACTTGGGGCTAGGTACATGTTAAGTTTCATCGAGATTGATTTGGTTTCAGATAGGTAAGATTTCATTCATTTACTCATATTGATCATTTCTGCTATAAAAAGCGCCCATTAGACCTCTATATGCACGCTCCTACGTCTTGTACCAGGTTCGATAGGGATGTATGCACTATACCATTCGAAAGAGGAGACTTGGGGCTAGGTACATGTCAAGTTTCATCGAGATTGATTTGGTTTCAGATAGGTAAAATTTCATTCATTTACTCATATTGATCATTTCTGCTATAAAAAGCGCCCATTAGACCTCTATATGCGCGCTCCTACGTCTTGTACCAGGTTCGATAGGGATGTATGCGCTATACCAATCGAAAGCGGAGCCTTGGGGCTAAGTACATGTCAAGTTTCATCGAGATTGATTTGGTTTCAGATAGGTAAAATTTCATTTATTTACTCATATTGATCATTTCTGCTATAAAAAGCGCCCATTAGACCTCTATATGCGCGCTCCTACGTCTTGTACCAGGTTCGATAGGGATGTATGCGCTATACCAATCAAAAGAGAAGACTTGGGGCAAGGTACCTGTCAAGTTTCATCGAGATTGATTTGGTTTCAGATAGGTAAAATTTCATTCATTTACTCATATTGATCATTTCTGCTATAAAAAGCGCCCATTAGACCTCTATATGCGCGCTCCTACGTCTTGTACCAGGTTCGATAAGGATGTATGCGCTATACCAATCGAAAGAAGAGACTTGAGGCTAGGTACATGTCAAGTTTCGTCGAGATTGATTCGGTTTCAGATAGGTAAAATTTCATTCATTTACTCATATTGATCATTTCTGCTATAAAAAGCGCCCATTAGACCTCTATATGCGCGCTCCTACGTCTTGTACCAGGTTCGATAGGGATGTATGCACTATACCAATCGAAAGAGAAGACTTATGGCTAGGTATATGTAGAGTTTCATCGAGATTGAATCGGTTTCAGATAGGTAAAATTTCATTCATTTACTCATATTGATCATTTCTGCTATAAAAAGCGTCCATTAGACCTCTATATGCGCGCTCCTACTTCTTGTACCAGGTTCGATAGGGATGTATGCGCTATACCAATCGAAAGAGGAGACTTGGGGCTAGGTACATGTTAAGTTTCATCGAGATTGATTTGGTTTCAGATAGGTAAGATTTCATTCATTTACTCATATTGATCATTTCTGCTATAAAAAGCGCCCATTAGACCTCTATATGCACGCTCCTACGTCTTGTACCAGGTTCGATAGGGATGTATGCACTATACCATTCGAAAGAGGAGACTTGGGGCTAGGTACATGTCAAGTTTCATCGAGATTGATTTGGTTTCAGATAGGTAAAATTTCATTCATTTACTCATATTGATCATTTCTGCTATAAAAAGCGCCCATTAGACCTCTATATGCGCGCTCCTACGTCTTGTACCAGGTTCGATAGGGATGTATGCGCTATACCAATCGAAAGCGGAGCCTTGGGGCTAAGTACATGTCAAGTTTCATCGAGATTGATTTGGTTTCAGATAGGTAAAATTTCATTCATTTACTCATATTGATCATTTCTGCTATAAAAAGCGCCCATTAGACCTCTATATGCGCGCTCCTACGTCTTGTACCAGGTTCGATAGGGATGTATGCGCTATACCAATCAAAAGCGGAGACTTGGGGCTAGGTTCATGTCAAGTTTCATCGAGATTGATTTGGTTTCAGATAGGTAAAATTTCATTCATTTACTCATATTGATCATTTCTGCTATAAAAAGCGCCCATTAGACCTCTATATGCGCGCTCCTTCGTCTTGTACCAGGTTCGATAGGGATTTATGCGCTATACCAATCAAAAGAGGAGAATTGGGGCTAGGTACATGTCAAGTTTCATCGAGATTGATTTGGTTTCAGATAGGTAAAATTTCATTCATTTACTCATATTGATCATTTCTGCTATAAAAAGCGCCCATTAGACCTCTATATGCGCGCTCCTACGTCTTGTACCAGGTTCGATAGGGATGTATGCACTATACCAATCGAAAGAAAAGACATGGGGCTACGTACTTGTCAAGTTTCATCGAGATTGATTTAGTTTCAGATAGGTAAAATTTCATTCATTTACTCATATTGATCATTTCTGCTATAAAAAGCGTCCATTAGACCTCTATATGCGCGCTCCTACTTCTTGTACCAGGTTCGATAGGGATGTATGCGCTATACCAATCGAAAGAGGAGACTTGGGGCTAGGTACATGTTAAGTTTCATCGAGATTGATTTGGTTTCAGATAGGTAAAATTTCATTCATTTACTCATATTGATCATTTCTGCTATAAAAAGCGCCCATTAGACCTCTATATGCGCGCTCCTACGTCTTGTACCAGGTTCGATAGGGATGTATGCGCTATACCAATCGAAAGCGGAGCCTTGGGGCTAAGTACATGTCAAGTTTCATCGAGATTGATTTGGTTTCAGATAGGTAAAATTTCATTCATTTACTCATATTGATCATTTCTGCTATAAAAAGCGCCCATTAGACCTCTATATGCGCGCTCCTACGTCTTGTACCAGGTTCGATAGGGATGTATGCGCTATACCAATCAAAAGCGGAGACTTGGGGCTAGGTTCATGTCAAGTTTCATCGAGATTGATTTGGTTTCAGATAGGTAAAATTTCATTCATTTACTCATATTGATCATTTCTGCTATAAAAAGCGCCCATTAGACCTCTATATGCGCGCTCCTTCATCTTGTACCAGGTTCGATAGGGATTTATGCGCTATACCAATCAAAAGAGGAGAATTGGGGCTAGGTACATGTCAAGTTTCATCGAGATTGATTTGGTTTCAGATAGGTAAAATTTCATTCATTTACTCATATTGATCATTTCTGCTATAAAAAGCGCCCATTAGACCTCTATATGCGCGCTCCTACGTCTTGTACCAGGTTCGATAGGGATGTATGCACTATACCAATCGAAAAAAAAGACATGGGGCTACGTACCTGTCAAGTTTCATCGAGATTGATTTAGTTTCAGATAGGTAAAATTTCATTCATTTACTCATATTGATCATTTCTGCCATAAAAAGCGCCCATTAGACCTCTATATGCGCGCTCCTACGTCTTGTACCAGGTTCGATAGGGATGTATGCGCTATACCAATCGAAAGCGGAGCCTTGGGGCTAGGTACATGTCAAGTTTCATCGAGATTGATTTGGTTTCAGATAGGTAAAATTTCATTCATTTACTCATATTGATCATTTCTGCTATAAAAAGCGCCCATTAGACCTCTATATGCGCGTTCCTACGTCTTGTACCAGGTTCGATAGGGATGTATGCACTATACCAATCGAAAGAAAAGACATGGGGCTACGTACCTGTCAAGTTTCATCGAGATTGATTTAGTTTCAGATAGGTAAAATTTCATTCATTTACTCATATTGATCATTTCTGCTATAAAAAGCGTCCATGAGACCTCTATATGCGCGCTCCTACTTCTTGTACCAGGTTCGATAGGGATGTATGCGCTATACCAATCGAAAGAGGAGACTTGGGGCTAGGTACATGTTAAGTTTCATCGAGATTGATTTGGTTTCAGATAGGTAAAATTTCATTCATTTACTCATATTGATCATTTCTGCTATAAAAAGCGCCCATTAGACCTCTATATGCACGCTCCTACGTCTTGTACCAGGTTCGATAGGGATGTATGCACTATACCATTCGAAAGAGGAGACTTGGGGCTAGGTACATGTCAAGTTTCGTCGAGATTGATTTAGTTTCAGATAGGTAAAATTTCATTCATTTACTCATATTGATCATTTCTGCTATAAAAAGCGCCCATTAGACCTCTATATGCGCGCTCCTACGTCTTGTACCAGGTTCAATAGGGATGTATGCGCTATACCAATCGAAAGCGGAGCCTTGGGGCTAAGTACATGTCAAGTTTCATCGAGATTGATTTGGTTTCAGATAGGTAAAATTTCATTCATTTACTCATATTGATCATTTCTGCTATAAAAAGCGCCCATTAGACCTCTATATGCGCGCTCCTACGTCTTGTACCAGGTTCGATAGGGATGTATGCGCTATACCAATCAAAAGCGGAGACTTGGGGCTAGGTTCATGTCAAGTTTCATCGAGATTGATTTGGTTTCAGATAGGTAAAATTTCATTCATTTACTCATATTGATCATTTCTGCTATAAAAAGCGCCCATTAGACCTCTATATGCGCGCTCCTACGTCTTGTACCAGGTTCGATAGGGATGTATGCACTATACCATTCGAAAGAAGAGACTTAGGGCTAGGTACATGTCAAGATTCATCGAGATTGATTTGGTTTCAGATAGGTAAAATTTCATTCATTTACTCATATTGATCATTTCTGCTATAAAAAGCGCCCATTAGACCTCTATATGCGCGCTCCTACGTCTTGTACCAGGTTCGATAGGGATGTATGCACTATACCAATCGAAAGAAAAGACATGGGGCTACGTACCTGTCAAGTTTCATCGAGATTGATTTAGTTTCAGATAGGTAAAATTTCATTCATTTACTCATATTGATCATTTCTGCCATAAAAAGCGCCCATTAGACCTCTATATGCGCGCTCCTACGTCTTGTACCAGGTTCGATAGGGATGTATGCGCTATACCAATCAAAAGCGGAGCCTTGGGGCTAGGTACATGTCAAGTTTCATCGAGATTGATTTGGTTTCAGATAGGTAAAATTTCATTCATTTACTCATATTGATCATTTCTGCTATAAAAAGCGCCCATTAGACCTCTATATGCGCGCTCCTACGTCTTGTACCAGGTTCGATAGGGATGTATGCACTATACCAATCGAAAGAAAAGACATGGGGCTACGTACCTGTCAAGTTTCATCGAGATTGATTTAGTTTCAGATAGGTAAAATTTCATTCATTTACTCATATTGATCATTTCTGCTATAAAAAGCGCCCATTAGACCTCTATATGCGCGCTCCTACGTCTTGTACCAGGTTCGATAGGGATGTATGCGCTATACCAATCGAAAGCGGAGCCTTGGGGCTAGGTACATGTCAAGTTTCATCGAGATTGATTTGGTTTCAGATAGGTAAAATTTCATTCATTTACTCATATTGATCATTTCTGCTATAAAAAGCGCCCATTAGACCTCTATATGCGCGCTCCTACGTCTTGTACGACGTTCGATATTGATGTATGCGCTATACCAATCAAAAGAAGAGGCTTGGGGCTAGGTACATGTCAAGTTTCATCGAGATTGATATGGTTTCAGATAGGTAAAATTTCATTCATTTACTCATATTGATCATTTCTGCTATAAAAAGCGCCCATTAGACCTCTATATGCGCGCTCCTACGTCTTGTACCAGGTTCGATAGGGATGTATGCGCTATACCAATCGAAAGAGGAGACTTGGGGCTAGGTACATGTCAAGTTTCATTGAGATTGATTTGGTTTCAGATAGGTAAAATTTCATTCATTTACTCATATTGATCATTTCTGCTATAAAAAGCGCCCATTAGACCTCTATATGCGCGCTCCTACGTCTTGTACCAGGTTCGATAGGGATGTATGCACTATACCAATCAAAAGAAAAGACTTGGGGCTAGGTACATGTCAAGTTTTATTGAGATTGATTTGGTTTCAAATAGGTAGAATTTCATTCATTTACTCATATTGATAATTTCTGCTATAAAAAGCGACCATTAGACCTCTATATGCGCTCCTACGTCTTGTACCAGGTTCGATAGGGATGTATGCACTATACCTATCGAAAGAGGAGACTTGGGGCTAGGTACATGTAGAGTTTCATCGAGATTGATTTGGTTTCAGATAGGTAAAATTTCATTCATTTACTCATATTGATCATTTCTGCTATAAAAAGCGCCCATTAGACCTCTATATGCGCGCTCCTACTTGTTGTACAAGGTTCGATAGGGATGTATGCGCTATACCAATCAAAAGCAGAGACCTGGGGCTAGGTACATGTCAAGTTTCATCGAGATTGATTTGGTTTCAGATAGGTAAAATTTCATTCATTTACTCATATTGATCATTTCTGCTATAAAAAGCGCCCATTAGACCTCTATATGCGCGCTCCTACCTCTTGTACCAGGTTCGATAGGGATGTATGCGCTATACCAATCAAAAGAAGAGACTTGGGGCTAGGTACATGTCAAGTTTCATTGAGATTGATTCGGTTTCAGATAGGTAAAATTTCATTCATTTACTCATATTGATCATTTCTGCTATAAAAAGCGCCCATTAGACCTCTATATGCGCGCTCCTACGTCTTGTACCAGGTTCGATAGGGATGTATGCACTATACCATTCGAAAGAAGAGACTTAGGGCTAGGTACATGTCAAGATTCATCGAGATTGATTTGGTTTCAGATAGGTAAAATTTCATTCATTTACTCATATTGATCATTTCTGCTATAAAAAGCGCCCATTAGACCTCTATATGCGCGCATCTACGTCTTGTACCAGGTTCGATAGGGATGTATGCGCTATACCAATCACAAGAGGAGACTTGGGGCTAGGTACATGTCAAGTTTCATCGAGATTGATTTGGTTTCAGATAGGTAAAATTTCATTCATTTACTCATATTGATCATTTCTGCTATAAAAAGCGCCCATTAGACCTCTATATGCGCGCTCCTACGTCTTGTACCAGGTTCGATAGGGATGTATGCACTATACCAATCGAAAGAGGAGACTTGGGGCTAGGTACATGTAGAGTTTCATCGAGATTGATTTGGTTTCAGATAGGTAAAATTTCATTCATTTACTCATATTGATCATTTCTGCTATAAAAAGCGCCCATTAGACCTCTATATGCGCGCTCCTACGTCTTGTACCAGGTTCGATAGGGATGTATGCACTATACCATTCGAAAGAAGAGACTTGGGGCTAGGTACATGTCAAGATTCATCGAGATTGATTTGGTTTCAGATAGGTAAAATTTCATTCATTTACTCATATTGATCATTTCTGCTATAAAAAGCGCCCATTAGACCTCTATATGCGCGCTCCTACGTCTTGTACCAGGTTCGATAGGGATGTATGCGCTATACCAATCGAAAGCGGAGCCTTGGGGCTAGGTACATGTCAAGTTTCATCGAGATTGATTTGGTTTCAGATAGGTAAAATTTCATTCATTTACTCATATTGATCATTTCTGCTATAAAAAGCGCCCATTAGACCTCTATATGCGCGCTCCTACCTCTTGTACCAGGTTCGATAGGGATGTATGCGCTATACCAATCAAAAGCGGAGACTTGGGGCTAGGTACATGTCAAGTTTCATTGAGATTGATTCGGTTTCAGATAGGTAAAATTTCATTCATTTACTCATATTGATCATTTCTGCTATAAAAAGCGCCCATTAGACCTCTATATGCGCGCTCCTACGTCTTGTACCAGGTTCGATAGGGATGTATGCACTATACCATTCGAAAGAAGAGACTTGGGGCTAAGTACATGTCAAGATTCATCGAGATTGATTTGGTTTCAGATAGGTAAAATTTCATTCATTTACTCATATTGATCATTTCTGCTATAAAAAGCGCCCATTAGACCTCTATATGCGCGCTCCTATGTCTTGTACCAGGTTCGATAGGGATGTATGCGCTATACCAATCGAAAGCGGAGCCTTGGGGCTAGGTACATGTCAAGTTTCATCGAGATTGATTTGGTTTCAGATAGGTAAAATTTCATTCATTTACTCATATTGATCATTTCTGCTATAAAAAGCGCCCATTAGACCTCTATATGCGCGCTCCTACGTCTTGTACCAGGTTCGATAGGGATGTATGCACTATACCAATCAAAAGAGGAGACTTGGGGCTAGGTACATGTAGAGTTTCATCGAGATTGATTTGGTTTCAGATAGGTAAAATTTCATTCATTTACTCATATTGATCATTTCTGCTATAAAAAGCGCCCATTAGACCTCTATATGCGCGCTCCTTCGTCTTGTACCAGGTTCGATAGGGATTTATGCGCTATACCAATCAAAAGAGGAGAATTGGGGCTAGGTACATGTCAAGTTTCATCGAGATTGATTTGGTTTCAGATAGGTAAAATTTCATTCATTTACTCATATTGATCATTTCTGCTATAAAAAGCGCCCATTAGACCTCTATATGCGCGCTCCTACGTCTTGTACCAGGTTCGATAGGGATGTATGCACTATACCAATCGAAAGAAAAGACATGGGGCTACGTACCTGTCAAGTTTCATCGAGATTGATTTAGTTTCAGATAGGTAAAATTTCATTCATTTACTAATATTGATCATTTCTGCTATAAAAAGCGCCCATTAGACCTCTATATGCGCGCTCCTACGTCTTGTACCAGGTTCGATAGGGATGTATGCACTATACCAATCGAAAGAGGAGACTTGGGGCTAGGTACATGTAGAGTTTCATCGAGATTGATTTGGTTTCAGATAGGTAAAATTTCATTCATTTACTCATATTGATCATTTCTGCTATAAAAAGCGCCCATTAGACCTCTATATGCGCGCTCCTACTTGTTGTACAAGGTTCGATAGGGATGTATGCGCTATACCAATCAAAAGCAGAGACTTGGGGCTAGGTACATGTCAAGTTTCATCGAGATTGATTCGGTTTCAGATAGGTAAAATTTCATTCATTTACTCATATTGATCATTTCTGCTATAAAAAGCGCCCATTAGACCTCTATATGCGCGCTCCTACCTCTTGTACCAGGTTCGATAGGGATGTATGCGCTATACCAATCAAAAGAAGAGACTTGGGGCTAGGTACATGTCAAGTTTCATTGAGATTGATTTGGTTTCAGATAGGTAAAATTTCATTCATTTACTCATATTGATCATTTCTGCTATAAAAAGCGCCCATTAGACCTCTATATGCGCGCTCCTACGTCTTGTACCAGGTTCGATAGGGATGTATGCACTATACCATTCGAAAGAAGAGACTTAGGGCTAGGTACATGTCAAGATTCATCGAGATTGATTTGGTTTCAGATAGGTAAAATTTCATTCATTTACTCATATTGATCATTTCTGCTATAAAAAGCGCCCATTAGACCTCTATATGCGCGCATCTACGTCTTGTACCAGGTTCGATAGGGATGTATGCGCTATACCAATCACAAGAGGAGACTTGGGGCTAGGTACATGTCAAGTTTCATCGAGATTGATTTGGTTTCAGATAGGTAAAATTTCATTCATTTACTCATATTGATCATTTCTGCTATAAAAAGCGCCCATTAGACCTCTATATGCGCGCTCCTACCTCTTGTACCAGGTTCGATAGGGATGTATGCGCTATACCAATCAAAAGCGGAGACTTGGGGCTAGGAACATGTCAAGTTTCATCGAGATTGATTCGGTTTCAGATAGGTAAAATTTCATTCATTTACTCATATTGATCATTTCTGCTATAAAAAGCGCCCATTAGACCTCTATATGCGCGCTCCTACGTCTTGTACCAGGTTCGATAGGGATGTATGCACTATACCATTCGAAAGAAGAGACTTGGGGCTAGGTACATGTCAAGATTCATCGAGATTGATTTGGTTTCAGATAGGTAAAATTTCATTCATTTACTCATATTGATCATTTCTGCTATAAAAAGCGCCCATTAGACCTCTATATGCGCGCTCCTTCGTCTTGTACCAGGTTCGATAGGGATTTATGCGCTATACCAATCAAAAGAGGAGAATTGGGGCTAGGTACATGTCAAGTTTCATCGAGATTGATTTGGTTTCAGATAGGTAAAATTTCATTCATTTACTCATATTGATCATTTCTGCTATAAAAAGCGCCATTTAGGCCTCTATATGCGCGCTCCTACGTCTTGTACCAGGTTCGATAGGGATGTATGCACTATACCAATCGAAAGAAAAGACATGGGGCTACGTACCTGTCAAGTTTCATCGAGATTGATTTAGTTTCAGATAGGTAAAATTTCATTCATTTACTCATATTGATCATTTCTGCTATAAAAAGCGCCCATTAGACCTCTATATGCGCGCTCCTACGTCTTGTACCAGGTTCGATAGGGATGTATGCGCTATACCAATCGAAAGCGGAGCCTTGGGGCTAGGTACATGTCAAGTTTCATCGAGATTGATTTGGTTTCAGATAGGTAAAATTTCATTCATTTACTCATATTGATCATTTCTGCTATAAAAAGCGCCCATTAGACCTCTATATGCGCGCTCCTACGTCTTGTACCAGGTTCGATAGGGATGTATGCACTATACCAATCGAAAGAGGAGACTTGGGGCTAGGTACATGTAGAGTTTCATCGAGATTGATTTGGTTTCAGATAGGTAAAATTTCATTCATTTACTCATATTGATCATTTCTGCTATAAAAAGCGCCCATTAGACCTCTATATGCGCGCTCCTACTTGTTGTACAAGGTTCGATAGGGATGTATGCGCTATACCAATCAAAAGCAGAGACTTGGGGCTAGGTACATGTCAAGTTTCATCGAGATTGATTCGGTTTCAGATAGGTAAAATTTCATTCATTTACTCATATTGATCATTTCTGCTATAAAAAGCGCCCATTAGACCTCTATATGCGCGCTCCTACCTCTTGTACCAGGTTCGATAGGGATGTATGCGCTATACCAATCAAAAGAAGAGACTTGGGGCTAGGTACATGTCAAGTTTCATTGAGATTGATTTGGTTTCAGATAGGTAAAATTTCATTCATTTACTCATATTGATCATTTCTGCTATAAAAAGCGCCCATTAGACCTCTATATGCGCGCTCCTTCGTCTTGTACCAGGTTCGATAGGGATTTATGCGCTATACCAATCAAAAGAGGAGAATTGGGGCTAGGTACATGTCAAGTTTCATCGAGATTGATTTGGTTTCAGATAGGTAAAATTTCATTCATTTACTCATATTGATCATTTCTGCTATAAAAAGCGCCCATTAGACCTCTATATGCGCGCTCCTACGTCTTGTACCAGGTTCGATAGGGATGTATGCACTATACCAATCGAAAGAAAAGACATGGGGCTACGTACCTGTCAAGTTTCATCGAGATTGATTTGGTTTCAGAAGGTAAAATTTCATTCATTTACTCATATTGATCATTTCTGCTATAAAAAGCGCCCATTAGACCTCTATATGCGCGCTCCTACCTCTTGTACCAGGTTCGAAAGGGATGTATGCGCTATACCAATCAAAAGCGGAGACTTGGGGCTAGGAACATGTCAAGTTTCATCGAGATTGATTCGGTTTCAGATAGGTAAAATTTCATTCATTTACTCATATTGATCATTTCTGCTATAAAAAGCGCCCATTAGACCTCTATATGCGCGCTCCTACGTCTTGTACCAGGTTCGATAGGGATGTATGCACTATACCATTCGAAAGAAGAGACTTGGGGCTAGGTACATGTCAAGATTCATCGAGATTGATTTGGTTTCAGATAGGTAAAATTTCATTCATTTACTCATATTGATCATTTCTGCTATAAAAAGCGCCCATTAGACCTCTATATGCGCGCTCCTTCGTCTTGTACCAGGTTCGATAGGGATTTATGCGCTATACCAATCAAAAGAGGAGAATTGGGGCTAGGTACATGTCAAGTTTCATCGAGATTGATTTGGTTTCAGATAGGTAAAATTTCATTCATTTACTCATATTGATCATTTCTGCTATAAAAAGCGCCCATTAGACCTCTATATGCGCGCTCCTACGTCTTGTACCAGGTTCGATAGGGATGTATGCACTATACCAATCGAAAGAAAAGACATGGGGCTACGTACCTGTCAAGTTTCATCGAGATTGATTTAGTTTCAGATAGGTAAAATTTCATTCATTTACTCATATTGATCATTTCTGCTATAAAAAGCGCCCATTAGACCTCTATATGCGCGCTCCTTCGTCTTGTACCAGGTTCGATAGGGATGTATGCGCTATACCAATCGAAAGCGGAGCCTTGGGGCTAGGTACATGTCAAGTTTCATCGAGATTGATTTGGTTTCAGATAGGTAAAATTTCATTCATTTACTCATATTGATCATTTCTGCTATAAAAAGCGCCCATTAGACCTCTATATGCGCGCTCCTACGTCTTGTACCAGGTTCGATAGGGATGTATGCACTATACCAATCGAAAGAGGAGACTTGGGGCTAGGTACATGTAGAGTTTCATCGAGATTGATTTGGTTTCAGATAGGTAAAATTTCATTCATTTACTCATATTGATCATTTCTGCTATAAAAAGCGCCCATTAGACCTCTATATGCGCGCTCCTACTTGTTGTACAAGGTTCGATAGGGATGTATGCGCTATACCAATCAAAAGCAGAGACTTGGGGCTAGGTACATGTCAAGTTTCATCGAGATTGATTCGGTTTCAGATAGGTAAAATTTCATTCATTTACTCATATTGATCATTTCTGCTATAAAAAGCGCCCATTTGACCTCTATATGCGCGCTCCTACGTCTTGTACCAGGTTCGATAGGGATGTATGCGCTATACCAATCAAAAGAAGAGACTTGGGGCTAGGTACATGTCAAGTTTCATTGAGATTGATTTGGTTTCAGATAGGTAAAATTTCATTCATTTACTCATATTGATCATTTCTGCTATAAAAAGCGCCCATTAGACCTCTATATGCGCGCTCCTACGTCTTGTACCAGGTTCGATAGGGATGTATGCACTATACCATTCGAAAGAAGAGACTTAGGGCTAGGTACATGTCAAGATTCATCGAGATTGATTTGGTTTCAGATAGGTAAAATTTCATTCATTTACTCATATTGATCATTTCTGCTATAAAAAGCGCCCATTAGACCTCTATATGCGCGCATCTACGTCTTGTACCAGGTTCGATAGGGATGTATGCGCTATACCAATCACAAGAGGAGACTTGGGGCTAGGTACATGTCAAGTTTCATCGAGATTGATTTGGTTTCAGATAGGTAAAATTTCATTCATTTACTCATATTGATCATTTCTGCTATAAAAAGCGCCCATTAGACCTCTATATGCGCGCTCCTACGTCTTGTACCAGGTTCGATAGGGATGTATGCACTATACCAATCGAAAGAGGAGACTTGGGGCTAGGTACATGTAGAGTTTCATCGAGATTGATTTGGTTTCAGATAGGTAAAATTTCATTCATTTACTCATATTGATCATTTCTGCTATAAAAAGCGCCCATTAGACCTCTATATGCGCGCTCCTACGTCTTGTACCAGGTTCGATAGGGATGTATGCGCTATACCAATTAAAAGCGGAGACTTGGGGCTAGGTACATGTCAAGTTTCATCGAGATTGATTCGGTTTCAGATAGGTAAAATTTCATTCATTTACTCATATTGATCATTTCTGCTATAAAAAGCGCCCATTAGACCTCTATATGCGCGCACCTACGTCTTGTACCAGGTTCGATAGGGATGTATGCACTATACCAATCGAAAGAGGAGACTTGGGGCTAGGTACATGTAGAGTTTCATCGAGATTGATTTGGTTTCAAATAGGTAAAATTTCATTCATTTACTCATATTGATCATTTCTGCTATAAAAAGCGCCCATTAGACCTCTATATGCGCGCTCCTACCTCTTGTACCAGGTTCGATAGGGATGTATGCGCTATACCAATCAAAAGAGGAGACTTGGGGCTAGGTACATGTCAAGTTTCATTGAGATTGATTCGGTTTCAGATAGGTAAAATTTCATTCATTTACTCATATTGATCATTTCTGCTATAAAAAGTGCCCATTAGACCTCTATATGCGCGCTCCTACGTCTTGTACCAGGTTCGATAGGGATGTATGCACTATACCATTCGAAAGAAGAGACTTGGGGCTAGGTACATGTCAAGATTCATCGAGATTGATTTGGTTTCAGATAGGTAAAATTTCATTCATTTACTCATATTGATCATTTCTGCTATAAAAAGCGCCCATTAGACCTCTATATGCGCGCTCCTACGTCTTGTACCAGGTTCGATAGGGATGTATGCGCTATACCAATCGAAAGCGGAGCCTTGGGGCTAGGTACATGTCAAGTTTCATCGAGATTGATTTGGTTTCAGATAGGTAAAATTTCATTCATTTACTCATATTGATCATTTCTGCTATAAAAAGCGCCCATTAGACCTCTATATGCGCGCTCCTACGTCTTGTACCAGGTTCGATAGGGATGTATGCACTATACCAATCAAAAGAAGGGACATGGGGCTAGGTACCTGTCAAGTTTCATCGAGATTGATTTAGTTTCAGATAGGTAAAATTTCATTCATTTACTCATATTGATCATTTCTGCTATAAAAAGCGCCCATTAGACCTCTATATGCGCGCTCCTACGTCTTGTACCAGGTTCGATAGGGATGTAGGCACTATACCAATCGAAAGAGGAGACTTGGGGCTAGGTACATGTAGAGTTTCATTGAGATTGATTTGGTTTCAGATAGGTAAAATTTCATTCATTTACTCATATTGATCATTTCTGCTATAAAAAGCGCCCATTAGACCTCTATATGCGCGTTCCTACTTGTTGTACAAGGTTCGATAGGGATGTATGCGCTATACCAATCAAAAGCGGAGACTTGGGGCTAGGTACATGTCAAGTTTCATCGAGATTGATTCGGTTTCAGATAGGTAAAATTTCATTCATTTACTCATATTGATCATTTCTGCTATAAAAAGCGCCCATTAGACCTCTATATGCGCGCTCCTACCTCTTGTACCAGGTTCGATAGGGATGTATGCGCTATACCAATCAAAAGAAGAGACTTGGGGCTAGGTACATGTCAAGTTTCATTGAGATTGATTCGGTTTCAGATAGGTAAAATTTCATTCATTTACTCATATTGATCATTTCTGCTATAAAAAGCGCCCATTAGACCTCTATATGCGCGCTCCTACGTCTTGTACCAGGTTCGATAGGGATGTATGCACTATACCATTCGAAAGAAGATACTTGGGGCTAGGTACATGTCAAGATTCATCGAGATTAATTTGGTTTCAGATAGGTATAATTTCATTCATTTACTCATATTTATCATTTCTGCTATAAAAGCGCCCATTAGACCTCTATATGCGCGCTCCTACGTCTTGCACCAGGTTCGATAGGGATGTATGCGCTATACCAATCGAAAGCGGAGCCTTGGGGCTAGGAACATGTGAAGTTTCATCGAGATTGATTTGGTTTCAGATAGGTAAAATTTCATTCATTTACTTATATTGATCATTTCTGCTATAAAAAGCGCCCATTAGACCTCTATATGCGCGCTCCTACGTCTTGTACCAGGTTCGATAGGGATGTATGCACTATACCAATCAAAAGCGGAGACTTGGGGCTAGGTACATGTCAAGTTTCATCGAGATTGATTCGGTTTCAGATAGGTAAAATTTCATTCATTTACTCATATTGATCATTTCTGCTATAAAAAGCGTCCATTAGACCTCTATATGCGCGCTCCTACGTCTTGTACCAGGTTCGATAGGGATGTATGCGCTATACCAATCACAAGAGGAGACTTGGGGCTAGGTACATGTGAAGTTTCATCGAGATTGATTTGGTTTCAGATAGGTAAAATTTCATTCATTTACTCATATTGATCATTTCTGCTATAAAAAGCGCCCATTAGACCTCTATATGCGCGCTCCTACGTCTTGTACCAGGTTCGATAGGGATGTATGCACTATACCAATCGAAAGAGGAGAATTGGGGCTAGGTACATGTAGAGTTTCATCGAGATTGATTCGGTTTCAGATAGGTAAAATTTCATTCATTTACTCATATTGATCATTTCTGCTATAAAAAGCGCCCATTAGACCTCTGTATGCGCGCACCTACGTCTTGTACCAGGTTCGATAGGGATGTATGCACTATACCAATCGAAAGAGGAGCCTTGGGGCTAGGAACATGTGAAGTTTCATCGAGATTGATTTGGTTTCAGATAGGTAAAATTTCATTCATTTACTCATATTGATCATTTCTGCTATAAAAAGCGCCCATTAGACCTCTATATGCGCGCTCCTACGTCTTGTACCAGGTTCGATAGGGATGTATGCACTATACCAATCGAAAGAGGAGAATTCGGGCTAGGTACATGTAGAGTTTCATCGAGATTGATTTGGTTTCAAATAGGTAAAATTTCATTCATTTACTCATATTGATCATTTCTGCTATAAAAAGCGCCCATTAGACCTCTATATGCGCGCTCCTACGTCTTGTACCAGGTTCGATAGGGATGTAAGCGCTATACCAATCAAAAGCGGAGACTTGGGGCTAGGTACATGTCAAGTTTCATCGAGATTGATTCGGTTTCAGATAGGTAAAATTTCATTCATTTACTCATATTGATCATTTCTGCTATAAAAAGCGCCCATTAGACCTCTATATGCGCGCACCTACGTCTTGTACCAGGTTCGATAGAGATGTATGCACTATACCAATCGAAAGAGGAGACTTGGGGCTAGGTACATGTAGAGTTTCATCGAGATTGATTTGGTTTCAAATAGGTAAAATTTCATTCATTTACTCATATTGATCATTTCTGCTATAAAAAGCGCCCATTAGACCTCTATATGCGCGCTCCTACTTGTTGTACCAGGTTCGATAGGGATGTATGCGCTATACCAATCAAAAGTGGAGACTTGGGGCTAGGTACACGTCAAGTTTCATCGAGATTGATTCGGTTTCAGATAGGTAAAATTTCATTCATTTACTCATATTGATCATTTCTGCTATAAAAAGCGCCCATTAGACCTCTATATGCGCGCTCCTACCTCTTGTACCAGGTTCGATAGGGATGTATGCGCTATACCAATCAAAAGAGGAGACTTGGGGCTTGGTACATGTCAAGTTTCATCGAGATTGATTCGGTTTCAGATAGGTAAAATTTCATTCATTTACTCATATTGATCATTTCTGCTATAAAAAGCGCCCATTAGACCTCTATATGCGCGCTCCTACGTCTTGTACCAGGTTCGATAGGGATGTATGCACTATACCATTCGAAAGAAGAGACTTGGGGCTAGGTACATGTCAAGATTCATCGAGATTGATTTGGTTTCAGATAGGTAAAATTTCATTCATTTACTCATATTGATCATTTCTGCTATAAAAAGCGCCCATTAGACCTCTATATGCGCGCTCCTACGTCTTGTACCAGGTTCGATAGGGATGTATGCGCTATACCAATCGAAAGCGGAGCCTTGGGGCTAGGTACATGTCAAGTTTCATCGAGATTGATTTGGTTTCAGTTAGGTAAAATTTCATTCATTTACTCATATTGATCATTTCTGCTATAAAAAGCGCCCATTAGACCTCTATATGCGCGCTCCTACTTCTTGTACCAGGTTCGATAGGGATATATGCGCTATACCAATCGAAAGAGGAGACTTGGGGCTAGGTACATGTTAAGTTTCATCGAGATTGATTTGGTTTCAGATAGGTAAAATTTCATTCATTTACTCATATTGATCATTTCTGCTATAAAAAGCGCCCATTAGACCTCTATATGCGCGCTCCTACCTCTTGTACCAGGTTCGATAGGGATGTATGCGCTATACCAATCACAAGAGGAGACTTGGGGCTAGGTACATGTCAAGTTTCATTGAGATTGATTCGGTTTCAGATAGGTAAAATTTCATTCATTTACTCATATTGATCATTTCTGCTATAAAAAGCGCCCATTAGACCTCTATATGCGCGCTCCTACGTCTTGTACCAGGTTCGATAGGGATGTATGCACTATACCATTCGAAAGAAGAGACTTGGGGCTAGGTACATGTCAAGATTCATCGAGATTGATTTGGTTTCAGATAGGTAAAATTTCATTCATTTACTCATATTGATCATTTCTGCTATAAAAAGCGCCCATTAGACCTCTATATGCGCGCTCCTACGTCTTGTACCAGGTTCGATAGGGATGTATGCGCTATACCAATCGAAAGCGGAGCCTTGGGGCTAGGTACATGTCAAGTTTCATCGAGATTGATTTGGTTTCAGTTAGGTAAAATTTCATTCATTTACTCATATTGATCATTTCTGCTATGAAAAGCGCCCATTAGACCTCTATATGCGCGCTCCTACTTCTTGTACCAGGTTCGATAGGGATGTATGCGCTATACCAATCGAAAGAGGAGACTTGGGGCTAGGTACATTTCAAGTTTCATCGAGATTGATTTGGTTTCAGATAGGTAAAATTTCATTCATTTACTCATATTGATCATTTCTGCTATAAATTGCGCCCATTGGACCTCTATATGCGCGCTCCTACCTCTTGTACCAGGTCCGATAGGGATGTATGCGCTATACCAATCAAAAGAGGAGACTTGGGGCTAGGTACATGTCAAGTTTCATTGAGATTGATTCGGTTTCAGATAGGTAAAATTTCATTCATTTACTCATATTGATCATTTCTGCTATAAAAAGCGCCCATTAGACCTCTATATGCGCGCTCCTACGTCTTGTACCAGGTTCGAAAGGGATGTATGCACTATACCATTCGAAAGAAGAGACTTGGGGCTAGGTACATGTCAAGATTCATCGAGATTGATTTGGTTTCAGATAGGTAAAATTTCATTCATTTACTCATATTGATCATTTCTGCTATAAAAAGCACCCATTATACCTCTATATGCGCGCTCCTACGTCTTGTACCAGGTTCGATAGGGATGTATGCGCTATACCAATCGAAAGCGGAGCCTTGGGACTAGGTACATTTCAAGTTTCATCAAGATTGATTTGGTTTCAGATAGGTAAAATTTCATTCATTTACTCATATTTATCATTTCTGCTTTAAAAAGCGCCCATTAGACCTCTATACGCGCGCTCCTACGTCTTGTACCAGGTTCGATAGGGATGTATGCGCTATACCAATCAAAAGAGAAGACTTGGGGCAAGGTAGAAGTCAAGTTTCATCGAGATTGATTTGGTTTCAGATAGGTAAAATTTCATTCATTTACTCATATTGATCATTTCTGCTATAAAAAGCGCCCATTAGACCTCTATATGCGCGCTCCTACCTCTTCTACCAGGTTCGATAGGGATGTATGCGCTATACCAATCAAAAGAGGAGACTTTGGGCTGGGTACATGTCAAGTTTCATCGAGATTGATTTGGTTTCAGATAGGTAAAATTTCATTCATTTACTCATATTGATCATTTCTGCTATAAAAAGCGCCCATTAGACCTCTATATGCGCGCTCCTACGTATTGTACCAGATTCGATAGGGATGTATGCGCTATACCAATCGAAAGAGGAGACTTGGGGCTAGGTACATGTCAAGTTTCATCGAGATTGATTTGATTTCAGATAGGTAAAAGTTCATTCATTTACTCATATTGATCATTTCTGCTATAAAAAGCGCCCATTAGACCTCTATACGCGCGCTCCTACGTCTTCTACCAGGTTCGATAGGGATGTATGCGCTATACCAATCGAAAGAGGAGACTTGGGGTTAGGAACATGTCAAGTTTCATCAAGATTGATTTGGTTTCAGATAGGTAAAATTTCATTAATTTACTCATATTGATCATTTCTGCTATAAAAAGCGCCAATTAGACCTCTATATGCGCGCTCCTACGTATTGTACCAGATTCGATAGGGATGTATGCGCTATACCAATCAAAAGAGGAGACTTGGGGCTAGGTATATGTCAAGTTTCATCGAGATTGATTTGATTTCAGATAGGTAAAATTTCATTCATTTACTCATATTGATCATTTCTGCTATAAAAAGCCCCAATTAGATTCTAGTGGGCGCTCCTATTTCTTCTACCAGGTTCGATAGGGATGAATGCGCTATACCACTCAAAAGAAGAGACTTGGGGCTAGGTATATGTCAAGTTTCATTGAGATTGATTTGGTTTTAGATAGGTAAAATTTCATTCATTTACTCATAATGATCATTTCTGCTATAAAAAGCGCCAATTAGACCTCTATATGCGCACTCCTAGATCTTCTACCAGGTTCGATAGGGATGTATGCGCTATACCAATCGAAAGAAGAGACTTGGTGCTAGGTACATGTCAAGTTTCATCGAGATTGATTTGGTTTCAGATAGGTAAAATTTCATTCATTTACTCATATTGATCATTTCTGAAATAAAAAGCGCCCATTAGACCTCTATATACGCGCTCCTACGTCTTGTACCAGGTTCGATAGGAATGTATGCGCTATACTAATCGAAAGTGAAGACTTCGGGCTAGGCACATGTCAAGTTTCATCGAGATTGATTCGGTTTCAGATAGGTAAATTTCATTCATTTATTCATACTGATCATTTCTGCTATAAAAAGCGCCCATTAGACCTCTATACGCGCGCTCCTACGTCTTCTACCAGGTTCGATAGGGATGTATGCGCTATACCAATCGAAAGAGGAGACTTGGTGCTAGGTACATGTCAAGTTTCATCGAGATTGATTTGGTTTCAGATCGGTAAAATTTCATTGATTTACTCATATTGATCATTTCTGCTATAAAAAGCGCCCATTAGACCTCTATATGCGCGCTCCTACGTCTTCTACCAGGTTCGATAGGGATGTATGCGCTATACCAATCGAAAGAAGAGACTTGGTGCTAGAGACATGTCAAGTTACTTCGAGATTGATTTGGTTTCAGATAGGTAAAATTTCATTCATTTACTCATATTGATCATTTCTGCTATAAAAAGCGCCCATTAGACCTCTATACGCGCGCTCCTACGTCTTCTACCAGGTTCGATAGGGATGTATGCGCTATACCAATCGAAAGAGGAGACTTGGGGCTAGGCACATGTCAAGTCTCATTAAGATTGATTTGGTTTCAGATAGGTAAAATTTCATTCATTTACTCATATTGATCATTTCTGCTATAAAAAGCGCCAATTAGACCTCTATATGCGCGCTCCTAGATCTTCTACCAGGTTCGATAGGGATGTATGCGCTATACCAATCGAAAGAGGAGACTTAGTGCTAGGAACATGTCAAGTTACATCGAGATTGATTTGGTTTCAGATAGGTAAAATTTCATTCATTTACTCATATTGATCATTTCTGCTATAAAAAGCGCCCATTAGACCTCTATACGCGCGCTCCTACGTCTTCTACCAGGTTCGATAGGGATGTATGCGCTATACCAATCGAAAGACGAGATTTGGGGCTAGGTATATGTCAAGTTTCATCGAGATTGATTTGGTTTCAGATAGGTAAAATTTCATTCATTTACTCATATTGATCATTTCTGCTATAAAAAACGCCCATTAGACCTCTATATGCGCGCTCCTACCTCTTGTACCAGGTTCGATAGGGATTTATGCGCTATACCAATCGAATTAGGAGACTTGGGGCTAGGTATATGTTAAGTTTCATTGAGATTGATTTGGTTTCAGATAGGTAGAATTTCATTCATTTACTCATATTGATCATTTCTGCTATAAAAAGCGCCCATTAGACCTCTATATGCGCGCTCCTACGTCTTCTACCAGGTTGGATAGGGATGTATGCGCTATACCAATCGAAATAGGAGACTTGGTGCTATGGACATGTCAAGTTACTTCGAGATTGATTTGGTTTCAGATAGGTAAAATTTCATTCATTTACTCATATTGATCATTTCTGCTATAAAAAGCGCCCATTAGACCTCTATACGCGCGCTCCTACGTCTTCTACCAGGTTCGATAGGGATGTATGCGCTATACCAATTGAAAGAGGAGACTTGGGGCTAGGTACATGTCAAGTTTCAGCAAGATTGATTTGGTTTCAGACAGGTAAAATTTCATTCATTTACTCATATTGATCATTTCTGCCATAAAAAGCGCCAATTAGACCTCTATACGCGCGCTCCTACGTCTTCTACCAGGTTCGATAGGGATGTATGCGCTATACCAATCGAAAGAGGAGACTTGGTGCTAGGTACATGTCAAGCTTCATCGAGATTGATTTGGTTTCAGATAGGTAAAAGTTCATTCATTTACTCATATTGATCATTTCTGCTATAAAAAGCGCCCATTAGACCTCTATACGCGCACTCCTACGTCTTCTACCAGGTTCGATAGGGATGTATGCGCTATACCAATCAAAAGAAGAGAATTGGGGCTAGGTATATGTCAAGTTTCATCGAGATTGATTTGGTTTCAGATAGGTAAAATTTCATTCATTTACTCATATTGATCATTTCTGCTATAAAAAGCGCCCATTAGACCTCAATATGCGCGCTCCTAGATCTTCTACCAGGTTCGATAGGGATGTATGCGCTATACCAATCGAAAGAGGAGACTTGGTGCTAGGTACATGTCAAGTTTCATCGAGATTGATTTGGTTTCAGATCGGTAAAATTTCATTCATTTACTCATATTGATCATTTCTGCTATAAAAAGCGCCCATTAGACCTCTATATGCGCGCTCCTACGTCTTCTACCAGGTTCGATAGGGATGTATGCGCTATACCAATCGAAAGAAGAGACTTGGTGCTAGGGACATGTCAAGTTACTTCGAGATTGATTTGGTTTCAGAGAGGTAAAATTTCATTCATTTACTCATATTGATCATTTCTGCTATAAAAAGCGCCCATTAGACCTCTATACGCGCGCTTTTACGTCTTCTACCAGGTTCGATAGGGATGTATGCGCTATACCAATCGAAAGAGGAGACTTGGGGCTAGGCACATGTCAAGTCTCATTAAGATTGATTTGGTTTTAGATAGGTAAAATTTCATTCATTTACTCATATTGATCATTTCTGCTATAAAAAGCGCCAATTAGACCTCTATATGCGCGCTCCTAGATCTTCTACCAGGTTCGATAGGGATGTATGCGCTATACCAATCGAAAGAGGAGACTTAGTGCTAGGTACATGTCAAGTTACATCGAGATTGATTTGGTTTCAGATAGGTAAAATTTCATTCATTTACTCATATTGATCATTTCTGCTATAAAAAGCGCCCATTAGACCTCTATACGTGCGCTCCTACGTCTTCTACCAGGTTCGATAGGGATGTATGCGCTATACCAATCGAAAGACGAGATTTGGGGCTAGGTATATGTCAAGTTTCATCGAGATTGATTTGGTTTCAGATAGGTAAAATTTCATTCATTTACTCATATTGATCATTTCTGCTATAAAAAGCGCCCATTAGACCTCTATATACGCGCTCCTACGTCTTGTACCAGGTTCGATAGGGATGTATGCGCTATACCAATCAAAAGAAGAGACTTGGGGCTAGGTACATGTTAAGTTTCATTGAGATTGATTTGGTTTCAGATAGGTAGAATTTCATTCATTTACTCATATTGATCATTTCTGCTATAAAAAGCGCCCATTAGACCTCTATATGCGCGCTCCTACGTCTTCTACCAGGTTGGATAGGGATGTATGCGCTATACCAATCGAAATAGGAGACTTGGTGCTATGGACATGTCAAGTTACTTCGAGATTGATTTGGTTTCAGATAGGTATAATTTCATTCATTTACTCATATTGATCATTTCTGCTATAAAAAGCGCCCATTAGACCTCTAAACGCGCGCTCCTACGTCTTCTACCAGGTTCGATAGGGATGTATGCGCTATACCAATTGAAAGAAGAGACTTGGGGCTAGGTACATGTCAAGTTTCAGCAAGATTGATTTGGTTTCAGACAGGTAAAATTTCATTCATTTACTCATATTGATCATTTCTGCTATAAAAAGCGCCAATAAGACCTCTAAACGCGCGCTCCTACGTCTTCTACCAGGTTCGATAGGGATGTATGCGCTATACCAATTGAAAGAGGAGACTTGGGGCTAGGTACATGTCAAGTTTCATCGAGATTGATTTGGTTTCAGATAGGTAAAATTTCATTCATTTACTCATATTGATCATTTCTGCTATAAAAAAGCGCCCATTAGACCTCTATATGCGCGCTCCTACGTCTTCTACCAGGTTCGATAGGGATGTATGCGCTATACTAATCGAAAGAAAAGACTTGGGGCTAGGTATATGTCAAGTTTCATTGAGATTGATTTGGTTTCAGATAGGTAAAATTTCATTCATTTACTCATATTAATCATTTCTGCTATAAAAAGCGCCCATTAGACCTCTATATGCGCGCTCCTACGTCTTCTACCAGGTTCGATAGGGATGTATGCGCTATACTAATCGAAAGAAAAGACTTGGGGCTAGGTATATGTAAAGTTTCATTGAGATTGATATGGTTTCAGATAGGTAAAATTTCATTCATTTACTCATATTAATCATTTCTGCTATAAAAAGCGCCCATTAGACCTCTATATGCGCGCTCCTACGTCTTCTACCAGGTTCGATAGGGATGTATGCGCTATACCAATCGAAAGAGGAGACTTGGTGCTATAGACATGTCAAGATACTTCGAGATTGATTTGGTTTCAGATAGGTAAAATTTCATTCATTTACTCATATTGATCATTTCTGCTATAAAAAGCGCCCATTAGACCTCTATACGCGCGCTCCTACGTCTTCTACCAGGTTCGATAGGGATGTATGCGCTATACCAATTTAAAGAGGAGACTTGGGGCTAAGTACATGTTAAGTTTCAGCAAGATTGATTTGGTTTAAGACAGGTAAAATTTCATTCATTTACTCATATTGATCATTTCTGCTATAAAAAGCGCCCATTAGACCTCTATACGCGCGCTCCTACGTCTTCTACCAGGTTCGATAGGGATGTATGCGCTATACCAATTGAAAGAAGAGACTTGGGGCTAGGTACATGTCAAGTTTCAGCAAGATTGATTTGGTTTCAGACAGGTAAAATTTCATTCATTTACTCATATTGATCATTTCTGCTATAAAAAGCGCCAATTAGACCTCTTTACGCGCGCTCCTACGTCTTCTACCAGGTTCGATAGGGATGTATGCGCTATACCAATTGAAAGAAGAGACTTGGTGCTAGGGACATGTCAAGTTACTTCGAGATTGATTTGGTTTCAGATAGGTAAAATTTCATTCATTTACTCATATTGATCATTTCTGAAATAAAAAGCGCCAATTAGACCTCTATACGCGCGCTCCTACGTCTTGTACCAGGTTCGATAGGGATGTATGCGCTATACTAATCGAAAGAAAAGACTTGGGGCTAGGTATATGTCAAGTTTCATTGAGATTGATTTGGTTTCAGATAATTAAAATTTCATTCATTTACTCATATTAATCATTTCTGCTATAAAAAGCGCCCATTAGACCTCTATATGCGCGCTCCTACGTCTTCTACCAGGTTCGATAGGGATGTATGCGCTATACTAATCGAAAGAAAAGACTTGGAGCTAGGTATATGTCAAGTTTCATTGAGATTGATTTTGTTTCAGATAGGTAAAATTTCATTCATTTACTCATATTAATCATTTCTGCTATAAAAAGCGCCCATTAGACCTCTATATGCGCGCTCCTACGTCTTCTACCAGGTTCGATAGGGATGTATGCGCTATACCAATCGAAAGAGGAGACTTGGTGCTATAGACATGTCAAGTTACTTCGAGATTGATTTGGTTTCAGATAGGTAAAATTTCATTCATTTACTCATATTGATCATTTCTGCTATAAAAAGCGCCCATTAGACCTCTATACGCGCGCTCCTACGTCTTCTACCAGGTTCGATAGGGATGTATGCGCTATACCAATTAAAAGAGGAGACTTAGGGCTAGGTACATGTCAAGTTTCAGCAAGATTGATTTGGTTTAAGACAGGTAAAATTTCATTCATTTACTCATATTGATCATTTCTGGTATAAAAAGCGCCAATTAGACCTCTATACGCGCGCTCCTAAGTCTTCTACCAGGTTCGATAGGGATGTATGCGCTATACCAATTGAAAGAGAAGATTTTGGGCTAGGTACATGTCAAGTTTCATCGAGATTGATTTGGTTTCAGATAGGTAAAATTCATTCATTTACTCATATTGATCATTTCTGCTATAAAAAGCGCCCATTAGACCTCTATACGCGCTCCTACGTCTTGTACCAGGTTCGATAGGGATGTATGCGCTATACCAATTGAAAGAAGAGACTTGGGGCTAGGTACATGTCAAGTTTCAGCAAGATTGATTTGGTTTCAGACAGGTAAAATTTCATTCATTTACTCATATTGATCATTTCTGCTATAAAAAGCGCCAATTAGACCTCTTTACGCGCGCTCCTACGTCTTCTACCAGGTTCGATAGGGATGTATGCGCTATACCAATTGAAAGAAGAGACTTGGTGCTAGGGACATGTCAAGTTACTTCGAGATTGATTTGGTTTCAGATAGGTAAAATTTCATTCATTTACTCATATTGATCATTTCTGAAATAAAAAGCGCCAATTAGACCTCTATACGCGCGCTCCTACGTCTTGTACCAGGTTCGATAGGGATGTATGCGCTATACTAATCGAAAGAAAAGACTTGGGGCTACGTATATGTCAAGTTTCATTGAGATTGATTTGGTTTCAGATAATTAAAATTTCATTCATTTACTCATATTAATCATTTCTGCTATAAAAAGCGCCCATTAGACCTCTATATGCGCGCTCCTACGTCTTCTACCAGGTTCGATAGGGATGTATGCGCTATACCAATTGAAAGAGAAGACTTTGGGCTAGGTACATGTCAAGTTTCATCGAGATTGATTTGGTTTCAGATAGGTAAAATTCATTCATTTACTCATATTGATGATTTCTGAAATAAAAAGCGCCCATTAGACCTCTATATACGCGCTCCTACGTCTTGTACCAGGTTCGATAGCGATGTATGCGCTATACTAATCGAAAGAAAAGACTTGGGGCTAGGTATATGTCAAGTTTCATTGAGATTGATTAGGTTTCAGATAGGTAAAATTTCATTCATTTACTCATATTAATCATTTCTGCTATAAAAAAGCGCCCATTAGACCTCTATATGCGCGCTCCTACGTCTTCTACCAGGTTCGATAGGGATGTATGCGCTATACCAATCGAAAGAGAAGACTTGGTGCTAGGTACATGTCAAGTTACTTCGAGATTGATTTGGTTTGATAGGTAAAATTTCATTCATTTACTCATATTGATCAGTTCTGCTATAAAAAGCGCCAATTAGACCTCTATACGCGCGCTCCTACGTCTTCTACCAGGTTCGATAGGGATGTATGCGCTATACCAATCGAAAGAGGAGACTTGGGGCTAGGCACATGTCAAGTCTCATTAAGATTGATTTGGTTTCAGATAGGTAAAATTTCATTCATTTACTCATATTGATCATTTCTGCTATAAAAAGCGCCCATTAGACCTCTAAACGCGCGCTCCTACGTCTTCTACCAGGTTCGATAGGGATGTATGCGCTATACCAAACGAAAGACGAGACTAGAGGCTAGGCACATGTCAAGTCTCATTAAGATTGATTTGGTTTCAGATAGGTAAAATTTCATTTATTTACTCATATTGATCATTTCTGCTATAAAAAGCGCCCATTAGACCTCTATATACGCGCTCCTACGTCTTCTACCAGGTTCGATAGGGATGTATGCGCTATACGAATCGAAAGAGAAGACTTGGTGCTAGGTACATGTCAAGTTACTTCGAGATTGATTTGGTTTGATAGGTAAAATTTCATTCATTTACTCATATTGATCATTTCTGAAATAAAAAGCGCCCATTAGACCTCTATATACGCGCTCCTACGTCTTGTACTAGGTTCGATAGGGATGTATGCGCTATACTAATCGAAAGAAAAGACTTGGGGCTAGGTATATGTCAAGTTTCATTGAGATTGATTTGGTTTCAGATAGGTAAAATTTCATTCATTTACTCATATTAATCATTTCTGCTATAAAAAGCACCAATTAGACCTCTATATGCGCGCTCCTACGTCTTCACTAGGTTCGATAGGGATGTATGCGCTATACCAATCCAAAGACGAGACTTGGGGCTAGGTATATGTCAAGTTTCATCGAGATTGATTTGGTTTCAGATAGGTAAAATTTCATTCATTTACTCATATTGATCATTTCTGCTATAAAAAGCGCCCATTAGACCTCTATATACGCGCTCCTACGTCTTCTACCAGGTTCGATAGGGATGTATGGGTTATTCAAATCGAAAGACGAGACTTGAGGCTAGGCACATGTCAAGTCTCATTAAGATTGATTTGGTTTCAGATAGGTAAAATTTCATTCATTTACTCATATTGATCATTTCTGCTATAAAAAGCGCCAATTAGACCTCTATATGCGCGCTCTTAGATCTTCTACCAGGTTCGATAGGGATGTATGCGCTATACCAATCGAAATAAAAGACTTGGTGTTAGGTACATGTCAAGTTTCATCGAGATTGATTTGGTTTCAGATAGGTAAAATTTCATTCATTTACTCATTTTGATCATTTCTGAAATAAAAAGCGCCCAATAGACCTCTATATACGCGCTCCTACGTCTTGTACCAGGTTCGATAGGGATGTATGCGCTATACCAATCGAAAGAGGAGACTTGGTGCTATAGACATGTCAAGTTACTTCGAGATTGATTTGGTTTCAGATAGGTAAAATTTCATTCATTTACTCATATTAATCATTTCTGCTATAAAAAGCGCCCATTAGACCTCTATATGCGCGCTCCTACGTCTTCACTAGGTTCGATAGGGATGTATGCGCTATACCAATCGAAAGACGAGACTTGAGGCTAGGCACATGTCAAGTCTCATTAAGATTGATTTGGTTTCAGATAGGTAAAATTTCATTCATTTACTCATATTGATCATTTCTACTATAAAAAGCGCCCATTAGACCTCTATATACGCGCTCCTACGTCTTCTACCAGGTTCGATAGGGATGTATGCGCTAAACAAATCGAAAGAGAAGACTTGGTGCTAGGTACATGTCAAGTTACTTCGAGATTGATTTGGTTTGATAGGTAAAATTTCATTCATTTACTCATATTGATCATTTCTGAAATAAAACGCGCCCATTAGACCTCTATATACGCGCTCCTACGTCTTGTACCAGGTTCGATAGGGATGTATGCGCTATACTAATCGAAAGAAAAGACTTGGGGCTAGGTATATGTCAAGTTTCATTGAGACTGATTAGGTTTCAGATAGGTAAAATTTCATTCATTTACTCATATTAATCATTTCTGCTATAAAAAGCGCCAATTAGACCTCTATATGCGCGCTCCTACGTCTTCTACCAGGTTCGATAGGGATGTATGCGCTATACTAATCGAAAGAAAAGACTTGGAGCTAGGTATATGTCAAGTTTCATTGAGATTGATTTGGTTTCAGATAGGTAAAATTTCATTCATTTACTCATATTAATCATTTCTGCTATAAAAAGCGCCCATTAGACCTCTATATGCGCGCTCCTACGTCTTCTACCAGGTTCGATAGGGATGTATGCGCTATACCAATCGAAAGAGGAGACTTGGTGCTATAGACATGTCAAGTTACTTCGAGATTGATTTGGTTTCAGATAGGTAAAATTTCATTCATTTACTCATATTGATCATTTCTGCTATAAAAAGCGCCCATTAGACCTCTATACGCGCGCTCCTACGTCTTCTACCAGGTTCGATAGGGATGTATGCGCTATACCAATTAAAAGAGGAGGCTTAGGGCTAGGTACATGTCAAGTTTCAGCAAGATTGATTTGGTTTCAGACAGGTAAAATTTCATTCATTTACTCATATTGATCATTTCTGCTATAAAAAGCGCCAATTAGACCTCTATACGCGCGCTCCTAAGTCTTCTACCAGGTTCGATAGGGATGTATGCGCTATACCAATTGAAAGAGAAGACTTTGGGCTAGGTACATGTCAAGTTTCATCGAGATTGATTTGGTTTCAGATAGGTAAAACTCATTCATTTACTCATATTGATCATTTCTGAAATAAAAAGCGCCCATTAGACCTCTATATACGCGCTCCTACGTCTTTTACCAGGTTCGATAGCGATGTATGCGCTATACTAATCGAAAGAAAAGACTTGGGGCTAGGTATATGTCAAGTTTCATTGAGATTGATTAGGTTTCAGATAGGTAAAATTTCATTCATTTACTCATATTAATCATTTCTGCTATAAAAAGCGCCCATTAGACCTCTATATGCGCGCTCCTACGTCTTCTACCAGGTTCGATAGGGATGTATGCGCTATACTAATCGAAAGAAAAGACTTGGGGCTAGGTATATGTCAAGTTTCATTGAGATTGATTAGGTTTCAGATAGGTAAAATTTCATTCATTTACTCATATTAATCATTTCTGCTATAAAAAGCGCCCATTAGACCTCTATATGCCCGCTCCTACGTCTTCACTAGGTTCGATAGGGATGTATGCGCTATACCAAACGAAAGACGAGACTTGGGGCTAGGTACATGTCAAGTTTCATCGAGATTGATTTGGTTTCAGATAGGTAAAATTTCATTCATTTACTCATATTGATCATTTCTGCTATAAAAAGCGCCCATTAGACCTCTATATGCGCGCTCCTACGTCTTCTACCAGGTTCGATAGGGATGTATGCGCTATACCAATCGAAAGAGAAGACTTGGTGCTAAGTACATGTCAAGTTACTTCGAGATTGATTTGGTTTGATAGGTAAAATTTCATTCATTTACTCATATTGATCATTTCTGCTATAAAAAGCGCCAATTAGACCTCTATACGCGCGCTCCTACGTCTTCTACCAGGTTCGATAGGGATGTATGCGCTATACCAATCGAAAGAGGAGACTTGGGTCTAGGCACATGTCAAGTCTCATTAAGATTGATTTGGTTTCAGATAGGTAAAATTTCATTCATTTACTCATATTGATCATTTCTGCTATAAAAAGCGCCCATTAGACCTCTAAACGCGCGCTCCTACGTCTTCTACCAGGTTCGATAGGGATGTATGCGCTATACCAAACGAAAGACGAGACTAGAGGCTAGGCACATGTCAAGTCTCATTAAGATTGATTTGGTTTCAGATAGGTAAAATTTCATTCATTTACTCATATTGATCATTTCTGCTATAAAAAGCGCCCATTAGACCTCTATATACGCGCTCCTACGTCTTCTACCAGGTTCGATAGGGATGTATGCGCTATACGAATCGAAAGAGAAGACTTGGTGCTAGGTACATGTCAAGTTACTTCGAGATTGATTAGGTTTCAGATAGGTAAAATTTCATTCATTTACTCATATTGATCATTTCTGAAATAAAAAGCGCCCATTAGACCTCTATATACGCGCTCCTACGTCTTGTACCAGGTTCGATAGGGATGTATGCGCTATACTAATCGAAAGAAAGACTTGGGGCTAGGTATATGTCAAGTTTCATTGAGATTGATTTTGTTTCAGATAGGTAAAATTTCATTCATTTACTCATATTAATCATTTCTGCTATAAAAAGCGCCCATTAGACCTCTATATGCGCGCTCCTACGTCTTCTACCAGGTTCGATATGGATGTTTGCGCTACACTAATCGAAAGAAAAGACTTGAGGCTAGGTATATGTCAAGTTTCATTGAGATTGATTTGGTTTCAGATAGGTAAAATTTCATTCATTTACTCATATTAATCATTTCTGCTATAAAAAGCACCAATTAGACCTCTATATGCGCGCTCCTACGTCTTCACTAGGTTCGATAGGGATGTATGCGCTATACCAATCCAAAGACGAGACTTGGGGCTAGGTACATGTCAAGTTTCATTGAGATTGATTTGGTTTCAGATAGGTAAAATTTCATTCATTTACTCATATTGATCATTTCTGCTATAAAAAGCGCCCATTAGACCTATATATACGCGCTCCTACGTCTTCTACCAGGTTCGATAGGGATGTATGCGCTATACCAATCGAAATAAAAGACTTGGTGCTAGGTACATGTCAAGTTTCATCGAGATTGATTTGGTTTCAGATAGGTAAAATTTCATTCATTTACTCATTTTGATCATTTCTGAAATAAAAAGCGCCCAATAGACCTCTATATACGCGCTCCTACGTCTTGTACCAGGTTCGATAGGGATGTATGCGCTATACCAATCGAAAGAGGAGACTTGGTGCTATAGACATGTCAAGTTACTTCGAGATTGATTTGGTTTCAGATAGGTAAAATTTCATTCATTTACTCATATTAATCATTTCTGCTATAAAAAGCGCCCATTAGACCTCTATATGCGCGCTCCTACGTCTTCACTAGGTTCGATAGGGATGTATGCGCTATACCAATCAAAAGACGAGACTTGGGGCTAGGTACATGTCAAGTTTCAGCAAGATTGATTTGGTTTCAGACAGGTAAAATTTCATTCATTTACTCATATTGATCATTTCTGCTATAAAAAGCGCCAATTAGACCTCTATACGCGCGCTCCTACGTCTTCTACCAGGTTCGATAGGGATGTATGCGCTATACCAATTGAAAGAGGAGACTAGGGGCTAGGTACATGTCAAGTTTCATCGAGATTGATTTGGTTTCAGATAGGTAAAATTTCATTCATTTACTCATATTGATCATTTCTGCTATAAAAAGCGCCCATTAGACCTCTATACGCGCGCTCCTACGTCTTCTACCAGGTTCGATAGGGATGTATGCGCTATACCAATCGAAAGACGAGACTTGAGGCTAGGCACATGTCAAGTCTCATTAAGATTGATTTGGTTTCAGATAGGTAAAATTTCATTCATTTACTCATATTGATCATTTCTGCTATAAAAAGCGCCCATTAGACCTCTATATACGCGCTCCTACGTCTTCTACCAGGTTCGATAGGGATGTATGCGCTATACAAATCGAAAGAGAAGACTTGGTGCTAGGTACATGTCAAGTTACTTCGAGATTAATTTGGTTTGATAGGTAAAATTTCATTCATTTACTCATATTGATCATTTCTGAAATAAAAAGCGCCCATTAGACCTCTATATACGCGCTCCTACGTCTTGTACCAGGTTCGATAGGGATGTATGCGCTATACTAATCGAAAGAAAAGACTTGGGGCTAATTATATGTCAAGTTTCATTGAGACTGATTAGGTTTCAGATAGGTAAAATTTCATTCATTTACTCATATTAATCATTTCTGCTATAAAAAGCGCCCATTAGACCTCTATATGCACGCTCCTACGTCTTCTACCAGGTTCGATAGGGATGTATGCGCTATACTAATCGAAAGAAAAGAGTTGGGGCTAGGTATATGTCAAGTTTCATTGAGATTGATTAGGTTTCAGATAGGTAAAATTTCATTCATTTACTCATATTAATCATTTCTGCTATAAAAAGCGCCCATTAGACCTCTATATGCGCGCTCCTATGTCTTCTACCAGGTTCGATAGGGATGTATGCGCTATACTAATCGAAAGAAAAGACTTGGAGCTAGGTATATGTCAAGTTTCATTGAGATTGATTTTGTTTCAGATAGGTAAAATTTCATTCATTTACTCATATTAATCATTTCTGCTATAAAAAGCGCCCATTAGACCTCTATATGCGCGCTCCTACGTCTTCTACCAGGTTCGATAGGGATGTATGCGCTATACCAATCGAAAGAGGAGACTTGGTGCTATAGACATGTCAAGTTACTTTGAGATTGATTTGGTTTCAGATAGGTAAAATTTCATTCATTTACTCATATTGATCATTTCTGCTATAAAAAGCGCCCATTAGACCTCTATACGCGCGCTCCTACGTCTTCTACCAGGTTCGATAGGGATGTATGCGCTATACCAATTAAAAGAGGAGGCGTAGGGCTAGGTACATGTCAAGTTTCAGCAAGATTGATTTGGTTTCAGACAGGTAAAATTTCATTCATTTACTCATATTGATCATTTCTGCTATAAAAAGCGCCAATTAGACCTCTATACGCGCGCTCCTACGTCTTCTACCAGGTTCGATAGGGATGTATGAGCTATACCAATTGAAAGAGAAGACTTTGGGCTAGGTACATGTCAAGTTTCATCGAGATTGATTTGGTTTCAGATAGGTAAAATTCATTCATTTACTCATATTGATCATTTCTGAAATAAAAAGCGCCCATTAGACCTCTATATACGCGCTCCTACGTCTTGTACCAGGTTCGATAGCGATGTATGCGCTATACTAATCAAAAGAAAAGACTTGGGGCTAGGTATATGTCAAGTTTCATTGAGATTGATTAGGTTTCAGATAGGTAAAATTTCATTCATTTACTCATATTAATCATTTCTGCTATAAAAAGCGCCCATTAGACCTCTATATGCGCGCTCCTACGTCTTCTACCAGGTTCGATAGGGATGTATGCGCTATACTAATCGAAAGAAAAGACTTGGGGCTAGGTATATGTCAAGTTTCATTGAGATTGATTTGGTTTCAGATAGGTAAAATTTCATTCATTTACTCATATTAATCATTTCTGCTATAAAAAGCGCCCATTAGACCTCTATATGCGCGCTCCTACGTCTTCACTAGGTTCGATAGGGATGTATGCGCTATACCAATCGAAAGACGAGACTTGGGGCTAGGTACATGTCAAGTTTCATCGAGATTGATTTGGTTTCAGATAGGTAAAATTTCATTCATTTACTCATATTGATCATTTCTGCTATAAAAAGCGCCCATTAGACCTCTATATGCGCGCTCCTACGTCTTCTACCAGGTTCGATAGGGATGTATGCGCTATACCAATCGAAAGAGAAGACTTGGTGCTAAGTACATGTCAAGTTACTTCGAGATTGATTTGGTTTGATAGGTAAAATTTCATTCATTTACTCATATTGATCATTTCTGCTATAAAAAGCGCCTATTAGACCTCTTTACGCGCGCTCCTACGTCTTCTACCAGGTTCGATAGGGATGTATGCGCTATACTAATCGAAAGAGGAGACTTGGGGCTAGGCACATGTCAAGTCTCATTAAGATTGATTTGGTTTCAGATAGGTAAAATTTCATTCATTTACTCATATTGATCATTTCTGCTATAAAAAGCGCCCATTAGACCTCTAAACGCGCGCTCCTACGTCTTCTACCAGGTTCGATAGGGATGTATGCGCTATACCAAACGAAAGACGAGACTAGAGGCTAGGCACATGTCAAGTCTCATTAAGATTGATTTGGTTTCAGATAGGTAAAATTTCATTCATTTACTCATATTGATCATTTCTGCTATAAAAAGCGCCAATTAGACCTCTATATACGCGCTCCTACGTCTTCTACCAGGTTCGATAGGGATGTATGCGCTATACGAATCGAAAGAGAAGACTTGGTGCTAGGTACATGTCAAGTTACTTCGAGATTGATTTGGTTTGATAGGTAAAATTTCATTCATTTACTCATATTGATCATTTCTGAAATAAAAAGCGCCCATTAGACCTCTATATACGCGCTCCTACGTCTTGTACCAGGTTCGATAGGGATGTATGCGCTATAATAATCGAAAGAAAAGACTTGGGGCTAGGTATATGTCAAGTTTCATTGAGATTGATTTGGTTTCAGATAGGTAAAATTTCATTCATTTACTCATATTAATCATTTCTGCTATAAAAAGCGCCCATTAGACCTCTATATGCGCGCTCCTACGTCTTCTACCAGGTTCGATAGGGATGTATGCGCTACACTAATCGAAAGAAAAGACTTGAGGCTAGGTATATGTCAAGTTTCATTGAGATTGATTTGGTTTCAGATAGGTAAAATTTCATTCATTTACTCATATTAATCATTTCTGCTATAAAAAGCGCCAATTAGACCTCTATATGCGCGCTCCTACGTCTTCACTCGGTTCGATAGGGATGTATGCGCTATACCAATCCAAAGACGAGGCTTGGGGCTAGGTACATGTCAAGTTTCATCGAGATTGATTTGGTTTCAGATAGGTAAAATTTCATTCATTTACTCATATTGATCATTTCTGCTATAAAAAGCGCCCATTAGACCTCTATATACGCGCTCCTACGTCTTCTACCAGGTTCGATAGGGATGTATGCGTTATTCCAATCGAAAGACGAGACTTGAGGCTAGGCACATGTCAAGTCTCATTAAGATTGATTTGGTTTCAGATAGGTAAAATTTCATTCATTTACTCATATTGATCATTTCTGCTATAAAAAGCGCCAATTAGACCTCTATATGCGCGCTCTTAGATCTTCTACCAGGTTCGATAGGGATGTATGCGCTAAACCAATCGAAATAAAAGACTTGGTGCTAGGTACATGTCAAGTTTCATCGAGATTGATTTGGTTTCAGATAGGTAAAATTTCATTCATTTACTCATTTTGATCATTTCTGAAATAAAAAGCGCCCAATAGACCTCTATATACGCGCTCCTACGTCTTGTACCAGGTTCGATAGGGATGTATGCGCTATACCAATCGAAAGAGGAGACTTGGTGCTATAGACATGTCAAGTTACTTCGAGATTGATTTGGTTTCAGATAGGTAAAATTTCATTCATTTACTCATATTGATCATTTCTGCTATAAAAAGCGCCCATTAGACCTCTATACGCGCGCTCCTACGTCTTCTACCAGGTTCGATAGGGATGTATGCGCTATACCAATTAAAAGAGGAGACTTGGGGCTAGGTACATGTCAAGTTTCAGCAAGATTGATTTGGTTTCAGACAGGTAAAATTTCATTCATTTACTCATATTGATCATTTCTGCTATAAAAAGCGCCAATTAGACCTCTATACGCGCGCTCCTACGTCTTCTACCAGGTTCGATAGGGATGTATGCGCTATACCAATTGAAAGAGGAGACTAGGGGCTAGGTACATGTCAAGTTTCATCGAGATTGATTTGGTTTCAGATAGGTAAAATTTCATTCATTTACTCATATTGATCATTTCTGCTATAAAAAGCGCCCATTAGACCTCTATACGCGCGCTCCTACGTCTTCTACCAGGTTCGATAGGGATGTATGCGCTATTCCAATCAAAAGACGAGACTTGAGGCTAGGCACATGTCAAGTCTCATTAAGATTGATTTGGTTTCAGATAGGTAAAATTTCATTCATTTACTCATATTGATCATTTCTGCTATAAAAAGCGCCCATTAGACCTCTATATACGCGCTCCTACGTCTTCTACCAGGTTCGATAGGGATGTATGCGCTATACAAATCGAAAGAGAAGACTTGGTGCTAGGTACATGTCAAGTTACTTCGAGATTGATTTGGTTTGATAGGTAAAATTTCATTCATTTACTCATATTGATCATTTCTGAAATACAAAGCGCCCATTAGACCTCTATATACGCGCTCCTACGTCTTGTACCAGGTTCGATAGGGATGTATGCGCTATACTAATCGAAAGAAAAGACTTGGGGCTAGGTATATGTCAAGTTTCATTGAGACTGATTAGGTTTCAGATAGGTGAAATTTCATTCATTTACTCATATTAATCATTTCTGCTATAAAAAGCGACCATTAGACCTCTATATGCGCGCTCCTACGTCTTCACTAGGTTCGATAGGGATGTATGCGCTATACCAATCGAAAGACGAGACTTGGGGCTAGGTACATGTCAAGTTTCATCGAGATTGATTTGGTTTCAGATAGGTAAAATTTCATTCTTTTACTCATATTGATCATTTCTGCTATAAAAAGCGCCCATTAGACCTCTAAACGCGCGCTCCTACGTCTTCTACCAGGTTCGATAGGGATGTATGCGCTATACCAAACGAAAGACGAGACTAGAGGCTAGGCACATGTCAAGTCTCATTAAGATTGATTTGGTTTCAGATAGGTAAAATTTCATTCATTTACTCATATTGATCATTTCTGCTATAAAAAGCGCCCATTAGACCTCTATATACGCGCTCCTACGTCTTCTACCAGGTTCGATAGGGATGTATGCGCTATACAAATCGAAAGAGAAGACTTGGTGCTAGGTACATGTCAAGTTACTTCGAGATTGATTTGGTTTGATAGGTAAAATTTCATTCATTTACTCATATTGATCATTTCTGAAATAAAAAGCGCCCATTAGACCTCTATATACGCGCTCCTACGTCTTGTACCAGGTTCGATAGGGATGTATGCGCTATAATAATCGAAAGAAAAGACTTGGGGCTAGGTATATGTCAAGTTTCATTGAGATTGATTTGGTTTCAGATAGGTAAAATTTCATTCATTTACTCATATTAATCATTTCTGCTATAAAAAGCGCCCATTAGACCTCTATATGCGCGCTCCTACGTCTTCTACCAGGTTCGATAGGGATGTATGCGCTATTCCAATCAAAAGACGAGACTTGAGGCTAGGCACATGTCAAGTCTCATTAAGATTGATTTGGTTTCAGATAGGTAAAATTTCATTCATTTACTCATATTGATCATTTCTGCTATAAAAAGCGCCCATTAGACCTCTATATACGCGCTCCTACGTCTTCACTAGGTTCGATAGGGATGTATGCGCTATACCAATCCAAAGACGAGACTTGGGGCTAGGTACATGTCAAGTTTCATCGAGATTGATTTGGTTTCAGATAGGTAAAATTTCATTCATTTACTCATTTTGATCATTTCTGAAATAAAAAGCGCCCAATAGACCTCTATATACGCGCTCCTACGTCTTGTACCAGGTTCGATAGGGATGTATGCGCTATACCAATCGAAAGAGGAGACTTGGTGCTATAGACATGTCAAGTTACTTCGAGATTGATTTGGTTTCAGATAGGTAAAATTTCATTCATTTACTCATATTGATCATTTCTGCTATAAAAAAGCGCCCATTAGACCTCTATACGCGCGCTCCTACGTCTTCTACCAGGTTCGATAGGGATGTATGCGCTATACCAATTAAAAGAGGAGACTTGGGGCTAGGTACATGTCAAGTTTCAGCAAGATTGATTTGGTTTCAGACAGGTAAAATTTCATTCATTTACTCATATTGATCATTTCTGCTATAAAAAGCGCCAATTAGACCTCTATACGCGCGCTCCTACGTCTTCTACCAGGTTCGATAGGGATGTATGCGCTATACCAATTGAAAGAGGAGACTAGGGGCTAGGTACATGTCAAGTTTCATCGAGATTGATTTGGTTTCAGATAGGTAAAATTTCATTCATTTACTCATATTGATCATTTCTGCTATAAAAAGCGCCCATTAGACCTCTATACGCGCGCTCCTACGTCTTCTACCAGGTTCGATAGGGATGTATGCGCTATTCCAATCAAAAGACGAGACTTGAGGCTAGGCACATGTCAAGTCTCATTAAGATTGATTTGGTTTCAGATAGGTAAAATTTCATTCATTTACTCATATTGATCATTTCTGCTATAAAAAGCGCCCATTAGACCTCTATATACGCGCTCCTACGTCTTCTACCAGGTTCGATAGGGATGTATGCGCTATACAAATCGAAAGAGAAGACTTGGTGCTAGGTACATGTCAAGTTACTTCGAGATTGATTTGGTTTGATAGGTAAAATTTCATTCATTTACTCATATTGATCATTTCTGAAATAAAAAGCGCCCATTAGACCTCTATATGCGCGATCCTACGTCTTCTACCAGGTTCGATAGGGATGTATGCGCTATACTAATCGAAAGAAAAGAGTTGGGGCTAGGTATATGTCAAGTTTCATTGAGATTGATTTGGTTTCAGATAGGTGAAATTTCATTCATTTACTCATATTAATCATTTCTGCTATAAAAAGCGACCATTAGACCTCTATATGCGCGCTCCTCATCTTCACTACGTTCGATAGGGATGTATGCGCTATACCAATCGAAAGACGAGACTTGGGGCTAGGTACATGTCAAGTTTCATCGAGATTGATTTGGTTTCAGATAGGTAAAATTTCATTCATTTACTCATATTGATCATTTCTGCTATAAAAAGCGCCCATTAGACCTCTAAACGCGCGCTCCTACGTCTTCTACCAGGTTCGATAGGGATGTATGCGCTATACCAAACGAAAGACGAGACTAGAGGCTAGGCACATGTCAAGTCTCATTAAGATTGATTTGGTTTCAGATAGGTAAAATTTCATTCATTTACTCATATTGATCATTTCTGCTATAAAAAGCGCCCATTAGACCTCTATATACGCGCTCCTACGTCTTCTACCAGGTTCGATAGGGATGTATGCGCTATACAAATCGAAAGAGAAGACTTGGTGCTAGGTACATGTCAAGTTACTTCGAGATTGATTTGGTTTGATAGGTAAAATTTCATTCATTTACTCATATTGATCATTTCTGAAATAAAAAGCGCCCAATAGACCTCTATATACGCGCTCCTACGTCTTGTACCAGGTTCGATAGGGATGTATGCGCTATACTAATCGAAAGAAAAGACTTGGGGCTAGGTATATGTCAAGTTTCATTGAGATTGATTTGGTTTCAGATAGGTAAAATTTCATTCATTTACTCATATTAATCATTTCTGCTATAAAAAGCGCCAATTAGACCTCTATATGCGCGCTCCTACGTCTTCACTAGGTTCGATAGGGATGTATGCGCTATACCAATCCAAAGACGAGACTTGGGGCTAGGTACATGTCAAGTTTCATCGAGATTGATTTGGTTTCAGATAGGTAAAATTTCATTCATTTACTCATATTGATCATTTCTGCTATAAAAAGCGCCCATTAGACCTCTATATACGCGCTCCTACGTCTTCTACCAGGTTCGATAGGGATGTATGCCTTATTCCAATCGAAAGACGAGACTTGAGGCTAGGCACATGTCAAGTCTCATTAAGATTGATTTGGTTTCAGATAGGTAAAATTTCATTCATTTACTCATATTGATCATTTCTGCTATAAAAAGCGCCAATTAGACCTCTATATGCGCGCTCTTAGATCTTCTACCAGGTTCGATAGGGATGTATGCGCTAAACCAATCGAAATAAAAGACTTGGTGCTAGGTACATGTCAAGTTTCATCGAGATTGATTTGGTTTCAGATAGGTAAAATTTCATTCATTTACTCATTTTGATCATTTCTGAAATAAAAAGCGCCCAATAGACCTCTATATACGCGCTCCTACGTCTTGTACCAGGTTCGATAGGGATGTATGCGCTATACCAATCGAAAGAGGAGACTTGGTGCTATAGACATGTCAAGTTACTTCGAGATTGATTTGGTTTCAGATAGGTAAAATTTCATTCATTTACTCATATTGATCATTTCTGCTATAAAAAGCGCCCATTAGACCTCTATACGCGCGCTCCTACGTCTTCTACCAGGTTCGATAGGGATGTATGCGCTATACCAATTAAAAGAGGAGACTTGGGGCTAGGTACATGTCAAGTTTCAGCAAGATTGATTTGGTTTCAGACAGGTAAAATTTCATTCATTTACTCATATTGATCATTTCTGCTATAAAAAGCGCCAATTAGACCTCTATACGCGCGCTCCTACGTCTTCTACCAGGTTCGATAGGGATGTATGCGCTATACCAATTGAAAGAGGAGACTAGGGGCTAGGTACATGTCAAGTTTCATCGAGATTGATTTGGTTTCAGATAGGTAAAATTTCATTCATTTACTCATATTGATCATTTCTGCTATAAAAAGCGCCCATTAGACCTCTATACGCGCGCTCCTACGTCTTCTACCAGGTTCGATAGGGATGTATGCGCTATACCAATCCAAAGACGAGACTTGAGGCTAGGCACATGTCAAGTCTCATTAAGATTGATTTGGTTTCAGATAGGTAAAATTTCATTCATTTACTCATATTGATCATTTCTGCTATAAAAAGCGCCCATTAGACCTCTATATACGCGCTCCTACGTCTTCTACCAGGTTCGATAGGGATGTATGCGCTATACGAATCGAAAGAGAAGACTTGGTGCTAGGTACATGTCAAGTTACTTCGAGATTGATTTGGTTTGATAGGTAAAATTTCATTCATTTACTCATATTGATCATTGCTGAAATAAAAAGCGCCCATTAGACCTCTATATACGCGCTCCTACGTCTTGTACCAGGTTCGATAGGGATGTATGCGCTATACTAATCGAAAGAAAAGACTTGGGGCTAGGTATATGTCAAGTTTCATTGAGACTGATTAGGTTTCAGATAGGTAAAATTTCATTCATTTACTCATATTAATCATTTCTGCTATAAAAAGCGCCCATTAGACCTCTATATGCGCGATCCTACGTCTTCTACCAGGTTCGATAGGGATGTATGCGCTATACTAATCGAAAAAAAAAGAGTTGGGGCTAGGTATATGTCAAGTTTCATTGAGATTGATTTGGTTTCAGATAGGTAAAATTTCATTCATTTACTCATATTAATCATTTCTGCTATAAAAAGCGACCATTAGACCTCTATATGCGCGCTCCTACGTCTTCACTAGGTTCGATAGGGATGTATGCGCTATACCAATCGAAAGACGAGACTTGGGGCTAGGTACATGTCAAGTTTCATCGAGATTGATTTGGTTTCAGATAGGTAAAATTTCATTCATTTACTCATATTGATCATTTCTGCTATAAAAAGCGCCCATTAGACCTCTATATGCGCGCTCCTACGTCTTCTACCAGGTTCGATAGGGATGTATGCGCTATACCAATCGAAAGAGAAGACTAGGTGCTAGGTACATGTCAAGTTACTTCGAGATTGATTTGGTTTGATAGGTAAAATTTCATTCATTTACTCATATTGATCATTTCTGCTATAAAAAGCGCCCATTAGACCTCTATACGCGCGCTCCTACGTCTTCTACCAGGTTCGATAGGGATGTATGCGCTATACCAATCGAAAGAGGAGACTTGGGGCTAGGCACATGTCAAGTCTTATTAAGATTGATTTGGTTTCAGATAGGTAAAATTTCATTCGTTTACTCATATTGATCATTTCTGCTATAAAAAGCGCCCATTAGACCTCTAAACGCGCGCTCCTACGTCTTCTACCAGGTTCAATAGGGATGTATGCGCTATACCAAACGAAAGACGAGACTTGAGGCTAGGCACATGTCAAGTTTCATCGAGATTGATTTGGTTTCAGATAGGTAAAATTTCATTCATTTACTCATATTGATCATTTCTGCTATAAAAAGCGCCCTTTAGACCTCTATACGCGCGCTCCTACGTCTTCTACCAGGTTCGATAGGGATGTATGCGCTATACCAATCGAAAGACGAGACTTGAGGCTAGGCACATGTCAAGTCTCATTAAGATTGATTTGGTTTCAGATAGGTAAAATTTCATTCATTTACTCATATTGATCATTTCTGCTATAAAAAGCGCCCATTAGACATCTATATACGCGCTCCTATGTCCTCTACCAGGTTCGATAGGGATGTATGCGCTATACAAATCGAAAGAGAAGACTTGGTGCTAGGTACATGTCAAGTTACTTCGAGATTGATTTGGTTTGATAGGTAAAATTTCATTCATTTACTCATATTGATCATTTCTGAAATAAAAAGCGCCCATTAGACCTCTATATACGCGCTCCTACGTCTTGTACCAGGTTCGATAGGGATGTATGCGCTATACTAATCGAAAGAAAAGACTTGGGGCTAGGTATATGTCAAGTTTCATTGAGACTGATTAGGTTTCAGATAGGTAAAATTTCATTCATTTACTCATATTAATCATTTCTGCTAAAAAAAGCGCCCATTAGACCTCTATATGCGCGCTCCTACGTCTTCTACCAGGTTCGATAGGGATGTATGCGCTATACTAATCGAAAGAAAAGAGTTGGGGCTAGGTATATGTCAAGTTTCATTGAGATTGATTTGGTTTCAGATAGGTAAAATTTCATTCATTTACTCATATTAATCATTTCTGCTATAAAAAACGACCATTAGACCTCTATATGCGCGCTCCTACGTCTTCACTAGGTTCGATAGGGATGTATGCGCTATACCAATTAAAAGAGGAGACTTGGGGCTAGGTACATGTCAAGTTTCAGCAAGATTGATTTGGTTTCAGACAGGTAAAATTTCATTCATTTACTCATATTGATCATTTCTGCTATAAAAAGCGCCAATTAGACCTCTATACGCGCGCTCCTACGTCTTCTACCAGGTTCGATAGGGATGTATGCGCTATACCAATTGAAAGAGGAGACTAGGGGCTAGGTACATGTCAAGTTTCATCGAGATTGATTTGGTTTCAGATAGGTAAAATTTCATTCATTTACTCATATTGATCATTTCTGCTATAAAAAGCGCCCATTAGACCTCTATACGCGCGCTCCTACGTCTTCTACCAGGTTCGATAGGGATGTATGCGCTATACAAATCGAAAGAGAAGACTTGGTGCTAGGTACATGTCAAGTTACTTCGAGATTGATTTGGTTTGATAGGTAAAATTTCATTCATTTACTCATATTGATCATTTCTGAAATAAAAAGCGCCCATTAGACCTCTATATACGCGCTCCTACGTCTTGTACCAGGTTCGATAGGGATGTATGCGCTATACTAATCGAAAGAAAAGACTTGGGGCTAGGTATATGTCAAGTTTCATTGAGACTGATTAGGTTTCAGATAGGTAAAATTTCATTCATTTACTCATATTAATCATTTCTGCTATAAAAAGCGCCCATTAGACCTCTAAACGCGCGCTTCTACGTCTTCTACCAGGTTCGATAGGGATGTATGCGCTATACCAATCGAAAGACGAGACTTGAGGCTAGGCACATGTCAAGTCTCATTAAGATTGATTTGGTTTCAGATAGGTAAAATTTCATTCATTTACTCATATTGATCATTTCTGCTATAAAAAGCGCCCATTAGACCTCTATATACGCGCTCCTACGTCTTCTACCAGGTTCGATAGGGATGTATGCGCTATACAAATCGAAAGAGAAGACTTGGTGCTAGGTACATGTCAAGTTACTTCGAGATTGATTTGGTTTGATAGGTAAAATTTCATTCATTTACTCATATTGATCATTTCTGAAATAAAAAGCGCCCATTAGACCTCTATATACGCGCTCCTACGTCTTGTACCAGGTTCGATAGGGATGTATGCGCTATACTAATCGAAAGAAAAGACTTGGGGCTAGGTATATGTCAAGTTTCATTGAGACTGATTAGGTTTCAGATAGGTAAAATTTCATTCATTTACTCATATTAATCATTTCTGCTATAAAAAGCGCCCATTAGACCTCTAAACGCGCGCTTCTACGTCTTCTACCAGGTTCGATAGGGATGTATGCGCTATACTAATCGAAAGAAAAGAGTTGGGGCTAGGTATATGTCAAGTTTCATTGAGATTGATTTGGTTTCAGATAGGTAAAATTTCATTCATTTACTCATATTGATCATTTCTGCTATAAAAAGCGCCCATTAGACCTCTATATGCGCGCTCCTACGTCTTCTACCAGGTTCGATAGGGATGTATGCGCTATACCAATCGAAAGAGAAGACTTGGTGCTAGGTATATGTCAAGTAACTTCGAGATTGATTTGGTTTGATAGGTAAAATTTCATTCATTTACTCATATTGATCATTTCTGCTATAAAAAGCGCCCATTAGACCTCTATACGCGCGCTCCTACGTCTTCTACCAGGTTCGATAGGGATGTATGCGCTATACCAATCGAAAGAGGAGACTTGGGGCTAGGCACATGTCAAGTCTCATTAAGATTGATTTGGTTTCAGATAGGTAAAATTTCATTCATTTACTCATATTGATCATTTCTGCTATAAAAAGCGCCCATTAGACCTCTAAACGCGCGCTCCTACGTCTTCTACCAGGTTCGATAGGGATGTATGCGCTTTACCAAACGAAAGACGAGACTTCAGGCTAGGCACATGTCAAGTTTCATCGAGATTGATTTGGTTTCAGATAGGTAAAATTTCATTCATTTACTCATATTGATCATTTCTGCTATAAAAAGCGCCCATTAGACCTCTATACGCGCGCTCCTACGTCTTCTACCAGGTTCGATAGGGATGTATGCGCTATACCAATCGAAAGACGAGACTTATGGCTAGGCACATGTCAAGTCTCATTAAGATTGATTTGGTTTCAGATAGGTAAAATTTCATTCATTTACTCATATTGATCATTTCTGCTATAAAAAGCGCCCATTAGACCTCTATATACGCGCTCCTACGTCTTCTACCAGGTTCGATAGGGATGTATGCGCTATACGAATCGAAAGAGAAGACTTGGTGCTAGGTACATGTCAAGTTACTTCGAGATTGATTTGGTTTGATAGGTAAAATTTCATTCATTTACTCATATTGATCATTTCTGAAATAAAAAGCGCCCATTAGACCTCTATATACGCGCTCCTACGTCTTGTACCAGGTTCGATAGGGATGTATGCGCTATACTAATCGAAAGAAAAGACTTGGGGCTAGGTATATGTCAAGTTTCATTGAGATTGATTTGGTTTCAGATAGGTAAATTTCATTCATTTACTCATATTAATCATTTCTGCTATAAAAAGCGCCCATTAGACCTCTATATGCGCGCTCATAGATCTTCTACCAGGTTCGATAGGGATGTATGCGCTACACTAATCGAAAGAAAAGACTTGAGGCTAGGTATATGTCAAGTTTCATTGAGATTGATTTGGTTTCAGATAGGTAAAATTTCATTCATTTACTCATATTAATCATTTCTGCTATAAAAAGCGCCCATTAGACCTCAATATGCGCGCTCCTACGTCTTCACTAGGCTCGATAGGGATGTATGCGCTATACCAATCGAAAGACGAGACTTGGGGCTAGGTACATGTCAAGTTTCATCGAGATTGATTTGGTTTCAGATAGGTAAAATTTCATTCATTTACTCATATTGATCATTTCTGCTATAAAAAGCGCCCATTAGACCTCTATATACGCGCTCCTACGTCTTCTACCAGGTTCGATAGGGATGTATGCGCTATACCAATCCAAAGACGAGACTTGAGGCTAGGCACATGTCAAGTCTCATCAAGATTGATTTGGTTTCAGATAGGTAAAATTTCATTCATTTACTCATATTGATCATTTCTGCAATAAAAAGCGCCCATTAGACCTCTAAACGCGCGCTCCTACGTCTTCTACCAGGTTCGATAGGGATGTATGCGCTATACAAATCGAAACGCGAGACTTGAGGCTAGGCACATGTCAAGTCTCATTAAGATTGATTTGGTTTCAGATAGGTAAAATTTCATTCATTTACTCATATTGATCATTTCTGCTATAAAAAGCGCCAATTAGACCTCTATATGCGCGCTCTTAGATCTTCTACCAGGTTCGATAGGGATGTATGCGCTATACCAATCGAAAGAGGAGACTTGGTGCTAGGTACATGTCAAGTTTCATCGAGATTGATTTGGTTTCAGATAGGTAAAATTTCATTCATTTACTCATTTTGATCATTTCTGAAATAAAAAGCGCCCATTAGACTTCTATATACGCGCTCCTACGTCTTGTACCAGGTTCGATAGGGATGTATGCGCTATACTAATCGAAAGAAAAGGCTTGGGGCTAGGTATATGTCAAGTTTCATTGAGATTGATTTGGTTTCAGATAGGTAAAATTTCATTCATTTACTCATATTAATCATTTCTGCTATAAAAAGCGCCCATTAGACCTCTATATGCGCGCTCCTACGTCTTCTACCAGGTTCGATAGGGATGTATGCGCTATACCAATCGAAAGAGGAGACTTGGGGCTAGGTACATGTCAAGTTTCATCGAGATCGATTTGGTTTCAGATAGGTAGAATTTCATTCATTTACTCATATTGATCATTTCTGCTATAAAAAGCGCCCATTAGACCTCTATATGCGCGCTCCTACGTCTTCTACCAGGTTCGATAGGGATGTATGCGCTATACCAATCGAAATAAAAGACTTGGTGCTAGGAACATGTCAAGTTTCATCGAGATTGATTTGGTTTGATAGGTAAAATTTCATTCATTTACTCATATTGATCATTTCTGCTATATAAAGAGCCCATTAGACCTCTTTACGCGCGCTCCTACGTCTTCTACCAGGTTCGATAGGGATGTATGCGCTATACCAATCGAAAGAGGAGACTAGGGGCTAGGCACATGTCAAGTTTCATTAAGATTGATTTGGTTTCAGATAGGTAAAATTTCATTCATTTACTCATATTGATCATTTCTGCTATAAAAAGCGCCAATTAGACCTCTATATGCGCGCTCTTAGATCTTCTACCAGGTTCGATAGGGATGTATGCGCTATACCAATCGAAAGAGAAGACTTGGGGCTAGGTACATGTCAAGTTTCATCAAGATTGATTTGGTTTCAGATAGGTAAAATTTCATTCATTTACTCATTTTGATCATTTCTGAAATAAAAAGCGCCCATTAGACTTCTATATACGCGCTCCTACGTCTTGTACCAGGTTCGATAGGGATGTATGCGCTATAATAATCGAAAGAAAAGACTTGGGGCTAGGTATATGTCAAGTTTCATTGAGATTGATTTGGTTTCAGATAGGTAAAATTTGATTCATTTACTCATACTAATCACTTCTGCTATAAAAAGCGCCCATTAGACATCTATATGCGCGCTCCTACGTCTTCTACCAGGTCCGATAGGGATGTATGCGCTACACCAATCGAAAGAAGAGACTTGGGACTAGGTACATGTCAAGTTTCATCGAGATTGATTTGGTTTCAGATAGGTAGAATTTCATTCATTTACTCATATTGATCATTTCTGCTATAAAAAGCGCCCATTAGACCTCTATATGCGCGCTCCTACGTCTTGTACCACGTTCGATAGGGATGTATGCGCTATACCAATCGAAAGAGAAGACTTGGTGCTAGGTACATGTCAAGTTTCATCGAGATTGATTTGGTTTGATAGGTAAAATTTCATTCATTTACTCATATTAATCATTTCTGCTATAAAAAGCGCCCATTAGACCTCTATACGCGCGCTCCTACGTCTTCTACCAGGTTCGATAGGGATGTATGCGCTATACCAATCGAAAGAGGAGACTTGGGGCTAGGCACATGTCAAGTCTCATTAAGATTGATTTGGTTTCAGATAGGTAAAATTTCATTCATTTACTCATATTGATCATTTCTGAAATAAAAAGCGCCCATTAGACCTCTATATACGCGCTCCTACGTCTTGTACCAGGTTCGATAGCGATGTATGCGCTATACCAATCGAAAGAAGAGACTTGGTGCTAGGTAAATGTCAAGTTTCATCGAGATTGATTTGGTTTCAGATAGGTAAAATTTCATTCATTTACTCATTTTGATCATTTCTGAAATAAAAAGCGCCCATTAGACCTCTATATACGCGCTCCTACGTCTTGTACCAGGTTCGATAGGGATGTATGCGCTATACTAATCGAAAGAAAAGACTTAGGGCTAGGTATATGTCAAGTTTCAGATAGGTAAAATTTCATTCATTTACTCATATTAATCATTTCTGCTATAAAAAGCGCCCATTAGACCTCTATATGCGCGCTCCTACGGCTTCTACCAGGTTCGATAGGGATGTATGCGCTATACCAATCGAAAGAGGAGACTTGGGGCTAGGTACATGTCAAGTTTCATCAAGATTGATTTGGTTTCAGATAGGTAAAATTTCATTCATTTACTCATTTTGATCATTTCTGAAATAAAAAGCGCCCATTAGACTTCTATATACGCGCTCCTACGTCTTGTACCAGGTTCGATAGGGATGTATGCGCTATAATAATCGAAAGAAAAGACTTGGGGCTAGGTATATGTCAAGTTTCATTGAGATTGATTTGGTTTCAGATAGGTAAAATTTGATTCATTTACTCATACTAATCACTTCTGCTATAAAAAGCGCCCATTAGACCTCTATATGCGCGCTCCTACGTCTTCTACCAGGTCCGATAGGGATGTATGCGCTACACCAATCGAAAGAAGAGACTTGGGACTAGGTACATGTCAAGTTTCATCGAGATTGATTTGGTTTCAGATAGGTAGAATTTCATTCATTTACTCATATTGATCATTTCTGCTATAAAAAGCGCCCATTAGACCTCTATATGCGCGCTCCTACGTCTTGTACCACGTTCGATAGGGATGTATGCGCTATACCAATCGAAAGAGAAGACTTGGTGCTAGGTACATGTCAAGTTTCATCGAGATTGATTTGGTTTGATAGGTAAAATTTCATTCATTTACTCATATTAATCATTTCTGCTATAAAAAGCGCCCATTAGACCTCTATACGCGCGCTCCTACGTCTTCTACCAGGTTCGATAGGGATGTATGCGCTATACCAATCGAAAGAGGAGACTTGGGGCTAGGCACATGTCAAGTCTCATTAAGATTGATTTGGTTTCAGATAGGTAAAATTTCATTCATTTACTCATATTGATCATTTCTGAAATAAAAAGCGCCCATTAGACCTCTATATACGCGCTCCTACGTCTTGTACCAGGTTCGATAGCGATGTATGCGCTATACCAATCGAAAGAAGAGACTTGGTGCTAGGTAAATGTCAAGTTTCATCGAGATTGATTTGGTTTCAGATAGGTAAAATTTCATTCATTTACTCATTTTGATCATTTCTGAAATAAAAAGCGCCCATTAGACCTCTATATACGCGCTCCTACGTCTTGTACCAGGTTCGATAGGGATGTATGCGCTATACTAATCGAAAGAAAAGACTTAGGGCTAGGTATATGTCAAGTTTCAGATAGGTAAAATTTCATTCATTTACTCATATTAATCATTTCTGCTATAAAAAGCGCCCATTAGACCTCTATATGCGCGCTCCTACGGCTTCTACCAGGTTCGATAGGGATGTATGCGCTATACCAATCGAAAGAGGAGACTTGAGGCTAGGTACATGTCAAGTTTCATCGAGATTGATTTAGTTTCAGATAGGTAGAATTTCATTCATTTACTCATATTGATCATTTCTGCTATAAAAAGCGCCCATTAGACCTCTATATGCGCGCTCCTACGTCTTCTACCAGGTTCGATAGGGATGTATGCGCTATACCAATCGAAAGAGAAGACTTGGTGCTAGGTACATGTCAAGTTTCATCGAGATTGATTTGGTTTGATAGGTAAAATTTCATTCATTTACTCATATTGATCATTTCTGCTATAAAAAGCGCCCATTAGACCTCTATACGCGCGCTCCTACGTCTTCTACCAGGTTCGATAGGGATGTATGCGCTATACCAATCGAAAGAGGAGACTTGGGGCTAGGCACATGTCAAGTCTCATTAAGATTGATTTGGTTTCAGATAGGTAAAATTTCATTCATTTACTCATATTGATCATTTCTGCTATAAAAAGCGCCAATTAGACCTCTATATGCGCGCTCTTAGATCTTCTTCCAGGTTCGATAGGGATGTATGCGCTATACCAATCGAAAGAAGAGACTTGGTGCTAGGTAAATGTCAAGTTTCATCGAGATTGATTTGGTTTCAGATAGGTAAAATTTCATTCATTTACTCATTTTGATCATTTCTGAAATAAAAAGCGCCCATTAGACCTCTATATACGCGCTCCTACGTCTTGTACCAGGTTCGATAGGGATGTATGCGCTATACTAATCGAAAGAAAAGACTTGGGGCTAGGTATATGTCAAGTTTCATTAAGATTGATTTGGTTTCAGATAGGTAAAATTTCATTCATTTACTCATATTGATCATTTCTGCTATAAAAAGCGCCAATTAGACCTCTATATGCGCGCTCATAGATCTTCTAGCAGGTTCGATAGGGATGTATGCGCTATACCAATCGAAAGAAGAGACTTGGTGCTAGGTAAATGTCAAGTTTCATCGAGATTGATTTGGTTTCAGATAGGTAAAATTTCATTCATTTACTCATTTTGATCATTTCTGAAATAAAAAGCGCCCATTAGACCTCTATATACGCGCTCCTACGTCTTCTACCAGGTTCGATAGGGATGTATGCGCTATACTAATCGAAAGAAAAGACTTGGGGCTAGGTATATGTCAAGTTTCATTGAGATTGATTTGGTTTCAGATAGGTAAAATTTCATTCATTTACTCATATTAATCATTTCTGCTATAAAAAGCGCCCATTAGACCTCTATATGCGCGCTCCTACCTCTTCTACCAGGTTCGATAGGGATGTATGCGCTATACCAATCGAAAGAGGAGACTTGAGGCTAGGTACATGTCAAGTTTCATCGAGATTGATTTGGTTTCAGATAGGTAGAATTTCATTCATTTACTCATATTGATCATTTCTGCTATAAAAAGCACCCATTAGACCTCTATATGCGCGCTCCTACGTCTTCTACCAGGTTCGATAGGGATGTATGCGCTATACCAATGGAAAGAGAAGACTTGGAGCTAGGTACATGTCAAGTTTCATCGAGATTGATTTGGTTTGATAGGTAAAATTTCATTCATTTACTCATACTGATCATTTCTGCTATAAAAAGCGCCCATTAGACCTCTATACGCGCGCTCCTACGTCTTCTACCAGGTTCGATAGGGATGTATGCGCTATACCAATCGAAAGAGGGGACTTGGAGCTAGGCACATGTCAAGTCTCATTAAGATTGATTCGGTTTCAGATAGGTAAAATTTCATTCATTTACTCATATTGATCATTTCTGCTATAAAAAGCGCCAATTAGACCTCTATATGCGCGCTCTTAGATCTTCTACCAGGTTCGATAGCGATGTATGCGCTATACCAATCGAAAGAGGAGACTTGGTGCTAGGTACATGTCAAGTTTCATCGAGATTGATTTGGTTTCAGATAGGTAAAATTTCATTCATTTACTCATTTTGATCATTTCTGAAATAAAAAGCGCCCATTAGACCTCTATATACGCGCTCCTACGTCTTGTACCAGGTTCGATAGGGATGTATGCGCTATACTAATCGAAAGAAAAGACTTGGGGCTAGGTATATGTCAAGTTTCATTAAGATTGATTTGGTTTCAGATAGGTAAAATTTCATTCATTTACTCATATTGATCATTTCTGCTATAAAAAGCGCCAATTAGACCTCTATATGCGCGCTCATAGATCTTCTAGCAGGTTCGATAGGGATGTATGCGCTATACCAATCGAAAGAAGAGACTTGGTGCTAGGTAAATGTCAAGTTTCATCGAGATTGATTTGGTTTCAGATAGGTAAAATTTCATTCATTTACTCATTTTGATCATTTCTGAAATAAAAAGCGCCCATTAGACCTCTATATACGCGCTCCTACGTCTTGTACCAGGTTAGATAGGGATGTATGCGCTATACTAATCGAAAGAAAAGACTTGGGGCTAGGTATATGTCAAGTTTCATTGAGATTGATTTGGTTTCAGATAGGTAAAATTTCATTCATTTACTCATATTAATCATTTCTGCTATAAAAAGCGCCCATTAGACCTCTATATGCGCGCTCCTACCTCTTCTACCAGGTTCGATAGTGATGTATGCGCTATACCAATCAAAAGAGGAGACTTGAGGCTAGGTACATGTCAAGTTTCATCGAGATTGATTTGGTTTCAGATAGGTAGAATTTCATTCATTTACTCATATTGATCATTTCTGCTATAAAAAGCACCCATTGGACCTCTATATGCGCGCTCCTACGTCTTCTACCAGGTTCGATAGGGATGTATGCGCTATACCAATGGAAAGAGAAGACTTGGAGCTAGGTACATGTCAAGTTTCATCGAGATTGATTTGGTTTGATAGGTAAAATTTCATTCATTTACTCATACTGATCATTTCTGCTATAAAAAGCGCTCATTAGACCTCTATACGCGCGCTCCTACGTCTTCTACCAGGTTCGATAGGGATGTATGCGCTATACCAATCGAAAGAGGGGACTTGGGGCTAGGAACATGTCAAGTCTCATTAAGATTGATTCGGTTTCAGATAGGTAAAATTTCATTCATTTACTCAAATTGATCATTTCTGCTATAAAAAGCGCCAATTAGACCTCTATATGCGCGCTCTTAGATCTTCTACCAGGTTCGATAGGGATGCATGCGCTATACCAATCGAAAGAGGAGACTTGGTGCTAGGTACATGTCAAGTTTCATCGAGATTGATTTGGTTTCAGATAGGAAAAAAATTCATTAATTTACTCATTTTGATCATTTCTGAAATAAAAAGCGCCCATTAGACCTCTATATACGCGCTCCTACGTCTTGTACCAGGTTCGATAGGGATGTATGCGCTATACTAATCGAAAGAAAAGACTTGGGGCTAGGTATATGTCAAGTTTCATTGAGATTGATTTGGTTTCAGATAGGTAAAATTTCATTCATTTACTCATATTAATCATTTCTGCTATAAAAAGCGCCCATTAGACCTCTATACGCGCGCTCCTACGTCTTCTACCAGGTTCGATAGGGACGTATGCGCTATACCAATCGAAAGAGGAAACTTGGGGCTAGCCACATGTCAAGTTTCATCAAGATTAATTTGGTTTCAGATAGGTAAAATTTCATTCATTTACTCATATTGATAATTTCTGCTATAAAAAGCGCCCATTAGACCTCTATACGCGCGCTCCTACGTCTTCTACCAGGTTCGGTAGGGATGTATGCGCTATACCAATTGAAAGATGAGACTTGGGGCTAGGTACATGTTAAGTTTCAGCAAGATTGATTTGGTTTCAGACAGGTAAAATTTCATTCATTTACTCATATTGATCATTTCTGCTATAAAAAGCGACAATTAGACCTCTATACGCACGCTCCTTCGTCTTCTACAAGGTTCGATAGGGATATATGCGCTATACCAATTGAAAGAGGTGACTTGGTGCCAGGTACATGTCAAGTTTCATCGAGATTGATTTGGTTTCAGATAGGTAAAATTTCATTCATTTACTCATATTGATCATTTCTGCTATAAAAAGCGCCCATTAGACCTCTATACGCGCGCTGCTACGTCTTCTACCAGGTTCGATAGGGATGTATGCGCTATACCAATCGAAAGAAGAGACTTGGGGCTAGGCACGTGTCAAGTCTCATTAAGATTGATTTGGTTTCAGATAGGTAAAATTTCATTCATTTACTCATATTGATCATTTCTGCTATAAAAAGCGCCATTTAGACCTCTATATGCGCGCTCCTAGATCTTCTACCAGGTTCGATAGGGATGTATGCGCTATACTAATCGAAAGAGGAGACTTGGGGCTAGGTACATGTCAAGTTTCATCGAGATTGATTTGATTTCAGATGGGTAAAATTTCATTCATTTACTCATATCAATCATTTCTGAAATAAAAAGCGCCCATTAGACCTCTATATACGCGCTCCTACGTCTTGTACCAGGTTCGATAGGGATGTATGCGCTATACTAATCGAAAGAAAAGACTTGATGCTAGGTACATATCAAGTTTCATCGAGATTGATTTGGTTTCAGATAGGTAAAATTTCATTCATTTACTCATATTGATCATTTCTGCTATAAAAAGCGCCGATTAGACCTCTATATGCGCGCTCCTACGTCTTCTACCAGGTTCGATAGGGATTTATGCGCTATACCAATCGAAAGAGGAGACTTGGGGCTAGGTACATGTCAAGTTACTTCGAGATTGATTTGGTTTCAGATAGGTAAAATTTCATTCATTTACTCATATTGATCATTTCTGCTATAAAAAGCGCCCATTAGACCTCTATATGCGCGCTCCTACGTCTTGTACCAGGTTCGATAGGGATTTATGCGCTATACCAATCGAAAGAGGAGACTTGGTGCTAGGTACATGTCAGATTACTTCAAGATTGATTTGGTTTCAGATAGGTAAAATTTCATTCATTTACTCATTTTGATCATTTCTGAAATAAAAAGCGCCCATTAGACTTCTATATACGCGCTCCTACGTCTTGTACCAGGTTCGATAGGGATGTATGCGCTATACTAATCGAAAGAAAAGGCTTGGGGCTAGGTATATGTCAAGTTTCATTGAGATTGATTTGGTTTCAGATAGGTAAAATTTCATTCATTTACTCATATTAATCATTTCTGCTATAAAAAGCGCCCATTAGACCTCTATATGCGCGCTCCTACGTCTTCTACCAGGTTCGATAGGGATGTATGCGCTATACCAATCGAAAGAAAAGACTTGGGGCTAGGTACATGTCAAGTTTCATCGAGATTGATTTGGTTTCAGATAGGTAGAATTTCATTCATTTACTCATATTGATCATTTCTGCTATAAAAAGCGCCCATTAGACCTCTATATGCGCGCTCCTACGTCTTCTACCAGGTTCGATAGGGATGTATGCGCTATACCAATCGAAATAAAAGACTTGGTGCTAGGAACATGTCAAGTTTCATCGAGATTGATTTGGTTTGATAGGTAAAATTTCATTCATTTACTCATATTGATCATTTCTGCTATATAAAGAGCCCATTAGACCTCTTTACGCGCACTCCTACGTCTTCTACCAGGTTCGATAGGGATGTATGCGCTATACCAATCGAAAGAGGAGACTTGGGGCTAGGCACAAGTCAAGTTTCATTAAGATTGATTTGGTTTCAGATAGGTAAAATTTCATTCATTTACTCATATTGATCATTTCTGCTATAAAAAGCGCCCATTAGACCTCTATATGCGCGCTCTTAGATCTTCTACCAGGTTCGATAGGGATGTATGCGCTATACCAATCGAAAGACGAGACTTGGTGCTAGGTACATGTCAAGTTTCATCGAGATTGATTTGGTTTCAGATAGGTAAAATTTCATTCATTTACTCATTTTGATCATTTCTGAAATAATAAGCGCCCATTAGACTTCTATATACGCGCTCCTACGTCTTGTACCAGGTTCGATAGGGGTGTATGCGCTATAATAATCGAAAGAAAAGACTTGGGGCTAGGTATATGTCAAGTTTCATTGAGATTGATTTGGTTTCAGATAGGTAAAATTTCATTCATTTACTCATATTAATCACTTCTGCTATAAAAAGCGCCCATTAGACCTCTATATGCGCGCTCCTACGTCTTCTACCAGGTTCGATAGGGATGTATGCGCTACACCAATCGAAAGAAGAGACGTGGGGCTAGGTACATGTCAAGTTTCATCGAGATTGATTTGGTTTCAGATAGGTAGAATTTCATTCATTTACTCATATTGATCATTTCTGCTATAAAAAGCGCCCATTAGACCTCTATATGCGCGCTCCTACGTCTTCTACCAGGTTCGATAGGGATGTATGCGCTATACCAATCGAAAGAGGAGACTTGGGGCTAGGCACATGTCAAGTCTCATTAAGATTGATTTGGTTTCAGATAGGTAAAATTTCATTCATTTACTCATATTGATCATTTCTGCTATAAAAAGCGCCCATTAGACCTCTATATGCGCGCTCCTACGTCTTCTACCAGGTTCGATAGGGATGTATGCGCTATACCAATCGAAAGAGGAGACTTGGGGCTAGGTACATGTCAAGTTTCATCGAGATTGATTTGGTTTCAGATAGGTAGAATTTCATTCATTTACTCATATTGATCATTTCTGCTCTAAAAAGCGCCCATTAGACCTCTATATGTGCGCTCCTACGTCTTCTACCAGGTTCGATAGGGATGTATGCGCTATACCAATCGAAATAAAAGACTTGGTGCTAGGAACATGTCAAGTTTCATCGAGATTGATTTGGTTTGATAGGTAAAATTTCATTCATTTACTCATATTGATCATTTCTGCTATATAAAGAGCCCATTAGACCTCTTTACGCGCGCTCCTACGTCTTCTACCAGGTTCGATAGGGATGTATGCGCTATACCAATCGAAAGAGGAGACTTGGGGCTAGGCACAAGTCAAGTTTCATTAAGATTGATTTGGTTTCAGATAGGTAAAATTTCATTCATTTACTCATATTGATCATTTCTGCTATAAAAAGCGCCAATTAGACCTCTATATGCGCACTCTTAGATCTTCTACCAGGTTCGATAGGGATGTATGCGCTATACCAATCGAAAGAGGAGACTTGGTGCTAGGTACATGTCAAGTTTCATCGAGATTGATTTGGTTTCAGATAGGTAAAATTTCATTCATTTACTCATTTTGATCATTTCTGAAATAAAAAGCGCCCATTAGACTTCTATATACGCGCTCCTACGTCTTGTACCAGGTTCGATAGGGATGTATGCGCTATAATAATCGAAAGAAAAGACTTGGGGCTAGGTATATGTCAAGTTTCATTGAGATTGATTTGGTTTCAGATAGGTAAAATTTCATTCATTTACTCATATTAATCACTTCTGCTATAAAAAGCGCCCATTAGACCTCTATATGCGCGCTCCTACGTCTTCTACCAGGTTCGATAGGGATGTATGCGCTACACCAATCGAAAGAAGAGACTTGGGGCTAGGTACATGTCAAGTTTCATCGAGATTGATTTGGTTTCAGATAGGTAGAATTTCATTCATTTACTCATATTGATCATTTCTGCTATAAAAAGCGCCCATTAGACCTCTATATGCGCGCTCCTACGTCTTCTACCAGGTTCGATAGGGATGTATGCGCTATACCAATCGAAAGAGGAGACTTGGAGCTAGGCACATGTCAAGTCTCATTAAGATTGATTTGGTTTCAGATAGGTAAAATTTCATTCATTTACTCATATTGATCATTTCTGCTATAAAAAGCGCCAATTAGACCTCTATATGCGTGCTCATAGATCTTCTAGCAGGTTCGATAGGGATGTATGCGCTATACCAATCGAAAGAAGAGACTTGGTGCTAGGTAAATGTCAAGTTTCATCGAGATTGATTTGGTTTCAGATAGGTAAAATTTCATTCATTTACTCATTTTGATCATTTCTGAAATAAAAAGCGCCCATTAGACCTCTATATACGCGCTCCTAGGTCTTGTACCAGGTTCGATAGGGATGTATGCGCTATACTAATCGAAAGAAAAGACTTAGGGCTAGGTATATGTCAAGTTTCATTGAGATTGATTTGGTTTCAGATAGGTAAAATTTCATTCATTTACTCATATTAATCATTTCTGCTATAAAAAGCGCCCATTAGACCTCTATTTGCGCGCTCCTACGGCTTCTACCAGGTTCGATAGGGATGTATGCGCTATACCAATCGAAAGAGGAGACTTGAGGCTAGGTACATGTCAAGTTTCATCGAGATTGATTTGGTTTCAGATAGGTAGAATTTCATTCATTTACTCATATTGATCATTTCTGCTATATAAAGCGCCCATTAGACCTCTATATGCGCGCTCCTACGTCTTCTACCAGGTTCGATAGGGATGTATGCGCTATACCAATCGAAAGAGAAGACTTGGTGCTAGGTACATGTCAAGTTTCATCGAGATTGATTTGGTTTGATAGGTAAAATTTCATTCATTTACTCATATTGATCATTTCTGCTATAAAAAGCGCCCATTAGACCTCTATACGCGCGCTCCTACGTCTTCTACCAGGTTCGATAGGGATGTATGCGCTATACCAATCGAAAGAGGAGACTTGGGGCTAGGCACAATTCAAGTCTCATTAAGATTGATTTGGTTTCAGATAGGTAAAATTTCATTCATTTACTCATATTGATCATTTCTGCTATAAAAAGCGCCAATTAGACCTCTATATGCGCGATCTTAGATCTTCTACCAGGTTCGATAGGGATGTATGCGCTATACCAATCGAAAGAAGAGACTTGGTGCTAGGTAAATGTCAAGTTTCATCGAGATTGATTTGGTTTCAGATAGGTAAAATTTCATTCATTTACTCATTTTGATCATTTCTGAAATAAAAAGCGCCCATTAGACCTCTATATACGCGCTCCTACGTCTTGTACCAGGTTCGATAGGGATGTATGCGCTATACTAATCGAAAGAAAAGACTTGGGGCTAGGTATATGTCAAGTTTCATTAAGATTGATTTGGTTTCAGATAGGTAAAATTTCATTCATTTACTCATATTGATCATTTCTGCTATAAAAAGCGCCAATTAGACCTCTATATGCGCGCTCATAGATCTTCTAGCAGGTTCGATAGGGATGTATGCGCTATACCAATCGAAAGAAGAGACTTGGTGCTAGGTAAATGTCAAGTTTCATCGAGATTGATTTGGTTTCAGATAGGTAAAATTTCATTCATTTACTCATTTTGATCATTTCTGAAATAAAAAGCGCCCATTAGACCTCTATATACGCGCTCCTACGTCTTGTACCAGGTTCGATAGGGATGTATGCGCTATACTAATCGAAAGAAAAGACTTGGGGCTAGGTATATGTCAAGTTTCATTGAGATTGATTTGGTTTCAGATAGGTAAAATTTCATTCATTTACTCATATTAATCATTTCTGCTATAAAAAGCGCCCATTAGACCTCTATATGCGCGCTCCTACGTCTTCTACCAGGTTCGATAGGGATGTATGCGCTATACCAATCGAAAGAGGAGACTTGAGGCTAGGTACATGTCAAGTTTCATCGAGATTGATTTGGTTTCAGAAAGGTAGAATTTCATTCATTTACTCATATTGATCATTTCTGCTATAAAAAGCACCCATTAGACCTCTATATGCGCGCTCCTACGTCTTCTACCAGGTTCGATAGGGATGTATGCGCTATACCAATCGAAAGAGAAGACTTGGAGCTAGGTACATGTCAAGTTTCATCGAGATTGATTTGGTTTGATAGGTAAAATTTCATTCATTTACTCATACTGATCATTTCTGCTATAAAAAGCGCCCATTAGACCTGTATACGCGCGCTCCTACGTCTTCTACCAGGTTCGATAGGGATGTATGCGCTATACCAATCGAAAGAGGAGACTTGGGGCTAGGAACATGTCAAGTCTCATTAAGATTGATTCGGTTTCAGATAGGTAAAATATCATTCATTTACTCAAATTGATCATTTCTGCTATAAAAAGCGCCAATTAGACCTCTATATGCGCGCTCTTAGATCTTCTACCAGGTTCGATAGGGATGTATGCGCTATACCAATCGAAAGAGGAGACTTGGTGCTAGGTACATGTCAAGTTTCATCGAGATTGATTTGGTTTCAGATAGGAAAAAATTTCATTAATTTACTCATTTTGATCATTTCTGAAATAAAAAGCGTCCATTAGACCTCTATATACGCGCTCCTACGTCTTGTACCAGGTTCGATAGGGATGTATGCGCTATACTAATCGAAAGAAAAGACTTGGGGCTAGGTATATGTCAAGTTTCATTGAGATTGATTTGGTTTCAGATAGGTAAAATTTCATTCATTTACTCATATTAATCATTTCTGCTATAAAAAGCGCCCATTAGACCTCTATACGCGCGCTCCTACGTCTTCTACCAGGTTCGATAGGGACGTATGCGCTATACCAATTGAAAGATGAGACTTGGGGCTAGGTACATTTTAAGTTTCAGCAAGATTGATTTGGTTTCAGACAGGTAAAATTTCATTCATTTACTCATATTGATCATTTCTGCTAAAAAAAAGCGACAATTAGACCTCTATACGCACGCTCCTTCGTCTTCTACCAGGTTCGATAGGGATATATGCGCTATACCAATTGAAAGAGGTGACTTGGTGTCAGGTACATGTCAAGTTTCATCGAGATTGATTTGGTTTCAGATAGGTAAAATTTCATTCATTTACTCATATTGATCATTTCTGCTATAAAAAGCGCCCATTAGACCTCTATACGCGCGCTGCTACGTCTTATACCAGGTTCGATAGGGATGTATGCGCTATACCAATCGAAAGAAGAGACTTGGGGCTAGGCACATGTCAAGTCTCATTAAGATTGATTTGGTTTCAGATAGGTAAAATTTCATTCATTTACTCATATTGATCATTTCTGCTATAAAAAGCGCCATTTAGACCTCTATATGCGCGCTCCTAGATCTTCTACCAGGTTCGATAGGGATGTATGCGCTATACTAATCGAAAGAGGAGACTTGGGGCTAGGTACATGTCAAGTTTCATCGAGATTGATTTGATTTCAGATGGGTAAAATTTCATTCATTTACTCATATTAATCATTTCTGAAATAAAAAAGCGCCCATTAGACCTCTATATACGCGCTCCTACGTCTTGTACCAGGTTCGATAGTGATGTATGCGCTATACTAATCGAAAGAAAAGACTTGGGGCTAGGTACATATCAAGTTTCATCGAGATTGATTTGGTTTCAGATAGGTAAAATTTCATTCATTTACTTATATTGATCATTTCTGCTATAAAAAGCGCCCATTACACCTCTATATGCGCGCTCCTAAGTCTTCTACCAGGTTCGATAGGGATGTATGCGCTATACCAATGGAAAGAGGAGACTTGGTGCTAGGTACATGTCAAGTTACTTCGAGATTGATTTGGTTTCAGATAAGTAAAATTTCATTCATTTACTCATATTGATCATTTCTGCTATAAAAAGCGCCCATTAGACCTCTATACGCGCGCTCCTACGACGTCTTCTACCAGGTTCGATAGGGATGTATGCGCTATACCAATCAAAAGACGAGATTTGGGGCTAGGTACATGTCAAGTTTCATCGAGATTGGTTTGGTTTCAGATAGGTAGAATTTCATTCATTTACTCATATTGATCATTTCTGCTATAAAAAGCGCCCATTACACCTCTATATGCGCGCTCCTACGTCTTGTACCAGGTTCGATAGGGATTTATGCGCTATACCAATCGAAAGAGGAGACTTGGGGCTAGGTACATGTCAAAGTACTTCGAGATTGATTTGGTTTCAGATAGGTAAAATTTCATTCATTTACTCATATTGATAATTTCTGCTATAAAAAGCGCCCATTAGACCTCTATATGCGCGCTCCTACGTCTTCTACCAGGTTCGATAGGGATGTATGCGCTATACCAATCGTAAGAGGAGACTTGGTGCTAGGGACATGTCAAGTTACTTCGAAATTGATTTGGTTTCAGATAGGTAAAATTTCATTCATTTACTCATATTGATCATTTATGCTATAAAAAGCGCCCATTAGACCTCTATACGCGCGCTCCTACGTCTTCTACCAGGTTCGATAGGGATGTATGCGCTATACCAATTGAAAGAGGAGACTTGGGGCTAGGTACATGTTAAGTTTCAGCAAGATTGATTTGGTTTCAGACAGGTAAAATTTCATTCATTTACTCATATTGATCATTTCTGCTATAAAAAGCGCCCATTAGACCTCTATACGCGCGCTCCTACGTCTTCTACCAGGTTCGATAGGGATGTATGCGCTATACCAATTGAAAGAGAAGACTTGGTGCTAGGTACATGTCAAGTTTCATCGAGATTGATTTGGTTTCAGATAGGTAAAATTTCATTCATTTACTCATATTGATCATTTCTGCTATAAAAAGCGCCCATTAGACCTCTATACGCGCGCTCCTACGTCTTCTACCAGGTTCGATAGGGATGTATGCGCTATACCAATCGAAAGAGGAGACATAAGGCTAGGCACATGTCAAGTCTCAAAAAGATTGATTTGGTTTCAGATAGGTAAAATTTCATTCATTTACTCATATTGATCATTTCTGCTATAAAAAGCGCCAATTAGACCTCTTTATGCGCGCTCTTAGATCTTCTACCAGGTTCGATAGGGATGTATGCGCTATACCAATTGAAAGAGGTGACTTAGGGCTAGGTACATGTTAAGTTTCAGCAAGATTGATTTGGTTTCAGATAGGTAAAATTTCATTCATTTACTCATATTGATCATTTCTGCTATAAAAAGCGCCCATTAGACCTCTATACGCGCGCTCCTACGTCTTCTACCAGGTTCGATAGGGATGTATGCGCTATACCAATTGAAAGAGGAGACTTGGGGCTAGGTACATATTAAGTTTCAGCAAGATTGATTTGGTTTCAGATAGGTAAAATTTCATTCATTTACTCATATTAATCATTTCTGCTATAAAAAGCGCCAATTAGACCTCTATATGCGCGCATCTACGTCTTCTACCAGGTTCGATAGGGATGTATGCGCTATACCAATGGAAAGAGGAGACTTGGTGCTAGGTACATGTCAAGTTACTTCGAGATTGATTTGGTTTCAGATAAGTAAAATTTCATTCATTTACTCATATTGATCATTTCTGCTATAAAAAGCGCCCATTAGACCTCTATACGCGCGCTCCTACGTCTTCTACCAGGTTCGATAGGGATGTATGCGCTATACCAATTGAAAGAGGAGACTTGGGGCTAGGTACATATTAAGTTTCAGCAAGATTGATTTGGTTTCAGATAGGTAAAATTTCTTTCATTTACTCATATTGATCATTTCTGCTATAAAAAGCGCCCATTAGACCTCTATACGCGCGCTCCTACGTCTTCTACCAGGTTCGATAGGGATGTATGCGCTATACCAATTGAAAGAGGAGACTTGGGGCTAGGTACATATTAAGTTTCAGCAAGATTGATTTGGTTTCAGATAGGTAAAATTTCATTCATTTACTCATATTGATCATTTCTGCTATAAAAAGCGCCAATTAGACCTCTTTATGCGCGCTCTTAGATCTTCTACCAGGTTCGATAGGGATGTATGCGCTATACCAATGGAAAGAGGAGACTTGGTGCTAGGTACATGTCAAGTTACTTCGAGATTGATTTGGTTTCAGATAAGTAAAATTTCATTCATTTACTCATATTGATCATTTCTGCTATAAAAAGCGCCCATTAGACCTCTATACGCGCGCTCCTACGACGTCTTCTACCAGGTTCGATAGGGATGTATGCGCTATACCAATCAAAAGACGAGATTTGGGGCTAGGTACATGTCAAGTTTCATCGAGATTGGTTTGGTTTCAGATAGGTAAAATTTCATTCATTTACTCATATTGATCATTTCTGCTATAAAAAGCGCCCATTAGACCTCTATATGCGCGCTCCTACGTCTTGTACCAGGTTCGATAGGGATTTATGCGCTATACCAATCGAAAGAGGAGACTTGGGGCTAGGTACATGTCAAAGTACTTCGAGATTGATTTGGTTTCAGATAGGTAAAATTTCATTCATTTACTCATATTGATAATTTCTGCTATAAAAAGCGCCCATTAGACCTCTATATGCGCGCTCCTACGTCTTCTACCAGGTTCGATAGAGATGTATGCGCTATACCAATCGTAAGAGGAGACTTGGTGCTAGGGACATGTCAAGTTACTTCGAAATTGATTTGGTTTCAGATAGGTAAAATTTCATTCATTTACTCATATTGATCATTTATGCTATAAAAAGCGCCCATTAGACCTCTATACGCGCGCTCCTACGTCTTCTACCAGGTTCGATAGGGATGTAAGCGCTATACCAATTGAAAGAGGAGACTTGGGGCTAGGTACATGTTAAGTTTCAGCAAGATTGATTTGGTTTCAGACAGGTAAAATTTCATTCATTTACTCATATTGATCATTTCTGCTATAAAAAGCGCCCATTAGACCTCTATACGCGCGCTCCTACGTCTTCTACCAGGTTCGATAGGGATGTATGCGCTATACCAATTGAAAGAGAAGACTTGGTGCTAGGTACATGTCAAGTTTCATCGAGATTGATTTGGTTTCAGACAGGTAAAATTTCATTCATTTACTCATATTGATCATTTCTGCTATAAAAAGCGCCCATTAGACCTCTATACGCGCGCTCCTACGTCTTCTACCAGGTTCGATAGGGATGTATGCGCTATACCAATTGAAAGAGAAGACTTGGTGCTAGGTACATGTCAAGTTTCATCGAGATTGATTTGGTTTCAGATAGGTAAAATTTCATTCATTTACTCATATTGATCATTTCTGCTATAAAAAGCGCCCATTAGACCTCTATACGCGCGCTCCTACGTTTTCTACCAGGTTCGATAGGGATGTATGCGCTATACCAATCGAAAGAGGAGACATAATGCTAGGCACATGTCAAGTCTCAAAAAGATTGATTTGGTTTCAGATAGGTAAAATTTCATTCATTTACTCATATTGATCATTTCTGCTATAAAAAGCGCCAATTAGACCTCTTTATGCGCGCTCTTAGATCTTCTACCAGGTTCGATAGGGATGTATGCGCTATACCAATTGAAAGAGGAGACTTAGGGCTAGGTACATGTTAAGTTTCAGCAAGATTGATTTGGTTTCAGATAGGTAAAATTTCATTCATTTACTCATATTGATCATTTCTGCTATAAAAAGCGCCCATTAGACCTCTATACGCGCGCTCCTACGTCTTCTACCAGGTTCGATAGGGATGTATGCGCTATACCAATTGAAAGAGGAGACTTGGGGCTAGGTACATATTAAGTTTCAGCAAGATTGATTTGGTTTCAGATAGGTAAAATTTCATTCATTTACTCATATTAATCATTTCTGCTATAAAAAGCGCCAATTAGACCTCTATATGCGCGCATCTACGTCTTCTACCAGGTTCGATAGGGATGTATGCGCTATACCAATCGAAAGAGGAGACTTGGGGCTAGGTACATGTCAAGTTTCATCTTGATTGATTTGGTTTCAGATAGGTAGAATTTCATTCATTTACTCATATTGATCATTTCTGCTATAAAAAGCGCCCATTAGACCTCTATACGCGCGCTCCTACGTCTTCTACCAGGTTCGATAGGGATGTATGCGCTATACCAATTGAAAGAGAAGACTTGGTGCTAGGTACATGTCAAGTTTCATCGAGATTGATTTGGTTTCAGACAGGTAAAATTTCATTCATTTACTCATATTGATCATTTCTGCTATAAAAAGCGCCCATTAGACCTCTATACGCGCGCTCCTACGTCTTCTACCAGGTTCGATAGGGATGTATGCGCTATACCAATTGAAAGAGAAGACTTGGTGCTAGGTACATGTCAAGTTTCATCGAGATTGATTTGGTTTCAGATAGGTAAAATTTCATTCATTTACTCATATTGATCATTTCTGCTATAAAAAGCGCCCATTAGACCTCTATACGCGCGCTCCTACGTTTTCTACCAGGTTCGATAGGGATGTATGCGCTATACCAATCGAAAGAGGAGACATAATGCTAGGCACATGTCAAGTCTCAAAAAGATTGATTTGGTTTCAGATAGGTAAAATTTCATTCATTTACTCATATTGATCATTTCTGCTATAAAAAGCGCCAATTAGACCTCTTTATGCGCGCTCTTAGATCTTCTACCAGGTTCGATAGGGATGTATGCGCTATACCAATTGAAAGAGGAGACTTAGGGCTAGGTACATGTTAAGTTTCAGCAAGATTGATTTGGTTTCAGATAGGTAAAATTTCATTCATTTACTCATATTGATCATTTCTGCTATAAAAAGCGCCCATTAGACCTCTATACGCGCGCTCCTACGTCTTCTACCAGGTTCGATAGGGATGTATGCGCTATACCAATTGAAAGAGGAGACTTGGGGCTAGGTACATATTAAGTTTCAGCAAGATTGATTTGGTTTCAGATAGGTAAAATTTCATTCATTTACTCATATTAATCATTTCTGCTATAAAAAGCGCCAATTAGACCTCTATATGCGCGCATCTACGTCTTCTACCAGGTTCGATAGGGATGTATGCGCTATACCAATCGAAAGAGGAGACTTGGGGCTAGGTACATGTCAAGTTTCATCTTGATTGATTTGGTTTCAGATAGGTAGAATTTCATTCATTTACTCATATTGATCATTTCTGAAATAAAAAGCGCCAATTAGACCTCTATATGCGCGCTCCTACGTCTTCTACCAGGTTCGATAGGGATGTATGCGCTATACCAATCGAAAGAGAAGACTTGGTGCTAGGTACATGTTAAGTTACTTCGAGATTGATTTGGTTTGATAGGTAAAATTTCATTCATTTACTCATATTGATCATTTCTGCTATAAAAAGCGACAATTAGACCTCTATATGCGCGCATCTACGTCTTCTACCAGGTTCGATAGGGATGTATGCGCTATACCAATCGAAAGAGGAGACTTGGTGCCAGGTACATGTCAAGTATCATCGAGATTGATTTAGTTTCAGATAGGTAAAATTTCATTCATTTACTCATTTTGATCATTTCTGAAATAAAAAGCGCCCATTAGACCTCTATATACGCGCTCCTACGTCTTGTACCAGGTTCGATAGGGATGTATGCGCTATACTAATCGAAAGAAAAGACTTGAGATTAATTTGGTTTCAGATAGGTACAATTTCATTCATTTATTCATATTGATCATTTCTGCTATAAAAAGCGCCCATTAGACCTCTATACGCGCGCTCCTACGTCTTCTACCAGGTTCGATAGGGATGTATGCGCTATACCAATTGAAAGAGGAGACTTGGGGCTAGGTACATATTAAGTTTCAGCAAGATTGATTTGGTTTCAGATAGGTAAAATTTCATTCATTTACTCATATTAATCATTTCTGCTATAAAAAGCGCCAATTAGACCTCTATATGCGCGCATCTACGTCTTCTACCAGGTTCGATAGGGATGTATGCGCTATACCTATCGAAAGAGGAGACTTAGGTCTAGGTACATATCAAAATTCATCATGATTGATTTGGTTTCAGATAGGTAGAATTTCATTCATTTACTCATATTGATCATTTCTTCTATAAAAAGCGCCCATTAGACCTCTATATGCGCGCTCCTACGTCTTCTACCAGGTTCGATAGGGATGTATGCGCTATACCAATCGAAAGAGGAGACTAGGTGCTAGGGACATGTCAAGTTACTTCGAGATTGATTTGGTTTCAGATAGGTACAATTTCATTCATTTATTCATATTGATCATTTCTGCTATAAAAAGCGCCCATTAGACCTCTATACGCGCGCTCCTACTTCTTCTACCAGGTTCGATAGGGATGTATGCGCTATACCAATCAAAAGAGGAGACTTGGGGCTAGGCATATGTCAAGTTTCATCGAGATTGATTTGGTTTCAGATAGGTAAAATTTCATTCATTTACTCATATTGATCATTTCTGCTATAAAAAGCGCCCATCAGACCTCTGTACGCGCGCTCCTACGTCTTCTACCAGGTTCGAAAGGTATGTAAGCGCTATACCAATTGAAAGAGGAGACTTGGGGCTAGGTAGATGTCAAGTTTCATCGAGATTGATTTGGTTTCAGATAGGTAGAATTTCATTCATTTACTCATATTGATCATTTCTGCTATAAAAAGCGCCCATTAGACCTCTATATGCGCGCTCCTACGTCTTCTACCAGGTTCGATAGGGATGTATGCGCTATACCAATCAAAAGAAGAGACTTGGGGCTAGATACATGACAAGTTTCATCGAGATTGATTTGGTTTCAGATAGGTAAAATTTCATTCATTTACTCATTTTGATCATTTCTGAAATAAAAAGCGCCCACTAGACCTCTATATACGCGCTCCTACGTCTTGTACCAGGTTCGATAGGGATGTATGCGCTATACCAATCGAAAGAGGAGACTTAGGTCTAGGTACATATCAAGATTCATCATGATTGATTTGGTTTCAGATAGGTAGAATTTCATTCATTTACTCATATTGATCATTTCTTCTATAAAAAGCGCCCATTAGACCTCTATATGCGCGCTCCTACGTCTTCTACCAGGTTCGGTAGGGATGTATGCGCTATACCAATCAAAAGAGGAGACTTGTGGCTAGATACATGTCAAGTTTCATCGAGACTGATTTGGTTTCAGATAGGTAAAATTTCATTCATTTACTCATATTGATCATTTCTGCTATAAAAAGCGCCCATTAGACCTCTATATGCGCGTTCCTACGTCTTCTACCAGATTCGATAGGGTTGTATGCGCTATACAAATCGAAAGAGGAGACTTGGTGCAAGGTACATGTCAAGTTTCTTCGAGATTGATTTGGTTTCATATAGGTAAAATTTCATTCATTTATTCATATTGATCATTTCAGCTATAAAAAGCGCCCATTAGACCTGTATACGCGCGCTCCAACGTCTTCTACCAGGTTCGATAGGGATGTATGCGCTATACCAATTGAAAGAGGAGACTTGGAGCTAGGGACAGGTGAAGATTCATCAAGATTGATTTGGTTTCGATAGGTAGAATTTCATTCATTTACTCATATTGATCATTTTTGCTATAAAAAGCGCCCATTAGACCTCTATATGCGCGCTCCTACGTCTTCTACCAGGTTCGGTAGGGATGTATGCGCTATACCAATCAAAAGAGGAGACTTGTGGCTAGATACATGTCAAGTTTCATCGAGACTGATTTGGTTTCAGATAGGTAAAATTTCATTCATTTACTCATATTGATCATTTCTGCCATAAAAAGCGCCCATTAGACCTCTATATGCGCGTTCCTACGTCTTCTACCAGATTCGATAGGGATGTATGCGCTATACAAATCGAAAGAGGAGACTTGGTGCAAGGTACATGTCAAGTTTCTTCGAGATTGATTTGGTTTCAGATAGGTAAAATTTCATTCATTTATTCATATTGATCATTTCAGCTATAAAAAGCGCCCATTAGACCTGTATACGCGCGCTCCAACGTCTTCTACCAGGTTCGATAGGGATGTATGCGCTATACCAATTGAAAGAGGAGACTTGGAGCTAGGGACAGGTGAAGATTCATCAAGATTGATTTGGTTTCGATAGGTAGAATTTCATTCATTTACTCATATTGATCATTTCTGCTATAAAAAGCGCCCATTAGACCTCTATATGCGCGCTCCTACGTCTTCTACCAGGTTCGGTAGGGATATATGCGCTATACCAATCGAAAGAGGAGACTTGGGGCTAGGTACATGTCCAGTTTCATCAAGATTGATTTGGTTTCAGATAGGTGAAATTTCATTCATTTAGTCATACAGATCGTTTCTGCTATAAAAAGCGCACATTAGATTCTAAATGGGCGCTCCTTATTCTTCTACCAGGTTCGATAGGGATGTAAGCGCTATACCAATCGAAAGAGGAGACTTTGGGCTAGGTACATGATAAGTTTCATCAAGATTGATTTGGTTTCAGACAGGTAAAATTTCATTCATTTACTCATATTGATTATTTCTGCTAAAAAAGCGCCCATTAGACCTCTATACGCGCGCTCCTATGTCTTCTACCATGTTCGATAGGGATGTATGCGATATACCAATCGAATGAACATAATTGGGGCTAGGTAGATGTCAAGTTTCTTCGAGATTGATTTGGTTTCAGATAGGTAAAATTTCATTCATTTACTCATATTGATCATTTCTGCTATAAAAAGCGCCCATTAGACCTCCATATGCGGGCTCCTACGTCTTCTACCAGGTTCGATAGGAATGTATCCGCTATACCAATCGAAAGAGGAGACTTGGGGCTAGGTACATGTCAAGTTTCATCGAGATTGATTTGGTTTCAGATAGGTAAAGTTTCATTCATTTACTCATATTGATTATTTCTGCTATAAAAAGCGCCCATTAGGCCTCTATATGCGCGCTCCTACGTCTTCTACCAGGTTCGATAGGGATGTATGCGCTATACTAATCGAAAGGGGAGACTTGGTGCTAGGGACATGTCAAGTGTCTTTGAGATTGATTTGGTTTCAGATAGGTACAATTTCATTCATTTATTCATATTGATCATTTCTGCTATAAAAAGCGCCCATTAGACCTCTATACGCGCGCTCCTACGTCTTCTACCAGGTTCGATAGGGATGTATGCGCTATACCAATCGAAAGAGGAGACTTGGGGCTAGGTACATGTCAAGTTTCATCAAGATTGATTTGGTTTCAGATAGGTAAAATTTCATTCATTTACTCATATTGATCATTTATGCTATAAAAAGCGCCCATTAGACCTCTATACGCGCGTTCCTACGTCCTCTACCAGGTTCGATAGGGATGTATACCCTATACCAATAAAAAGATGAGACATGGGGCTAGGAACATGTCAAGTTTCATTGAGATTGATTTGGTTTCAGATAGGTAGAATTTTATTTATTTACTCATATTGATCATTTCTGCTATAAAAAGCGCCAATTAGACCTCTATATGCGCGCTCCTACGTCTTCTACCAGGTTCGATAGGGATGTATGCGCTATACCAATCGAAAGAAGAGACTTGGGGCTAGGTACATGTCAAGTTTCATCAAGATTGATTTGGTTTCAGATTGGTAAAATTTCATTCATTTACTCATATTGATAATTTCTGCTATAAAAAGCGCCCATTAGACCTCTATACGCGCGCTCCTAGGTCCTCTACCAGGTTCGATAGGGATGTATGCGCTATACCTATCGAAAGAAGAGACTTGGGGCTAGGTATATGTCAAGTTTCATCAAGATTGATTTGGTTTCAGATAGGTGAAATTTCATTCATTTAGTCATATACATCATTTCTGCTATAAAAAGCGCCCATTAGATTCTAAATGGGCGCTCCTAATTCTTCTACCACGTTCGATAGGGATGTATGCGCTATACCACTCGAAAGAAGAGACTTGGGGCTAGGTATATGTCAAGTTTCCTCGAGATTGATTTGGTTTCAGATAGGGAAAATTTCATTCATTTACTCATATTGATCATTTCTGCAATAAAAAGCGCCCATTAGACCTCTATATGCGCGCTCCTACTTCTTGTACCAGGTTCGATAGGGATGTACGCGCTATACCAATCGAAAGAGAAGACATGGGGCTAGGTACATGTCAAGTTTCATCGAGATTGATTCGGTTTCAGATAGGTAAAATTTCATTCATTTATTCATATTGATCATTTCTGCTATAAAAATCGCCCATAAGACCTCTATACGCGCGCTCTTACGTCTTGTACCAGGTTCGATAGGGATGTATGCGCTCTACCAATCGAAAGAGGAGACTTGGGGCTAGGTACATGTCAAGTTTCATTGAGATTGATTTGGTTTCAGATAGGTAAAATTTCATTCATTTACTCACATTGATCATTTCTGCTATAAATAGCGCCCTTTACACCTCTATATGCGCGCTCCTACGTCTTCTACCAGGTTCGAAAGAAATGTATACCCTATACCAATAAAAAGATGAGACATGGGCTAGGAACATGTCAAGTTTCATTGAGATTGATTTGGTTTCAGATAGGTAGAATTTCATTTATTTACTCATATTGATCATTTCTGCTATAAAAAGCGCCAATTAGACCTCTATATGCGCGCTCCTACGTCTTCTACCAGGTTCGATAGGGATGTATGCGCTATACCAATCGAAAGAAAAGACTTGGGGCTAGCTACATGTCAAGTTTCATCAAGATTGATTTGGTTTCAGATAGGTAAAATTTCATTCATTTACTCATATTGATAATTTCTGCTATAAAAAGCGCCCATTAGACCTCTATATGCGCGCATCTACGTCTTCTACCAGGTTCGATAGGGATGTATGCGCTATACCATTCGAAAGTGGAGACTTAGGGCTTGGTACATGTGAAGTTTCATCAAGATTGATTTGGTTTCAGATAGGTAGAATTTCATTTATTTACTCATATTGATCATTTCTGCTATAAAAAGCGCCCATTTCACCTCTATATGCGTGTTCTTACGTCTTCTACCAGGTTCGATAGGAATGTATGCGCTATACCAATCGAAAGAGGAGACTTGGGGCTAGGTACATGTCAAGTTTCATCAAGATTGATTTGGTTTCAGATAGGTAGATTTTCATTTATTTACTCATATTGATCATTTCTGCTATAAAAAGCGCCCATTATACCTCTATATGCGCGCTCCTATGTCTTCTACCAGGTTCGATAGGGATGTATACGCTATACCAATCAAAAGAAGAGACTTGGGGCTAGGTACATGTCAAGTTTCATCAAGATTGATTTGGTTTCAGATAGGTAAAATGTCATTCATTTACTCATATGTATCATTTCTGCTATAAAAACCGCCCATTACACCTCTATATGCGCACTCCTTTCTCTTCTACCAGGTTCGATAGGGATGTATGCGCTATACCAATCGAAAGAAGAGACTTGGGGCTAGGTACATGTCAAGTTTCATTGAGATTGATTTGGTTTGAGATAGGTAGAATTTCATTTATTTACTCATATTGATCATTTCTGCTATAAAAAGCGCCCTTTACACCTCGAATATGCGCGCTCCTACGTCTTCTACCAGGTTCGATAGGGATGTATGCGCTATACCAATCGAAAGAGGAGACATGGGGCTAGGTACATGTCAAGTTTCATTAAGACTGATTGGGTTTCAGATAGGTAGAATTTCATTTATTTACTCATATTGATCATTTCTGCTATAAAAAGCGCCCATTAGACCTCTATATGCGAGCTCCTACGTCTTCTACCAGGTTCGATAGGAATGTATGCGCTATACCAATCAAATGAGGAGACTTGGGGCTAGGTACATGTCAAGTTTCATCAAGATTGAATTGGTTTTAGATCGATAGAATTTCATTTACTTATTCATTTCATTATTATCAGCGCCAATTTGACCTCTATATGGGCGCTCCTGCGCCTTCTACCAGGTTCAATTCGGGTAGAAGCGCTATACCAATCGAAAGAACCGACATGATGCTAGAAACATTTTTATTCTCATTATGATTCAATTAGTTTCAGATAAAGAGAATTTCATTTATTTTTTTATAATTTCTGCAATAAAAAGCGCCCTTTGGACCTCTATATGCGCGCTCCTGTGCCTTCTACCGGGTCCAATATGGGTATTTGCGCTATACCAATCGAAAGAGGAGACTAGGGGCTAGGTACATGTCAAGTTTCATCAAGATTGAATTGGTTGAAGATGGATAGGATTTCATTTACTTATCCATTTTGATAATTTCTGCCATAAAAAGCGGCCATTGGACCTCTATATGCGCGCTCCTGTGCCTTCCACCAGGTTCGTGAGGGGTATTTGCGCTATACTAATAAAAAGAAGAAACCTTGGGCTAGGTACATGTCAAGTTTCATCAAGATTGAATTGTTTTCAGCTAGGTAGAATTTCATTTAATTTTCCATTCTGATAATTTCTGCTATAAAAAGCGCCCTTAGGACCTCTATATGCGCGCTCCTTCGCCTTCTACCAGGTTCAATACGCGCTATACCAATCGAAAGAACCGACATAAGGCTAGAAACATTTTTAAGTCTCATCAAGATTGAATTGGTTTCAGATAGGTAGAATTTCCTTTACTTATTTTTTTTTATGATATTAGCTATAAAAAGCGCCGATTGGACCTCTATATGCGCGCTCCTGTGCCTTCTTCAAGGTTCGATAGGGGTATATGCGCTATACCAATCGAAAGAGTAGATTAGGGTCTAGGTTCATGTCAAGTTTCATCAAGATTGAATTATTGTCAGATAGGTAGAATTTCATTTACTTATTCATTTTGATAATTTCTGCTACAGAAAGCGCCCATTGGACCTCTATATGCGCGCTCCTGCGCCTTCTACCAGGTTCGAGAGGGGTATATGTGCTATAGTAATCAAAAGAAGAAACCTGGGGCTAGGTACAGTGTACATGTAAAGTTTCATCAAGATTGAATTGGTTTCAGATAGATAGAATTTCATTTAGTTATTTATTTTGATAATTTCTTCTATAAAAAGCGGCCATTACACCTCTATATGCGCGCTCCTGTGTCTTCTACCAGGTTAAATACGGGTATATGCGCTATTCCAATCGAAAGAGCAGACTTTGGGCTAGGTACATTTTATGTTTCATCAAGATTAAATTGATTTCAGATAGATAGAATATCATTTACTTATCCATTTTGATAATTTCTGCTATAAAAAGAGCCCTTTGGACCTCTATATGCGCACTCCTTCGCCTTCTACCAGGTTGGACAGGGGTATATGCGCTATACCAATCAAAAGAGGAGACTTGGAGCTAGGTACATGTCAAGGTTCATTAAGAGAGAAAATCACTGACCATTGAGCATTGCATGGAAACTCCAAAATTTTGATTTTCCTTTTTTCACCTTTTTTGTAATCATTTTGATGCTCCTTGACCATTTATAGCAATAAAAAGATTTTAAAATTGTTTAAAAGACTATTTGCCTGTGTTTTAATTGTTACCATGGAAACCTGCCAGGGAGATAACCTGACACTCACCTAGTGGTATAAACGAAAACGTAAAATAATTGAAATTAACTATTTATGACGGTGCTTTATCTAGTTATATGTGCGATTTTTTAAGATGGAGCTTATCTTTTATATAAAATGTCTCAGAAATTGCCCATTTTACCTAGCAACGAGATATTAACCTTAGTTACCATACCTTTCAGCTCCACAGATGCATAATACCGATTTATTTCATATTACCAAATATGGATTTTTATTCCATACTTATATATGGAAAGACTTACAATAATTGGCAGATTACGAAATTCTCCATTGCAACTAACTTTTTACCTTAGCAACCATTTTTCGTTTTTCTGCTAAGCACCGTCAGATGGAATTTTCAAATGTAAAGTGTTTCCTTTTTGTAAAATTATGTGTACTATTGTATGATGAATGGAATGAAGAGATTTCTTTGTATGGTAATAATTCATCTACCTTGATGATTGATAGGAAATGGCAGTACTCTGCCACAAGCCCCTCACATGTTAATGGGAAATATAGGCTTCCCTCGCCTAAAGGTGAGGGACCGATCGATATCTTTTATAGAAATAGTGTCAGATACAAGATGGTCCGGGGATCACTGAAGCATGTCCTCCTCCTCTTCAGGATACGCGTCAGTGAACTCCAGGACGAGCCTTATTGGTTCGTCAGAAGCTCCAATCGAAATTGTGCCATCAAGGCTGTATACAAATATTTTAAACATTTCCAATCTGTGACCTTGACCTTGAAATCAGTAGTAATTTTAAAAACGTCATAAGCAATAAGTGTATGAAGTCTGGTGAAGACCCATTAAAAATGTACCCTCTACGCAGAATACAAAGATTTTAAACATTAGCAGTCTGTGACCTTAACCTTTGACCTTGAAAATCAATTGGGTTCTTTCTATGTCCTAAGCAAAACTGCAACTTTTGGGCTGTATACAAAGATTTTAATATGGATTCTCTTTAAAAACTTAAAAAAAAATCTTACATGTTTGGCCACGACATGTCTCAGATTTTGGATATATTTTGTGTAAAAGGTGTATATGATGTCCTCAGAACGAAATGACCTTCCATTTTTTTCTATGACGTTCCGTTGCCATGTTAACCAAGGTTTTGTATTTAAAAAAAACCTTTAAATAAGGCAATTTTACGCATCCCTTTACCATGGAAACGAATGTTGAATGTATATGCAATTTTCTAAACAGATTATTTAAACCCTCTTAAGTTAATATAATTTGATTATTCAATGCTCCTTCCTAATGTACTCTCTGTAATCTCAAGAAAATTGCTCATTCAAATTGTGCCATTTTAGGCTTTAAAATGTGCCATTTTAAGCCAATTTAGACCTGATTTTACCTGTATTTCACTTAATTTTGACATAAGTAATAATGCAGTTGACAAGATTAGAATTACAGTTGCCTATTTCTTGAATAGTACTATCCTAGGACTTCATTGGAATCGAAGGAAATTTATGTAGAAATGAGATTTTTCTGGGGGTTTTTTTTGCCTTTTAAATAGGTTACTATGGTAACATTTTGAACGAATACATGTCATAAGTAAAAAGCTAATTTCTAAAGATGTATCCCTGCTATCGTTAAAAAACTTGGTATGTAGATGTATTAAAGATAATTTGATGCTAAAACGACCTTGAGAAAATGTCAAGGTCAATTGATAAATTTTCAAGGTCATTGAAACATATTTGCTACTTTCAGGCCAAATGATGTAATTTTTCACTAAAAACAGACATGATTGATAGTAAACGGTCTGGAACAATCAATAAGGGGTCAAAGTATGATAACTGCATTATTTGTTGGGATGAGAATCAAAATTATCGAATACCATTGAAAGCCCAAATAAATGTCACATATTTTATGAGAAAAATATAGAAAATCTCAATTTTATGCTCTTATTGAAAGTATGTCATACATAGAAGTGAAATATAATTCAACAAAACTGTGATGAATTCTACTTCTTTTGATAGATTGTTCAACTGTCAATATTCAAAATCAAAATATCTTATGAAACAAGTTAGAGAAATCAATTCAAAATAATTGGAAATCCTGTTTTTTTTGTGTAAATTTGAGTCTAAAGTTAGAAATGACCTTGAGCTTTTGGACATATGATCTTGAAATGATTAGTATGTCAAGTGATAATGATTAACGAAATTTGTATACAGGTATCCTATTTCATAATCATTGGACTCAAAAATGGGGAACAACAATGTTTTCAAATATGTGGTACACCGAAATATTGATTCCAACTTGCTATAGCAACGGTTTTTGATTGTGAGTTTCACCCTAAATTTTATTTCTTGAATTTTTCAGCAATGGACATTAATTTTGTCAAGGTGACATCGAATACTCATAACGTCTGCCAAATTATGGTTTTCAACCTTCAAAATAGTCAAAAACAGGCAAAAAATGACCCTAAAAATAGACCTAATTTTTGACATGGTTTCCATGACAACAGAAGGCCACAATATGTCTTATTTCTCATATATCTGATGGTGTCAAATAGATAGACCTCATTTATTTACAACCTGTGACCTTGACCTTTGACCAAAAACCTTGAAAATCAATAGGGTATTTACTCTTGCCATAAGTCATAATTGTATGAAGATGAATACAGATCAAATGAAAAGTGCAATCTTTAGGCTGTATACTATTATTTTGATTATTTCCAATCTGTGACCTTGACCTTGAGAATCTTAAATTTCAACAGTGTTTTCAATGTTTATTTTCTGCAGCAATTTAAATATCTTAAAAAGGTTATCAATTTTCGTACGTAACATCAGTTATTCTTGATCTTTATTCCCAGACATATCAGCTTTTGGTTTATAAATAGAGACATTATAGTCTTTTGTTATACACTCTAACCCCCATGCCCTCCTGATCAGTATTTTATATGTCCTTAGTAACATGTTAGAGTGTATAACAAAAGACTATAATGTCTCTATTTATAAACCAAAAGCTGATATGTCTGGGAATAAAGATCAAGAATAACTGATGTTACGTACGAAAATTGATAACCTTTTTAAGATATTTAAATTAATTTTCATCTTTCTCGAAGTCTTTTAAAATGTTTAAAGTACAATTTGACTAATAGAGATTTAATATGAATTCTCTGTAAGGACCAAAATATTTTGGAAACAGCATGTCATGGATTTTCATGATTTTCTCTATAAATGGTATGTATAATGCCCTGAATACAAAAATAACATTTTTTTGAAAATAAATATTCCGGTTGCCATGGAAACGAGGTCTGTCTATTTATAGCACTAAAAAAATTGTCAAATAAGTCATCTTTGATTATCATGTTGCCATGGAAACCATTGTCAGAGTTAATTGTTATTAACAACTTATTATCTTAAAAACCTCTATTTTTAGAAAAAATAACACATTTGTGACATTTATTTCAATTAGCCGGATCCTATCGAATCAAAATCAGTCAAAAATTGCCATAAAATCAGGTCAAAATCATTGCCTATTTTTGTCCAATTTTTACCATTTTTAAGCAAAAATAACACAAAATGTCAGGCTGATAACACCATCATTGTTGTCAGAACAAAATAGATTTCATTTGACAAATATAATCATTTGAAAAAATAAGAGGGACCTTCTTTTGTTTTCCTACATTTTGAGGTCAAAAATGGTTGCCATGGCAACTTTTCATTTGACACATGATGACTATATCTTTTCAAATTGATTTTTATCATGGTTTAAATAACTTATATTGCTTAAGCTTTATGTAGGGTCAACAGAAGAAATCATTCTTTATTTGAGCACTTCCAAAATTTTTCAAGGTCATTGACTCTAAGTTCAAGGTCATTTCAAAACATAGGTTCCAATTTCAATAAAATTAGCATTTTTGTTGTTATTTATTGTTACTAAATTTAGGCTTGACTGTCATATATTTGTATCAAAAATACTTCTTTCTAAAATTAGGACCGATGGAAAAACATTACAATTTTTAGTTCAGAACATTTCTCCTCAAAAAATAAGCCCCAGACAAAAATCATGATAATCTCACATTTTTTTATATGTATGTATGAAATACTAGCTACAAATCAAGGATGTCATTGATTTTGAGATTTTTTGCAACTTTGGTCAATAAATAGGGGATAAATCCAAAATCACTATGTATGTGTTTGTTTTACTCAATACCGCATGATATATGAGTAACTGCCACTCATATTTTTGAAAAATCACAGAATTTTACCAAATTTTGTGAATTGCATTCAAGATGACCTTGACATTGGGTCCTGTGACCTTGAAAACTCTTAAGGTTATTTTTTAAATCAATAATGCTCCTTTATATGCACTGATAAAAAAATGCTTAAAAATATATAACGGACAGCTGAAAATTTACCAGTAAATTACTCTATGTTTAATAGCACTGAACAGAATGTCACCATGGTAACCATTTTTTATACCCTTTTGAATAAAATTGTGAAGAGGTCCCACTCAAATTTTTACATTTTCTTAAAGATCGAGGATTAAACTTTAAAGATAATTGGCAGAAGAAATCAAGTTAGCCTGACATTTCTGATTATTTGCCCTTAAATTTGAGCAAAATCATGTTAAATTAGGAGCTTTTTCGGTCTTAAAAAGGACCTCTTCAAAACAGGTTTTTACCTACATTTTGAGCTTATTGACAAAGAGAATAGCGGGCAGACACATACTTCTTGTGTAATATTTATACTATTAAAGATATTAAGAGAAAAATTAAGGAAATTTCAGTTGACTACAATAGCTGTTACTATGGAAACGAGCCTTGTGAAAATGCCATGTTACAAGTATTCTACTGGTGCGTAAAATTTCAAACATGGTTTCCATGGCAACGAAAACTTAATTTGTAAAAAAAAAAGTTTATTTTTGTCTCAGTACATCATATACACCTTCCACACCAAAAATCTCCAAAATTGGAGATATGCTGTTTCCACGTGCTATTGAAATTATTTTGGTCCTTACAGAGAACTGCTATTAAGATTGTTAGGAATATGGTTACATCGCATTTAATTAAAGAAACATCAACTGTTGCTATGGGATTTTCATGGTTGCTATGGATGCCATGAATGGTTGCTATGCAGTGCGTAGGTTGTATATCACTGTTTCACACTAAAAGGCATAAAACTAACACACAATCTAAATTTTTGGTCTCTAAATCTCTGTTAAACTCTTATTTTGAGGAGTTGCTATGGAGTTAATGGTTGCTATGGAAACAAAAAAATATATAAAAGGATTCAATTATTTCATTCAACACCAATGCAACATTTATAAATTGATTTTACGGCAAGATGACAAATAAATCCAGTCAATACAGATGAAACAGGGTAATATATCATGTTTTGTCGTTTTTGATTTTTCACAAAATTAAGAAAGTTTAAGCTTTGTTTCCATAGCAACCGTAAAGAGGCTTCCCAATTTTATTTTTCAAATAACTCAATAAACTTTAGTACTATACTGAATAAGTTTATTTTCGTTTGTACCTGGTTGCAGATTTGAACTAGCTGACCCTAAAAAATGATGAAATTTAGTTAAGGCCTTTTATGAAAACTAGGTCAACTTCCGGTTACCATAGCAACATATTCAATATATGCAGAGGATTTTTTATAATCATTCTTAAAGACCAAACCTCAAACTATGATATCACATTTCAGAAATTATGACATCTTTATTTTAAACTAAGGAAAACATAGTTTACATTTTGCTGTTTTAGACATTTTGATATATACAAAAAAAGCGGTATCCATGGTAATAACTTTAAATGCCATAAAAACTATGAAAAATTGACTAAATATCAATATCATGCACCGTTTTGTTTAAGAATCTTACATTTTCTTTTGATGAAATAAGAAAATTTGAAATGTAAATTTTTGCACTTTCCATGATTTTCATAGGGAATGCTCGATGGTAAGTTATTTTCTCTCTTAAGATTGAATTGGTTTCAGATAGGTAGAATTTCCTTTACTTATTTATTTTGATAATTTCTGCTATAAAAAGCGCCCATTGGACCTCTATATGCGCGCTCCTGCGCCTTCTACCAGGTTTGATAGTGGTATGTGCGCTATACCAATCAATAGAGTAGACTTTGGGCTAGGTACATGTCAAGTTCCATCAAGATTGAATTAGTTTCAGATAGATAGAAGATCATTTACTTATTCATTTTGATAACTTCTGCTATAGAAAGCGTCCATTGGACCTCTATATGCGCGTTCCTGCGCCTTCTACCAGGTTCAATAGGGGTATATGCGCTAAACCAATCAAAAGAAGAAACTTGCGGCTATGTAGATGTCAAGTTTAATTAATATTGAATTGGTTTCAAATAGGAAGAATTTCCTTTACCTATTAATTTTGATAATTTCTTATCGTGACGGCATGACTCCATGACGTTCCCTGTCCAAACCTCTTAGCTGACAGAGTCCCGAGTACCTGTTCTCTGCAAATTTTCGTTCGGACTCCTCGGGTGATTGCATGCGTGAGCTTGCTACACGGACTGAATTTCACATTTTACATTGCTTTGGGTAATGTCATCTTAAAGTGAGGATGTTATTTTACAACATAATTGTGCATTCTTTGATACCTCTGGGTAATCGGAAAAGTGGGAGGGTTTTGCGCATGTAATCCGGATAACAACACCATCTGGTACTTGCGTGGCAGATGGTCATCCTAAGTCGGCACCGATTGCCCATTGGTCTCGTTGGTTTATGTGTAGTCTCTTGTGTTTGACGTTTCTATGTGATTTGGTGTCCCTTGTCCCTTTTGCGTCTCTGCTCTGTGCTTTTGCATAGGATGTTTTGCTGGGGGTGTGAAGTTTCAATTATACATGTATTTTATTTATCACAGCTATACAGGTATCGAGTAATCATACATAGGCGGATCCAGACTTTTTTAAAGGAAAACTGAATGATCAAAATTTTAAAATTCAAAATTGTGTTAAATTTCCTGTCAATTTTTGAAAATTTACATGTAAAACTGGAAGCGCGGCGAACCGAAAATTTTCAAGTTTCATATCTCATTTCAGTCCTTGTAGGAGATTAAGATGATTTACTTGCGTATATCGGTGAATACAGGATTGTATTTTTCCTATCTAGGAAATGTAATCCTTTTTTTCCCAACAAACATTGCACAAAAAAAATCTACATTATTCAAATCCCTTTGTAAGAAAATATACTCTTCTTTTTTTTTTTTTTTTTTTTTTTTTTTTTTTGTTCTCATATTCATTCACATGACATGTATAGTAATATACTGATAATAATAATATGAGGTTTTTTTTTTGCAACAAAGACAAGGACACCTTTCACACTCACATGTTCACACCACTTATTCATTTAATAATACTAGCTACATGAAGTCTTGATTAAAAATATCGATAAGTATGATGAACTGATAGCATAAGTGTTAAGAGATTTAGAGATTGATGAGCTTCTGTATATCTTATAAATTATGGAAAACTCCCCAAATATACTCTTCTTAGAAAGCTACAAATATACATGTATCATGTCTTTAAAATGACAAACGATTCCGTGCTAACCAAAAGGGAAATGATCTCTCTCTCTCTCTCTCTCTCTCTCTCTCTCTCTCTCTCTCTCTCTCTCTCTCTCTCATCTGTCAGCTTACCGTAAAAGAAAACGAAAAAAAACACCAAACAAACAAACAAACAAAACAAAACAAAACAAAACAAAACAAAAACCATTTAATATGTCTCAAACGATATAGATGTAGTAAAGTCGGTTATTCAATAAATGACTGTCTTACTTTTGGTGTTCATGGGTGTATACTGTCAACTTTTTTCCACCTTGGAATTTGCCAGGTCAATGCGCACGGTAATTTAAATGTACTCACGAACGCTTTGTATCCGTCATCCTGATTGGTCAAGTGGCAAAGTTGTTTTGTTTACTATTTATATCGGATATTCGTTGATCTAATTAATACCATAGTCAATTATGATCGAATCCAACGATGAAACTATCATTTGTATCAATTTAATATGGATTTTAAGTAAGGGGAAAGGTTTTAAAACGATAAGAAAACTGTTGAATCGCATGCTTGTTGTTGAAATACTATATTTATTTTATTACAGATCTAAGTATGTCATATATCATTTTTTTCACTATTTTTTCCAACAAATACATTCAAAATCTCATCGAAATCGAGAAAATCTCATTGTTCTTTAGCAAATGAGATTTTTATCTCATTACTCTGCAGGGCTTAAGGGTGATCCCTGATATGTGATCTTCTTTCTTCTAATATCATAAAGTGATTGTGGATTGATTCTCGTGTGTGATTATTTTCTAGCTGTGAAATAAAAGCAGGTACGCATAAATAGACCGGGGAAGGGGGGGGAGGGGTCATCGTGCCTCCCGGCGGTTTATACATGGGAGTGGTCAGGCCTACATCTGTATGCAAAAAACGCCCACACTGTTTTCGAAAAAAATGACCAAAAAAAAAAAAAAAAAAAAAACAGGCAGAGAGAGAGAGAGAGAGAATATTGTTGTCTATACAAAGTGTTGGTCTCCGGAAATTCTGAATCAAGATACACAATATCCTCAACAAAGTTAAGCTTCAAATCTGGGACAAATATTCAGATCTTCTTACTTTGAACGATGATGTTTAAAAGTGAATTTGTCTAGTCGTCTGAAAAGGAAAAAAAAATGTAAAATCGGAGCTCCAGAATGCCGAATATTTGCTTCCGGATTGCCTAGAATCCACATCAGCTATCCCAACTCTCCGTCTCTTTTCAGTCGTGAGCAGTGCCCAAAAAGATGTAGGGGGAGGGGGGTACTTATGACATGCTTTAAAAGCAAACTACTGTTTCGTGACACTAGTGAGTAATAACCGTAATACTCTTCAGAGACCACCGATGTGAATCTTTTATAATCTACATACAACGGTTGCTGACAAAGTGCAAGCAACTAAACGATCCTTTGGGAAGGCCGGATGCAGGGCTGTCGTGTCCAATATCTGAAAGTTGATTAAAAGACTCTCCTCAATCAAAATATTATCGCGATATCAAATTAAAAAATCATAACTATAGGTAGACTTTGCGCACACGACGCCGACACGTGGTTGTGTTTTTGATTTTAACTGATCTGAGTTCACCCGTCGGTCTGATGTAGTTATTGTCACGTCACGCAAGAAGGTGGGATTTAAATTGACATCCAATCAAAAGTGTCCTTCGATGAAGCTTCGGTGAGATAGCACGGCAGAGATTAATCTACAATTTGATCTTAATGGGTCCTCTGGACGCAATGAAACTTGGCCAATGGGTCCCCAGCCAAAACAATGGGTCCCAGCAGAAATTAATGCGTCCCAATTTCTACAAACCTCCTTTTTTTCAAGGCGTTTTACGTTCGCGAATACATGTGAGCTGACCTGCTCGCGGCATTTTATGTTCTTGAGATCGTTATAATATGTTCCACAAAAAACGTCTAACTCTTAAAATTGATTGTTTGTTAGCGATACTTCGTACAAACGTTATCCAAACAAACCAATTCTATACGGTTTGCAAAGATGGTACAATGATGGTGTGAATTAAACGATTTCAATAGATTGATTCATAATGTCATGTAAAGTTTACAGTGGAGGAATTTTTCATAAATATATATATCTGTATCCGAATGATATGAATAAGTTACCGGTAGACTCGCGTCGGACTGCATATACCTTCTAATTAAAAAAAAATGATGCTCCGCAATGATTTCTCATACGATACTACAGATCTGTTAGGTTTAAAAGAGCTGTCAAAATATAAACGACAGACATTTACACGTTACACAGCTAAATGAATACTGTTAATAAACTTTCTCGACTTTGAATGTTTTTAAAATACATGTAAACATGAACTAAAATGGACGCATTATACGACAGTGAACAATGCGCACTGTGGGACGCAGCGAGCGGAAATCAATGGGTCCTGGGCGATTTTTATGCGTCAGATACGCAGGACGCGGAGGTAGATTAATCCCTGCACGGGTAAGCAAATTCCAAGGTGGAAAAAAGTTGAGTCTAATTCTGGTTTGTCACGTGCAAATTCCGTGAATCGCGAACATGGTGATATTCCAATGGTGGATCAAGGTTAGTCACTTTAAAAGGTCGTTTTCTACTGCAGAATAATCTGTGAGTCAGTCATTAAAGTGAATTTACGTAAAAAGGAAACATTTTGCATGTCTGATTCTTAGTACGTACTGGTTAAAATGTCCCTTCTGGATATTTGAGGGTGCGTAACTATCATCTCACGAATTTCGAGAGCTTTGAGTTACTATCATAAGAAATTTGCGTTACTATCGTCTGGCCTAAAAATTTCGCTGCCTATTTTCTGCTCTAAATAGAAAGATGATAGATATATGAAGGTTCCCCTATAATAATACTTTGTATATGTACATTTCCATCGCTTCAGATTGTTTATATACACTAGAATAAGTGAAATAGAAGGGAAAATCGTTTCTGCCTGTTGTTGTGTCCGCCATTTTCGGATGATAGTAACTAAAGTTACTATCATCGGTTTAACACCAGTGATGTACCAGTGTTAATAAATGATACTTTAGGGTTATATTTTGTTGAAAATTTGTCCGAAAATTTTCCCAATTTTAGCAAAATGTCGAAAATTTTCCCAAATGAGACAGGCACAGGCACCTTCCCCAAAATAAAAAAAAAACCTGAAATTATTATTATCCTCCTGTTTTAACTTTTCTTAATTTGTATCAAATATTTGACGATGAAGAAAAGAATATATATGAAAAGAGAAATGCGATTCGCTCTCTTGATAACAAATGAAAAAGATTTATGAGTAACATGTATGATATACGTTTTCATATGGAGAAAAAATTCGATTATCATACTGCTGTGCGCTGTCTTGAGTTTGAACTCGGTACTTCTGCAAATTTCTATGTTGAATTACACCAATACCGGACATTACAGTATGCTAGCGAGAGTTCGATTTGAACGTATTAGCGAATGGGATATCAAATTTAGACATATCAGATATCGCAAAAGTTTTTACAACTTACCAGACATTTTTTTAATTTCTATAAAAATTCAAACATTTTTAGTAAGAAAAAGTTTAATATTTTACCAGACCGAAGCAAATTTTACCTGATTTGTCTGGTAAGTCCGGTGAATTTCGGATTGTCTGACGTATGAAGAAAATTAAGGGAGATATTTAAGAAAATGTAATATTTTTGTATCCATTTTTATCAACTTGGAAGTATTAAAATCCTCGTTTACGAATTCTCCATTAGTATTTAGCCCCCCCCCCCCCCCCCCTGCTATTACGCTCCCATAGAATCGCGTATCAGGCCTTCATTGACTAGTTCGGGTTACTCCCATGTTCTGACAATAAAAAAGCATGTACAAACCTTGTTTCTTGCAGAAAGTAGATCACGATTAACATCCAGACATATTTCTCTTCAAAGTTATGTAAAATAATTCATCAGTCAAGCGTTCAAACACAGGTAAATGCCCAGGTAAAGTAAGCTGATTTTCGTCCGCTACGATCACGGCCACTCTCCAAAGAAATCAAGGTTAGTCACGTGGTATAAACAGTTATAGTCTATTTCACTCTTGTTTGTAAGAGCGGAAAATTCAAATTGGAAATAGATTTACTTTTTTCCGAACAAAAGAAACTATTTAAATTAAAACAACAGTGTTTCTGAATAAATGTAGTCGCATTACATGTCTATTCACTTAGTTGGTACATCTTTTTATTTTGTCCAACCTTTTTGACAGCGCTTTAATTTTTTTTTGTTCAGACGGCCAGGATGAATTGAACTGTTATGATATAATATTATTAAGTTTGGAAACGATCTGAATTCTCGTCCCGGAATTTTTTTCAAGAGCTACTCTTTTTAAAGAATTCGCATGAAGAGGGCAAGGTCTGTGGACATGACAACACTACTCTTTTTAACAAACGTCCGAGCCTCCATATCAGCTGCATCACTCATAATTTGGTCCACGGCTTTCTCCAGCCCACCAACCATATGCCCATGTCTCCTTATCGTTTCCTCGGAAATGTTCCCCCCTGCAGCCTTTAGAGATTCTGTAGAACAAGAACAAGCAGCAATGTTTACATGATTCTTGTGTATTTTCATTTATTTTTATATCTGTATTATCTATCGATGTTGTTATTTATTCCATATGTATAGTAATGATTTATTTTTCACATGATCTGTATTCATCACCTGATACACTACGAATATTCAATCACATAATTAAGCTCATACCATTAATCTTAATATTATGTAAAGTATAGTTCAGTGTTCTATATGGAATCTTGTTTGGACCCCTTCGCATCATCGTGCCATCGCCGGCGATGATACGATCACGATGCTACGATGTAACGATGGCGATGACACGATGTTACGATGGCGATGACAAGATGTTACGATGGTGATGTTACGATGGCGATGACACGATGTTACGATGGCGATAACACGATGTTATGATGGCGATGATACGATGTCACGATGGCGATGTCACGATTCGCCATCGTAACATCGTATCTGCGTCATCGTGTCATCGTAACTTCGCCATCGTAACATCGTAGCATCATAACTTCGCCATCGTAACATCGTAGCATCGCCATCGTGACATCGCCGGTGATGGCACGATGACACGAAGCGGTCTAAACAGGCTTCCATAGTTCTATTACCTTTAAACTCCTTATTCAAGAATTCATTTACTAAATCTCCTTCGATGTTACGACCTGCCCCTCCCGCAAGTTTCACAGTCCGATTCCAAATACTGTCTTATCTAAGTCTTTTTGGTAGCCATCCTGCCACACCTGGAATATAAAAAAAAAGATATATTTGATGTTCCCCTATACTAAAACATTCTAACGGAAACAAAAATTGGATGAGGGACAAGGATTTGCACGTGTAAGGGTCGCAGGGGACATACAAAATTGGAAATATGTAGATTTCGGTGAACATTATTGTAATATGTACCTGCGAGTGTGACAAAGGAGAACACATGTACCTGCGAGTGTAACAAAGGAGGACATATGTACCTACGAGTGTGACAAGGAGGACATATGTACCTGTGAGTGTGACAAAGGAGGACATATGTACCTGTGAGTGTGACAAAGGAGGATATATGATGATTGTTGTGGAACTGGACCATGTCCATGTTCCAGTACATTACCATTGCTTGACCATCAGTGCACAGCGTCATGACGCACAAGATCCATCGGCCAACAGTGAACAAGAGCATAAATATAGTTAATGGGCAAGGGGCGGTAAGGGCCAAAATCGGCCCAATGTCAAAACTAGGACAATTATTGATCAATGAAAATACAGGATTTACAGAGTGTAAATCAATTTAAATTTTGAGAATCGGACATCCCGTTGCGATTCTACACTAATTTGAAGACAGCATGGTCAGCTATATTTTACACTGATTTTGGCGTCAAATGACGTTACGATCACATCTTAATGTAACGCTGTCTGTAGATAACTTGCTGCTATATTCTAATACTATTTATGCTATTAATTGTGTAGATATACTATCAATATCACGATATATTACTAGTATATGTACATGGTAGGTTTCAGTTTAATATAATGAGGGGTAATTGGGACACCCTTTTGTTGACTTATGGAAATCTTAAAGTTATTACGATACTTTTCACCAAGGCCTTTTAAAAAAAGTATTTGTATTTCCGGTAACCCAGCAGACCCTATATTAACCCCCCCCCCCCTCCCTTTTTCAGGTTGAATTTTTTTCTCGTCCGATTCATCCCCAGAAGACCAGCCCAGATGAAGCAGAAAAACGAAGCCCCCCCCCCCCCCTCTTTCGCAAAAAGTAATTGATTCAGAATTATTTGGCACTATTTGATGCTCTTTTTTCAGCTAACTTTGCATTGTGATGTCTTTGCTAATGTATTTGAATTGCGAATTTAGAGGGGTATGAGTGGGCTCCGATCCCTCTTTGTGGTGGTCAAATAGAATTTTTAAAAATCGTTGGCTAGCTACCGCTCGCCAGTTTCAAGAATAACATCGCATGTCTTAATTTCAACACAACCTTTTGATGTACCCCTTATCAAAAAATTAAAAAATAAATAAGTAAAAAAAATATTGAAATAAATCAATAATTCAATGATGCGTTGGCTACAGTACCGCTCAGTAAGACTTCTTGATTTTTATCTCCCTTTTTTCTATGAACAATTTTCTTTAAAACTTGTCTTAGGCCCCCCTTTCTCTGAAACCCTAGGTCCGCCGCCGCATGATTATATAATTATTAATTACACCAGTCACGTTGTTTTTACATAGAAAGGGATCGATTTAGAAATTCAACAGTATGCGGATATAATGTTTATTAGTAATCAATAATTTAAACATAAAATTGTTTATTATAGCGCCACCTATAATACCTTCCAGTTAGCACTCAATAATGTCTACTGTATTGCTTACATCATTTTACAGTCTTATTTAAATTCAGCTCTAACTAGATAGATTACGAAATAAAGGGAGCTGAATTTTTCAGTATGTACGTTTTCCTTCTTTCTAAACGCCCTGATTCTATGCTGACTGTAATTATCAATATATGTTAAAATAAATCTCCCCGAATTAAGATGATGATTCTTTTTTTTTTATTTCATTAAAAATGTTTTATAGAAAATATGCTGTCAATATTAACGAAAATTGTCCAGACGGACACGGCGCGTCATTTCACGGTAACGGACACTCTGCGAGTATTGTGTACATACAATTTTCCTTAATATTGATATAAATAAAAGATTTTTCTCAGTCGAAAATGAGACAGGGCAGATATTTTCCCCTGAATTTGCAAAAATAAGTACATCTCGTGGACGGCAAATCATGCGCGGTGGTGTCTATGTTACATGGCCTTCATTTCTCAATTTGATATGAAATGAATATTTTTTTAACGGAGGGTTATATTGGTTGATTTTTGTGTGTGTTGGGGGTGTTGATGTTGTTTGTTTAGTTTTTCTCCTTTTTCTTGTTTATTGTTCGTTTGTTCATGGTTTTTTTTTTTTATTTTAAAATATTTTTATACGTTGATCCTGGCTTAAAGTTTGACATACTTAATAAATGCCGACTGTACCCATTTAGATACTCTGTCATTTCGATTCAATATGCATATGAAATGATCACTTTGATTTTAATTTTTTCTCAAAATACAAGCAATATCAAAGTCGCGAACATATATGACGTCATATATTCAGTATGACGTCATTCTCTCGTCCTGAATATTCGTTACGTTACGAGGATAATAAACTTTTGAAAGACATTTTTGTCTGTATTATTTGATTTCGTGCATGTGGGAATAAATAATAAATATCATCAATAACAACAAAACAAAATCTATTGAATTGTATCGATTTTACTCAAATAATTCTTGTATTATTGAAGTTAAAAGGTGTTTTTCTGTTTCAAAAACGAGCCGCTCGTATGGTAACAGTCATTGATTCCCTTCCGTTTTCTATGTGGCCACATGAAAACAACAGATTCATACTTTCACAGCATTTACAAAATACTTATATGGATATACAGAAAAAATATGAACTTGTTGTTTTGATGTGGCCAAGTCTAATTTTGCTATTAAATGTGAAAATATATTGATTTTTTGTTCATTTCCGGTTTCATACGTGATTTCAAAGGGGGATAACTCTAACGAAAAAATTAAATTAAACATTTTTCATGATGAATCTATTAAAGACAAGCTTCCTTTTACGAATTTTAGTTTCAATTTCAATATTTTTAAATCTTTGGAATAAGCAACGATTTTGGGCCTAAAAACCCCCTTACCGCCCCTTACCCTTTGTGATCCTGGTTCGACTCGTCTTCAGTTTTCTTGGATTTTTTTTACGCCAGGACTGACTTCAGCTTTGCAGGCTGAAGAACAGAACCAATCACCATCTAAAAATAAAGATAATTGCTTTTTTGTCATCCATGTTCATATTCACAAGATGTAGTACACAATTTTAGAAAATTATTGAAACGTTAAGCTTATGATTGAAATAATAATTTAACATAATTTTTAATCATTACTAGGAGTTTCTTTCAACTTCACATATTTGAAATGAAACCATTCTCCATGTTGGCATTTCAATTTGCCATATCCGATCATAGGTTCTAGAGGTCTTAGGTCCTCATTGCATGTACACTATTTATATTTTCGTCTTCTTCGACACTCATCAGAACAGTAAAAGTCGTCATCGGGCACCTCGTCCTCTGTCATGCCCAAGCACTGTAAGTGAAACCAATTGTTTCCCTCGCATCGAACTCCTGAACAATTGATCATTGGGCTGTCTCCCAAGTCTGTCAAAGGAAAAGAGAAGTTTACAAAGAATCATAAAAGATTACTGAAGTGTATATGTGATTGGAAGTGCTCATGATTATGTGTTTTTCTGTATTTTTTTGTATATATATTGTCCTCTTTTTTGGTAAATACCTTCTTTACAAGTACAATACATGTAAGTATCGGTTTGTCCCATTTCCTTCGGTGGATGAAGAATGGCGTCTATGTCCAGTTGATGCCAAAACAAGTCAACTATCTTATCTGAAAAATGTTTTATATAAGCATCCCCATCTTGTATGTGTGAAGTATCCCATTCTTCATCCAAGCTTTCCAGTCCACATATCTCCATTCCAGCCAATGTAACATATCCATGTGTTACAAATTTTATGAAATGTGCAGTGTGATTGGTTGATTCACAGACATCTTTCTTAACTGATCGATGGCCAAAAACATTTTTAAGATGACACAAAGTACCTTTCTCCGTTACACTAGGCCCATGGAAGAAAGCATTCATCAGGTCCTTTAAGAAAAAAAATAGAAAGAAAAAAGGCAATTTTATCATAATTATCATGATATGAACATAGACAAAGCGTAGCATATTTTAATCTGCACGATCAATTGAAAAAAAAAATGACAGGTTAGCGCGAATATTTCATTCACATCCGGACTGTTCTACCTCAAAACACAATTACGTCATTTCCGTTCGAGGCGATATTAAGTAGTCCGACTTGCAGACCTACGACGGTGTTACCTGTTTTTTCGTCTATGGTCTGACTGCTATGCATAGGCAAAACTTGAAAATTTCGGTGCGAAAAAAAATTGTCAAGTCCTCCTTTTTTTGACAAATTCGAGTACCTTCAACCTAAAAATAACTCGCCTGGGCCAAGTCCTCCTGCCCCTAAAAAATCCCTCTAGGCCTGGTTTCACCTCTACTTCTCTTCGATTTTTCCTCTGATCGTTCTAAAAAATAGCCTATATTTAGAATGGGGGAGACCCATGAATGTAACGCGCGATTTCATCGGTCGATTGGTCTCTGTATCGATATTCTCAAGTTTTGCCTATGCATAGCAGTTAGACCGAAGACAAAAACAGTTAACACCGTCGTAGGTCTGCAAGTCGGACTAATATTTGGGTACCATAGTGAACAGTAATTGATGGACGTAAAGGAGGGTAGACAACGGCGTAGTTCAGCCTGAAAAAGTAGAGGGGCACAACATCCCAAAATTTCTAACAAGCAAAAAAAAAAAGGGGGGGGGGGAGAGATTAAAAAATATATATGGGGGTTTCATGTTCTGTATATGCATAAATCTTAACATTTCTGGTGCAATTCTAAATTTTAAGTATATGAATAAATGTCTGGTGAGCATGTGCCCCCGCTGCCCCCTTCTCCTACGCCCTTGGTAGATAAGGAGTTTTCATCTACTTTCCCTTTTTGGATACATTTCTATCTATGCGTTTGTTTGAAGAGTCCGTTGGAGCTGCGTTTTCGCTGAGATTGCTGTCGTATTTTCAAATAAAAAAAAACAAAACAAACCATATTGTTGATTTGAAGTGCGCAGTATTTACATGTACCTGCATCAACAGCATACGCTTCTGGTTTCCTGAACCTTGGGTTCCAAGATTGAAGTTTGTCATGTTGGGAAGTTCCATTGGTCCTTGCAAGATGTGCGCCATTATGATGTTCACAAGAAAGTCCATCGCCGTAACATAAAATTGGATAGTATACACTTGATCGTCCAACCTTGGAACATACTGTTGGAGATTTTCCAAAATTTTAATGGTTGAAGGATTTTCCTAGCAGATTAACCTAAATGAGAAACAAGTATTAGCCTTTACAAAAAGCTTGCCGTCAGTTATAGATAAACTCGGAATAATGCATTTACCAATCGCACATTTCCGGGCTTTTCCGTTTATTTCCGATTCAAGTGACGGAAAATTCCGAAAATCTGCAAATGTTATAGAACGTATCGATACAAAGACTTTTCGATCCATATTTTGGAAGAAAATACACTGATGCGATATGACTTTGATTTGTCAGGTCATCTAGACTCTTAGGCCGACGTAATGAGAGAATCTCATTCATGGATTATGAATAACCTTGACGAATATTAATTTTGTATTTTATGCAATTGTCAACCAATCACATTACCAAGAGGTACATGTAAGTACATTATATGCGGTGGTAAGTACATTATTTGCTGTGCTAAGAACATTATATGCGGTGGTAAGTACATTATATGGAGTGCTAAGAACATTATATGGAGTGCTTAGTACATTATATGCGGTGTTAAAAACATTATATGGGGAGGTACGTACATTATATGGGGTGCTAAGTACATTATTAGCGGTGCTAAGTACATCATATGGGGTGGTATGTTCATTACATGGGGTGGTTAGTACATTATATGCGGTGCTAAGTACATTATATGCAGTGCTTAGTACATTATATGCGGTGCTAAGAACATTATATGGGGTGGTGAGTACATTATATGCAGTGCTTAGTTCGTTATGTGGTGATTTCGTTATGATAAACATTCTTATGACCAAGATTAAACATTTCTGAGACTCGGATCGCAGCTACCTCGTTTTTACGTTTTTGTGGCCTTCAAACACAAATATTTCTTGCATTAATTTTTATTTTTCTACATAATCCCCTTCAGTATCTATACACTTTTGCCACCGGTGTTTAAGGGCCTCAATACCACTAATTATTTTAAAAATCTCCTTATCTTGACGTGTCAGAAAGCCAGCCACTGCAAGTATGACGTCGCAAGAAATAGCTGCTTTCAGTTTTGGGAATAGATGAACGTCTGATGGAGCAAGATCAGGTGAATTAGGCGGATGCTCAATCACATTAAAGCCACAATCATGAATGGCAGCCATGGCACTGACAGACTTGTGAACAAGAGCATGGTTCTGATGAAACAACATACCTTTAACTAGCGAACTTTCCGTGGTGCTTAAGTTTAATATTTTCCCGTAACTGTGTCATAAGTGAAGCATAGTATGTACCATTGACTGTTTGTCCTTTTTGGAGATAATCTATCAGCAGAATATCTTCTGCATTCCAGAAAACAGAGACTCACAACATATCAATCAGCCTTCGTATATTACCCTCTACAACAAAGCTTTTATTTAGTAAAGAAAATCTGGCTGACCGATAAAAACAATCAAAACTTCTAAAGTTTCCCTCACACATGTATCCTACCAAACCTGTCTGAAGAAACGAAATTATACTCAGGCACTAGAAATGTCCCAATTCCTGTAAATGGTGAATATGAAGTAGGTAAAGGGGGGACGAGGCCATACTTTTTCAACTTGAATTTTATCCCCTCTGAGGTAAAATGCTAGATCTGCGCCTGAAATAAATTGGCGTATTGATTTAACTAAAAGAGAAAAGAATAGGAGAAATATTTTGGGCCGTACAAACTCACAAATAATAACAAAATAAACAAACGTCAATCAAACATCATTCTAATCACTCAGATATCACAAGTTTTTTTTCAATCCATGCAAGTTTTTAAAAGATGGGTAGCCTATAATGCCTATATTTGTTCCGCCCAGGATCCACCCCTGAATTAAATTCAAGTAATCGGGTTGAAATAGTGATCCATAAGATCTTTTTTCGTATGTATTTTCATAAAAATATTTCAGAGGATGAAAATTTCACGGATAGATGGTAGATGATACGATATGTCCGCCCCCTCCCCCGCCCCCCCAAAAAAACCTCACGGATGTTCATTTTAATGCTTATTTCAACCTTTATACATCTTTTTGTATCATAGAACATTGTACTTTCAGTAGTCGATAATAGGAGATTTTTAAAAACAGAGAATAAACAAGGTGCTCGGAAAGAAATAAAGCTCTATCACTCGATCCCTCCCCTTAGATCGTACTTTTATTTTCCATTTAACCCCCCAAAACGTTTAAAACAGACAGGGGTCCGTCGATGCTCAATTTGGTGCTCTATTGTGAGTGCTGTTGAGATTATCGTCAGGATCTTCTTTAACTCATTTAGAGCCGCGAAGAACATTCAATTTATGGCGAATATACGCAATAACCATTGCGTATATACGCAATAATCATTGCGTATATACGCAAAAATTATTGCGAATATTCGCAATACTATTGCGAATATACACAATAGTATTGCGAATATACGCAATACTATTGCGAATATACGCAATACTATTGCGAATATACGCAATGTTATTGCGAATATAAGCAATAAATTTATTTTTTTTCTGTGAAGCCAATGGGCTTCCGTATATTTCATATCAAAGTTGAAAGAAATCAATTCACTGGAAAAATGCTCCTTTATTTTTGAGATTAGATTTTGCACTTTATCACAACACCATAATAAGTGTGTTATATTTTCTTCTGCCTCCCCACAAAATGTGCAAAGCGGATTTTCAGTAAGTTTCATCTTAAAAGCTGTTCTATTGATTGTTAAAATTGATAAACTTATTCTGTACTGGATAGATATATATGGATTAGATATATTTCATAATTAACTCATCATATGATACATTAGCATTCATTCAAATTTCATGACCTCATAATAACTCATTCTCATTTTATTATTCATTAAAATTAACTAAAGTTCTATTGAAAATTTTCGAATATTCAACCAAATTCAGGTTTGAAAACAATCTCTTACGAGAATTGAATTGGAGCGAAAATATTTCCTAATAATCAAATGCAGGTTGAAAAAATAATTCTCCCTCAAGAAATGAATACTTGTAGTCGTATGAATTTTCACTTTAGAAATTGACCAATGTCCTGGGGTTTTGCCTCGTTTTGGGATAATGTGGGAAAAGGATGAAGGCCGCACATCAATCTACTGCAAGACAAAACAAAATGATGCTTTGGGCTCTGGCTTATTGTGCAGAAAACAGAATACAAACTTCGTACCTCACAGACACTAATACAGTCAAGGCATGCGACATCGACATCAGAAAGTTTTTGCCGAGCAATAATGATCTGAATATAGTGAAAGACAGAATGAACGTAATAGTTGGGCCTATCGGGGGTTGCAAAACAATGTTCAGAAACATGGAAGACACAGATACTGGCGAGAGTCATCTAGAAAAAGCACAGTAGTAATAATACATCATATTTGAAGCTTGAAACACATTGAAAATACATCATATATTTCACATTAAATCTATAGATAAGCATAGACAGAAGCAATGATAATATATACTCGCTAATAAGTCTTATTACCGTCAGTCATGGCTGACGGTATACTGTAATCATTCGTAACCTACTTGCACGGATAGAATACATGTATCACCGCATATAATGTTCTTAGCACCGCATATAATGTACGTACCACCCCATATAATGTTCTTAACACCTCATATAATGTACTAAGCACTCCATATAATGTACTTAGCACCGCATATAATGTACTTACCACCGCATATAATTTACTTACCACCGCATATATTGATTAAACCATCATATATATTGAAATATCTCATTATAAGACAGCAATGGCGTTCAATAAATATTCATTGGAGGTACCATTGGCGGATTTAGAGTGGGGCGTAGGGGGCGTACGTCCCCCCCCCCCCAAAAAAAAATCGTCAAAGTATAGTATTTTGTGGCTCAAACTGTTATGTATACGCTTAATTTCTGGTCCTTTGAAGTCAAATTTCAGTAAATTTTTGCTAACTAGCGGTCGCTCGCCATCTAACTTTATTTATTTGCAATAAAAATCCGAAGCCATATAAGTATGATATCCATTTCATACTCAGTAGTCGATGAAATAATGTATCCCCTTCCACACCTCAACTTCATTTTTGAACGGAACGTTTCTTATGAGTCAATATACCCTAGCTAACAGCGTGAATAGCAAAGGGGATTGACTTTGGTGTGTAACTCCCCCCCCCCCCCCCCCCCCCCCCAAAGTATTTAAAAGAAAATTGCTTCGCTCGCCAGATACTTCAAGATTTCTGTCTTCGTCAAACAAAACGGTCATTCATCTAAAAGGGGGGGGGGGGGGATGAGGGTTAGGAACCCGGGTCCCACTAACACTCCCTCTTGGGCCAGTTGATATATTCCACACCCCCTGTGAACTCCAATCCTGTATCCGCCCCTGGGTACTTTAAGTCAAATAATGATTCAAAATTGAAGTTAAAAGTCTCATTTCGATCCTCATGTATAAGGTATCTATAATATCGGCGAGCGTAGCAATCCAAATTCTAGGAAAGAAAATTATAATTAATAATTCTTTTTTACATAATTTTGACAACTTTTCTAGAATCAGTACACATGCAGATATTGATTTAAGATTGAATGAATACAACAGATTATAATTGCTTTTCTAATAAGTCTCTTGTTGACTTTTTCATAGCAGATTTTACGTCTTATTCGTACAGCTCCTTATTTCTTTCATTTGATTATTTCATAAGCTTATGACTAGAATTATCTAAATCACACTAACGGCTAGTTTTTCATGTGAGCGATATGTCCACTCCTCCCTCTTGTTATTGTGTTCTGCTAAAGACGATGGGGGCATATAAAGTGATACCCATCTCGGTCTGACATGAATGTTGCCCCCAGACATGAAAGTTAAAACTAAAAAATCTTGATTTTCATACTAAAAATATGTATGAATCAGCTGTAACGGAGGTGAAAAAGCAAAAAATCACTCCCCAGTTGCAGCTCCAAGTTGCTTACTGTAGATAACGCCAAAAATGATGATAATTATTCATATTAGCTCACATGAAGCTACGTCATTGGTCACCGTCCTTTGTCCGTTCTCTATAATCCGTCCGTCGTTAGCCTTTTTTTTTTATTCACGACGAACATCCCCCTCCCTAATCGCTGCTTAGTATTCCGCCAAACCTTACAGGAGGCAAGTACTCAATGTTCTCTATAAATCGACCCGATCGAAATCTAAGATGGCCACCTTGCGATCAATCATATTTTCACTGTCCCATTTCAACTGCTGCTGTACAGAATTTAATAGAAAATATCTCTTCCCTTGATGACCTCAGTTGAGCAATGTGACCCCATTGGACCTTCTGTTTTGTTTTTATTCTATTTTGAATTTAATATCAACATCCTTAAGGAATGAAGTAGACATCGTTTATAAATTCTTTTAATCTAAGAATTCAACGATACTTTATTAAAAGCAGTCAGAGATTTAATTCTAAATGCAGGCAAGCAAAGCAAGTCGGAAATTTTCTGTAATGTATTATTCCATTTTGCAAGGGATCAAATATTTTGTTTTACGTACCTTTTTGAAAAAAATGCTCAGGAAAAAACCGCACACAAACAGAAATTTTTTCAGGTAAATCAGTTAATGATACTGAATTCGACAAAATGTTTGTACAATCATTAAATTTGAAATGATAATAGTGATTTTTATAAAAATAAGTCAGCATTATATCCATCTCACTTGAAGAAAAAATATTTTTCTTTTATTTTTTCAGTCTTCCTCTCCAAATTCCTATTATTGATCGTGTACAGCGTATTTGTGCATTTTCATGCCTGGCGGGAGAGTACCTTTTAGAAAAAAAAATCGGGACGTAAAACAGCACTTTGAATTACTATGGTCTTATATCGGAAAATTAATTTTTCCAAAAAAAAAAAAAAAACAACGTTAAAATAAGGTTTCTCCTAGTGCCTTTTTTTTCTCTATCAACCATCCCCCCGCGAGAGCTCTGCTTTTTGAAGTGTCCCAAATGGATTGGTTCATACATTTTGGTCCGAGCCCCCCTCCCCTTTCCACCAATAGAAATATTGAACACTGTATTGAGTTATTTTAAAAGTTTGGATGAAAGTGAGAGAAACGTAAAACGTGATATATGGTTATGAATAGGACCAAGAGGAGGAATCAACTTATCCCTCGATCTCCCCTTTCCATTAAATTTGCCGAAACTGCTTTTAGAAATTTTGGAATTTGCAAGAATGGCTGATTTTCTCAGTTTTGTAATATATTGATATTTATTATATGCATTGTTTTGCTTTATTTTCAACACCAAAGACCCACCCCCCCCCCCCCTCCTCGCGCTGACTTGGACTACCCTTAGAAAATTCTAGATCCGCCTGTTAACCCCAATCACTGTATATATGAAATTGCAATTATTGCGTATATACGCAATAATTATTGCGAATATTCGCAAAACTATTGCGTATATACGAAATAATCATTGCGTATATACGCAATACTATTGCGAATATACGCAATAGTTTTGCAAATATTCGCAATACTATTGCGTTATACGCAATACTATTGCGAATATACGCAATGCTATTACGAATATACGCAAAATTATTGCGAATATACGCAATAGTATTGCGAATATATGCAATAGTATTGCGTATATACGCAATAAATTATTTTTTTTTCTGTGAAGCCAATGGGCTTCCGTAGTAATACTTCCTTGTAGGCCTTTATTATTTGTCAAATTTGGCGCAAAATATCATAATACTAAACACAAAGTTCTATATTTATTAATGTAAGTTTAATAGACAAATACCAACATTCAATGGATGTATCACGTTCTAAAATTCAATTACAGGATTTATAAACAGCTCCACAAAAGAAGTAATAATTTGGATCTTTTTGATAAATTTTGGGGGAAGTGGAAAACCTTTTTAGATACGTAAGAAACCATACATCGCTCTAATTTGCAAATTGACAAAGTTCATAAAACATTACATTTTATGTACAGTTCATTTAAGATTAGACTAGTAAACTATTTGAACATGCCACAGTAAAATGTATGAATGGATCTCTCTCTCTCTCTCTCTCTCGCACTCTCTCTCTCTCTCTTTCTCTTTCCTTTTCTCTCTACCTCTTTCTATAAAAATGTACTAATATATCATAATATTAAATCACAAAGAGTATTTATTGTATATAAGATGATGATATATTGTACAAAAAAAATGAAATATATCTAAAAATGATTGATAATGGCTTACGAGAATGTGGTTCAACCATCAGATTCTCTTCGTTGATAGAACTTTCCTCTGGATCAGATCACCTATTTCTTATCACGCAAACATGGTTTATGATTTACAAAAAAAAAAAAAACAAAACAAAAAAACACACACACAATTTCACTCTAATTATTCATTTTTCAAATTTCATTTTCATTTTCAAAGCCCTGTCATCTGCCTCTACTCTCAATTTTGATACTACAGTAGGCGGAGCGTTGTACATGTACGTATACTGGTACATAGTCCAATGTGATTACACTGGGTTATGGCCTGTTATCACATTTATAAAATGACATATTAACAATCCTCGTAACTTTTGAAATTAGTTTTTTTTTTACTTATATGTGTAAGCATCAAGCGTCTCAGACGTCATATCGAAATCAACAATGAAAAGACCAGTATAAAAATTTATTTCTGGATCTGGAAAATATTTTTCATATAACTTATGTGAAACTTTACGATAAATAAATATCTTTGTGAGAGTACTAGCGTATCATTTTTTTTTGTAGCAAAAAAAAAAAAAAAAAAAAAAAAGATGCAATCAAAGAAGAAAACGCTGATTTTCGAGTTGTGGTGAGCCGCGAAGGCAATTTATTAAATTCTGTAATGAGCAGTTAGTGACGTACTTTTTCTGTGTACTCCACATCTCCTTAACTCTCTGTATGAATTTAGCTTTATGTGGCGCTCTTAAGTGCAGGAGAAGAGCAGCAGCCATTCCAGGTGATTTTGCTTTTTCAATAGAGTTATGATGCAGTGTTAGTAAAATTAAGAAAATATTATACTAAACAAGTACATGTATCTCTATACGTAAAATATATATCTATGGTAATATAGTTATTACATATTCAGATTTACGTCCAGACAGCTTTCAGAAAGGGACCATAAAGTAATGCATTAAAAATAAAGATGATTTAGCATACATGGTAGCTACGCCACTGAATTCAATACCTTCTATGGTCTGTTACATTATCATCTGTTAAACAGGCTGCTGATGTTATTGCAGAGTGCAATAAAGGAACATCTTCCAGATCCTCATTTAAATAACACACCTCTACCCTCTTTCATTGTTTTCGTCACATCTTTACAAATCTCTTTTTGTATAAGATGTTTAATGGCGCGTCTTGTATCGGGAAAATTGTTGTACAGATATGTGAAAGCTTTTTTGTATTAATAGTGTTCAATACACCTAGCTGCATAACCCACAGATTTACCTCTTGACTGAAATATAAACAAAAGATTCTGAAGAAACTGAAGCTCTCTTTGTTGTTATGTGAAATTCACATCGATGAAATCATCATTTTTCAAGACCCTTATGTTAGGGGCGGACTCCGGACACTGGGTAATCGCATATATGCTTAAGCCACCGTTCCACTGCAATCCCACTGTACCTACGACCATTCCCGACGGTAATTTTCACAAGAGCGGGTAAAACTTTCCCGACCTTTTAATTTTTTTCTTGACATCACGCTCTATTCCCGACTGATTCCCGATCAATTTATGACCGATTCACGTTTCAACGCGGACTTACTCACGCTTTACCCGCTCTACTCACGATCATATTGCCGACCAAGCCCCGTTCTATCCGATCAAACTCCGATCTATTCCCGACCAAAGCCCGATCTATTCTCGATGCAATTCCGATCTAATACCGACTGTCCCCGACGCATTCCCGCTCAAAACACAATTTCCAACTGAAACTGATCTCATTTGTCATCCAATGATCGTATCGGCCAAGAAGAAGCCTATATTTCTCGTTTTGACCTAGCCTTACCCCAAAAGAGTCGCGATCAAAATTAAAAATTTTCCTTACTTAAAAAAAAGGCATTAGATAGCCTAGAATCGTCGCCGCGACATTTTGATAATAAGTATTTTGAACAAATCAATATCAGTGCGAGAAAATGAATGAAATAAACACAGATCCTATTTGAAACGTCGTTTGGTCGTAACTTGGTCTTATATAGAGCGTGAATAGGTCGCAAGATGATCATGAAAAGGTCTTGGTAAGATCAGCAAAGATTGAATCTGTAGTGGACAGATCGTGGTAAGAGCGTAGAATGGACTCTATAAGACCAAGTTACGACCAAACGACGCTTCAAATAGGATCTGTGTTTATTTCATTCATTTTCTCGCACTGATATTGATTTGCTCAAAATACGTATTATCAAAATGACGCGGCGATTATTCTTGGTTATCCAATGCCATGTTTTAAGTAAGGAAAATTTTTAATTTTGATCGCGACACTTTTGGGTAAGGCTAGGTCAAAGCGAGGAATATAGAGTTAAAGTTAGAAAATGTGTTTTGAGCGGGAATGCGTCGGGACAGTCGGTAATAGATAGGGTTTTGGTCGGGAATAGATCGGAGTTTGATCGGATTGATCGGGGCTTGGTCGGCAATATGATCGTGAGTAGAGCGGGTAAAGCGTGAGTAAGTCCGCGTTGAAACGTGTATCGGTCATAAATTGATCGGGAATCATTCGGGAATATAGCGTGATGTCAAGAAAAAAATGAAAAGGTCGGGAAAGTTTTACCCCCTCTTGTGAAAATTGCGGTCGTAGGTACAGCGGGATTGCAGTGGAACGGTGGCTTAAAGCTGGTCTTTGACCAGTAAAGCTAATAAAACGTATATCATGGTACATTTGTATATAGGACATCAAATTATTCTTATTTCATTATTTGTGAGACGAACTTTAGCGAGGGATTTAATTTTTTAGCTGACAGACCGGTAAAATTGTTACATCTATTCCGAATGTAAATCAGTATTACATGAAATACATAATCAATAATTCTATATTTTAAGTTAAAATTGGTAAAGTTACTTTTTTAGTGTCCGAGAAACTCTATATACTTGGAGTAGTACCACTAGGTCGGTAAACTTTGACTTTGGCGTTTTCACAGGAGTTAATTTTCGTTTCACGGCCATTATGGTACTACTTCTCCTTCTCTCTTTGTGTGTTTTTTTTTTTTTTTTTTTTTTTGCTATTGTCACAGTATAAGTCTAAAGAGAATAGGGGAAAACGCATAGGCTATAAATAGCTATCTGTTAAAATGGAGAAAACTTTCGAATACTAAAGACAGACTTACAATTTGACTTTACCCTGAAGAACGAACAATTAAGAATTATACAGTCTGTACTGAATAAGAGGAACACTTTTGGGGTTCTACAGACAGGTTATGGAAAATCTATGTGATTTGTTCTTCCGCCTGTCTTGTTGGACGAGGTAATTGTCTTTGTGTGATTTGATACTTTTCTCTTGCTGGTCTGTTTTCCTTCTCAAGTTTACAAGTTTACTTCAATTTCACCATTAAACACATATTGAGACAATATACAACAAATACATAGTCAAATGAAATAAATATGTACAACGTCGATGCGCAGTACTTATAGTAGGGTGACAAAGTCGCCAAATGTGGCTTATTTTAGGAGTTTAGTCGACACGCATATAGTGCATGGCAAATATTGGTACCAAATGAAAGCTCTGTATCTGTGGTTAATGAATCAAGATGCCGATAAATGATTTTCATTGTAGAACGTTTTTTTTTTTAAAAATGACGTTGAAATGACGTCATCGACGTTTATTAATCAAAGGACTGAAGGTCCTGAGAGATACTTCTAGATCTACGCAAAATTTATGGTCAGTGGATATTAAAATGTTAAACAATTTTATCGTAAGGCAATGATGATTATTCTTTTTAACACAGGATGCATATGTGAAGCTTATAATACCTCTATGAACAACACAAACTATGTAACCTCAGTGTTGATATAAGAAAGACAACTCTAAAACTAGAATGCAATTTTTGAGTTATCTTTCCTAACATTGTCATAAACAAAGTTGTATAGCATGGTCGATATCAACATTTATTTAATCACGCAATTTTTTTTTCAAATAGGTTAATTTTTTTACTCTTAGAATAAAGAGTAAAGAGTAGTATTGGAATATATAACTATGCATGAAATTCACAAAAAAACCCTGGTTACACAATAGAAACTTAAGTGTTGATGATTCTGAAAAGTTAGAAAACAGGTACATTTACACCAGTCACAAAAATCATAGTCATTCATAAATTGCTTGACCCGCAGGAAAATTCCATTATAGCGCACCAATCAAAAGCCTTTCTGTATAATATTCGCGGGAAAAGCGGAGGGTTCCGATAAAAGAATTTCGGGGAAATTAGGGGAAACTTCTAAAAGTTCCCATTAAATTTTATGACTACGCACAGTCTGATCGATTTTTATATCGCTCATTAATTTCTTTGATCAATTTGTTATACAAACAAAATGGTATATCCTCAACGAAACAGCCAAGTCGGCTGGATGATGAGAAACTTTTTAAATAGCCCACTGGCACCCTCGCATTCTAAGTACTTTGATACAATGGATCATGTCGTCATTAAGGGTTTTGAAGGCATAGGGTTTATTGTATCACACACTTATTGGTCTAAAAGTAAAAATTGTTCAAGAAAAAATTTCATTGTAGATATTATGTTAATATATATGCAATATTTAAATTCAGAAATGCGATACCAAAGCGTTGTCATGACGACATGTCCTAAGTTGATAAAGTGCGAGGACATCGGAATGCCTATGACGACATGACCTATTTTTGTGAAGTGAATAATATGGTCACGTGTATTCTCACTAGTCACAAAAATGTTTCTTTCTATAGGATAATTGCACCTATTGCAATGTTGAATCTGATGAATCAATGCGAAAGTTGACAACCAGTACAAATCTAGAAATGGTCGATATCTTGATATCGACCAATTACTACGCCACCATTGTGCTTTGAAAACAAGAAGTATAGTTGATATTGTATGGTGTATTTATTCTATATGAAATTGAAACTGTTTTCAAGGTGGAAAATATTCTTGTTCTTGCATTTTGTATGTGGTAGATAGCAAACTCCTGAACTAGACACAGCACTATCTTTTGAGGTGCAAAGCGGGAGTATCTCGATTTACGTACTTTGAAGCAGTTACCATAACAGTAAAAAATTTCCGAAAAATCGATGAAAAAGGAATCGAGGAATATTTCTTCTGTGGAAAGTAACATCAAAGATCGAAAGGTGAAAATTATTAGCATATTTAATTATTTTTCGAATATGATAAGTTTTAATTCAGATTTCTCATAAAATTTGCGTTTTGGGGTAAAAAAGTTTATTTTGCTGAAAATTGCATTACTTTGTGAAAATTTTATTTTATTTGTTTCCCGTCTCTGAGATCCACAGAATGAATTTTGATCGTTCTTCAAAAAGTTAAATCTAAACATTTTATTCTTCCAATTGATATCAAATATACTTAATTATTTTAATGCAAAAACTTCATAACTGCTGTTTTTCTACAGAAATCTGCATACTAATATCTATTAGATTATTTTTATACATCAATTATAACATCTTTATCACTTATGAATTCGATAATATGAAGGATGTACATGTATTCCATTTTGATCTATTATGCTCTTTCGCATAATAACTTACGTCTTAAACACATGTTTTGTAGTTTCAGTCTTTTGGGGGAAAACTGTATTTTTCATTCAAAAATTACGGATTTCTGTATATTATCTATATAATTCACAGAAGCATATCATTGCAGTAAAAAAATACAATTTTTAGTAGTCATACCATAGTATTTCTATCGAGTTACAAAAGTCAAAATTTTATTTTATTCTCTAAATTGGGGCAAGATAAGGATTTTAATGGCTGTTCTTATATGCCTGTCTTTTAGTCTAGGGAAGGGGGATGCGTTCCATGTGCCTATTGCGTTCCATGTGCCTATACTTTGCCCTTAGCTTAACATGACTTTGTTTGTGCATATACAATGTAACACTCCCCCCCCCCCTCCGATTACACATAATTTCTCAATTATGCGATAAAAGAATTAAAAACCCGTAACATATGTAAAAGAACATTCTTTCTTCTTGTAGTATTCAAATTTTCAAAACATTTCACCCAGAAATAGATTTTAAAATAATTTTTAACTATTTTAGTATATTTTAACTGTATTTTAAAAATCTGAGTCCCATAACTCTGTAACGACACATCGGATGAACGTAAAAACCCAAAGGAGGCTTTCTCTCCACAATCTGATAACAAGGTAAAAATATCATGAAAATCCTTTGACGAATATTGAAGTTATTGCGTTCCATCAACCTATACTTTGCCCTTAGCTTAATATCTATGTGCATAACACCCCCCTCCCATTATACATAATTTCTCAATTATGCGACAGAAAATTAAAAAAAAACCGTGTCATATGTAAAAGAACATCCATTCTTCTTGAAGTATACAAATTTTCAAAACATTTCACCTAAAAATGGATTTTTAAATAATTAATTTTTGATAATTTAATAATAAAAGTCCCGTTACTCTGTAACGCCATATCGGATGAACCTGAAAATCGAAAGGCGGCTTTCTCTCAACAGTCCAGTCATAATGTATGAATATCGTGAAAATCCGTTGCCGCATATTCAAGTTATTGTGATCCATAAGCGGGCGGACAGACAGACGGACATCGCCATACCATAATACGTCCCGTCAAATGACGGGAGTATAAAAAAAAACTCCAAATGATATATGTTATCCCGACTTAATAAGGTTCAAAAGATATGGCCAAGATTAATGTTTTTGAAATGAGGTCAAACTTCTAGGTCATGGTTACTAGGTCAAAGGTGAAGATATCAAATGAAATGTCTTATTTACGGTCTATCATCACATGGGGTTACTTATAAGTTCTTCTCATTCTTTTCTAACTATCATCGAAAACATTTTGAATGTTTCTATCTCAACATCAAAGGCAAAGGTCAAAACTTGATGCTGCGCTTTATCTGACTAATCATGGTCTATCACCATATTAAGTTTAAAATTGCTCCTCCAAACAGTTTTCTAAAAGACGCAAATAGATGAAAACGCCCCTGTTAGAGGCAGATTTTGAATTTTCAAATTCTGTTGCCATGCCAACCAATTGTCATAAATAATCTTTTGGTTTAATTGAAAGTTAGTATGAAACAGTATTTAAATATACTTAAGAAATGAATGTTATTCAGATGGTTGTTATGGGGAATTTATATTACCATCTGGAGTTTGATAAATTGAATGACGCCCGATAGGGCGTATTGATAAATTTATCAAAATCCAGATGGTAATATAAATTCCCCGTAACAACCATCTGAATAACATTCATTTCTTATATTTACATTCCTCGTTTGTCGTTTTTGTGTCGCCTGCGAAGCATAGCGACACTTAGGGATCACTTTGTCCGTTGTCCGTCTGTCCGTCTGTCCGTCCGTCCGTCCGTCTGTCTGTCTGTCTGTCTGTCTGTCTGTCACACTTTGGGTGTCACAGCCCATAACTTTTGATTGGTAAGTGATAGGGCTTTGATATTTCACATGTGTATTTCTTGTGACAAGACCTTCTTACACATACCATAATTTTTGACCTAGTGACCTTGACCTAGAAATTTGACCTACTTTTCAAAAAAATTAAGAATGGATATATCTTTTGATTGGTAAGTGTTAGGACTTTGATATTTCACATGTGCAATCCTTGTGGCAAGACCTTTCTACACATACCATAATTTTTGACCTTGTGACCTTGACCTAGATATTTGACCTACTTTTGAAAAAAAGATAAGATTCGCTATATCTTTTGATTGGTAAGTGATAGGGCTTTGATATTTCACATGTGTATTCCTTGTGACAAGACCTTCCTACACATACCATGGTTTTTGACCTATTGACCTTAACCTACATATTTGACCTACTTTTCACAAAAAAATAAGAAGGGATATATCTTATGATTGGTAAGTGATAGGGCTTTGGTATTTCACATGTGTATTCCTTGTGACAAGACCTTCTTACACATACCATAATTTTTGACCTAGTGACCTTGACCTAGAAATTTGACCTACTTTTCAAAAAAATTAAGAATGATTATATCTTTTGATTGGTAAGTGTTAGGACTTTGATATTTCATATGTGCAATCCTTGTGGCAAGACCTTTCTACACATACCATAATTTTGACCTTGTGACCTTGCCCTAGATATTTGACCTACTTTTGATAAAAAAGATAAGATTCGCTATTTGATTTGACCTACTTTTCAAAAAAATTAAGAATGATTATATCTTTTGATTGGTAAGTGATAGGGCTTTGATATTTCACATGTGTATTCCTTGTGACAAGACCTTCCTACACATACCATGTTTTTTTTACCTATTGACCTTGACCTACATATTTGACCAACTTTTCACAAAAAATTAAGAATGGATATATCTTATGATTGGTAAGTGATAGGGCTTTGGTATTTCACATGAGTATTCCTTGTGACAAGACCTTTCTACACAGACCATAATATTTGACCTTTTGAACTTGACCTAGATATATATATTTTGATCTAATTTTCAAGAAAAGTAATATTGGCTATATCTTTTGATTGGTAGGTGATAGGGCTTTGATATTTCACATGTATTTTCCTTTTAACAATGCCATTCTACACATACCATAATTTTTTACCTTTTGACCTTGACCTAGATATTTGACCTACTTTTCTAAGGTTGTATATATCTTTTAATTGGTACAGTAGGTGATAGGTCTTTAATATTTCTTATGATGAGACCTTTTTGTTACCAATTTTTACATATTGACCTTGACCTAGATGATTGACACTCTTTTCTGAAAATTTGAGAATCACCACATCTTTTAATTTGTAATTAAGTGGTCTGATATTTCAAATGAATTTCATTTGAAAAGACTTTTCTACTGATACCAATAATTTTGATCCACTTTCTAGAATAATAATCAAACCGCTTCGCAGGCGACACAAGCATTCCTTGGATTGCTATTTTTATCAGTAAAAATATGTCAGTTTCAAGTTTGAATTCCCCGCCGTCTTTGAGAGCGTTACTAGGAAGGCGTAACTAAGGAAGTGGCTAACTGTGTCAAGAAGTAGTTCCATTATGCGAGACGTAATTTCACTAATGAGTTTTCAGATGAGTTTTCAGAAATTTCGCATCATATTTTCAAGAAAATGTTTTCTTAATAAACGAATCTTACGATGTAAACTATTTCCTAATTCGTCTCCAATCGTCAATTTCTTCGCGGCGCATGCATATCGAAGGTGCTATGTGATTCGGTTTCAAAAATGGTTCGCCAGGTGATCGAAGTTTACAGGCGCCAGTCTCTCAAAAGTTAAACCTACAAGGTTAGTGATTGAATTCCGTGGTGACAAAGTCTTGTCATTGAGTTAAAACTGCTTTCAAACGATATCCCGATTCTCATTGGTTGGTTCTAAGGAACATACGAAGAGGTCTACGTGAGAAACGTAAACATCGACAGTTTCACTTAGACACTTTGTCCAAGATTCCGTCACACGCACATATGTATTCGCGGCACTCGTGCACAGGAGCTCAAAGAAATTTAGTTTGTGTTGGCGCCTTGGCGAGGGGATATAAAACGCACAACGAGTTTCATAATACATCGTATGAAATGAAAATTCATTTGAGATTCTTTTTATCACATGATATTGCCAAAAAATGTGTATTTCTAATGTGAAATCAACTTTCCGAGGACTACAGAGGCGAATCACGCCGTGATCTAGAAGTCGTCTGCTACGCCATGAGAAGTAGTGTCTCCATCGAATAGATATTATGTGCGTAAGAGAAAAGTATTTCAATTTTGAATAGTATTTTAATGCAAGAATTAATTCAACAACAACAATTTTAATCATTGATATTGACTCCAGGTCTGAATTTAACAGATGACCGATATTTGAAAGGTCACATTTGTCAAGGTTCATGTGATTAGGTTCCAAACTTGACCAATCGCATTCAAGCAGAGCGATATGTAACGTGTTATCATATCATATATTTATGAAATGGCTTTATGAAACTGCATAACGGGTGTATCATGTGATAAAAATAAATATGATATCATCTGTGATATATGTATGATGCCATCTGTGACATGTTTTTTTGATACAAGCTGTGATATATCTTATGTAGTGATACCATCTGTGATATTGTTGCAGTAATTTGTTAGTTACCATCTGGGATAGTCTTTGATATAAGTTTGTGATACCATCTGTGAAATACATTGTGATGATACTTTATGTGATACGTGTATAATGCTATACTGTTTCAAAGGAGCTGTTAAGATAAGGCGTAGAATCTGCCCTGAAAAGTCGAAATTTCAAAATGCAAAAATTGAGAATCTTTTTCGGTAGAAATTTCAAATAATTTGGTTCGCATATGAATCTGCTTTCAAATGGGATAATTTATGCAAAATAAGGCCGATATTTGGGTCAAAATAAGCGTTTTTTACACAGAAATCAATGGAAAACGGAAAAGTTTTATACAACATCGTTCCCCCCCCTCGCTTTACAATGCCACTTTAACCAAAGGTGTATATCAATAAAATATATTTTCTGGCCAAGTGGGGTTCTGAAGCGAGGGGGGGGGGGAACAATGTCCCACAGGCGAAAAACGAAAAAAAGGGGGGGATGGATGACTATTTTTAAATTTGCCTCCAGAGCGTTAAGGTACGTTATATTGTCGTCTTTATCTTTTAATATTACGGAACAATCTATTCAGAGTGTGTTCCGATCAAATATTTAACCGTTTGGAAGGAAATAAACGAGAAAGTTGTCTATTTCTACGCTATGTGTATTTCGCGCCAGAAAGCTACATAAATGGCTGAGAAGAACGAAATAAAACCGTCTTTCAGTTTCCGGATTGCAGAGTTTGCCGATTATATTGATACAATAACCTCAAAGTTAATTTTGCTTATCCAATTTTGACATGAAAAGGTAACAGAAGCATTTTAAACGTAAAAATGTTTAAAATAATGCATTTTTTGTGCATTTTCGATCGATATTCAACGTTTTCCGTCATCTCTACCCCTATCTCTTCAACCCGTAATTGTAATATCTTTCACCGAATTTATTTAAATAAAATACCTACTAGGAATCTTATTATACTTTATATTTCAATTCTTACCAACTTTTATCTAAATTGGAAGGACAGCGCACGAGAAATAATCCAGTGATTTCAGGGCTAAATCCGGCCCTTATCTTAACAGCTCCTTAATTTTTTATTGTTGTCTTTAATTTATCGTATATTTGTACATGATTATTGCCTGAATAAATATAAATAAATAAAAAGTATCTGCACAGCATTGAATCAAACGTGGTTGTTTTGAAATTGAGATTTGTAATGATCCGTTTGATTTGATGTTCAAAAGACTGTTTTGACCTGGCCTTTACCTGTGCAGTTAGAACATTCAGCGTCTTAGAATAAAACTTCTCTACTGGGTTCATGCATAGCTAAAATGAAATTCGCCGTTTCAGGTTTTTCATAACCAGGCCATGATACCGCAGACAAAGAAAAATGTTGATGTTTCGATTTAGGAACAAGACCAAAAGGAATACTGCACTACAGCTTTTGACTACTATTTGGTATTTCTTTGAAAAATCTTTGTATTACACTTTATTTTATCTATCATCAATGATCAGTTTAAAATTTTGATGCCTTAGCAACCGACACGGGGGCTGCCATTTTGTTCATGAATACGATTTTTTTGTATTACGACGCAAGCCATTTTATTGGTCCAGCAGATGGTACTATAATTTTGCAGATGGTAATTTATGTGCAAATATCAACAATCTGCTTAACATTTTAGCCTCTAGGGAGTAAAATTCAGAATGTAAATATATTAAGATATCAGCTACATGCTTCCTATAGTGTTGGGGTTGTATATAAAAAGTGCCAATCAAACCATGAATAATCACCAAAATTGATGAAAACCTACCCATTTTAAGTTACTTCAGATTTCGTTGTAGGAATTATTACAGCAGAAAGACAAGTTTCATCTTTTTGACACAATCTTACAGTTTTCGAAAAGGTCTCATTTTCAATAGGTCCCTAGATTCAATTTCAAGAAAAAATACTGCACATGGACAGCATGCTACTTTCAACTCATCATCACATGACATTATAAGGGGATTCCCCATCTGACACAGAGCTATTATGACACTATAAGGGGATTCCCCATCTGACACAGAGCTAACTCTGATTTCAAAGCGTACAGTTTCGAATCCAACAAACTGAACTTTCTCACAGCAGAATGGTCTCCTCTATACATTGAAATAGAAATAAACAACATTAACACAATTGAAATTCAGAAACACACGTTTTAATGTAACCCCTATATTACCCTAGTAACATCAGTGACGTATTTTCAAAGCGCACGGTACATTGAGACGAAAACTTCTAGCAATATACCCGCGGACGGACTGACGAAAAGACGGACGGACGTACTTCGCCATTTTATGGACCGACTTTTGCTTTGCAATCCGGATTATTTGTTTGTCAAATAAATATGCCTAGGGTATTCTTGTGAAAAAAATAAGATAAAACATATTGTTAAATGATCAGGAATTATTGCCGATTTTGCTTATTTCTGATTGGTGGAGACGCTGTTTGATAGAGTGTACCTCAGCGTGAGTTGACCGCAAACGCTCCAAAGCGATCTATTCGGGATAAGCGCGTGCGTGACCAGCGCGTGTGTTGATTTTTTTAGTGTTAGATCTTTTACTTCGCGTATCATTACAATGCAATTGTTAATAAAATCCTGATAATCCTTCGGCCTCGATCAACCAATACCCGACCAGGTCTGTATAGTCACGAGTAGACCTCATCAAAAGTCGATAATTGTATAATAAAACATATCAAATGGAAGTGACAATGACTATAAACACCAATACCTTTAAAATAACCACAAAGATTTAAACTGATATAATATTATGAGAGAATTAGACTTGCTGTTAACTTTGAATATATTTTCGCAGTTACAAATGATTGTCAGTTTCTCCAGTAGATGGGTTTTGCTTGGATCCATGTTGATCATCTGAGCTACAATCTGTAAAGATAGAGAATACCATAACATTACATACAGGAAAAAGTAGGCTTCATATTTCTTTGAGTGAGGGTGTGTGAATGGGGTATGTTATTTGCTTTGGAAATTTAAGCATCTTGCTTGGAATGTTCATGATGGCAAAACAAATACTTTCTCTGACAGGAAAGCGGCTAACGAAGAACTATGTCTAGATGGCAACATTTGAGCTTAGCCAATCACAGGCTTTCAAATGGCTCGTCTTATTTGTGGAGAATCTGTGAAGAAACCAAGCTGAACAGAAAAATATGTGAGACGAGGGCGGCTCGAACCCAGACTTTCAGCATGCTATCGTGCATGCTGGCCGAGCACGCTAATCTCCACGCTACCGGGGTAGTAGCCATCTTCGCTAACGCTCCGCCCACTTCTTATTCATGTAGAAACTTCAAATAACCTTCTAACCTATACATAAGGAACGAGGGGATAACTCAAACACCTTGTTCAATTGATAAAAATCCTTCAAAAATACCTTATGAATTGGACTTTCTCCCCATCCTCATAGTCGTATGCATCGTTCCCGCAGCATTGAAGATTTACTTTACGCTGTTTTAAGGTATTCAATGGGTAACTACATCTTTGCCCCTATCAGGACGAAAATACCCTCGCAGCAATATTCTTTGAAAATATATCTTAGATCAAGGTTCAAGCCTTTATTGTGTCATCGACCCTAGACATTGATTCAAGGTCATGACACACCCGTATTAGGTGCTAAGGAACATTTGTGTGCAATATTACTGAAATCCAAGCACAGGGGGATTAGTTATGCTACGGACAATGTTTTACTACTAGAACATGCATCTATTGTGACCTTGACCTTAGACTCATGACCTTGGTTTAAGGTCATGTCACATCCATCAGGGGAAGCAGTTACCCCGGATAAAGTTTTGGCCATGCTGTTTATTGTGACATTGACCTATGCCCTTGAATCAAGATCATGACACACCCTTACTTTATTAAACATATATGTGAAACAGCATTAAAATCCACCAATCTTGATTCAAGGGCATAGGTCATAGGATGAGGAGTTTAGCCCCGGACAATGTTTCACTAATTGTGTCTATTGTGATGTTGATCTTTGATCAATGACTTGATTCATGGTTATCACACCCTTAAGGTCCTTAGGATCATTTTTGTGAAATATCATTGAAATCCATCGACAAGAGAAGGAGTTTAAGCTCGGACAAGGGTTTGAATATATTGTTTATTTTGATTTTGACCTTTTACTTTTGACCTTGGTTCAATGTCATGATACACTCTTAGGTCATAAGAAACATTTCTGTGAAATATAGCTGTAAATCATCAATTGGAGATATGCACCAGACAATGTTTTAATAATGATATCTGTTGTGACCTTGACCTTTAATCTATGACCTTGGTTCAAGGTCGTGACATACAAAACAGTGAAATTCATCACTATGGAAGGATTTGTGCCCTGGACAAAGTTTTGACCCTGATTATTGTTACCTTGACCTTTGACCTATGACTTTTGTTTTAGGTCACGACACACCCTTTGGTTGTAAGAAACACTTCTTTGAAATATAATTGAAACATATCTATTGGGGGAGGAATTACGCTCCGTACAAAACGTTGAAATGTTTTTTATTGTGACCTTGACCTTTGACCTATGAATTTGGTTCAAGGTCATGACACACGTTTAGGTCATAAGAAACATTTCTGTGAGATATTGAAATTTATTAATTGGGGAGGAATTTTGCTCTGGACAAGGTTTCACTGAATTAAATGGTGTCTATTGTGACCTTGACCTTTGACCTTGGTTCAAGGTCATGACACACTCTTAGGTCCTAGCAAACATTTCCATGAAATATTATTGAAATCCATCAATAGGGGAGGAGTTTTGCTCTGGACAAGGTTTCATTTATGGTGTCTATCATGACCTTGACATTGGTCCAAGGTTATGACACACTCTTAGGTCGTAAGAAACATTCCTATGAAATATAGCTGAAAAAAACATCACCTGGGGAGGAGATATGCCCCAGACAAGGTTTTACTAATGGTGTCTATTGTGCCCTTTGACCTATTACATGTAACGAACATACCCTTCATGCTGGATAATCTTGCAACGCAGAACATTGGGTTTTGCTATAATTTCGTGTTTTAAAGATTATTCATCACAAAAAGGGGAATGTGATGCAGTGTAAGGATGCCATTACTACGAGTTTTATCATAAATAAGACATTAATATCTTTTTATAAAACTGAAAAAAAAAACGATCGGCGTGATTCATGTAGATGAAAGTGAAAGTAGAACGCCGATCGTTTTTATACGTTATTAAAAGCTAATATTCACCTTATTTGGGATATAACTCATAGCTAAGATATTCTTACACTGCATCACATTCTCCTTTTTGTGTCGCCTGCGAAGCATAGCTACACTAAGGGATCACTTTGTCCGTTGTCCGTCTGTCTGTCACACTTTGGGCGTCACACCCCATAACTTTTTATTGGTAAGTGATAGGTCTTTGATATTTCACAAATGCATTCCATGTCACAAGACCTTTCTACACATACCATGATTTTTTACCTTGTGACCTTGACCTAGACATTTGACCTACTTTTCAAAAAATTCCGAGAATGGCAATGACATCCTGCTACGTCTTTCGGGGGTTCAATGCCTGAAACGTGCATGGCTGGTCCATGCATTGAAAAAAAAATTCAGTTCTTAAATGATTGCTATTGAATTTGATATGATTGGAAAGTGATAGGGCTTTGATATTTTATCCGTGTTTTCCTTGTGACAAGACCTTTCTACACTAACCATAATTTTTGACCTTGTGACCTTGACCTAGATATTTGACCTACTTTTCAAAAAATCTAAAATTTGCTATAACTTCATTTGTGAGTGATAGGGCTTTGATATTTCACATATGTATTACTTGTGACAAGACCTTTTTACACGTGGCATAATTTTTAACCTCGTGACCTTGACCTAGATATTTGGCCTACTTAAAAATAAGATTGGATAAATTTTTTGAATGGTAAGTGATAGGGCTTTGCTCTTTTATATGTGTATTCCTTGTGACAAGACCTTTCTGTACATACCATAATTTTTACCTTGTGGCCTTGACCTACATATTTGACCTACTTTAAAAAAAAATCAGCCGCTTCACAGGCGACACAAGCATTCCTTGAATTGCTATTTTTGTTATAAAGATGATAAATGATCCGTATTGCACAAAAATATCGAATAAAGGATACGCTCACGCAGCAAGATACGCCCGCAAGGATTTTTTTCACAACACAAAATTATCTAAGTCCCATAACTCCATAATGACGAATTGAATGAAGCTGAAAATCGAAAGGCGGCTTCCTCTTCAAAGTCTCATCACAATGTACAAATATCATGAAAATCTGTTGACGGATATTCAAGTTATTGCGTTCCATGCACCTATATTTTGCCCTTAGCTTAAAATGTAAGGATTGTGCATATAACCCCCCCCCCTCCCATTACACATAATTTCTGGATTATGTGACAAAAAAATTTAAAAACCCGTTATGTATCAGAAAGAACATCCTTTCTTTTTTAGTATATTTTCATTGTATTTTAAATATCTAAGTCCAATAACTTCCAGTCCAGTAACGGCAAATTGGATGAACCTGAAAATCGAAAGGCGGCTTCTTCTTTAAAGTCTGATCACAATGTAGAAATATCATGTAAATCCGTTGACGAATATTCAAGTTATTGCGTTTCATATGCGGACGGACAGACGGACAGACTTTGCCATACCATAATACCATATGAAAACCCGTTATATATGTGAAAGAACATCCTTTCTACTTGAAGTATACAAGATTTCAAAAAGGAAGGATTTTGATATTTCACATATAGATTCCTCATGACCAGAACTTTCACTTGATATCATTACTTTTGACCAAAAGACCTTCACATTGACCTTTGACCTGCTTTTAAACTATAAGAGGAAGGGTTTTGATATTTCACATGTAGAATCCCCATGACCAGACCTTTCATTTGATATTATGACTTTTGACCAGATGATCCTGACATATACCTTTGACCTACTTTTAAACTATAAGAGTAAGGGTTTTGATATTTGACAGATAGATTTCTTATGACCAGATTTTTGGTTTGATATTATGACTTTTGACCAAGTGACCTTGACATTGTTTTTGACCTACTTTTTTATCTATAAGGGGTAGGGTTTTGATATTTTACATATATCATCCTCATGACCATAGCTTTTTTCATTTCACAATAGTATAAATGACCTTTGACCTGACTGTCTGCACAAAAAAGTATACGTCATCTAATGCAAACACTTTGCAATCCGGCCTTATCGCCTTTAGCGGTTTATGATTTTTATACACGTATGAAAAGGAATTTATCCAAAATCTTTAAAAGCAAAGAAAAAATGATAATGATAAATATTTCATTGGTACTTCTAGGTACCTGGATATTATCCTTACTATCGACAATCCTGTTTTTGAAAAGTATGAAAATGTTATTTATTATCCACAAGAATTGATTCTAAACAAAAAAAAAAAAAAAAAAAACGCTACAATGACAAATATGGATAATGACCATATCCCTGTTTACAGCACAAAATCGATAATTCAGAAAATCAGAAACCGAAGGCATACGAAATCAGGATAAAACAGGAACCAAAGCAAACAAACAAAAACCTCCACCATATGGAAAGAAGCGAACTCCCGATATGATAGTGAGACCAGGTGCCCAGGAAGAGTAAGCATCTCCTGCTTGCATGCAACACCCGTCGCTTCAATTCGGTAGAACAGTCACATCCGGTTACTTCCATTTTGGAAGATGTAGAGTACAATCTTTGGTTGGATGGTTAAATGGTCTATGACAGAATATCATCCACCATTCTGGAGAGTGGGACATCATAGTGTATTACGAGTTCCCCATATCGACCGTAGAACTTCCTCAATGACGACGTTAGTCGGTCACAAACATATCCCTGACTGAGAAGCTTATCTGAAAGACGCCTAGCTCTCAGAACAAAATCCACAGAAACACCGTTTTTGGACCTAAATATCAAAATTGTTAAAAGAGAGATTTATACAAGTGTGTATGACAAAAAAGATGATTTTGGATTCAACATAGTAATTTAAATTTCCCCTGGTTTGACGGTGGTGCCAAGATTACCGTCCTATGGTATCTACATTTCACAGCTCACTCGGTATGCTAGAGCATGCACTGATGTTTTGGATTTTCATAGTAAAAATGTACAAATTACCAAGAAACTTTAAGGACAAGATTTTCGCTTTCACAAACAAATGAAGACTTTCTTGAAATTTTGCAAAAATTATTGTCAACTCTTTTGAAATTCGGGCCAATACAGGCAACAGAGTATATTACTCTGGGTATTTCACAAGCTGCATTATATGGTGACATAATTAACAAGATAAGAAGGATCAAAGATAGACAACATAACTATCGAAAATGCGTCAGAATCGCCTTTTATACCGTGGATATGATCCTAATGTCACCAGACGGACATTATGCTTGTTACTTGACAAATTTACAGTCTTGTACCAGCGCATTCTTAAAACTCTCTGACTGACTGTGACGACGGAACTCCATGACGTGCACTGTCCAAACCTCCTTAGAGAAGACAGGGCCCCGACAACCTGTAATCTCTGAATGTCAGTCGGACTCCTCGGGTGATAACATACATGACTTGCGCCGGCTGAGCACGGATTGTATTACATACGCCCTCTTTTTATATCCATTTACATATTCATCTGTGTTGCTTTGGCCCCTGCATTTTGCTGTCTTGTTTGTGTATGTTCATCTGACAGTGAGGAGGTTGTTTTACACCACAATTGTACGTTCTTCGAGACCTCTGGGTAATCCTGGATAATCGGTAAAGTGGGAGGGCTGTGCGCACGTAATTCAGGATAACAACACCTTCTGCTAATCCCGTGGCAGATGGCGGTCCTAAGTCGGCACCGGTTGCCAATTGGCCTCGTTGGTTTATGTGAAGTCCTTTGTGTTTGATGTTTCTGTGTTGTGCGTTGACGTTCCTTGTCCCTTTTGCGTCAGTTTCTTTACTTGTCTGTTCTGTGTTTTTGCATTTGGGGTTTTGCTGTGGGTGCTGCAACCTGGTGTTGTTGGAGATCCCCTCTTTTTTGTCAAAGGAGGGTACCCCCATGAACTACTTTTGCTTGTGGCGGCGCCACCTGTTGAAGGATTAAGACGAAAATAACAACACTTGTACGGGTCAATGAGTACTTCATTTCTACAAAGTAACATCAAAATCCCATCCGCCATTCTCATTTGATTCTGGAGAAGAAGATTAAAATATGAAAAGTTTACGCCGACAACAGCGGACGACAGACGCAGTACTATGACAATAGCTCACTTGAGCCTTTGGCTCAGGTGAGCTAAAAATAAAATTTAAGCATTAAATATAGATCAAAGCATTAAGTGACTTAAATATGACAAATATGCAATAAATGAGTTTGCAATGTGGAACAAAAATGAAAATGGAAGAAACTATTTTTGTCAAAAATGAAATTAAAGGTATTCAGATGACCTAAAATGGCATAAAAAGCTGACAAAATGGTGAAAATGAAGAAAAAAAAATTGAAGGTTAACGTAGCCGGGACTTGACCCACATTTCTAAGGTCCATGTGAACAGTAACCATATCTTTTCATAATTGAAAAAAATACTCATAAAACAATTAAAAGAAAAAGATTATTGAAATTTGTTTATCATAGCATTAAGTAACTTAAATATGATAAATATGCAATAAATGAGTGCCGTAGATCATACATTTATTGAATTATTTAGAGAAATACCTCAAATATGAGCATTTCTGATGAAGTCCGAAAGGAGTCAAAGGACGTCACGAAAGCGTCTAAAAATTTTACTTCGATGTGGAACCTAGAACAACAACACTTGTTAAAAGATCTTTCTACATAATCCTGATGCTTTCGGTTGGTCGATGTGTGCTTCGGTTCTGAAGAAGTTTGTCAAAGGAGGATACTTCCCATGACCTACTTTTGCCTGTGGTGGCGTCACCTGTTGACGGATCAGGACGAAAAACAACCACACTTGAAGGGGGCCATATGTATTTAATCCTTACAAAGTTTCATCAAAATTCCATCAGCCATTCTGAAGAAGTTTAAAATGTGAAAAGTTTACGCCGACGACGACGGACGATGGACGCAGGACTATGGCAATAGCTCACTTGAGCCTTTGGCTCAGGTGAGCTAAAATAAAATTTAAGCATCAAATATTCATCAAAGCATTAAGTGACTTAAATATGACAAATATGCAATAAATGAGTTTGCGATGTGGAAAAAATGAAAATGGGAGAATTTTTTCTGCTCAAAAATGAAATTAAAGGTATTCAGATGATCTAAAATGCACAAAAAGCTGACAAAATGGGGAAAAATGAAGAAAAAAAATTGAGGGGTGCCGGTGTCAAATAGTAAAGCTTCCCTCATAGAGATCCTTCCCCCAGGTTTTCTATAATAGAGAAGCTTTCCCCCTGGGGGAATTTTTTCTATGCAGAGAACCTTCCCCTTTTGTTACCATAGAAAACATTCCCCCCATACCGTTCTTGGTTTGACTGTCACTTGTTTTAGAGAACCAGTACCAGAGACAAAATGTATGGGATTGACAGAGGTAATATAATATGTTGTAGAAAATGACCCTCCGAATTAGAAAATTTTCGATTCATAGTTCATAATTCAAAACGTTACATATTCGAAATTAACATTTGAATTAGCCAAACACATGATATTGAAATCTTCAAGTGTTTATTGTTCAGATAAAAACTAATCTAATTGTAGGCAAACCGTTCCGCTGTTCTCCATGTCGGTCGCCAGAACTGCATATACGAGGGTTGTTCGAAAAGTTCGTAGACCACCGGAATATTTCAGAAATGCGTGACAGTAATTGTGCAATTTTCTTAAATTCTTGAGGTATATTGTACTTAATCCATAAAATATCAAGGTAATTGAAAAATTATGTCATTTAAATAAATGCTTTTAATTATGTGTCGTGACGTTTAGCGGCGCAATACGAAATCGAGATACCCAAAAATATGTACACGCGAATTATTCCACTATTATTACTAAATTCGGACGCCGAGAAAGTCAATATTTATTCTAGTTATTTTATGGTATTTAAAAGTTATCATGCAGAAAATTGCGCTTGGTATTGGTATTTAGATATTACTGTTACAAGAAGCGCCATCAATACGTATGTGTGGTAAAAATGACGTCTCCCTGCAATTTTTAAGCTACGTGGAATCATGAAAGTTTTATTCAAGCTAATGCCAACTCCACAAAAATCTTATAGATCTTACATATGTCTATAGAATGAAAGAAAATGATTCGAGCACACATCAATATGCACACAATTCGCAACGAAGGTGATAATGTGTTGAAAAATAATCCATAGGGGATGGTTTGGATGATCTGAAAGAGCACAATGACCGATCCAAACGTTCTGAAGTTAAATTCTTGATGTTTAGTATAGTTCAATTATTCAACATCAAAAATAAAATCATTTTGTAAAATTACACATAAATGTGCAGCAGAAAAAGAATAAAACAAGGAAATGATTTCATGAATTAAGTTTATTTAAATTTGAACACCAAATATCTCATTATTGATAGCTAGCATACCAGAAAATAATAAAGCCTGTGTTTGTGAAACACGAATGCCCCCGGTGACATCTTTTTTAGTATAAACAACATTTTCTGTAAAGTATGTGAGAGGTCAGGGTCAGTGTAATGTTGATATCAATGGAAAGATCTTGTCACAAGGAATACACATGTAAATTAAAAAAAAATTTTCAGAAAAAAAAACAGATGGCTTCCCCTCCCTCTAAGTTACTTTGACCTTAGGATATGCTGATGTGAAACCTTTGAGTCATGGGCAACATCATACTAAAACATGAAAGTGATTCATTAATATTGTTTGAGGTAAAGCCTAAACATGATTAGCATATACCATTTCATTATAAGCAGATTTAGTGAAATTGACTTTGGTCACATGACCTTGGATATAGGTGATCTAAAACCTACATTGTATGGATCATGAGCAACAAATAACTGAATAAGTGAACATGAAAAGCATAGACAATTTCAGCCTTGACATGATTAGCATATACAATTTCATTACCAAAGTAAGAAGTGACCTTAATCATGTGGCCTTGGGACAATGTGATAGAAACATTTAATCCCGAGAAACAACATACTAAAATATGAAAACAATTGTAAAAAAGGTTCAGGAGATATAGCTTAGACAAGATTAGTACACGCAAATTATTCCACAATTATTACTAAATTCGGACGCCGAGAAAGTCAATATATATTCTAGTTATTTTATGGTATTTAAAAGTTATCATGCAGAAAATTGCGCTTGGTATTGGTATTTAGATATTACTGTTACAAGAAGCGCCATCAATACGTATGTGTGGTAAAAATGACGTCTCCCTGCAATTTTTAAGCTACGTGGAATCATGAAAGTTTTATTCAAGCTAATGCCAACTCCACAAAAAATCTTATAGATTTTACATATGTCTATAGAATGAAAGAAAATGATTCGAGCACATATCAATATGCACACAATTCGCAACGAAGGTGATAATGTGTTGAAAAATAATCCATAGGGGATGGTTTGGATGATCTGAAAGAGCACAATGACCGATCCAAACGTTCTGAAGTTAAATTCTTGATGTTTAGTATAGTTCAATTATTCAACATCAAAAATAAAATCATTTTGTAAAATTACACATTAATGTGCAGCAGAAAAAGAATAAAACAAGGAAATGATTTCATGAATTAAGTTTATTTAAATCTGAACACCAAATATCTCATTATTGATAGCTAGCATACCAGAAAATAATAAAGCCTGTGTTTGTGAAACACGAATGCCCCCGGTGGCATCTTTGTTAGTATAAACAACATTTTCTGTAAAGTATGTGAGAGGTCAGGGTCAGTGTAATGTTGATATCAATGGAAAGATCTTGTCACAAGGAATACACATGTAAATTAAAAAAAAATTCAGAAAAAAAACAGATGGCTTCCCCTCCCTCTAAGCTACTTTGACCTTAGGATATGCTGATGTGAAACCTTTGAGTCATGGGCAACATCATACTAAAACATGAAAGTGATTCATTAATATTGTTTGAGGTAAAGCCTAAACATGATTAGCATATACCATTTCATTATAAGCAGATTTAGTGGAATTGACTTTGGTCACATGACCTTGGATATAGGTGATCTAAAACCTACATTGTATGGATCATGAGCAACAAATAACTGAATTAGTGAACATGAAAAGCATAGACAATTTCAGCCTTGACATGATTAGCATATACAATTTCATTACCAAAGTAAGAGGTGACCTTAATCATGTGGCCTTGGGACAATGTGATAGAAACATTTAATCCCGAGAAACAACATACTAAAATATGAAAACAATTGTAAAAATGGTTCAGGAGATATAGCTAAGACAAGATTAGTACACGCGAATTATTCCACTATTATTACTAAATTCGGACGCCGAGAAAGTCAATATATATTCTAGTTATTTTATGGTATTTAAAAGTTATCATGCAGAAAATTGCGCTTGGTATTGGTATTTAGATATTACTGTTACAAGAAGCGCCATCAATACGTATGTGTGGTAAAAATGACGTCTCCCTGCAATTTTTAAGCTACCTGGAATCATGAAAGTTTTATTCAAGCTAATGCCAACTCCACAAAAAATCTTATAGATCTTACATATGTCTATAGAATGAAAGAAAATGATTCGAGCACACATCAATATGCACACAATTCGCAACGAAGGTGATAATGTGTTGAAAAATAATCCATAGGGGATGGTTTGGATGATCTGAAAGAGCACAATGACCGATCCAAACGTTCTGAAGTTAAATTCTTGATGTTTAGTATAGTTCAATTATTCAACATCAAAAATAAAATCATTTTGTAAAATTACACATTAATGTGCAGCAGAAAAAGAATAAAACAAGGAAATGATTTCATGAATTAAGTTTATTTAAATTTGAACACCAAATATCTCATTATTGATAGCTAGCATACCAGAAAATGATAAAGACTGTGTTTGTGAAACACGAATGCCCCCGGTGGCATCTTTGTTAGTATAAACAACATTTTCTGTAAAGTATGTGAGAGGTCAGGGTCAGTGTAATGTTGATATCAATGGAAAGATCTTGTCATAAGGAATACACATGTAAATTAAAAAAAAGATTTCAGAAAAAAAAAAAAACAGATGGCTTCCCCTCCCTCTAAGTTACTTTGACCTTAGGATATGCTGATGTGAAACCTTTGAGTCATGGGCAACATCATACTAAAACATGAAAGTGATTCATAAATATTGTTTGAGGTAAAGCCTAAACATGATTAGCATATACCATTTCATTATAAGCAGGTTTAGTGAAATTGACTTTGGTCACATGACCTTGGATATAGGTGATCTAAAACCTACATTGTATGGATCATGAGCAACAAATAACTGAATTAGTGAACATGAAAAGCATAGACAATTTCAGCCTTGACATGATTAGCATATACAATTTCATTACCAAAGTAAGAAGTGACCTTAATCATGTGGCCTTGGGACAATGTGATAGAAACATTTAATCCCGAGAAACAACATACTAAAATATGAAAACAATTGTAAAAAAGGTTCAGGAGATATAGCTTAGACAAGATTAGTACACGCAAATTATTCCACAATTATTACTAAATTCGGACGCCGAGAAAGTCAATATATATTCTAGTTATTTTATGGTATTTAAAAGTTATCATGCAGAAAATTGCGCTTGGTATTGGTATTTAGATATTACTGTTACAAGAAGCGCCATCAATACGTATGTGTGGTAAAAATGACGTCTCCCTGCAATTTTTAAGCTACGTGGAATCATGAAAGTTTTATTCAAGCTAATGCCAACTCCACAAAAAATCTTATAGATTTTACATATGTCTATAGAATGAAAGAAAATGATTCGAGCACATATCAATATGCACACAATTCGCAACGAAGGTGATAATGTGTTGAAAAATAATCCATAGGGGATGGTTTGGATGATCTGAAAGAGCACAATGACCGATCCAAACGTTCTGAAGTTAAATTCTTGATGTTTAGTATAGTTCAATTATTCAACATCAAAAATAAAATCATTTTGTAAAATTACACATTAATGTGCAGCAGAAAAAGAATAAAACAAGGAAATGATTTCATGAATTAAGTTTATTTAAATCTGAACACCAAATATCTCATTATTGATAGCTAGCATACCAGAAAATAATAAAGCCTGTGTTTGTGAAACACGAATGCCCCCGGTGGCATCTTTGTTAGTATAAACAACATTTTCTGTAAAGTATGTGAGAGGTCAGGGTCAGTGTAATGTTGATATCAATGGAAAGATCTTGTCACAAGGAATACACATGTAAATTAAAAAAAAATTCAGAAAAAAAACAGATGGCTTCCCCTCCCTCTAAGCTACTTTGACCTTAGGATATGCTGATGTGAAACCTTTGAGTCATGGGCAACATCATACTAAAACATGAAAGTGATTCATAAATATTGTTTGAGGTAAAGCCTAAACATGATTAGCATATACCATTTCATTATAAGCAGGTTTAGTGAAATTGACTTTGGTCACATGACCTTGGATATAGGTGATCTAAAACCTACATTGTATGGATCATGAGCAACAAATAACTGAATTAGTGAACATGAAAAGCATAGACAATTTCAGCCTTGACATGATTAGCATATACAATTTCATTACCAAAGTAAGAAGTGACCTTAATCATGTGGCCTTGGGACAATGTGATAGAAACATTTAATCCCGAGAAACAACATACTAAAATATGAAAACAATTGTAAAAAGGGTTCAGGAGATATAGCTTAGACAAGATTAGTAAGTACAATTTCATTGAAAAGAACTAAATGATCTTGTCCTTGGGCACATGACCTTGGGTCAAGATGATAAGAAACCATCCAATCCTGAGCAACAGCATGGATCATCAGCACCATCATACTAAAATATGAAGTGATCCAATCACGGTTCAAAAGATTGAGCCTGGACATAATACACGTAACAAATACAATTTCATTTAAAATATACTAATTGACCTTGACCTTGGTCACATGACCTTGAGTCAACCTGATGTAAAACCTTTAGGTAATACGCGACAACATACAAAAATATGACAGTGATCTTAAAAATAGTTAAAAAGAGATACAACCCCAACGGGAGAGCATGTACAATTTCATTAAAATGTACAATGTAAGTTTGATTTTGATCAAATGACCATGGGTCAAGGTGAAACCTTTTGGTCATGAGCAAATACATACTAAAACGTGAAAGCAATCCAAAAAGCGGTCAAAGGGATAAACCTTGACAGGAATGTACGAGGGTTGTCCGTAAAGTTTGTGGACAGCCTTGATAGAAATTAACAAACGAGGTTTAAATAAATAAAACTATAATTTTCGTTAAATTCATGTTTCATATCAATTATATACAAAATTTCATAAAAAAACAATGCACATATAGTTATAATTCTTTACATACTAAACATACTCTTACTCATACCCGGAGCACTTAATTGAGAATCTTTGACGTTATCCGACGTCAAACGCGAAATGTGTTTAATTTTTCTCGACGTAGTCTCCATTTAACTCCAAACATTTCTTGTGTCTCTTTAACCAGTCATCAAAAATATGTACAAAGTGTTCTGATTTCATTCGGAAAGTAATATTTAGCACTTCTTGTCTCAGTTCATGTAAATTATCAAATTTCTGTCCTCGTAAAAACGACTTAATATACGGAAACACAACTAAATCCATGGGGGCTAAATCTGGACTGTACGGAGGTTGTTGAAGGCACTGAAATCCGAGTAAATCAATTTCTAATTGAGTTGTCCGAGATTTATGTGCTGGAGCATTATCTTGGTGAAGTGTTACTTGGTCCAGATTAGCAGCTAGATATGGGCGCTTCTTTCTTATTGCCTGTACCAAATCTCGTCTCAAGACCTGAAAAATCATACAGCTAATAATGCATGTACCGATTCAAAGAATGTAAATTACAAATGTAATAATATGTTAAACACAAAGCGTTCAATTGATTATTCATAATGTATGAAAGTTTAAAAACATAATTATATAATTCCATTACCTTGCAGTAGTAATCAGAATTTACAGTTTGGCCATGGGGTACTGCGTGTGTTAGAATTATTTCCTTCCTGTCCATAATAACAATGAACATATTCTTCCCAAGAGATTTTGTAACTTTTGCCTTTTTCGGTGGAGGAGAGTTCAAATTTTTTCATTGGCTAGAATGTTGTTTTATTTCAGGATCGTAGTAGTGGAACCAGCTCTTGTCAGTTGTAATAATTCTGTCCAAAAATTTGACGCCGCCTCGGTCAACTTTTTTGATGAACTGTTTCGACAATTCGCCCTCTTCGCCAAATTTTCATTTGTCAGAATTCTCGGCACCCATCTTGCACAGACACGATTCATGTTCAGTTCGTGTGATAAAATTTCATGCACTGTAGTCTTTGAGATTCCACATTTACCTGCAATTTCCCGCACCGTTTGTCTCCGATCACTGTCAATCACGTCGCGGACTTCATTTTTCACTGCGCTACATTCTCTGAAAGATGGCCTTCCTTCGCGCATGTCATCCTGTATACTGTCCCTCCCGTACGAAAACCTCCTGTGCCACTTGAAAACCAGCGAACGACTTTACTATGTTTTTCCGACTGTTTTATGAATTTATGAGTCTCTGTCGGCGTTTTCCCTATGTCTACACAAAATTTTATCACGGCTCGCTGCTCCGCCTTTTCCGAAAACGTCTTTTTTTCTGGCAATGACGATCCTGTCTTCATATCCGGTTTTCTCTGCCATCTTGAAAGTCTGAACGTTCAAATTTTGCAGGTGAGACGTCATAACTATTGTCAACGTCACAATGTGAAAATTAGCGATAAATTCGCGGAAATTTACAAAATGCAAATGATATGTATAAAACGATAAGCAAGATATTTCAGTCAATTTTTAACGTGCTCCGGGTCACCGTAGTATGTCTTATTACGAAGTCATACTTGTTATAATGAATTCAAAGTTTGATTATTTTTTGCATTTCACAATTTGCATATTGTAACAGATTATAAATATGCTAATGACTGATATCTATAACGTTTATTTTACTAAATTCTAGGCTTGTCCACGAACTTTACGGACAGCCCTCGTATGTACAATTTCATTAGAAATGTAGTTAGTGACCTTGGCTTTTGTCACATGACCTTGAGTTAAGGTGATGTGAAGCCTTCGGGTCATATGGAACAACATACTAAAATATAAAAGTGATCAGGTTAACGGTTCAGAGTTATAGCCCAGACAGGAATGCATGTACAATTTCATTAAAAATATACTAAGTGATCTTGACCTTGGTCACATGACCTTGGGTCAAGGTGATGTGAAACCTTTGGGTCATAAGGAACAACAAACTAAAATAAAAAAATAATCGGGTAAATGGTTCAAGAAGTATAGCCTGGACAGGAATGTATGCATAATTTCATTTAAAATGCACTAAGTGACCTTGACCTTGGTCACATGACCTTGGGTCAAGGTGATGTGAAACTTTCAGGTCATAAGCAACAACATACTATAATATGAAAGTGATCTGGCTCAAGAGATAAAGCCCGGACAGAAATGTATTTATGATTTCATTAAAAATGTACTAAGTGACCTTGAATTAGGTCACTTGACCTTGGGTCAAGGTGATGTGAAACCTTCGGGTCATAAGCAATAACATACTAAAATATGAAAGTGATCCGGCAAACGGTTCAAGAGATATAGCCCGGACAGGAATGTATTCATAATTTCATTAAAAATGTATTAAGTGACCTTGACTTTGGTCACATGACCTTGGGTCAAGGTGATGTGAAACTTTCAGGTCATAAGCAACAACATACTATAATATGAAAGTGATCTGGCTCAAGAGATAAAGCCCGGACAGAAATGTATTCATGATTTCATTAAAAATGTACTAAGTGACCTTGAATTAGGTCACTTGACCTTGGGTCAAGGTGATGTGAAACCTTCGGGTCATAAGCAATAACATACTAAAATATGAAAGTGATCCGGCAAACGGTTCAAGAGATATAGCCCGGACAGGAATGTATTCATAATTTCATTAAAAATGTATTAAGTGACCTTGACTTTGTCACATGACCTTGGGTCAAGGTGATGTGAAACCTTCAGGTCATAAGCAACAACATACTAAAATATGAAAGTGATCCGCTAAACAGTTCAAGAGATCTAGCCCGGACAGGAATGTATGCATAATTCCATTCAAATGCACTAAGTGACCTTGACCTTGGTCACATGACCTTGGTTCAAGGTGATGTGAAACCTTTGTGTCATAAGCAACAACATATTAAAATATGAAAGTGATCGGGTTAACGGTTCAGGAGATATAGCCCGGACACGATGTGTGCTGACGGACAGACGGACGACGAAGGCAAAACCAATATGTCTCCTCTCCGTTGGGGGGATACATAAATATGAAAGCCCTATCACTAACCATTCGAAAGTTATGCTTAATGCTAAAATTTTTGAAAAATAGTTCAAAGGTCAAGGTCAAGGTCACGCGGTCAAAACTTTTTGTATCAATGGAAAGGCATTGTCACAAGGAATACACATGTGAAATATAAAAGCTCTATCATCTTCCGTTCAAAAGTTATGCCCAATGTTAAAGTTTTTCGGACAAACAGACAGACAGCATTTTTGTGGTGTTTGCAGGAAAGGTCTTCCAGCAAATTGTCGGTATTCCAATGGGGACCAATTGTGCCCCACTCCTTGCCGACATTTTCCTTTACTCGTACGAGGCTGAATTCATTCAATCTTTGGTCTCTGAAGGGAAACGATACTTAGCTCCTGACTTCAACCTCACTTACAGATACATAGACGATGTGTTGTCATCAATTATCCAAAATTCGCGAATTACCTGAGCAGTATCTATCCTTCGGAGCTTGAAGTCAAAGAAACTACAGAGACAAATTATTCAGTATCTTACTGATGGTCACATGAACACCTCACTCTATGACAAACGTCACTACTTCAATTTCAGCATTACAAACTTTCCTTTTCTGAGTAGCAACATCCCTTCATCGCCTGCTTATGGCGTGTTCATATCTCAGTTGATACTATGCCGGAGCAAGTACCAAATATACGGATTTTGTTCTGAGAGCTAGGCGTCTTTCAGATAAGCTTCTCAGTCAGGGTCACCTAGGAAGTTCTACGGTCGATATGGGGAACTCGTCATACACTATGATGTCCCACTCTCCAGAATGGTGGATGATATTCTGTCATACATCATTTGAACCATCCAACCAAAGATTGTACTCTGTCTTCCGAAATGGAAATAACCGGATGTGACAGTTCTACCGAATTGAAACGGTGGGTGTTTCATGCAAGCTGAAGATGCTTACTCTTCCTGGGCACCTGGTACCACTCCCATATCGGGAGTTCGCTTCTTTTCATGTGGTGGAGGTTTTTGTTTGTTTGCTTTGGTTCCTGTTTTATCCTGATTTTGTATGCCTTCGGTTTCTGATTTTCTGAATTATCGATTTTGTGCTGTATACAGGGATATGGTCATTATCCATATTTGTCAGACAAACAGAGAGACGGTCAGGCCAAAAACTATATGCCCCGAACCTTTGATTCCGGGGGAATAAAAAACAAAGATTTTTCGATTTTGCCTTTATTCATATTAAAATATACTGAAATCTATGAATGAGAGCTTTTGAATAGTATTGATTTCATCTTAATAAATGTAACATACAGTCGAAATCGTGTTAATCCAATATTAATAAATTTTGCCAATTGGTTTTCCAAAAAGCAGTGTACGGTGTATAAAACCTCATGACCCAGTGAAGCCACTTGAACAAATTATTTTCGGTAAATATACTAAAATACGGCGCTTCTTGCCTATGCATAATTCAACAGGCGAGAAGTAGCGTCGCATTTCAGCATACACTGTTCACCAACTCAATTAAGTGGTTTCGCTAGGTCTCGCGGTTTGATGCACCATATTTTGGTGTATGCTGCTTTAAGGGAAACAAATATATGATATTGTCCAACTAGCAGACCTACGACGTCGTTATTTACTGTTAACTAATTGTTTTACGTCGTCATAGGTCTGTAACACGGACAAGTTGTTAGCGGACAGAGTTCATGAAAAGTTTCGGTTGCATCGGATTTGCCGATAAAAATTATTTGGTCCGATAAAAATAATATTGTATCTATTATTTGGAAATATGAAAATTCCCAAATGTCTGACCACAGGAACCTGTCCTTTTATGAGAGAAAATGTTTTATTATTCACAACCTAAGAAATATTATACACACACGATGTCGAACACAGCGGCTTAAGGTTGTGAATTATAATTTATTTTCTCTATAAAAACAATAGCTTCCTGTGGTCCAACATTTCATTGGAAAATTTCAAGAACTCTGAACTGAATTATTTATTTTCTAGAATTTCAGATATTAAATGTCCTATGTATTCTCAAAATCCAGAGGAAGAGATTACTCATTAGACGTTTCTTCAAGAAATCAGTCCGTATACTTCATCTAAGAGAGTCTAAGACAAAGGAAAATCGAGCAAAGTTTATACATGATAACAAGTATGCAAGTGTTCCAAGTACATGAATGATAACCAGTATGAAAATATTATATAATGCACATTAGATAAAAATCTATTCCGTTTGCACGGTAGATTCTATTTCTTATCTCATGAAATGTATCGCAATACTAAAGGGGCGTGGAGGAATTGAAGCAATCAAATCTGTAACACAAGATGTAAAGTATGGCGACTTTGTTTACAGGTGTAACTTTTCGCGGGGATTCCCCTCTGCTTTGACTGGTGAATAGTACTAAATAAAAGGTGTCACACAATTGGTAAAAAATATTGGAAATGTATTTTTAGCATATTGAATCAATTATTTCAATATGACCAGTAGTCGCGATAAATTTAACTTCGAACATGATCTTGTCTTTTATGCAATCTACAGAGCGATTTGAAAATATGTAAAATTCGGAACATTTTCGATGAGCACGAAGAGTTCCTGTAAAAAAGTGAAATATTTGCGAAAAAAGAACATGCATGACCCCACTTTTTCTATTCATTATCATGCGTGCCGAAGATTCGCAAGCGATAAAGACCAATTCTATAGACTTCCGGGCATTTCAAGTCAGTCAAAACTTTTAGTGTGCACCTTCTTATTTTCTGTAGTTACCCCTACCAAAGGGGCGTGGAGGTATTGAACCAATGAAATCTGTAACACAAGACATATGGCGACTTTGTTTACCATTGATACAGAAATTAAACAGAGAAAATAATTATTAAATAGGGAAATTGTGATGAAATATGCATGTATGGAAAAATTCAACATCTTAAGAATAAATTCAGAGTATATTTGATAGCGTATGTGACCAAGTTATTTCGACGTACGAACCAAACTAGCTTGTTTCTTTAAAAAAAATCATGGAAAAATCTGAATGTTGATATATTGACAAAATTATTTCACAGTTTCATTCTTACATCTCATATAAAAAGAAAAAGAGAAAAAAAAAACTGAAAAAGGGAAAACAAATTTTGTGTGGTTATAGAAAAGGAGCAGAAAATGTATGAAAATCAACCCCCAGTTCCTTTAAATGAGAGAAAAAAATCAACAATCAAAAAATAAGATTTTTAGCATATAATACTTATCAAAGCATTAAGTAAGTTAAATATGATAAATATGCAGTAAGTGTGTAAAATCATACACTTATTTAAAGAAATAGTGCATAAATGTGCATTTCTGACTAAGTCCGAAAAGACGTCAAAAACGCGTCAAAAATTTGACTACGAAGTGGAACCAAAAATAACAACACTTCTTTAAGACATCTCTCTAGATCATCCTGATGCTTTCGGTTTTTCGATACATGCTTTCGTTCTGAAGAAGAAGTTTGTCAAAGGAAGGTACCCCCGTGACCTTCTTTTGTCTGTGGTGACGCCACCTAATGAGGGATCCGGACGAAAAACAACACCACTTGTAGGGGACTAAGTACTTTATACCTATCAAGTTTCATCAAATCCCTTCAGTGGTTCTTGAGAAGAAGTCGAAAATGTGAAAAGATTACGAACGGACGACGGACGGACGACGCGGTATGACAATAGTTCACTTGAGCCGTTGGCTCAGGTGAGCTAAAATAGGAAAAATCGTTTCTGCTTTTTTTTGTGTCCGCAATTTTCGGATGATAGTAACTAAAGTTATAGATAATGTGACGTCGATTTTGGCGACGAGAGACACTCTGTAGTTATATGTTGTTCGTATGTTGTATCCTTGAACCTTAAGACATCCAACTAAATCATCCCAATGCTTTCGGTATGTCGATATGTGCCATGGTTCTGAATAAAAAGGGTTTGTAACCCCCATGACATATTTTCCTGTGGTGGCCACCTCTTGACCGATCCGGATGAAAAACAATTGTTACACTTGTAAGGAAGTATGAGTATTTCATTTCTACCAAGTGTAATCAAGAATGGATTTCCTTGTGGTTCCGGAGAAGAAGTCGAAAATGCGACGGACGGAAGGACAGACGCCGGACGGTGCGCTATGACAGTAGCTCACTCGAGGCTTCTATCAAATGAGCAAAAAAGGGAGAACCTCTACCTTTTGAATTCTTCTTCTTCTGTGTCTTTTTGATAAACTTATTCCACAGCACCGTTAGCGATCCAGAATCGCCTACTGGTCCACAGAGTGCCATGAAGCTTGTAAATCCAAACAAAGCATACATGAAAGAAATGGATATGATTGACATTACAAACACACCAAACTGGAAGACAAGGTGTATTTCGGATCCTAACATGAATGATGCAGCTCCGAATGTAGTCAAGGCTCCGGAAGTTACGCTGAGACCCATGCTTTCTAGCATGCTCTTCACCCGTCCCGCCCTGTCCCGGTGGGGTGAGGACTTGAAAGCTTCAGCTAAATGTACGACGTAGTCTACAGAAAGACCTACAACCATGCACAAGTTAAGGGACTCGATGACCTGGAAAATATACAATTTTGTTAAATATATATATGACTATAGTTTAAAATATACTGGTCAAAATTTCTAACTTACCATTCATTCAGTTACTTAAACATTACGCTTGGTAGAAATCAATTATTTGATATCTACAATTGTAGAAACAACGAAAGTTTTTCAAGTGTAAATAAAAAGTAATCATCCTGTGATGTGTAGCTGCAAAGCCCACAGCATTTAAGCAAAGAATTGTCCGCTTCCGGTTTATAAGAAAACGTTGTCTCTTGACTGAAAGGCTAAAATAGAGAATTTCTTATGGTTATCGTGCGATTGTTTTTTTTTTATTTTGAAATATCGGTGGTTGATATAGTTATTTCGTCGTGATATGTTTACAAATTTTGTGATTTGTAACGAGTCGATAACACTTCCGGTATCATTAATATACCGGGTAGGGATTTTAGTGTTGAAACATTTCCTGCGAATGCGCTACAATATGGCACGCCAAAGTCACAAAAATTCGATAAACTAGGTTAAGTCCAGTCAAAATAGCACAAATATGGCCTCAACCTAAAAAAAATTGCAACACAAACTTTCTCAACTGATTTAGTAAGTACAATGTTGTATCTAAAACATATAAAAAGTTTACCAAAATCAACCCCGTGGAAATTCGTGTTTTGGGGTAAAATTCAAGAATATTGATCAAAAATCGATGAAAACTGGAAAATTTATTCAAATAATTTTACAACATATAATATATCATTAAATTGAAAATTTATTTGATTCTACTGTCATTTTTCATACACCAATGTAATTTTAATAACTGTTAGGTGACAATTGTCATAAAATCTAGCTGCTATCTTTTATGGAAAAAAAAAAGAATTTTGATGATAAAATTACGAAAAATAAAATTCTGTTGTCTAGACTATCAAAATATTGAGAATTTCTCAATTAGATTATCCAATGTTCAAAATCAAGATGCTTACTCAAGTAATAGTAAAATTGTTGTTGTTTGTTAATTATTCTACATGTGTAGTTGTATGATAATTTGACGAAATAATTAACATAGAAAAGCTTATCATAACATGTTAATATTGAGATTACAAGTAGAAAAATGACAGTTATCAAAATGATGATGATGATTTTTCAACCATACAAAATACATTTTGAACATCATTACCATGATAATCTAACTTCAATTATTTTGCTTTCCATTCAGTTGTAACGAATTGTTGAAATCGTATATGTGCAAGCTCGAAAATTATGGAGCCACAGAAGCATTTGCAGATCGAATAACTGCTGTCATTTGACTTATAAAGCCGTCATATATAATTAAAAGGTTCATAACAAATAATGTAATTGAAGTTGTTATTCATGATCATCATCCAAATTATCTGTGCCCAAGCCACGGTTGTCACATGTGATCCCATGACATTCTTTGCATCCAATAGAGCACATCACCCCGTGTCTCCTGCATGTACATCTTTTCGAATCACAGCCTCTCTTACAACTACATCTAACAACCTTAAGGAGATCATCTGGAGCTGCTGGTAAGATTGTCTTAATCGGAAGCAGTTTACCGCCATCCTCTTTCCATCCATATTCCAGCGGATTGAGTTCATTTCCGGTCCACATTTGCACCTGGTGGCAAGTACGCAAACTATGAAAATGATTTGCGGCAGCTGTTGGAGGCAACTCATGCACCTGGATAAAGCTTGTCCATGAAACAGTTTTTGTTACAAATTTTCGGTATCGGAGCTGATTCAGAGTTTCACTTGGCATGCCAGCGAATAAACTGCAAACAATACTTTCTCCTGCGGATGCAATATTTGCTTTCGAAGCATTGACGTCTAAAAACATCGTTGCAGAGGAATTCAACGCTGGGGTTTGTATGAATTTCTTTATGGCATGTGTTTTCCCTATTCCGAACACACGTGATGTTGTATCACAACATGTGATTGCATGAATTAAAGGTAAGTTGCGACATATCTCCCTTGGAAGGACAGATGATGCTTTTCGGATATTCCATACTTTGTGATCTTTTGTTCTTCGTTCAGAATAGAACAAAATATCATTTTCAGAATTTGGATCAAAACGATTGATAAGTAGAACCAGGAGGTCAGTGTCCTCTCCAATTACAGCAACATGTGCAGTTGTGGATTTGTTGATAGCTGTCTCGACAATTAGTGTATCTGCATCATCTCTAGCTTGTAAAACCTCACATCCACTTTGCTGAAGACTGAGACTTAGGTGACTTATGAACTGCTTCTTATTATCAGTGTTTGCTAGGAAGTGTTCTTTCTTTGTGTTCAGTGTGGTAACATTTGAGATAATCACTTTCCTTCCACAGATTCCCTTTGATCGACGAATGTGTGTTATATCTTTGGTAGTGGGGTGGTTTGGATATCCATCAAACACTATGGTTGCATGTCCAAACTTCTTCAAGACATAGTTTGTATAGCTATCTATAATACTTCCAAACGACGCTTTTTGTTCCCAAGGTATTTTATGAATTAGGGATCCCCCGTCGAGAACGTACACATATTCTCCTCCGGAATCAATGTCCGGAACCCTCTTAACCTGGGCCATTCAAAAAACAATTGATTTTTTAAAAGATACATGTAGATGCACGTACCTTTTAAAAAGGGCACTCATGTTTTACAAACATTTTTTTTCAGTTAGAAAACTCATAGAGGAGAGTACCTTATGATAATATGGTTTATCAATAGAGAAACAGTGCTTCCCAACAGAATTCACTGACAGAGAAGAGCGCCTCCTGATGTCTGATTTTCAGATAGAGAAGAGTGCCTCCTGAGATAATTTGATGACACAGACAGGGAAGAATGCCTCCTAAAGTCCTATTATTTGATAGAATTTACAAAAAGACTCCTACATAACATGTAGTATACTGTGATAGAATTTACATACAGTGAAAAGTGCCATATTGTCAGGAAATTTCAGAGCAGACTATCAAGAGAAGTTAATGATATAAGGCATTGCTTGATCACACCAGTGTACATATATATGTAATGATTATGTATATAAAGCCAGTCTCTTTTTCGATTTTTCAACCATACAAAATACATTTTGAACATCATTACCATGATAATCTAACTTCAATTATTTTGCTTTCCATTCAGTTGTAACGAATTGTTGAAATCGTATATGTGCAAGCTCGAAAATTATGGAGCCACAGAAGCATTTGCAGATCGAATAACTGCTGTCATTTGACTTATAAAGCCGTCATATATAATTAAAAGGTTCATAACAAATAATGTAATTGAAGTTGTTATTCATGATCATCATCCAAATTATCTGTGCCCAAGCCACGGTTGTCACATGTGATCCCATGACATTCTTTGCATCCAATAGAGCACATCACCCCGTGTCTCCTGCATGTACATCTTTTCGAATCACAGCCTCTCTTACAACTACATCTAACAACCTTAAGGAGATCATCTGGAGCTGCTGGTAAGATTGTCTTAATCGGAAGCAGTTTACCGCCATCCTCTTTCCATCCATATTCCAGCGGATTGAGTTCATTTCCGGTCCACATTTGCACCTGGTGGCAAGTACGCAAACTATGAAAATGATTTGCGGCAGCTGTTGGAGGCAACTCATGCACCTGGATAAAGCTTGTCCATGAAACAGTTTTTGTTACAAATTTTCGGTATCGGAGCTGATTCAGAGTTTCACTTGGCATGCCAGCGAATAAACTGCAAACAATACTTTCTCCTGCGGATGCAATATTTGCTTTCGAAGCATTGACGTCTAAAAACATCGTTGCAGAGGAATTCAACGCTGGGGTTTGTATGAATTTCTTTATGGCATGTGTTTTCCCTATTCCGAACACACGTGATGTTGTATCACAACATGTGATTGCATGAATTAAAGGTAAGTTGCGACATATCTCCCTTGGAAGGACAGATGATGCTTTTCGGATATTCCATACTTTGTGATCTTTTGTTCTTCGTTCAGAATAGAACAAAATATCATTTTCAGAATTTGGATCAAAACGATTGATAAGTAGAACCAGGAGGTCAGTGTCCTCTCCAATTACAGCAACATGTGCAGTTGTGGATTTGTTGATAGCTGTCTCGACAATTAGTGTATCTGCATCATCTCTAGCTTGTAAAACCTCACATCCACTTTGCTGAAGACTGAGACTTAGGTGACTTATGAACTGCTTCTTATTATCAGTGTTTGCTAGGAAGTGTTCTTTCTTTGTGTTCAGTGTGGTAACATTTGAGATAATCACTTTCCTTCCACAGATTCCCTTTGATCGACGAATGTGTGTTATATCTTTGGTAGTGGGGTGGTTTGGATATCCATCAAACACTATGGTTGCATGTCCAAACTTCTTCAAGACATAGTTTGTATAGCTATCTATAATACTTCCAAACGACGCTTTTTGTTCCCAAGGTATTTTATGAATTAGGGATCCCCCGTCGAGAACGTACACATATTCTCCTCCGGAATCAATGTTTGCAGCAAAGTCACCCAAAGACCAAATTGCTGTTGCCAAAGAAGATTTCTGAGCTTCACGTGGTAATCCAGATGACTCAAACCGAGAAGAAGGGTAAGCTGCCAACTCGTAGTCGAAAAGGACAGAAATAACTCTTGATATCGTCGTCAACCTTTGGAATAAGAGTTGGGGATCGACATGTATATTGTCATCATCAACTTTCACAGTGGCTCTGCTATTCAAAGTGACTGCTTGTCTGGATCTCTTAAAGGTATTTCCTGCCACTGATTCTCCAGCCATTTAAGTGACAATTTCCAGTCCGATGGTTTTGCATTTGTCAACATTAACCTTCTCATCTGCAGTCATAGGTTTATTCTATGATGTTACAGAAAATGTCTTCCATGCCCTTTTTCTTCCCCACAACAATATTTGAACTTGTTTGATTAATAAGTGTGTTGAACTTGTTTGATTAATAAGTGTGTTCCCGCATAACCATATTTCCTTCAAATTAGTGAGAGTATTACAACTCTCAGACTTTATCAATCTCTGCTATATTAAAATTGTTGTACTTTACTAAATTATCTGTAATATAAATATATAATATACAAAATTGACTTGTTTACGTATTATGTCAGGACCTCTTAACCTGGGCCATTCAAAAAACAATTGATTTTTTAAAAGATACATGTAGATGCACGTACCTTTTAAAAAGGGCACTCATGTTTTACAAACATTTTTTTTCAGTTAGAAAACTCATAGAGGAGAGTACCTTATGATAATATGGTTTATCAATAGAGAAACAGTGCTTCCCAACAGAATTCACTGACAGAGAAGAGCGCCTCCTGATGTCTGATTTTCAGATAGAGAAGAGTGCCTCCTGAGATAATTTGATGACACAGACAGGGAAGAATGCCTCCTAAAGTCCTATTATTTGATAGAATTTACAAAAAGACTCCTACATAACATGTAGTATACTGTGATAGAATTTACATACAGTGAAAAGTGCCATATTGTCAGGAAATTTCAGAGCAGACTATCAAGAGAAGTTAATGATATAAGGCATTGCTTGATCACACCAGTGTACATATATATGTAATGATTATGTATATAAAGCCAGTCTCTTCTAGAGTGTAATAAAGTGTGAATTATGTTTGTCATTTGAGTCATGCCATACCACTCCAGAATAGTTTTGAACAAAAATCTCACTAAATGTGAAGATGGAGCCTTATAGAAATATGATCAATTACAGTTTTTACACTGAAAACAATGTACTTTCATGTACTGTTACTGTATGGAGTTATGAACAAAGCTGTTGCATCATACTGATAACAGTGCTGACACTACAAAATGTCACAGACACTAGTAAATACTGCTGAAACATTCAATTATTCAACCAACTTACACTTTGTGCATTGCGTACCATGCATTAGTAATAGAGGAATATCAAATCTAAAATTAAAGTAAACTGAATCTTCTGAAGTTTTAGACAATTCATACAATTCAACCACTGAGTGTCTGGACAATATAACCCACCCACCCCCCCTTGCATTGATTTGAATGACATTTGACAGAGTACTTGCAGTAGATCTAGGGTGTACCATGGACAAGGTCATATCTATGAGGTCAAGGTCATAGTGAAGAATCAAAGTCTAACACAGGCTAAATCTTTTTTTATCTGTTTTTCAAACTTGCAGTTTGAATGAGTTGCCTAGTAGTACAGTACCAGAGGGTGTAACATAACCTATCAAAGATGTTACCTTCTTTTAATTTTGCATCATGACTTATTTATACATAATTACCATGAAAAGAGAGAAATAGTTTTATCTACATATCAAGGTCATTTCCTAGTAAGCACAAATTCAGTATCTGACAAAATCATGTCAAAGCCTAAAAAAACTATTCTCATAATAAATTCACAGTGAAACCGGAAATAGACTATAGGTTTCCACACTATCTGTTTGGGAAAATTGGGTTTTCCAAACTCCTGATACTTGAATGAAACCTACCATCGAGTATCGGTTTTATGAGCTGCAACTCAACTTCTACGGTCGGTGTTGCCCCATTTTTACCAGAGTTATTGTCCTTTAAAGAAAATTTCCAGTCCGTTTAATATGGATATTTTATAAAATTAATTTTCCCGTGTAAGAAAGTTGGTTTGCAGACTGTTTATCTCACCATTAGAGGTATTTGAATGAAAATTGGTACAGAGCTTTAGAATACTGAATTACGGGTCAAGTTTGAACATACATCGTGACTGTCCTTTTTCTATAAAAGGTGCTATTGCCGTTTGAAGAAAATGAGTTTTCTTGAATTATACATGTATCTGTAATTGCTACCAGTACAGATAATACAAGAAGAGCTTGAGAGTATATTGCCAATAACTTCTTGCCTTTTGAAGGAAATTTGTTTCCGGTCTTTTTACGAACATTTGACGTTTGAGGGAAGCTTTGTGTGAATGAGTTGGAGATAAAGTTTAATCATGGTTGATCGTTAACCTACATTTACAGCAGATATTGTTCTTTGAATTTCTATACTTTTTTTCTATCAATATAACAGTTACATATATAGATTTACCCTTAGTTCTTAGTCTTACTAGGTCAGTTTCAGTTCGAGGCCATGGGCAGAGAGACTTTGCAAAAGTCCAAGGAATGCTTGTGTCGCCTGCGAAGCGGTTTGATTATTATTCTAGAAAGTGGATCAAAATTCTTGAAAAGTAGGTCTAGGTCAAATATCTAGATCAAGGTCAAATTTTATGGTCTGTGTAGAAAGGTCTTGTCACAAGGAATACACATGTGAAATACCAGAGCCCTATCACTTACCAATCAAAAGATATATCCATTCTTAATTTTTTTGAAAAGTAGGTCAAATATGTAGGTCAAGGTCAAAAGGTAAAAAAAAATAATGATATGTGTAGAATGGCATTGTTACAAGGAAAATACATGTGAAATATCAAAGCCCTGTCACCTACCAAACAAAAGATATAGCCAATATTACTTTTCTTGAAAAGTAGGTCAAATATCTAGATCAAGGTCAAAAGGTCAAATTTAATGGTCTGTGTAGAAAGGTCTTGTCGGAAGGAATACACATGTGAAATATTGAAGCCCTATCACTTACCAATCAAAAGATATAGCGAATCTTATCTTTTTTTCAAAAGTAGGTCAAATATCTAGGTCAAGGTCACAAGGTCAAAAATTATGGTATGCGTAGAAAGGTCTTGCCACAAGGATTACACATGTGAAATATCAAAGTCCTAACACTCACCAATAAAAAGATATATCCATTCTGAATTTTTTTTGAAAAGTAGGTCAAATATGTAGGTCAAGGTCACTAGGTCAAAAATCACTGTATGTGTAGAAAGGTCTTGTCACAAGGAATACAGATGTGAAATATCAAAGTCCTATCACTAACCAATCAAAAGATATAGCGAATCTTATCTTTTTTTTCAAAAGAAGGTCAAATATCTAGGTCAAGGTCACAAGGTCAAAAATTATGGTATGTGTAGAAAGGTCTTGCCACAAGGATTGCACATGTGAAATATCAAAGCCCTATCACCTACCAATCAAAAGATATATCCATTTTTATTTTTTTTGAAAAGTAGGTCAGATATGTAGGTCAAGGTCACTAGGTCAAAAATTATGGTTTGTGTAGGAAGGTCTTGTCACAAGGAATACACATGTGAAATATCAAAGCCCTATCACTTACCAATCAAAAGTTATTGGCTGTGACACCCAAAGTGTGACAGACAGACAGACAGACAGACAGACGGACGGACAGACGGACGGACGGACGGACAGACGGACAGACGGACAACGGACAAAGTTATCCCTAAGTGTCGCTCTGCTTCGCAGGCGACACAATAAAAAAAGTATACCTGACCCCACAGCGAAATCAAGAAGACCGACGAAGACACAATTGTAGTCACGCAACCGTTTTGATTTAAAGAAAATAGATAAATTATAATAAAAATTCCAACGCAAAGCGCCGCACACACACACACACCCTCCCTCACACACACACACACACACACCCCCTCACACTCACACACACACACACACACACACACACACACAAAACAAAAACAAAAACAAAACAAAAAAACCAGGCTCTGAAAAATGGGGGGGGGGGATCCAGCTCGTAAAATTCTTCCTACACCCTCACTCCAACCGCTATAATAATCAAACTATTGTTCCCTAAAGAAAATGTTTGTGGTACATCGTCGCATTTTAGTTACTATAGTATGTACGTCCCCGATCATGAACGGAACTAGGAATGTTCCCAGAGGAAGGGGTCAATCGACCCGAGAACGATGATTTTAAAATAAAGTACAGATAAACGTTACGATAAAGGATTTTGATTTCGTGGGATGGAGACCCCCTTCCATCAACACCTCTGTAGACCCGCCCTTGTACATTTTTATTTCGTTTTTTTCTGAAATTTTGGAATAGATATGATAAAGTTCTGAGGTTTCATCTTTTTTTTTTCTTCAATAAGTCCCGACTTCTTCAAACCCGCTCACAGTAGATATACATTTTTTTTTATCTGCGCATTATTTTTATTTCCCAGATAATCCGGCCGTCCATGTGGAGTATAAGTATATTCGCGTATATTCGCGTATATTGCAGACTGAGATTTATCGATGAGAAATGAAGAATAACAAACATATATTTTCAAAAAATGAATTAAGAGTAAAGTAATGAAAATATTAATCAAAATTGGAAACCTGCATGCTTGAATATCCATATATCTGAGAGAAATGTGGCGGTGAGAAAATACGTCTAGGTCAACTTCTTTGAATTGACCTTGAGCTTGAAACAAACCAGGGGGGAATCACTTTGGTAAATTTAAAAGAAAATATAATAAAATCATGGACTTAAAAATACAATATTAGATTTGTTCACATAAACGGCGTTTTTATTTATGAAAAGTGCTTATCCGTAAGAGTGAGGAAATTGAAAACTTTTTTAGCGTATAAAGAACGGACACTTAAAGTAGGTACATTTTTTGCGCAACCTCAGAATTCTTTAATTTTTCATTCGGTTATTCGTAAAGATCTATCTCACAAATTGATGTAAAAATCTCAATGGCTGTATGACTAGATTTCGAGAAAATATACAGTAAATGAAAAAGTAAATTAAAAAATCAAATTCAAGGAATTGTGCTCCCCCGCTTTTGGGTGTTTGTCTTTAAAGAAATGCTTACAGACATCCCCCCGTTCTTAAGTTTTAATAATATTTCTCATATATTATCAACATTCTAAATATGAAAGATTAACTCCAAGAAAAGGTCAAAAGGTCCAAACTTTTGTTTTGTTTCCAAGGGACAGGGCTTATGAAAAGGTATGCAGATGTGAAATATTTAAGACCTATGATTTAAATTATTATCAAAAACTTATGGTCGAGGTTGAAGTTTTTAAATGTGGGTCAACCTCCATGGACAAGGTCACAAGGTCAGAATGTTGTTACCAACAGAAAGGTCTCATCCCAAGGAATACACTTGTGAAATGTGAAAGCCCCTATCATTTTCCATTAAAAAGTTATGGACAAGGTTATAGTTTTTTGAAAAGTAGGTCGAAATCAAAGGTCAAGGTCACAAGGTCAAAAATTTTGATATCCATGCAAAGGTCTTGTCACAAGGAATACACATGTGAAATATCAAAGCCCTATCACTTTCCATTCAAAAGTTATGATCAAGGTTAAAGTTTGTAATAAGTAGGTCAAAGTCCAAGTCCAAGGTCACAAGGTCGAAAATTTTGGTATCCATTGAAAGGTCTTGTCACAAGGAATACACATGTGAAATATCAAAGCACTATCACTTTCCATTCAAAAGTTATGGTCAAGGTTAAAGTTTTTAATAAGTAGGTCAAAGTCCAAGGTCAAGGTCACAAGGTCAAAAATTTTGGTATCCATGGAAAGGTCTTGTCACAAGGAATACACATGTGAAATATCAAAGCACTATCACTTTCTATTCAAAAGTTATGGTCAAGGTTAAAGCTTTCAATAAGTAGGTAAAAGTCCAAGGTCAAGGTCACAAGGTCAAAAATTTTGGTATCCATGGAAAGGTCTTGTCACAAGGAATACACATGTGAAATATCAAAGCCCTATCACTTACCATTCAAAAGTTATGCACAAGGTTAAAGTTTTTGTGACTGACGGACAGACGGACAAACGGACGGACGGACAGACGGACGGACGAACCGGTTTTAATGTCCCCGCGCTTTCGCGAAAGCGGGGGACAAAAAAGGCAAAAATCGACGGCGAGACTGCTGTGTTCACACGATAAAAACGTCTGTCTCGTACCGGCAGAAATAAAAAATAATGGGATACAATTATAGGGAAAATCTTACTGATTGATACCGTTATTTCGGTTTTTGCAAATATAGTACCCAACTAGATGGCTACTGTTGCAAGCAACAGACGGATTCCTCCTTTATTAGACCTTCCTCGGAACTGAAGTGTTAAAATCCGAAAAAAGAAGATGGAAAAAAGAATAGTTGCTTTAGTACCTTGTTCACTTCAGCAAATGAGTCAAAAGAGCTTATGTCTTATGTGGGACTCTTATTTATTTATCAACAAAATAGAAGAAAAAAATAATAAATACCTTTCATTTTTACGAAAGCTTTAAACTCCATGCTCTATCAATATCAGATCCTTTACAATTACTTTCTCAAAACAGAATTACACAATGATTTTGCAATGAGATAATTTCTATTAATAGAAAATGACAACAACATGAAAGTACAGATATGTAATGCTACTAAGAAAAAAAAAGAAACAGAGAACAGGAAGGAAAGAGTTATCTTTCCTACACTATGTTAAGTTCAAATAAGAAGGACTACTTGTGTGAAGAATAAATATCATAGGACAAAAAGTGAGAATTCTACAAGAGTAAATGATTGTTACGACTTTGAGAATGATTATTTGACCTTAAACCAATGTCATGAATGAAAGATAAGTATTGTGATCATTCTCATTAGGATTGATATTTATCTGAGCAAAGCTCAATATCTAACCAACCAAAGTCGGTTGTGACCTTGAAATCGAACAAATGACCTTAAGCCAAGGTCGTGGTGAAAGGCTTTGGTGCAAGGAATATTTGTGTAATGTTTGAACTCACAAGGTCAAATAATCTTTGTTTTATAGACTAAAGTTTGTTGTGACCTTGGGAATGAGAATTTGACCTTGGGTCAAGGTCAAGGTGAAAGAGCTTGACTGAACAATGATATGTATAAAGTTTGAACTCTGTAGGTCAAATAGTCTTTGTTCTAAAGGCAAAAATTTGTTGTGACCTTGAGAATCAAAATTTGACCTTGGGTCAAGGTCAAGGTGAAAGAGCTTGGTTTAATGATAATATGTATGGAGTTTGAACTCTGAAGGTCAAATATTCTTTGTTCTAAAGGAAAAAACTTGTATTGACCTTGAGAATGAAAATTTGACCTTGAAAGTAGGTCAACATTAAATGACCACCTATAAGTAAACTACTATCAAAGTTTCAACTCAAAATCTCAAAAACTGTTGAAATTGGCACTGTGCCAATTTAAAGTTCCATTTTCAACTCGGAATAGCGCGAAAACCGTAAATATTTTATCGAGCATGTAAGCAAGTAAAAGTTTACAATTTTCCCAAAGAGCATTTTAAAACAAATTTCGTTCAAATCGTACGGTTAGTTTAGGTGTAATAAGTGTTTAAAGATTTGACCTTTGATGACCTCCAGCGGGGGCATTGGTGAGCTTATCGACAAGCAAAAAATGGTTAAAGAAGATATTGGTATGCTCTTTCGGATGGTACCATCCCTTCTGCTCTGTGTTAAAAGACCTTTGAATAAAGTGTCTGGAAATGATGAGGGGGTAAGAATAAAAATAATAATAATAATAAGAATAATAATAAGAATAAAGAAAAGACATTGCAATAACAGAAAGGTTTCCGACGGAATAGTCGGAATCCTTAATAATAAGAATAAAGAAAAGACAATACAATAACAGAAAGGATTCCGACGGAAATCGGAATCCTTAATAAATGGAAGGATGGAGGTTCCTGTGGACATAGCAGACGGATTCCTCTCATTTTCATCTTGTTAAGAACAGAAATGAAAATTGAAAAAATGCGAAAATGACTGGCCGCAGCTGGACTCGAACCAGGTACCTTCACCAAGGTAGGCCCCATCGTATCTTGTACATGTAATGTCAGGTCACATGGTTGAATTGACCAATGAAATTTGTAACACATCCTGGGTCATGCATATTAATTATGTGAGGGATTTTCCAATGAATCATGACAATATAGCAAGTGTTTTCAAACTGGTACATGTATTCGATATTTCTTGATTCTGTTAGAAAACATTTTGAACTAATACATACTCGTATAAATTTTGAAATGAAAACAATGTTGAAGCACTGTACTTAATGTTTGCTTACGAATGAAAAAAAATGAGGGGAAAAATGGCCGAGGCCGGTATCGAACCCCGGACCCTCCGATTCGAAGTCTGACGCTCTACCGCTGAGCTATTGCAGAATTGACAAAACTTCGCATCAAAAGTCTTTAGAAGGATGAAATCTTGCGACTATGATATGACTCAACATGTCGAGCATGTTCCGAATGATAAATCTTTATCGATCGATTCTATTTACAGGTTTGTATTCAGGAGTAAACAACACAGAATTTCATAAAATGTATTTTTTTATTTGACTTTCATTGACCATGTATGTAGAGAATAAAATTATGAATCAATAAATTGTGTTTGCTTCTTTTGCAAGGGCGGATCTAGACAGGGTAGGTGAAAACAGGTATGTACACGTATGTAACATGTAAGTCGGAGGGGGGGGGGGGCAAAAACTTATCAACCTCCCCCTTTCGAAGGACTAGCCTATGTCATTGGATAAACAAACCGTCAAAGATCTTGTACAGTTATTTCAAAGATTGACGAATTCAAAAAGAAACAGACAAACAAACGAGAAAAAAAATGCCCAAGGGGGCCACATTGCTCCGTCAAAGGTCTGGTACAGTTGTTTCAAATATTAAGGAATTTAATAAGAAAAAGACAAACAAACAAACAAACAAACAAAAAAAAAAAAAAAAAAAAAAAAAAACAAGAGGCCCAAGGGAGCCATATTGCTCAGTCAAAAGTCTTGTACAGTTGTTTCAAAGATTGCCGAATCAAAAAAGAAAAAACAAACAAAAAAGCAAAACAAATGAAAACAAAACAAAACAAACAAGAGGCCCAAGGGGGCGACATTGCTCCGTCAAAGGTCTTGTACAGTTGTTTCAAAGATTGTCGAATGAAAAAAAGAGGCCTAAGGTGGCCATATATACACGTTGAAGTCAATGACATTGAAATAAATATGCGCAATATGAAATGTGTTTTTCTTCTGAATAAAAAGCTATGAATAGGACTGACTTGTTGCATGAACGATCGATAATTCTTGTAATGCTGAATCAGCCATTTGTATTTCTCCGTCTGTATATCAAAAATAAAAACCACTAACATTCAGGAACTCCAATGGCTATGTGGATAGGGCGTTGGACTGCTGGCCCAAGGGTACCGGGTTCGATCCCCAGTCTGGACGTTTTTTGTTTTTTTTTTTTCGCCGATCGTCTGCGTTTCTGTCTAGTACTCTCTCTATCTGTTCGTATGTCTGTTCGTTCTTCTATCGTTGTCAGTCTATCTAACACTGTCTATCTTACACTGTCAGTCTGTCTGTCTGGTCCATGCTGCAAATTTACCAGTTAATTTAAATGATGCTATTCAATTTTAAGACATTTTTAAAACATTCAATTAGAAAATGACAACAGCATGAAAGTACAGACAAGTCATGGTACGAAGAGAAATAGAAATAAAAGATTTATCTTTCTTAGATCATGTAAAGTTCATATAAGAAGGACCTCGTTTGTGAAGTAGAAGTAGTGTGGGACAAACACTTTGTATTTAACAAGTAAATGTTGTTATGACATTGAGAATGAAATTTTCACCTTGAACCAAGGTCAAGGAAAAAAGATGAGTATAGAATATCATTTTCTTCAAAATATATATGAAATTGAATAAAGCTCAATATTTTATCAACAAAAGACTGTTATGACCTTGAAATCGAACGAATGACCTTTGGTCAAGGTCAATGTGACAGGACTTACTGCAAGGAATATTTGTACCCAGTTGGCACTCTCAATGTCAAACAGTCTTTGTTTTATAGACAAAAATGCTGTTGTGACCTTGAGAATGAGAATTTGACCTTGGATCAAGGTCAAGGTGAAAGAGCTTGGCTTAACAATTATATGTATGAAGTTTGAACTCTGAAGGTCAAATAGTCTTTGTTCTATAAGCAAAAGTTTCATGTGACCTTGAGAATAAAAATTTGACCTTGAAAAGAGGGTCAACATTAAATGACTATCTATAAGTGACCTAACATCCAAGTTTCAACTCAAAGTCTCAAAAATTGTAGAAATTGGCACCTTGCCAATTTAAGGTTCCATTTTCAACTTGAAATAGCTTGAAAACTGTAAATATTTTATGGAGCATGTAAGCGTATAAAAGTTTGCAAATTTCTCAAAGAACAATATAAAACAAATTTTGTTCAAATCGTACGGTTAGTAAAGGAGTTATAAGAGTTTAAAGATTTGACCGCTGATGACCTCAAGCGGGGGAATATGTGAACTTTTCGACAAGAAAAAAATATTAAATTAAGATCTTTATTTGCTCTTTTACATGATACTTTCCATTTTATCATATGATGCGGTACTTTGATGTAACGTCACTGGATTGGCTTGGGGGTAAGAATAATAATAATAATAACTAGATGGCTACTGTTGCAAGCAACAGACGGATTCCTCCTTTTTTAGACCTTCCTCGGAACTGAAGTGTTAAAATCCGAATAAAGAAGATGGAAAAAAGAATAGTTGCTTTAGTACCTTATTCACTTCAGCAAATGAGTCAAAAGAGCTTATGTCTAATTGGGGACTCTTGTTTATTTATCAACAAAATAGAAGAAAAAATAATAAATACCTTTCATGTTTACGAAAGCTTTAAACTCCATGCACAATCAATATCTAATCCTTTACAATGACTTTCTCAAAAAAGAATTGCACAATGATTTTGCAATGAGATAATTTCTATTAATAAAATGACAACAACATGAAACTACTGATATGTAATGCTACTAAGAATAATAAAGAAAGAAACAGAGAACAAGAATAAAAGAGTTATCTATCTTACTATGTAAAGTTCAAATAAGAAGTACTACTTGTGTGAAGAATAAATAGTTAAGGACAAAATCCTGTGAATTCTAAATGAGTAAATGTCTGTTATGAACTTGAAAAAGCTAATTTGACCTTTAACCAAGGTCATGGATAAAAGATAAGCATTTGAATTTATTCTCATCAAGAGTCCTCTTAATCTAATCAAAGCTCAATATTATATCGACAAAAGTCTGTTGTGACCTTGAAATCGAACAAATGACCTTGGGTCAAGGTCAAGGTGAAAGGACTTGATGCAAGGAATATTTGCGCCAAGTTTGAACTCTCAAGGTCAAATGGTCTTTGTTCTATAGGCAAAAGTTTGTTGTGACCTTGAGAATCAAAATTTGACCTTGGGCCAAGGTCAAGGTGAAAGGGCTTGGCTCAATGATTGTATTTATGAAGTTTGAACTGTCAAGGTCAAATAGTCTTTGTTCTATAGGCAAAAGTTTGTTGTGACCTTGAGAATCATAATGTGACCTCGAAACTAGGTCATCATCAATGACTACCTATTAGTAGCCTACCATCCAAGTTTCAACTCAAAATCTCAAAAACTGTAGAAATTGGCACTGTGCCAATTTAAAGTTCCATTTTCAACTCAAAATAGCAGGAAAACCGTAAATATTTTATCGAGCATGTAAGCGTATAAAAGTTTGCAAATTTCCCAAAGATCAATATAAAACAAATTTTGTTCAAATCCGACAGTTAGTTAAGGAGTTATAAGAGTATAAAGATTTGACCTTTGATGACCTCCAGCGGGGGCATATGTGAACCATTTGACAAGAAAAAAAATTTCATCCAAGATCTTCATATGCTCTTTCACATGGTACTTTCCGTTTTTTCATATGATGCTGTACTTTTTTGTAAAGTGTCCGGAACGGTTTGGGGGTAAGAATAATAATAATAATAAGAATAACTAGATGGCTACTGTTGCAAGCAACAGACGGATTCCTCCTTTATTAGACCTTCCTCGGAACTGAAGTGTTAAAATCCGAATAAAGAAGATGGAAAAAAGAATAGTTGCTTTTGTACCTAATTCACTTCAGCAAATGAGGCAAAGGAGCTTATGTCTAATTTGGGACTCTTATTTATTTATCGACAAAATAGAAGAAAAAGATTATGAATACCTTTCAAGTTTAGGAGGGCTTTAAACTCCTAGATCTATTCTATCCATTTTGATTCATTTTAAATAACTATCCCAAAAAGAATTGCACAATGAATTAGCAATGAGAAAATTCCTATAAATAGAGAATGACAACAGCATGAAAGTACAGACAAGTAATGCCACTAAGATAAAAAAGGAAACATAGAACAAGAATAAAAGAGTTATCTATCTTACTATGTAAAGTTCAAATAAGAAGCACTACTTGTGTGAAGAATAAATATTTAAGAGCAAAATTCTCTCAATCCTACAAGAGTAAATGTTTGTTATGACCTTGAAAAAATTTATTTGACCTTGAACCAAGGTCATGGATGAAAGATAAGCATTTTAGTTTATTCTCATCAATATTCCTTTTCATCTATTCAAAGCTCAATATTTTATCAACAAAAGTCTTTTGTGACCTTGAAATCGAACAAATGACCTTGGGTGAAGGTCAAGGTGAAAGGACTTGATGCAAGGAACATTTGCGCAAAGTTTGAACTCTCAAGATCAAATGGTCTTTGTTCTATGGGAAAATTTTTGTTGTGACCTTGAGAATGAGAATTTGACCTTGGGTCAAGGTCAAGGTGATAGGGCTTGGATCAATGATTGTATTTATGAAGTTTGAACTGTCAAGGTCAAATAGTCTTTGTTCTATAGGCAAAAGTTTGTTGTGACCTTGAGAATCATAATTTGACCTTGAAACTAGTTCATCATCAATGACTACCTATAAGTAACCTACCATCCAAGTTTCAACTCAAAATCTCAAAAACTGTAGAAATTGGCACTGTGCCAATTTAAAGTTCCATTTTCAACTCAAAATAGCGCGAAAACCGTAAATATTTTATCGAGCATGTAAGCGTATAAAAGTTTGCAAATTTCCTAAAGAACAATTTAAAACAAATTTCATTAAAATCGCACGGTTACTTTAGGAGTTATAAGGTTTTAAAGATTTTACCTTTGATGACCTCTAGCGGGGGCATATGTGAACTTTTCGACAAGAAAAAAAATTTAAATGAAGATCTTTATTTGCTCTTTCACATGATACTTTCCATTTTATCATATGATGCGGTACTTTGTTGTAACGTCTCTGGATTGGCTTGGGGGTAAGAATAATAATAATAATAAGAATAATAAGAATAAAGAAAAGACAATACAATAACAGAAAGGATTCCGACGGAAGTCGGAATCCTTAATAATAAGAATAAAGAAAAGACAATACAATAACAGAAAGGATTCCGACGGAAGTCGGAATCCTTAATAATAAGAATAATAAGAATAAAGAAAAGACAATACAATAACAGAAAGGATTCCGACGGAAATCGGAATCCTTAATAAATGGAAGGATGGAGGTTCCTGTGGACATAGCAGACGGATTCCTCTCATTTTCATCTTGTTAAGAACAGAAATGAAAATTGAAAAAATGCGAAAATGACTGGCCGCAGCTGGACTCGAACCAGGTACCTTCACCAAGGTAGGCCCCATCGTATCTTGTACATGTAATGTCAGGTCACATGGTTGAATTGACCAATGAAATTTGTAACACATCCTGGGTCATGCATATTAATTATGTGAGGGATTTTCCAATGAATCATGACAATATAGCAAGTGTTTTCAAACTGGTACATGTATTCGATATTTCTTGATTCTGTTAGAAAACATTTTGAACTAATACATACTCGTATAAATTTTGAAATGAAAACAATGTTGAAGCACTGTACTTAATGTTTGCTTACGAATGAAAAAAAAAATGAGGGGAAAAATGGCCGAGGCCGGTATCGAACCCCGGACCCTCCGATTCGAAGTCTGACGCTCTACCGCTGAGCTATTGCAGAATTGACAAAACTTCGCATCAAAAGTCTTTAGAAGGATGAAATCTTGCGACTATGATATGACTCAACATGTCGAGCATGTTCCGAATGATAAATCTTTATCGATCGATTCTATTTACAGGTTTGTATTCAGGAGTAAACAACACAGAATTTCATAAAATGTATTTTTTTATTTGACTTTCATTGACCATGTATGTAGAGAATAAAATTATGAATCAATAAATTGTGTTTGCTTCTTTTGCAAGGGCGGATCTAGACAGGGTAGGTGAAAACAGGTATGTACACGTATGTAACATGTAAGTCGGAGGGGGGGGGCAAAAACTTATCAACCTCCCCCTTTCGAAGGACTAGCCTATGTCATTGGATAAACAAACCGTCAAAGATCTTGTACAGTTATTTCAAAGATTGACGAATTCAAAAAGAAACAGACAAACAAACGAGAAAAAAAATGCCCAAGGGGGCCACATTGCTCCGTCAAAGGTCTTGTACAGTTGTTTCAAATATTAAGGAATTTAATAAGAAAAAGACAAACAAACAAACAAACAAACAAAAAAAAAAACAAAACAAAAAAAAACAAGAGGCCCAAGGGAGCCATATTGCTCAGTCAAAAGTCTTGTACAGTTGTTTCAAAGATTGCCGAATCAAAAAAGAAAAAAAAAAACAAACAAACAAACAAAAAAGCAAAACAAATGAAAACAAAACAAAACAAAACAAAACAAACAAGAGGCCCAAGGGGGCCACATTGCTCCGTCAAAGGTCTTGTACATTTGTTTCAAAGATTGACGAATTAAAAAAAACCAAGACATACAAACAAAAAAAAAAAAAAACCCAAGAAGCCCAAGGGGGCCACATTGCTCCGTCAAAGGTCTTGTACAGTTGTTTCAAAGATTGTCGAATGAAAAAAAGAGGCCTAAGGTGGCCATATATACACGTTGAAGTCAATGACATTGAAATAAATATGCGCAATATGAAATGTGTTTTTCTTCTGAATAAAAAGCTATGAATAGGACTGACTTGTTGCATGAACGATCGATAATTCTTGTAATGCTGAATCAGCCATTTGTATTTCTCCGTCTGTATATCAAAAATAAAAACCACTAACATTCAGGAACTCCAATGGCTATGTGGATAGGGCGTTGGACTGCTGGCCCAAGGGTACCGGGTTCGATCCCCAGTCTGGACGTTTTTTGTTTTTTTTTTTTTCGCCGATCGTCTGCGTTTCTGTCTAGTACTCTCTCTATCTGTTCGTATGTCTGTTCGTTCTTCTATCGTTGTCAGTCTATCTAACACTGTCTATCTTACACTGTCAGTCTGTCTGTCTGGTCCATGCTGCAAATTTACCAGTTAATTTAAATGATGCTATTCAATTTTAAGACATTTTTAAAACATTCAATTAGAAAATGACAACAGCATGAAAGTACAGACAAGTCATGGTACGAAGAGAAATAGAAATAAAAGATTTATCTTTCTTAGATCATGTAAAGTTCATATAAGAAGGACCTCGTTTGTGAAGTAGAAGTAGTGTGGGACAAACACTTTGTATTTAACAAGTAAATGTTGTTATGACATTGAGAATGAAATTTTCACCTTGAACCAAGGTCAAGGAAAAAAGATGAGTATAGAATATCATTTTCTTCAAAATATATATGAAATTGAATAAAGCTCAATATTTTATCAACAAAAGACTGTTATGACCTTGAAATCGAACGAATGACCTTTGGTCAAGGTCAATGTGACAGGACTTACTGCAAGGAATATTTGTACCCAGTTGGCACTCTCAATGTCAAACAGTCTTTGTTTTATAGACAAAAATGCTGTTGTGACCTTGAGAATGAGAATTTGACCTTGGATCAAGGTCAAGGTGAAAGAGCTTGGCTTAACAATTATATGTATGAAGTTTGAACTCTGAAGGTCAAATAGTCTTTGTTCTATAAGCAAAAGTTTCATGTGACCTTGAGAATAAAAATTTGACCTTGAAAAGAGGGTCAACATTAAATGACTATCTATAAGTGACCTAACATCCAAGTTTCAACTCAAAGTCTCAAAAATTGTAGAAATTGGCACCTTGCCAATTTAAGGTTCCATTTTCAACTTGAAATAGCTTGAAAACTGTAAATATTTTATGGAGCATGTAAGCGTATAAAAGTTTGCAAATTTCTCAAAGAACAATATAAAACAAATTTTGTTCAAATCGTACGGTTAGTAAAGGAGTTATAAGAGTTTAAAGATTTGACCGCTGATGACCTCAAGCGGGGGAATATGTGAACTTTTCGACAAGAAAAAAATATTAAATTAAGATCTTTATTTGCTCTTTTACATGATACTTTCCATTTTATCATATGATGCGGTACTTTGATGTAACGTCACTGGATTGGCTTGGGGGTAAGAATAATAATAATAATAATAATAAGAACTAGATGGCTACTGTTGCAAGCAACAGACGGATTCCTCCTTTATTAGACCTTCCTTGGAACTGAAGTGCTAAAATCCAAATAAAGAAGATGGAAAAAAGAATAGTTGCTTTAGTACCATATTAACTTCAGCAAATGAGTCAAAAGAGCTTGTATCTAATTTGGGACTCTTATTTATTTATCAAGAAAATAGAAGAAAAAAAAAAAACCTTTCAATTTTACGAAAGCTTTAAACTCCATGCTCAATCAATATCTAATCCTTTACAATGACTTTCTCAAAAAAGAATTGCACAATGATTTTGCAATGAGATAATTTCTATTAATAGAAAATGACAACAACATGAAACTACTGATATGTAATGCTACTAAGATTAAAAAAGAAAGAAACAGAGAACAAGAATAAAAGAGTTATCTATCTTACTATGTAAAGTTCAAATAAGAAGTACTACTTGTGTGAAGAATGAATAGTTAAGGACAAAATCCTGTGAATTCTACTAGAGTAAATGTTTGTTATGACCTTGAAAAAGTTTATTTGACTTTAACCAAGGTCATGGATAAAAGATAAGCATTTGAGTTTATTCTCACCAAGACTCCTCTTAATCTAATCAAAGCTCAATATTTTATCGACAAAAGTCTGTTGTGACCTTGAAATCGAACCAATGACCTTGGGTCAAGGTCAAGGTGAAAGGACTTGATGCAAGGAATATTTGCGCCAAGTTTGAACTCTCAAGGTCAAATGGTCTTTGTCCTGTAGGAAAAAGTTTGTTGTGACCTTGAGAATGAAAATTTGACCTTGGGGCAAGGTCAAGGTGAAAGGGCTTGGCTCAATGATTGTATTTATAAAGTTTGAACTGTCAAGGTCAAATAGTCTTTGTTCTATAGGCAAAAGTTTGTTGTGACCTTGAGAATCATAATGTGACCTTGAAAGTAGGTCATCATCAATGACTAAGTATAAGTAACCTACCATCCAAGTTTCAACTCAAAATCTGAAAAACTGTAGAAATTGGCACTGTGCCAATTTAAAGTTCCATTTTTAACTCGATATAGCGCGAAAACCGTAAATATTTTGTCGAGCATGTAAGTGTAAAAAAGTTTGCAAATTTCCCAAAGAACATTTTAAAACCAATTTGGTTCAAATCGTACGGTTAGTTTAGGAGTTACAAGAGTTTAAAGATTTGACGTTTGGTGACCTCTAGCGGGGGCATATGTGAACTTTTCGACAACAAAAAAAATTTCAATTGAGATCTTTGTATGTTCTTTCACATGGTGCTATTCGTTTTATCACATGAAGCGGAATTTGTTTGTAAAGTGACCGGAACGATGAGGAGGTAAGAATAATAATAAGAATAACTAGATGGCTACTGTTGCAAGCAACAGACGGATTCCTCCTTTATTTGACCTTCCTCGGAACTGAAGTGTTAAAATCCGAATAAAGAAGATGGAAAAATGAATAGTTGCTTTTGTACCTTATTCACTTCAGCAAATGAGTCTTAAGAGCTTTAGTCTAATTTGGGACTCTCATTTATTTATCAACATAATAGAACAAAAAGATAATAAATACCTTTTATGTTTACAAAAGCTTTATACTCCATGATCTATCAATTCTAAATCCTTTAAAATTACTATCTCAAAACAGAATTGCACAATTATTTTGCAATGAGAGCATTTCTATAAATAGAAAATGACAATAGATTCAAAATACAGCAAAGTAATGCTACTAAGAAAAAAAAAAAAAAAAACAGAGACCAAGAGTAAAAGAGTTATGTTTCTTATACTATGTTATGTTCAAATAAGAAAGTCTTTTTGTGTGAAGAATAAATAGCGTAGGACAAAAACTGCTAATTCTACAAGAGTTAGTTTGTTATGACCCTGAGAATGATCATTTGACCGTGAATAAAGGTCACGGAAAAAAGATAAGTATTCGAGGTAATTCTTTTCAAGATTGATCTTAATCTGATCAAAGCTCAATATTTTATCAACCAAAGTATTTTGTGATCTTGAAATCGAACAAATGACCTTGGGGTCAAGGTCAAGGTAAAAGGGCTTGATGCAAGGAATATTTGTGTTATGTTTGAACTCTTAAGGTCAAATAGTCTTTGTTCTATAGGCAAAAGTTTGTTGTGACCTTGAGAATCAAAATTTGACCTTGGGTCAAGGTCAAGGTGAAAGAGCGTGGCTTAGCGATAATATGTATGAAGTTTGAACTCTGAAGGTCAAATAGTCTTTATTCTATAGGCAAAAGTATGTTGTGACCTTGCGAATCAAAATTTGACCTTGGGTCAAGGTCAAGGTGAAAGAGCTTGGCTTAACGATAGTATTTACGAAGTTTGAACGCTGAAGGTCAAATAGTCTTTGTTCTATAGGCAAAAGTATGTTGTGACCTTGAGAATCAAAATTTGACCTTGGGTCAAGGTCAAGGTGAAAGAGCTTCGCTAAACGATAGTATGTATGAAGTTTGAACTCTGAAGGTCAAGTACTCTTTGTTCTATAGGCCAAAATTTGTTGTGACCTTGAGAATAAAAATTTGACCTTGAAAGTAGGTCAGCATTAAATGTCTACCTATAAGTAACCTACCATCCAAGTTTCAACTCAAAATCTCAAAAAATGTAGAAATTGGCACTGTGCCAATTTAAAGTTCCATTTTCAACTCTGAATAGCGCGAAAACCGTATATATTTTATCGAGCATGTAAGCGTATAAAAGTTTGCAAATTTCCCAAAGAACAATATAAAACAAATTTTGTTCATATCCGACGGTTACTTAAGGAGTTATAAGAGTTTAAAGATTTGACATTTGATGACCTCCAGCGGGGGCATATGTGAACCATTTGACAAGAAAAAAAAAATTCATTCAAGATCTTCAGATGCTCTTTCACATGGTACTTTCCGTTTTTTCATATGATGCTGTACTTTTTTGTAAAGTGTCCGGAACGGTTTGGGGGTAAGAATAATAATAATAATAAGAATAATAATAAGAATAAAGAAAAGACAATACAATAACAGAAAGGATTCCGACGGAAGTCGGAATCCTTAATAATAAGAAGAAAGAAAAGACAATACAATAACAGAAAGGATTCCGACGGAATAGTCGGAATCCTTAATAAAGAAAAGACAATACAATAACAGAAAGGATTCCGACGGAAGTCGGAATCCTTAATAATAAGAATAATAAGAATAAAGAAAAGACAATACAATAACAGAAAGGATTCCGACGGAAATCGGAATCCTTAATAAATGGAAGGATGGAGGTTCCTGTGGACATAGCAGACGGATTCCTCTCATTTTCATCTTGTTAAGAACAGAAATGAAAATTGAAAAAATGCGAAAATGACTGGCCGCAGCTGGACTCGAACCAGGTACCTTCACCAAGGTAGGCCCCATCGTATCTTGTACATGTAATGTCAGGTCACATGGCTGAATTGACCAATGAAATTTGTAACACATCCTGGGTCATGCATATTAATTATGTGAGGGATTTTCCAATGAATCATGACAATATAGCAAGTGTTTTCAAACTGGTGCATGTATTCGATATTTCTTGATTCTGTTAGAAAACATTTTGAACTTTGAACTAATACATACTCGTATAAATTTTGAAATGAAAACAATGTTGAAGCACTGTACTTAATGTTTGCTTACGAATGAAAAAAAAATGAGGGGAAAAAATGGCCGAGGCCGGTATCGAACCCCGGACCCTCCGATTCGAAGTCTGACGCTCTACCGCTGAGCTATTGCAGAATTGACAAAACTCAGCATCAAAAGTCTTTAGAAGGATGAAATCTTGCGACTATGATATGACTCAACATGCCGAGCATGTTCCGAATGATAAATCTTTATCGATCGATTCTATTTACAGGTTTGTATTCAGGAGTAAACAACACAGAATTTCATAAAATGTATTTTTTTATTTGACTTTCATTGACCATGTATGTAGAGAATAAAATTATGAATCAATAAATTGTGTTTGCTTCTTTTGCAAGGGCGGATCTAGACAGGGTAGGTGAAAACAGGTATGTACACGTATGTAACATGTAAGTCGGAGGGGGGGGGGGCAAAAACTTATCAACCTCCCCCTTTCGAAGGGCTAGCCTATGTCATTGGATAAACAAACCGTCAAAGATCTTGTACAGTTATTTCAAAGATTGACGAATTCAAAAAGAAACAGACAAACAAACGAGAAAAAAAAAATGCCCAAGGGGGCCACATTGCTCCGTCAAAGGTCTTGTACAGTTGTTTCAAATATTAAGGAATTTAATAAGAAAAAGACAAACAAACAAACAAACAAAAAAAAAAGAAAAAAAAAAGAAAAAACAAGAGGCCCAAGGGAGCCATATTGCTCAGTCAAAAGTCTTGTACAGTTGTTTCAAAGATTGCCGAATCAAAAAAGAAAAAAAAAAAAAAACAAACAAACAAACAAGCAAAACAAATGAAAAAAACAACAAAACAAAACAAACAAGAGGCCCAAGGGGGCCACATTGCTCCGTCAAAGGTCTTGTACAGTTGTTTCAAAGATTGACGAATTAAAAAAAACCAAGACATACAAAAAAAAAAAAAAAAAAAAAAAAAAACCCAAGAAGCCCAAGGGGGCCACATTGCTCCGTCAAAGGTCTTGTACAGTTGTTTCAAAGATTGACGAATGAAAAAAAAGAGGCCTAAGGTGGCCATATATACACGTTGAAGGCAATGACATTGAAATAAATATGCGCAATATGAAATGTGTTTTTCTTCTGAATAAAAAGCTATGAATAGGACTGACTTGTTGCATGAACGATCGATAATTCTTGTAATGCTGAATCAGCCATTTGTATTTCTCCGTCTGTATATTAAAAATAAAAACCACTAACTTTCAGGAACTCCAATGGCTATGTGGATAGGGCGTTGGACTGCTGGCCCAAGGGTACCGGGTTCGATCCCCAGTCTGGACGTTTTTTGTTTTTTTTTTTTCGCCGATCGTCTGCGTTTCTGTCTAGTACTCTCTCTATCTGTTCGTATGTCTGTTCGTTCTTCTATCGTTGTCAGTCTATCTAACACTGTCTATCTTACACTGTCAGTCTGTCTGTCTGGTCCATGCTGCAAATTTACCAGTTAATTTAAATGATGCTATTCAATTTTAAGACATTTTTAAAACATTCAATTAGAAAATGACAACAGTATGAAAGTACAGACAAGTCATGGTACGAAGAGAAATAGAAATAAAAGATTTATCTTTCTTAGATCATGTAAAGTTCCTATAAGAAGGACCTCGTTTGTGAAGTAGAAGTAGTGTGGGACAAACACTGTGTATTTAACAAGTAAATGTTGTTATGACATTGAGAATGAAAGTTTCACCTTGAACCAAGGTCAAGGAAAAAAGATGAGTATAGAATATCATTTTCTTCAAAATATATATGAAATTGAATAAAGCTCAATATTTTATCAACAAAAGACTGTTATGACCTTGAAATCGAACGAATGACCTTTGGTCAAGGTCAATGTGACAGGACTTACTGCAAGGAATATTTGTACCCAGTTGGCACTCTGAAGTCAAAGTCTATGTTTTATAGGCAAAAATGCTGTTGTGACCTTGAGAATGAGAATTTGACCTTGGATCAAGGTCAAGGTGAAAGAGCTTGGCTTAACAATTATATGTATGAAGTTTGAACTCTGAAGGTCAAATAGTCTTTGTTCTATAAGCAAAAGTTTCATGTGACCTTGAGAATAAAAATTTGACCTTGAAAAGAGGGTCAACATTAAATGACTATCTATAAGTGACCTAACATCCTAGTTTCAACTCAAAGTCTCAAAAATTGTAGAAATTGGCACCTTGCCAATTTAAGGTTCCATTTTCAACTTGAAATAGCTTGAAAACTGTAAATATTTTATGGAGCATGTAAGAGTATAAAAGTTTGCAAATTTCTCAAAGAACAATATAAAACAAATTTTGTTCAAATCGTAAGGTTAGTAAAGGAGTTATAAGAGTTTAAAGATTTGACCGCTGATGACCTCAAGCGGGGGCATATGTGAACTTTTCGACAAGAAAAAAATATTAAATTAAGATCTTTATTTGCTCTTTTACATGATACTTTCCATTTTATCATATGATGCGGTACTTTGATGTAACGTCACTGGATAGGCTTGGGGGTAAGAATAATAATAATAATAAGAATAATAAGAATAAAGAAAAGACAATACAATAACAGAAAGGATTCCGACGGAAATCGGAATCCTTAATAAATGGAAGGATGGAGGTTCCTGTGGACATAGCAGACGGATTCCTCTCATTTTCATCTTGTTAAGAACAGAAATGAAAATTGAAAAAATGCGAAAATGACTGGCCGCAGCTGGACTCGAACCAGGTACCTTCACCAAGGTAGGCCCCATCGTATCTTGTACATGTAATGTCAGGTCACATGGCTGAATTGACCAATGAAATTTGTAACACATCCTGGGTCATGCATATTAATTATGTGAGGGATTTTCCAATGAATCATGACAATATAGCAAGTGTTTTCAAACTGGTACATGTATTCGATATTTCTTGATTCTGTTAGAAAACATTTTGAACTAATACATACTCGTATAAATTTTGAAATGAAAACAATGTTGAAGCACTGTACTTAATGTTTGCTTACGAATGAAAAAAAAATGAGGGGAAAAAATGGCCGAGGCCGGTATCGAACCCCGGACCCTCCGATTCGAAGTCTGACGCTCTACCGCTGAGCTATTGCAGAATTGACAAAACTTTGCATCAAAAGTCTTTAGAAGGATGAAATCTTGCGACTATGATATGACTCAACATGCCGAGCATGTTCCGAATGATAAATCTTTATCGATCGATTCTATTTACAGGTTTGTATTCAGGAGTAAACAACACAGAATTTCATAAAATGTATTTTTTTATTTGACTTTCATTGACCATGTATGTAGAGAATAAAATTATGAATCAATAAATTGTGTTTGCTTCTTTTGCAAGGGCGGATCTAGACAGGGTAGGTGAAAACAGGTATGTACACGTATGTAACATGTAAGTCGGAGTGGGGGGGGGGGGGGCAAAAACTTATCAACCTCCCCCTTTCGAAGGGCTAGCCTATGTCATTGGATAAACAAACCGTCAAAGATCTTGTACAGTTATTTCAAAGATTGACGAATTCAAAAAGAAACAGACAAACAAACGAGAAAAAAAAAATGCCCAAGGGGGCCACATTGCTCCGTCAAAGGTCTTGTACAGTTGTTTCAAATATTAAGGAATTTAATAAGAAAAAGACAAACAAACAAACAAACAAAAAAAAAAAAAGAAAAAAAAAAGAAAAAACAAGAGGCCCAAGGGAGCCATATTGCTCAGTCAAAAGTCTTGTACAGTTGTTTCAAAGATTGCCGAATCAAAAAAGAAAAAAAAAAACAAACAAACAAACAAGCAAAACAAATGAAAAAAAAAAAACAAAACAAAACAAACAAGAGGCCCAAGGGGGCCACATTGCTCCGTCAAAGGTCTTGTACAGTTGTTTCAAAGATTGACGAATTAAAAAAAACCAAGACATACAAAAAAAAAAAAAACAAAAAAACCCAAGAAGCCCAAGGGGGCCACATTGCTCCGTCAAAGGTCTTGTACAGTTGTTTCAAAGATTGACGAATGAAAAAAAAGAGGCCTAAGGTGGCCATATATACACGTTGAAGGCAATGACATTGAAATAAATATGCGCAATATGAAATGTGTTTTTCTTCTGAATAAAAAGCTATGAATAGGACTGACTTGTTGCATGAACGATCGATAATTCTTGTAATGCTGAATCAGCCATTTGTATTTCTCCGTCTGTATATTAAAAATAAAAACCACTAACATTCAGGAACTCCAATGGCTATGTGGATAGGGCGTTGGACTGCTGGCCCAAGGGTACCGGGTTCGATCCCCAGTCTGGACGTTTTTTGTTTTTTTTTTTTCGCCGATCGTCTGCGTTTCTGCCTAGTACTCTCTCTATCTGTTCGTATGTCTGTTCGTTCTTCTATCGTTGTCAGTCTATCTAACACTGTCTATCTTACACTGTCAGTCTGTCTGTCTGGTCCATGCTGCAAATTTACCAGTTAATTTAAATGATGCTATTCAATTTTAAGACATTTTTAAAACATTCAATTAGAAAATGACAACAGTATGAAAGTACAGACAAGTCATGGTACGAAGAGAAATAGAAATAAAAGATTTATCTTTCTTAGATCATGTAAAGTTCCTATAAGAAGGACCTCGTTTGTGAAGTAGAAGTAGTGTGGGACAAACACTGTGTATTTAACAAGTAAATGTTGTTATGACATTGAGAATGAAAGTTTCACCTTGAACCAAGGTCAAGGAAAAAAGATGAGTATAGAATATCATTTTCTTCAAAATATATATGAAATTGAATAAAGCTCAATATTTTATCAACAAAAGACTGTTATGACCTTGAAATCGAACGAATGACCTTTGGTCAAGGTCAATGTGACAGGACTTACTGCAAGGAATATTTGTACCCAGTTGGCACTCTGAAGTCAAAGTCTATGTTTTATAGGCAAAAATGCTGTTGTGACCTTGAGAATGAGAATTTGACCTTGGATCAAGGTCAAGGTGAAAGAGCTTGGCTTAACAATTATATGTATGAAGTTTGAACTCTGAAGGTCAAATAGTCTTTGTTCTATAAGCAAAAGTTTCATGTGACCTTGAGAATAAAAATTTGACCTTGAAAAGAGGGTCAACATTAAATGACTATCTATAAGTGACCTAACATCCTAGTTTCAACTCAAAGTCTCAAAAATTGTAGAAATTGGCACCTTGCCAATTTAAGGTTCCATTTTCAACTTGAAATAGCTTGAAAACTGTAAATATTTTATGGAGCATGTAAGAGTATAAAAGTTTGCAAATTTCTCAAAGAACAATATAAAACAAATTTTGTTCAAATCGTAAGGTTAGTAAAGGAGTTATAAGAGTTTAAAGATTTGACCGCTGATGACCTCAAGCGGGGGCATATGTGAACTTTTCGACAAGAAAAAAATATAAAATTAAGATCTTTATTTGCTCTTTTACATGATACTTTCCATTTTATCATATGATGCGGTACTTTGATGTAACGTCACTGGATTGGCTTGGGGGTAAGAATAATAATAATAATAAGAATAATAAGAATAAAGAAAAGACAATACAATAACAGAAAGGATTCCGACGGAAATCGGAATCCTTAATAAATGGAAGGATGGAGGTTCCTGTGGACATAGCAGACGGATTCCTCTCATTTTCATCTTGTTAAGAACAGAAATGAAAATTGAAAAAATGCGAAAATGACTGGCCGCAGCTGGACTCGAACCAGGTACCTTCACCAAGGTAGGCCCCATCGTATCTTGTACATGTAATGTCAGGTCACATGGCTGAATTGACCAATGAAATTTGTAACACATCCTGGGTCATGCATATTAATTATGTGAGGGATTTTCCAATGAATCATGACAATATAGCAAGTGTTTTCAAACTGGTACATGTATTCGATATTTCTTGATTCTGTTAGAAAACATTTTGAACTAATACATACTCGTATAAATTTTGAAATGAAAACAATGTTGAAGCACTGTACTTAATGTTTGCTTACGAATGAAAAAAAAAATGAGGGGAAAAAATGGCCGAGGCCGGTATCGAACCCCGGACCCTCCGATTCGAAGTCTGACGCTCTACCGCTGAGCTATTGCAGAATTGACAAAACTTCGCATCAAAAGTCTTTAGAAGGATGAAATCTTGCGACTATGATATGACTCAACATGCCGAGCATGTTCCGAATGATAAATCTTTATCGATCGATTCTATTTACAGGTTTGTATTCAGGAGTAAACAACACAGAATTTCATAAAATGTATTTTTTTATTTGACTTTCATTGACCATGTATGTAGAGAATAAAATTATGAATCAATAAATTGTGTTTGCTTCTTTTGCAAGGGCGGATCTAGACAGGGTAGGTGAAAACAGGTATGTACACGTATGTAACATGTAAGTCGGAGGGGGGGGGGCAAAAACTTATCAACCTCCCCCTTTCGAAGGGCTAGCCTATGTCATTGGATAAACAAACCGTCAAAGATCTTGTACAGTTATTTCAAAGATTGACGAATTCAAAAAGAAACAGACAAACAAACGAGAAAAAAAAAATGCCCAAGGGGGCCACATTGCTCCGTCAAAGGTCTTGTACAGTTGTTTCAAATATTAAGGAATTTAATAAGAAAAAGACAAACAAACAAACAAACAAAAAAAAAAAAGAAAAAAAAAAGAAAAAACAAGAGGCCCAAGGGAGCCATATTGCTCAGTCAAAAGTCTTGTACAGTTGTTTCAAAGATTGCCGAATCAAAAAAGAAAAAAAAAACAAACAAACAAACAAACAAGCAAAACAAATGAAAAAAAAAACAAAACAAAACAAACAAGAGGCCCAAGGGGGCCACATTGCTCCGTCAAAGGTCTTGTACAGTTGTTTCAAAGATTGACGAATTAAAAAAAACCAAGACATACAAAAAAAAAAAAAAAAAAAAAAAAAACCCAAGAAGCCCAAGGGGGCCACATTGCTCCGTCAAAGGTCTTGTACAGTTGTTTCAAAGATTGACGAATGAAAAAAAAGAGGCCTAAGGTGGCCATATATACACGTTGAAGGCAATGACATTGAAATAAATATGCGCAATATGAAATGTGTTTTTCTTCTGAATAAAAAGCTATGAATAGGACTGACTTGTTGCATGAACGATCGATAATTCTTGTAATGCTGAATCAGCCATTTGTATTTCTCCGTCTGTATATTAAAAATAAAAACCACTAACATTCAGGAACTCCAATGGCTATGTGGATAGGGCGTTGGACTGCTGGCCCAAGGGTACCGGGTTCGATCCCCAGTCTGGACGTTTTTTGTTTTTTTTTTTTCGCCGATCGTCTGCGTTTCTGTCTAGTACTCTCTCTATCTGTTCGTATGTCTGTTCGTTCTTCTATCGTTGTCAGTCTATCTAACACTGTCTATCTTACACTGTCAGTCTGTCTGTCTGGTCCATGCTGCAAATTTACCAGTTAATTTAAATGATGCTATTCAATTTTAAGACATTTTTAAAACATTCAATTAGAAAATGACAACAGTATGAAAGTACAGACAAGTCATGGTACGAAGAGAAATAGAAATAAAAGATTTATCTTTCTTAGATCATGTAAAGTTCCTATAAGAAGGACCTCGTTTGTGAAGTAGAAGTAGTGTGGGACAAACACTGTGTATTTAACAAGTAAATGTTGTTATGACATTGAGAATGAAAGTTTCACCTTGAACCAAGGTCAAGGAAAAAAGATGAGTATAGAATATCATTTTCTTCAAAATATATATGAAATTGAATAAAGCTCAATATTTTATCAACAAAAGACTGTTATGACCTTGAAATCGAACGAATGACCTTTGGTCAAGGTCAATGTGACAGGACTTACTGCAAGGAATATTTGTACCCAGTTGGCACTCTGAAGTCAAAGTCTATGTTTTATAGGCAAAAATGCTGTTGTGACCTTGAGAATGAGAATTTGACCTTGGATCAAGGTCAAGGTGAAAGAGCTTGGCTTAACAATTATATGTATGAAGTTTGAACTCTGAAGGTCAAATAGTCTTTGTTCTATAAGCAAAAGTTTCATGTGACCTTGAGAATAAAAATTTGACCTTGAAAAGAGGGTCAACATTAAATGACTATCTATAAGTGACCTAACATCCTAGTTTCAACTCAAAGTCTCAAAAATTGTAGAAATTGGCACCTTGCCAATTTAAGGTTCCATTTTCAACTTGAAATAGCTTGAAAACTGTAAATATTTTATGGAGCATGTAAGAGTATAAAAGTTTGCAAATTTCTCAAAGAACAATATAAAACAAATTTTGTTCAAATCGTAAGGTTAGTAAAGGAGTTATAAGAGTTTAAAGATTTGACCGCTGATGACCTCAAGCGGGGGCATATGTGAACTTTTCGACAAGAAAAAAATATTAAATTAAGATCTTTATTTGCTCTTTTACATGATACTTTCCATTTTATCATATGATGCGGTACTTTGATGTAACGTCACTGGATTGGCTTGGGGGTAAGAATAATAATAATAATAAGAATAATAAGAATAAAGAAAAGACAATACAATAACAGAAAGGATTCCGACGGAAATCGGAATCCTTAATAATAAGAATAAAGAAAAGACAATACATTAACAGAAAGGATTCCGACGGAAATCGGAATCCTTAATAAGAACAAAATTGAATTTTTAACGTAGAAGACGTCACAAAAATGGCGTCGTCTCCGCATCGACGCAATAGCGACGTATATCGCTACGCTTACGCGTGGCGCTCCTACTGTATCAGATTCTGATAATACCCATTGTGGATTCCTTTTCGTTTTCACTTCCACTTCCACGCGTTATCCGTCTACGGAGAAACTATGTAATATTCGGATACCCATTTCATAAGCAATTATAAATCACATCTTGGAAGCCAGGGCTGAGGTGACTGTGGCAACCATCCAGTTTCTAATATTTTGCATTGATAGACCATATATAGCTTCCACTAAAAGTTTGAACGAACTAAATTATGCACGGTATAATACTGACGAGACCATTTGTAACTATAACATACAAATGTATATATGTCTGCCAACCTATATTTCTAAGGCTCGATAGAGCAACCTTTCAGTTCCGATGCCTTAACCACTTAACAACAGCCCTGAGAAACGTCGAATGATAATTTAACGCCAAAGGAGTAGGTGCCATTTCGGCCTTATTTTCTAAGTTGTTCATATTTTCCATTATATTCTAGTTTATAAAATTCAAATGTATGGTGAATCCAAATCAGAAAAGCCTGTTTTGATTTCATAGTCCTATACTGAATAAATTTATGAATCGCAAGCGATATAAGTCCCCTACAGGCATTAATCCATGTCCTTCAACTCTGCCTTGACCTGTACTTACACCAAAAGATGAATTCAAGAGCAAAATAAGTTCAATATGTGTTTTAGAAAAAGTCTGGAAAACAGGAAAATTTAATGAAACTTACTATGAGGCCATACCTTTTCTAAGAACAAATAAATCAATCCCAACTTCAACTTATTCTTTATCAGACTATAATGTATCATACCAAAAATCAGCGCAATATCTACAAGAACAGGCATGAAAAGATTGGAAACTGAGAAGTTCATGAAATTTGCTAAGTCCAGGGGCAATAACTCCTGTAGAAATGGGTCAATCAAATTGAAACTTGAACTTGATTTGTATCACACTGAGATGTATTCACATACCAAAAATAATTTCAAATATCTGCAATACCCCGGAAGAAAAGTCCGGAAAACTGAGAATTTCATGAAATTTGCTAAGTCCACGGGCCATAACTCTTGTGAAAATAAGTCAATAAAAACCAAACTCGAACTTGATCTGTATAACACTAAGATGTCATCACATATAATAAATTATTTCAATATCTACAACAACAGCCGAGAAAAGTCCGGAAAACTGAGAATTTCATGAAATTTGCTAAGTCCAGGGGCCATAACTCTTGTATAAATAAGTCGATCGGAACCAAACTCAAACTTGATCTGTATCACATTAAGATAAACTCACATACCAAAAATGAGATCAATATCTGCAACGACAGCGAAAAAAAGTCTAGAAAACTAAAGCGTGACGGACAGACAGACGGGGTGGAAACTGTAAATCCCCTCCGGCGAGCCGGTAGGGGACTGATAATATGTCGCTCAACACGTTTAAAAACGTTGAAATAATTGAAAATATCAATAAATGAGCTAAATTTCGATACAAAATCATGACATCAAGTAGCAATCCAGACCTTGCCCATGAATATTTTTAAACCAATCGATGGAATCCGATCGGCCTTTAAATTTGCATGAAAAATATCGTGGGCAAGGCCTGGAGCGTAGATGAATTTTGAAGATTTGTGTGTAAAATACGATGAATTCCATTTGTTTTGCGTCATTCAGGACAAATGACGTCAGAACATGACGTCATACATCACGCGCGTTAAATTACGAGGGTTTTAATTATGACGCGGTATTTTTTCAAACATTTAACATTGCAAAAAGTGATAATTCATAATTCGTTTATCAAAGGACTAGGTGCGCTAACCCCTCACATCGGCCCTATAATTTTGACGAAAAATGCTTTTAATAAACGAATTATGAATTATCACTTTTTGCAATGTTGAATGTTTGAGAAAATACGACGTCACCATTTTGAGTTCTCGTTACGTCTCGTGCGTGATGTATGACGTCATGTTCTGACGTCATTTGCCCTGAATGACGCAAAACAAAGGAAAATCATCGTTTTTACACACAAATCTTCAAAATTCATCTATTATCCAGGCCTCGCCCACGGAATATATTATGCAAATTAAAAGGCTGATCAGAGATCGATCAATTATATTAATACAAAAATATTCACGGGCAAGGCCTGAAGCATTTCTTGATTTTATAAATTCCTATCGCAATTTCGCTCATTTATTGATATTTTCAATGATTTCAATGTTTTTAGAAGTTTTTGGCGACGCATTATTCAGTATAGGACTGCGAAATCAAAACAGACTTTCCAGATTTGGATTCACCATACATTTTACCTTTTATAACTACAATATTATGGATATATGATCTCTGAAAATAGGGCCGAAATAGCAGGTTACCGCACCCACTCCTTTTAAACGTCTTCAAATTCATTAACGTTATTAAATGAAATAAAATGTCAGATACGATACTTACACCGAGTTGATAACCGGCCAATGGCAGGAGGCCTACCACGCATGTTATGATCAGTCCTATTACCAATGTGGATATCAGGCCAATATAGATGTTCATAGTAGTAAGGATAAGGACCGGCAAGGCAATTCCTAGACCAATGCCCAAGCCCTGTAACCCGTATGTAACTAGAGTCTGTAAAACATTAAGAATAAATGCACATAATATTTTTATTAGAAATCTGACGAGACTGTAGTTCTCCTTGTTGTTCATATAATAGATTCATTGACAAGCGAATACGAGACATTGTAGATTATACATGAATATCAATTTCCACTTTTTTATGAAGACTAGACCATACAAAACACGGGCTCTTAAAAATCATCAGTAGCATGAAATCCATTAATCTGCAACTCAGTATCACTCTTTTTCATAATTTCTTAGATATATCATTAAAAAAGGAATACCACACCTATATTAAAAAATTCTGGGGTTCAGGGGCTCAAACAAAGCATCAGGTGCACAACAAATCTACGAGTCCATCAAATTGCAAAATAAAGTACTCTTAATCAGTCTTTAGAGAAGTTATGAGCACAAGATCATATTGAGTAATATATTAGAGTATGACCACGCCCAAGTCCTGGGGTCAAGGGGATCAAACAAAATATCAAGTGCACGGATTGACTTCAGACATAACAAATTGCAAAAAGAACTAACTTTCCATCATTTATAGCTTCAGACGAATTGTGAGCACAAGATTAAATAGTATTATATATAAGAATATGAATGGGTGCCAGGAACTAAAACAATTAATATCAGGTGCATAACTAGACTACAGACACATCATACTAAAATATCCTCTTCATCATTTATAACTTTACAGAATTGAAAGCACAATATAACGTAAAGTTGTATTGAAGAAAATGACAACATCCAATTTCTAAGACCCTTGGGTCAAATGTCATACAAAACATCAGATGCACATCTAGACAACATACCCATCATATTACAAAAAGTATAATGTCTCCATCATTTATGGCTTCAGAGGAGTTGTGAGCATAATAATACAAAGTTATATCGGGGATATTACCACACCTGTTAAAAAAGACCTTGAAGCAGGGAATCAAACAAACTAGAAAAAAAATTGTGTATGTAAAACAAATGTTCCCGCTGAATAATTTGACTCTAAAAACAACAGGTGCCCAGGAAGAAGTCTGCTAAGAACTGTATTTTAAAAGATAACATAGAGCTGTATAGGAAAAAAGATTTTGCTTGCAGTGGCGCCACCACGGATCCGGTGGAAAAACAACAAGCAAGTATTATCATAATCCCTTCAGTGGCACTGGAGAAGAAGTCGAAAATGTAAAACGCTAACGGAAGGATGGCCCATGTGAGCTAAAAATAGAGGTATTCAAGAACAGGTATGACCCTTGTCGCATATTTGACCCTATGTACTGTGACCTTGACTTGAAAGTGGTCATGACCTATATAGGATGCTGATTTTTAGCATGCATTTCCTACAACTGTACCCGAAACGTGCATGTCTGGTCCATGCTGTAAAATTTATTTATCTGGTCTTAAATGATGCTATTGAGTTTGAAGACGTTTAACATTTGAACTACTTGGTGAGTGTCACTGCTGGTGGACCAAGAGTCCCCGAGGGCACATATAGCCAAGTTCGATCAACTTCGGTTGATCGTCTGTCTCTTCAACGCATTTGAAATTTTCTGTTACAAAACTTCTTGAAACTTCTAAAACGTGGGTCCTGTAGCATCATATCCCGCCCATTCTGCTACATTTTTCGGTACATTTTTGTACATAATAGTTTCACACTTTTGGCAATATTACACTGTTAGATTGAGGATCACTGACGAGGGTTAAGTACCCGAAACGTGCATGTCTGGTCCATGCTGTAAATTTATCTTGTCTTAAATGATGCTATTGAATTTAAAGACGTTTAGCATTTGAAAGATGTCTGATGTGTATAAAGAAAGTTATAAGTGTGACTACCACAAAGACAAAGTGATCCCTTCATCACTATATGTTGCTCTTGCATTGCAGGCGACATGAACAGTGTAGGTCAAAAGAGGACAACACCAGAAGTCTCTGACGAGATTTTAGCTCTCCTGGTTGTTTTGATTTATTCACTTATTGACAAATGAATACGATACATACACATAAATAACAATTTCCTTTTTTTACACCAAAGAGGAAAGGGAGCAGACGCTCTAACAAATTGTAATTAGCACAACGAAACAACTTATCCATAAGACTGCCTCTAGAAAATCACTCATATAATTCATAATATCCAAGATAAAGGATTGGAAAAAGTAATGCAACACCCATTTTCCAATATCTTAGGGGTCAGGGGCTGCTAATTCAAATGAACTATCTATGACACAAGACATTGCATAAAGAACAAAGTTTCCATCATGAATAGTTTTAGGAGAGTTAAGAGCATGATTATATAAGACAAAATGTCCACTGAGACACCAATTTTCTAAGACCCTTGGGGACGGGGTCTCAACCAAATTATCAGGTTCACATCTTAACCACAGACCGACTATATCACTGTGTCCAATCCACTACGGGTACGGATGTTTGGCCTCATTTTCCGGTTTCACTTTGGAGCAGATATTTTAAATATTCAGGACCAAAAGCCTTAATTTATGTTGATTTCCCAAAACCATAGGCTGGTATTTTTTGTATGTATGGTACCAGATGGAATGTAAGTTTGTTTTACAATAACATGTCAGATCAGATCTATTTAATTTTTGAAGTTAAACAGAGAACTTTGCCGCAGTCAACGCCCCAAGTCACATTGAACGTCCAATTATTCAGAAAATTTGGCATTGATCTCAGTCGAATAGCATACATTAATATCAAAATAAGATCTTTTATATTTACAAATAATAGCAAAGTCATTATATTAGCAAATCATTTGTAAAATACTCGATTATTAGCAGAAAAAGATGGACATGTGGTTTTTTGACTGTACGTGTTTATAAAATATGCACTGTACGGTTTATATTTAGTCGTTTTATTTCATGGGCCCCGGTACATTCCTATTTTCGTGGGTACTATTTACATATTGATGCCCGTTTGTGTGGGTACTATTCTCTCATAGTGTTGCTTTTGGAAGGAATATTTATCAACAACTAGCAGGTAAGGACAATCATAGTAACTAAAAATTGCAGTATTTGAGAGAAATTTTATACATAACGTTGTAATTTAGTCATTATTCGATCAATCAAGCTTATTTAAAACCCCAAATGCAGGATGGTAAACAAGTTTGAAATATGAACATTCAAGTCTTGTGTTTATCATATAGAAAGAAGACATAGATAATGAACAAATGGTCAAATTTTAAACAGGTATCCTATACACACGATGGTGTCTCGCTTCGGAAATCATCTAAATCCGGAATGTAAACAGTGACGTTCCTGAGAATGAGTAATCTTTGCTTGAACTTGTCGGACCGAGGATTTATAAACAGACCTGGTTAAAAACGGGATCGACCTAAGCTCATATATTTCTTATATAATTTTGTGAGAAAAAGATTTAAATGAAAATAAATTACTCATCGCATATCAACCAAAAGAAAAAAATAGCAACCCAAGGAATGCTTGTGTCGCCTGCGAAGCGGCTTGATTATTATTCTAGAAAGTGGATCAAAATTATTGGTATCAGTAGAAAAGTCTTGTCAAATGAAATTCATTTGAAATATTTAATTACAAATTAAAAGATATGGTCATTCTCAAATTTTCAGAGAAGAGTGTCAATCATCTAGGTCAAGATCGCTACGTTAAAATTGGTAACAAAAAGGTCTCATCATAAGAAATATATAAAGACCTATCACCTACCAATTAAGATATATCCAACCTTAATTTCTTAGAAAAGAAGGTTCAACAGCTAGATCAAGGTCAAAAGGAAAAAACAATATGGTATGTGTAGAAAGGCATTGTTACAAGGAAACTACATGTGAAATATCTAAGCCCTATCGCTGAAAATCAAAAGATATAGCCAATTTTACTTTTCTTGAAAAGTAGGTCAAATATCTAGGTCAAGGTCATAAGGTCAGATATTATAGTCTGTGTAGAAAGGTCTTGTCACAAGGAATACACATGTGAAATACCAAAGCCCTATTACTTACCAATCAAAAGATATATACAATCTTCATTTCTTTTAAAGTAGGTCAAAAATCTAGGTCAAGGTCACAAGGTCAAAAATTATGGTATGTGTAGAAAGGTCATGCCTCAAGGACTGCACGTGTGAAATACCAAAGTCCTAACACGTACCAATCAAAAGATATATCCATTCTTAATTTTTTTTAAAGTAGGTCAAATATCTAGGTCAAGGTCAAGAGGTAAAAAATTATAGTATGTGTAGAAAGGCGTTGTTACAAGGAATACCCATGTGAAATATCAAAGCCCTATCACTTACCAATCAAAAGATATAGCGAATCTGATCTTTTTTTCAAAAGTAGGTCAAATATCTAGGTCAAGGTCACAAGGTAAAAAATTATGTAATGTGTAGGAAGGTCATGCCTCAAGGAATGTACGTGTGAAATATCAAAGTCCTTACACGTACCAATCAAAAGATATATCCATTCTTAATTTTTTTGAAAGTAGGTCAAATATGTAGGTCAAGGTCACTAAGTCAAAAATTATGGTATGTGTAGGAAAGTCTTGTCACAAGGAATATACATGTGAAATATCCAAGCCCTATCATGTACCAATCAAAAGTTATGGGCTGTGACACCCAAAGTGTGACAGACGGACAGACGGACAGACGGACGGACAGACGGACAACGGGCAAAGTGATCTCTAAGTGTCGATATGCTTCGCAGGCGACACAAGAAAACCTATTCCGACTTCTGACAGTACGAAACCATCCGAGACGAAAAAAGCAATCAGAGCAGAACGTCCGGTTTAGATCCGGAAATGTCGGCCCTCTTAAAGTGCTTAACGCCGACGTGTTGATGCTATATCGTAATCTGCGAAAAATTATGTCAATAAATCAATAAATTAAACTTATGAACAAAAATTGAGTATAGCATATACGTCAACTTGCATGTCGAAAAAAGATGCATCTCGACAGCAACTCTGTACATGTGAGACTAAAGTTTTTGAAAGCATAGTTGTACATTCTAATTCACTGATTCAGCATATTTTCTCAATAAAGTAAGTGTTTATGCGTTACCAAAAGGGCGAGCTTCGCTCGCTATTACAGTACAGCTCAAACATAAAAGATGAAAACTTTGTATTCTGTAAGCATTTTTGTAATCATAGAATTAGAATCATGAATGAATATCTGATGGCTATGACAAATATGATTTGTTTCCAACCTGTCTCTTGTTTCTATTCTGAAGTGGAATAACTCACTATAAGTCAATTCTTAAGCATGTACAAATGTAACCATAACAGACTTAAGCTACAATGAGTTCATTACCATATTAAATCAATTTGTTCGTAGAAAAATGCACAACTTTCAAAAGAAATAAAAATAAATAATTATCGAAGGTACTGAGTATTTTTCCCAAATGCTTTACATACATTTCATTGTCTAAACTATATCTTGGTAGAATCGCCCCAAAACGTCAGATTCAAATTGTAAGGCCCAAAAATGTGTTGCCTGTATACCGTAAATATTCATGGTTACTCGATAAGTTTATACCGTAAATACTCATGGTTACTCGATAAGTTTATACCGTAAATACTCATGGTTACTCGACACTCTTACATGTATAGATCGGATCTTACGTGTTGAACTCTAATCCAATTCCAAGCATGAACTGTAAGCTGGAATCCGTTTTTCATCGTGGATGGCATACTTGCCAGCTGAAAAGAGATAAAGTACAATGTAGAATGTAACGGTCGTCAACACAAAATTTTTATGCTGTGTTTTTGTATTTCAACTATTTGCCAACAATCAGCTGATCACGTGCATTTTATGTTACGACCTTTGTATTGTTTTAAAATGGCTTTTTAATTTTTGTCATTTATTTACAGAACCAGTAGTAGCTTACCTCTTTGTTAAATTCATTTAAGAGCGGATGTATTTGTGTGTATTCCTTGTAATGTTTTGCTACACGTTGTGTATTCATTGTACATGTACTTGCCGTCATGTTTTCATGATCTCACTCATTCATACATACGTGTTCATATTTCAATTACTTTTTTATATTTATCAGTATAGAGAGTTTTTTTTATAGAAGTATATTGACATTGTTTGATAATTTGGTAATTAGTAATTAGGAAAAATTTATTAATAATCGGGCGTGGGAACGCATCCCAGCAAAGGGACCGGTCACTCTTACGTACATGTATTTCATTGGCTGACGAGTTTCGCTGGAAAAGTCAACGCGCTATGATTTGTAAACGTGATACATGTACCGGCGTAATACGTCAGTTTATAAACTACGAGTAGCTATTATTAAATTCAAATTTCAATGATTGTTTCCCCGCTGGCCTCTAAAACTTAATTCTTGATATTTTCCCCTTTTTGTGTACCTCCTTGCTTCCATCTCCCTTCTAGTACCCCTTTGTCATTAAAAAATTACGTGACATCCGATATGCCAATCAATGCATTCAAGGGTCCGTGTACTAAGCCCTATTAAATTTTCCATTTCGGTAACGCTAATGAACAAGAGGCCCAGGGGCCACAACGCTCACCTGAAAACTACGTAAACTAAGCATATCAAACAAAAAGAAGTTTGTAAGAGTAAATAACCAGACTTCAGAGTGGAACAAAAATTAACAACACTTCTTAAGACATCTCTCTAGATAATCCTGATGCTTTTGGTATGTCGATACGTGTTTCCGTTCTGAAGAAGAAGTTTGTCAAATGAGGGTACTTCCCATGACCTATTTTTGCCTGTGGTGGTGCACCTATTGACAGATCCGGACAAAAAACAACAATACTTGTAGGGGACCATGATTACTTCATTCCTACCAAGTTTCATGAAAATCTGTTCAGCGGTTCTGGAGAAGAAGTTGAATATGTATGAAAATCATCTCCCCCTTCTTTTTCAGTAATCTAAGTAACCCGAGACAGACAAAAGCAAAATCCTGCTAATATATTACAGCCTTCTCCCCCTCCTCTCACTACGTTATGTAAACGTGAAGTTCTGTTTTTACATTAATATTTTGAACTGCTCTCAATGTTTTAATTTCAAAGTTATATATCTAAGTCTTCACAAGATGAATTTGAAAATACTTATTCATCTTTTTTGAATTATTTAATTTCCTTTTGAATACTCATTTAATAATTTAAAATATATAATATTCAAATGAATCGATAATCCCAGAATTTAAACCTCAAAAACATATATCTATATTAAATAAAGACAACTCTTGCATACATGAGTTCTGCTGCCTCTTATTGAGTTATACGGAACTAAAGTTACCAGGTTTTAAATTCATGATATAGATAAAAGAAGTACCAGAACTTGAACCCACAAGCCTTGGGTCCATGTGCACAGTAAACATTTCTATTCATGATTGAAAAATTACTCATAAAAATCTGTTCAGCAGTTCTGGAGAAGAAGTTGAATATGTATGAAAATCACCCCCCCCCCCTTTCCTTCTCACATAAGAAAAAAAATCATAAAAAATCAAAAAATTTAAATTCTAGTATAAAATACATATCAAAGCATTTAGTAACTTCAATGTGATAAATATGCAGTAAATGAAAGTGTAAAATCATACACATATTGAGTTATTTAAAGAAATAGTGCAAAAATGTGCATTTCTGACAAAGTCTGAAAAGACGTCAAAAACACGTCAAAAATTTGACTTTCGAGTGGAACCAAAAATAATAACACTTCTTAAGACGTCTCTCTAGATCATCCTGATGCTTTCGGTTTGTCGATATATGCTTCCATTCTGAAGAAGAAGTTTGTCAAAGGAGGGTACCCCCCGTAACCTACTTTTGCCTCTGGTGGCGCCACCTATTGATGGATCCGGATGAAAAACAACAACACTTGTAGGGAACCATGAGTACTTCATTCCTACCACGTTTCATGCAAATCTGTTCAGTGGTTCTGGAGAAGAAGTTGAATATGTATGAAAATCATCCCCCCCTTCCTTTTCACATAAGAAAAAAATTCATAAAAAATCAAAAAATTAAGATTTTAGAATAAAATACTTATCAAAGCATTAAGTAACTTAAATATGATAGATATGCAGTAAATGAATGTGTAAAAAAGTTTACGACGGACGACGGACAGACGACGGACGCCGGACGGTGCGCTATGACAATAGCTCACTTGAGCTTTGCTCAAGTGAGCTAAAAATGGAAAATTGAACCGATTTTCATTTTTTATTTTCAATTTAGTAAACGAAAAATGGAAAATTGGTCCAGCGATTAGCCAATCAGAGCGCTCGTCTCAAACGTAAATACAAGTTTCTATCGACAGCTTGTCCTTTCTCTTGCTTCGCATTTAAACAGTTGAAGTTGTGGAGATTACATTTTATATGTTTTGTTTTTAAAATAAAAATTATAAAGTATGTTACTTAAGACACAGTTTTTGCAGCCCTCTCGTATTTCATATCGTGAGAATAACATAATACTGGTCCATGTTTTAGACTTTCCGTTGATTTTATTGTATCAACATAAAGCGCACATCTGTACATACATTGAATATGAATACTCGTGCACGGTCTACGTTGTAGACGGTAATCAAAATATCGAATAAAATTTACATATCTACTATCCAGATACTAGAAATCAATATACTGCATATCCAACCATGTGAGTTTCAATAGTAGAAGGACGGATTTAGGGGGTGAGTGGAGAGGGGGTGGCTCGGGACCCCCCCACCCCAGGTTTTCGATTTTTTTGGTAATATCAGCAATAAAAATTTAACCCTGCAAACGCAGTAGTAGAAATTGCTAAATGTTCAGCAGAATTCACCATTTAAAAAAAAACAACAAAATTTTCTTATTTTTATCAATCATATATCGATACCGTAATAGAGAATTTATTGAGTTTGCAAATCCATTTTTATAGGTTCTAAATGATCACGTTCAAACAATATCGCGAAGTTTTGTTATGTACATCGCGCAGGTGGTTTTCTGTTAATATTATGCCCAAAAATTGGTCCTTATTCCATGTAGTTATCATATCTTTTATCTCAACTTCTAAATTTTATCGGAAATTAACCATTATAAAAATATGTCAAATGATTAACAAAACATATAAATGGCACGGGGATAGGAACCTTCACGCTTTTATGCTTATAGAAGGATTTTTTAATCTTCAAATTTTGTTTCTTACATATACATGTACACGTATTTAACATTTGACATCCAAGGAAATTATTGCCAATCTGGCGCAACGATAGGGCGCCTCATTTTTTAAAAATTGCTATTTCATATCTTTTTTTACTGTGTAACATCATTTATGTACAAACATATAACTCATACACACAAGAAATATACTTCAGTAAGTCTCAATGAAAAAAAAAATCTTTATAATTATCTCTTTACTTTGTGTTGATATATTCTTCATTTAGGATCGGGCGCCTCATTTTTGTTTTAACCAACAATAGTACGCGCAAACAGCCTTAGGTTATATTCTAATTCTATGCACATGTAACTGCGGGGACAAAGAAACTTGTTTACGTTTGAGACGAACGCTCTGATTGGCTAATCGCTGGACCGCTGGATCATAGAGAAAGGGGTGTGCAGGTCGTGTGTCGTTAAAACAAATAATGAAAAAATTGAAGATTGATTCAATTTTACATTTTCCTTTTTTTTTTCTATTAGCGCGCAGAGTGTAAAAATGGAAAATTGACACAATTTTTCATTTTCCATTACGGGTTTTGGAAAGGAAAATTGAATTGTGGTTTAATACAGCCTATTACTATGTTGTAGGATTAGGGTCACAATGCTATTTGACTTGCTTACATGTTTCATGCTATGTTGCTTCATTCAATGTTTGATTATTCCATGTTCATTTGTCTTGCTTTCATTTCAAATGACTTTTATCTTTCTTCTTTGTGTAATTTTGCTTCCCTGCATTTTACGATTGTCCTTCGTCAATGCATAACTGTCATTATACCATGCATTATGACATCCTTCTTTCTGCCATTATTCTTTCGTCTTAATCACACCGGGTAAACGGATTTTACGAACCGGGCAGGATTTTACGAATCGGGCAAATTCGTTCTTAACGAATAAGGGATGCCGTCAAAAGTACTAGTATATCTCTTTTCTTACACAGCTTGTATCAATGCGAAGACTAGATTCTTCGAGTACACATATTTCTTTATAATGTGTCTGTTGCGTTTCTTTTTACATTTTGAAATTTTTGCGTAATGACGAGATGAAATATTTTTCCTTCTACATTTTCACATAAACATGAAATATTTCCGAGCAGGGTTCTTTTGCAATTCATATTATACATGGAATTTCAAGACGGGACATCTGTAAATCTGAATCGTAAAAATACATCATGGGCAACGAAGTATTCACGAGTTAAACGGCATTCTACAGGACAGGGGTATTCGAAAATGGATTTTACGAATGCGGGCAAGTAAGGAAAATGGATTTTACGAACGCGGGCACTGGATTTTACGAACACGCTTTACAAAACACATAATTTCCCATTTTTACTGTAGTGAAAGGGAAAATAGCATCCTACACATGACTTACACGTATAACTTAATGCATAGGAAAAGAAGAAATCAACAGGAAATCTTTCAAAACAGCAAAGCGAAAATTTGGGTTTGAGAGTCTGATGATCATGATAATCTTTTGAAAAAAAGACAATATAATTTACTTTAATACTTTATATAGTATAAATAAAATATAACATCGCATATTAGGAACGAATACTCTTTTATTTAAGATTGGAATAAGCGATACTATCATACATGTGCTCCTTTTGTAACACATTTCCTGAAACCGTTTCACATATATTTTGTTTTTGCTCTCATTCACAACAACTTTGGCTTGATCTTAACATTTGGCTACATGATATCTGCAACATAGATAAAAACTTAGATGTAAAAAGCATATTAATGTTTGGGATAGTAAATGATAATAATAGCAATATCAACATCATAATTAATCTAGTGAAAAAGTACATTTTTAGATAAAAAAAAACTCTAATCTAAAATGCCATTCCTCTCTAGAAGGTGCAAAAAATTGATATAATATCTTATCTTAAAATTGAAAAGTATATCTTTAAGAAAAATATGAGAAAAAAAATGTTTTCAGAGAAATGGGGAAAACTCTCCATACGATTAGATTAATATAAATGTATGCAAGACGTGTGAATGCTGTATGAGTGTTGATGTCTGATGTATTGTCTATGTATTGTTTAACTGTATATAATACAAAAATACCAAAAAAAAAACAACAATAATAAATGAATAAAAATAAAAAATAAATAAAGATAATAGATAATTTTTTTTTAAAAGGCAGTATTATAGTTTGTCGTGAATTATATCTGTTACATTGATGAAATAAAATGGTCTTCAAACCACCAGAAACAGATCATAAAAAAATGCAAGCGATACAGAAATGCATATATATTTCAAGATGGTCGATGATGAAACTTGACGAGTCTACACTGAATAACGAATTTATCCCGCCGATGGCTTTCTGTTTATTGCCTTTTTTCGGAAGATATTATTTTCTTTTCCCGACAACGCCTTTTCCAATTTTTATTTTCGAGAATATCAAGGACTTATAAACCGTGAGAATATCAAATAGATGTTTTTTTTATGAATATGTACGAAATACCGGGAATAGTTCTTGTGAAGGCAATGTCAGTGGAGAGGTTGGCGTAAGGGGCTTTCGCCCCTTCCACCCTCCCGCCCCCCAAATATTTTCAAATCGCTGGTAATATAATAATTTTCCATCCCCCCCCAAATAAAATTGCCAACTTCGATCTACAATATTTTTTTCGCTCTAGAAATAAAGATTGATTCCTACCATATCTCTCATCCCTCCTAGGATTTTTGCCCGAAGGACATTGCTGCCTCTCCCATCCACACTTGAAAAGGCTATAGGAAAAATTCTCATCAGCATTTTAGCTAGAAATTTACTTAGATGTAGACTGCTGAGTAATTGTATGTGAATTACGTTACATATGAGGGCATATGTTGATAATACAATTTTCTGACAATGAAACACGTCGTAAGTGTTCAGTATTTTGCTTTATTTGTAACTGTAGTCGTTATGGTGGTCAACGAATGCATTAAATATAGATTTTCAGATATTCGTGAAGGAGAGCAGCTATAATAAATAGTAGCGTAAACCTATTCGTGCAAATTAATCACGGAGTTTAAGTTATTGATGTTTTGCAATTATGATAGTTTAATTTAAGGGAGAACAGAGTAACACAGATTCCTATACCAGATTTTGCTTTTAGTTAATAGCGAAAACATATAAACTACAAAATCTACAATAACTCAGAGGGAATGGCTAGAAAATAAAGACATACATTGAAAGTACCCCGTAACGTAATTTTCGAATCGAGAAATGCTGCCACCTTTTAAGCAAGATTTCACTTGTTTTATCTCTGATAGAATTTTATAGCAAGAAGACACGAATAGTACTTGAAAAAAAAAATATCGCATTTAAAAGCCAAATGGTCTCAAACATTGTCATGCAATGTATTATGATTAAGAGTGTTCACATGTATTTAGCTTTTCAAATTCATTTTTACACTGACATATTTTGACAACCACAGTCCCAATTCATAAAAACCTTAACAGAAGACCCCAAAAATTATTATGTTTAGTTTCCAATTTTTAGAATTTTCATACCTGAAAGTGCCGTAACGTGATTCACATTTTTTTTTTAAGTTTTATTGTCCATGAAATAATTATGTTTAACTTAACACTTCCTTGCCGATCCATTGCTCTGTAGACCTTCAAACAGGATCTGAATCTATGCTAGATCAAATTATATCACAAACTTGAATCATCTGGCACGTTTTAACATACTTGAAATAGAACATCTTACAGACAAGGAAAGCAAAGTGATCTTATACATATAGCTGCTTTATATTAGTGTATTTCTTCTTTCTATCTTCAATATCATGTCTTGTATACATATGTGTGATTCAGTATTACTCTGTGCAATCATTGTCCTCTGTAATCAATAAAGATAGTATTACCAAAAGTGAATTACGTTACAGAGTGTGAATTACGTTATGGCAGGAATTCTCGTCTGTTTTGGAAACTTCAGCATTATCTGATTACTATTGTTCTCAGTACACATACGTATGAGATACATTCAAATGTTGCAACTACAAACTTTATCAAATAACCTGCAAAATAAAGAATATTGTGATTAAAAAGAATGCCTACTAGCTAATCAAAGAAGTGCCTAACTGTTATGCAGTCTCAAAGTCGAGAGGGCAAGGCCAAATCGTGAGAATTTGTTAAATTGTACATATTTGACATTTTAAATTGTGTTTCTGCCCACAGATTAAGTATTATCACTAGCTAGCATGTGTGAAAGTAAAATAATTATGAAGATAAATCCCATCACCTCAGGAATAGATATTTCTCTGAATTTAGTATCTACTACGTAACGTAATTCACCGTTACATAATTCACGGTCATGTTTTTTATCTGCGTTTATTATCTGCCTCTCCGAACGTAAGGGAGCTTAAATTTAATCAAATTGTAATTGTCTTTATATAAAGGCATGAGCACCCGATTACGACATGACCATAGAAATGCACTCTGCGATTCTTATCACAGTAAAACCAGCGTAAAGTAATTCACAAAATCAGTGAATCTTTCAGAAAATAAGAAATAAAAGGATTTTTTCTGAAAATGAAACGAATGTAAAACATTTAATGAAAAACTATTTAAGTTTTCAAATAAAACACAAACACTCAAATTCACATTTTCTATATTTGAGTGTTTGTGTTTTTATTTGTTATCATCCCTTCCCTCTGGAAGAAATATTTCAATCTATTAAAGTTTGGTCTATTATAAGTTAGAAAAGTAATGTTATGGTATTATATAATTCTAATCTTAACTCATCCTAGATCTTTAAAGATTTTGAAACGTAATTCACCGTAAAGCTTGTGACAATCGAGTTTAGTATAATTCAGAGTAAAATACTACAAAGCGTATGAAATGATCTAGATTTTTTAAAATACTGATATTACTTTTATTAAAGTATGTGCTAAATATTTTATATTTAATACATTTTCGCGTCACAGATTACCCATTTTATCATACAACTCAGTTTGTGACGTGTATTTTTGTCAAATACAGAAAAATCCACACATATCGAGTTCAAAGGTACATGTAATCATGAGGCATATGGAGGAATAGCAACTAATGCACGTAAAATGTAAAAGCAAAAAAATCTGTCAATGATTCAATGTTTCTTTCTAAAATGTATTGTGACACAGTTTTGCGTATTGGCGCAGCTTAACTGATTTTGAATGACTTGTACGACACCAAAACGCCACTTGGAGTAAAAAAAAAGTGATATTATTGATACACACTTGGTTAAAATGACATTCTGAATCTCGTGTGTGTGTGTGTGTGGGGGGGGGGGTGTTCATACTGTTCAATGTTCAATGTTGAAAATAAAAATTCAATTTCCAATTGAGATCCAACCTGACAGCATAACTTAAGTTATTATTATCATCAGTTACTGTCGAAATATTCTCGAATTTTGATATAATCCTCTTCAAGATCCTTCACCAAAGCGACCAAGAGGGTTTCGGTCTAGCCAGACACTTCTGCTTTAAAAGATTGATGACTTAGATATTAAATCTGTCAACACGTGACTCTACGAAGGGAAAATTTATAAGATTTTTCTCTTTAACGAATTGCTCCAGAGTCTTATGAAAATGGATGTTTTACACCAGGCGAGTTCTATAGTACATGTAGTAGGGAGAAAAATCTCAAGTCATGTTAGAATTGAAAATATACCCTGATGTCTGTGATGATGATGATGAAAATGTTGAACGTTTACGATAGACGGACGGTCGGACACGGACGGGGCGTTATGACAATAGCTCACTTGAGCTTCGCTCAGGTGAGCTTAAAGTTAGTAATTTCACATAGTATTTCATATAAAGAATAAGTGTCTTATTTGTGTTTTGTTACGGGTATGCAACACACAGCAAGTGCATTTATCGTACATGTAATGCGCATGTTCCTTTAGATCTTATGCATTGTGACGTCACGAGTGTTAACATACGAAATGCAGTTACATTCGTTGTGCATATACTTGTATTTTAGAACAATATTAAGAACTGAACAATGATGCGTAAGATATAATACTATTTAAATTTACAGTATACAAAATTCAACTCTTCGGTGAAAAGGATAAAGATAAAATTTTCTAACAAGGAGCAACTCCTCCCCGAATATAAATATGACCGTTACTACATGTATTAAAAGTACGAACGTATTCCTTGATGCATAAAAACGGCTACTAAGCTATTATACATGCAACTTACGGAGTGATATTTCAAAATAGGCTTTACATTCAAATAATACTTTTACTGGGTACTGAAATTCGTCCGCGATGGAATGTCAGCGTTCTGTACCAAAATGTATATTTCTATATAGGTATGAAACATAATATACATATTATACATTATATAGTTTGTCTAAGATTCAAAGAGAGTAAATAAAGTTATTTGTTAAGTTTTAATTTATAAATTAAAACGCATAGGAACCATTATGTATCGAATTAATTGAGTTATACAGATTGTGTTCGTAAAATCCAATGTTTGACAAGTGCCCGTGTTCGTAAAATCCAATGCCCGGGTTCGTAAAATCCTTTTCATTGTACCCCATCACACTTGCTAATTAATTATCTGCATGATCCTGATAAACAGAACAATCCATCAGTTCGAAATATATCTATAAATATTTTTTCTAGATTGTGAACCGTAGAAATCACGAGGCATCATTTTGATTCAAAAGAAAATCGCATTTTTGTGATAAAAGATTAGCGAAAAAAAAAAGAAATTCTGGTTAAAAATCGAAGATATGCGACAATATCAAGCCATGGATAATTCAACTGATAATAGAAATATGGATAGATCATTAATCTTGGTAGGCATTGTCTCAATTGCTTACTTTTGCCCTTTAATACTATCTCCCCAACAGTTTCAACTTCGCGTATCTCACCGCCTTTGCTACTTTATCTGCCCGATTCGTAAAATCCTTGCCCGATTCGTAAAATCCTGCCCGGGTCGTAAAATCCGTTTACCCGGTGTGTTAATGCTATTATTGCTTCGTCAATGCTAACTTTTGATACCAGATTGCGCTTCGCGTGACCGCATGTGCCCGTTCCTTAAGCTTGAAATGAATTTTGAAACATCCCCTGTCGTTAGAAATTCGTTTTAAATTCTGCTACAGTATCGTTCGGAAAGTAATTATATTATTGCACGAGAGGACAGAAGTAGATTGACTGTATAAATATTTGAAAAATATTATGAAGTAATTAGTAAATATTAATTGATTTTGTATGCATCAGTTTTTTGTAACTTTTAACACTATAAAATACACTTGCATCTGAGGAATCTCTGTAGCGTAGTGGTTAACATACATGTATTAGCCATCTTATTTATTTTACACCTTTCGAGTGGGTTCGAATCCATGTTGTTCATGATGTCCATCTGCCCAGAAGAGGATGTAGAAAAAAATTGGGGGTACTTATAAAAATAAAATGTTTTTATGCAATTTTTTCAGTTTTTCTTTGGAGGGGGGTCATTGTTTTGGAAAAAAATATGGCGGGCAACTGAACATTATCATTATTCAGTTGAAATACAAAATCATTTTTTATTACAAAACTTTGTAAAAGCTTCGTTGGCTCACTGTCGTCGCTTGCAAGTCATCTATGAAAAGTCATAATTTTGATTAATTGCCTTTTATATGCCCGTCAATGTCGTTTCTGTACCATAAATAGGGTGATTCTTGCATAAAAAGATAAATTTTCTATAATAATTGACTTTGAAGTATGGACTTATCAAGGCCAATCCTTGCAAGCATCAAACGCTTGGATTTCAATCTTAACCTTGGTCTTGGGTCGAACAACAGTGGCGGATTTGGGGATGCTCCTGCACAGACCCAATATTTTCCCGGCAAAAACAGGTACATCAGTAAAATCGGCAAAATTCGATTCGCCCCTTGATCCCCGGCAAAGGGGGCGCTGGATCCGCCACTGAACAACTGAAAAGAATCTGACAAGTTTGCCATAGTGCAATCTAATTAAAATTATACCTTCCTTGCGCTCCTAACACGGAGTATAGGAACACAATAAAGGTATAAATTTTGGCCATGTTGAAAAAGGCTGTGAACGTTTGTGCCACGTTCCTGAGCAGGCGTAGTCCTGGACCAACGGCGTAGCTCTGCCTGAAAAAGTGGAGGGGCACAACATCCTAAAATTACTAACAAGCAACAAAAAAAAAAATAAATAAAATAAATAAATAAAAAACAAGGGGGGGGGGATTAAAAAATATGGGGGTTTTATGTTCTGTATGCACAAATTTAAACATTTCTGGTGCAAATCTTAATTTTAAGACATGTATAAATGTCTGGCGAGCGGTAGCGAGCATGGAATTATTTTTAGCAAAATATTGACTTATCAGAAAATACTTTCTATACCCTCTATCATTACATGTAATTATATTCTATATAGATTGAGATAAATGTCTTCATATACATTGATAAAGTAATATGTATAAAGGATGGATCAGAATAGCTAAATTATTCAGAAGGTCTATAAAGAACTTGCGAGCAGTAGCGCTGCCCCCGCTGCCCCCCCCCCCCCCTTTCTCCTACACTCTTGTCCTGGACAATCTTGGAGTAATTTTGGCATACAGAGATGTCAAAAGGTAAATTTTCAAGGTCAAAATTATGAAAGGAGACTAGGAACTACATTATTGACTTAATCAATGGGGCCGGCCAGGGGATGCTGATCTCTAGGTTCGATCAGTGTAAAAAGCGCGGCAGTTGCAATTTATCTAGAATTTTTCGATATGAAATACCGCCTTTCCAACGATATCTCAGAAAAAAACTGACTTTTATATATATAATTTCCAACTCACAATTCAGAAAAACAAGAGGCCCAGGAGGCAACAACGCTCACCTGATGCTCATGTTCACTCATTATACCGATATATTATCTAAAGGGACAATTGATAGTTGTGCGGGTGCGGCTAGCCAACAGGGGATGCCTACTCCTCCCGGGCACCTGGTCCCACCTCTGGCTTGCTAGGGCTCCGTCGATGCTCCATTTGGTGCTCTATTGTGAGTGCTGTTAAGATTATCGTCAGGATCTTCTTTAACTCATTTGTAACTGTTTTACCAGCCTTTCGATGTACGGCAAAATTTTGACATTTCCTTTATATACCATTAAAGTAAATGTATTGAGTTCACAATGAGAAGATTAAAATGAATGATTGGCTCCATTGTTGGTATGGAACACAACCTTGAAAATTATTAAAAATAAAATATGTGGTAATAGAATGCATGCTTATGTTGTTTTCCTTTCTGTTACTGTTCGAAATAATCGATATGACACATGTCATATGTTTGACCAGAAACGTAATGTTGAAGAGATCTCGACACACATTTGATGTTGAATAATCCATGCAAGAGCATCCCTTCTGGTTTAATGGATGAAGAAACAAGATACCAATCTAGTAAGACACACAAATGGACAGGTAGACGCTGGACAAAATGATCCTTAAAATTATGTTCAACACAATAGTTCACTATTTTTTTGGTTACTTAGGCCTACATGTTGCTTACTGGTTGCATGTACATAATCATGTTCAGATAAAGAAGAGATCCATATTGCTTTTGGCAACTTTGTGAGAGTAGATACCTGAATATTAAACATTCTGTTCATGACATAGTAAGGTAATGGATACAGAATCATTAAATACTGAATGTTTGTTGGGAGTGGTGCAAGTTTGGTGTGTAGAACCAAAATGCAAGTCTTTGATTGTGACTATTGGTTCAAATTTGGTACGTATATATATACATATGCAATTGTCTTAGCGAAACATTCATATAAATGGGAAAAGTAGGTCAAATGCAACATAATACAAGCATTAAGTTGGGATCATACAAGTTATTGTAGTAGCAAATTGACCTGACTGGGCGGAGCTTATTCAGCCAAGCGACTGAGACGATTCAATTAAATTTTAGGGTAGAAAGATAATGAATTGCATATAATTACTAGAGTAAATAGCCATTGCCTGTAATTTTGTAAAACTTGAATGACCTGGTCAGAATTAAACTCTTCCAATGACCAGGTGAAAATAAGCTCCGCCCGGTCAGGTCAGTTTGCCACGACAATACAAGTAGAAGATTTTGGTCGAAGTTTGGTACTTGAAACACTTGCAAAAACATATAATCATTAATTCACTAGTTTGTCCAATTTATTTATAAACTATACAATGTGAAAAACTACAAAAGAAATGAATACAATTGTAATTATGAACAAGAAAGTGTTGGTTATGGTATCAGTCATATTCATTTGAATGCATTACAATATATCTTCTTTTGTTGTACATGATATGTCTATTTTTTATCATTTTAATTTCTTTTTGAAAAATTGGTAAGGTAACACAACTGAGAACATACTAATACCTATTTTCTAGTATAAATTTGAAGGTGCACATTAAGACTAGAATTGTCCAACAAGACTGAAATTGTACCGAGTACATATAACGAAGACCAGAGTTAGGAAAAGAAAATATGATGTGCAAAACAAGGTCACATAGTTCTTGGGAAATGTATAGACCAAGGGTTCATGTATCAAAACCAAATGTCAGGAGCATAAGTAGATTACAGACAAAATGTAAGGAGCATAAGTAGATTACAGACAAAGTACATGTGTAACGGATAAAGAATTAACTCTTTATCCCTCAATATTTTAAGAGGACTAGAAAGGACAGGATTTATGGATGGACAGACAAGGGCAACTGCAAAAGCTTTACAATAACAAAAACAATGTAGTAAACATATTATTGGTAGAAAAAGAAGGACTTTTCTATTATTCAAAATAGTGGCAGCATTCCAAGGGATGCATTTGTTGCCTGGGAAACATAGTAGCACATAAGGATCACTTTTATATGAAAGTGTGACAACATAAAAAGTGACAAGACAGACTGACGGATGGACAGAAAGGTGCCGGGCAAAGTGATCACTATGTGCTGCTATGCTTTTCAGGCGACACAAAAATGGTAATATGGATTTGACATTGTGAAAATCTGAAATTTGAAAATCTGTACACTTTTTGTCTATTCAAAAGTTATGATCAATGCATTCAAGTTTTTTACCTACAGGTAAAATTGAATCATCAAAAAATAGCAATCCAAGGAATGCTTGTGTCGCCTGCGAAGCGGTTTGATTATTATTCTAGAAAGTGGATCAAAATTATTGGTATCAGTAGAAAAGTCTCGGAACTCATTTGAAATATCAGACCTCTTAATTACAAATTAAAAATATGGTCATTCTAAAATTTTCAGAAAAGAGTGTCAATCATCTAGGTCAAGGTCACTACGTAAAAATTGGTAACAAAAAGGTCTCATCGTAAGAAATATCAAAGACCTATCACCTACCAATTAAAAGATATATACAGCCTTAGAAAAGAAGGTCAAATAGCTGGGTCAAGCTCAAAAGGTAAAAAATTATGGTATGTTTAGAATGGCATTGTTACAAGGAAAATACATGTGAAATATCAAAGCCCTATCACCTACCAATCAAAAGATAGAGCCAATATTACTTTTCTTGAAAAGTAGGTCAAATATCTAGATCAAGGTCAAAATGTCAAATTTTATGCTCAGTGTAGAAAGGTCTTGTCACAAGGAATACACATGTAAAATACCAAAGCCCTATCACTTACCAATCTAAAGATATATCCATTCTTAATTTTTTTGAAAAGTAGGTCAAATATGTAGGTCAAGTTCAAAAGGTAAAAAAATTATGGTATGTGTAGAATGGCATTGTTACAAGGAAAATTCATGTGAAATATCAAAGTCCTATCACCTACAAATCAAAAGATATAGCCAATACATGTATTACTTTTCTTGAAAAGTAAGTCAAATATCTAGATCAAGGTCAAAATATCAAATTTTATGCTCAGTGTAGAAAGGTCTTGTCACAAGGAATTCACATGTGAAATATCAAAGCCCTATCACTTACCAATAAAAAGATATATCTATCCTTAATTTTTTGTGAAAAGTAGGTCAAATATGTAGGTCAAGGTCACTAGGTCAAAAATTATTAAACGTGTAGGAAGGTCTTGTCACAAGGAATACACATGTGAAATATCAAAGCCCTATCACTTATCAATCAAAAGATATAGCGAATCTTATCTTGTTTTCAAAAGTAAGTCAAATATCTAGGTAAAGGTCACAAGGTCAAAAATTATGGTATGTGTTGAAAGGTCTTGCCACAAGGATTGCACAGGTGAAATATCAAAGCCCTTTCACTTACCAATCAAACGATATAGCCATTCTAATTTTTTTTAAAGTAGGTCAAATATGTAGGTCAAGGTCACTCGGTCAAAAATTATGGTTTGTGTAGGAAGGTCTTGTCACAAGGAATACACATGTGAAATATCAAAGCCCTATCACTTACCAATCAAAAGTTATGGGCTGTGACACACAAAGTGTGACAGACAGACAGACTGACAGACGGACGGACAGACGGACAACGGACAAAGTGATCCCTAAGTGTCGCTGTGCTTCGCAGGCGACACAAAAATGTGTTACGAATGGGAAGTCTAGTAACAAGGAGTGCACAAATGAAATATGAACATGTAGCATTGCAAAGTTATGGTCATTCATCACGTTTTTGTGAAGTAGGTCAAAGTTTCAAGGTCACGAGGTAAAAATATAGGTACCACTGGAAAGCCTTAAAGGTAAGAGAAAGGAATTCACATGTGATATTAAAGGATTTAGCATTCAAAAAGATATGGCTTTAATGGATAAAAAACAAATTAAACCATAAACCGCTTAAGGCGGTAAGGCCAAATTGCGAAGTGTCAGTTTTGGTTGATGTATCTGTTTTTATGCAAACAGAAAGGTCAAAGGTCATTAATACTTCCAAACTGAAAAGATGATAAAATCTTCTATAAATGTGCAGGTACACATTTTTATACTTCAAGGTCAAAGCCACTAGTTCAAAAGTCAAGGTTTCATTGAAGGCCTTGTCATAAGGATGGTACAAGTGAAATATGGAAACTGTACCCATTAGATTCAAACATAGGTAAATGTATTTAGAAAGTAGGTCAAACTTCATGGTCAAGGTCACTAGATCAGAAGTCAAGGTCTTATCACATGGAATTCACACGTGAAAAATAAAATCCCTACTCAAGAGGTTCAAATGATATGATCAAAGTTAATGTTTTTGTTAAGTAGGTCAAACTTCAAGGTCAGGGTCACTTGGTCAAAAAGTCAAGGTCTTATGTCAAGGAACTCACATGTGAAATATAAAATCTCTATTCGATAAGATTCAAAAGATATGGTCAAAGTTAATGTTTTTGGAAAGTAGGTCAAACTTCAATGTCAAGGTAACTAGGTTTAAAGTCAAGGTTTCAAATGAAAGGTCTTATCAAATATACATTTAAAAAAAAACAGGAAAGAAATAAACAACAACGTTAAGTATTCAGAAAATGTTGGATCGGCCCAAAGGCTAATGCATGTCTCTCGCAGAAAAAAAGATATAAAGAGCACAAAAATGGTGCGAGAGACTCACGACACTAAAATAATTAACCTCAAATTTTCAGAGCTCCACGGCTCCTTCTTCAGGAGGGATCCTAAATTTTTTGAATAGCAAAAAAAAAATTTTGATTTTCAACCATGTTGTTCTTGATTATTGATTAAAGTATATGTAAAATATTCTGGTGAGCGGTAGCTAAGCCAGCGAAAATTTGTCAGAGTTGGAATAAAAGGGTCAGACAATAATACCCTTTGCATCCCCCATTCAGCTAGGTGCCACCTGTTGATGGATCCTGACAAAAACCAACAACACTTGTAGGGGACCATAAGTACTTTATAAATACCATTAAGTTTCATCAAAATCCCTTTAGCTGTTCTTGATAAGAAGTCAAAATTGTGAAAAGTTTACGACATGCAGACAAACGACAGATGACGGACACCGGACGGATCTCTATGACAATAGCTCACTAGAGCGTTTGGCTCAGGTAAGCAAAAAAAAAAATACCACCGGGATTTCAATCCAACACCCTTGGGTCCATTGGGCATGGAAAACATACCATATATACAAATTTTAAACAAGAGCCCCAGGGGGCACAACGCTCACCTGATATCCATGCACGCTCTAATTGACATACTGACATTGAATACTGATAGTGCCAGTACCATGATTTTAGCCCACAACCTTTCGAAAAGATTTTTGCAGGATGCAGAGAAGTTTTTTTTTCAGACAACCTTTAAAAGTACAAAAAAGAAAAAATAGTCAAACTTCAAAACAATAACTTTTTTACTAATTTGAAAAGACGGATAAAGTGGTCCAACGTCAAATGCCCAGCTAGTATACTTCAATTATGCAACATCAAAAATAAAATCATATTGTAAAATTCCACATTAATGTGCAGCAGAAAAGGAATAAAACAATGAAATGATTTCAAAAATTAAGTTTATTTAAAATTGAACACAAAACCTTTCATTATTGATAGCTAGCATGCCAGAAATCATAAAGCCTGTGTTTGTGAAACGAGAATGCCCCCGGCGGCATCTTTGTTAGTATAAACGCCATTTTCTGTTAAGTATGTGAGAGGTCAGGGTCAGCGTAATATTGGTATCAATGGAAAGATCTTGTCACAAGGAATACACATGTACAATATGAAAGCCCTATCACTAACCATTCAAAAGTTATGCCCAATGTTAAAGTTTTTGAGAAGTACGTCAAAGGTCAAGGTTATGGTCATGAGGTCAAACATTTTTGTATCAATGAAAAAGGTATTGTCACAAGGAATACACATGTGAAATATGAAACCTCTATCACCAGCTTCCATTCAAAAGTTATGCCAAATGTTAAAGTTTTTCGGAAAACAGACAGACAAACAGACAGACGGACAGGCCAAAAACTATATGCTCCCGAATCTTTTATTCCAGGGGCATAAAAAACAAAGATTTTTCGGTTTTGCCTTTATTCACTGAAATCTATGAATGCTTTTGAATAGTATTGATTTCATCTCAAATACATGAAACGTACAGTAAAAATCGTTTTAATCAAATATTTATCAATTCAAGTGAGTTGTGCAGAAATTGGGCCAGTTTGTTTTCCAAAAAAGCAGTGTATGTTGTATCAAACCTCATGACCCAGTGAAGCCACTTGAACAAACAATTTTCAGTAAATATGCTGAAATGCGGCGCTTCTTGCCTATGCATATTTCAACAGGCGAGAAGGAGCGTCGCATTTCAGCATACACTGTTCAACAACTCAAGTGGTTTCTCTAGGTTTTGCAGTTTGAAACAAATTAAAAGACCCATGAAATTGTTTAGCTTGTCCAACTAGCAGACCTACGGCATCGTTATTTACTGTTAACTAATTGTTTTACCTCATCATAGGTCTGTTACACGGACAAGTTTTTAGCGGAGAGAGTTCATGAAATGTATCAGTTGCATCGGATTTGCCGACAAAAAGTTATTTGGTCCGATAAAAACTCATCATGTATCTATTATTTGAACAAATAAAAATTCCATTCCCAAATGTCTTACCACAGGAACCTGTCGTTTTATGAGAGAAAATGTTTTATTATTCACAACCTCAGGCCTCTGTGTTCCTCTTAGAAATATCATACATACAAGATGTCGAACACAGTGGCTTAAGGTTGTGAATAATAATTTATTTTCTCTATTAAAACAACAGCTTTCTGTGGTCCAACATTTCATTGGAAGATTTCAGGAACTCTGAACTGAATTATTTATTTTCAAGAATTTCAGATATTAAATGTCCTATGCATTCTCAAAATCCAGAGGAAGAGATTACTCATTAGACGTTTCTTCAAGAAATCAGTTCGTAAATTACTTCATCTAAGAGAGCCTAAGACAGAGGAAATTCGAGCAAACTTTATACATGACAACAAGTATATGCAAGTGTTCCAAGTACATGAATGATAACCATTATGAAAGTGTTCCAAGTATAAAAATCTATTTCGTTTGCACTTTATCTCCTGAAATGTATCGCAGTACTAAAGGTATCACATTACTACATGGGGAATCCCCTTCGGGTACACGGCAAAACATGGGTTACAATTAGCATAAACCTTTGACCTCAAAAACTAGTGTTCTACACCCAAAAGCTGACGTCATTGACTGACTAAATATAGAAAGTGATATATCAAAAGAAAGATCATTTCCTGTAGATTTCGTTGGTACTAAATGGTATATACCTTTCCGATACTATTGTCACTCTGAAAACGAAAGTGAAAGTGAAAATAGGGACATTTTGACATGTCATTCAGATGGACTTTGGTCCCATTTTGACCATTGTTCCAAATTTGTTCTTGAAATAAAAATTATGCTGATTTGAAGGCAATATCTGTCTAAATAATACATGAAATTTAATAAGGTATTTGCCGCTCCGTTTTTGAGAAATCCACAATACACCACGAAGAACCGATTTTCACGAGTCCCCATTCTGAGCCCATCGCCGGAAATCACCTCTACGTTGTGACTCCTTCCACTTTCATTTTTATATGCATATCCAAAAATAGAACCCATGAAAATCTTACAAAAATCTTACAGAATCTAATGATACCTTAAAACTTGCCTTCATTTTAATTATCATACACACTATAGCGATATCAGCCTCTGACTCTTTATTTAAAGAAAATTGACCGGGGCCAAATCAGCTTCGAGGCTATAGGGTTTACACTATTAAAACCTAAACCATATTTTGATTTCGCCGATTGAAATTTTTCTCCACATAATTTGAAAATATAGAATTTTTCGAAGAGTTTGGTGTATTGCAAAGTCCTGTAACTCGTATATCTTTCAATCAGCAAGCCGTATAAACATGCCCGCAGCCTCCGTCAAAATGCCCATTTTGGCCGTATTTTCATCATAGTGCCTCTAGGTACCCTATTTTGAACCCTCACGGTTCTTTGAACATAAGACTGACACCCAGTATTTCATTTTAAATGTCTTGTTCATGCTATATAGTGAATTTTGATGTATGGTATCCAAGGACTTTGTTTATAAATAAGCATACCAATTGTACGTGTACATGTTGTGTATCATCATTCATATGTCCTAAAGGTTACAATAGCATAAACCTTTGATCTCAAAAACTAGTGTTCTACACCCAAAAGCTGACGTCATTGACTGACTAAATAGAAATGGCTTATATAGAAAGTGATATATCAAAAGAAAGATCATTTCCTGTAGATTTCGTTGGTACTAAATGGTATATACCTTTCCGATACTATTGTCATTCTGAAAACGAAAGTGAACGTGAAAATAGGGACATTTTGACATGTCATTCAGATGGACTTTGGTCCCATTTTGACCATTGTTCCAAATTTGTTCTTGAAATAAAAATTATGCTGATTTGAAGGCAATATCTGTCTAAATAATACATGACATTTATTTAGGTATTTGCCGCTCCGTTTTTGAGAAATCCACAATACACCACGAAGAACCGATTTTCACGAGTCCCCATTCTGAGCCCATCGCCGGAAATCACCTCTACGTTGTGACTCCTTCCACTTTCATTTTTATATGCATATCCAAAAATAGAACCCATGAAAATCTTACAAAAATCTTACAGAATTTAATGATACCTTAAAACTTGCCTTCATTTTAATTATCATACACACTATAGCGATATCAGCCTCTGACTCTTTATTTAAAGAAAATTGACCGGGGCCAAATCAGCTTCGAGGCTATAGGGTTTACACTATTAAAACCTAAACCATATTTTGATTTCGCCGATTGAAATTTTTCTCCACATAATTTGAAAATATAGAATTTTTCGAAGAGTTTGGTGTATTGCAAAGTCCTGTAACTCGTATATCTTTCAATCAGCAAGCCGTATAAACATGCCCGCAGCCTCCGTCAAAATGCCCATTTTGGCCGTATTTTCATCATAGTGCCTCTAGGTACCCTATTTTGAACCCTCACGGTTCTTTGAACATAAGACTGACACCCAGTATTTCATTTTAAATGTCTTGTTCATGCTATATAGTGAATTTTGATGTATGGTATCCAAGGACTTTGTTTATAAATAAGCATACCAATTGTACGTGTACATGTTGTGTATCATCATTCATATGTCCTAAAGGTTACAATAGCATAAACCTTTGATCTCAAAAACTAGTGTTCTACACCCAAAAGCTGACGTCATTGACTGACTAAATAGAAATGGCTTATATAGAAAGTGATATATCAAAAGAAAGATCATTTCCTGTAGATTTCGTTGGTACTAAATGGTATATACCTTTCCGATACTATTGTCATTCTGAAAACGAAAGTGAACGTGAAAATAGGGACATTTTGACATGTCATTCAGATGGACTTTGGTCCCATTTTGACCATTGTTCCAAATTTGTTCTTGAAATAAAAATTATGCTGATTTGAAGGCAAGATCTGTCTAAATAATACATGACATTTATTTAGGTATTTGCCGCTCCGTTTTTGAGAAATCCACAATACACCACGAAGAACCGATTTTCACGAGTCCCCATTCTGAGCCCATCGCCGGAAATCACCTCTACGATGTGACTCCTTCCACTTTCATTTTTATATGCATATCCAAAAATAGAACCCATGAAAATCTTACAAAAATCTTACAGAATTTAATGATACCTTAAAACTTGCCTTCATTTTAATTATCATACACACTATAGCGATATCAGCCTCTGACTCTTTATTTAAAGAAAATTGACCGGGGCCAAATCAGCTTCGAGGCTATAGGGTTTACACTATTAAAACCTAAACCATATTTTGATTTCGCCGATTGAAATTTTTCTCCACATAATTTGAAAATATAGAATTTTTCGAAGAGTTTGGTGTATTGCAAAGTCCTGTAACTCGTATATCTTTCAATCAGCAAGCCGTATAAACATGCCCGCAGCCTCCGTCAAAATGCCCATTTTGGCCGTATTTTCATCATAGTGCCTCTAGGTACCCTATTTTGAACCCTCACGGTTCTTTGAACATAAGACTGACACCCAGTATTTCATTTTAAATGTCTTGTTCATGCTATATAGTGAATTTTGATGTATGGTATCCAAGGACTTTGTTTATAAATAAGCATACCAATTGTACGTGTACATGTTGTGTATCATCATTCATATGTCCTAAAGGTTACAATAGCATAAACCTTTGATCTCAAAAACTAGTGTTCTACACCCAAAAGCTGACGTCATTGACTGACTAAATAGAAATGGCTTATATAGAAAGTGATATATCAAAAGAAAGATCATTTCCTGTAGATTTCGTTGGTACTAAATGGTATATACCTTTCCGATACTATTGTCATTCTGAAAACGAAAGTGAACGTGAAAATAGGGACATTTTGACATGTCATTCAGATGGACTTTGGTCCCATTTTGACCATTGTTCCAAATTTGTTCTTGAAATAAAAATTATGCTGATTTGAAGGCAAGATCTGTCTAAATAATACATGACATTTATTTAGGTATTTGCCGCTCCGTTTTTGAGAAATCCACAATACACCACGAAGAACCGATTTTCACGAGTCCCCATTCTGAGCCCATCGCCGGAAATCACCTCTACGATGTGACTCCTTCCACTTTCATTTTTATATGCATATCCAAAAATAGAACCCATGAAAATCTTACAAAAATCTTACAGAATTTAATGATACCTTAAAACTTGCCTTCATTTTAATTATCATACACACTATAGCGATATCAGCCTCTGACTCTTTATTTAAAGAAAATTGACCGGGGCCAAATCAGCTTCGAGGCTATAGGGTTTACACTATTAAAACCTAAACCATATTTTGATTTCGCCGATTGAAATTTTTCTCCACATAATTTGAAAATATAGAATTTTTCGAAGAGTTTGGTGTATTGCAAAGTCCTGTAACTCGTATATCTTTCAATCAGCAAGCCGTATAAACATGCCCGCAGCCTCCGTCAAAATGCCCATTTTGGCCGTATTTTCATCATAGTGCCTCTAGGTACCCTATTTTGAACCCTCACGGTTCTTTGAACATAAGACTGACACCCAGTATTTCATTTTAAATGTCTTGTTCATGCTATATAGTGAATTTTGATGTATGGTATCCAAGGACTTTGTTTATAAATAAGCATACCAATTGTACGTGTACATGTTGTGTATCATCATTCATATGTCCTAAAGGTTACAATAGCATAAACCTTTGATCTCAAAAACTAGTGTTCTACACCCAAAAGCTGACGTCATTGACTGACTAAATAGAAATGGCTTATATAGAAAGTGATATATCAAAAGAAAGATCATTTCCTGTAGATTTCGTTGGTACTAAATGGTATATACCTTTCCGATACTATTGTCATTCTGAAAACGAAAGTGAACGTGAAAATAGGGACATTTTGACATGTCATTCAGATGGACTTTGGTCCCATTTTGACCATTGTTCCAAATTTGTTCTTGAAATAAAAATTATGCTGATTTGAAGGCAATATCTGTCTAAATAATACATGACATTTATTTAGGTATTTGCCGCTCCGTTTTTGAGAAATCCACAATACACCACGAAGAACCGATTTTCACGAGTCCCCATTCTGAGCCCATCGCCGGAAATCACCTCTACGTTGTGACTCCTTCCACTTTCATTTTTATATGCATATCCAAAAATAGAACCCATGAAAATCTTACAAAAATCTTACAGAATTTAATGATACCTTAAAACTTGCCTTCATTTTAATTATCATACACACTATAGCGATATCAGCCTCTGACTCTTTATTTAAAGAAAATTGACCGGGGCCAAATCAGCTTCGAGGCTATAGGGTTTACACTATTAAAACCTAAACCATATTTTGATTTCGCCGATTGAAATTTTTCTCCACATAATTTGAAAATATAGAATTTTTCGAAGAGTTTGGTGTATTGCAAAGTCCTGTAACTCGTATATCTTTCAATCAGCAAGCCGTATAAACATGCCCGCAGCCTCCGTCAAAATGCCCATTTTGGCCGTATTTTCATCATAGTGCCTCTAGGTACCCTATTTTGAACCCTCACGGTTCTTTGAACATAAGACTGACACCCAGTATTTCATTTTAAATGTCTTGTTCATGCTATATAGTGAATTTTGATGTATGGTATCCAAGGACTTTGTTTATAAATAAGCATACCAATTGTACGTGTACATGTTGTGTATCATCATTCATATGTCCTAAAGGTTACAATAGCATAAACCTTTGATCTCAAAAACTAGTGTTCTACACCCAAAAGCTGACGTCATTGACTGACTAAATAGAAATGGCTTATATAGAAAGTGATATATCAAAAGAAAGATCATTTCCTGTAGATTTCGTTGGTACTAAATGGTATATACCTTTCCGATACTATTGTCATTCTGAAAACGAAAGTGAACGTGAAAATAGGGACATTTTGACATGTCATTCAGATGGACTTTGGTCCCATTTTGACCATTGTTCCAAATTTGTTCTTGAAATAAAAATTATGCTGATTTGAAGGCAATATCTGTCTAAATAATACATGACATTTATTTAGGTATTTGCCGCTCCGTTTTTGAGAAATCCACAATACACCACGAAGAACCGATTTTCACGAGTCCCCATTCTGAGCCCATCGCCGGAAATCACCTCTACGTTGTGACTCCTTCCACTTTCATTTTTATATGCATATCCAAAAATAGAACCCATGAAAATCTTACAAAAATCTTACAGAATTTAATGATACCTTAAAACTTGCCTTCATTTTAATTATCATACACACTATAGCGATATCAGCCTCTGACTCTTTATTTAAAGAAAATTGACCGGGGCCAAATCAGCTTCGAGGCTATAGGGTTTACACTATTAAAACCTAAACCATATTTTGATTTCGCCGATTGAAATTTTTCTCCACATAATTTGAAAATATAGAATTTTTCGAAGAGTTTGGTGTATTGCAAAGTCCTGTAACTCGTATATCTTTCAATCAGCAAGCCGTATAAACATGCCCGCAGCCTCCGTCAAAATGCCCATTTTGGCCGTATTTTCATCATAGTGCCTCTAGGTACCCTATTTTGAACCCTCACGGTTCTTTGAACATAAGACTGACACCCAGTATTTCATTTTAAATGTCTTGTTCATGCTATATAGTGAATTTTGATGTATGGTATCCAAGGACTTTGTTTATAAATAAGCATACCAATTGTACGTGTACATGTTGTGTATCATCATTCATATGTCCTAAAGGTTACAATAGCATAAACCTTTGATCTCAAAAACTAGTGTTCTACACCCAAAAGCTGACGTCATTGACTGACTAAATAGAAATGGCTTATATAGAAAGTGATATATCAAAAGAAAGATCATTTCCTGTAGATTTCGTTGTTACTAAATGGTATATACCTTTCCGATACTATTGTCATTCTGAAAACGAAAGTGAACGTGAAAATAGGGACATTTTGACATGTCATTCAGATGGACTTTGGTCCCATTTTGACCATTGTTCCAAATTTGTTCTTGAAATAAAAATTATGCTGATTTGAAGGCAATATCTGTCTAAATAATACATGACATTTATTTAGGTATTTGCCGCTCCGTTTTTGAGAAATCCACAATACACCACGAAGAACCGATTTTCACGAGTCCCCATTCTGAGCCCATCGCCGGAAATCACCTCTACGTTGTGACTCCTTCCACTTTCATTTTTATATGCATATCCAAAAATAGAACCCATGAAAATCTTACAAAAATCTTACAGAATTTAATGATACCTTAAAACTTGCCTTCATTTTAATTATCATACACACTATAGCGATATCAGCCTCTGACTCTTTATTTAAAGAAAATTGACCGGGGCCAAATCAGCTTCGAGGCTATAGGGTTTACACTATTAAAACCTAAACCATATTTTGATTTCGCCGATTGAAATTTTTCTCCACATAATTTGAAAATATAGAATTTTTCGAAGAGTTTGGTGTATTGCAAAGTCCTGTAACTCGTATATCTTTCAATCAGCAAGCCGTATAAACATGCCCGCAGCCTCCGTCAAAATGCCCATTTTGGCCGTATTTTCATCATAGTGCCTCTAGGTACCCTATTTTGAACCCTCACGGTTCTTTGAACATAAGACTGACACCCAGTATTTCATTTTAAATGTCTTGTTCATGCTATATAGTGAATTTTGATGTATGGTATCCAAGGACTTTGTTTATAAATAAGCATACCAATTGTACGTGTACATGTTGTGTATCATCATTCATATGTCCTAAAGGTTACAATAGCATAAACCTTTGATCTCAAAAACTAGTGTTCTACACCCAAAAGCTGACGTCATTGACTGACTAAATAGAAATGGCTTATATAGAAAGTGATATATCAAAAGAAAGATCATTTCCTGTAGATTTCGTTGGTACTAAATGGTATATACCTTTCCGATACTATTGTCATTCTGAAAACGAAAGTGAACGTGAAAATAGGGACATTTTGACATGTCATTCAGATGGACTTTGGTCCCATTTTGACCATTGTTCCAAATTTGTTCTTGAAATAAAAATTATGCTGATTTGAAGGCAATATCTGTCTAAATAATACATGACATTTATTTAGGTATTTGCCGCTCCGTTTTTGAGAAATCCACAATACACCACGAGTAACCGATTTTCACGAGTCCCCATTCTGAGCCCATCGCCGGAAATCACCTCTACGATGTGACTCCTTCCACTTTCATTTTTATATGCATATCCAAAAATAGAACCCATGAAAATCTTACAAAAATCTTACAGAATTTAATGATACCTTAAAACTTGCCTTCATTTTAATTATCATACACACTATAGCGATATCAGCCTCTGACTCTTTATTTAAAGAAAATTGACCGGGGCCAAATCAGCTTCGAGGCTATAGGGTTTACACTATTAAAACCTAAACCATATTTTGATTTCGCCGATTGAAATTTTTCTCCACATAATTTGAAAATATAGAATTTTTCGAAGAGTTTGGTGTATTGCAAAGTCCTGTAACTCGTATATCTTTCAATCAGCAAGCCGTATAAACATGCCCGCAGCCTCCGTCAAAATGCCCATTTTGGCCGTATTTTCATCATAGTGCCTCTAGGTACCCTATTTTGAACCCTCACGGTTCTTTGAACATAAGACTGACACCCAGTATTTCATTTTAAATGTCTTGTTCATGCTATATAGTGAATTTTGATGTATGGTATCCAAGGACTTTGTTTATAAATAAGCATACCAATTGTACGTGTACATGTTGTGTATCATCATTCATATGTCCTAAAGGTTACAATAGCATAAACCTTTGATCTCAAAAACTAGTGTTCTACACCCAAAAGCTGACGTCATTGACTGACTAAATAGAAATGGCTTATATAGAAAGTGATATATCAAAAGAAAGATCATTTCCTGTAGATTTCGTTGGTACTAAATGGTATATACCTTTCCGATACTATTGTCATTCTGAAAACGAAAGTGAACGTGAAAATAGGGACATTTTGACATGTCATTCAGATGGACTTTGGTCCCATTTTGACCATTGTTCCAAATTTGTTCTTGAAATAAAAATTATGCTGATTTGAAGGCAAGATCTGTCTAAATAATACATGACATTTATTTAGGTATTTGCCGCTCCGTTTTTGAGAAATCCACAATACACCACGAAGAACCGATTTTCACGACTCCCCATTCTGAGCCCATCGCCGGAAATCACCTCTACGATGTGACTCCTTCCACTTTCATTTTTATATGCATATCCAAAAATAGAACCCATGAAAATCTTACAAAAATCTTACAGAATTTAATGATACCTTAAAACTTGCCTTCATTTTAATTATCATACACACTATAGCGATATCAGCCTCTGACTCTTTATTTAAAGAAAATTGACCGGGGCCAAATCAGCTTCGAGGCTATAGGGTTTACACTATTAAAACCTAAACCATATTTTGATTTCGCCGATTGAAATTTTTCTCCACATAATTTGAAAATATAGAATTTTTCGAAGAGTTTGGTGTATTGCAAAGTCCTGTAACTCGTATATCTTTCAATCAGCAAGCCGTATAAACATGCCCGCAGCCTCCGTCAAAATGCCCATTTTGGCCGTATTTTCATCATAGTGCCTCTAGGTACCCTATTTTGAACCCTCACGGTTCTTTGAACATAAGACTGACACCCAGTATTTCATTTTAAATGTCTTGTTCATGCTATATAGTGAATTTTGATGTATGGTATCCAAGGACTTTGTTTATAAATAAGCATACCAATTGTACGTGTACATGTTGTGTATCATCATTCATATGTCCTAAAGGTTACAATAGCATAAACCTTTGATCTCAAAAACTAGTGTTCTACACCCAAAAGCTGACGTCATTGACTGACTAAATAGAAATGGCTTATATAGAAAGTGATATATCAAAAGAAAGATCATTTCCTGTAGATTTCGTTGGTACTAAATGGTATATACCTTTCCGATACTATTGTCATTCTGAAAACGAAAGTGAACGTGAAAATAGGGACATTTTGACATGTCATTCAGATGGACTTTGGTCCCATTTTGACCATTGTTCCAAATTTGTTCTTGAAATAAAAATTATGCTGATTTGAAGGCAATATCTGTCTAAATAATACATGACATTTATTTAGGTATTTGCCGCTCCGTTTTTGAGAAATCCACAATACACCACGAAGAACCGATTTTCACGAGTCCCCATTCTGAGCCCATCGCCGGAAATCACCTCTACGTTGTGACTCCTTCCACTTTCATTTTTATATGCATATCCAAAAATAGAACCCATGAAAATCTTACAAAAATCTTACAGAATTTAATGATACCTTAAAACTTGCCTTCATTTTAATTATCATACACACTATAGCGATATCAGCCTCTGACTCTTTATTTAAAGAAAATTGACCGGGGCCAAATCAGCTTCGAGGCTATAGGGTTTACACTATTAAAACCTAAACCATATTTTGATTTCGCCGATTGAAATTTTTCTCCACATAATTTGAAAATATAGAATTTTTCGAAGAGTTTGGTGTATTGCAAAGTCCTGTAACTCGTATATCTTTCAATCAGCAAGCCGTATAAACATGCCCGCAGCCTCCGTCAAAATGCCCATTTTGGCCGTATTTTCATCATAGTGCCTCTAGGTACCCTATTTTGAACCCTCACGGTTCTTTGAACATAAGACTGACACCCAGTATTTCATTTTAAATGTCTTGTTCATGCTATATAGTGAATTTTGATGTATGGTATCCAAGGACTTTGTTTATAAATAAGCATACCAATTGTACGTGTACATGTTGTGTATCATCATTCATATGTCCTAAAGGTTACAATAGCATAAACCTTTGATCTCAAAAACTAGTGTTCTACACCCAAAAGCTGACGTCATTGACTGACTAAATAGAAATGGCTTATATAGAAAGTGATATATCAAAAGAAAGATCATTTCCTGTAGATTTCGTTGGTACTAAATGGTATATACCTTTCCGATACTATTGTCATTCTGAAAACGAAAGTGAACGTGAAAATAGGGACATTTTGACATGTCATTCAGATGGACTTTGGTCCCATTTTGACCATTGTTCCAAATTTGTTCTTGAAATAAAAATTATGCTGATTTGAAGGCAAGATCTGTCTAAATAATACATGACATTTATTTAGGTATTTGCCGCTCCGTTTTTGAGAAATCCACAATACACCACGAAGAACCGATTTTCACGAGTCCCCATTCTGAGCCCATCGCCGGAAATCACCTCTACGATGTGACTCCTTCCACTTTCATTTTTATATGCATATCCAAAAATAGAACCCATGAAAATCTTACAAAAATCTTACAGAATTTAATGATACCTTAAAACTTGCCTTCATTTTAATTATCATACACACTATAGCGATATCAGCCTCTGACTCTTTATTTAAAGAAAATTGACCGGGGCCAAATCAGCTTCGAGGCTATAGGGTTTACACTATTAAAACCTAAACCATATTTTGATTTCGCCGATTGAAATTTTTCTCCACATAATTTGAAAATATAGAATTTTTCGAAGAGTTTGGTGTATTGCAAAGTCCTGTAACTCGTATATCTTTCAATCAGCAAGCCGTATAAACATGCCCGCAGCCTCCGTCAAAATGCCCATTTTGGCCGTATTTTCATCATAGTGCCTCTAGGTACCCTATTTTGAACCCTCACGGTTCTTTGAACATAAGACTGACACCCAGTATTTCATTTTAAATGTCTTGTTCATGCTATATAGTGAATTTTGATGTATGGTATCCAAGGACTTTGTTTATAAATAAGCATACCAATTGTACGTGTACATGTTGTGTATCATCATTCATATGTCCTAAAGGTTACAATAGCATAAACCTTTGATCTCAAAAACTAGTGTTCTACACCCAAAAGCTGACGTCATTGACTGACTAAATAGAAATGGCTTATATAGAAAGTGATATATCAAAAGAAAGATCATTTCCTGTAGATTTCGTTGGTACTAAATGGTATATACCTTTCCGATACTATTGTCATTCTGAAAACGAAAGTGAACGTGAAAATAGGGACATTTTGACATGTCATTCAGATGGACTTTGGTCCCATTTTGACCATTGTTCCAAATTTGTTCTTGAAATAAAAATTATGCTGATTTGAAGGCAATATCTGTCTAAATAATACATGACATTTATTTAGGTATTTGCCGCTCCGTTTTTGAGAAATCCACAATACACCACGAAGAACCGATTTTCACGAGTCCCCATTCTGAGCCCATCGCCGGAAATCACCTCTACGTTGTGACTCCTTCCACTTTCATTTTTATATGCATATCCAAAAATAGAACCCATGAAAATCTTACAAAAATCTTACAGAATTTAATGATACCTTAAAACTTGCCTTCATTTTAATTATCATACACACTATAGCGATATCAGCCTCTGACTCTTTATTTAAAGAAAATTGACCGGGGCCAAATCAGCTTCGAGGCTATAGGGTTTACACTATTAAAACCTAAACCATATTTTGATTTCGCCGATTGAAATTTTTCTCCACATAATTTGAAAATATAGAATTTTTCGAAGAGTTTGGTGTATTGCAAAGTCCTGTAACTCGTATATCTTTCAATCAGCAAGCCGTATAAACATGCCCGCAGCCTCCGTCAAAATGCCCATTTTGGCCGTATTTTCATCATAGTGCCTCTAGGTACCCTATTTTGAACCCTCACGGTTCTTTGAACATAAGACTGACACCCAGTATTTCATTTTAAATGTCTTGTTCATGCTATATAGTGAATTTTGATGTATGGTATCCAAGGACTTTGTTTATAAATAAGCATACCAATTGTACGTGTACATGTTGTGTATCATCATTCATATGTCCTAAAGGTTACAATAGCATAAACCTTTGATCTCAAAAACTAGTGTTCTACACCCAAAAGCTGACGTCATTGACTGACTAAATAGAAATGGCTTATATAGAAAGTGATATATCAAAAGAAAGATCATTTCCTGTAGATTTCGTTGGTACTAAATGGTATATACCTTTCCGATACTATTGTCATTCTGAAAACGAAAGTGAACGTGAAAATAGGGACATTTTGACATGTCATTCAGATGGACTTTGGTCCCATTTTGACCATTGTTCCAAATTTGTTCTTGAAATAAAAATTATGCTGATTTGAAGGCAATATCTGTCTAAATAATACATGACATTTATTTAGGTATTTGCCGCTCCGTTTTTGAGAAATCCACAATACACCACGAAGAACCGATTTTCACGAGTCCCCATTCTGAGCCCATCGCCGGAAATCACCTCTACGTTGTGACTCCTTCCACTTTCATTTTTATATGCATATCCAAAAATAGAACCCATGAAAATCTTACAAAAATCTTACAGAATTTAATGATACCTTAAAACTTGCCTTCATTTTAATTATCATACACACTATAGCGATATCAGCCTCTGACTCTTTATTTAAAGAAAATTGACCGGGGCCAAATCAGCTTCGAGGCTATAGGGTTTACACTATTAAAACCTAAACCATATTTTGATTTCGCCGATTGAAATTTTTCTCCACATAATTTGAAAATATAGAATTTTTCGAAGAGTTTGGTGTATTGCAAAGTCCTGTAACTCGTATATCTTTCAATCAGCAAGCCGTATAAACATGCCCGCAGCCTCCGTCAAAATGCCCATTTTGGCCGTATTTTCATCATAGTGCCTCTAGGTACCCTATTTTGAACCCTCACGGTTCTTTGAACATAAGACTGACACCCAGTATTTCATTTTAAATGTCTTGTTCATGCTATATAGTGAATTTTGATGTATGGTATCCAAGGACTTTGTTTATAAATAAGCATACCAATTGTACGTGTACATGTTGTGTATCATCATTCATATGTCCTAAAGGTTACAATAGCATAAACCTTTGATCTCAAAAACTAGTGTTCTACACCCAAAAGCTGACGTCATTGACTGACTAAATAGAAATGGCTTATATAGAAAGTGATATATCAAAAGAAAGATCATTTCCTGTAGATTTCGTTGGTACTAAATGGTATATACCTTTCCGATACTATTGTCACTCTGAAAACGAAAGTGAAAGTTAAAATAGGGACATTTTGACATGTCATTCAGATGGACTTTGGTCCCATTTTGACCATTGTTCCAAATTTGTTCTTGAAATAAAAATTATGCTGATTTGAAGGCAATATCTGTCTAAATAATACATGAAATTTATTTAGGGATTTGCCGCTCCGTTTTTGAGAAATCCACAATACACCACGAAGAACCGATTTTCACGAGTCCCCATTCTGAGCCCATCGCCGGAAATCACTTCTACGTTGTGACTCCTTCGACTTTCATTTTTATATGCATATCCAAAAATAGAACTCATGAAAATCTTACAAAAATCTTACAGAATCTAATGATACCTTAAAACTTGCCTTCATTTTAATTATCATACACACTATAGCGATATCAGCCTCTGACTCTTTATTTAAAGAAAATTGACCGGGGCCAAATCAGCTTCGAGGCTATAGGGTTTATACTATTAAAACCATGGCCGCTTTTGAAATCTTGTTCCCGACTTTAAAAATAAAATCCTAAATAAGTATGAAGAATTTAAATAATTGAATCATATCACATAAAAGGTCAATCAATAAGACATTGAAGCATGTGTCACTTGTTGAATTATCAGCTGTAACTATGGATGAAAGGTCGATCTAAAAATGATTAATCATACAAAGAAGGTTTTTTTCCTATAGTTGCACCTGTAACATTGGGCATGGAAAACATACATTATACCTATGTACAATCTTAAAAAATATTCCTTAAAAATCCAGATGTGGATATCTTGACAAAATTGTTACACTTGTAGGGTACCATGCATGAGTACCTCATACCTACAAATTGTCATGACAATCTGAAGAGTGCTTATAGTAAAGAAGCAGAAAATGTATGAAAATCAAACCCCCCTTCCTTTTTTACATAAGAAAGAAATTCATAAAAAAAATCAAAAAAATAAAATTTATGCATAAAATACATATCAAAGCATTAAGTAAGTTAAATATGATAAATATGTAGTAAATGAGTGTGTAAAATCATACACTTACTGAGTTATTTAAAGAAATAGTGCAAAAATGTGTATTTCTGACTAAGTCCGAAAAGACGTCAAAAACGCGTCAAAAATTTGACTTCGAAGTGGAACCAAAAATAACAACACCTCTTAAGACATCTCTCTAGATCATCCTGATGCTTTCGATTTGTCGATACATGCTTAGGTTCTGAAGAAGAAGTTTGTCAAAGGAGGGTACCCCCCGTGACATAATTTTGGCTGTGGTGGCGCCACCAATTGACAGATCCGGACGAAAAACATTAACACTTGTAGGGGACCATGAGTACTTCATACCTACCAAGTTTCATCAAAATCCCTTCAACCGTTCTTGAGAAGAAGTCGAAAATGGGAAAAGTTTACAACGGACGACGGACGGACGACGGACGCCGGACGGCACGCTATGACAATAGCTCAATTGAGCTTTGCTCAGGTGATCTAAAAACTGAAAAAGGGAAAAAAATTTGTTGGGATCCCGCCGGGGTTTGAAGCCACTCCCCATGGGTCCATTGGGCATGGAAAACATACATTATACCTATGTACAATCTTAAAAATATTCCTTAAAAATCCAGATGTGGATATCTTGACAAAATTGTTTCACTTGTAGGGTACCATGCATGAGTACCTCATACCTACAAATTATCATGACAATCTGAAGAGTGCTTATAGAAAAGAAGCAGAAAATGTATGAAAATCACCCCCCCCCCCTTCCTTTTTACATAAGAAAAAAATTCATAAAAAAATCAAAAAAATAAAATTTATGCAATAAATACATATCAAAGCATTAAATAAGTTAAATATGATAAATATGTAGTAAATGAGTGTGTAAAATCATACACTTATTGAGTTATTTAAAGAAATAGTGCAAAAATGTGTATTTCTGACTAAGTCCGAAAAGACGTCAAAAACGCGTCAAAAATTTGACTTCGAAGTGGAACCAAAAATAACAACACTTCTTAAGACATCTCTCTAGATCATCCTGATGCTTTCGATTTGTCGATACATGCTTAGGTTCTGAAGAAGAAGTTTGTCAAAGGAGGGTACCCCCGTGACCTAATTTTGGCTGTGGTGGCGCCACCAATTGACAGATCCGGACGAAAAACATTAACACTTGTAGGGGACCATGAGTACTTCATACCTACCAAGTTTCATTAAAATCCCTTCAACCGTTCTTGAGAAGAAGTCGAAAATGTGAAAAGTTTACAACGGACGACGGACGGACGACGGACGCCGGACGGCACGCTATGACAATAGCTCAATTGAGCTTTGCTCAGGTGATCTAAAGACTGAAAAAGGGAAAAAATTGTTGGGATCCCGCCGGGGTTTGAAGCCACTCCCCATGGGTCCATTGGGCATGGAAAACATACATTATACCTATGTACAATCTTAAAAAATATTCCTAAAAAATCCAGATGTGGATATCTTGACAAAATTGTTTCACTTGTAGGGTACCATGCATGAGTACCTCATACCTACAAATTGTCATGACAATCTGAAGAGTGCTTATAGAAAAGAAGCAGAAAATGTATGAAAATCACCCCCCCCCCCCTTCCTTTTTACATAAGAAAAAAAATCATAAAAATCAAAAAAATAAAATTTATGTATAAAATACATATCAAAGCATTAAGTAAGTTAAATATGATGAATATGCAGAAAATGCAATGTGTAAAATCATACACTTATTGAGTTATTTAAAGAAATAGTGCAAAAATGTATATTTCTGACTAAGTCCGAAAAGACGTCAAAAACGCGTCAAAAACTTGACTTTGGAGTGGAATCAAAAATAACAACACTTCTTAAGACATCTCTCTCGATAATTCTGATGCTTTCGGTTTGTCGATACGTGCTTCCGTTCTGAAGAAGAAGTTTGTCAAAGGAGGGTACCCCCCGTGACCTACTTTTGCCTGTGGTGGCGCCACCTCTTGAGGGATCTGGACGAAAAACAACAACACTTGTAGGGGACCATTAGTACTTTATATCTACCAAGTGTCATCAAAATCCCTTTAGCCGTTCTTGAGAAGAAGTCCGAAATGTGAAAAGTTTACGACAGACAGACGACGGACGACACACGACGGATAACGGACGCCGGACAGATCGCTATGACAATAGCTCACTAGAGCCTTTAGCTCAGGTGAGCTAAAAAAGATGTAGCCGATGGGTTTCGAACCCACGCGGAACAAAAATGCAAAAATAGTCTGGCACGCTAACCGCTAAGCCACGATGTCATTAATAAAACCTTCTTTCAAATCCCCAAATAGCTATAACTGTATAAAAAAAGAAACAAACAAACAAACAAAAACCAAACAAACAGAAAAGACCCAAATATTTATCATTTAATGATTTCTTTTTTGTTCAAATATTTCAATCCGCTTTTGCTTTTTTCCGCTATTTATAACTCATTTTTCCAAGTACTGCAACAGGGGACGTCTCAAAGTTCATTTCAAGGAACAGACACAAACGGAGCGCCACCTGGTATCAAAATTGAGGTTAGCATTGACGAAGCAATAATGGCATTAGGACGAAAGAATGATGGCACAATGAAAGATGTCATAACGCATGGTTGAACGACAATAATGCATTGACGAAGGACAAATGTAAAATGCACGGAAGCAACATTGCATAAAGAAGAAAGACAAATGCAATAAAGTCAATTTGAAATGAAAGCAAGACAAATGAACATGGAATAATCAAACATTGAATGAAGCTACATAGCATGAAGCATGTAAGCAAGTCAAATAGCATTGTGACCCTAATCCCCCTCCATATATTACAGTCCATTTTCTATTTTCAATTAAGAAAATGACATTTTAAACAGGAAAATTGAAAATAAAAAGCATTTTCCATTTTATATTTTATAATGAAAATTGAATCAATTTTTCGTTTTTCATTTTCAAAATGAAAATCTAAAATGGAAAATGGTTTCAATTTCCATTTTCGTTTTTTACCTTTGCAAATGGAAATTGAATTGTGTTTTAATACAACGTATTTCAGCTCATTTTCCATTTTCTTTTTTCAATTTGAAATTTTAAAATGAAGAATGGAAAATTGAACCAATTTTCCCTTTTTCATTTGCTAAATTGAAAATGAAAAATGTAAAATTGGTTCAATTTTCCATTTTTCATTAACGTTACCGAAATTGACAATTGAATTGTGGTTTAGTACACGTACCCCAAGCATCCTTGATCTGTGATTGGATGAAACCATGAAAATGGGTGTGTCGTCTCTTCCCATGGGATAGTCAAGGCATGGTTTAGGCATGATGGGAAAAGTTTGATGTGCAAATTATGCTGGTGGTCCGAAATGAATCCTTCCCTGCTACTGATATATATTGAATTGAGCTTCGACATTTGTTTAAACTTGAATATAAGCCTTTTTACATTGTAAATGGGGTGTTTCAAATTGTCAGAATTTCACGAGCTTCCAAGGGGCTTTGTCTCCTTGGCCCCACCAGGGTTTCGCCCTGGACCACAGGGGTCATTAAGGCGGCCAGACCCCATGCCTAGACTTAATTTCTACTCTGGCTACGTACCTGAATACAACTGCAATGGTTCACATCCTAAGCTTTTTCGAATTAGGAGATAGATCTAAGAATAGTAAAGATTTGTCAGTGCGTCCATCCGTCCGAGGTCATGTTTTCGGGCGTTTCAAGATATTGGATTGAAACTTCACACATGACTTTATATCAAGCGGCGTAAGATCCAGTTCGAGCTTCGGAAAAATTGACCCACTTTAAGCAGAGTTATGGCCCTTGAACTTAGAAATTTTCAAACATTTTACAGTTTTCTTGACATTTTTTGCCGCTTTGCAGCTATTGAATTGAAACTTGATATATGCCTTTATGACAAATAATTATAGATCAAGTTCGATATTCAGAGAAAATGACTTATTTTTAGCAGAGTATGGCCCTTGAACATAGAAATTTTCAACAATTTTACAGTTTTCCGGACCTTTTATCGCAGCATTTGCAGCTATTGAATTGAAACTGGATATTTGCCTTCAAAATAAATAATAACAGAATGATCTGTCCTGTAGCATCATATCCCACCCATCCTGCTACGTCTTTCGGTACGCTTTTTCGACATAGTACATGTAACTTTCATACTTTTTTAGCATATTACATTGTTTAGATTTGAGGATCACTGACGAGGGTTGAGTACCCGAAACTTGCATGTCTGGTCTATGTTGCCAATTTATCTGTTCTTAAATTATGCTATTCAATTTGAAGACGTTTACCTTCATAATAAATAATAAAAGAATGATCCAGTTTGAGTTTCAGAAAAATTGACCCATTTTTAGCAGAGTTATGGCCCTTGAGCAGGGAAATTTTCAACAATTTTACAGTTTTCTGGACTTTTTTCTGGACGAGGGTTTAGTATCCGAAACGTGCATGTCTTGTCAATGCTGTTAATTTATCAGGTCTTAAATGATGCTATTGAATTTCAAGACGTTTATTATTTGAACTACTTGGTGAGTTTCACTGCTGATAAACCAAGAGTCCCCGAGAGCACATTTAGCCAAGTTCGATCAGCTTCGGTTGATCGTCTGTCTCTTTAACATAATTGAAATTTTCTGTTACAAAATTTCTTGAAATTTCTTAATCGTGGATCCTGTAGCATCATATCCCACCCATTCGATACATTTTTGGACATAATAATTTTCATACATTTTGGCCATATTACATTGATTAGACTGAGGATCACTGACGAGGGTTTAGTTCCCGACACGTGCATGTTTGGTCCATGCTGTAAAATTTTTAGGTCTTAAATGTTGCTATTAGATTTGAAGACGTTTAACATCTGGACAGTTTTCTGAGCAGATTATACAATTATTGTATTGAAACTTGATATATGCCTTTATGATAAATAATTACAGATCCAGTTCGAGATTCAGAAAAATGACCTGTTTTTAGCAGAGTTATGGCCCTGAACATAGAAATTTTCAACAATTTTACAGTTCTCCGGACTTTTTCGCAGCCTTTGAAGCTATTAAATTGAAACTTGATATCTGCCTTTGTAATAAAAAATACAGATCCAGTTCGAGATTCGGAAAAATTGACCCATTTTTAGCAGAGTTATGGCCCTTGAACATAGAAATTTTCAACAATTTTACAGTTTTCCGGTCTTTTTTTTTTCGCAGCCTTTGCAGCTATCGGGTAGAAACTTTGTATACACCTTCATAATAATGAATAACAGATCCAGTTTTGGTTTGTGTTCAACTGACTTCTTTTCAGAGTTATGGTTCTTAAAATAAGAATGTCATTTTGAGGTTGAAATTAACAGGCTTTTTATGGATTTTTTTATTTTGACAATCTATTTGAATACTATTCTTTATTCAAGCTTTGTACACTTGAAGAACAACATATGTTCTTTCATATTTCTCACCAGTTTTCTTCATAGCTCAAAGGTCAAGGTCAAAGATAGGCAATGGTCTCTTAATAATGTTAATTGAAAAATTAAATGTAAAGTCAAGTCACCTTGTGACTAAAACTGAAATAATTGCATTCACCAAATATTTATGAGAAATTTATACCCCGACGGGCGTATTTTACAGCATTGGCGTCGCTATTTTTCTTAATATGGAATGTTGTTGTACCTTACACTGCAATAATAAATTTGAATAAAAGCTAGGCAACGCAAAGCGTAGCATTCCTTCGCACGGCAGGAAAATCAATGTGTCTTGTATACAAAGAAAATCAATAAGGTTCATCCTCTAGTCATGAATAAGGAAAAGTAAAGAAAGTTTGGTTAAGATCCAATCAAAATTAGTTAAAGAAGATCCTGACGATAATCTCAACAGCACTCACAATAGAGCAAGAATTAGCATCAACGGACCCATGGAAAGCCAGAGGTGGGACCAGGTGCCCGGGAGGAGTAAGCATCCCCTGTTGAAAACAATATATAAAATTCATGCACTGTCTGACGTTATGTCTATATAGAAAGTGCTATGGCGACAATGTCGGGGAAATATATTCAAAACACTTACTGTCAAACCCCTCGCGGGGTTTGACAGTAAGTGCAAAACTGCACCTCTAGGCTGTATACAAGCATTTTGACCTTTTCATCTCTCTGATTGACCTTGAAAATCAATAGAATTCATTCTCTTTTCATAAGCAATCAGTGAGTGAAGTTGGTTAAGATGCATCAAAAATGCATACTCTAGGCTGTATACAAGGATTTTGTCTTTTCCAATCTCTATCCTTGATTTTTTACCTATGACCTTGAAAATTCTTCCTCTTGTCATAAGCAATTTGTGTATAAGGTTCGGCTAAGATCCAATCAAAATTGCAACCTCTAGACTGTTTACAAGGATTTGTACCATTTCCTATCTTTGACCTTGACCTTTGAGCTATGAACTTGAAAATCGATAGGATTCTTGTCATGAGCAATTTGTGTATGAAAACTGCACCTTCAAGGTTGTATATACAAGGATTTTTTTTACCATTTCCAATCTGTGACCTTGACCTTCAACCAATATCCTTGAAAATCAATAGGGTACTTCCTCTCATCATAAGCAATCAATGTATGAAGTTTAGTGAAGATCCAATCAAAACTGCACCTTCCAGACTATAATCAAGGATTTTGACCTATCTGTAACAATGACCTTTGATGTATGATCTTGAAAAACAATAGCGTACTTCCTCTTGTCATAAGCATTCAGTGTATGCAGTTTTGTTAAGATTTAATCAAAACTGCAATATCTAGGCTGTAAACATACTAAACAAGGATTTTAGCCATTACTAGGCTATGACATTAAACTTCAACTTATGACCTTGAAAATCTATAAGGTTCTTCGTCTATTCATAAGAAATAATTGTATGAAGTTTGGTCAAGATCCAATCAAATCTTCTAAGCTAACTACGCCTATCTATGACCTTGGCCTTCGACCTATGACCTTGAAAATCAATAGGGTTCTTCCTCTTGTCATAAGCAATCAGTGTATGAAGTTTGGTTTGCGATTCAATCAAAATTGCGGCCTTTAGGCTGTATACAAGGATATTAAACATACCCTATCTGTGACCTTGACCTTTGACCTATGACCTTGAAAATCAATGGGGATGTTCCACTTGTCATAAGCAATCAGTGTGTGAAGTTTGGTTAAGATCCAATCAAAATTTCGATCTCTAGGCTGTATACAAAGATTTTAAACATACCCTATCTGTGACCTTGACCTTTGACATATGCCCTTGGAAATCAAGAGGTTTCTTCCTCTTGTCATAAGTAATCAGTGTATAACGCTTTGTTAAGATACAATCAAAATTGCGATCTCTAAGCGGTATACAAGGATTTGGACCATTTCCTATTTGTGAACTTGTCCTTTGACATATGACCTTGAAAATCAATAGGGTTCTTTTTCTTGTCATAAGCAATCAGTGTATGAAGTTTGGTTAAGATCCAATCATAATTGCGATATCTAGGCTGTATGCAAACTTTTTGACCATTTCCTATCTGTGACCTTGTCCTTTAAGTATAGGATAAAGACCGAGTTGAGGTCTGTATGAAGGTTAGATACCCAAGGAGAGAACAGGGTGGTGTTCAAAGACCGAGACTGAAGGCCGATGTCTTTAAACACCACCCTGATCTCTCCGAGGGCATCTTACCTTCATACAGACCTCAACGAGGTCTTTATCCGACTTACAAACCGCAGATTTTCTTAAATTTTCATAAAAATAAAAATCAATATATTTAATACACCCCTGCTTTTCAAAATGAAATTGACCATGCAAATTATCGGGTGGAAATATGCAGCGGTAACGATTATTAGAACATAGTAGTAAAATAGTTTGTTATACATCCCGATGATTTTCTGAAAGGTACCCTGTATTCGGTCAGAGGAGAAAATAAGTTCTATTTCCTTAAACTTTTTAGAATAGGTGATTAAATTATAATAATTGCAAATAGAGATAAGGAAAGATTTCCTAATCAAGTGAGGATACTATTTTTTTTATTTTGTCCATTAAGTTACTCGATATACATTTATTTATAGAGCATTTAGAATTACTGGTCGTTAAGAATCGCTATAGGAATCTAGGTTTATTTGAAATGGCATTTAGACTCGAGTCTTTCGGGATAGAAGAATCTATTCTTCTTCTTTTAAAAGGATGTCTTTCGTAGACTTGTAACACAATATTTTCTATACTATGGCCGAGTACTCATTATAATAAAAACAATTCACACCCGCGACTGAAATAATTTGCTTTTCTCCGCCCCTCATTGTTTTTTTCTTAACCTCCACACTTCACTGAACGTTCATAAAACCTTGTATATTTAGAATCGTCCGCGGTCTTTATGAAATAAAATGACCGATGAATAACAAAAGAATCACATTTGAAGGTTTGTAATCTATGACAATTAATAGTGTTCTTCCTCTTGTCATAAGCACTCAGTGTATGAAGTTGGTTAAGATGCAATCAAAACTGCAATATCTAGGCTGTATTCAAGGATTTTGTCTTTTTTCAATCTGTATCCTTGACCTTTTACCTAATAAAAAAATCGATAGGATTCTTCCTCTTGTCATAGATAATTGGTGTATGAAAACTACACCTTACAGGCCGTATACACAAGGAGTTTTTTTTTACCATTTCCAATCTGCGACCTTGACATTTGACCAATATCCTTGTAAATCAATAGGGTTCTTCCTCTTATCATAAGCAATCAGTGTATGAAGTTTAGTGAAGATCCAATCAAAACTGCACCTTCCAGACTGTAATCAAGGATTTTGACCATTTCCTATTTGTAACCTTGATCTTTGAAATATGAACTTGAAAATCAATAAGGTTCTTCCTCTAGTCATAACCAACCAGTGTATGAAGTTTGGTTCAAACAAAAAAAAAACCAAGACTGCAACCTCTAGGCTGTAAACAAGGATTTTACCATCAACAGTCTTTGACATTGACCTTCTACTTGTGACCTTGAAAATCAATGGGGTTCTTCGTCTTGGCATAAGAAATAAGTGTATGCAGTTTGGTTCAAATATTAACTTTGAAAGTAAGATTATCGCATTGGATGACAGATGTAGATTGATGAAGCCATATATATTTTTGAAAAATATGCTTTTATGAATTAGTAGTCATTTGCTTGTGTATGCGTCACATTTTGTATAGTATAAAACTTCCTCGTATACATATGTCAGAAAGATCCGCACGTCCTACTGTTTCTTTTTATAACTTTCAGAGTGGGTTCGAATTTCTGACCAGGATACAATTTTTTTTTTTCAAAATGGGGGGGGGGGTTATCATTTTTATGTGTAATACATGCCGATTAAAATCATTAATGAACGTCATATGCTAGTATATGGGTCAGGGAGTAACTAATGGCTATATGACACTGTCTATGTTTAAAAAGTTTGTCACAATGATTGTCTCGTTACACCCCTAATATGCCAAAGTCTGGATCGATCTGTTGGATCCCCTTCCCTTGCCAAAATGCTGTATCTGCCCCAGTAAAGTATGAAAAATAGTTGCCAGAGTCATCTAATGCTCGACTGCATAGCATAATGTCTTTAATGACAGCCAATTTCTGAAACTCACTTTTTCTCAGATTTATATAATTATACACAGTTGTATACTCATGTAGCACATATACTTTGCTCAATATTGGCTTCTAAAGGCAAAATCACTCAAGGTGAAAAAAGTAGGTCATGGTAATATTATGAAAGTGTTATTAAAGATACATCCACCATGTAATTTCGGAACATGTAGCACTTATACTTTGCTCAATATAAGCTTCTAAAGGCGAAATCACTCAAGTAGAAAAAGTAGGTCAAGGTCATTTTATAAAAGTTTGATCAAAGATATATCAACAATGTAAGTTTGGAACATGTAGCACTTATACTTCGCTCAATATTGGTCTTTAAAGGCAAAATTACTCAAGTAGCGGAAAAAGTAAGTCAAGGTCATTTTATGAAAGTTTGATCAAAGATACACCCACCATGTAAGTTTGGAACATGTAGCACTTATACTTTGCTCAATATTGGCTTTTAACGGCAAAATCACTCAAGCGGGAAAAGTAGGTCATGGTCATTATATGAAAGTTTGATCAAAGATACATCCTCCATGTAAGTTTGGAACATGTAGCACTTATGCTTTGCTCAATATTGGCATTTAAAGGCAAAATCACTCACGCGGAAAAAGTAGGTCAAGGTCATTTTATGAAAGTTTGATAAAAGATACATCCATCATGTAAGTTTGGAACATGTAGCACTTATACTTTACTTAATATTGGCCATTAAAGGCAATATTGCTATCTTAACATTTACCTTATTCTTGATATATGCGCGCCACAGTTGTCTGTTTCATTCTTGTTTTCTGAAATGGTGTTTTTCTAGGTAAACATGTGACGTTAAAATTCAGGTCTCCGCGGGTTGGGTTCGCGGTTTGAAACAGTCGTCGCGGCATGTTTCTTTAGATGTTCAAATTAGCATCATTTATGAACAGATAAATGCAGCATGTAAAGCTAATGCATTGTGACGTCACGAACGTTTTCTTGCGATATGCAATACGTTCCTTTCAGGATTTGCACATGCGGCGGTAAACAGGAAAATTTGAGTCCGCGAATGCATGACGCACTCTTCCTCGTCGGAGAAAACATGGACGCCTCCGGATTTTGGTCCTTTTCCGAATGCTCTAGACAGCACAATTGTTTATTTCAGCAAATAAAATATCGTCGAACATTTGCTTTTAGCTTTATATTTTACCCTCAATTAGTTTATTTTAGACAAAAACTAACATTTTTAAAATTACTAAATCGATGATTGAAGTTGGCTAAATTTTCCCAGGAAAAAATGCCCCAAATAGTGGAAAATAAAAATGAGGTACAAAAATGGTCCTTCACAGATTTTTATATGTTCAATAAATGACATTCAGATCGGCATCTTTCAAATATCAAAAAAAATTACAGAACCACTTTTTCATATATTGAAATAATTCAGCTGGTGTTAGCTTCCGTTGCGGCATGCGCAGAATCACGATTTTGCACCCTATACACATTGAACGTGTGTCACATTGTAAACATGAATGAGTTACTTTATTCAGAGTTTAAAGTATTTTGTGTATGAAAAAGTATAAATGTTGGATGATTTTTATCTCGTGAACCCATTTCTAACATTGGATTTGCAATTAAGAAGAGATTAATGAAGGTTTCAAGCTGTTTTTGTCCAACCCGACTTCACGAAGGCCGATGTCAGTGCAGTGCCAGTACTAGTGTGATGTAAACTTAATGACGCAAAAACATGGTACGACTGATGTAATTCACAATATCAGCTGTTTATTTATATAGTGAAAAGGATACTGGGCCGATGCCTCAATGACGAAATTAATCTAGGAACCATTGAAAACAACGACTTTTTCCTCAAGCTCAAGGTAAATAAACAAATTTGTGAACAAATATTCTCTCTCTCTCTCTCTCTCTCTCTCTCTCTCTCTCTCTCTCTCGTCTCTCTCTCACACACAAATATACACACTTTACTTAATACTACTAAGATTTGTAGTAATTTTCAATCACTGAAGTGATCAGTTTATTAAGTTAATTTATACCAACCAAGCCTACCCCCCCCCCCCCCCCCCACACACACACACACCTCATTTGGCCCCAAGTAATATTCAAAAATAAATTTGTAAATTACACTTTGTCATACACAAGTTTACATGTTATTATAAATGTATTTTTTTAAAATTTAGAATGTAAAGTGAAAAGAGAAAAGAGATTGAGGGTGGGGGGGGGGGGGGGGGGGTAACTCACATTTACATTCACACATAAACATATAAAATGCAAAATACAACATGGGTAATTAAAACTATGAATTTCTAGATAGATAATAAATCATGATATAATTCGATGTAGTTCTTGTCATTGAAAATAATTTTTCATGAATTCCATTGGTAGAGTGTTGAATTTATCAATACTATTCTTTCCAGTGATAAATTTATGATTGCTAAATGAATAACATATACAAACAAATAGTTATAAAGGATTTATACAACTTAAGTACAATTTATGAATCATTTTGAATATTTCAATATATATATGACTATGCATTAGTGAAATTGTATCAAAGTAAACAAATAAATAAATGAATGAGTGAATAAATGAATGAATGTCTTAAAACTAACTGAAAATGTAATATTTTTTTCAGGTCAAACTTGTAAGAAGAAATCTTGCAGTCTGAAATCACCCAGTGGCTTATTATATGGAAGGCATGCATTTAGACAATCATGTAAAAAGGAATTATTGATTAGAGATTGTGTATTATAGTATATTGATATCATATTCTACATCGAATTGGTTTGAAGATTGTGCATATTGTCATCATAATTATCCTTCTTTGTGAATTGTGAGTGTGCAGAAATACCATACAAATGGATTATTCACAGATGATGGAAGAGATCAAGACCTGTCAACATTTCAGAAAACGATTAACATGATTTATGACTGTGAATCTTATTTAGCAGATGAAGTGAGATAACGAAATAAATATTTTGTTAATTCTTGCAGAGGATTAATAAGTTTTTTAAATTTCTTCTTCGTGATAAAGGAAGTTAAATTTCAACTGTCATGGATAATGGACACATTAAATTATAATAGTTATTTCTTATGTAGTGACTTTCTGGAGTAAAAAGTTAATATAGGGTTCCTTGCAAAAAATATCACGTATTTGTATCTTTTGTTTTCCAAAAATTGAAAGATCCTGTGCATTAAACAGAACAAAATTGGAATTTTATATATATTTTTCTCGGATACAGTCAGTATATTTCAAATTGTGCATGTATTGTCTGGCATATCCAAGAAAATGTCATTTTTCTCATGTGCGTGGCAGTTTTGTACTTGATCAGAGGAAATTAGGAAGGTCGCTGGAAAAATCTTCGGTCTGTTGAATTCTGGTGACATTTTTCACAATTTAAATGATTGCTCATCAAAAGGTTAAAACAACCTTTTCTTCTAAAATGGTAAATTCTAATTTATTTTCTGCTTTGTGAATTTCTGATGTCGAAGCGTTCGGTCGATCGACGATTTCTCCAAAATTGTCGAAACTGTGCAGTAGTGATGGGCCGATAATCGATAATAATCGATTAGCGGCGTGTTGAAGTCATCCGATTTCGATAATCGATTTGAAAGTAAAATAATCGATAGCGGGAAAATGAAGGGGGGGCAGGATCAGAGAAAATTCTGTCTGATGGTCAAAACTTTCTTACTCAGTGGAAATGAGTGTTGTAGCATAAGGCGATCTCTGATGAATCAGAGAGAAAACTTGTAAAAAAAATCATTTATCATAATCTCCAAGGACTACATATTTCCGACGTACCGACGGTGACAGTATGTTCTACTTCAATCCTTTTCAATTTTTAAGTTAAAACTTATTTAATATTTGATTGAGATTTATTGAGCGTTCCTGTCTGAATTTTGATGTTACTGATTGCTTTCAAAGATGCATGTACTGTACTTGCAAGCAATTGTGACCCCCCCCCCTCCCATTCCACACCACACGTTTCGCAAAAAATGATCCGTTTTTGTATACTTTTCATCATACATCATTTTTAAATGAAACAACTATAAGAAGAAGGCCTGTGATTACTTTGATTAAATTTGATTGTTTACGATTAAAGCGCATGTAATTAAAACACATAGAGCTGCTTTGTTGGTCAGCAATGAATGAAACGTATGTTTTATTCAGATAAAAATAATAAACAAATGATAAAAGTATTGAAATATTCAGGAAAACAATATGACTGATTATAATCGGTAGACTCGCATCGGATACACCAACCGATTCTAACCGATTATCGATTATGATTCTGAACCGATTTCCCATCACTACTGTGCAGCATGTCGGGGTACATAAATGAGGTACAAAAAATGGTCCCTCACTGATTGGCAATCCCGGCCTATAGATTGACGATGTCCGTCTGTCCGTCCGTCCGTCTGCCGTCAACATTTTGGTTGAGGCAAAATCTAAGAAACTATATGCAGTAGAAACTTTATATTATACATGAAGCTTGCCCATAACAAGACCTTTCAATTTATGCCGTAACATTTGACCTAGTGACCTTGACCTTGGACTTTGACCTACTCAAAGATTTTGGTTAAAGTTCCTGGTTTAAGCAAAATCTATGGAACTGTTTGCAGTAGAAACTTTATATTATACATGAAGCTTGCCCATGACAATACCTTTCAATTTATGCCGTAACATTTGACCTAGTGACCTTGACCTTGGACTTTGACCTAGTTCAGGATACTGGTTTAAGTTCCTGGTTTAAGCAAAATCTATGGAACTGTATGCAGTAGAAACTTTATTTTATACATGTAGGTTGCCTCTGACAAAACCTTTCAATTTATGCTGTATTATTTAACCTATTGACCTTGACCCAGTTAGTGACAAAAACTTACCTTGCAATCCGGCCATACCGTCTTTAGCGATGTTTTATTTTCATAAAATTTGAGAATTGAACTCTAGGATATTTTGTCCACAACATATCAAATAAAACACCGCTAAAGACAACATGGCCGGATTGCAAAGTTTCGAAAAATTGCTTAGTAACGGCGACGCTTATTTATTTCGATATTAATACGCCGTTCTTAGCAACGGTTGCGGTCACTCGCAAATCTGACTTGGCCGCCCTACTGTTTCAATAGTTTCATCTCAGTAAATTACATTGGTTGTGCATATATAAAAAATGAGGACATTAATAAAAATAACATGATTGTTTTATGTAAGATGTCATTTTTTATTGGTTTTTTTTGGGGGGGGGGGGGTAGAAAAAAATTAATATGGCAGGCAACTTACATTATTACAAACTACGAAGCTCCCTTGGCGGCATATTTCTAAATACATGTATACTGACTTTGAAATGTAAAAACACTTATGCGGAAAAAGTATATCAACGTTTTTCTATAAGAGTCTGATTAAAGATACATCAAATATAAAAGTTTGGAACATGTAGCACTTATACTTTGCTCAATATTTGCCTTTAAAAGCAAAACTACTCAAGCAGAAAGAGTAGGGCATGGTCATTGTATAAAAGTTTGATCAAATACGCATCCTCTATGCAGGTTTTATACATGTAGCACATATACTTTCCTCGGTATTGGCCTTTAAAAGCAAAATCTCTCAGTCGGAAAAAGAAAGTCAGATGCTGCATCCGATACATGGGTTCATCTCAGCATCCCAAGATGATTCACTGGTGTATGTTTGGTTACTGTAGCATCAGTACTTTCAGGAACTTGGCTACCCAAAAAACTTAACCAGACACGGACGATAGTCACTGAACCGAAAAAAGTAGGTAAGATTCTGCAGCCGATGCATGGGTTCATCTCAGCATAATAAGATGAATCACTTGTGCAAGTTTGGTTACTTTAGCAACAATACTTTGTCAGGTACTGAGCTACCCCAAAAACTTTAACCGGATACGGAAGCGTACATCGGGGGTATATCGTAAGCTCATATCAACTTTGTCGATGTGAACTAAAAATAACTATTCATTATGAATAATTTATCGTAAAGAATCATTATGATACCCTTGCCCGGCTTATTTAACATACACGTAATAAAGCTTTAGAAAGCATTTCTTTACAAATCCTAATGTATATATTGAAGTATTTATGCACATAACTCTGCACATAATTTAATGACATGACCTTAAGTCAAACTTAATCTGTAAAAGCTTTATCCATGGAATAATTCCCAATGCCTAATTTCCCAAAAATTCTTACCAAAAATAGGAATTTTCGTAAATTTTCATCGTCAAATAAAAGCTTAAATTGTTTTTGTATTTAGATTTTATTGTGCGTTCTTATATTATTTTTACAAACTAAATATAAATTCAGAAAAAATTCACTACAATTTTAAGAGTGTAAAAAGAAAAATGAGTTCAAAAGCTACGATAATTCCTAGAATTTTTGTGAAACTGGGCACTGGAAAGGGTTTCCTTTAAATGTCCGGAAACCATAAAATATTGATTTTTATCTAAGTTTCAAGGGACATAACAACACGTAATTGAGTGAAATATCCCATGTTGGAACATGATCTGTATTTCTCAGTGTAAAAGCTACAATGTATATCCAAGAAATTAATTTATTCCCTGGAACTGAAGTTTGCACATAATTGAGCACGATGAGCCATATTCGAACTTAACCATTTTTGTGTGTGTAAAAGCTATACAGGTTTTTGTCAGAAACCAGGTTAAAGTTTTTAAAAAGTAGGTCAAAGTCCAAGGTCAAGGTCACTAGGTCAAATGTCATGGTCTCAAATGAAAGGTCTCGTATAAGGTATCTACATGTGAAATATCAAAGCCCTATCCCTTAAAGTTCAAGAGATATAGCCCATGTCAAAGTTTTGTCTACGGACGACGACGACGATGACAACGACGACGATGACAACGTCGCCGAGGGTATGGCATTGGCTCTCCGGACTTTTTCGTCCCGGCGAGCTTAAAAATGAATTGAATATCTGCAATGGTTTTGATGGTCATGACTGACGGTAATAAAAACATAAAAAACAAGCTATATTCAGATCTCCAAGAGAATGATCACGCGCAGTTTTTATGAGCTAATATGACATCAGCTTTGAATGGGATAAACTGAGGAAGCCAAAAAAGGGTAACATATTATTTTCGTTCATAAGATTATAATTTCATCACGTGCACTTTGTGCACTTACTAGATTTAAAACTAATTTTCTTCGCAATCCGGAAACAAACCTGTGGCATGTTAATGTTTAACAAATTGCGGAACATGTTGGCCCAAAAATATAAAAAAACAAAAACCAAATCAAATATATTTTGACAAAAAGGTACTTTCGAGATGACCTGGACCTTCGATCCATAACCTTAAAAATCAATAGGGTTCTATAGCAAGTCGTTGAAGTAAATGGTACTCAAACCAGTTTCGTCTCCATTTAAATGAAAAGGGGACGGACGAGTATCGCATTACCATAATACATCCTGTCTATAAACGGGCATATAAAACTATACATCAAAATCAGATACGATACAAATGCACTTTTGCTTCCTATTAATGCAGCATGTTTGTCCCTTTGTGAATCTTTTTTTTAAATAAATGGAAACTCTTGCCTATGTTTTACCTGAGACTGCATGAGATTCTCATAAGCCGCATGGATACCGTCACCTTCTTTGTAAGAGAACGTTTGGTAGCTAATTGTAGTTCCAATCCTTATGGCAATATACTTCATTTCTGTTCCATATGCCATATCTATAAATGATATAAAACTTTGTAGAAAACAAACCGGGAGTGTCCTAAGCAGTGATATGAACTTAGGCCTAGTGTCATCTTCTGAGAAGTGTCCTAAACAGTGATATGAACTAAGGCCTAGTGTCATCTTCTGAGAAGTGTCCTAAACAGTGGTATGGACTAAGGCCTAGTGTCATCTTCTGAGAAGTGTCCTAAACAGTGATATGAACTAAAGCCTAGTGTCATCTTCTGAGAAGTGTCCAAAACAGTGGTATGGACTAAGGCCTAGTGTCATCTTCTGAGAAGTGTCCTAAACAGTGATATAAACTAAGGCCTAGTGTCATCTTCTAAGAAGTGTCCTAAACATTGGTATGAACTAAGGCCTAGTGTCATCTTCTGAGAAGTGTCCTAAGCAGTGTTATGAACTAAGGCCTAGTGTCATCTTCTGAGAAGTGTCCTAAACAGTGGTATGAACTTAGGCCTAGTGTCCTAAACAGTGATATAGACTAAGGCCTGGTGTCATCCTCTGAGAAGCTCAGTATACAAAACTATACATATACACTAACAATCTGAATGTTTCCGAATGTAAATATAAGAAATGAGTATCTTACTTTTTGCGTTAATGGCTTTTACACTGTGGTTCGACAGGCACAATTCTTTCAAGAACCGCTTCGCGGTTCACGAGATTTGCGCCTGTCGCATCAAAGTGTAAAAGCCATGAACGCAAAAAATAAGACACTCATTTCTTAAATGAATTTAAGTTCTTTATTAAAAAATTTGATATAGACTGTGAATACATATAATATATACATATTTAAAATAATGTGGATTTATATACACATCAAACTTATATCTATACATCACATATATAAAAATAAGATTTATTGTTGATCTAAGGATCAATGATACCCCCGCCAGGCGATTGTTGCACATAGGGTCAGCGTAATATTGGTATCAATGGAAAGATATTGTCACAAGGAATACACATGTAAAATATGAAAGCCCTATCTCTAACCATTCAAAAGTTAATCCCAATGTTAAAGTTTTTGAAAAGTACGTCAAAGGTCAAGGTTATGGTCATGAGGTCAAAAAATTTGGTATCAATGGAAAGGTATTGTCACAAGGGATACACATGTGAAATATGAAACCTCTATCACCAGCTTCCATTCAAAAGTTATGCCAAATGTTAAAGTTTTTTTTTTCGGAAAACAGACAGACAAACAGACAGACGGACAGGCCAATAACTATATGCTCCCGAATCTTTTATTCCAGGGGCATAAAAAACAAAGATTTTTCGGTTTTGCCTTTATTCATAATAAAGTATACTGAAATCTATGAATGCTTTTGAATAGTATTGATTTCATCTCAAATACATGAAACGTACAGTTAAAATCGTTTTAATCCAATATTTATCAATTCAAGTGAGTTGTGCAGAAATTGGTCCAATTTGTTTTCCAAAAAGCAGTGTACGGTGTATCAAACCTCATGACCCAGTGAAGCCACTTGAACCAATAATTTTCAGATAATATGCTGAAATTCGGCGGTTCTTGCCTATGCATATTTCAACAAGCGAGAAGGAGAGTCGCATTTCAGCATAAGCTGTTCAACAACTCAAGTGGTTTCGCTAGGTTTTGCAGTTTGAAACAAATTAAAAGCCCCAAGAAATTGTTAAGCTTGTCCAACTAGCAGACCTACGACGTCGTTATTTACTGTTAACTATTTATTTTACCTCATCATAGGTCTGTTACACGGACAAGTTGTTAGCGGAGAGAGTTCATGAAATGTATCGGTTGCATCGGATTTGCCGACAAAAAGTTATTTGGTCCGATAAAAACTCATGTTGTATCTATTATTTGAACAAATAGAAATTCCCAAATGTCTTACCACAGGAACCTTTTTTTTATGAGAGAAAATGTTTTATTATTCACAACCTCAGGCCTCTGTGTTCCTTTAAGAAATATTATACATACAAGTTGTCGAGCACAGTGGCTTAAGGTTGTGAATAATAATTTATTTTCTCTATTAAAACAACAGCTTCCTGTGGTCCAACATTACATTTGAAGATTTCAGGAACTCTGAACTGAATTATTTATTTTCAAGAATTTCAGATATCAAATGTCCTATGCATTCTCAAAATCCAGAGGAAGAGATTACTCATTAGACGTTTCTTCAAGAAATCAGTCCGTAGTAAACTTCATCTTAGAGGGTCTAAGACAGAGGAAATTCGAACAAACTTTATACATGACAACAAGTATATGCAAGTGATCCAAGTACATGAATGATAACCATTATGAAAGTGTTCCAAATATAATGCACATTAAATAAAAATCTATTCCGTTTGCACTGTGTCTCCTGAAATGTATCGCAGTACTAAAGGTATCACAGTAATAAAGGGGAATCCCCTTCGGGTACACGGCAAAACATTGCCGCTTTTGAAATCTTGTTCCCGACTTTAAAAATAAAATTCTAAATAAGTATAAAGAATTTAAATAATTGAATCATATCATATAAAAGGTCAATCAATAAGACATTGAAGCAAGCATGTGTCACTTGTTGAATTATCAGCTGTTACTATGGATGAAAGGTCGATCTAAAAGGGGTCCCATGAATTCAAAAATCGTATTTTAGATTTGAGTGCAAAAAATGGACCTAAAACTTCAAGTGGCTAGATCTTTCTAGACTCTGTGGTAACTTTTTCTAGAGATGGATTTTGAAGTATTACAAACCTTTGTGTACAAACTGAAGAAGGGAGAAATTTTTGTTGGGGTCTCGCCGGGGTTTGAAGCCACTCCCCATTGGTCCATTGGGCATGGAAAGCATACATTATACCTATGTACAATCTTAAAAAATATTCCTTAAAAATCCAAAAGTGGATATCTTGACAAAATTCTTTCGCTTGTAAGGTACCATGCATGAGTACCTCATACCTACAAAATGTCATGATAATCTGAAGAGTGGTTATAGAAAAGAAGCAGAAAATGTATGAAAATCAACCCCCCCCCCCCCTTTCCTTTTTACATAAGAAAAAAATTCTTAAAAAAATTGAAAAAAAATAAAATTTAAGCATAAAATACATATCAAAGCATTAAGTAAGTTAAATATGATAAATATGCAGTAAATGAGTGTGTAAAATCATACACTTATTGAGTTATTTAAATAAATAGTGCAAAAATGTGCATTTCTGACTAAGTCCGAAAAGACGTCAAAAAAGCGTCAAAAAATTGACTTCGAATGTTCGAAGTGGAACCAAAAATAACAACACTTCTTAAGACATCTCTCTAGATCATCCTGATGCTTTCGGTTTGTCGATACATGCTTCGGTTCTGAAGAAGAAGTTTGTCAAAGGAGGGTACCCCCCGTGACCTACTTTTGCCTGTGGTGGCGCCACCTGCTGACGGATCCGGACGAAAAACAATAACACTCATAGGGGACCATGAGTACTTTATACCAACCAAGTTTCATCAAAATCCCTTCAGCCGTTCTGGAGAAGAAGTTTAAAATGTGAAAAGTTTACGACGACGACGACGACGACGACGACGACGAACGACGAACGACAGACGCAACACTATGACAATAGCTCACTTGTGCCGTTGGCTCAGGTGATCTAAAAACGCGTCAAAACTTTGACTTCGAAGTGGAACCAAAAATAACAACACTTCTTAAGACATCTCGCTAGATCATCCTGATAGTTTCGGTTTGTCAATACATTCTTCCGTTCTGAAGAAGAAGTTTGTCAAAGGAGGGTACCCCCCGTTACTTACTTTTGCCTGTGGTGGCGCCACCTATTGAGGAATCCGGGCGAAAAACAACAACTCTTGTAGGGGACCATTAGAACTTTATACCTACAAAGTTTCATCAAAATCTCTTCAGTGGTTCTTGAGAAGAAGTCGAAAATGTGAAAAGTTTACGGACGGACGACAGACGACGCGCTATGACAATAGCTCTCTTGAGCCGTTGGCTCAGGTGAGCTAAAATACTATTCATTTTTTTTTAAATCATTCCAAGGAATGCATACGTGCCTCATAACATAAACATAGCGACACTCAGGAATTACTCTTATAGGGTGTGACATCCAAGTGTGACAGACTTCGCAGGAGACACAAAAACTACAAACACAATTGTAACAATCAGAGCGGAGGAAGTATCTGCTCAGATATTACTACGCCTGTGTCCTAGTCCGAAAAATGATGATTTTTAAAGGGAAACTATTCCTACCTTAGTCCCATTTCTATATCCAACTGTCTTGCGAAAAGAGGGACGCATTTTATATAATAAGGAAAATATAGGTTGTATACAGTTACTCAACGAAAACAGGCCGCCATTTTTTTTTTTTTTTAATTTGACCCTCATTTTGTGCGAAGATATTGTCGTCACAATGGGTTTTAAGTAACGTTGTCAGTTTGTACGGGAAATTACTGTCCTGTTCACCAATTCCAAAGCACCCTGTTTTCCCGGTTTTCTCTAAAATATGATAATGCCATCTTCCAAAAAATTTAATATTACTCCTTTAGTCGTAACAGAAAATACCATTGTTTTGGCTGTGCGTCAGATAAGTTAGAAATAGGACGGAAAATAAAAAGTCCACGGGGATTTTCTATAGTAAAATCGCTGAAAATGCGTGACGTCGGAGGCTTTGACGTCACTGTTTACTATTGTTGACACGAAAAACAATATGGCGGCGGCTTGAAATTAACATGTGAATTTCCCGTAGACATTTTGATTTTTCATATTGCGGTTTAAAGGCAGCTGATAGGGTAAGGTGAAGTTAATTTCCAGTTACGACTAAAGGAGTTCAATTCTCTGAAACAATAATTTATAGCAAAGTTCTTCCGACGACAGAAGAAATCGCCAAAACAGGATGCTCTGGGTTTAGTGAACAGGACAGTAATGCAATTAAACTGCCACCCGAGGCTATATTTAGGTCGAAAGAAGGTCGGGCAAGATTTCCGGAAGTGGGCGTGTCCAATTAAGCAAACCAATTTAAGGAGGTATACTGTGCTTCCTACCAATCAACATCCTTATAAACATATATTTCAGAAATAAAAAAATGACCTTACTTATATTACTGTTGTTAAGTAGAATGGATTGACCAGCGACAATCTTGGCTCCCAGCAGGTCATTATATAGGACAATATCATCCGAGGAATTCCCGGAATAACTGCTTGATAACCAATATTCTATTCCGATCTGAAACGAATAAAAGATTAAAGCGGAAAGTATAGATATAAAACAATTGAAGAATTGAAGAAGGTTTCTTGTATGAATGTCAATGATTAAAGAACCAACATACAAGGAAAATGCTGATCATTTATTTGTTCCATCTTAAATTATCCAAAAATATCTATCAATATGCCCAATACATTCAAGCTAATTAACCTTTTTTTTTTTTAGATAAGCTGCTCACCTCGAACCATCGATCAAATCCTGTTGATATTGGATTCGAATAGATATGAGAATTTGTCGCCATAAATGATGTCATATTATATTTATCCAATGGCATATCCAGGGATACATGTGAAGCATAGACCGGCTTTGTTTCTTCTGCCTATAGATGGAATAGATGGAGAATACAAAATATATCATAACCTTAACTGAGGAACTATTACAGGTAACCAGAAGTCTCCGTCGAGACTAGATCTGTTGTTTTCAGATCTTTTCATTAACAAGTAAATTCATATATGATACATGTATCTTATATGGCCACAATTCTTTTCCAAGACCCTGGGCGCCAGGAACTCAAACTAAAAAAAGATTTAGTATCCGTCATTTATAGCTTGCGAGCACAATATTTACATAGAGTTAAAGTAGAAAATGACCGGACCCGTTTTGTAAGTCCCTGGGGATCAGGGATCAAACAAATTATTGGGTCCACAGGTAGAGATCTTTCTCCGCGCCAAAGTTAAGTCATCTTATCGAGTTAAGCTTACTTTCCCTTGTCGGACGTCATACACAAAACTGTGTCTCTGGTATTACGTACACTTGTCTCGAGAAGATGAAATTAAAGCTGAGGTCCTACATTAAAAACTGCGATGAAGTAGTTATTTTTTTGGGGGGGACGGAGATTGTTAGATACAGACTCTAACAATCTCCGTCCCATGCCATAGAAACAAACTATAACAACCTTTTACACCTGCTGACGTATGCATACTGATGAAGGTACGACCCAAATGCAATGTACATCGCTCTAGGCCCGGTATATAAGACGAGCTTCAAACTCGCCCACCGTGACATTCAGTGACTTGAAGTCTGGGAGTAAATAACACCTGATGATTTCAGGTGTTATTTACTCCCAGACTTTCAAGTCACTGAATGTCACGGTGGGCGAGTTTGATTTCAGGTGTTATTTACTCCCAGACTTCAAGTCACTGAATGTCACGGTGGGCGAGTTTGAAGCTCGTCTTATATACCGGGCCTAGAGCGATGTACATTGCATTTGGGTCGTACCTTCATTAGTATGCATATGTCAGCAGGTGTAAAAGGTCGTTATAGTTTCTTTCTATGGCATGGGACGGAGATTGTTAGAGTCTGCATCTAACAATCTCCGTCCCCCCAAAAAATGTACTACTTCATCGCAGTTTTTAATGTAGGACCTCAGCTTTAAGCATGATTAAGTAGGAAGTACATTTATACCGCTTTGAGATTTTGGTGCCGACTTAAACTCCCTTTGGGCGTATTCATTTCACAACTGATACACTATACTATGCTAGAGCTTGTTTTTAGTACGAAAACTTTATGTTGAGGGCAAAGATGCTCGCCAGTAAGCCGCATGCTTAAGCATATTTAGTGGAACGACTAAAGTTGTCACTGAGGAAGTTCCATGACCGCTACAAATAACTTATTGCATTTGCCTATCAAAAGTGATTAAGGGCATTCTTGAGTACGGCCTTCTCAATTGACCCACTTAACCTATTTAGAAATTTCAATTTGAAGGGTTTTATTTGGCATTCGCGGAGGGTGTTGCATGCAGCCAGAGGAAGTTCACTCCTACTAGGTACATGTTCCTGCCTCCATTTGGGATTCGTTATTGCCTTGTTAACGGAGACATGAACAGTTATGCCATATTTTCATGGATCTTTGAATCCTGAACGATTTATACTTCTGGTATACGTAAGAAAAATTATTCCTTAAATACGATACTTCTAACTATCAATTGTTGATGAAAAATTGGTGTTTTGCTAACTAAAGCCTTAATTTTGAAAGTAAAAGGTCGGTGTCATTTTTGTAAGATGTAACGTCTGTAGGATCTCAATCAAATATACTGGTGATTAATTGTGGTAAATTTCATTTGTTTAATTTAACTTTCTCTTTTTATTGCATTCCGATAATTTCTCTAACCTAGTTTCAAAATGTACGAGGGTTGATTGATATGTTGTGAGCCCCAGTTTTCTGGGATGCAGAAGGTATTCTGCTGATAGATGATCGCCAAAAAAGATAAACAATCAATGGCATTATGCTTCACTTTTGACACAGTTACGAGAAAATACAGTTAAGCGCGACGGAAAGCTCACTAGATAAAGGTATGTTGTTCGATCAGGACAATGCTCCTGTTGACAAGTCTGTCACTGCCATGGCTGTCATTCATGTCTGCCTTAATCACCTGATCTTTTCATCTATTTCCAAAACTGAAAGCAGCTATTTCTTCGATGATGATTGCAGTGGATGGCTTTCTGACCAGTGCAGATTGAGGTCATTAAACGCCGGTGTATAGAAACTGCAGGGGATTATGTAGAAAATAATACAAAATGTCTGATAAAATTCATATCCATCAATACGATACTCACAACATATCAATCAGCCCTCGTATAATGGTTCTCTCGAAATCAAAATGGAAAGGCCTAGTACAAGACGCGCTGCTTCTATTTTTTTTTCTTCGTCAGCTTTATTACACCCACCTAGTATAGAGCAAGTAACCATATTTCGCCGTATTTTTCGTACATTTCTTTGAAAATCTCTTAACTTGGATGCCAACTCAATATTTACTTTTGCTAGAATTTGATTTAACTCCATTCTCGATTGAAAAACAGCAAAAAGAATTTACTTTACGCAATGCATTGTTTCCTTATAAAACGTCAAAATATTTCGTTTCCATGTTTTCGGGGGTGACCATATTTCGCCGTTTTTGTTGATATGTATGCTATTTACACACAAACGGACAAAAATTGTGATTTCATTTTCAGGAAATGTTTCGTCACCACTACTTCTATGAAATCCTGCCAAATAAATGCTTTCTTATTTTGGTTTTTATAAAAATTTCGGATGTTTACGTCTAAAATTTGTTGTTTTCGTTAAATTTTCTCCATTTTGTGGTATTTTTTGTCAAAATTGAGTGCAGGATATATCACAATCTATCAAAACATGACTACTACGGTCATATTTGAAAGGATATAGAAAAATAAACTTGACGAACATTTCCGATAACCAGCGAGAAGCAATAAACTATGAAACGGCGAAATATGGTCACCGGCGAAATATGGTTCATTGCTCTACATACACTTTACTCCAGACAAGAGTACGTAATACCTTACGCCAGACAAGTGTATGTAATATCTTACTCCATACAAGAGTACGCAATATCTAACTCCGGACAAGAGTATATGCATTGTAATAGGGCTGAGTCAATATATCGATATACCGATACGTATCGATGTTGGTCATCGATCAGAGTATCGAGTTTTTGCCTCGATACATTTAGATACAGTTATGTATAGCAAATAAAAGTTTTTTTTATGTCGAATCTCGTGTATTTTCATGAAAATGTATGTTTGATCATAGTTATTTTGTTTGTAAAATGCAGATATGTTCTATATTGGGTCGATCATGTTTGCCGTTTATGCTGGTTATTCAAATTATTTTATTATTCGAAGTCTACAGTGATTACGGAATATTACAAGTAATGTTGATTAGAAGGTCGGCATTTATTCTATTTTCTTTATTCAACATGATTCTTTGAAACTTCAAAGTAATATCAACTCAATCTTTAGTTTTTATTACAGAAAGGTTGAAAAGCATTCCGACCTCTAGTTTTTGTTTGGCAGGAAAGTTTCGACCGAACGAAAAACGGATTGATCTAACTATGACTATAGGCGAAATAAGAACAAAAATAACATAACAAGATCAATCATTGAACGTAATCGTACGTAAAGTATAACGAAATGCACAATAACTATAAGATACACCTAACCACCATGAACCCGTTTGACTCCGTTTGTTTTGGAAGGGGATGGGGTTATTTAAGAAATAAAACATAGGTAATCACAGATTACGAAGCTCACCTCGTGGCAGCAAAATTCAATTCAAACATATTTCTAAATACATGTATATTGGCTTTTAAAGACAAAATCATTCAAGCGGAAAAAGTAGGTCAATTTCATTTTATGAAAAATTGATCAAAGATACATCCAATATGCAAGTTTGGTACATGAAGCACTTATACTTTGCTCAATATTAGCTTTTAAAGGCAAAATTACTCAAGCGGAAAAAGTAGGTCAAGGTCATTTTATGAAAGAATGATCAAAGATACATCCAATATGTAAGTTTGGTACATGTAGCACTTATACTTTGATCGATATTGGCTTTTAAAGGCAAAATCACTCAAGCAGAAAAAGTAGGTCAAGGCCATTTTATGAAAGTTTGATCAATAATAAATCATATATGCCAGTTTGGTACATGTAGCACTTATACTTTGCTCAATATTGACATGAAAGTTTGATCAATGATACATCCAATAAGCAAGTTTGGTACATGTAGCACTTACACTTTGCTCAATAATGGCTTTTAAAGGCAAAATCACTCAAGCGGAAAAAGTAGGTCAGATGCTGCATCCGATGCATGGATCCATCTCGGCATCCAAAGATGAATCACTTGTGCAAGTTTGGTTACTGTAGCATTACTACTTGGTCAGATACTGAACTACCCCAAACTTCTTAACCAAGTCACTCAAGCGGAAAATGTAGGTCAGATGCTGCATCTGATGCATGGGTTCATCTCAGCATCCAAAGATGAATCGCTTGTGCAAGTTTGGTTAATGTAGCATCAGTACTTTGTCAGATACTGAGCTACCCCAAACTTCTTAACAAAGTCAACCAAGCGGAAAATATAGGTCAGATGCAGCATCCGATGCATGGGTTCACCTCAGCATCCAAAGATGAATCACTTGTGCAAGTTTGGTTACTGTAGCATCAGTACTTTGTCAGATACTGAGCTACCCCAAACTTCTTAACCAAGTCAATCAAGCGGAAAATGTAGGTCAGATGCAGCATCCGATGCATGGGTTCACCTCAGCATCCAAAGATAAATTAAACAAAATGTTTTTCATAAAAAAACAGATGTCTCCCCCTTCCCTCTAAGTTACTTTGACCTTAGGCCAAAATGCAAAATGATGTCCTTTGAGTCATGGGCAACATCATACTAAAAGATGAAAGTGATTCATTACATTGTTTGAGGTAAAGCCCAAACATGATTGGCATATACAATTTCATTATAAGCATATTTAAAGAAATTGACTTTAGTCACATGACCTTGGATAAAGGTGATCTGAAACCTACACTCACTGACGAGGGTTAAGTACCCGAAACATGCATGTCTGGTCCATGCTGCAAACTTATCTGCTTTTAAATGATGCTATTGAATTTGAAGACGTTTAACATTGTATGGATCATGAACAACAAAAACTGAAGTAGTGATTGGATACACGGTTCAAAATATAAAGCCTAAACATTATTAGCATAGACAATTTCAGCCTGAACATGCTTAGCATATACAATTTCATTACCAAAGTAAGAAGCTACCTTAACTATGTGACCTTGGGACAATGTGATAAGAAACATTTAGTCCTTAATTGTAAGAAGGGTTCAGGAGATATAGCCCAGACAATATTAGTACATACAATTTCATTAAAAAGAACTAAATGATCTTGACCTTGGGCACATGACCTTGGGTCAAGATGATAAGAAACCCTCCAATCCTGAGCATCAGCATACTATAGTATAAGAGTGATCCAGTATACGATTCCACAGATATAGCCCAGACTCAATAGCATTTACAATTTCATTAAAAAAATGTAATACTTGACCTTAGTCATATAACCTTGGATCAAGGAGGTGTGAAACCTTTGGGTCATCAGCACCATCATACTAAAATATGACGTGATCCGATCACGGTTCAAAAGATTAAGCCTGGACATAATACATGTAACAAATACAATTTCATTTAAAATATACTAATTGACCTTGACTTTGGTCACATAACCTTGAGTCAACGTGATGTGAAACCTTTACGTGATAAGCAACAACATACTAAAATATGACGGTGATCTGATAAATAGTTAAAAGAGATACAGCCCCAATGGGATAGCATGTACAATTTCATTAAAATGTACTTAGTAACTTTGACCTTGATCAAATGACCATGGGTCCAGGTGAAACCTTTTGGTCATGACTAAATACATTCTTAAACTTGAAAGCAATCCAGTATGCATTCCAAGGAATAAAGCCTAAACAAGAAAGTATCTACAATTTCATTAAAAATGTAATAAGTGACCTTGGCCTTGGGTCAAGGTGATGTGAAGCATTCGGGTCATAAGCAAAAACATACTAAAATATGAAAGTGATCCGGCAAACGATTCAAGAGATATAGCCCAGACAAGAATATATGCACAATATCATTAAAAATGCACTAAGTGACCTTGACCTTGGTCACATGACCTTGGGTCAAGGTGATGTGAAACCTACGGGTCATAAGCAACAACATACTTAGATATGAAAGTGACCCAGCAAATGGTTCAAGAGATATAGCTCGTACAGGAATGTATGCATAATTTCATTAAAAAATGCACTAAGTGACCTTGACTTTGGTCACATGACCTTGGGTCATGGTGATGTGAAACCTTTACGTGATAAGCAACAACATACTAAAATATGAAAGTTATCCAGCAAACGGTTCAAGGGATATAGCACGGACTGGAATGTACGTACAGTTTCATTAAAAATGCATTAAGTGACCTTGACCTTGGTCACATGACCTTTGGTCAAGGTGATGTGAAACCTTCGGGTCATAAGCAACAACATACTAAAATATGAAAGTGATCCGGCAAACAGTTCAAGAGATATAGCCCGGACAGGAATGTATGCATAATTTCATTAGAAATGCACTAAGTGACCTTGACCTTGGTCAAATGACCTTGGGTCAAGGTGATGTGAAACCTTCTGGTCATAAGCAACAACATACTAAAATATGCAAGTGATCCGGCAAACGGTTCAAGAGATATAGCCCGGACAGGAATGTATGCATAATTTCATTAGAAATGCACTAAGTGACCTTGACCTTGGTCACATGACCTTGGGTCAAGGTGATGTGAAACCTACCGGTCATATGCAACAACATACTAAAATATGAAAGTTATCCGGCAAACGGTTCAAGAGATATAGCCCGGACAGGAATGTATGCATAATTTCATTAAAAATGCACTAAGTGACCTTGACCTTGGTCACATGACCTTGGGTCAAGGTGATATGAAACCTTCGGGTCATAAGCAACAACATACTAAAATATGAAAGTGATCGCGCAAACGGTTCAAGAGATATAGCCCGGACAGGAATGTATGCATAATTTCATTAAAAATGCACTAAGTGACCTTGACCTTGGTCACATGACCTTGGGTCAAGGTGATGTGAAACCTTCGGGTCATAAGCAACAACATACTAAAATAGGAAAGTGATCGGGCAAACGGTTCAGGAGATATAGCCCGGACACGATGTGTGACAGACGGACAGACGGACAGACAGACGGACGACGAAGGCAAAACCAATATGTCTCCTCCCCGTTGGGGGGAGACATAATCACTTGTGCAAGTTTGGTTACTGTAGCATCAGTACTTTGTCAGATACTGAGCTACCCCAAACTTCATAACCAAGTCACTCAAGCGGAAAATGTAGGTCAGATGCAGCATCCGATGCATGGGTTCACCTCAGCATCCCAAGATGAATCACTTGTGCAAGTTTGGTTACTGTAGCATAAGTACTTTGCTAAATACTGAGCTACCCCAAACTTCTTAACCGGACGCGGACGCGGACGCGGACGCGCGGGGGTATAGCATAAGCTCACTCAACTTCGTCGAGGTGAGCTAAAAATGACAAGCCGGGCTCTATTGTCTCATAATGCCCGAGCGTTCTCAGCCAAACACATTTATTACCGAGCCGCGTCAGCGGCGAGGTGATAAATGTGATTGGCTGAGGACGCGACGGCATTATGAGACAATAGAGCCCGGCTTGTCATTTTCTATTTCTATTCTAATGATGACCAAACTTAGGCCTGTAAAAACCAGTTCCTGCCGGTTTATCTGCTTTCAGAAAATTGGTAGGCGTGGCTTATCGCCATAGGGCCTATATTGGAGAATAGAGCCCGGCTCGCGTCTGTTGTCTTAATATGGAAAAAGAATCAAGTCATATTAGAATAGTGAATAAAGCTGCAAATTTGTGCGTTTTACAATATAGAAAATTAGATATGATATATTGAATATCGGTACTTTTCGTATTGTATTGTATCGTATCGATTTGGTTTCGATACCCAGCCCTAGTACATAATACCTTACTCCAGATTAGAGTACGTAATACCTTACTCCAGACAACAGAACGTAATACCTTATTCCAGAATATAGTACGTAATATCTTACTCCAGACGTAATACCTAACTCCAGAAAATTGTACGTAATACCTAACTTCAGACAAGAGTACATGTACGTAACACCTAGCTCCAGACAAGTGTACATAATACCCAACTCCAGACAAATGTACGTCATAGCTTACTCCAGACAAGAGTAAGTAGTAAGTAATACCTTACTCTAGACAAGTGTACGTAATTCCTTAATCCAGAGATGTGTAAGAAATACTTTTAATTACTTCAGACAAGTGTACGTAATATCTTTTTCCAGACAAGTGTACGTAATACCCTACTCAAGGTGTATGACTGTAATACCTTACTCCAGACAAGTGTACGCAATACCTTATTCTAGACAAGGGTACGGAATACGTACCTTACTCAAACTGAACGTAATGTTTTACTCCATACAAGTGTATGGAATACTTTACTCCAGACAAGTGTACGGAATACTTTACTCCAAACAAGTGTACGGAATACTTATCTCCAGACAAATGTACGTAATACTTAACTCCATACCAGTTTACACTTACTATCGGACAAGTGTACGTGATAGCCTACTCCAGACAAATGTACATCATACTTTACGCCCCCTTGTCGGATGTCATTCACAAAACTGCGCCTCTGGTGAGTTTCGAGGCGGAGACTTATCAGGTCAAAAGTTCGAATAAATTGCTAGCAGTTTAAGTGGTTGTTAATTTGTTTGAATTATTTTCTCTCAAAAACGTATGAAATGCACCGAAGACGCAGTTATGTACAATGTATGACAGCCAACAAGGGATAGGAAGCTTTTACATGCAATGTCTCCTAGTAAGCTTACGTACATGTGTTTATACAACGTGTTGGTCGTGTACAAACGCATACAATGGCATTACATGTACATGTGTTTATTTCGTACAAACGTTATATTGTCCACTTAAACGGGGTTTCAAGCTGGGCAAAGAAAGACACATGGTGTTGATCTTAGTGCATACACATTTTCATTTGACCATGCATGTTCGTAACATAACGGCTCAAATTCTATCGCTATTTCATAGGTTCAGATATACCGATCACGACTCTGAAACAGATTTGCATCGTTTATGAATGCATTCTCATTAGACGCGGCCACCCTGTTTGAATAAAAAACATGCGATCGGTATGTGCTATTCGTACAAAAAACTTTAGTAAGTTGTTCCTTTATTTTGTCTTTACAATATGGCTGTGAAGTATGGGGTGGGTTTAATAATGATAATTGCATTAAGTTGGATGATAGTTTAGCGTGCAAAATCCACACTGACTATCTATACATAAGTTCAAATAGGGATTGTTGTCATGGCCAGCGAGAAAGATGCATACTGATCAAGTAACTTTCATTGAAGTTTGGATATAATCAATATGCACTAGAACATCACACAAAAACAGTCGAAATAGACACTTACGAACTAATGACAACACATAAATGGAACGAGACCAACGTGCACTTTGGACGGCTATCTACTATACGAAAATTGTGTGGTAAACGGATTCGGTATGCATATTATTGCCACTTATTCAGTTTCAAAGAGGTCTCCATAGACACACAATTGACCCTTCCGATTGCGGGAAAAAATGTAAAATTTCATGACGTCACAATGCTTTTACCTCGGACAAACAAGCTTCGAACCTCGGTCAAACATCGAAATTGCATTGTGACGTCATGAAATTTCTGAAATTTTTCCCGCGTTCGGAAGGGTCAATTGCTGTATAAACATAACACTTCTCACTGTAGGAACGCGACATCACAAAAAAGAAAAGAATTGAACGCAGCGGCTTAAAGTAATTGGATTAAAAGCTTAAGGTTCTATCACGATCTACTGAGAATACACGAGTGACGGGAATTTCGTGGAATTTCACTAAACCTTGGTTTAATCAACAATCATATCTTCTTTAGTACATGATTATTTTATATGGCAACAGGGACTATTTTTTCATCGCACTGGAATCCGCCATTGTGAACTAAGTAATCTGTTCGTTTGCTGCGGTTTTAAAATCCGATAAATTCAACACAACAATTAATTGACAAATTCATCAATATTTTTTTATTTCATTTGCCTTTAATACAAATAAATCAACAAAGTGAATAAAACAAGGATGGACGGACATCACTAACGTCTTTAATCCCAGATGAAGAAAAAGTAAAATGGCAGTAAAATGGCAATGGAGCTGGAGTTCAAAGATTATTATAATCTGTTAATCATGACAGAAATTTTATATATCTATAAAATGACGACAGTAAATAATCATTATCTCAAGTTTTCTTCATATTCTAGAATGTGAATAGATTTCAAACTATTTCCATTTAATCCTGTGTTTTATGAAACTTGCTGTGTGATGTTAAAATCACAAAGCTCGTTTCAAAAATACGGAATAAAATGGAAAGTTATTTGAAAGCCATTGTATAATTCAGAAAGAAGTCAAAAATCAGTGATGCCATCAACATGTCCAAGTGTTCATATTTTTTTGATTATTTTGTTAAATCAAAATTTTTAGATATGATTCGAGACAAATTCTATAATCAAGCACAAGTGGGAATAAAAATTAATTTTAAGGTGATATCACACGTTTCGTGTTATACAACATTTATTTTCAGAAAAAAAAGCATAATTCTGATTTCCTAATTTAATTCAGATGTAAGGGTCAATATTAGGAGGTCACCATCCAAAATTTTTAGATTTTGAAATTGATCAGACTTTTTAGCCATCCATTGATTGTAATGGAAATGCTCATTTTTTGGCTATATTATTTTTTTCAGCCTAAGATTTTCAAATGAAACTTCACATATGATTCCCTCATCATATTGTGCAAATTCTTATAGAAAGAAATCATTCAATGACCACGTCATATGTTGCAAAATCTGACTGAATGTGTAAATTATCATGTAAAAAATTAAAAGTGCAATTCGAGTTATCTTTCTTTACCATGTGCCCAAAGACAAAAGCATCCGAATTTATATTATCATCTTTTTGATATATCACAGCAGTGTTCCTTCACTCACAAAGATGTCAATATGTAAATAAATAGAGCCGAATACAGATTTTGTGTGATAACACGACAGTATGTGCACATGTGTAATGATATTACATGTACCATATGGGTAACTATATTATAAGTTTCTCTACATTCAAACACTTTACTGACACCTGACTTATTTCAGAATAGATACGACATATGTATGTAAGTAAAAAAGTCTTAACAAATTTTCAAATAAGTTCAATTTCAGCAAAAATTTGACTACTGTTGGTCACTCTAGGCTTACCATTACTTTACAAAGAAAAAAAAACCATTCGAATTTACATACATGTACGAATAACAATCTGATTTTTAGTAATGCGCTCAGGCTCGAACCGCGGTCTTCCCGTATGGTGGGCAAGATTTCTACCTCTGAGCTATTGGGTCGCCTTGCCGATTGAGCGATTATAACAAAGCCAGAACATCAATACATTTTAAGTTACGAAAATCGGAAATCTTCAGCGTGAAAATTTCTTAAAAATTATCGTCTAAGGGAGGCTACTGAAACGCGTGTGATATCTCGTTAAGAATTAAAAACAACATTTTGATATCACAGTTTGTAAATGCAATTATATGGATATCTCCCATCACAGTCTGTAATTCTCAATGAATTTAAATTGTAAAGTAATTTATGGTGGAGGTTTTTGTTCGTTTGCTTTGGTTCCTATTTTATCCTGATTTTGAATGCCTTCGGTTTCTGATTTTCTGAATTATCGATTTTGTGGTGTATACAGGGGTATGGTGATTATCCATATTTGTCATTCAATGCTTCAATCGATTTGATACAGATACATTTCAATTTTAATTCTGACAATTGCCATTGCTGTTTATTTTAATGTTTATAGTTATAGTAAAGGTGCAATTCTGGAGATACCCTATATGATTACGCGAGCTTGAATACTTACCATCCTCGACCTTTGACATGACATTTGTATCACTGTGACATGCAGTATTGCTCAAAAGATTCGATAATATCTCTTGTTGATCGTCTGACATGGTTAGATTGTACGTTTTTGTGTCCTGTAATTTGTACAATTTAGGTGGCACTTGTTGTCAACTAGTTTCTGAATCAGATGTTTACTGGCACTTGTGTTTCTTAAACTTTCGTCGCTTTTGATACCACTTCTTTATACTGTACGCTTCATGATTTGTGAAAGTTTGTTCTTTCGGACAAGTTGTTTTTCAACCATTTTCTGGCATCCCCTGATTTTGAAATTGGCATGTCTTTAAGGTAGAATTGGTCATTTTCTTTGCACATATCTATGGGCCTTTTGCTTTCATACAATTTGTAGATAGCAATTGGACAGTGCTCATGATTATTTGGTAGAACATTCTTCGGATCCTCTCCTGCTCTCGTTTTAGTTTGACGTTCTTAAACAAGCTCTAAATATTCACTTCCATTTGCATTTTGTTTTAGAACAACATCTCCTTAACATAGATCGCGATGCTCCTGAATTCCACGTAGCCCAAATAAAGTAATATTATTCCACCATCATGTGTTAATTACAGATTCTGCAGCGCTAGTGATTATTTCTGTATAGAGTTATCGTTCTTGTTTTGACTACTCTTCTGTCATATATATAGTACGTTTTGCATCTGCATGAATAAAAGTTTATCCTGTTAGACGGCGTCTTCATTCCTAATTGGCGTGGTGGCAGCGTTTTGAACTTACGTCTCAAAAGGAAAAGAGAAACAGTCAGCAAAGTGCATAACAGGGCAGCTTACACGATAGCTGTAAAAGTATAAACTTTTCACTAAACAGATCGTAGTACTCATCCCAAGTATGGCCGCACATCGAGCGCCAAAATAATGGCCCCTTACAAAGAATGAAACAATCACAAGTTTCGAAGCATGGAGGCAAAATTTACAATACACTTTATCTCTTGACCCAAACTTTGCCATATTTCTTGTTGCGGGTGCTACATGGACGAAGAAAGGCCCAGCAAACCCGACCCGGGGGTTAGTCGATGACGGGGAAGAAGTACCTCAGGCGACTAGGCGTACCGCAGCCCAGAAAGTAGCACACCTTGAACTCATGCTTGGCCAGATTGCTAACTATTGTCCTATTATTTCCCGAAACACAATTATAACAAAGCAGTCTACATCAGTTGAAACTATCTGGCAAGCGATTCGTATGCATTTTGGATTCCAACTTACAGGTGCGCATTTTCTCGACTTCAATAACATACATTTAGAACCAGAAGAGCGTGCAGAAGATTTGTACCAGAGACTTATGAGCTTCATAGATGACAATCTTCTACTAAGAGGTAACGGAATAAGTCATCATGGGGAAATGCTTGATGCCGATGAAGAACTGTGCCCGTCCCTAGAAAATCTCGTTACTCTGACATGGTTGCGACTTATTCACAAAGATCTTCCGGCATTAGTGAAGCAGCGTTATGGGCCGGAGCTTCGTGCAAAAACTCTCGCAAGTCTTAAACCCGAGATCTCGCAGGCCTTAGATAGCCTTCTAGAGGAAATTCGATGCAACAATGATGCAAAGGTTCTCAGGACAGCATTTAATTCGCGCACTCAGTTCTCCGCCTCCAACATTCCGAAAGAAGCCCGTAAAGCGTCAAAGTGTTGTCCGTTATGTAAACAAGCGGGACGACCGAGGTATGATCACTTTCTAAGCACATGTCGATACTTACACCCGGAAGACCGACAGTTCATGAGTCGTGCTCGTCAATCAACCGCTATAGAGGAGACTACCTTTGAGCCTGACTCACACGATTATGACAATTGCCTAGATGAGCAACAGTCTATTTCAACGGATACCCTACCGACTACAAGGCGTGTCAGTACAAAGCAATCCCCCGTCATGAAAGCATATTACAATCAGCATATAGTCCATATAACACTCGATAGTGGCGCCGAAATAAGTATGATTCGTGCATCCATTGCAGACCATATCGGTGTGAAGTCCAACATACAAAGCAACATGCCTTGCAAGCCGACGGTTGCACTCCTCTTGAAACACTGGGTGAGACCCATTTTGATGTTGTGCGTGACAATATAACATTGCATATCGAGGCTCTAGTTGTAAAGGATCTGGACGTCGACATACTAGCCGGCATACCTTTTATGTCAGCAAATGACATCAGCATCCGTCCCGCAAAACACATTATCATGGTAGGAGATAACCATGTCATCAAATATAACCACAGTCAGTGCTCTCTAGTAAATCACATACGTAGAGCCCAAGCGCATATACTAAGGGCCCCGTCTGTAACTATATGGCCAGGTGATCATATTGACATTGCTCTACCTGAACACATACCGTCAGAGGGTACAGTTGCCATGAACCTCGTATCGAACGCACAAACTTAACCTGCATCTGGCCGAAACCAGAAATTGTCGATGTTATAGCCGGAAAAGTCCGAGTTGTGAACAACACCGATGACCCTAAACTTCTGAAGAAAAATGAACAATTTTGTCAAGTACTTCCAACAGTGCTTTGTGACAATACCAATAGCTCTGTTCATCATACAGATACACACTCCCCGCAGAAGTCAGCACGCAGCGAACCGAGCGTAACAGGATACCACTCGGATCTAGTAAATGTAGACCCTGATCATATACTAAGCACTGATCAACGTGAGCTATTCCGCAGATCTCTCCGTGACCATGATAGCGTTTTTGACCCTAAGTATAAGGGGTACAATGGTGCCGTCGGCAACTTCGAAGCATCAATTAACATGGGTCCTACACAGCCATCCCAACGCAAGGGTAGGCTACCACAATATTCTCATGAGAAACTCCTTATCCTACAACAAAAATGTGATGATCTGGAATCATTGGGAGTTCTACGCAAGCCAGAAGAGCTCTCACTAACAGTAGAGTACCTAAATCCCTCGTTTCTAGTAGCTGAGGCAAAAGGGGGTCATAGGCTTGTAACTGCCTTTGAGGATGTAGGACGGTACTCGAAGCCACAACCCTCTCTTATGCCCGATACACACTCGATACTACGTAAAGTAGGACAATGGAAATATCTCATAGTCGCAGATCTAACGAGTGCGTTTCACCAAATTCCTCTGTCCCGGCAATCGTTACCCCATATAAAGGTATAAGAGTCTACACAAGATGTGCAATGGGCATGCCGGGCTCAGAAACAGCTCTTGCGGAGCTCATGAGTCGTGTCTTAGGGGATCACATACAGGCTGGATATTTGGCAAAATTGGCAGATGATCTTTATTGCGGGGGTAACAGTCCAGAGGAACTACTTAAAAACTGGACCAAAGTAATGGAGTCTCTTGACACATGCAATCTCCGAATTTCGCCTTCAAAAACCGTAATCAGCCCAAAGTCTACCACAATACTAGGCTGGATTTGGACCCAAGGCAGACTCTCTGCTAGCCCACACAAGATTTCTGTACTCGCAACCTGTAAGCAACCCGAAACTGTCAATGGCCTAAGATCCTTTATTGGTGCATACAAGGTATTTGCACGTGTGTTACCGAGTTGTTCTCACACTCTGATTCCTTTGGAAAATGCTATGGCCGGATTACAGTCTAAGGACAAAGTAGTATGGAACGATGCTCTCTCAGAGCACTTTAACTTCGCGCAAAGGAAGTTGCAAGAAACAAAAGATATCGTGCTTCCGCGACGCAGCGACAAACTATGGATTGTGACAGATGGTTCTGTAAGCAAATGCGGCATTGGCGCCACACTTTATGTAATGCGAGACAACAAGATATATTTGGCAGGCTTCTTTAGTGCGAAGTTGAGGAAGCACCAAGTTACTTGGCTGCCGTGTGAGATAGAGGCATTGTGCATAGCCGCCTCTGTCAAACATTTCTGTGCATATATAACCCAGTCCACTCAAAAAACGACTGTACTTACTGATAGTAAGCCTTGCGTCCAGGCTATCGAAAAGCTCCGTCGTGGTGAGTTCTCAGCAAGCCCACGTGTAACATCATTTCTATCAACAGCAAGCAGATACCAGGTCAACTTGCTACATCTCGCTGGATCTGCAAATGTTCCATCCGACTTTGCGAGTAGAAATGCTGCGGATTGTGATAACCCATCTTGCCAAGTCTGCAACTTCATTGTTCAAATGGAGGATTCTGTAGTCCGCTCCGCAAGCTAATATCAATCTCAACATGAAGCGCAGAACTTACCGTTTACTACACGCTCGGCATGATACAACATTTAGTCAGAGTGTCCTGATCTCCGAAGGGTTCATGCTCACCTTAATGAGGGAACACGTCCATCTAGGAAGCTTACAAACCAAACATTCGCGACATAAAACGATACCTTAATGTAGCAAAAATTGCTAAAGACGGGCTATTAGTTGCTAGACCATCTAGGACCATTAAATGAGCTCATCATAGTTCCTCGTAATGTGCTGGATGGATTACTCACTGCGATTCAAATTCGAATGGATCACCCTACCAAGCATCAAATGCTCTTGCTTGTCAAACGCAAGTTTTATGCCCTCGATCTGTCACAAGCAATAGACCGTGTTTGTGACTCATGTCATACCTGCGCTTCCCTCCAGAAGGTTCCCACATCATACATTGAGCAGTCATCAGATCTACCACCCGAGGTTGTGGGAGTAAATTTCGCCGCTGATGTGATCAAACAGAACCGTCAGTTGATCTTCGTACTTCGCGAAACTGTTATATCATTTACTGCTGCATGCATAATTTCCGATGAAAAGAGCCAAACATTAAGGGATGCGTTATTGCGCCTTTGCATGGAACTTCATCCGTTGGACGGCTCTCATGCCGTCGTACGAGTCGACCCTGCGCCAGGGTTCATAGCATTGCGTGAAGATGACCTTCTAAAATACCACCGTATCAACCTAGAAATTGGTCGTGTCAAAAATCCGAACAAAAACCCAATCGCTGAGAAGGCTATATCAGAATTGGAAGACGAACTAGTTAGACAGGAGCCTTGCGGAGGTCATTTCACCTTTAGCTTACTTTAGCTACTGCAGTCACCAGGCTAAACTCGCGCATTCGATCCTGCGGACTGTCAGCTCGTGAATTGTTTACACAGCGTAATCAATTCACTCATGAACAGCTCCCCCTATCCGACAGGGAAATAATAAGTCATAAAGCTGACAATCGCGACTCAAATCACATCAGTAGTGCACTCTCCAAGTCCCATATGAAAGGTCCGCTGCAGAAAGCACTAATATCTGTAGGCGACCTAGTTTATCTTTATTCCGACAAAGGCTCGTCCACGATATACTGTTGTCAACACAAATGATGATTGGTGCTACATAAAGAAATTTATTGGGAATCAACTACGCTCTAGTTCCTAAAAGATTAAACAAAGTGAGTGCTACCGTGTACCTTGCGAGTCTTCTCCTAAAAGAAGACTGCAAATAACAAGCGATTCCGACGATGCCGAGGATTTATACGAACAAAATTGTGAAAGCGCTCAGCCGCGCTCAGCGCAGTTTGATCGCCAAGTTGACCATTTACGAAAAGTCCTTCTACTTCATTGTCTGTTTTGGCTTCTGCTTTTATTTTTGGTTTATTTCCTTAGTTTCTCGGATTTATGGACTTTCCTACATTCAGTATGTGAGTATTTGTAGCCTACATTTTAAGGTGCCTTTCTAAGCTACAATGAATACTAGTATACTTTAGATAACATGGCTCATATTCTTCATTGTTTGGTTTCCTTACTTTTAAAGAAAATTATGGAGATGACAATCTAGATCTTCTGGCTCAATTTTGTGAATTTCTCTCAAATTATTAGAGTTTGTTCTCATAAATTCTTGAAACAGCTTTACATGTGCTTGTGTTTTCCTGACAGTGCTCTTATTCTTCTTTTATGAAAGATTAAATTTGAGGATCCATAACTAAAATCCTCTCTGTCGTACCAGGAATGGCAGTTTTATAAAGGTCAGAGTCGAAGGTCATTGTGTCCGACCCCATGGTCACGGTTTGTGGTAACATTTCTGAAAAAATAATTGAAAATCAGAAATAATGGGCAATTTTCTGCGAGTTTTCGATGATATGATATATCAATTTAAGGTTCAATTTAACCGATTTCATATTATATCATACCTGTAACATTATGTTCAAATATCGTCTGCAACTCAAATTGCTGCTGGGATTGGGAATCGCTTATTTGTTCTTGTAATACATCAAATCCAAGGGTTCTATCAATTGCTAGGACTCTCCTAACTCATTGTATGTTTTACCATACATTATAAAAGCGAATATGTTGGCCTACTTCGGCAAAATCACACGAAAGCCCCCATCCCACCCCCACCCCCCCCCCCCCTCCCACCCCCGGCCAAACTCAAACTCCAGCTCCATTGCCATTTTGCCGGGACTACTTTCACAAGCCGCACATTTGTTAACTACACTATCTTTGTTTGGTCGTTGGTACAGCTGATTGGTATATTACGTTTAATCATTGGATGATATAGCCTTTGAGACAACGTTGGAAAAGACACTGGTACACTGAAACTGCAGTTGGATCCAGTACCATGCCCAATCTTGGAACATCGCAATCAAGCCAAGGAACAATTAACTGTTGAAGCCACCGTATTCCCTTTTGTCGTATATCTTTTGTCGACAAGTGGATTTCTTTTATACTATTAATGATAAGTCTTTCATATTCCATACACATATTTACCATAAGAAGTACTACATTTTGGTATCATTACTTTTGACACTATGACCTTGTCACCCTATAAAACATTTTAGGTTAAGAAGTTTTGAAGGCAGATTTCTTTTATACTATTAATGGCATGCCTTTCATATTTTATACACATATTTACTATAAGGAGTACTACATTTTGGTACCATTACTTTTGAGCCTGTGACCTTGTGACCTTGGCATTCATCCTATACAACATTGTAGGTTAAGAAGTTTTGAAGGCAGATTTTCTTATGCTATTAACGGTAGGCCTTTCATATTTGAAACACACATTCACCATAAAGAGTACTACACTTTGGTATCATGACTTTTGACCTTGTGACCTTGACCTCAGCTTGGGGCCTATGTAAGAAGTAATGAACTTCATAACCAGAATGATAGTAGTTTGGTTATGAAGTTCTGAAAGCAGCATACTAAGTACTAAATGTTCATACTAAAGCTATATTCAATGTTAACTCTGGTGGATAAATTAAGTTATTCACGGTACCCCCCAACTCTTTATGTACTCTATTATTTTTGTGTAAAAAAACTCCTCTATTATGAGAGTAAACATTTTTCGAAATGTACACTATGAAAATTAGATATTGAGTATTTTCCTTATTTAATCCTCAGCCATCATCGATCCATTATGGCGAATATTGAAATTAGTAAAACGATAATATTTCTGGCAATGACGAACACGGTACGATTTCGGCAATTTCGCTATTTCTTTCTTGTGATTGTCCTGTAAAAAATCGCGTCTTTAAAGTTTTATCGAAAACAAAGCAAACATTTCGCAGAATTTATGATGTTATCATATACACGAAAACTGGAAGAGAAAAGGGTAACTATAATATTTTGCTTCCCTAACACTGCTCACTTTTACATTTTTTCTTTCAAATGAACATTTTGTATTCTAGTAAAATGTTTTACACTTCATCTTTTACTATTTTTTCCTTCAAAATGCTGCAAAATAGCATACTCAGTCATGTCAGAAATGAGTTAAAGAAGATCCTGACGATAATCTCAACAACACTCACAATAGAGCACAAAATTAAACATCGACGGACCCCTAGCAAGCTAGAGGTGGGACCAGGTGCCCGGGAGGAGTAAGCATCCCCTGTTGGCTAGCCGCACCCGCCGTCGATGTTTATGAAGCATGGAAATGAAAATATATAAAATTTATGCACTGTCTGACCTTATGTCTATATAGAAATTGCTATGGCGACAATGTCAGGGAAGTATATTCAAAACACTTACTGTCAGAAACACACAGTTTGCTGCCGACAACCGCTTTCCACTAATACACAAAACCGGAAACGCGTCAATATGACCGGTTCAATACGACGATTAATCGCATTGCACGTGACCGCGTTTTGGCCAATGGGAAAGCTTGTAAACGGTAATGTAAATTAGAGTATATGATAAAACAATTTATCATATACTCTAATTTGCATAACCGTTTATAAGCTTTCCCATTGGCCAAAACGCGGTCACGTGCAATGCGATTAATCGTCGTATTGAACTGCTTCCGGTCATATTGACGCGATACCGATTTTGTGTATTATAATAGAAGGAAGTGATAGTTGGCAGCAAACTGAGTGTTAAACTGACACGACTGAGCGTATTTTGCATTTTGCAGCAAACAATAAATGAATAAAACATAAAAGATGAAGGGTAAAACGTTTTTACTATAATACAAAATGTTTGTCTAAAAAATCGTGAAATCTAGTATCAGCGCTAGTAAACAAAAGCATTTCTTCTCTAATTTCATGTATATGATAAAACAGTTATAGCACAGATGATTCGGTCAATATGATGATTTATGGAGTGATAAAACCAATATCAACCTCGGCCTTCGGCCTCGGTCGATATTGGTTTTATCACTCCATAAATCATCATATTGACCTCATCACTGTGCAATAATTGTATATAATTACCTTGTGTTCAGTAGATATAGCAGTATAGCAACCCTCAGCATATGTTATTCACCTCGGCCTGCGGCCTCGGTGAATAACATATCCTTCGGGTTGCTATACTGCTATATCTACCTCACACGAGGTAATTAATTGTATATTAGCCGCGACTTTATCGCCAATATTTTCTGCAAATATTGGTATTCACATTATATATTTACCAGAAATTTGCAGTATCATCACTGGTTTGTAAGGGTAAAATTAAAAACAGAAGGTTGTTATTAACATCAAGAATGTATAATTTGCCTTTGACCTCAGCATAGATAATAAAACATACTTGTAAAAAGCTATCAAATTCAGCCATGAAACAGTCAATGTCATATTTGCTTTTAGAAGAATCCCATCTGATCCGTAATGAATCCGCTTTACTCCGAGGCATCGTTAGCAGGTCGGTACACAATGCCTGTAAAATAAGATGACACGCATTATAAGAAAGCAAATCTATTTTAACCAGATTCCATGTCAATGAATACTTTCAAAATCAAGACCATTGTAATTTCATCTTTTTGCTCCAATTTACATCGTGATTATGTGAGAAAAAGGTAATGCTCACTAATGGCATTGACTGCCGTTTGTCACCAAGTCAGACTATATGAGTTTTCAAGGTCTCAGAGAAATTTTGGAAGAGAATATGGCCGCCTTCTTTTGTTTTTACCCAAGTTAGTGAAGAATTTGTGTTTAAAGAGCTTATGAGATTAAACTAATCACAGAGTACAGGTTTAGATGAAATACCAGCAAGATTTATAAAAAATGGTGCAAATGTTCTTAAAATACCCATTACTTTTATTGTGAATTTGTCAATTTCTATGTCTACTGTACCTGAAGATATGAAAATAGCTAGTCTAAGAGTAAAACCTTTATATAAGAATGTAAACGTCTTCAAATTCAATAGCATCATTTAAGAACAGACAAATTGGCAACGTGGACCAGACATGCACGTTTCGGGTACTTAACCCTCATCAGTGATCCTAAATCTAAACAATGTAATATGCCAAAAAAGTATGAAAGTTACTATGTCGAACCAGACTTGTCAGAATGACAACATAGCTCGCCGGTGGCAACCATATGTAAATTGCAACAACAACAATAAATAACTCCTCTGATTAAAAAGTCCCAGTGCCAATAAAGTTTACTTAAATCAGTAAACTTATTCCATAAATTAGCCCTGTAATCAAATTATTATTACTAAGGCTTTGTATATAAATTCATGCTTCAATGCTTCAAATATGGCCCAAGTTAAAGTTTTTGAAAAATAGGTAAAATTTCAAGGTCAAGGTCACTAGGTCAATATTTATGGTACGGCATGAAAGGTCTTATCACAAGGAATGCACATGTGAAATATCAAAGCCCTATCACTTACCAATCAAAAAATATGGCCAAGGTTAAAGTTTTTCAAAAGTAGGTCAATCAACTCCAAGGTCAAGGTCACAAGGTCAAAAATTTTGGTATCCATGGAAACGTCTTGTCACAAGGAATACACATGTGAAATATCAAAGCCCTATCACTTACCATTCAAAAAATATGGCCAAGGTTAAAGTTTTTCAAAAGTAGGTCAATCTCCAAGGTCAAGGTCACAAGGTCAAAAATTTTGGTATCCATGGAAAGGTCTTGTCACAAGGAATGCACATGTGAAATATGAAAGCCCAATCTGTATTGGTTTAAAAGTTATAAGCAAGGTTAAAGTTTTTGTGCACGCGCACGCCGACGCAGACGCCAACGCCAACGCAGACGCCGACACCGGGGGTATGACAATAGCTCTCCGGACATTCGTCCCGGCGAGCTAAAAAGTGTACCGAAAGACGTAGCAGGATGGATGGGATATGATGCTACAGGACCCATTTTTTAGAAATTTCAAGGAATTTTGATAACAGAAATTTAGAATGCGTTGAAGAAACGATCAACCGAAATTGATCGAACTTGGCTACATGTGCCCTCGGTTCTTTAGAAGCAGGGAACTACAGACCTGTTAGTATTCTTAGTATAGTGTCTAAAATTTTAGAAAGATCAGTTCACTCTCAGCTGACTAATTACCTTGATCACGACAATATTTTATATGAATTTCAATCTGGATTTAGAAGTAGGTATTCAACTAATACATGTTTGACTATTTGAAAGGTAACACATCTAATGGGTTATTTAATGGAATGATACTATTTGATCTACAGAAAGCTTTTGATACGGTTAACCATGAAATACTATGTAACAAACTAGAAGCAATAGGTCTTTTATCTGTAAATTGGTTTAAGTCATATCTTACTGGAAGAAAACAATTCGTTCATATTAACAATGTGTCATCAGACCCAGGATTTGTAACAAGTGTCAGCAAGTGTACACAAAGATTGTAAATTGATTTTATATGCATGTGATAGTGCAATTTTTATGATCACTAGACTTTATCATTCGTAGAGTCAAGACCTGTGAATCTAGTCCTTTTTACGTTAGTGGCATAAAAGACTTGAATGCTTTCTGTATCTATTAAAGAATCCAAGAGCAAATATCTTTAAAAGAACAACGTCAAATCATTTTTACTCGAGAAAGGGCTTTCTAAGCAAAATTGTGATTTTTAAGTGAGCTTTTGTCATAGTGTTGCGTCTGGCGTCCGGAGTCCGGAGTCTGTCGTCCGTCGTCGTAAACTGTTCACATTTTAAACTTCTTCTCCAGAATGGCTAAAGGGATTTTGATATTTGTCAAGATATCCACTTTTGGATTTTAAGGAATGTTTTTAAGATTGTACATAGGTATAATGTCTGTTTTCCATGCCCAATGGACCCATGGGAGTGGGTTCAAACCCCCGCGGGACCCCAACAATTTTTTTCCCTTTTCCAGTTTTTATTTGTCGCAGTGTTGCGTCTGGCTTCCGTCGTCCGTCGTCGTATATGGCTGAAGGGATTATGATGAAACTTGGTAGGTATGAAGTACTCCTAGTCCCCTACAAGTGTTGTTGTATTTCGTCCGGATCCGTCAACAGGTGGCGCCACCAAAGCCAAAAGTAGGTGACAGAGGATAGAGAATGTTTATCAGGATTGATAGAGGACGCAGTCCGCGCCGCAGGCGCGGACGTAGTCCTCATCAAGGTAACACGTGTATATATATAGGAAAAATGGTGTTTTTCAATTGAATTCTATGCTATACCTATAGGTTCCAAAACCGTGGTCAATGACGTCATTCTCCCCATTGCCCATTTGATCGGCGTGAAGCGCAAGCTTATTTTTTTGACAATGTCATTTGACGACAGAATGAAACCCATCGATGACCAAGATTTCTCGATCTCCTTTGAATATTCTTCGTTTGGCTTACTCCTCCAGTGTCCCAATGTATGATTTGTACTTTGCTTCACGTAATACTGACATTGCACCATCATTTCCAACATATTTCATGTTTAGTCCGAATATCCTCTTTGAAAATTACAACGTGACGTCAGAATGCGACGCGACGTCAGCATACAACTTTGTTTCGCGGACTTTCTTTCATCGACAGCTCCCTCAGAAAAATCCATGGATAAACTATAATGCTGGGAGAAAAAAACAAACAAAAAAATATCTGCGCGATCAGCGACTTACCGAACTTCATTCTGCTTTCGAGGATGATTTGCAGTTGATATTTTGATACCTGTAGATCGAATAATGTGGTTTCTCTCCACATATATAAGATCTACATGTAGAATATACAGGAAATCTATGCAGTGTAAATCCCAACACAAACTTCTAAATGTCTGCTGTACAACGCGTCACAACTTACGTCATCATTTACAGTATTTAGTACAAATAGGTCAACACAGCTGGGGCTCTGTTAAAAGCATGAAGTATATATATTTTTTTCTGTGAGAAATAACTTATAAGGCTGGGTATTTTTTTCCCTTGGAGGTAGTAAATCATAAGCGGATCCAAGGTAGAGGGGTGAAGGCTTCAGATTTGTTTTAGAAAGGGGGGAGGGTTGATTGTATTCAGGGGGGGGGCGACAGGGGGTAGATTTTCTACTAACTTCTCTCCTTCTCTCCCCTGTCCCGCTCCCTTCTCCCACCTCCTAACCTCTCCCTCCCTCCCTCCTGCCTCCCTCCATGCAGCTGCCTCCTTTCTCCCCCTCCCATTCATCCTTGCCTTTTATGGGGGTGGGGAGCAGACATGGGTTACCCGCTCTCTCCGCCCCTTATCTCCCCTCCCACACCCTTCCTTCTTCCCCCTCGCTCCCTCCCTGCCCTCCCTCTCCCCCTCTCACTTTCCTCCCGCCCCTCCCCTCCCTTTCACCCTCTTTTAAAGTAAAGGAATGAGCAAGAATTTTGTCTTCAGATATTACATTGGCCAGAAAATCATTTACATTATTTAGAAGGGAAAATCCTGTAATACTAATGTTATACTGTACTTAATTTGTAAGTTTTAACCCCCTTTTCCAGATCATCCCATAAAACGATATATTGCTGATAACACTATAGACGGCGCCGAAAAGGAAGTTTTCTCTCTCTTCTACATTTTGAATGCTAATTTTTCCGGTGAAAGTAAAAGGGGAGAGGGGTGGGTGGGTGCAAGGGGGGGATACATATTCCTGATACGACAACTGACATTTCATCACCCAATGAAATTTAAAAAGTAAACGTTTAAAAGTTAAATTGAATTCATTGAATAATAAAGATACATGTTAATCTTATATAATATATAAATACTTCAGAAAACAATACACTTGAAATTTATTTGTACAACGGATACCTTAATGGTTTGTGCCCACAGTTTTCTTGCCCGAGTTCTTTTTTCCTTGGTTTTCGTCAAGGTCCAAGGAATTAAAATGTATAGATTAAGATGACATCACTTGATCTTTTCTTATCTGTCATTTATGTTTCAAAATTAAGCATTGCGATTTCATGTTTTGACTGATTGTTTTGTGACATTGAGAATTGTTTCCCCGCATTTACGAGTTATGTGCATGCTGTCGATCTAGAAATTGTCTATTATACCCCCTCTCCTGTAGATGATTCTGGATTTCAAGAAAAAAACTAATGTAAGGCTGATAAAGACGGTAAAAATGATGCTGGAAAAAAATAACAAGAACACATATTGTATGACATATTTTATTCTTATTAACTTAGTAAAAATATTCAGTGATGTATGGTGAAAATTGGGTATTAATTCATTGAAATTATATTTCATCTGCGTCCTCACAATGGCTTTGCCATAATTCATATTAGCATTAGGCAGATTGTAGGATAGAGAGTGTTTATCAGGATTGATGGCATTAGCTAGATTGTAGGATAGAGTATGTTAATCAGGATTGATGGTATTAGCTAGATTGTAGGATAGAGTATGTTTATCAGGATTGATGGCATAAGCTAGATTGCAGGATAGAGTATGTTAATCAGGATTGATGGCATTAGCTATATTGCAGGATACAGTATGTTAATCAGGATTGATGGCATTAGCCAGATTGTAGGATAGAGTATGTTTATCAGGATTGATGACATTAGCTAGATTGTAGGATATAGTGTGTCAATCAGGATTGACAGCATTAGCCAGATTGTAGGATAGAGTATGTTAATCAGGATTGATGGTATTAGCTAGATTGTAGGATAGAGTGTGTTTATCAGGATTGATGGCATTAGCTAGATTGTAGGATAGAGTATGTTAATCAGGATTGATCTTATTAGCTAGATTGTAGGATAGAGTATGTTTATCAGGATTGATGGCATTAGCTAGATTGTAGGATAGAGTATGTTAATCAGGATTGATGGTATTTGCTATATTGTACGATAGAGTATGTTTATCAGGATTGATGGCATTAGCTAGATTGCAGGATAGAGTATGTTAATCAGGATTGATGGTATTAGCTGAATTGTAGGATAGAGTCTGTTTATCAGGATTGATGGTATTAGCTAGATTGTAGGATAGAGTGTGTTTATCAGGATTGATGGTATTAGCTAGATTGTAGGATAGAGTGTGTTTATCAGGATTGATGGTATTAGCTAGATTGTAGGATAGAGTATGTTAATCAGGATTGGTAGCGTTAGCTAGATTGTAGGATAGAGTATGTTAATCAGGATTGGTAGCATTAGCTAGATTGTAGGATAGAGTATGTTTATCAAGATTGATGGTATTAGCTAGATTGTAGGATAGAGTATGTTAATCAGGATTGATTGCATTAGCTAGATTGTAGGATAGAGTGTGTTAATCAGGATTGATGGTATTAGCTAGATTGTAGGATAGAGTGTGTTTATCAGGATTTATGGTATTAGCTAGATTGAAGGATAGAGTATGTTAATCAGAATTGGTAGCGTTAGCTAGATTGTAGGATAGAGTATGTTTATCAGGATTGATGGTATTAGCTAGATTGTAAGATAGAGTATGTTAATCAGGATTGATTGCATTAGCTAGATTGTAGGATAGAGTGTGTTAATCAGGATTGATGGTATTAGCTAGATTGTAGGATAGAGTGTGTTTATCAGGATTGATGGTATTAGCTAGATTGTTGGATAGAGTATGTTAATCAGGATTGGTAGCGTTAGCTAGATTGTAGGATAGAGTATGTTAATCAGGATTGGTAGCATTAGCTAGATTGTAGGATAGAGTATGTTTATCAGGATTGATGGTATTAGCTAGATTGTAGGATAGAGTTTGTTAATCAGGATTGATGGCATTAGCCAGATTGTAGGATAGAGTGTGTTAATCAGGATTGATGGCATTAGCTAGATTGTAGGATGGAGTATGTTAATCAGGATTGATAGCATTAGCTAGATTGTAGGATAGAGTATGTTAATCAGGATTGATGGCATTAGCTAGATTGTAGGATAGAGTATGTTAATCAGGATTGGTTGCATTAGCTAGATTGTAGGATAGAGTATGTTGATCGGGGCCGAGGACCATAAACTAAGAATTGACTTAAGTCTAAATTTCAATTTACTTTTGTCTCATTATTTTATAAGTGATGACTTGAAAATATTTACAGATTTAGTCTATTTTCAGAGTAGAATAGGATGAGCTCAATATTTCAAATGTTCACCGATTTGCTATATATCGTATTTTGAGAATTTGACTTAAGTCAATTTTTAGTTTATGGTGCCGGGCCCAGGATTGGTTGCATTAGCTAGATTGTAGGATAGAGTATGTTTATCAGGATTGATGGCATTAGCCAGTTTGTAGGATATAGTATGTTAATCAGGATTGGTTGCATTAGCTAGATTGCAGGATAGAATATGCTTAAAAGGGATGATGGAATTAGCTAGATTGTAGGATATAGTATGCTTATAAAGATTGATAGAATAAGCTAGATTGTAGGATAGAGCATACTTATACGGATTGATAGCATTAGCTAGATTGTAGGATAAAATATGCTTATCAGGATTGATAGAATAAGCTATATTGTAGGATATAATATGCTTATCAGGATTGATGGCATAAGCTAGATTGAAGTTTATAGCATGACTACCAGGATTGATAGGATTAGCTAAAAAGAGACTATGCTTAACGAGATTGATAGAATGGGTTAGACTGAAAGATAAAGTATCCTTATCAGGATTGATTGAATGAGCTAAATTGAAAAATAAAGTACTATGCTTATCAGGATTGATAGGATAAGATAGACTGTATGATAGAGTATGCATATTGTAACGTCTTAAAATGTTCTTTTAGGTTGGTACTTGTCGAATTCCGTGGATATTCTGAAAGGCAGTGATTTGTTGATGTTTCATATACCTATCCCGTAGATGGTCTTTGTCGAGAGACATTTTACTCAGTAAAGTATCACGAAATGGCCTCCGACTTTTTCTATATACCCTTGGGTATTTCAAACGAAAGCCGATAAGTATCACAGAAAATAAATAATTAACCGTCCGAATTGGTTATCTTGTAATTACGAGAAAATTATTTCGTAATTACGAGAAATTATTTCGTAATTACGAGAAATTATTTCGTAATTACGAGAAATTACCTCGTAATAACGAATTAATTTTCTTGTTATTACGACTTAATTATCTCGTTATTACGACTTAATCTAGTAATTGCGAGTCAATTTTCTCGTTATTACGACATAATTATCTCTTTATTACGAGATCATTTTTCGTAATCACGAGATAATTTTTTTTCTGTACGTGATACTGATCGGCTTTTGTAATTTCAGGATATATAGAGGATATAGAAAAGCTGGGGATCACATCGGGATTAATTGACTGAATTATCTGACCACGAGCACCTATGACCGGTACATGCTCGGATTCTATAGGCACCAATTTTAAGAGTTTAAAAGTTTCTATACATGTTTTAGAATTGAAAAAATGTTGAAGTTGGGGGAGGGGTTGTATTGTCGAATTTCGTATGCTAATTATGAAACCATGCTTGAACGATTCAGACTTTTGAAAATACTCACATTCAAAGCCAACTGTGCTTCCTTGGTACTTGGATTAAAAACGTTGTCCCACTTGCTGATCCCGGCGCAAAAAGCAGACGACTTAGTATTACAAATGGTCACATCCTGTTTATGTTTTCCCCAGAAAAGATATACATCTGTATAATCTTTGTCCATGAGGCGCTGAAATCTTGTATTGTGCATTGTGTAAGCCTTGTGGTAGTTATGTGACGATACAAATATTTGAACCTGGAAGAGAGGTATACTCGTGGTGATAGCTGCAATGGATAATTCTATTCTCTGTAAGCATCAAGAAAAAATAAAAGCCGTTATGAAAATATTTAAAATTGATAGAAAAATGTGCGCACATAATCTGGATAAGCGCACCATTTGCTATCTTATAGCAGATGGCCGTCCGAAGTCGGCGCCGGATGTACATTGGTCTCCATCTATTTATTTGTTGTCATTCAAGTTTGATGTTTCTGTACGTCTGTTTCGACTAGCTGTTTTTGTCTGTTTTGCATGATGTTCTAGTGCATTATATTGTGTCCTATAGCGGTTTGTAGTGTTGTCTGGTATCATTTATGTGTCGCTTGCTTGTGGATATGTTCCGCTGGATCAGTGCAGGGTGGACACGTTGGAGATCCTTCCCTTTTCTTGCTTATCCTTGTTGTCCTCAAACGGAGTTGGATACTTGCCCTTCCTGTCAAAACCATTAATAAAGTGATAAAAAATAAAAAGAGTTACCATGGCAACATTTCTGACATTATCTGAAATTCTAACATGAGTTGAGATTTTCTCTCTATATGTACGATAGAACTCGCTTGGTGTAAAATCTCCAACAAACTTCCGGTTCGCTAAGCTATTTTTATATAGTTGTTGATTTTAAAATTTGCAAAGAGTGAATTTATACTATTTTTGGTGCTCTTTCAGTAAAATAAATTTGAAGTTCCAAATCGTATTTTTACTGTTTGTTTTGGGGTGAAAAAATCGAATGTTTGCAAAAATTTCAAAGAAATTTTAGGAAATTTTAATTTATTCCTGCTTCTCAGTTCCTCAATATTGCATATGATCGTTCAATGATGTATTAAAAACATCTTTAAAGTCTCCTCTTTCAAATGACATAATATGAATCAAGGCAAAGCCTTTTTGTGCGAGCGGAGAGAAAATAGATATGATAATATAAAATAAAAAAATCTTTCTATTTTGACTAAGATGGTTTATCTTATTTTACAAAACTTTCTGTATGATGATTGCCAAAAAAGGTAGTACCTGTATAAGGCGAGTGGAAACACGGACGCATTTGTAAAATTGATCTAGACCAGCAGATGAACATTTTAAGGGGGGGGGGCTCAAAATATGGTTCTTTGAAAATGTCAAATGTTACCGCATAAATTGAAAGGTCTTGTCATGGGCAACCTACATGTATAATACAAAGTTTCTACTGCATAAAGTTCCATAGATTTTGCTTAAACCAGGAACTTTAACCAAAATCTTTGAGTAGGTCAAAGTCCAAGGTCAAGGTCACTAGGTCAAATGTTACGGCATAAATTAAAAGGTCTTGTGATGGGCAAGCTTCATGTATAATATAAAGTTTCTACTGCATATAGTTGCTTAGATTTTGCCTCAACCAGAAACTTTAACCAAAATCCTTAACTAGGTCAAAGTCCAAGGTCAAGGTCACTAGGTCAAATGTTACGGCATAAATTGAAAGGTCTTGTGATGGGCAAGCTTCATGTATAATATAAAGTTTCTACTGCATATAGTTGCTTAGATGTTGCCTCAACCAGAAACTTTAACCAAAATCCTTAACTAGGTCAAAGTCCAAGGTCAAGGTCACTAGGTCAAATGTTACGGCATAAATTGAAAGGTCTTGTGATGGGCAAGCTTCATGTATAATATAAAGTTTTTACTGCAAATAGTTCCTTAGATTTTGCCTCAACCAGAAACCTTAACCAAAATGTTGACGGCAGACGGACGGACGTACAGACGGACAGACGGACGGACGGACATCGTCAATCTATAGACCGGAATTGCTTTGCAATCCGGCCAACAAACATATTCCGACTTCTGACAGTACGAAACCACCCGAGACGACAAAAGCAATCAGAGCGAAACGTCTCGTTTAAAACCGGAAATGTCGGATTTCCCGTGGTTACGCCGCCTTGTTGATGCTTTATCGTTACCTGATTTACGAAAAATATTTTCAATAAATTTAACTTATAAACAAAAACTGAGTATAACATATACGTCTACTTGGAGTCGAAAAAAAAATTAAATGGCAATATCCAGCATCTCCGCAGCAACTTTGTCTGATAGGGGACGAAAATTTTTGAAAGCATAGTAGTACATTCTCATTCTTTGATTCAGCATATTTTCTCAATAAGATATGTGTATACGCGTTACCATAAGGGCGAGCTTCGCTCGCTATTATATCATTTTATTCTCTTTTTTGTAAAATCCTCGAATTTGATGTTTTTATATAGAAAAGTGTATTTTCAATTAGAAATCTCAGATTTTTGTATATTACTTTAAACAAAAACCTTATAAATTATGAAAGCCATGATTGAAAGCTATTTTCTAGTGTAACTTTTCACATGGTTTTAAATTATTTATGTTTTACTGACATTTCATTCAAAATTAAAGTGTTTTTGAGGAAAAAACGTAATATTTTCCTTCAAAAATCGCTGATTTCTGGAGAATATTTATTGAATCTATAGAATTTCTTGAAATTATTGCAAGAATGTATTTTCAACTGTAATTATTTTTTATTAGTTTTTTTTTTTATGAATTACATGTTTGAAACTTAAAAGGTATATTTTCTACTTAAAGCAGCACGTTCCGCCTTCAGTTGAAAATATGCTTCATAAAAAGATAAAGGGCAAATCTCTATATGTCATGGATGTTAGAAGTTATTAGCGTAGCGGTTTTACGCAAAATTTGTGATACGACAACTGACATTTCATCATCCAATAAAATGGCAAAAATAAACATTCAATACTTGTAATTACCAAACCTATGAATTTTCCTAGAATGCGTACAAATTCTAAGGAAAATAAACGTTTGAGTACGTCGCGTATAAAAATATCAAACTGGTGCGAACTAGTTCCCTAACAAAAGCCAAACCTTCAGAACCCCAGCATGTTTTAGCTATTTGCACTTACTACTGTACTGTTCTGACGTAATTTGTGACGTGTTGTTTATCGAAGATGCAGACATGACAGATGAAAATTGAGCATGAAGCAATTTGTGTTGGGATTTATACGGATTCTCGGACAACATTTCTTATGTGCATGTGAAGAAAAACCACGTATGTAAGGTATCGTAATAGATCTATCAGCTGTAAATTATTTCTTCGGAATCGGAACGAAATCGGCGCGGCAAGTTCGGTAAGTTGCTGATCGCGCTGTAGTTTTTGGCAGTTTTGCAGGTATTTTTCAAATTTATTCATCTTAAGATTAGTTTTGGTGAAAACAAATAAAGGAAAAGGTTTTTTTCATGGACCTCTAGTAGGTCTATCATAATTTCCCTTTTAAACACGAGAAACCCGTCAACGAACTGCCTTTATGTTCAATTGTTGCAGCTTTCAAATCATGCGCGTAACAACCGATGTAATATTCACAGTACTGTGCTGTACTAGGAGATGTTTCAAGTTTTAATGGATTTTTTGTATTGTTAAATGTCATGTATAAGACTAGACAATTCTTGATTGTCTTGCGTTAGTGTAAAAGTAGTTCCTGTCAATTTTGACATTTTATCATCTCATAACGGAAGTCACAATAAATGCGATCGACCAAGCAAAATGCTTAGAATCAGATAACAAACACATTTGGTAATTATTTTCCGTTAATGCCAAAATTGTTAACCTAATGTCCTTTAAGTTATCATAATAAATAAAATTAGAAACGAATTTTGTTAATGGTACAAAACAAAATTGCCCATGTTTGGGGGGATAGACCAGCCCTCACGCGTGCGCCATACGGCTCGTCGTGTAGTCTGGTACCCGGGTCGTGTTGTACAAATCAAAACAAACATGGCGAGTAGCCTACACTCTCAACTCAAAAGAGGGAAAAACGTTCTGATACTCAGATTTGGATAGAGAAAGAAGAGAAAAGAAAACGGAGTTTGAAAGAGCGATATGTAAAGTAAATATTAGAGACCAAATGGATATACATTTTTTGTATAAAATTTGGTGAAAAATGAGCTAAATCTCGTCAAACACCACGAAATCGCTGATATTTTACTGGACAAGTAAGTCAGATAGGATATAATTGGTCCTAAATCGTTTGATACACATTATGTTTTCGTTACTATTTGAAATGTTGTGTGAAAGAAACATACGATGTCTATTTCACCTTTACTATGTGTAGAATAATAATCGAAATAACCTACTAAATAGGTATATGTATCGGTAGTGTGATTTTGGAACGCGGTTCAACATTCAACATTCGAATGTTGAAACGCGTTCTAGAACAAGTTTCAACATTCAAAAATGAGCCGCAAAGCGATGTCTAATTCATTTCCGCCAATAATCTGTATTAAATAGTTCAAAAAGAGAAAATGTAATTTATATATTGAACAGTAAAATAAGAGTCCGTTCTCCGCCTTTTAGTACGAATCTGATATGTCCAGGGTGGACATTTAGAAATATACAGGAATTAATAGTATTGAAAGGTGACTTTAGTATTCAAAAATCATGTTGAAAATAAACGCTTAATGAAAAAAATAGGTAAAAATATTTGATCACGTGACTGAAACACATCCAAATATAGAAAAATGTAAATGCAGGAGCGACTCTTCCAGGTTTAGAAAAGAAACTGAAGCCCCTAATAATAATCTATATCATAAGTTCCCTAGAAAAGATCCAGGATATCTAGATAATGAAGAGCTGAAATTTTCAGGATATATAGATAATTGTCTGACTAATCGATGGTTAAAACATGGCTATGGTAAAATTCTTTGTTTACGAGATATAGGTCCCTTATCTCATGCGGTATTTACGTGAAATGCAGTACTAGTGCACCTCTACATATTCAAGTCTTTGTGTCCCCTGAATATAGAGTTGAAATTTTCAAGATATACAGATAATTGTCTGACTTATTGATAGTTAAAATGGTAATGATAAAATTCTTCGTTTACGAGATATAGGCCCCATATCCCACCCGGTATTTACGCGAAATGCAGTGCACTTCTACATATTCGAGACTTTGCGAAACCTCAAAGTCTTCTGAATAGAGAGCTGAAATGTTTTAGGATATATAGAACTGATGGTTAAAATATGCTATGGTAAACTTCTTCGTTTACGAGATATAGGTCGCTTATCTCATGCGGTATTTACGTGAAATGCAGTGCACCTCTACATATTCAAGTATTTGGGAAACATCCAAGTCCCCTGAATAGAGAGCTGAAATCTTTAGGATATAAAGATATTTGTCTGATCAATTGATGGTTAAAATATGGTAATGGTAAAATTCTTCTTTTCGAGATATAGGTCCCATATCTCACCCGGTATTTACGTGAAATGCAGTGCACCTCTACATATTCAAGTTTTGGGAAACATCAACGTCCCCTGAATAGAGGGCTGAAATTTTCAGGATATATAGAAAATGTAAGTATGTAGATGTGTACTCCATTTCATGTAAATACCGGATGAAATTTGGGAGCTATATCTCCTATATTTCGTAAACGAAGAATTTAACCGTAACTATATTTAAACATCAATTAGTCAGACAATTATCTAGATATCATGAGGAAGTTCTACGGTCGATATGGGGAACTCGTCATACACTATGATGTCCCACTCTCCAGAATGGTGGATGATATTCTGTCATAGACCATTTGAACCATCCAACCAAAGATTGTACGAGTCTCTATGTCTTCCGAAATGGAAGTAACCGGATGTGACAGTTCTACCGAATTGAAGCGGCGGGTGATACATGCAAGCAGGAGATGCTTACTCTTCCTGGGCACCTGGTCTCACTCCCATATCAGGAGTTTGCTTCTTTTAATGTGGTGGATGTTTGTGTTTGTTTGCTTTCGTTCCTGTTTTCTCCTGATTTTGTATGCCTTTGGTTTCTGATTTTCTGAATTATCGATTTTGTGCTGTTTACAGGGATATGGTCATTATCCATATTTGTCATCATGATAATTTTAGCTCTCTATTTAGGGGACTTCGACCTTTTACATAACTATGTAAATACCGGATGAGATATGGGAGCTATATCTCCTATATCTCGTAAACAAAGAATTTTTCCGTAACAATATTTTAACCATCAATTAGTCAGACAATTATCTAGATATCCTGAAAATTTCAGATCTCTATTTAGGGGACTTCGATATTTTCTAGAGACATGTATATGTAGAGGTGCACTGCATTTCATGTAAATACCAGCCTATAAGATATGGGACCTATATCTCGTAAAGAAATTTTTTTACCGCAACCATATTTTAACCATCAATTAGTCAGACAATAATCTAGATATCCTTTAAATATCAGCCCTCTATTCAGGGGACTTGGATGTTTCCCAGAGACATAAATATGTAGAGGTGCACTGCATTCCATGTAAATACCGGGTGAGATATGGGACCTATATCTCGTAAACAAAGAATTTTACCATAACCATTATTCAACCATCAATTAGGCAGATAATTATCTAGACATCCTGAAAATTGCAGATCTCTAATTAGGGGAATTCGATCTTTTCTAGAGACATAAGTATGTAGATGTGTACGTACTACACTTCATGTAAATACCGGATGAGATGAGGGAGCTATATCTCCCATATCTCATACACGAACAATTTTACCATAACCATATTTTAACAATCAATTAGTCAGACAATAATCTACATATCTGGTAAATTTTAGCCCTCTATTCAGGTGACTTGGATGTTTATCAAAGACATAAATATGTAGAGGTGCACTGCATTTCATGTAAATATCGGATGAAATATAGTAGTCCAGTCAAGTAAAAAGCTTGACCTTTAACAAATTGCAAAAGAATTAATTCTGTCCTAGTTTAGTAAATACTGCTAAGGAAAGAGTATAAAACAAAAATCCACAAAATATCATCGTACCATTAACAAAAAAATACCTTCTTTCATCAACGAAAATTTGTTCTATCACTGTTTCACGGCTTGACAGCCATACACAGCATACATTCTATAGCTTGTCACATATGACGTCATAATTCCTTCTATGTCGATCCAGTGTCAACTTCACTCTCTCTACTGACGATACAATGTGATGCAATTTACAAGATTTACAGAACTGCTCGTGTTAGCGGCATGTAAGTATATATCAATATCTACAATTTTCACATTCTTACGCAGCCTAGTATAATGAAAAAATATTCACAAATATCCAGAACCCCAAATGGATCGTGATTTTATTCTGTATAGTGTACTTTCGGTTTAATATGACTTGTAAAAATAGCAAACTTTGTACACCTGGTTTTTTTTCCTTAAAAATGTGGGGTTTTTTTGGTATAAATCGAATAAATCTAACATTAATATCAAACACAATTCAGAGGACTCCGTTTCGTCGAATTTTTAATGTATGGTGCGCCATTTCTGTCATAAATCAAACAGATAAAGGATGAATATAAGTTGAATATTGATAAAGCAATATATAATATAACTCCTAAAATATATTTACACTAACAAGAGGACTCCTTTTTGTCGAAAATTTAATGTATGGTGCAACATTCCTGTCATAATTTTAAAAAAACCCACATTTTTGGCCGGATTGCGAAGCAAAATCCGGGTCTATGAAATGGCGAAGTCCATCTGTCCGTCTGTCTGTCCGTCCGTCAGTGCGTCAACATTTTGGTTAAAGTGTTGCGTTTAAGTCCGTTGAGAGAAAACTGTAAGGAGGAGCAATTTGAAACTTGACATGATGATAGACCATGATGAGACGAATCAAACACAGCAACAAAATTTGACCTAGTGACCTTGACCTTGGAGTTTAATCTACTTTTGAAAAACTTTATTTTTGACCATAGCTTTTGAATGGTATGTGATAGGGCTTTCATATTTCACTTGTGTATTTCTTGTGAAAAGGCCTTTCCATGGATACTAAAAAATTTTACCTTGTGACCTTGACCTTTGAGTTTGACCTACTTTTGAAAAATTTTAACCTTGATCATAGCTGTTGAATGGTAAGTGATAGGGCTTTCATATCTCACTTGTGTATTTCTTGTGACAAGGCCTTTCCATGGATACCAAAAAATTTTACCTTGTGACCTTGACCTTGGAGTTTGACCTACTTTTGAAAAACTTTAACCTTGGCCATAACTTTTGATTGATAAATGATAGGGCTTTTATATTTCACATATGTATTCCTTGTCACACGACCTCACCATGGATACCAAAAGTTTTGACCTTGACCTTGGAGATTTACCTACTTTAAAAAATAATAAATCTGGGCTATATCTCATGAACTATAGAGGCTATGGCTTTGAAATTTCACATGCAGAATCTTTATGACCAGACCTTTCATTTGATATCATAAGTTTTGACCTAGTGACCTTGACATTGACCTTTGACCAACTTTTGAACTAAAAGAGGTAGGGTTTTGATATTTCACATATAGATTTCTCATGACCAGAACTTTAATTTGATATCATGACTTTTGACCTAGTGACCTTGACATTGACCTTTGACCTACTTTTAAATTATAAGAGGTAGGATTTTGATATTTCAGTTGTAGAATCCTCATGACCACACCTTTCATTTGATATCATAACTTTTGATCAAGTGACCTTGACATTGACCTACTTTTGAACTATAAGGGGAAGGTTTTTGATATTTTACATTTAGATTCCTTATGACCATAGCTTTTTACATTGCGCAATAATATTAATGACCTTTGACCTTTCTGTCTGTGCAAAAACGTATACATCATCTAATACAAATACTTCGCAATCCGGCCTTACCGCCTTTAGCGGTTTATGGTTTATTATATTAAGGTTTGATTTTTGTTTTTTAGGTTATTGCCTTGCAATGGACACATGTATCATTTGTCATAAAGAGGTCAAAAAAGTTTCAAGAGCAGTATTATCAGAGAAAGGAGCAGAAGGGATACGAAATGCCAGTAAAGAACGAAATGAGGATTTATCGTGCAATACAGGCGATGTCGTGCACAAAAATTGTCGTAGAGATTTTACCGATAAAAGACGAATATTAACTACAAAAAGACATTTTTCAGGACAACAAAACACAAATCAACCAGAATTGCGATCATCATCGACATTTGACTACAGTAAGAGCGCGAAATACAACAAACTAAAAAGAGGATATGATGTATTTGCGGTTAGAACAATTGAATTTCAAAAGACAATACTTCAGATCTGTGAAAGAAGAAATGATTCATGGGGTTACCAAGTGAAGGGCCGCATTAATGCTGTAAATGACTGCATATATCATCAGACGTGTAATGTCAGTTTAAGGACGATGAAAAACATGCCAGTTTTGTGTTCTTTAAACCAGCTCCAAAAAAAAAAACTGCATGCTTGGAAGACCTGCAGAAGAAAATCGAATTCAGGTATTTCAGAAAACGATTGAGTTCCTTGAAGAAAATGACGACGAGCAAATTACAATTTCAGACCTCGTGCGCAAAATGTCTGAGTTTTGTGATGAATCGTTTCTGCTGCATATCGAAGATCCTGGAAAAGTATGGGGATAACATTATCATAACAAGCATAAATGGCAAACCTGATGTAGTAACATTGCGTTACACTGCTCGATACATTTTAAATAACTTTTTTGAGACCTCAAGTAATGGTGTCTATAGGGATAAAGATGCGGTGATAAAAGCTGCTGCTAATATCATTCGTTCCGACATCAAAGCGATGGAAACATCAAAACAGGCTTATCCCACAGCAACACGTATTCAGTCATTGTCGTCAAATTAAGACTACTTCCCCTCCTCAATTATGTCTCCCCCCAACGGGGAGGAGACCTTTTGGTTTTGCCTTCTTCGTCGTCCGTCTGTCCGTCTGTCACACATCGTTGGGTGACTTGTCATGTCAATTTTACTAACAAAATTGCCTATTTGAGTGGAAAGTCAGAGGAAATTCAAAACGATTTTTCTTCATATATGCACGACGGATTTTGAATTGTATGTTCCTTATGGTCTTGTTTATCAACCAGCACAAACAGAAATTCTTTTGCAATTTCTTTAAGGTTGATATCCCTATAGCTGCAAATTGACTGGACTATAGGAACTTTATCTCGTAAACGAAGAATTTACAAGAACCATATTTTAACCATCAATTAGTCAGATAATTATCTAGATATCATGCAAATTTCAGCTCTCTTTTTAGGGGACTTCGCTCTTGTCTAGAGACACAAGTATGTAGATGTGTACTGCATTTAATGTATATGGGAGCTATATCTCGTAAACGAAGAATTTTACTATAATCATATTTTAACCATCAATTAGTCAGACAATTATCTAGATATCCTGTAAATTTCAGCCCTCTACTCAGGGGACTTGAATATTTCCTAAAGACAAAAATATGTAGAGGTGCACTACACTTCATGTAAATACCGGGTGAGATATGGGAAATATATCTTGTACACGAAGAATTTTACCATAACCCTAGTTTAACCATCAATTAGTCAGATAATCATCTGGATATCCTGAAAATTTCAGCTCTCTATTTAGGGGACTTCAATCTTTTTTATGACATAAGTATGTAGATGTGTACTGCATTTCATGTAAATACCAGATGAGATATGGGAGCTATATCTCCTATATCTGGAAACGAAGAATTTTACCATAATCATATTTTAACCATCAATTAGTCAGACAATTATCTAGATATCCTGTAAATATCAGCCCTCTATTCAGGGGAATTGAATTTTTCCCAAAGACATAGATATGTTGAGGTGCACTGCATTTCATGTAAATTTAAGCATCCCTTATTTTGAATGTTGAACCGCGTTCTAGAACTTGGTTCAACATTCGAATGTTGAATGTTGAATGTTCAACCGCGTTCCAAAATCACACTACCTATTTTGTTCCTCGAAGCTCTCCTACTCATTAATATTCATTGGGAGGTGCGGCCACGACATTTTGAACAGCCGTATCTCTCGAACGGGGGGAAGGGGTTAAATCAGATATGATACTTGGTACACCGATGAATGACCATAACATGGAACAATCTATGTTAAGAAATATGTATTACAAGTAGGAATGTGCTGCTTTAATTTTGGGGCAAAGTGCCTGTTTTTGTATGAAAATGACATATTTCAATATAAAATTCAATTAATTCATTATCTTTACTAAAACTATTGATTTAAAGCTATCATCATATTGAAAGTAATCATCTTGTCAGATAATTGTGAAATTAAATGTAATGATTCATTCAAACAAACAATTAATGGTAAAATATGTATTTTTTATGCCAAAACCACTTATTTTGATATTATGCAATACACAATTCTGAACTACGTGAACGGATCATATTTGACATTTGGTCAACTATCATACCCAGAAAATTCCGGATTGACAAAAGATTCACTGATCCTTTAACGTGAATTACATTTTTACACTACTGTCCTGTTCACTAAATCCTGAGAACCGTGTTCGAGAGATTTACTCTGTCGTCTGAAGAATTTTCCTATTATTGTTTCCGAGAATTGACCACCTTTAGTCGTAACTAGTAATTAACTTCAACTTACCCTAAAAGCTGCCCTCAAGCCGCAATATGAAAAATAAAATGTCTACGGGATTTCCATGTTTAAAATTTCAAGCCGCCGCTATATTGCTCAAAGCGTCAGAAGTCACGACTTTTCAGTGATTTTACTATAGAAAATCCCGTAGACTTTTTATTTCCCGTCCTATTTCTATCTTAATTGACGTACAGCTAAAACAATGGTATTTTCTGTTACGACTAAGGGAGCAGCCATTTGAGTTTTTTTTGGGGGGGGGGGAGACTTGCCAGCTGGAAAATTGTTTTCGGCCATTTTAATTTTTTATTTTATTTTTTTTTTTTTTTTTATTTTATTTTTTTTTTTTGAAAGTTTCGAATGTTGAAAATTACTCTTAAGTTTAAATAATTTAGCGTGATTTTTCGGCCATATTAAACGAGTTCATCTCTTGCCAGCAGATCACTTCATTTTAATTTCTTGAATGGCATATGATACCTTTAATCTATTCACTTAAAAATACTCAACGGAGACAGGCTATATGGTGCTAATGACTTTTGAATTTGATTAATTCACTCCGAATTGCATAAAGTTCGTTCCATTTTTATGTGTACATATACTTAGTTTATGACACACAAAAAGTGTTTAAAGGGCATGTGGAAAGATCGGAAGAGAGGGGGAGGGGCAATTTCATGATCCGAAACTTTTTTATGGCCGGCCCTTTGGGCCGGAAATTTTTTTCCCCTAAAATTTCGATCCAGGAATATGTTTTGCAAAGTCTTCCTGTCCCCCCCCTAAAAATCAATGGTTGCTCCCTAAAGGAGTTTACTATAAAATTGATATCTTTTTGGAAGATGACAATATCCTATTTTAGAGAAAATTGGGAAGACAGGGTGCTCTGGATTTGATGAAGTTTTAGTGGAGTGCCTTATGTAAGAAAGTAAACTGCCATGCGAATTTTATGATTAAAGCAAACAACTATAATGATAAGATATTAACTATTGACTGGTATTACAGACGTGGCAGTTGCAACAATTTGGGATCAAAACACCCTTTTCTGAGGTTACAATAGCATAAATGTTTGACCTCAAAAACTTGTGTTCTACACCCCAAAGCTGACGTCATTTACTAACTAAAAATTAATAACTCATATAGAAAGTGATATATCAAAAGAAAGAGCATTTCTTGTATATTTTATTGGTACCAATTTATATATACTTTTCCGTTACCATTTTCACTCCGAAAACGAAAGTGAAAGTGAAAATAGAGAAATTTTGACATGTCATTCAGATGGATTTTGGTCCCATTTTGACCATTCTTCCAGAAAAATTCTTAATATAAAAATTATGCAGATTGGAAGCCAAAATCTGTCTTAATAATATATAAAAGTTATTAAGGGATTCGCCGATTCGTTTTTGAGAAATCCACAATACACCATGGAGAAGCGAATTTCACAGGTCCCCATTCTGAGCCCCTCGCCGGAAATCACCTCTACGTTGTGACTTATTCCAGTATGATTTTTATATGCATATCTAAAAATAGAACCCATGAAAATCTTACAAAAATCTTAAATAATCTAATGATACCTTAAAACTTGCCTTCATTTTAATTTTCATACATACTATAGCGATATCAGTCTCTGACTCTTTATATAAAGAAAATTGACCGGCCTAATCAGCTTCGAGGCTATAGGGTTTATACTATTTAAAAAACCTAAGCAAAAATCATTAAAAAACTGGAATTAAATATACGTTTTGCATAAAACAAGATGACAAAAATGTACTTAATTTCTGATTGGAAATAATTTATAACTTTAACGTATTAACTGATTTCATAAATCAAATTAAATTTAATGTTGTTCTTTTGAATGAAATGAGTTTTCAATTCAAATCTGTTGGGGGGGGGGGTTGGAGAGAAAATGCCCTTTTCTTTGCCAAAATCATGAAAAAGTTTAAATAAATGTGCAGGGGGATAAGTGGGTAGGTGTGTGTGTGTTAAGGGGAGTTGCGGGGGATCTAGCCTTTGATTTCAAAATAAGATCATTACATGGAAGAGAAAAAGAAGAGTCCCCCCCCCTTAGATTCTAAAATAGTCAGTCTTTATAAACTAAAAATGTCCAGTTACAAAATTGAAAGGCATGTCGCACTTTGTATATTAAACTTAAGGCAAATCATTTATTTGCATGTAAGCATCTAGCCGCGGAAACGGCCAACAACACTTGGATATTTGGTTGGTAGGAGTGTGTTTGGCTACTGCGAGGTTGTTTCCATAACAACGTCTATACATGTATATGGGTCGAGGTGTCACGTGTTTGACCTGACGCATGAGTGTAAACTTACAACACGGCGCTTGAATTCGAAGAGACGAAGCGGAGGCAAGTAGAATCCCGGCCGTATCATTGATATTAAAGCTTAACAAGGTAAAATATGATTGCCGATCGTTTAGTTTTATTTTATTCGAGTGAGACACAGTACAATAATCCCCTGGAAAATTTGCCGATTCGTGCCGGCCATATCCTGAATTTGGGTCCCGGATTTGTTCAATGTAGATTCCCGCGGCCTATACACCCCTACCAACCAAATATCCAAGTGTCGTTGGCCGTTTCCGCGGCTAGTAAGCATCTAAAAATGCATGTCAAAGAGTTATATTGGTGTATAAGGGAAAGATATTTGTTATTTTCATTTATGTCGATACCAATACATTTATTTGGAAAGCATCAGTAATAGCCAATAGTGATAAATATAATTTTCTTTTATCAATTCAGAATTGATACATTCTAATAATCACGTAAATCACATCGATATTCAGTATCATACTCACAGCGCAGAAATTTCTACTTTCTCATTAAGACTGAGTCTAGCAATTTATGATAAGTTTTAGTCCATGTTTGTATTTGAGATTCAAAGTCGGACCCGTTCTAAAGTCCGATTTTTTTTTTTTTTTTTTTTTTTTTTTTTGAAGGGCAAAAAGGCACACACCAAAAAAATTAAGTCGATGCTTAATGATTGTCAGCTTTGTTTCTAATTATAATTAAAACGAATGACCTGCGAGTAATACATGTAGCTAGCAAAAGCTTAAAGTCATGAATTTTCACATCTTTATTCTTGATAAATGCTTGTCAGGTCTAATATGTAACAAATGGCGAGCGATAGCGAACCAGCGATTTTTTTTCAGAATTGGGGTAAAAAGGTTAGACAATAATGCTATTTCTATCCTCTATTGGTGTCTTTTTCACTTTCATTACTCTTAGTGTCCTTGTTTATTGACCAAGCTGTAATGTATATGGGTTGTATAGGAAAGCTGCATCATTTGAAAATAACGCGTAATAAATTCTGACAAGCGCTGCGGAAGCGAGCCAGAAAATTTTTTGAAATGCTGACGGCAAAATATTATCAAAATGGAAGATTTCCAATACAAATTCATGTTATTTTTTTCAAATATTATAACAACAAAAGGGGAATCGGGACTTAATATGTATATTTATATTTGTTAACTATGCTTCACAAATTCCAGGGGTAGGGGGTCCGGACACCCCCACCCCCTCTGGATCCGCGCTTGAAATTTATTTTTTTTTTCAAAATGGCAAATTGAAAATTCTCGATTAACAGAGAATAGGTGTATAAAGCTAAGACTAAATTATCGTAACGGGATGTATGAATATTTGTTAAATCATATTTGTGATCAATTAAGGAATGAGTGTCTTATTTTTTGCGTTCATGGCTTTTACACTCTGGAAAGACGACCGCAAATCTCGTGAACCGCGAGGCGGTTCTCGAAAGATTTGCGCCTGTCGAATCAGAGTGTAAAAGCCATGACCTCTCGTTCGACAAGCGCAAATCTCGTGAACTGCGAAGCGGTTCTTGAAAGATTTGCGCCCGTCGAACCAGTGTGTATAAAAGCCATGAACGCAAAAAATAAGACACTCATTCCTTATATTTACATGATTCAGAAACATTCAGATGTAAAATATCTTACACAAATTAAGTGAAAATTAAATCTTAATGTTTCAAGTGTGTCAATTCTCCCTATCAGGAAGGGCAAGAAATATACTCCATTGCAAAGGACTAAATATATAAAAATTATTGAAGAATTTTTAGTTTTAAAATGTTTTTACGATGAGTCTTAATATTTGATAAACAATTTGAAGAGAATAAGGCCTTATTCATAATTAGAGAAGTCAGTGCTGCATTAATTCAATGCAGTAGCGCCAACTACATTCAAGTACACATGAAATCTGTGAAAGTTCACATTTACAAATGGACTGTTACAACGTTTTCACAATGTAAATACCCGTTGTAAATATCTGCTAAAACCTTTTCATGAAGAAGTTTAACTGTTTATAAACAATTTGAAGAAAATATATCTTTGATCGCTGGGCGATATAAGTCCCCTACCGGCATAAATCTATGTCCTGCAACTCTGCTTTCAACACTTCAATTAAACATAAATTAAAAATTGACTTGTGCTTGCACCAAAAGATGAATGCCCACACATAAATCAGTTCATTGTCTGCAATAACAGAAAACTTCTGGAAAACTGCATATTGTGAAGTCAAGGTAATAAATTTTGTAAACATAGGGTAATCAAAGATTACATAGCTCGCCGTTGCAGGTTTTTGTCAAAAATCAAATAAACTTTCTAAAGTACAAAAAGGATTGTCATGACGATTCTATGCATCTAATGTTAGTCTTATCCCTTAGAGAGCTGAAGATACAGCCAAAGTATGAGTAATTAATAGCTATTCTCTGTAAGCATTTGCACTTTTATGAAGGACGCATGGCACGGCATGTCTCAGATTTTTATGAAATTTGTACATAAGGTTGGGTCTGACCCAGAAGTAAAAATTTGTCAAAAATTTTCTTAATATCACATCCGGTTGCCATGGAAACGGACTTTGAATATTGAAAAAATGCATTTTTGGGCGTTTTTGAAGTCACATACATAATTTATGCAGCATAATCTAAAACAAACACTGATGAATTATCAGTACCCTATCATTGCTCTTTCAAGTTAAGTAATAATAATGTTGGGTATATGGTCTTATCTATATGTTTCCATAGCAACAACACAGATACCCTATCAAAATAGTATTTTTGGCATTTATTTCAAAATTCAATGATAAATTACATATATTTTTGAGTTTTTTATGCAAATAAAACATAAGCATTCACATTGGGACAAAGTTTCTGTTCGTTGCTATGGCAACATGACCTCAAATCGCAAAAATGAAAGCAATTTTGGACCATATTTAGAGTCCTTTTTTTTACTAGATCATTGAATTTTGATTCAAAGTAATGAAAATTAATTAACGTATTCAAGTAGATCTTTAATTACACGAAAGAAAATTTTTGAAAAATATTCAGGAAATAGCCCGTTGCTATGGGAACGATTGTTTAAAATTGCACATAGGCCCACTTTGAGTCCTTGGATACGGGCATAAAAAATTAAGAAATCTGAATCTTTTTTAAATCTAAAATAAAGTTTAGACTTTGCTTTATCGTACTATATGTAAAAAAGGTTGTGTAAGCCTGTTTCGTTTTTTTGAGGAAAAGGCTTTGAAAAACAACAAAAAATGCTTATTTTTATAATATATGGCCAAATTACTATAGCAACCATTAATTATTCGAAACTTTTTTATTGTATTTTGATAGAGGCTTACCTGATCTTTATTGTTATTGAATTTGAACTTCCTGGGATGAATAATTACTGTTTTATGATAATAATAAAAATGGTTGCCATGGTAACATATGTTCCCCATAGCTTTTTCATGGTTTTTGAAAGAGCTCTTTGTGTTGGATATTTCCCAACAGTTTTTATCTGTTCATCATGATGCAAAATTTTTAAAAATGACTCTGAAGTTGCAAAATAAGTAATGTTAAAGACCATAGTTACCGTTGCCAAGGTAACTTATGTACATAGCAACAAGTGGGTTTATCTTGAATTTACTCATTTTATGAAATAAATCCTATTTCTTTATCATATACCCATCAAGAGAGAAGGAAAATTGGAAAATACAAACAGCATTTTGAAATCAATATATCAAAATTAGCTAATTATGTTGTCATGGTAACCAGCCTTATTTACAATATCAGACACTACTAGTGAGCTTATTTAAAAATGTATGTCCTAATCTTTAGGATGCATAAAAAATCTTCCATTGATGCCACATATAGACCAAATTACAGAGCTTCAAATAAGCTCAATTTTGCCAATTTATCAACTTTAAAGGCCGTTGCCATGGTAACCAGATGACCTAGAATTAATTCTTTTGTCAAATTTTCCTTATTTCATTGGTCCCTACCTATGTGTGAAATTTCATGAAAATCGGAAACCATGCATGCCGAAATTGTTTAAATGGTTACAGAGAATGGCTATTTTAAATAGTAGGTTAAAATCGAAGCTCAACATAACTCGGTCAAAGGTCATGGTCTCAAATGGAAGGTCCTATCACAAGGAATCTACATGTGAAATAAAACAGCCCTACCCCTTATAGTTCAAGAGATATAGCCCAGGTTAAAGGTTTGTGAAAAGAAGAACAAAGTCCAAGGTCACTAGGTCAAAGGTCATAGTCTCAAATGAAAGGTATCATCACAAGGTATCTGCTTGTGAAATATGAACACCATACCCATTATGGTTGAAGAGATAATGCCCAGTTTAAGGTTTTTGAAAAGTAGGTCAAAGTCCAAGGTCAAGGTCATTAGGTCAAAGGTCATGGTCTCTAATGAAAGGTCTTGTCACAAGGTATCTACAGGTAAAATATTAAAGCCCTTGCCATTATGGTTGTAGAGATATAGCCCAGGTTAATTTTTTTAAAAGTAGGTCAAAGTCCAAGGTCAAGGTAAAGTAGGTCAAAGGTCAGGGTATCAAATGAAAGGTCTTGTCACAAGGTATCTACATGTGAAATATGAAAGCCCTACCCCTTATGGTTGAAGAGATATAGCCCAGGTTAAAGTTTTTGAAAAGTAGGTCAAAGTCCAAGGTCAAGGTCACTAGGTCAAAGGTCATGGTCTCAAATGAAAGGTCTTATCACAAGGTATCTACATGTGAAACATGAAAGTCCTACCCCTTATGGTTGAAGAGATATAGCCCAGGTTAAAGTTTTGTCTACGGACGACGACAACGACGACGACGCCGAGGGTATGACATTAGCTCTTCGGACTTTCGTCCCGGCGAGCTAAAAATAGGTAAATCAAATACCAACTAAAGTTGATCTGTATCACACTAAAATGTATTCACATACCAAAAATCAGTTCCATATCTACAAGATCAGCCAAGAAATGAGAATTATATGACAGCTAAGTCCAAGTGCCATAACTCTTGTAAAAATTGTCAATCGAAACGAAACTCTAACTTGCGATGTATCACACAAAGATGTATTCACATACCAAAACTTGGTTCAATATGTGAATAGTTAGTGTGATACAGATTGACTGGAAAACTGGGAAAAACAGCCAAGAAAAGTCAGGAAAACTGGAAGATTTCATGAAATTTTCAAGGGTCATAACTCTTGCAAAAATAGGTCAATCGAAACCAGACTTGATCATGATCTGTATCACAGTAAGATGTTTTCATATACCAAAAATCAGTTCATTATCTGCGATAGTACCGAAGAAAAGTCCGGAAAACCGAAAATTCATAAATTTGCTAAGTCCAAGGGTCATAACTCTTGTAAAAATAAGTCAATCGAAACTAAACTAAAACTTGATCTTATATCCACATACCAAAAAATGAGTTCAGTATATGCAACAATGGCGAAAAAAGTCCGGAAAACTCAAGTGTGACAGACAGACGGACAGACAAACGGGGTGGAAACTATTAGTCCCCTCCGGCGAGCCGGTAGGGGACTGATAAAGCCTTACCTATAATATCAGAGCAGTCAGCGCTGCATAAATTCATTTCGGTAGCGCCATCTACATTGAAGTACACATGAACTCTGAGGAAACTGTACATATTCACGTACATAGAGTTGTTAGTAATACATATTTCAATGGTTTGAGAAATTTTTTGGTTTTTTTTTAAATATCGTCTCATTCCCCGTACACATGTTGGGAATCTCCTCCTGCTCGCAAATTCAGCATCAGTAATTGTTTGACATTCTTGCGCGCACGCTATATGATTGGGGCAACCTGTGTTCATCGTGAAATGAACGTCAAAATTGAATAGGCGTTTAACATAGGAAATCAACTTGCGATTTAAATTTTGTTATATGTTCCTTATTTTATTTACTTTTATGCAACAAAGCAGCACAAATGTTTTCAAAATGTTTTATGAACATTATTACAATTATAACAAATTAGTCAAAATATTCTATGACATTTGAAACACGTTTTATAATGTTTTGTGGACGCGTTTTAAAATCTCACCTCTAATTAATATGGCTACATCTAAACATAGGATCTAATCTCGAGGTTGTTTTTAATTTTAATTTGATTAACCAAACATCATTCTGGATAATATTTTCCTTTTTTCATTTTGTGTCAATTGCGAATAATAGCATCATATGTATACTGTACAGGAATAACTTTATCCACTCTGTTTCTAGAAAAACTGTTTTCATAACGTATCTGAAACCACAAAAAAATAATTTGTGAAGTGGTCCCGGTAATACGATATTTCTGCATGTTAAGGTAGAGCATCCCTCAGGTCTCAGATGCGCATTTTACCTAAATAAAAACTTTTACAGTACATGTGTATTTCCATTTCCATATATTCAAAGCTTATGTTAAACCCTGATATATATATATATATATATATACCAACAAAATATAACTTGTGGTTTCATGATATACCGAAAACTTAAGCCGTTTGAACTTTAACATTGGACCCTTTGGGAAAAGTAAGAAAATTCCTTTTTAGAGGTGATAGAATGTAAGTATATAATAATAGTTTCTTTTCCCAAAACCATATTAGTTTGATAATCTGAACAATATTCTTAGGAGAAAAAATAGGGTAACCAGGCCAAAAAAAACCCCAACAATTCTCACCTGAAGGATGCTCTGCCTTAAGGTACAGGATCCCTCAGGTAAGACAAGACAAGGTGCGTGTTTGTGGAGGCTATGTGTGCTACGTTTTTCTGAAGACGCAAAGAAGTGGCAAGAGTACGGAAGGAGTGTGTCACGCACGTCGCACGCACGTTTACATATGAATGGTTACATGCATCATATGTAGCGCAAAAAAGTAAGTGCGTTGCACGTACTTACGACTTGCGTGCAACTTGCTTACAACGTACTTTCTCCGTAGGCCTTCTACATTAATGTAAGGATGTCGAATTGACATGTACTGCTAACGCACGGAGTCCGCACTTCCTTGCGTCGAAGGAGCGTTGCACGTACTTGCAACGTACTAGCAACGTGCGTGTCGTACTTCTTGTTGAATTCTTAGGCAGCACGCACACAGGACGCAGCGAAAGTTCTGTATGCACTAAAACTGCTACGTCCTGTCTGCGTGTTCCAAAATCCGCAAGGAGGCCGTACGGGACACGTACTGATAACGCACGGACACCGTACGGATACCCAAGATTTGCTTACGTTTTTGCACGCAGACAGCACGTAGGTGCACGCACGGCGGGTTCTGACCACCGCTTTAGCGGTGCCAGAAAAACGGATGTTTGAACCGTAAAATCAGCATTTACCGTCCGCAAACATAACTTCAGTATCTAGTTACTCCCATTCTAATGTGATCTATATTTTTGAAAATATAAGGCGAAATGTGACGTGAGCAAAGCCAAAGTCTAGTTTGTTCTCGTTTTAAAGCCGTAGCTTAGGAGCAAACAACCAATGAAATTCGACGTTACACGTACATCGACATTGCATTAGAATTGTGTTTCTACGTAAATATGAAGGGATCGGATCGTTAGCGGAGAAACATTTTAAACATTTTTCAAGAAAATAGCAATCCAAGGATAGCTTGTGTCGCCTGCGAAGCGGATTTTTTTTTTTATTGAAAGTAGGTCAAATATCAAGGTCACTAGGTCAAAAATTATGGAATGTTTAGAAAGGTCTTTTCATCAGGAATACAAATGTGAAATATCAAAGCCTTATCACTTACCAATTAAAAGATATAGCCAATCTAACATTTTTTGAAAAGTAGGTCAAATATCTAGGTCAAGGTCACGAGGTAAAAAATTATGATATGTGTAGAAAGGTATTGTCACAAGGAAAACACATGTGAAACATCAAAGCCCTATCACTTACCAATCAAACGTAATGAGGTGTGACACCCAAGTATAGCCAATCTCAGACTTTTTGAAAAGTAGGTCAACTATCTAGGTCAAGGTAAAAAATTAAAGCATGTGTAGAAAGGGCTTATCACAAGGAATACACATGTGAAATATCAAAGCCCTATCACTTACCAATAAAAAGATATAGCCAATCTTGGATTTTTTGAAAAGTAGGTCAAATATCTAGGTCAAGGTCACGAGGTCAAAAATTATGCTATGCGTAGAAAGGTCTTGTCACAAAGATTACACATTTGAAACACCAAAGCCCTATCACTTACCAATCAAACGTTATGAGGTGTGACACCCATGTATAGCCAATCTTAGACTTTTTGAAAAGTAGGTCAAATATCTAGGTCAAGGTCACAAGGTCAAAAATTATAGTATGCGTAGAAAGGGCTTGTCACAAGGAATACAAATGTGAAATATCAAATGCCTATCATTTACCAATGAAAAGATATAGCCAATCTTAGATTTTTTTGAAAAGTGGGTCAAATATTTACGTCACGATGTCAAAAATTATGATATGTGTAGAAAGGTATTGTCATAAGGAATACACATGTGAAACATCAAAGCCCTATCACTTACCAATCAAACGTTAAGAGGTGTGACACCCAAGTATAGCCACTCTAAGACTTTTTGCAAAGTAGGTCAAATATTTAGGTCAAGGTCAAAGGTAGAAAATTATAGTATGTGTAGAAAGGGCTTATCACAAGGAATACACATGTGAAATATCAAATGCCTATCACTTACCAATCAAAAGATATAGCCAATCTTAGATTTTTTGAAAAGTAGGTCAAATATCTAGGTCAAGGTCACGAGGTAAAAAATTATGCTATGCGTAGAAAGGTCTTGTCACAAAGATTACACATTTGAAACACCAAAGCCCTATCACTTACCAATCAAACGTTATGAGGTGTGAAACCCATGTATAGCCAATCTTAGACTTTTTGAAAAGTAGGTCAAATATCTAGGTCAAGGTCACAAGGTAAAAAATTATAGTATGCGTAGAAAGGGCTTGTCACAAGGAATACAAATGTGAAATATCAAATGCCTATCATTTACCAATGAAAAGATATAGCCAATCTTAGATTTTTTGAAAAGTGGGTCAAATATTTACGTCACGATGTCAAAAATTATTATATGTGTAGAAAGGGCTTGTCACAAGGAATACAAATGTGAAATATCAAAGCCCTATCACTTACCAATGAAAAGATATAGCCAATCTTAGATATTTTGAAAAGTAGGTCAAATATCTAGGTCAAGGCCACAAGGTAAAAAATTATTATATGTGTAGAAAGGTCTTGACACAAGGAATACACATGTGAAATATCAAAGCCCTATCACTTACCAATCAAAAGTTATGGGGTGTGACACCCAAGTGTGACAGACAGACGGACAACGGACAAAGTGATCCCTAAGTGTCGCTGTGCTTCGCAGGCGACACAAAAACCACAAAATGAAAAAAAAAATCTTTTTTTTTAAGAAAACCACAAAATTGAGCGTTTGTACTCTCTTATTTCAACACTGACTCATTTTCTCTAATATTTTGAAAAGTCTTTCTTATAGGAGCAGATTTTACTAAGCGTTTGAAATAAATGTTGATATTCAGTATCTCAGAAGATTTTCATTATTTTTGTGTAAAATCTAAACATTTTCAATGATCGGTTAATGCTGGTGGATACGGTATTAACAAAGTTTCGTTAGCGTCAGAGGGTTGTTACTGTTTTTGATGTTAGCAGTAATCCCTGCTCCCAAAATTGATTAGTTAAGGCGGGGGTTTTCTGTGTATAAGAAGAGTTCAGCTTTGTTAACTTAAGTTAAAGACACGAAGATGAGATTGCACGATGTATTTGTATATGCGTTTTAAAAGAAAATTTACTTGTGTGGATCTCGAATTTGTTCAGGCCTATCGTTTTAAGCAAATTTTGTCAAAAGAGTAAATGCTGGAGATTTCATACTTAATAACTAGGACACTTTGAAAAAGGAAGCATTTTGATCCGCCCATGTATCATAATGAATATAAATAATTTTATTACTCACAGATCCCGTCGATGTTTCTAGCTGGGTAGCCCAATATATGAAGAACACAGACAAAGCCGAAAAGAATAAAGGTACTGAAATTTTACAAGTCCTTGTTGTCATAAGCCGATAAAATTTGTTTTTGAAGAATAACACAACTTTGTTTCTGTCTTCAAAGTTTTTGTTGGTCATGCTTTCTCGTTGTGCGATCTTTGTCTGATCAACATGGCCTCCTCGGATTCTAAAATGTATCGTTTTTATTAAACAGTAACATTTTAGAAGTTTATCGTCAGCAAAAGGTTTTATAATTTCGGAATAGAGCATAACTGCTGTTGGGAAATATAATAAGTCAAACATATAATTTACAGCTACAAGAATAGCTGAGAACAATCCAAATGTCTTCACTGCCAACAATGGAGAAAAACTTGTTGCTAAAAATGCTAAAGTTGTAGTAAGAGATGTAATAAATGTTGTTTTAGCAGCAATCTTATAGAATTCTGATAATCGATGAGCTTTACTGGGGAAATTCTTGTTTCCGGTTAGTCGCCATGTATCATAAAATACGAATACATCGTCTGCTCCTATTCCAATAATTATAAACATGGCAGCTATGTGGAAGAAACCAAAGTAGATGTATCCAAAACAATATCTGTAGATAAAGTTAGTTAGCAAGAAACTGGTGATGATGCTGTAAAGTCCCATAAATGTAATCCATAAAGAGGCTGTCTGTAACCACATGATTAGGAAAATGAAAGTAAAACTTCCAGCACCCCACCACAAATCAGCCACCGCTTGTGAACTTGCATCGTGAATGAAGAGTTCCAGACTGTAGTAGTAAATATTGATTCTGTTGAGAAGCTCTATATTTGCTATGTGATTAACAAGTGGTTTCAGATAGTTGGTTTGAAAATAAGTTCTTTTGCTTTTTAAGTTTTCTGCAGACGATAATCCAAAATGGAAGAAAATTCGAGTTGTTGTAGCTAAGCTAGAGGGAATGCATGGATTGTAGTTCGTTTCCAAGAACAGTTTTACAAAGTTTGAGGTAGCACTATTTTGGAAACCTTTACAGATTATTTCACTTCCATTTTGATAAGAAGATGCATTAAAACTTGAATCGGCTTCCACATATGATGCATCAAATAATCTTAAAACTGACCAAGGCTTGTCACATTGGCCATTGAATAGCGTCAAACAGATGTCGTTATATCCACTAAGCGTTTGTACTCTCATTTCTATGTCGTTCATCACCTTAAGATTTCGTTCGCTGAAAATATTCCCAGATACAGATTCCATTATGAGTTCAAATGAGTCTGCGATACTTCCTCTATCCCAAGATCCAACTTTGCCGTCGTTTGTAAACCTGTAGTATTTATCATCGTAGACTTTTCTCGTCAAAAATGATAATGATCTAGTGTTCGTCACATGATCTGTAAGCAGTAAAGGCAGTCCAGTGAAGTCAATAGGGAAAACGTCATATCCGGTGAAGACAAGTGACAAAGTTACACATAGTGTGACAACATGAACTGTGCCAGTTAAACCTGAAATAGAATACATATAAATATTATATTTCTTCATTTTTCGACCCTTGTTCATGTCGCTGTCTACTACATCTCAAAAAAAGAAACATGCAAAATGTAGTAAAACAGTTTGACAAATAACTCCGGACTGGACATTTGTCCGGAGTTCATTCCCTTGAAGCACTGTAGGTAGGTAGGTTTTGATTATCAGGGATGGTAGCACTTACCAAGAGAAACTTATTCCACAAAAACATTTTCACAGGTAAGGCCATCAGAGTTAACTAAAAATTTCCCGTGGGAAAAATTTTTCCCGTCATTTTCCCGTTTAAACTCGTGGGAAAAATTGGATTCCCGTTGGAAATTTTTTTCTGACTTTCATTTCAAGTAAAATACGGGAATAATTTTCCCGTCATAGAAATTGACAGGAAAAAAATTCCCGTCAATTTATTAAGACGGGAAAAAATCATGTGGGAACATTTTTCCCGTCTATTTAAAAGACAGGACAATTTTTCCCGTTTCTTTTAAATGACTAAGAAAAATTTTCCCGTCATTTTTCTCTGTCAATTATCAAACATGTGAAAAAGAATTCTTTAAATTAAGATTCTGTGGATATTAAATCTGTAAATCATTTTAAAGTCCTCATTTTAAAAATTACATTCCGAGTTTGAATTCTACTCTGCTAAAATATGCTACTATCATGTGTAAAAAATACTAATTTTCTCACATATGCAAACTTGTATTAACAAGAGCCCCAGGAGGGCACAACGCTCACCTGATACCCATGCACGCTCTAATTGACAAACTGTCTGAGCCCACAACCTTTCTAAAAAGATTTTTGCCGGATACAGACAAGTTTTTTTTAGCTCACCTGAACCAAAGGCTCTAGTGAGCTATTGTCATAGCGATCCGTCCGGCGTCCGTCGTCTGTCGTGTGTCGTCCGTCGTCTGTCTGTCGTAAACTTTTCACATTTTCGACTTCTTCTCAAGAATGGCTGAAGGGATTTTGATGAAACTTGGTAGGTATAAAGTACTAATGATCCCCTACAAGAGTTGTTGTTTTTCGTCCGGATCCCTCAACAGGTGGTGCCACCACAGGCAAAAGTAGGTCACGGGGGTACCCTCCCTTGACAAACTTCTTCTTCAGAACGGAAGTACGTATCGGCAAACCGAAAGCATCAGGATGATCTTCAGAGATGTCTTAAGAAGTGTTGTTATTTTTGGTTCCACTCTGAAGTCAAATTTTTGACGCTTTTTTGACGTCTCTTCGGACTTAGTCAGAAATGCAAATTTTTGCACTATTTCTTTAAATAACTCAATAAGTGTATGATTTTACACACTCATTTACTGCATATTTATCATATCTAATTTACTTAATACTTTGATATGTATTTTATGCTTAAATTTTATTTTTTTGATTTTTTATGAATTTTTCTCTTATGTAAAAAGGAAGGGGGGGGTGATTTTCATACATTTTCTGCTTCTTTTCTATAACCTCTCTTCAGATTGTCACGACATTTTGTAGGTATGATGTACGCATGCATGGTACCCTTCAAGTGAAAGAATTTTGTCAAGATATCCACTTTTGGATTTTTAAGGAATATTTTTTAAGATTGTACATAGGTATAATGTATGTTTTCCATGCCCAATGGGGAGTGGCTCCAAACCCCGGCGGGACCCCCAACAATTTTTTTCCCTTATTAGCTCACCTGAGCCAAAGGCTCTAGTGAGCTATTGTCATAGCGATCCGTCCGGCGTCCGTCGTCCGTCGTGTGTCGTCCGTCGTCTGTCTGTCGTAAACTTTTCACATTTTCGACTTCTTCTCAAGAATGGCTGAAGGGATTTTGATGAAACTTGGTAGGTATAAAGTACTAATGATCCCCTACAAGAGTTGTTGTTTTTCGTCCGGATCCCTTAATAGGTGGCGCCACCACAGGCAAAAGTAGGTCACGGGGGTACCCTCCTTTGACAAACTTCTTCTTCAGAACGGAAGCACGTCTCGACAAACCGAAAGCATCAGGAAGATCTTCAGAGATGTCTTAAGAAGTGTTGTTATTTTTGGTTCCACTCCGAAGTCAAATTTTTGATGCTTTTTTGACGTCTCTTCGGACTTCAAATTTTTGCACTATTTCTTTAAATAACTCAATAAGTGTATGATTTTACACACTCATTTACTGCATATTTATCATATCTAACTTATTTTTTTCTCAGATTGTCATGAAACTTGGTAGGTATGAGGTACTCATGGTTCCCTACAAGTGAAAGAATTTTGTCAAGATAACCACTTTTGGATTTTTACGGAAAAACATTCCTAGGTACAATGTAGGTTTTCCGTGTCCAATGAACCCAACAGTAGTGGGTTAAAACCCCGGCAGGACCCCACTTTTTCAGTTGTTTTTTTTTTTTCATTTTCGTTTTATATTTATTTTATATTTAAAGAATTCTGTCAAAATATCAACTTTTAGATTTTTAATGATTTTTTAAAGAGACAAGCTAGTTTGGCTTTGCGTTCTTATTTTCGTACGTTGAAATAACTGAATTAGCTGAATTTATTTTTGAGATGTTGACTTTTTCCATACATGCATATTTCATAACAATTTCCCTATATAATAATTATTTTCTCTGCTTTATTTTTGTATCTATGGTAAACATAGTCGCCATATATCTTGTGTTACAGATTTGATTGGTTCCTCCACGCCCATTTAATAGTCACGGTGGGCAATCTCGCAATGCACAACACTAGGCTTATCTAAAATTTAGTGTATTACAAATTATTTTTCACAAAAAGGGGAATGTGATGCAGTGTAAGGATGCCTTAGATACGAGTTTTATCGAAAGTAAGAGAGGTAATATCCTTTTATAAAGCCGAAAAACTATCGGCATGATTGTTGAAAGAAGAACGCTGATCGTGTTTGTGCGTTATAAAAAGCTAATATCCACCTTATTTTGGATGCAACTCATAGTTAGGGCGTTATTACACTGCATCACATTTCCCTTTTTGTAACAAATTATCTATTTTGCGAAAAAATATAGAAAAATAAATTGTTCTGCGTTGCGAGTGTAATGTTTTTTTTATCTTTAAATTGACGGGATCGGTGTATGTGCTAATGTGTATCCGTCCAGTATATAAGGAAGCGGCGTCCGTCGTGACACACTCTTTGTCAAGCTACCGAGGTGTAAGGTTCTAAATATAGTAACGCTAAACATTACCTGCATAAGGTTGATAGCGATCGATAGGTAGCATTTGGTAATAAGGTATTGTGCCAGAGGCAAGGTGCGTGCCAGAGGCTATACAATAACCTGTGGCTATTGTCAGAGGCGAGTGTCAGAGGTACTGTGTCAGAGGCTATACAGTAGTCAGAGGCAAGTACCAGAGGCAATCGTCAGAGGCAAGAGCCAGGTGACAGAGTGTCGTCATTGTCGTGTAAATAATCTCCCCTCTGTAATTATACATTTGATTTGTTTCATGTACCAATCATTTGCTCAATCTTTGGTCAATCATTTGTCGAATCGTCTAGTCAGTCAAGAAACTGAAGGAAAGTACTTTGATATTTGAATTTATATTGTTTCCCTACCGTAAATTATATATTTCAGTAGGTGACCCCTACCTCGGTCACGTTACATAAAATTGGTGGCAAGCGCTGGGCTGATTTTTTTTCCATTTACAGAAGGATTAGTTGTAGTATGTCTGCTGACGATTTACAACGTGAGGTGACATTGTTAGAGGCTGAGATTCAACTTATTGAACGTAGTATTCAGGAAAATGGTATGCGCCACTCGACTCCTAATACTCACTTACAAGGTAACAGGCCAGGTCATGTCTCCTTAGACTCTGGTATTGTTACAATGCGCAGATCCTCTGTCCCAGATGTCCGTGGTACCAACAGTCAAAGTACCAGGCGCAGAGTTGGTTTTGCAAACTCTGATAATATTGGTCAGTTATATAGTGGTGTCACGTACAGGCACAATACAAACAGACAACAAGGTAACGTAGGTAATAATACACCTACTGGACAGGCAACGAGCAATGCACAGACACCAACTGTAACAAGCAATGTACCGACACCAGGTCAGGTAAATAGTCATGTACAATCTCCTGCCTTTGACAGAAGGAGAGAGATAAAACCTGCCACTTACGATGGTAGTGGTAACTGGCTTGATTACAAATCACATTTTCAGTCGGTAAGTAAAATTAACAGGTGGACTGATGATGACAAGGGGCTTTACCTCGCAGCATCATTACGGGGTCATGCTCAAGCTGTACTTGGTGATCTCCCTGACTCCAAGAAGGATGACTACACGTCGTTGATCAAAGCTCTTGAAGATAGGTTCCTTCCACCTAATCAAACAGAATTATACAGAGTTCAACTGCGGGAAAGGCGTAAGCGTGCGACAGAGACCATCCCGGAACTTGGTCAAGCTATACGTAGACTTACAAATTTAGCTTACGCAAGTGCACCAAGAGAAACCCTAGCTAGGGAACAGTTTCTTGATGCCTTACCAGACTCTGACATGCGAATTAGAATTAAACAGGCTCGTCCCAAGGATCTGAATGATGCAATAAGGCATGCAGTAGAGCTAGAGGCTTTCCTTAGAGCAGAAGATAAAACTGCAAGTAAAGGCTATCAGCGTCAGGTTACAAGTGAAGCAAACGAGTCAGAGGACATGAAACGTCTGATTGAGAGATTGCAAAGTTCTGTGGAAACTATGCGTAAGGAAATACAGCAGTTAAAAACTGCAACGTCTCAGGCAAAAGGTAATCAAGGTCAACAGTTTCAGAAACGCATGAAGAAGCTAGAGGGCCTAGAGTGTTACAATTGGCACAAGAAAGGGCATGTGAAAAAGAAATGTCCTAAGGCTATCAAAGGCCCAAATGAACACAAGGACGAGTCCAAGGCTCCAACACCAGGAGTAGCTAGTAACAAGCACGCGTCTGCATCTCTAGGTAATTGTTCAGGTGGTGCTGGTATGTACGTAGACGTCCTTATAAATGGGGTCCCTGGTAAGTTTCTAGTTGATTCAGGTTCAACTGTTACAATCATTTCTAGGGAACATTTCGAACAACTGAACCTGGTATTGCATGACACAGATATGAAGGTATTTACTGCAAACGAAAAAGAAATGCCAATAGATGGTTTCACAGAAGTTACCATAACACTTGGCCAGAAACAGGTAAAGATACAAGCAGTAGTATCTAGTATTCTAGCACAAGGTATATTAGGGTTAGATGCTCTTAAAGAGTGTGGCTATTTACTCGATATCAGTGATGCAAGATTCATTGCCAAAGACATGAGTCATACATTACCTTTGACATTTGAAGGTAGGGTAGGTTGTTTCAGGATTACATCTTGTCAGACGGTAAGCATACCACCAAGGAGCGAAATGGTAATTCAAGGGAAAATTGACAAACAACCTAATGAGACATTGCCTTCGGTAGGTATCATAGAGTCGTCTGTGAAGTCACTGACAAGTTCTAGACCACTAACTGCAAGAGTACTAGTGGCAACGGATGATACGGGAATAATACCGGTGAGACTTCTCAATCTCGAAGATACATCTAAGGTAGTATACAAAGATACAGATATAGGGCAATTGGAAAGTGCTGAAGAAGTACAGGTGCCCCAATGCCAAGGTGAAATCTTAGATGAAGAGCTAGAGAAATTGGCGAGTGAGTCGTCTCGTAATCTGACACAAGACGAACAGTCACAAGTAAAAAATTTCCTTTGCAAGCATAGTGCCATGTTTGCTAAAAGTAATAAAGAACTAGGTAAAGCGACACTGGTCAAACACAAGATTGACACTGGGACGTCAAGACCCATAAAGCAACCACTCCGTAGAGTACCCGTATATCTCATTAGTGGAATAGATAAGAATATTGAAGAGATGCTTGAATACAATATTATAGAGCCATCGACTAGTCCCTGGGCCTCAGCTGTTGTACTGGCGAAAAAGAAAGACAACACGTTCATGTTTTGTGTTGATTATAGGCGGCTAAATGCATGCACTGTGAAAGATGCCTATCCCCTCCCAAGAATTGACGAGGCGCTAGACCACGTGAAAGGGTTCTCTTGGTTCTCCACTCTCGATCTCTTCTCAGGATACTGGCAGGTTGAGCTAGATCCAAAGGACAAAGAGAAAACTGCCTTTGTGACAAGAAGAGGGTTGTTCCACTTTAACAAAATGCCTTTCGGTTTATGTTGCGCGCCTGCAACATTCGAGCGACTGATGGAAACGGTATTGGCTGGGTTGCAATGGGACATCTGTCTAGTTTACTTGGACGATATAATCATCATGGGGAAAACATTCGATGAAATGTTGCTTAATTTAGGTAAGGTGTTTGATAGACTTAGGGAAGCAGGGCTTAAACTCAAGGCAAAGAAATGCCATCTGTTCCAAAGATCTGTGGCATACCTCGGGCATGTAGTGTCAGAGGAAGGTATCAGTACAGACCCTTCCAAAATTGAATGTGTTAAACAGTGGCCAACACCTTCCAACATTACTCAGGTAAGATCATTCCTTGGCCTGTGTAGCTATTACCGCATGTTCATAAAGGACTTTGCTACCACAGCCAAGTGCTTACATCGTCTAACGGAGAAAGGACGCCCCTTTGTATGGAATCAAGAATGTCAAGATGCATTTGATTGCCTAAAAACAAAATTAACAGATGCTCCTGTCCTGATGCATCCCGATTTTTCAAGGGAATTCATTCTTGACACCGACGCTAGTCAAGAAGCTATAGGTACCGTTCTTTCACAGAACATTGATGGAAAAGAACATGTGATAGCTTTCGCAAGTCGTGCTCTTTCCAAGAGTGAACGAAACTATTGTGTCACGAGAAAGAAGTTGCTTTCAGTAGTTTACTTCGTGAAAATGTTTAGGCACTATCTTGAAGGTAAGCAGTTCTTACTAAGAACAGACCATGGGTCACTACGCTGGCTTCTAAATTTCAAGAATCCCGAGGGCCATTTAGCCAGATGGCTAGAGGTCTTGAGTACATATGATATGCGCATTGAGCACAGACCAGGGGCAAAACATCAAAATGCAGATGCCTTGAGTCGCATACCATGTAAGCAGTGTGGTTACTCAGTAAGTAATGTAGAGATAGAGACTCAAGCTGGCGTTGTTAGGAAAGCTGAAGGTGATGATACTGACTCTAGACTAAAAGACGTTCAGTTTCCCAATGCCAAATATGGAAGCCCAGACAGTGGCTAGGATATTGGTAGAAAAAGTCGTCTGTAGATTCGGAGTCCCTGACATAATACATTCTGACCAGGGTAGGCAATACGAGAGTGTCTTGTTTGAAGAGCTCTGTAGGCTGTTGCATATACAGAAGACGAGAACTGCCCCAGGGCGATGGCATGGTTGAGCGCTTTAACGAAACGCTTGCTACAATGCTGAGTTCATATGTCAACGAGTATCACAATGATTGGGACCAGTACCTACCATTTGTTATGATGGCTTATCGGTCTTCGGTTCACGAAACTACGTCCTTTACCCCAAATGCCTTGAAGTATCACATAGGTTAGTACGAGAGAATACGAAGCAGGCTATGAGAAGACAGAAATAATACCATGACCGCAAGTTGAGTTTCGAAACATTTTCTGTTGGGGACAGTGTATATGTATATGTTTTCTTTCCGGTACGAAAAGTAGGTTGTTCCCCAAAGTTTACGTCACATTGGCATGGACCATTCAAAATAGTCAGATAATGTTCAGACGTACTATACGAAGTAAATTGCGGGTCTAGAGGTAAGAACCAGGTCATTCATGTAGACAGAATTAGAATTAGACCATGCCGTATGCAAGTCCTACAAGGTGAGCTAGAGAACAAAGCTCAGATGAAACAAAGCAAGGTGACGATGTCGCAATACCGTCATCTGACACTAGTAACAATGAGCAAGAAGACTCAGATCAAGAATCTGTTGTAGATTCTGTGCCAATTGACAATGACAAACGCCATCGACGTCCTCCTGTCTGGATGACAGACTTTGTTACTACATAGAGTGGTAAGCAGTGTGTAAATATGTTAATACAATTGTCTTATTGTTAGTGTTCACTGGACTTTTTTTGGGGTTAGTATTGTTGTTGTCTTCATTCGGGACGAATGAAGCTAAGAGGGGAGCAATGTAATGTTTTTTATCTTTAAATTGACGGGATCGGTGTATGTGCTAATGTGTATCCGTCCAGTATATAAGGAAGCGGCGTCCGTCGTGACACACTCTTTGTCAAGCTACCGAGGTGTAAGGTTCTAAATATAGTAACGCTAAACATTACCTGCATAAGGTTGATAGCGATCGATAGGTAGCATTTGGTAATAAGGTATTGTGCCAGAGGCAAGGTGCATGCCAGAGGCTATACAATAACCTGTGGCTATTGACAGAGGTGAGTGTCAGAGGTACTGTGTCAGAGGCTATACAGTAGTCAGAGGCAAGTACCAGAGGCAATCGTCAGAGGCAAGAGCCAGGTGACAGAGTGTCGTCATTGTCGTGTAAATAATCTCCCCTCTGTAATTATACATTTGATTTGTTTCATGTACCAATCATTTGCTCAATCATTGGTCAATCATTTGTCGAATCGTCTAGTCAGTCAAGTAACTGAAGGAAAGTACTTTGATATTTGAATTTATATTGTTTTCCTACCGTAAATTTTATATATCAGTAGGTGACCCCTACCTCGGTCACGTTACACGAGATTACCCACCGTGTTAGTACTGTACACGTGATACATTTCAGGAGATTAATAGAATCTATCGTGCAAACGAAATAGTACTGGTATTTGAATAGATTTTTATTTAATGTGCATATACTGGGAACACTTTCATACTTGTTATCATTCATGAACTTGGAACACTCATTTATAAACTTAGCTCGAATTTCCTTTGTCTTAGACTCTCTTAGATGAAGAATACGGACTGATTTCTTGAAGAAACATCTAATGAGTAAATTCTCTTCCTGAGGATTTTGAGAATGTATAGGACATTTGATATATCTGAAATTCTTGAAAAAAAAATAATTCAGTTCAGAGTTCTTGAAATATTTCAATGAAATGTTGGACCACAGGAACCTGTTGTTTTAAAGGAGAAAATAAATTATTATTCACATCCTTAAGCCACTGTGTTCGACATCTTGTATGTATAACATTTCTAAAGATGAACACAGAGGCTTAAGGTTGTGAGTTAAAGAAGATCCTGACGATAATCTCAACAGCACTCACAATAGAGCGCAAAATTAAACATCGACGGACCCCTAGCAAGCTTGAGGTGGGACCAGGTGCCCGGGAGGAGTAAGCATCCCCTGTTGGCTAGCCGCACCCGCCGTCGATGTTTATGAAGCATGGAAATGAAAATATAAAAACTTCATGCACTGTCTGACGTTATGTCTATATAGAAAGTGCTATGGCGACAATGTCAGGGAAGTATATTCAAAACACTTACTGTCAAACCCCTCGCGGGGAACTTTTTTACGAGCTCCACACGGCAAAGGGCATAAGTGTGACAAAAATGAGTTAAAGAAGATCCTGACGATAATCTCAACAGCACTCACAATAGAGCGCAAAATTAAACATCCTGTGAGTAATAAAACATTTTCTCTCATAAAACGACAGGTTCCTGTGGTCAGACATTTGGGAATTTTTATCCATCCAAATAATAGATACAACATGAGTTTTTATCGGACCAAATAATTTTTTATCAGCAAATCCGATGCAGCTGATACTTTTCATGAACTCTGTCAGCCAATAATTAGTCCGTGTAACAGTCCTATCATGAGGCGAAACATAGTTAACAGTAAATAACGATTTCGTATGTCTGCTAATTGTACATGTAGCTTTACAATATCATGGGCCTATTAATTTGTTTCCCTAAAAACAGCATACACCAGAGTATTAAGTTTATTTCATTGTTTTATTCTTTTTGTCTGTTTCTTCATCACCTGCTGCACATTAATATGGAATTTTACAAATTGATTTTTTTGATGTTGAATAATTGAACTATACACTAGCTGGGCATATGACTTTGGATCACATATTATCCGTCTTTTCAAATCAGTAAAAAAAGATAATGTTTTGAAATGTGACTACTTCGTCTTGTTTGTACTTTTAAAGGCTGTAAAATAAGATTTTGTCTGCATCCGGCAAAAATCTTTTTAGAAAGAATGTGGGCTCAAATCGTGATACTGGCACTATCAATTTTACGTCTTATTCAATGTCAGTATGTCAATTAGAGCATGCATGGGTATCAGGTGAGCGTTGTGCCCTCCTGGGGCTCTTGTTTTGACAACCTTTAAAAGTACAAACAAGACGAAATAGTCACATTTCAAAACATTATCTTTTTTATCATTTATTTCATTTTTGATGACAGATCACAATCATGTTTAAAACAATGCAGTCACAAATTTTATAACAGTAATGATACATTGTAATACAGTCTCGAGAGTTTCTAAGGCTGAAAATAGGGATTTCTGTGAACCGTCAAGGATAAGAGTGGTATCATCCGCAAATTGGGACAAAACATGTACAGTTCTTATTCGTAAATCACTATACCTTTTATATCTTTGTTATTTTTAATTAAGATTGCTAGGACTTCTGCACATAGAAGAAAAATATAAGGGACAACGGGGTCTCCCTAGCGGCATCCACGTTGCACCTCTAGCTAGTCAGACAAAAAATCATTTTTGAAAATTTATGCATTCATCTCGGTATTGACCAAGACCAAGATACAGAGTCATATGCCTTTTTAAAATCAATCAACATAAGGATCCCAGGTATTTGTTTTTCCTCAGTGTAAGCCATCAGGTCATAAATTAAACGTGTATTCTCACCAATATATCGTCCCCTCATAAAACCAGTCTGGGTTTTATCTATAAGAGTGTCTAAAGTAGATTTTATTCCTTTATTCTTTTACTGATACAACCTGAAGTAATTTTGTGGAATACATTTAATAATATGATGGGCCTCCAATTCTTAATATACTCATCAAATAAAACAAACTCTTTCTTCAAATTTTCGACCTAGTGGCCTTTATCAAGAAAATTTTACAGACACAAAATTAAGTCCATGTAACGTCCATTTTTGCGCTTGTAATGCTTGTATACTCTCTTGGTTTGTCTCCTTTTGGCAAGCAGGTGATTATACCCAGTCTCTGAGAGATGGGAAACTTTTTATTTACAAATACATAATTTACTGCTCTTACAATAAAAGACTTTAATGACAAATATGGATAATGACCATATCCCTGTATACAGCACAAAATCGATAATTCAGAAAATCAGAAACCGAAGGCATACAAAATCAGGATAAAACTGGAACCAAAGCAAACAAACAAAAACCTCCACCGTATGAAAAGAAGCTAACTCCCGTTCATTCCAAAAAAATTGAAAAATTCGGCTGTGTAGCCATAACTACCCGGCGACTTATTATTCTTCATATGTTTTAGTACTTCAATAATTTCTGCTTCTGATACTGGATACTTTAAAGATTGTTTTTTATTTTTTATTCCGTTTAAGATAGTTTCTTAATCTCTTATAGTACCCTGACCTTCTACTTCAAGCTTTTGAATTGTTTTGTTTACGAAGTTTCTTGATTCTAAATTACAAAAATACTTTGTCGGCTTAAATTTTTATTTTCATAGTAATTAAGAACATATTTTCTCTTAGATGGAGTACTCAGTCCCTGACAGTTCACAGAAGCTGTTTTAGTGCATCAACCATTATCTAACCAAAACGTGACATAAGTTCTCTGCATTAATACATGTACTTTGACATAACAATAAGATATTTCAACATGATCTGCCTTTTCTAACTTTTGTGTACAACATAAATCTAACTATACCGCACATATAAATGAAACATGCCTTCAATAGTGCTGGAACAATATCGCTCTAGACTATTTTAATCTAGTACAATATAAATTCAAATTCAGAATTGAAAATAAAACTCATTTTACTTTCTTCGTCCAGATAAATAAGATTTGGATATTTTTCAAAAAGTATATCAAGGAATTTCTTTCTTTGTTGTTTATAATATACGCAGAACAATAAGTGAGTTTTCCACTGGCATTGTCACCAACACGCCCATTCAATATATTACGCCTAAATAAATTCTGTGCAATTTCTTCGTCGACGGCGTTTTAAAAACCTGTCGTTACAGATAGATTATTGTGTCCGTAGCGGTTTGTGAATGTTGTTCATCTAACGTGTCGTTAGACTCGTTACAGGTAGATTATTGTAAATAATTTCTGTGCAATTTCTTCGTAGATGGCGTTTCTAGTATATTGATTGCAGCGGTGTTAAATCCCTAGTCGCCTCAGTACATTGTACTATTACTTTGCAGAGTATCGTAAGTTACACATGACATGTATTGTGGTTAGCGACTAAAGGAAGAAAGAATAAAAGAAAGAAACTTGTATAAAATGACAAAAAAAACACAAAAAAAAACCAAACAAACAAAGAAACAAAAAAAAAAACCATTTCATGAACCCATGTACACACGCACATTTTATAATATAATGGTCTATTAAATTAGTGGATAATGTCTTTATATTAAGTATTTCATTACAAGGTATATAATTTTTTTTGGAGGGGGAGGCGCTCTTATATTTTAGGCTAAGTTGTCAGCTTTCTTTGTAAGAGATTTCTTGGACCCAAATGATTTACTTCAACGTTGTGTTTAAACTGCTGTCAAAGATGGTCTTTCACAATAAATAATTGGCTTTCATCAATTATCTTAAGTAATTAATAGAAAAGAAACTTTGATATTTACGGGCTCTTTGAATTCCAGAACAAGGAGCCCGTATGGCTCCTTTAGAATTTCTATGAATTTCAAGCCCTGACTGTCATCGCATTTTCATGGGAAGAAAGACTGCCACACATACGCACATGATCAAATGATCGCGCCTTACATTTTCGTTTGTTGTGGGATTTCGAAACCCTTAGATGACAATTCCCGGATAACGGAACCGTTTTATTTTCAGCAACATTTAGAAAATGAAGGTCTTCCAATGAATTTACTTTTGCCCATAATTCATTATATTTCATTTCCTCTTTTTTAATGTCAAGTTTTAAAGGACTTAGATGTGATTTCGAAAACTGTAATTTTTTTTCGCGCCACTTTGAGACTTCTTTATCTCGTTTCACTACTATGTTCAAAGAATAACCATTTGGCAATGAATGGCGACCTCCCAAAGACTTTCACATGCGTGGATTTGGTCCAAATTTTGAATCATGTCCTGCAGCCGATAAAATTTTAGAGAAGGACTTTTCATTTACATCTACCCAGTCGCCTTGATCGTTACGATTCATTGTCTAAGTGGACATGTTATTTAATGCAGATATTTCACTTCTTAATTTTTCACAAAATCCATGGTAACCGTAATTCCGTAAGTCACATATGTTGCATTCCGCAGAAATGCGAGTTTCACGTCCAGGAGAAGAACAAAGGACTAACGACGTCCGACATGTTGGACATAATGATAATGCCTTAATGGTAAAAATGGACTGTTTTGTCGGGGTATAAATGTTCTATAAGATTGATAAGAACCAATATAAACATTGTCATCGCGGATGGGGTCTGTCACAAGCTATAATCATAGGATTAGGAGTACAATGGTGAGGTACACGATAAGATCCTTATTAATGTAAACATGGTCAATGTCATAAAATCTGTACATATGTTAGTAGACCTAACATAATATGTATCAGGAGTGGATCTAGAAAATGGAACACCTTTAACGAGGAAATAATGAGAAACGATAGGGAATTAGTTTAGTTTAAACAATAGAATTTATTTTATGAAATGAGCAAATTCAAGATAACCCCACTTGTTGCTTTGTACATAAGTTACCTTGGCAACGGTAACTATGGTCTATAATATTACTTATTTTGCAACTTCAGAGTCATTTTAACAAATTTTGCATCATGATGGACAGATAAAAATTGTTGGAAAATATCCAACACAAAGAGCTCTTTCAAAAACCGTGAAAAAGTTATGGGGAACATATGTTACCATGGCAACCAATTTTTATTATTTTTATAAAACAGTAATTATTGATCTCAGGAAGTTCAAATTCAAAAACAATAAAGATCAAGTAAGCCTCTATCAAAATACAATAAAAAAGTTTCAAATAATTAATGGTTGCTATAGTAATTTGGCCATGCATTATAAAAATAAGCACTTTTTTTGTTGTTGTTGTTGTTTTTCGAAGCCTTTTCCTCAAAAAACAAAACAGGCTTACACAACCTTTTTTTACATATACGATAAAGCAAAGTCTAAACTTTATTTTAGATTTTAAAAAAATCAGATTACTTAACTTTTGTTGCCCGTATCCAAGGACTCAAAGTGGGCCTATTTTACACAATCGTTCCCATAGCAACGGATTATTTACTGAATATTTGAAAAAAAAATTCATGTAATGAAAGATCTACTTGAATACATTCATCAATTTTCAACACTTTGAATTAAAATTCAATGATCTAGTAAAAAAAGGACTCTAACTATTGTCCAAAATTGCTTTCATTTTTGCGATTTGAGGTCATGTTGCCATAGCAACGAACAGAAACTTTGTCTTATTGTGAATGCTTATGTTTTATTTGCATAAACAACTCAAAAATGTAAGTAATCTATCACTGAATTTTGAAAAAATGCCACAAACACTATTTTAATAGGGTACCTGTGTTGTTGCTATGGAAACATATAGATAAGACCATAAACCCAACATTTATTACTACTTCATTTGAAAGAGCAATGATAGGGTACTGATAATTCATCAGTGTTTGTTTTAGATTATGCTGCATAAATGATATATGTGACTTCAAAAATGCCTCAAAATGCATTTTTTTTTCAATATTCAAAGTCCGTTTCCATGGCAACTGGATGTGATATTAAGAAAATTTTTAACAAATTTTTACTTTTGGGTCAGACTCATCCTTATGTACAAATTTTATCCAAATCTGAGACATGTCGTGCCATGCGTCCTTCATAAAAGTGCAAATGCTTACAGAGAATAGCTATCAATACTCATTGTCGTGATAATTCGATTTTACTAGTATCTGGCTGTTTCATTCAAATCGTCTGAAGATTGCAAAGGCTACTTTAAAATATCTAGTACGATAGTTACTTTTAATGAAAGTACCTTTATACTATACATTATCATTATTGACACGATAAAATCTCAATTGACTTTAAAAAACTAAAAACATAGCATTTTGTATAACTTATTTTTTTAATTTTCGCGCGAGAGAGAGAGAGCATATTTTATTATAAGAATGATTTTCTGTCAAATGATATTGTTTAAAACGCCGTCGACGAAGAAATTGCACAGAATTTAGTTAGGCGTAATAATCAAATATTTTGATTTACAGAAATCAATTAGAAGTCTTCCATATGAATTGAATGTATTCACTTCCAATTTCAAAATTAATTGTTGATTGGTCAGATATGTAATTTATGTCAGAATTTTCATTATATAAGCTGTCGTGGATTTCACTTTCTGTGCCAGTTCGAGCATTGTAATCTCCTGCACATAGTACATGTTTATCATTTGTTAAAAGCTCATGCATTTCTATTTAAATAGAGCTAAATGCATCTCTATTACTGTATTTTGAATTTTCTGGAGGAATATAGATAATTCCAATTAAAAGATTTTTATTATACAAAGTTACTCTTTTTGATATTTCAAACCAAAGAACGTATTTACAGTTTGTTTCGTGAACAGTGATGTAATTTTTCAAATCTTGTTTGAAAGCTAATACTATGCCTCCAGAATTTCTTCTACCATATTTGACACTATTTTTCATAGCAAACTCATAATCATTATGTTGTAAATTGTCCAAGTCATCAGTTTTTGTTTCCTGAAAACAAAGGATATCATATTGCTCAATAAGATTTTGAAATTCGGGATAATTCAATTTATTCTTAATGCCACAACAATTCAAAGATAGAAGATTAAGATTGTTAAGTTTAAAATTAAATTTTTTCCCCGGGGAAACATCGGAGTTCTCACACTCCCCTGCGTGACCCTATGGGTGTTCGGGTGTCGATCCCACGCGGAATAGCTTTCGCGATGGCTTTCTTGCGCTAGTGGGTGTTCCATAATATCTGGAAGCCGACGGACTTTGTACGCGATGTTCCGGCTGGTATGGTTCCCCGTTTACGAACAAGGTATCACGCACTAATTTGACACGATCACCTTTTTTCTCAGCTCTTTCATAACTGGATATAGACATCTTCGGGCTTGTTCTATTTCATCCGGGAATTGTCGGTTGATTTGATAACGCTTTCCTCGGAGTTTGCGCGCACTCTTTAGGACGTAATCGAGATCTCGTTGAAAAAGAAATTTAGCGACGATCGGTCTGGGTCTGTCCTTAGACTGCCTACCAAATCGGTGCACGTTCGCATATTCGAACTCCTGCTCGATCTCAAGCTCATTATACATAAAATCCCTAAGAACGGATTCTGTATCCTCTCCTGGAGTTTCAGGAATGCATGAAAATATAAGATTGTATTTCATTGATCTACATCTCATATCAAGGAGTTTGTCAGATAGATCCTCATTGGTTTCTTTGAGTTGATGTAATTCTACCTCTTTGCTTGATTTGTAAGAATTGAAAGATGTTTCCATGTCTTTCGGGGTTGATTTACCACTTTTATTTCTTTTTCAGCTTTTTGGACATCTTGCTTTACATTGTCAAAAATATCACTCATACCCTGCATGTTATCATGGAAATCGCTACAAGTTTTGTTCATGACACCGAGCTCTGTCTCGATAGATTTCACCCTGTTAGACAAGCTAATCATCTGTTCACATACATCATCTACTTTCTTCAAGGTACCCTCAATACATTCGTTCTTTGCATCAATTTTAACATTTATGTCATTTAAGCGTTGATTCATTGAGATTTCCATATTTTTTACGAGCGAGAAAAGTTTCCCTAAGGTGATATCTGTCTCGCCTTCATCTTCATACAAGATATTTCTACTAGAGTTAAGCAGATCACTAGTTGAAGTGGACATACTTGGCCAAACTAACGCTGTCGACTGTTTATGTTTGTGCTCAACTGACTGTGACTGTAACGAATATGACCGTGACTGTCCTGAACTGACCTCCACTTCGAACACGCTTCTTTGCACGCTTTTCTCTAAAGTTTGTATAAGAAGTAGAAAGATACAAATTCTCACTACAAACCGTAGATAAACACTAAACATGTTTTTCTGTGTCTTTTGAACTTTCTGGAGTCATTTTTTCTGTCAAAATTACGAAAATTTTATCTGAGTAAAAATGTTCAGCTCCAGTTCTTCACGCATGCGCATCTCCATCATATGAAAACAAACGCCGGCGCCGTTCAACTACCAGCCTCCATTCTTGTACTGTCGGCTGTTGTTATTAGCAACGAGGGAGATAATCCCTACGCAGGAACTTTGCATTGAGCATTTTAACGATTTTCCCAGATCTAATAAGATGCACAAAATGTCCCTATAACTTAAAAATTAAATTATAAGGACTGTTTCTAAAATTCTTTTTGGTTATGGGAAATAACCTAAAAAGCCGATGCACAAACGTGGTATAATTTGCGAATTATACCGTTTGTGCATCGGCTTTTTGAGGTTTTTTCCCATAACCAAAAAGAATTTTAGAAACATTCCTGAAATACACGTCATTTATACTATTTTCATCTTTAGATATACAAACATAATCGATCAGGTAAACGATTAAATGAAGTACTTAAACTACTTACCACGAGATTTGTAGGTAAACATATCGCGTCACTGCGATGATAGGTCACGCTGATGAAAGATTGCATTTTAATCAAAATCTACCACTATCAAACATGTACCTGATTGTCAGATGCTTTGCCATCCCATCCAGAGTCATTCTACTCTCGTCGTTTAAAATACATCAAATGACTCGGGCTGAAATGTATTAAAATAAACGCCGGCGCCGTTCAACTACCAGCCTCCATTCTTGTACTGTCGGCTGTTGTTATAAGCAACGAGGGAGGTAAATCCCTACGCAGGAACTTTGCATTGAGCATTTTCACGATTTTCCAAGATTTAATATGATGCACATAATGTATTATATAACTTAAAATTAAATTATAAGGAATGTTTCTAAATTCTTTTTAGTTATGGGAAATAACCTCAAAAAGCTTAAGTTTTTTAGGTTATTTCCCATAGCCAAATAGAATTTTAGAAACCTTCCTTAATTCATCTCCTCACAGAAATATAACATTTATAAACTAACAAAAGGATCTAACAATTATCTACTCTAAAAAGGGTAACAAAAGGGTAAAGTTATCTTCTCAGCGAAGGATATTAATTGTTTATAGAAGGAAAACTATTATATACTTACAGAAGGATAGTTTAGGGTACTTTGCGATAAAACTGCAATATCTGAAAGGTGTGGCTACTTCTTGTTGTTTCTGTGATTCCTGATCCTTAAGTTGATCCGATTTTGATTCGTCGACCGAAGGTAAACATCGCTGCACGAAATCAACATTGCCTTCTTCTAAATTATTATCCTTTGCTTCCGTCTTTGCTAATTTAATAGAATTCCGATTTATGATTTCTTGGTGTTTGCACGGTTGCCTAATTTTACTTTCTTTTTGTGATCTCGTCTTTGGGAGATTTTTACCCAATTTGTTTTCGGCTTTTACTCTAAGTGGGTTATCTTCAGCTCTTAGAGCAGGTTGAACTCTGTTAGAAATATATCTCGATTTCGTTACAAACTGCTGTGCCATTTTCACTTCCTAAAACATACTTGATAGTCAACTTGTAAATGTGTATTTTAACATTTTCTACAAACCCGTGAAACTTTATATTCACTTTTTCGTTGTTTTAAAGAACCTTTGATATCTTAAAATATTTTGTGTTTATGTAATTATTATTTTGATCGAAGATCAGATTAAACTTATTGAAAAGAAAGTTATTATTCAACATAAACTTTAAATCTAAATCCTAAGCCGTTGTATGCCGTGTAATTGCCTGGAGGCTCTGACAAAGTAGATGAAGTAAATTAAATGTCAATGAAGTATGCCGGTTTGGACAAACAAATTGCTAATACTATTTGGTAATTGTTCATTGTATTTCAGTGTACGGTACTTTTGCCCAATATTTTAACGGCAACAAACTAAGAGCTGCAGCCTGTTTCACAAAAATACTTATGAACAATTTCAGGAATTTTCGTAACTTTTGATCGTTTAGTTCTTCTTTTAGAATAAAAAGATTGATATTTTGTTTCTGAATTTAGATGGAGTATGTAGAAATTATATTAGAAAATATAGTACATCCTAAATGGAATATCTTTGGAACGTTTTATTTAATGACAAAAGTTACAAAAATTCTTGATTTTTTTCGTAAGAACTTTTATGAAACTGGGCATAGGAATATTTTGCATAAGGTCTTTAGACAAGGGCTTGATTTCGAATTGGAATATTTTTTAGTGTAAGACAGAAGTCCGTTAGGATAGAAAATATCAGAAGAATTTTTGTAGGAAGTATATATTATATTTTCGTTACACTAAAAAGAAATTATATAGATTGGTTGTAAGATTTTAAAGAGAGTTAAAGAAGTTGGGGTAGCTTGCATCAGAAAACGTCAATTATCATAATTATGAAAATATACAAAATGCATTAATCTGATTAATGTTGCAAATGACGTCAGTATTATACAATGCATTGTCTATGAATTGGATGTCCTGGCTTCCAAATGACGTCAGTATTATACCATGTATAGTCTATAAATGAGATGTCCTGGCTTCCAAATGACGTCCGTAAATTATATCATGCATTGTCTATGAATTAAATGTCCTGGCTTCAAAACGACGTCAATATTATACAATGTATAGTCTATGAATTAGATGTCCTGGCTTTCAAATGACGTCAGTATTATACCATGTATAGTCTATGAATGAGATGTCCTGGCTTTCAAATGACGTCAGTATCAAACAATGCATTGTCTATGAATTAGATGTCCTGGCTTCCAAATGACGTCAGTATTACACCATGCATTGTCTATGAATTAGATGTCCTGGCTTCCAAATGACGTCAGTATTAAACAATGTATAGTCTATGAATTAGATGTCCTGGCTTCCAAATGACGTTAGTATTATACAATGTATAGTCTATGAATTAGATGTCCTGGCTTCTAAATGACGTCTATTGTTGGCCATCTATACTCAGAATTAAATATTTATACTGCAGTATAATTATTTATACTGCAGTATAAATAAAACACTGGCCATATGTACTCACAATTAAATATTCACACTGCAGTATAAATAATTATACTGCAGTATAATTATTTATACTGCAGTATAATTATTTTGTACTGCAGTGAAAATACAGCATGATCAGCCCACTCACAAATAATTATTTATACTGCAGTATAAATAAAACACTGGCCATATGTACTCACAATTAAATATTTACACTGCAGTATAATTATTTATACTGCAGTATAATTATTTATACTGCAGTATAATTATTTATACTGCAGTATAATTATTTTGTACTGCAGTGAAAATACGGAATGGCCAGCTCACTCACAAACAATTATTTATACTGCAGTATAATTATTTACACTGCAGTATTAATAAAACTCTGGCCAAATACACTCAGAAATAAATATCTATACTACAAGTATAAATCTTTATTTTTATCCACGAATCACAAGTCTTGTTACAGTTCGCTTATGAACTATGTAGTTTAAACAGTAATGCTAATTAAACCAACTTGCTGAATCCCATTCCCCCCTCCACTACCCCCCCCCCCCTTTGGTGTTCTTTTTTTTCTCAAATTTTGTTGTAGATGAAATTTAATATTCCCATGGCTTTGGTATAAATCGGTATACATGAAAATTTTTCCGGCCAAGCCAGTGCTGAAAATAAATAATCTCTGTCCCAACATAATTTGTCAGCAGCCCCCCAACCCTTAGAATCAAATGGTCGCCCCCTCCCCCCCCCCTTCCTTATATTGGATAAAATGTTCATATAAAATCAGTAAAAATCACGTTATTTATTTGTGAGTATGAGTGGCCAGTGTTATATTTATACTTCAGTATAAATAATTATTTGTGAGTGAGCTGGTCATGCCGTATTTCACTACAGTACAAAGTCAATTAATACTGCAGTGAAAATAATTATACTGCAGTATAAATAATTATACTTCAAGTATAAATAATTATACTGCAGTGTAAATATTTAATTCTGAGTATGTGTGGCCAGTGTTTTATTTATACTGCAGTGTAATTAATTATACTGAAGTATATTTATTTATACTGCAGTATAAATAATTATTTGTGAGTGGGCTGGCCATGCTGTATTTTCACTGCAGTACAAAATAATTATACTGCAGTATAAATAATTATACTGCAGTATAAATAATTATACTGAAGTGTAAATATTTAATTGTGAGTACATATGGCCAGTGTTTTATTTGTACTGCAGTATAAATAATTATACTGCAGTATAAATATTTAATTCTGAGTAAAGATGGCCAACCATAGACGTCAGTATTATACAATGCATTGTCTATGAATTAGATGTCCTGGCTTCCAAATGACGTCAGTATTATACAATGCATTGTCAATGAATTAGATTTCTTCTTCACTTTTGCTCGTACCCTATGAGACAGCCTATGTGAGAAACATAAGTTGTCTCAAAGGCTACATCGTCCAATCATTAAACGTCATATACCATCAGCTGTTCCAAACGACCAATCAGAGATGACGTACTAAAGACGCGTGCGGCTTTTGATAGTACTTCCGGTAAATGGCAATATGAAATGTTGACGAAGCTTGAGTTTGACGTCAGAGGGCTATCATGTGATTTTGCAGACGTGGGACAAACTATTGTGAAATTCCATTTATCGGTAAGAAAATCACGATCGTTATCTAGTCCACCACTGTTCTCTACCGGTTATCATTTTGTCTCGACAATGCGTAGTAACCGTTGTCAAGGAGTAACGACAAGATCGTAGCTACTTAGAAATGAAGAAGAAATAGATTCCATCACTTTCTACTGAGTGAGACATAAAAATGTACACTCGTGACGGAAATTTTTCATCTTTTCCCTCGTTACGCTACGCTCTGGACACTCGGGAATAGACGACGTGTAAATTTTTATGTCTCACTCAGTAGATCGTGATAGAACGGTCAACCTATTAGTCCTGGCTTTCAAATGAAGTCCGTATTATATCATGCATAGTATATGAATTAGATGTCCTGGCTTCCAAAAGTAGACAGTATCCAACCCATATACTAAAATTCCGGAAGTTGCCGTAACGGTTATACTGCGTCGTAAATTGAATGAAAAAAACATAGGTAATCACAGATTACGAAGCACACCTCGTGACAGCAAAATTCAATTCAAACATATTTCTTAGTACATGTATATTGGCTATTAAAGGCAAAACCACTCAAGCAGAAAAAGTAGGTCAAGGTCATTTTATGAAAGTTTGATCAAAGATACATCCAATATGCAAGTTTGGTACATGTAGCAGTTATACTTTGCTCAATATTGGCTATATAGAGCATAATCACTCAAGCGGAAAAAGTAGGTCAAGGTCATTTTATGAAAGATTGATCAAAGATACATCCAATATGCAAGTTTGGTACATGTATCACTTATACTTTGCTCAATATTGGCTTTTAAAGGCAAAATCACTCAAGCGGAAAAAGTAGGTCGAGGTCATTTTATGAAAGTTTGATCAAAGATACATCTAATATGCAAGTTTGGAACATCTAGCACTTATACTTTGCTCAATATTGGCTTTTAAAGGCAAAATCACTCAAGCGGAAAAAGTAGGTCAAGGTCATTTTATAAAAGTTTGATCAAAGATACATCCAATATGCAAGTTTGGTACATGTAGCACTTATACTCTGCTCAATATTGGCTTTGAAAAGCGAAATCACACAAGTGGAAAAAGTAGGTCAGATGCTGCATCCGATGCATGGGTCCATCTCGGCATCTAAAGATGAATCACTTGTGCAAGTTTGGTTACTGTAGCATTAGTACTTTGTCAGATACTGAGCTACCCCAAACTTATTATCCAAATCACTCAAGCGGAAAATGTAGGTCAGATGCTGCATCCGATGCATGGGTTCACCTCAGCATCCAAAGATGAATCACTTGTGCCAGTTTGGTTACTGTAGCATCAGTACTTTGTCAGATACTGAGCTACCCCAAACTTCTTAACCAAGTCACTCAAGCGGAAAATGTAGGTCAGATGCTGCATCCGATGCATGGGTTCACCTCAGCATCCAAAGATGAATCACTTGTGCAAGTTTGGTTACTGTAGCATCAGTACTTTGTCAGATACTGAGCTACCCCAAACTTGACGTGACGACTTCAATTTCAGCATTACAAACTTTCCTTTTCTGAGTAGCAACATCCCTTCATCGCCTGCTTATGGCGTGTTCATATCTCAGTTGATACGCTATGCCAGAGCAAGTACGAAATATACGGATTTTGTTCTGAGAGCTAGGCGTCTTTCAGATAAGCTTCTCAGTCAGGGATATGTTTGTGACCGACTTACATCGTCACTGAGGAAGTTCTACGGTCGATATGGGGAACTCGTCATACACTATGATGTCCCACTCTCCAGAATGGTGGGTGACATTCTGTCATAGACCATTTGAACCATCCAAGCCAAGATTGTACTCTATGTCTTCCGAAATGGAAGTTACCAGATGTGACAGTTCTACCGAATTGAAGCGGCGGGTGTTGCATGCAAGCAGGAGATGCTTACTCTTCCTGGGCACCTGATCTCACTCCCATATCGGGAGTTCGCTTCTTTTCATGTGGTGGAGGTTTTTGTTTGTTTGCTTTGGTTCCTGTTTTGTCCTGATTTTGTATGCCTTTGGTTTCTGATTTTCTGAATTATCGATTTTGTGCTGTATACAGGGATATGGTCATTATCCATATTTGTCATTCTAAACCAAGTCACTCAAGCGGAAAATGTAGGTCAGATGCTGCATACGATGCATGGGTTCACCTCAGCATCCAAAGATGAATCACTTGTGCCAGTTTGGTTACTGTAGCATTAGTACTTTATCAGATACTGAGCTACCCCAAACTTTTAACCATGTCACTCAAGCGGAAAATGTAGGTCAGATGCTGCATCCGATGCATCGGTTCACCTCAGCATCCAAAGATGAATTACTTGTGCAAGTTTGGTTACTGTAGCATTAGTACTTTGTCAGATACTGAGCTACCCCAAACTTCTTAACCGGACGCGGACGCGGACACGGACGCGGACACGGACGCGGACATGGACGCGGCAGCGTGGGGTTATAGCATAAGCTCACTCAACTTCGTCGAGGTGAGCTAAAAATGCTACAAAATAAGAATTAGCCTAGTATATAAATATCTTTGGGTATTGTCCTTCATATAGACCTTAGTTAAAGCCACATTGAAGAAAGAATTCCAAAAACCTGTAGCTAAATTTCTATATTATGAAAAACGCAGCATGACAAAGTTCGTAGATGTTCAAATGTCAGTTAACATAAGGCTGGTACTAGTCCTGCTTACAAGACTCGGGTATACTGCTAACGCGTCTCGCAGAGAGGTTATATGTTATAGAACAAGGCTGGTACATGTTTGTTTATCTTGTTGTTCCTTAAAGATGAGTGACGGAAGAAAATGATGAAAACATTGCCGATGATTAAAAAGGATCGAAAATTTGAACCTTATTTAGACAAAATGCCTAAAAGTAGGAGAGAAAAGTTGAAAATGGGCGTTGAAACAACACGCCAAGAAATATACACATCTATGCGATACATCAGCATAACATATATACAATATATATACAATACATGTATATACAACACATACACACAATTCAGAGATTGACCCTTACAATGATAATATAATTTACACATGTTCTTTTCTCAATTTTTCAGCATGATATAAATATTTACCCAAATTACGCAATTCTTTGACATTTTGAATACTAAGCAACTGAATTAAATTACACTAGGTCTTATGTAATTATTATAATACTTTTTGATAAATTTTCTTCTAATTTCAATATATAAAGGACAATGTGAAATAAAATTAAGGTCAGGGTGGCGACTTTGAATAGAAATTAGCTAGAAGAAAGATGGATATGTTCAAATGTAGAGGAACATCTCCTTGAACTATTGAGACCAAAAAATCAAAATTTGCTCGTCTCGTTTTTTGGCTATAAATGTCCATTTTTGGCCTATTTTAGTATTTTCGTCATTTTAGAGAATACCACATCATAACTTAACATACCTCTGCAATGCATGAAATTTCAAAAATTCATATATACTCTTATTTTTCTGGATTCTTATAGCTTGTGTATGAATTGAAGCCTATTTTGAAAAATTCTGATAAAATAAACAGTTCTAAGGAGTGTAATTTCTTAAAATTCGATTTTGCTGGTTGCCATGGCAACGACTCATTATTTTTATTAATAGCTAGAAGGTCGCCAGGTACACAATTTTTTTTCTATGTATAGAGCTATGATATTGCTTTGTCCTAAAGCAGTCAAACCAATATGTACCCGAATTCATTTTTGAGCAAAATGACTGTTTCTATTAATAGCACAATAATTTGTGCAAAAAATCAACATTTTGACCCAAAAACATAGAGATTTACGCCAAGTTCGAATTTCTAATTATCTCATTTTTAAAGAGTATAATGAATAGTTTATATTCTGATGTTTGAACCTTTAGAAGCAGAACTCATGCGAAATTGACAATTTTTTCCTATTTTCGGCGATTTTTCATTGGAAAATATGCATTTTCCCCAAAAATACCATTTCAGCAATGAAAATTTCAAGGAGCATTATTTCATTCTGAAATAATGCAACAAACTGAGCTTATACCGTTTATCGTCCATGTCAGTTTCAAATATTACGTGATATGAAAATAGAGTTATCTCCCTGTAGTCGCAACCCTAACCTTAAATTCATCCTCAATTTCGTTTAGTGCACGCAATTGACATAATCGGTTTCTCCTTTGAATACTTCTATGTCTACCTACTTCTTAAGTTATGTGCTGATACTCTAAATTTTGTAATTAATTTCTTATAAAAGAATAGGTTTTTGTAAATGAAATTGTAAGGAAAAAATATCACTATATGCTAGTAGATACAGCCTGTGATACTAACGCTATTGCAGATTAATTAATTTATTTATTTATTTGTACTGATGAAACCATACTAAATATCAGACTTGAAGCTCAAAACTTCATTACCAGACAAAATATTCATAAATTTAATAATTGTAGTAATGTTATTGTGTTAAAAATAGATCTTGGACCACAATAGACCCCCTCCCCATGTGGAAATTTTCAATACATACTCGTATATCATCTGAAACCTTGGATCGAACTCTTTCAGATATCGCTTGTTGGACAAATTCAAAAATGATTTAAAACAGGGTTTTTTTTTATTTTTTGGAAAAATCTTCTCTTTTTCTGTGCAAAAATCGCTGAAATTTAAAAAAAACTAAGTAACCGGGAAATTATTGGTATATTCTTCAGTCTACTCTCTGTCTAAAAGTTTTATACAATCTCTTTCTTTATAATGCATTATATTTACATTGCAAGTTGATTTCCTATGTTAAACGCCTATACAATTTTGACGTTCATCTCACGATGAACACAGGTTGGCCCAAATCACATAACGTGCGCGCAAGAAGTTCAAACAGTAGGCGGGGCATACTGATGCTGAATTTGCGATCAGGAGGAGATTTCCAACATGTGTACGGGGAATGAGACGATATAAAAGAGAAGAAACAGACGGGGACAACAACAAAAAAATCTTTGAAACCATTGAAATATGTATAACAACTCTATGTACGTGTATATGAACAGTTTTCCACAGAGTTCATGTGTACTTCAATGTAGATGGCGCTACCGAAATGAATTTATGCAGCGCTGACTCCTCTGATATTAAAAATTAAGCTCTATTCTCTTTAAATTGTTTATAAAAAGTTAACGTTCATCATAAAAAGGTTTTGGCAGATATTTACAATGTGTGAAAACGTTGTAACAGTCCATTTTCAAATATGAACGTCCACAGAGTTCATGTGAACTTGAATGTAGATGGCGCTACTGAATTGAATTTATGTAGCACTGACTTTTCTAATTATAAATAATGTATTCTCTTCAAATTGTTTACAAATAAATTAAGACTCATCGTGAGAACATTTAAGAAATAAAAATCATTCGGTAATTTTTGATATCAAAGCGTATATTTTGGTCCTTTGCAATGGAGTATTTCCTGCCCTTCCTGGTAGGGAGAATTGACACATGTGTACACATAGGCGCAAATCTTTCGAGAACCGCTTCGCGGTTCACGAGATTTGCGCCTGTCGAACCAGAGTGTAAAAGCCATGAACGCAAAAAATTAGACACTCATTCCTTAAATGAACAGCTAGACGTCCACATAACTTATTATTTAAAAATTGTATTCGAGTAGTCACTTCGTCACCGGAAGTACGTCTGTCATACTGAATGCAAATGAACACGAGCTTGTTTATTAAGATGAAATACCAATAAGGAACAAATTATCCACACACATTATGTGTCAAGAAAATTGTCACATCCGAAATTCAAATAATTCATAGAAATCAGGTATAGAAAACGGGAATTATTATACGGAGTACGATATCCGGATTCCGTCTTACCATGTTGTATGGAAGCATCGAAGCGTATTTACAAATAACGAAACTTTGAGGGTGGATATCAATGTGTTCCACACCAATAATTTTGGTAGACTTTTTAATTTCATATTTACTCTATCATATTAAAACACATAAAACACAAAAAGTTTGTGTTGCAATTAGCTCAAGGTTCAATCTTACTTTGACTGGACTATAGGATTAGTGCTACAATAAATCATTGCTATGGAGAATTTCTACAGCTTTTTCAAGATAAAACACCGCTAAAGACGGTATGGCCGGATTGCAAAGTAAGTTTTTGTCACCAACTGGGTCTAGGTCACTAAGTCAAATATTACAGCATACATTGAGAGGTCTTGTCAGAGGCAACCTACATGTATAATATAAAGTTTCTACTGTATACAGTTCCTTAGATTTTGCTTAAACCAGGAACTTTAACCAAAGTCTTTAACTAGGTCAAAGTCCAAGGTCAAGGTCACTAGGTCCAATGTTACGGCATAAATTGAAAGGTCTCATCATGGGCAACCTAAATGTATAATATAAGGTTTCTACTGCATACAGTTCCTTAGATTTTGCTTAAACCAAGAACTTTAATCAAAATCTTTAACTAGGTCAAAGTTCAAGGTCACTGGGTCACTGGGTCAAATGTTACGGCATAAATTGAAAGGTCTCATCATGGGCAACCTACATGTATGATATAAAGTTTCTATTGCATACAGTTCCTTAGATTTTGCTTAAACCAGAAACTTTAACCAAAATCTTTCACTAGGTCAAAGTCCAAGGTCAAAGTCACTAGGTCCAATGTTACGGCATAAATTGAAAGGTCTCATCATGGGCAACCTAAATGTATAATATAAGGTTTCTACTGCATACAGTTCCTTAGATTTTGCTTAAACCAGAAACTTTAACCAAAATATTTAACTAGGTCAAAGTCCAAGGTCAAGGTCTCTAGGTCCAATGTTACGGCATAAATCGAAAGGTCTCGTCATGGGCAATCTAAATGTATAATATAAGGTTTCTACTGCATACAGTTCCTTAGATTTTGCTTAAACCAAGAACTTTAACCAAAATCTTTAACTAGGTCAAAGTTCAAGGTCAAGGTCACTGGGTCAAATGTTACGGCATAAATTGAAAGGTCTCATCATGGGCAACCTACATGTATAATATAAAGTTTCTTCTGCATACAGTTCCTTAGATTTTGCTTAAACCAGAAACTTTAACCAAAATCTTTAACTAGGTCAAAGTTCAAGGTCAAGGTCACTGGGTCAAATGTTACGGCATAAATTGAAAGGTCTCATCATGGGCAACCTACATGTATAATATAAAGTTTCTTCTGCATACAGTTCCTTAGATTTTGCTTAAACCAGAAACTTTAACCAAAATATTTAACTAGGTCAAAGTCCAAGGTCAAAGTCACTAGGTCCAATGTTACGGCATAAATTGAAAGGTCTCATCATGGGCAACCTAAATGTATAATATAAGGTTTCTACTGCATACAGTTCCTTAGATTTTGCTTAAACCAGAAACTTTAACTAAAATCTTTAACTAGGTCAAAGTCCAAGGTCAAGGTCACTAGGTCCAATGTTATGGCATAAATTGAAAGGTCTTGTCATGGGCAACCTATATGTATAATATAAGGTTTCTACTGCGTACAGTTCCTTAGATTTTGCTTAAACCAGGAACTTTAACCAAAATCTTTAACTAGGTCAAAGCCCAAGGTCAAGGTCACTAGGTCAAATGTTACGGCATAAATTGAAAGGTCTTGTCATGGGCAACCTTCATGTATAATATAAAGTTTCTACTGCATATAGTTCCTTAGATTTTGCCTCAACCAGAAACTTTAACCAAAATGTTGACGACAGACGGACAGACGGACGGACGGACAGACAGACGGACGGACGGACGGACATCGTCAATCTATAGACCGGAATTGCTTTGCAATCCGGCCAAAAACCAGTCAAAAATGAATCAATTTGAGAGAAGAAATTGCCTAGCTGGCTCAGAGATATTCAATTGATATCCCTAAAACTCAATTTATATTAACATGAAACACTGAAAATGATGACAATTCCTTATATTATGTTATTCTAGCTTCCATATATACTGTTGTCATGGCAACTGCAGACCAAACACTGCTTTCTTTTGTAGCACAATTCGTTTTTTAATAGAAAAAAAAGAAAGTGTATTAAACTTAATAGAAAAAGTTTAAGGAAAAAAAGAAATATCTCATAATTTTGAGGGTTTTTTTGTAGATAAATTAATACAATTATCCGTTGCCAAGGACATTTTTTTTAGACTTTTCTTAAGAAAATGAATCATTTTTAGGAAATTTTGAAGAAATTGCTTAGGTGGCTAATAAGTCAGCATCTCTCAAAACAAAAGCACTAAATATGATGAAAAAGTACTTATTAATACATTACGTTATTCTGGCTTCTGAATATACCATCGTTGTCATGGCAAACACAAACAAAATATGGACTTCTTTTACAACAAAATATTTCTTTGTAATTATCAAAGCTCTGAAGGAACTGATGGCGAGTTTCGTTTATTCATTTTAGAATGATATCGAACTATATTTTATGGGATTTTTAAGTATTGTATTAGCAGATAGAACAAATCCATTTTCCAATGTTCGGGAATAAAACATTTATGAACCTATGTCAGCATGACTGCTAGTCAGTGACGGATTCAAGGGGGGCATAGGGCCCCCTAAAATTTTCAAATCATGGGTAAAACAATCATTTTAAATCAAGAAAGAGTGAATGTTAGTGAATATTACCTACCTTTTAGTAAATATAATTGTTAAATGCATCAAATTCCATTCTTTGATTAATTACAGTCACGAAAAATGCATGGGTCCTAAAAAGGCTGAAATTCAAGAGATTCCAGGGGGCTTCAACCCCCCTAACAGGGCTCTACCCTGGACCCGCTGGGGACCTAGGAAGTCCCCAGACCCCTTGCCAATTCTTTACGTCCCCCCCCCCCCCTAAATAATAAGCTGGATCCGCACAGACGTTTATTTTTTCTTCACGTATAGCACAGGGGTGAGGTATTATCGCTTGGTCACAAACCCTTTCCTCTATACGTACCCTTTCTTCTATGTTAAAAAAGTTTTATATATAGACATATCTAGAAGGGTTTGTATTGAGGAAAGGGTTTGTGACCAAGCGATGATACTTCACCCCTGTGGTGTATAGATCTGCATATCTGTTCCACATGCCGTAAAAGCGCCTGGTATGTGTACGTATGTGTACGACCTGTGTATTGTTTAAGGCCAGTACCTTGCAGATACACAGTCATGTCAAATTTCTAACTTCAACCATTGCAAAAATTCGCTATCGAGGTTCCAATAAGATCATACTTTCTACGATTGTACCTATATATTTTATCTACTATGTCACAAAATTTCATTGAAAAATTCCCCGTACTTCCAGAGATATCGTAGGTACCATTTCTTCCGTGACCTAGTTTTTGTTTACTCGAATTTAGCTGTTTAGCGTGTCCGTTCCAGCCCTGGCTCGGTGAGTCAGTGCATTCTATTTGCGAGATGCAACAGACCAATGCGCTATGAACACTTGATTGTTTGTGAATTCTAAATTGATTTCTATACCTAGAAGTGTAATGTATGACCGTAACTCCTCGTTAATCGCTTAAACACTCGAACTGCTACGACATGAATATCAGCGCCTTCCATTTTATTTACATAGTGTCACGTGGTACAGTATAGCCGATAAACTTATAAGCAATCTCAACACACGTGCACACGAGACAGTTTACTCACTTTACTGCATCCTAAGTATCCTTTTTTACATAACCTCTAACTTTTTTTAACTGTTAAAACGCGGAATGCAATGTACGCTGTCTTAAATAAATATGGTGAATAATGAGATCCAGGGTCATGGGGCCACACGATCGGAGTTAAGAAAAACTGTGTGAATATATATTTATCTTCACTCGATTTATACATTTTTTGGGCCCGGGGATGTCACGCTTTCAGGTCACGTGATGCAAATCTGAGGTCACGTGGATCCTGCGATCACTATAGCCGAGATCGCTACGCGAAATTCGCCTAAAAATAGAGTGTGTTAAGCTTCACTAAGAAAATCGAGAAAACAATTGAGAAACATCAGTCTCATTTTCGTGTTTTGTTTTTCTAGTTGTAGTGCTGTAAAGGTCCGTTGCTATGGAGGATTAAATAAGTTTTTTTTTGCAATAAAACAAATCACAAGAGTTGAAGTTATACAAATTAAGAGGTTTAGAGATATTCAGTAAATAACCCTTGAGGGCAATTTATATCATCATGAAATTCTAAAAACTACGAAAAAAAAAAATTGCTTATAATACTAGATTTTTAGGCTTATTGTTTGGTTGCCATGGTAACCAATTACTAAACACTCACCTTTCGGGCGTTTAAATTGTTAAGAGAGATTGCATTCTTCTATCTAGTACCATATTTGCTTGGTTTCGTCTTGTATGATTACAGATGTGGCAAAATAGAAATAACGAAAAACTGTGATGTTCCTATTTTAACCATTTTCAAACTTGATTTATTTTCTTTAAACAAAAAAAAAAAAAATCTGGATTTTTTATATTTTGACCATGAATGATCATGGATTCACGTGACTTAGTTTTCACATTTTCCTATGTTGGGATTTTTTTCTATGCTATACAAAAATATGTGAATTTTTGAATTTCTGTAGAAGGTCAAAATATGGAAACTTTATCATCTGAAATATGTGGTTTCCCTCAAAATTGTAGAAAAGTTTATATTTCTTATAAAAGATCTAGATACATTGTTTATTATGATATGTAAACAACTTGATTTTGCCAATTCCAGATTTTTACTATGTAAATGATACCTGACCTGAATATGGCAAATTTTACACTATTTCAAGCCATTTCTGGCCAAAAACAAAATGCCTGGTTACCATGGCAACGGCTGGTAACATTCCAAAACAAATACTATTTTCATGGTCAGGGGGTCAAACTTGCCTATGACGATGAAAACTATGAAAATCTGAGACATGCGATTTCTAACCCCCCTTATAATTCTTTGATGCTTCAAAGAATGGCTTTAAGGCATGTCATTTCTGAATGAACGAATTTCAAGGATTTTATGATAACCATATGAAAATAAAGTATTCATGTTACTTAATCATTTTATGAAGGAAAATTAATAGGTCCGTGATGAAAATCAAGATTTATGCTTATTTGAAAACTGGGTGAAAATGCCGGAAATTTGTTGCTAAAAATAGCACATTTGTAAAGCAAAAAATAATACAAAAAATGTTTAAATGCACTCATTTGATTTTCATTTTACTCTTTTGTGTTATTATACAATAAAACAGGTTAGAAACTTTGTATAAAAGTAGAATTTGATAAAGTGCTACCTTAGCCACCAACTTCACCAATAATTTAAAATTTTCTAGATTTTGCACAAAAATAACGAAAATCATCCAAGTTAAGGTCAAAATTTCAGAGATACCGAATTTCAACGATTTTTCCAAACACACAGTAACACGTGCTCCTAGGGAAGACTTTTCAAAATATTGAAGAAAAAGTATATGTCCGTATTCAAATATGAGAGAACAGACGCTCACAAATAGCGTCATTTTGTGGTTTTCTTGAAAAAGTGTCGGAGCTGAAAATTTTCCTTCTTTCGGGTGGAATTTAAACAATTTATAATTTTTCGGTATTCATCAGCCATACCTTATAAAAAAGCTTAAATCAATAATATTCCATACGTAAAACAAAATTAATGGGTAATTACTAACGTAAAAGAAATCAGAACTGTTACAGTTAAAAAAAAAAGTACCTCCACGTCAATTTTTACAGAAATTACCGCGAAGCATTTTCTTACCCATACAGTTCATTCATTTTAGATCAAATTTTTTAACTTGGTCGCTTTAATGTGTCTAATGAATAAAAGTCTTAAAAAGAGTAAGAAATGATATTTTGGCCATAATAAATTGAAATATCTATAAAAGTCAAGCTCAATGAGTGCTAAAACAGGATATGCGCAAGAATAGTCCAAAATCGTAACCAATGACGCACCTTAATTACCGGCAGTCATGACTGCCGGTATACTGTAATCAATCGTGACATACTTGCACGGATAAAATAACTCTTGGCAATATGATTGGTGGACAACTACAAAATATGCAAATATTCGTCAAGGTTATTCTGAAACTGTGCATAAGATGCTTCCATCAGGTCGGCTGAAGAGTCTAGATGACTTGACAAATGAAAGTCATATCGTATCAGTGCATTTTCTTCCGAAAGATGCATCGAAAAGTCTTTGTACCGATACGTCCTACAACAAATCACAGATCCTCGGAAATTTCCGTCGCTTGAATCGGAAATAAAATCGGAAAAGCCCAGAAATGTGCGATTGGTCTAACAAGAATAAAAATCGTTTATTCCATTTGTTCCTTACTAGAATTTTACAACATTTAATGTCAGCTAACTGCCGGCAAGCTTTTTGTAAAAGCTAATACTTGTACACACTTTTCTCATTAGACCCTTTCACTAATTTATGCAGACATGCGCAGAAACGTCACCGAGTGGATACCGCGTGATATGTGCATAACATAAACATAACGTCTAAGGCATGTTATTTGAGTCACTTGTGCATTTTTATTGTTTTGAAACATTATAAATGGTTTTATTATTCTTGAGAGAAAATATCTGACTCCAAAGCTTTTTCAACAATCAGAAAACATGCCTAGATACATCATTTGTTTACATTATCAACCGGCGCTCCCAAACAAAGACTAGATTATTCTAAGACGAACAAATGGTAATATTGCCTAATATTCACAATAAAATGTTTTTATACTGAAAAGTCAACTTTAAAAGAATATATAAAATAACAAGATACAAGATATAGATTCGTTTACTAATTTAGATGTTTGATTTATTTTGGCTCCCTATATATAGACGGAGGTGACATCCCGCTCCATTTCAATGCTGTTTCCGTACATAAATTGTGTATTTTTCCTCATTCTGTTTGTCAATCGATAAATTAATTAATTTATTTATTTATTTTCATGTTTTCTATTCATTTTTTGTTTCATCCCATAGGCTAAAAATGTATTTCATTTCTCTGTGTAACCTCCCATTATACGTCAGTAGATCTTAGGGGAGGGACCGATTCTGACATCTCCCAGAATTAAACCACATAATTCATATGCAAACTCCTACACCCAACTCAAATTGTGAGTTAATACATGCATAAATCACTCCAATAAATTCAGTAAAAAAAATCGATCTGACAGCACTGTAATTTTCCCCAAAAGTCGACAGTGTAAAGAATTTCGATGTGGACGTCTAAAGAAGGGTTTGACGCAGAACTTTAATTGTCCATAGGCATAGACACTTTCTTCTATGGGGGATGACTTGCGATACCCGAAGTGTCAAGTGGGAACAGAATAGAAATATGTATACTTATCTCTCCCATTAAAGGGGGTTCGGGGGCTCTTCCGAGAAAAAAAAAAGAATTAAGCAAATTGCTGACCTCTTGACCGTATTTGAGCTGAATTAAGATGGGTTCAAGCAAATGGTACGATGTCAGCAGACGATGAGCTGTATATGAGATAAGATGAAGAAAACTTGAGGTGTGAACATGAAATTCCCTAAATACTTATATGTACGATCGGAAGTTCTTTCCATTCGACTGCTCGCACTTTGTTCAGTAGCGATCGTACATTGCATGGAGCTCAAATGAAACCTGAGAGCATTTTGAAAAATGCATTCAAATCGGTGGTTTCTGGAGTGTCTTTGAGCTATTTCTGAACAGTAGTTTGCTTAAAATACAATTTCATAAGTCCCCTTTGGGACCGTCTTTTTGGCCGCTTCCGGGAGAGACACTCTCTAGTCCTTCTCAGTTGTTTTTTTTTTTTGCGAAAACGATGTGGACGTTTTTGCGTATAAACTTACGCCTGGCTAAGCCCCTAAATGCAAGGTGTTTCATAGGCTTTTTACAGCTGTTCTGAAGATTGGGGTGATCGTCTTTTCTTTTTCTCTCTCTCTCTCTCTCTTTTTTTTTTTTTTTTTTTTTTTTTTTTTTTGCAAAATTGTAAAATCAAGAAATTGTTATTTATCTATTCATTTTGCTTATTTGAAGGGACGGCACGCGCTTGCAATGCTATTCAAGCTCATAATTATAATGTTAAATGTATTTATTACAATGGTCATATACATGTACATGAAAAAAAAAATACTAGTGTAATTGCCAATGGACATAGTCGCATATAGGGTATATACCCCGTTGCTTCCAAATTCCACACGTTAGATTTCAGATTTAAGTGAACCCTTCTCAATATTAATTAATCCATGAATATATACCAAAATATTGAATAAATAATCAAAATAAATCGTTGACATTATTTGAAAAAAATTAATATGTTCACTTATCATTATCCCTCGGGTTTTTTGTTTTTTGTTTTTTTTTTTTTTTTTTTTTTTTTTTTTGGCCTGTCCATTTGTTTCCGTTACAAAAACTATAACATTGGGCATAAATTTTTAATGTTAAGTGATACGGATTTCATATTTCACATATGTATTCCTTATACCAAGATTTTTCCATTGATTGTAAAATTATTTACCTCATGACCTTGACCGTGACCTTTGACCTACTTTTGAGAAACTTTAACATGACCATAACTTTTTAATGGTAGGTGATAGAGCTTTCATATTCCACATGTGTATTCCTTGTGAGAAGACCTTTCCATTGATACTAAAATTAAATAAACCTTGTGACCTTGACTGTGGCCTTTGACCTAATTTTGAGAACACTTTAACACTGGTCAAAACTTAAGAATGGTAAGAGATAGAGCTGTCATATTTCACATATGTATTCCTTGAGATAAATCCTTTTAATTGATAATAATATTTTTTCACCTCGTGACATTGACCTACAACACTTCCCTTTCCCACTGAGTTTGTCCTATACTTAACACAAAATGGTGTTCATATTGACAAAGATGCTGACGTGGGCATTTTGTGTTTCAACAATTTATTTCAATCACATCGATTGTTGCATGTATTTCACTTTCATTCTATTAATATATTTCGCATAAATATTTATGCGATTAGTACATTTTTGTATACCGGTATCACTCTCGTGCAGCGGCCCCCATTGGCGATGAGAGCGTTGTTGGGTGTGTTTCCCGATATTTACCGAAAATTGGCCAAATTTAGAGTAATTGGTTCGACCTGCATCCCTTAATCTGCCACTATTTGAGGCAAAAATAATTCTTCTTTCTTTCGGTATGTGCCAACTCAATTTTCCAACATTAAGCTCGATCTCTTTCGCATCAAAAAATCATTTGTCCCGTCAATTTGCATGAGAAGAGTAAACATTCATTTTAATCGAATATTGCAAAGCCCAAACGACTGGGTAAGGGGGGGGGGGGTCACATACACTTTTAGGTTAGGATGACTTGCGAGGCTGAAAGAAACGGAAGGACCGAGTGGGTGGGTATGGGAGGCAGAAGGTTCGGGGTCTCCAACGAGAACATTTAGATAAAAATTCTGCGTGTTTGAACTTTATTTAGGATCTATAGTCACATGATTCAGTGCCAGTAAACAATGTTGTATATTTAAGAATAGTAAAACCTATATCATGTTTGACATTTTCTTATTTTCTTTCAACAACTTCAAGTTTCCCTTGGGAAATTGGCGGACCAAGAAAATTAAGTTATGACGAGGGCGAGTAGGTCTAGTCATTTATTGGTCCATGATTTTGAAGATAAAATACACGTGTATACGTAAATAGAGCATTTTTGCAAAATTCTAGACTGGAGAAGTCACAATTCTAACTCTCATGCTATATCCCCGCTTTTTAGAAATTGTTAATGAAAAAAGAATGATTAGATGAACAACACGAGGTCACGCTAGGTACCTCATTCCCTGTATCAGCACAGAAATTGTTATCAGTAATGTCGAAAAACATACATTCTTGAGAAAATCTTTGGTGTGTATTCCATCCTTCTTTTGATCATGTTGATGATACTAAGATTGTCAGTTAAGCAATAATGTTATAAGTAGCCGAAATGCGACCCGATTCCTTTGATTTGCCTAAATCTGGCAAGTTAATTTCTGGATTGTTCTTTGGCTATTCTGACTAATTTAAAATTTCACTGATCAAAGTTTCGTTGTAAAAAATTAAAGTTTCACAATCATCTTCTCTGGGCACTCCCCGGCGTTTGAATCAATTTAATGTTACATAAAGCAACATGTTTTAAAAGTATCGGAAAAAAATTAATAATCAACTCCGTATATTGTATATTAATTGTTTTCCTTTTTTTTCTTTCCTTATATATGATTTTTGGCCGGGAGGGGAGGGGAGTAGGTAAATTGAAACTAAAGAAAGAAAGAGCAATATTATAGTAAAATTGATTAAATATTGCATTTTGCCTCTCGTATAAAACAAAATCATTCCAAGGAATGCATGTGTCGCCTGCGAAACATAGCGACACTCAGGAATCACTTTTATACGGTGTGACATCCAAGTGTGACGGACAGACAGACAGACGGACAACGGACAAAGTGATCCCTAAGTGTCGCTATGCTTCGCAGGCGACACAAAAACGATCATTGATGTTGCCCTCAAATTTATTGGGAGAAACGTTAGAGCTGCTCTAATATGTGCAAAATGCACTAAAATCATTGCGATTTTGCACATATATTTGAACAGTTCTTCATTGATTAATCATTATATAGGCCAATGTATCTTTAATTTTACGCATAGACAACATAAGAATCACGATAGAGAAAAATCTATAAAATCATTGAAATGACTCAGTCTTGATCATATGGCATCTCAGTTCAAGACCCCCCCCCCCCCAAAAAAAAATTAAATAAAAAAAGAAAAATAAAGGAAAATTAAAGGGGAAAAATGAGAAAAAAATATTGAAAACGAATTGGTCACCACAAACTTTGAAAATACCTATCATTTCAGCATATATTTTGATGTCACATGATGCGCTTTTTGATTCTTGGTTTCTCCTGCGGTCTTTGTTTAGAACGACTCGATGCTATAAATAGCGGCCCGGGAACATTTGAAAACTTGACAAGGGATTCTGAGCTCAAATTCAAATAAAGACAATGAAAAAAGATACAGAGGAAAAGGATTTTGGCTTCATATACAGGACATATTTTATTGTACATTGCGCTCGCCTACACTCAGTATCCACTCAGTGCGTTCAATGCGCATGCTCCGCAAGATGGCGCTTCGTTAGCGCGAAAGGGTCTATTTTTTATGTTGGGACAACTCGACCAAATTACTAAGTCAATCCATCCTTGTTTCCGGTTGCCGAACCAATGTAGACAGTTTGTCAGATTTTTTTTGTGCAATTCGTGTGATACTGGCCAATTTTCAATCCATCGTTTGGGTAAAATGGTATATATTTCCTCCATTCATCGCCATCTATTAGTTTGGAACTTTATTTCGACATTTTATAGCGATATTTTAAGGCTTTGTCGGATTACAGAAGAGAGGTTTAGTTACAAGTTTTGGCGCAACTTGGACGGGTGACGTGATGCATCGGTTTCTGCGCCCTTTGGCCAAATGACGTCATATCGTGACGTGTAGCTACAAGTAATGGACTTGTAAACTAGAGTCTACACGTAGCAGCAAAACGGATAAGTTCTTTGCGATTTCTACAGCATATTTTGATAAAACTTACAATTTTTCGCAATGACATTGAATATTAGGTATTAAACTTTACTAATGATGAGTTTTCATGAATTTCGATCGACAGTTTTTGTTAGATAAAGCTGATCGAAATGTAGAGGGCTAGCTACACGTAGACTGTCGTAGATGGGCCATTCCAAAAAAAATTGGCAAATGCTGTCCCCAGGCGGTCAAGGGCTAATATTTGAAAATTATTATTAATATTTTTAACTTTTTTTAGCTCACCTGAGCCAAAGGCTCTAGTGAGCCTTTGTCATAGCGATCCGTCCGGCGTCCGTCGTGTGTCGTCTGTCTGTCGTAAACTTTTCACATTTTCAACTTCTTCTCAAGAATGGCTTAAGGGATTTTGATGAAACTTGGTAGGTATAAAGTACTAATGATCCCCTACAAGTGTTGTTGTTTTTCGTCCGGATCCCTCAACAGGTGGCGCCACCACAGGCAAAAGTAGGTCACGGGGGGTACCCTCCCTTGACAAACTTCTTCTTCAGAACGGAAGCACGTATCGACAAACCGAAAGCATCAGGATGATCTACAGAGATGTCTTAAGTAAGGGTTATTCTACTGTCTCCGAGGGCGTAGCCCGAGGAGCAGTTGAATAACCCACTTGTTGCACGGCAATTGTTAGGCCATCAAACAATTATCAACAATGATTAATTATAAGTCGTCCTTCCAAGTAGGAGAAAACTACTCATGGTCAGTAAACAGACAAGAATTTTACGCACTTTAAAATATCGGGAAAGAAATCAAGTCGGCCAGTATTTTTTTAGTCAAATGTCAGAGAAAAAAAAGTTAAAGAAAACAAAAGGAACCTGATAATTGATTTTTTCAACATAGAAAGCGGATTTTAGAAGTTAGGGTTAAAGGATTCCCCTGTACAAGTTTTCCAACAAATATTCCAAACTACATGCTTACGGGAGTGTCTTAATTTTTGTTCAAAACTATTTAAATTGCAGAATTCTTAGACTTTCGTAGCTGATCCTATGCATATTGAAACATTTTAAAAAGCGCGGATCTAGAGCGCGCAAGGAGTCAGGACCCCTCCCCCCCGAATTTGTCTCCCCCCCCCCCAAAAAAAAAGAAACATGATTTCCCGATTTTACGTATCTTCTTTCAAACTCATAGGCTGGAACCCTTTTCCTAACGGGCTGGACCCGCCTTCATGGGGAAACAAAATCTAGATCCGCCCGTGACATTGAACCTGTAAGTTGCGGGACTTCTTTAGTGATTGTTCTTGAACATATGAATTGGAATATTCGTCCCCCCCCCCCCCCTTTGGTCATGTTGTATTTTCAAAACGGGATGCCATGGACGTCAGGTCAGGTCAGGACAATTAACGGTTCAGTTGATCATTCAATGATTAGTTCAATCATAAATTCAATCATTGCTTCACAATGAAAAATATTGCACCGTCTGGAAAGGTGTTAATTACCGTCTACAACGTAGACCGTGCAACAAGAAGTGTTGTTATTTTTGGTTCCACTCCGAAGTCAAATTTTTGACGCTTTTTTTACGTCTCTTCGGACTTAGTCAGAAATGCAAATTTTTGCACTTTTTCTTTAAATAACTCAATAAGTGTATGATTTTACACACTCATTTACTGCATATAAACTTATCATATATAACTTACTTAATGCTTTGATAATATCGGAGCCGTACAGGATATCTTCGTATGTTAAATTAGCTATGTCATGTATTTTCCTAAAAAGTATTTGTCTTTGGTTAGAATAAATATTACATTCGAACAAGTAGTGAATTAAGTCTTCCGAGAAGTATCCACAGGAACAATTTGCAGTATTAGATAAATTAACACGGAATAAATCGGCATTCAAATTACTTCGTATACGAGTGAGAATAATGTTATATTTCCTGTCACCGACTTTAAAATATTTTGGAACATTGTATGATGAATATTTGCGCTTAAGAACGTATTTAAATTGATTCAATGTCGGAGTACTTCTTATCTCGGGGCTCAGAGAATTCCATAGATGTAAAGTAGAGGGAAAGAAGGAAAGAAGAGAACTCTGGAGTCTGTACGTCGGTATCCTGTAATTATCGCTGTTTCTAAGATTATAACCAGAAGAGTCCTGAACTTGTCCGGGGAGAAGATCTACTAAATAATCTGGAGCTAAATTATGACGAATTTTGTAAAATAGAGAGATTTTCTTCATTTCGCGCCTTTCACCAAGAGACATCCAACCTGTTTCCATATAAAGTGATTCGATGCTAGCGTACATAGGAAGACCTGTGATGATACGAGCTGCTTGATGATGGATTTTGTCTAATTTATTTGAGTCATCGATAGAGCAGCCATCCCAAACTTCTGAAGCATATTCAAGGGTAGGTAAAATGAAAGTATTATAAATTTTGTTTAAAGAATCCCGAGAAAGAGTATATTTTAATTTTCGAAGAACGTTTAATTTTTTATTTGCGGATTCGCATATAGAATTTATATGTGATGACCACCTTCCATCAGAACTAAAGGTAATGCCTAAATGTTTATGAGTAGTAGTGTTTTGAAGGAAGGTATCACCAAATCTAAGTTCTATATTTTCGTTTTGCCGATTAGATATCATGAGTACTTCTGTCTTAGAAGGATTAAACTTTACCATCCATTTATCTGCCCATAACTTTATCTTTTCTAAGTCCGAGTTTAGAGTTCTTTCAATGTCATTTATACGTTTGGAGGAGTGAAGAAGAGAGGTGTCGTCTGCAAAATGAAGAGCAATACTAATTAAATTTTCAGTGATATCATTTATAAAAATTAGAAATAAGAAGGGACCAAGGACTGACCCCTGGGGCACGCCGGCGTTAGTCTGGAGAAAGGTAGAAGAAGAGTTTTGGACCATCAGTGGCGGATTCAGGGGGGTGCGGAGGGGGCGCCCGCCCCCCCCCCCCGGCACTGACCCAAAAATTTCCAAAAACAGGTATATTTTGGCCCATTTTCAGTCAAAATCGGCAAAATTCGCCCCTTGACCCCCCGGCAAAGGGGGCGCTGGATCCGCCACTGACCATTACTGCCTGTTCTCTGTTTTCAAGATAATTTTTTATAAAATCATATACGTGTCCAACAAAGCCATATGATTTAAGTTTTTGAAGAAGTCCGCGGTGCCACACTCTATCGAAAGCTTTGGATACGTCACAGAATATTAGGCATGTGAATTCATTATTTTCTCTATTAATACAAATTTTGTGATAAATTTCTATTAGTTGATAGACTGTGCTGTGATTTGGGAGAAATCCGGATTGCAATCTGTAAAATAGCCCATTATCTAACATATAATTGTGAAGGTATTTAAATATACAACGTTCAAAGACTTTGCTAACTGTACTTAATAGAGATATGGGTCTATAGTTAGATACCAAATGACGCTCGTCTTTTTTGTGGAGAGGCATAACACGCGCTTTTTTCCATAGGGACGGATAATGTTTTTCAGAAAGAGACATATTAAAGAGTAGCTTTAAAGGAATGCATATTGTTTCGGCTGTGTTCTTTAGCATGTGATGACTGATCTCATCAAGACCAGACGCTTTTCCTAATTTAAGATTTTTTAGAATATCAAGCACATCACAATTACTTATTTCTATTCTACTTAAGGTACTGTCAGTTTTAGTAGGTACATTTGGAACATTAACATTAGTGTCATCTATATTTGAGATACTAGTAAAATATTTGTTCAGTAATTCCGCTTTAAAATTTGCCTTGTCGTCATTTTCAATGTTTAATGTTTCATTATTTAGTAAAGGAGGTATTGAGGACGATTTACCTGTATTTTTCGTTAAAAGTCTAACTAATTTCCAATATCCTTTAGAATCTTGAGAAGATAAACTGTCTATTATACCGTTTACGTCTAAATAGAAAGTTTCTCTTGCATGCTTTTTCATATTATTAACGCGATTTCTTTGACTTTTATATTTATTTTTGTAATATTCTGACCCTGATTTACATTTTTTCCAATACCTATCCCTTATTCTAATTTCCTTACGAAGTTGAGAGTTAAACCACTGTTAGTCGTTCTTTCGTTTCGTAACATACTTTGACGGAATACAATCATTTACAAAAGAGATAAAAACTTCGGTGAATTTTTCGCAAGCTAGGTCGACATTCGAACACTCGTTAAAAAGATTTTCCCAGTTAAATTCTCTGATAAGGTTATTTAATAAAGTAAAATCACCGTCTTTATAGTACCATACTTTTCGTTTATAAGAACGTTTGATATCATCTTTAATAAGAATTTCAACGTAAGTTGCACAGTGGTCAGAGATATTGATGTCTACTGGTATGACGTCGGATAAACACTCTGGTACAATATCGGCGACTGGTAAGATTTGGCCGTCTCTCTACACAAAACTAAAAAAATCTCTTATTAAAATGGATTTCTGCACACGTTTCTTGGACTACAAAGACCATAAACATATTTCAAACATTATGGATACAAAAACTCTCCTTAAATGCTTTAAAGGTCACCTCTAAAGGTTTTTAAATACTAAAAAACCTTTATTTTATTTTACTTATTCATACTAGAGAAAAAATTTCAAAAAAATTATATTTTTCCGACCGTCCGTTTTCCTGTAAATCGACCTGAAAAGTCTAATCGTTGAAGCGGTGCGACTGAATTATCTGCCCCTTTGTGTGACGTCATGTGCACCCAAGCGAGTGTTAGAGGCTTTCTGAAGGCAGTGAGGGATGAAACTCCCATATCTTGTTTACTTGAAGATAGATAAAAACAAATCGGTACCGAATACGTTTTATTGATTGATTTGTTTATTTTTATATTTTATTTATTTATCTATTTTTTTCTTCTTGGGGGGGGAGGGGGGTCTTCTAAAACGACTTTACAGCGTATTCGGAATTACACAAGTATGACTTTTACCTATCATTGAGTGATGGCCTTACTTGGCCGGGTATAAGTGTCAGTTCATACATAAAGGTTGTATATTCAAATCAGAGTGATCGCAGGCGTGTCATATATAGGCAAGCCTATAGATTGCGTAATATTTGACCCCCGTACAAGGTGTGAACAACAAATTAGACCACGACAGGCATTTGTTGGGAAATAGACAGTAGATGCTTTTACGTTTGGGCAATGTTCGTCTTGATGGAATTTTAGAAAAAACAAATTTACCAATGCCATATAATGAAAAAAAAAAAAAAATCTGCATGACGTTAAAATTCGAATGACCGCTAAAATATGCTGGAAGTTATATGATGCCCGCTAGTCTAGTCGTCTTCTTGTTTGAAAAAATCAATTTAGAATAACAAGTTTTTCTTGAGGATCGATCTTTATAGACCATGATGAAATAGTTTGACTATTGTCCATCTCTTATGCTTATACACCCAAAAACTATTTTGAACTAAGATTTAATCGAATGAAATATACAAAATCAGCAAGACTATGTGCTATGTTTATTTCTCCGCCGACTTTTCCGCAATAAACATGGTAAAAAGCTAATTACATTGTACGAAGACATTGAATATTTTTTTTTTACATACAAATCGCTATGCAGAAGAAATACGGCATGAGGTGCAGTGCCAAGATCGACCCTTATCTTCAGGTAAATTGTATCTCTGGTCCAAAATCGGTGAAAATTATGCATGGATACTCCATATTTTCTTTTCTTATTATTGCACTTTTGGTAAAGCTAATTAATACAGGTTTCAAATATTCAGATTGCACCATTTGCATATATTTTTTGAAAAATTTCCCGAGGGAGGCCACGGACCGCCTCCCGCACCTCTCCCCCCTCGATGCAACCCCCGCACCCTCTGGATTCGCCACTGAAAACCACGGATTTTTCAATATTTGTATTTACTCGATAATAATTAATCATTCAAATTTTCAGAATACTTAAGCCCGATTGTAAAAAAAAAACATCTCCCGAATTTACAACATTTTTCGATAAACAAATGCATAGATATTACAAACATTTATTCCATATATAGTCTGTTTATTGGCGTAAGTATTTCGTTACATTTGATATTTAGTAATGAAGTTTGCATGTTATATATGTTAAAACAAGATAAATGTGATAACATCATTAAATTCTATGTCTTTAATTTTTCGCATTTCTTCACATTTTTTTCCTCAATGTTGTCTGACGGAGATGCACATCACATACCTTACCGAACCATTCACTGACTACGGTGGAACCATTTCGTTACTTAAATATGACATATTTTTATGAAATGAAATAAATGTAACTAAAATAATTCACATTATTCTTCTTATTCTGTTGTAGCAAAAAAAAAAAAAAAAAAAAAAAAAAAAAAAAAAAGAAGCAGCTCTTGATATCTTTGAACGACGAGTGTTGGTGCTATATTTATATACTATTTGAAAAGTGTATTCATATATAAAGACCAGCACATCTTTACAGACTAAACACAAGAACACAAACACATTACAACACACGATCAAATATTCTAGAATCTTAGCTTTCAATACTCATCATATACTTTTACAGGTAAACTACAGGTAAACTTTATACTAATTGGTTAAATATCAGTCTACCTGTGCCCCTCAGATGGCCCCTTTGACACCAATTAAGGTGATTATAATCTAATTGAAGTCGACGAAGCGGGAACACACACCCTCCACTCATCATTACACTTTTTGCCGATAACTTTTATACCGTTATTCGGCAACGATCGCCAAGCCTTTGATGCACCGACAAACTCGGCCGTAAAGATACAAATTGTCTTTTTCAACATTATTTTTGCATTTCCTTACCTCTTCCTCTACAGCACTTCATTCGAATTCATTTGATACCAAACACGACCACAATACTCCAATTAAACGCATAGAAATAAATCTACACACAATTAATTTTTTTGGCCATCAAAGTTCTTTTTGCTAATAACTTTTTTGTTTTAAGTCCGATTTAATTGAAATCATTTTCAAAATCGCCGTCTCGGAAAGACCTTTTCAAAAATATATACATTACTTAGGGTTGCTCGAAAAATTCAATCCATAAAATTTCGCCCGGTAACAAATCTTGAAAGCAGGTGAAGCCACTTTCTATAGGAAACTTCTAACCGCACAGTCGTCAACTTATGATATCAAAACGATTGTTAATGTGATGTACAAAATTAGCGCAAAGCTATTCGATATTTGATGAATTAAAAAAAAAAAGAAATATATTCTGGCATAAATCGTTCTTTTTAAGCTGTGTATATACATATACAGTGATTACAGCATAGTATATGCGGGCTTGGGTGTACATTACGTCATCGCCACGGGAGGTAATCCGGGCAGGCTTTTTTGAATTTTAATACGGGACGTATTTTCATCCGCTTTATTTGCTAAATGGGACGCAATTTGGTCAAATGAAAAATTGGAATGTGTTATTCTAGATCTACTTGATCAAATGAAAAAGAAAAAATGAGATGAGTGAGGGATCTTTGCAGGTCACCTTTAAATAATGAAATTTTACCAAGAAACTCTATGTGTAACATGGGGTTTCAGTATCACGTGTGACATGGGGTTTCGGTTCGAAATAAAAATGCATCATAAATTGAGTTAGGGAGCAACCATTTGATTTTTATGGGGGGGGGGGGGGGGGGGGGGGCAGGAAGACTTTGCAAAAAAAAATTTCCGGATCGAAATTTTAGGGAAAAAAAATTTCCGGCCCGAAGGGCCGGCGAAAAAAAAAATTCCGGATCATGAAATTGCCCCTCACCCCTCTATTCCGATCTTTCAACTGCCCAGTAAACACTTTTTTTGTATCATAAACAAAGTATAAAAATGGAACAAACTTTACGCAATTTGGAATGAATAAATCAAATTCAAAAGTCATTAGCACCATATAGCCTGTCTCCGTTGAGTATCATTTTAGTAAACAGATTATAGGCACCATATGCCATTCAAGCTGGCGAAAGTCTTCCTGCCCCCCCCCCCCCCCCCCCCCCCCCCCCCCCTAAAAATAAAATGGTTGCTCCCTTAAATCTCGATGACACATAAATGTAGTTAAGAAATAAAAAATGACAAGCCGGGCTCTATTGTCTCATAATGCCCGAGCGTCCTCAGCCAATCAGATTTATCACCGAGCCGCGTGAGCGGCGAGGTGATAAATGTGATTGGCTAAGGACGCGAGGGCATTATGAGACAATAGAGCCCGGCTTGTCATTTTTTATTTCTATTCTAATGATGACCAAACTTAGACCTTTTGATTCTTGGTAAAAACCAGTTCCTGCCGGTTTATCTGCTTTCAGAAAATGGGTAGGCGTGGCTTATCGCTATAGGGCCTATATTGGAGAATAGAGCCCTGCTGGCGTCTGTTGTCTTAATAGGGAAAAAGAATCAAGTCATATTAGAATGCTGTATTTGGACCTCAATCTCGCCTCTAAGATGATAGGAATTTGTGCTGGAGTGAACAGAGAGAAAGAACACTTCTTTCTCTCTGTTCTGTCCAGCACAGAGAGCAGAAATCAACTGTGGCTTCACACAGAGGGGTACCGTCAGTACGGCAATGTCGGCACAAGGACGAATGCAACATAATGCCCTGCCACGTGACTCTAGATAGAATTTGTATGTCATATCCGTTTAATCGACAAACCTGGTTGAATATATCTTTTCTTCGTCAGTATGTCCAATAATTACTTGCGTAAAATGTTTATTGATTATGAACACATAATATGGTAAGTGATGCTAATTATTTAATGTAAGGCACGGTCCATTTGATATTCAGGGGGGGGGGCTTGGGTTTTTTGTCGGAGCAAGATTATTTTTTTCGCCCCGGACCGGGGCAAAATTTTTTTTTTTCTTGCAATGTTGGAGCAAGGAAATTTTTTTGACAAAGTGATGCGCATATTTAAAGAATGTTTGTGTTTTATCAATAGAAATTATCTATATTTTTACTCAAAACTTTAAATAGTAATATATTAGTTTATTTTTATGCTAGTATTCAATTCACTTTTAAACAGAGAGATAAAAGACTTAAATACAATTCTCAATATTTTATATATGGTACATGTTATATATAACATGTATAAGAGGGTCTGAGGGGAATGTCTCATAGACAAATTGTTAAATGTTACCAATATTTGTAAATTGGTGAATAACTGAAGTTCTTCTTCCAAGCTTACAAGAACATAAAATTAGACTCTATGGGATACATGCAACATGTATTAATAGCAATACATAAATATTGATGATATTATGTTTAAGCTTTTATGGAAGCCCTTTTTCATTCACATACATGTATAACTTTTGATATCTTCATGTATATGAACATTACCATAAGTAAAATGTTTTGATATAATACTATGGCGAGCGAAGCGAGCCAAAATTTGTGATACAATTTGAAAACTGCGGCGAGCGAAGCGAGCCGGAAAATTTTCATGAATTTTAGCGAAATTTTATGGTAATTCTTCAAATTCAGATTATTTGTAAGAGCAAGATTATTTTTTTCTGTCACACCATAAGCAAATTTATTTTTTTTTCATCAAAATTGAGAGCAAAATTATTTTTTTCGAAAAAAAACCCAAGCCCCCCCCCCCCCCCCCAGAATATCAAATGGACCGTGCCTAAGTTTTTTCATGCAACAAAAACATAATTGAAAATCAGTATTTTCTTTTGAAATGGAAATTTGGCAAAAATACTGACGAAAGAAACAGAGGGGAAAAAAGTTGTTTTGGCAAACATTTTTACAATAACAAACTCATGAACGTAAACTATTACAACGTCAATGACATTTAGCACACAAATCGTATTCATGAAACGTCCCCCGCCCCTCCTTCTTCCCTGCAACTGCTACACAGAATGTCACGAAACTTGAAAGGAACAAGTACCAGCCAAAAGGTTATCTTCTATGGGTGTGTTGTTCAAGGCGATCAGTCAATAGTAGCAGAAGAATCTGATTGCATGGCTAACTTCTCCTTCGCCACTACGTACTGCACAGAATTTTAAGAAACCTCATATTGAACCGCAGGAAATCGATGCAAGGACTTTTTATTTCCATTAAATCATTCAAGAACCCCCTCTTTCCATCAGGATATATAAATCAAATTAAGATTTTTTTTATTTCCCTTAACTGTACCTATAGATATTGTTATCCAACCAGACGGTCATGTCACAGGCCCCTGTCGCTAGTGTTGTCTAATATTATAGCTGACAATGGCACTCTAGGAGGGGGGGGGGGGGCTGCAGTGAGGTTTAACATGCCCGTCCAGTGTTGATTTCCACTATAATACCCTTACAAAATAGTTAAAAATATCTCTTTCGTGGTCAACATATACGGTAACTTTAGCCATCTAAATTAAATTAGATGGTAACATGTAAGCTAAGCCAATCACAGGCTCTCAAAGTGATCATGCATATTGTAAAACTGGACAAATGTTCACTGGAGATGGGGATCAAACTCGGGACTTTCTGCAGGGTAGGCGGATGTCCTACCAATTGAGCCACCGTGGTAACTAGATGCCATTTAGGGCGATTGGAATGTATTTAAAAGCTTTTATATGAATCAGAAGGGGTTTCGCTGACGCTCCGCCCCTTCTTATTCGCGTAGAAACTTCACAATACCTTCTAACCTATATGGAGATAACCTTATATGCATTGTTCTAGATGAAGTGTCGAAACCCCGTCGGACACCTGAATTGAAACCCTGGTTGACACATGCATTAATCCACTCAAAAGTATTATTTAATGAAGAAATATACTTTCTTAGTGAGTAAATTTACGGCGATTTGACTTGAATATTTAAATATGACATAATAAAACCTCATCAAGCAACATGAACTTTCTAGCAGTGAAGAAAATTAGCCAAAATGTTGAGGCGACGTTGAAAATTGTGCAATCGGCAAAACTGTACCGAAGTGTTTGGCAGAACCTGACCGCATATATACAATTTGAAGTGATGGGTAGGTTACAAATGATTGCCTCCACTCCGTCTGCATATCCATTTGTGAAAAACTTGATTTGTGTAGTCATAAATACAACTTAAACTCACCACGTCCGTCTACCGCTCGCTTCGAAACCGAAACCCCTGTTGACACATAGCCGAAACCCCCCACGTGCGCTCTAACAGGGTGGACAGGGAGAAACTGTATACAAGTAATTTATTTATATTTCTCAGGCGCGTATAAAAGAAAGACATAAAATAAGAAAGAAAAGAGAGAGAGAGATTCTATTGTATTTAAAAGATAAAGAATTTCATTATCAATTCAGTTTAGTAACACATTAGCAGAAGATGACAAGATAGCCCAAAAGTACCCTGGCTACGCGCCTGTTTCTTCGCATGCAAACTGTAATGAGGGAAACTTGTAATGTAACATTTACTGCGAAAATCCACGAATACATATATATAATATATATATACTTTAAATTTCTACTATAATTCTCTCATACCAGCATTTTGCAGTCTTAGATTATCATATTATAATCACAGTTCTTCTAAATGGTATCTATAATTTTTGTTCATATTTTTCTACAGGTCTGGCTCTGAGGAGGAATATTCGAAAAAGGAGCAACTGCTAACAGAGTTGGACCAGCTCCATGGTGAAAGTAGCACTGTTACAGCAAGCAACAAAAGAAGTGATAAGAAAGAAGAAGAAAAGAAAGCTGCCATCGTACGAAAAAAGGCAATGGAAAACATGAAAAGTGGTACGTTGTTTTTCCAAATGATGTATTTAATTATATATAGTAGAAAATTAAGTCTATTTTATGCGTCGTTCATGATTGCACATGAAATTACCCATTGAATTCTGAGGTATTATAAAGTTAATGATATTAGAAAAATATGGATAATGTGAAGAAGGTTGTGACTCACGGTAGGCGTCTCAAATGGAATCATAAAATCATTGTCATACATCTATTTTAACTCTATGACTAGTGCGAAAAAAAATCGAATGATAGATTATATAGGATTAAAAGGGAAACTAAACATGCTAAACGGAAGTTCCTTCAATTTATTTTGTAGACGACGGTGACGTAGACGTAGAAGTGTGTCAAAGCAAGGTAAAGCGACGAAAACAGGACATGTTAAGTTACCTGAAAGAGAAGAATAGAATGAAAACGAAAAACAAATTATTGGAAAAGGAAAAACTTGAAATAGAGAGAGAAAGACTAGCTATGGATAGAAAGAGACAAGACATGGAAATCGAGAAGTTTAGATTAGAGAAAGAGGAAAGAACCAAGATGTTAGAACTGCTATCTGTGTTAATTTCAAATAAGAAGTAAAGCAAATTTGAATGTTAACATGATGTATTTGTAATTGAATAAATTATTTTCATCACATTTAATGATTACTGATGTATTGCTCTTAAGTAGGCGTGTCTACATCAAAAAAACAGTCCCGTCTGACTGCCGTACAAGCACGTGTGACAGTTTGTAAGCAAACAACCCACTCTGTAAAAGGTCCGTACAGGTTGCAAGTACAATTTTAAGTTTTTCCTGAAATCCAAGAAAGCAAACATCTGAATAACTTTACTCAATCCCCATTCTACACATTCACGTACTGATGACATCTGCTGATTCTTCTTCCTGTGGAGGTAGACGTGCACCTTTAAAAGGTCCCAGAAGATGAAAGTGCAAAGAATATGCACTGTCTCCGTACAAATAAAAAGGATGACCTTGATTGTCATTCATATTCAGTCGCAGTTCGGGAAGTATGCCACTTTCTCTCAGTAGTGCAGCATCATGACGCTTTCCCTCCAATGGACCATATAGATTAGCAATGATTCCATTTGGCGCCATTACTGACTGGAATTTCAGACCGTGCATTCGTTTATGACCTGTTTGAAATAAGACATTCAATCAATGCGCCGTATGATGAAGAAATTGAAGGTTACAGTACACCGGATATCCGGTTGAAATGACTGAATAGTTTAATTGTTGGTGTTGTTTAGATAAATATGTCTCAGGGTTCATCTAAGGAACAAATGTATAAACTCGATAAATTCTTAATGAAAGATTTAATACGATACAAAATTTATAAATAAAAGTCACCGTCGGAAACACACGACATCAGCTCCGTTATACTACGCATTATTGGGGGTTATATTTTTCTTTAATGATATTTTTTGGGGGGAGGGGGTATATTTTTCTTCAGTTAATTCGAAGTATGAAAATAAGTACACAAAGCCAAACTAGCTATAGCTTGTCTTATTTAAAAAATCATTAAAAATCTAAAAGTTGATATTTTGACAAAATTCTTTCACAGTTTCATTTCTAGCGATAAATATAAAAATAAAAAGAGAAAAAAAACTGAAAAAGGGAAAAAAAAAATTGTTGGGGTCCCGCCGGGGTTTGAAGCTACTCCCCATGGGTCCATTTAGCATGGAAAACATACATTATACCTATGTACAATCTTAAAAAATATTCCTTAAAAATCCAAAAGTGGATATCTTGACAAAATTCTTTCACTTGTAGGGTACCATGCATGAGTACCTCATACCTACAAATTGTCATGACAATCTGAAGAGTGGTTATAGAAAAGAAGCAGAAAATGTATGAAAATCAACCCCCCCCCCCCTTCCTTTTTACATAAGAAAAAAATTCATAAAAAATCAAAAAAACAAATTTTAAGCATAAAATACATATCAAAGCATTAAGTAAGTTAAATATGATAAATATGTAGTAAATGAGTGTGTAAAATCATACACTTATTGAGTTATTTAAAGAAATAGTGCAAAAATGTGCATTTCTGACAAAGTCCGAAAAGACGTCAAAAACGCGTCAAAAATTTGACTTCGAAGTGGAACCAAAAATAACAACACTTCTTAAGACATCTCTCTAGATCATCCTGATGCTTTCGGTTTGTCGATACATGCTTCGGTTCTGAAGAAGAAGTTTGTCAAAGGAGGGTACCCCCCCCCCCCCGTGACCTACTTTTGGCTGTGGTGGCGCCACCTGTTGACAGATCCGGACGAAAAACAACAACACTTGTAGGGGACCATGAGTACTTCATACCTACCAAGTTTCATCAAAATCCCTTCAGCCGTTCTGGAGAAGAAGTTTAAAATGTGAAAAGTTTACGACGACGACGGACGACGACGGACGACGACGGACCCAACACTATGACAATAGCTCACTTGAGTCAATGGCTCAGGTGAGCTAAAAACACCACAACTTTTTTACAAGTTCAAAGGCTCCTACCCAAGTCCCAAAAGTATGTGCAAGAGCTCTGACATTGGCAAGATATGAAGTAGATTTTTTTTAAACACCAGAGACATGTAAACAACACAGATACATGTATGACAACAAGGACTTTTTTAGCTCACCTGAGCCATAGGCTCAAAGTGAGCTATTGTCATAGCGTGGCGTCCGTCGTCCGTCGTCCGTCGTCGTCCGTCGTCGTCCGTCGTAAACTTTTCAACATTTTCGACTTCTTCTCCAGAACCACTGAAAAGATTTTCATGAAACTTGGTAGGAATGAAGTACTCATGGTCCCCTACAAGTGTTGTTGTTTTTCGTCCGGATCCATCAACAGGTGGCGCCACCAGAGGCAAAAGTAGGTCACAGGGGGTACCCTCCTTTGACAAACTTCTTCTTCAGAACGGAGGCACGTATCGACAAACCGAAAGCATCAGGATGAACTAGAGAGATGTCTTAAGAAGTGTTGTTATTTTTGGTTCCACTCAGAAGTCAAATTTTTGACGCGTTTTTGACGTCTTTTCGGACTTCATCAGAAATGCACATTTTTGCACTATTTCTTTAAATAACTCAATAAGTGTATGATTTTACACATTCATTTACTGCATATTTATCATATTTAAGTTACTAAATGCTTTGATAAGTATTTCATTCTAAAATTTAGATTTTTTGATTTTTTATTAATTTTTTTCTTATGTGAAAAGGAAGGGGGGGGGGTGATTTTCATACATATTCAACTTCTTCTCCAGAACCACTGAAAAGATTTTCATGAAACTTGGTAGGAATGAAGTACTCATGGTCCCCTACAAGTGATGTTGTTTTTCGTCCAGATCCATCAACAGGTGGCGCCACCAGAGGCAAAAGTAGGTCACAGGGGGTACCCTCCTTTGACAAACTTCTTCTTCAGAACGAAAGCACGTATCGACAAACTGAAAGCATCAGAATGATCTAGAGAGATGTCTTAAGAAGTGTTGTTGTTTTTGGTTCCACTCGGAAGTCAAATTTTTGACGCGTTTTTGACGTCTTTTCGGACTCTGTCGGAAATGCACATTTTTGCACTATTTCTTTAAATAACTCAATATGTGTATGGTTTTACACATTCATTTACTACAAATTCATCACATTTAAGTTACTTAATGCTTTGATATGTATTTCATACTGAAATTTTAATTTTTTGATTTTTTATGAATTATTTTCTTATGTGAAAAGGAAAGGGGGGGGGGGTGATTTTCATACATATTCAACTTCTTCTCCAGAACTGCTGAACAGATTTTTATGAGTATTTTTTCAATCATGAATAGATATGTTTACTGTGAACATGGACCAAAGGCTTGTAAGTTCAAGTTCTGGTACCCTGGTAACTTCCCTGGTAACTTTAGTTTCGTATAAGTTGGTACATGTTCATGTATGCAAGAGTTGTCTTTCTTTAATGTAGATTTATGTTTTTGAGGTTTAAATTTTTGGATTATCGATTCATTTGAATGTTATATATTTTGAATTATTAAATAGGTATGGAAAAGGAAACTAAATTATTTTAAAAAGATGAATAAGTATTTTCAAATTTATCTTGTGAAGACTTAGATATACAACTATGAAATTACAATATTGAGAGCAGCTCAAAATATTAATGTAAGAACAGATCAATGTTATCAATAACACAGTGAAAGGATGGGGAGGGGGTCTGTTATTTTGCTTTAGCTTCTGTATAACTATCTCTCTCGGGTTACTTAGATTACTCAAGAAGAAGGGGGGATGATTTTCATACATATTCAACTTCTTCTCCAGAACCACTGAACAGATTTTCGTTAAACTTGGTAGGAAAGAAGAAATCATGGTCCCCTACAAGTATTGTTGTTTTTAGCTCACCTGAGCGAAGCTCAAGTGAGCTATTGTCATAGCGCGTCGTCTGTCCATCGTCCGTCCGTCCGACGTAAACTTTTAACATTTTCGATATCTTTTCGGCAACCGCTGCACAGAATTTCACGAAATTTCACAGGAAGCAAGTACTCAATGCCCTCTATCAAATTTTTGTTTTTCAAGCCGATCGGAAATCCAAGATGGCCGCCACAGGCTCTGATTGGCTGACACATTTTTGACTTCTCCTCCGAAACTGCTGCACAGAATTTCATGAAACTTCACAGGAAGCAAGTACTCAATGCCTTCTACCAAGTTTGTGTTTTTGGAGCCGATTGGAAATCCAAGATGGCCGCCATAGGCTCTTATTGGCTGACACATTCTCGACTTCTCCTCTGAAACCGCTGCACAGAATTTCATGAAACTTCACGGGAAGCAACTACTCAATGCCCTCTACCAAATTGTGTTTTTCAAGCCAATCGGAAATCCAAGATGGCTACCACAGGCTCTGATTGGCTGACACATTTTCAACTTCTCTTCTATAACCACTGCACAGAATATCATGCAACTTCACAGGAAGCAAGTACTCAATGCCCTCTACTAAATTTGTGTTTTTCGAGCCAATCGGAAATCCAAGATGGCTGCCACAGACTCTTATTGACTGACACATTTTCGACTTCTCCTCTCAAACGGCTGCATAGAATTTCACAAACCTTCACAGGAAGCAAGTACTGATTGCTCTCTACCAAGTTTGTGTTTTTCGAGCTGATCAGAAATCCAAGATGGCCGCCACAGGCTCTGATTGGCTGACAAATTTTCGACTTCTCCTCTGAAACTGCTGCGCAGAATTTCATGAAACTTCACAGGATGCAAGTACTCATACCCTCTATCAAGTTTGCGTTTTTGGAGCCTATCGGAAATTCAAGATGGCCGCCACAGGCTCTCATTGGCTGACACATTTTCAACTTCTCCTCTAAAACTGCTTCACAGAATTTCTTGAAACTTCACAGGACGCAAGTACTAATTGCCCTCTACTTAGTTTGTGTTTTTCGAGCCGATTGGAAATCCAAGATGTCCTCTATAGGCTCTATTTGAATGACACATTTTTGACTTATCCTCTTAAACTACTGCACAGAATGTCACTGAACTTTACAGGAAGTAACTTGTACACCTTGTCCTTCTCAAAGCTTCACTAAAAGCGATTTCCTTCAGGTCTTGACTTTGATTGAAAACATACATACAGTCTCCTCAGGTGAGCGATGTGGCCCCCTTGGGCCTCTTGTTTAAGTATATAACACAGAACATACATGAGTATATGTCGGCCTACATGTGGACCTAGTGAGGATCGCACCAGCAAACTTATTGTCATTGTCCCGGCGTCCTTACCACTAAATATTTTTTCTCTCTCTCTTTCTCTCTCATTTTGGCATTAATTACATATATGTACATGCAATACACATGAACAATGGCCATGAAATAAAAATCATTCCAAGGAATGCATGTTTCGCCTGCGAAACAACAACATTCAGGAATCACTTTTATAGGCTGTGAAATCCAAGTGTGACAGACAGACGGACAACGGACAAAGTGATCCCTAAGTGTCGCTATGCTTTGCAGGCAACACAAAAATTACATATTTTGTTTAAAATCCTTGGTACAGTATATCATGTATATATCTTATAGATTAAATCAAATACATGGAAGAATAAAGGTGAAGAAGAAAAGTTGGATGTGCAGGGATAAAGTATAAGCTTGCTTAACATTGCGTACATTGTAAAGGACAGCAAATAACAATATGCAACCACAGATAAACTTTTAATAAATTCTTCTTTAAAGAGAAAATATACAGAATAACCAACCTCTCGCCATGGTAGGTCATTGTCTCCATAATCATACCGCAACTCTTCATTTATGTTGATATCCCTTGTGGCAAACAAACAAAGTCTTGAATATCCATTTATAACTTTTAATTTCATAGCTGAATTATTTTTCAGGTACCCAATTTTCTCATCATTAACAAATCTGCATAATCTGTCACTCCATTTTGTTGCATCAATTCTGAAATTAAATACAACCAAAGTTACATAGGAATTGCACAATTCTTTCAAAACATGCCTGTTAGAAATAATTCTATATTTCTGATAAAATTTGGTCTCATTAGAAAGGCTTTTTTCATCAAGAGTTCTCTTATACATGTACTTTATATTATAATCTGTGAAGATTTGACAATAGTATATGTAGGAACAAAAGTCCATACAAAATATTTCGGATCATTACACAAGTAATTCTTAATCTTACTGGATCTTACTGGACTCGAGATCTATTACATGCTGTGCATCTCTGATCCTTCTCTATGTTTAAACTTTTATGCTCTGCTTCCCGACCATAACAGTCGGGTATAAATTTTAAATTAAAAGCTTTCCAATGAATATTCAATTGGTTTTTAAAACTATTTACAGATTTACAAGTGACCACTGAAGTAGGGAGCTTATTCCATCTATCAACAATTCTTTGGGAGAAACTGAATTTTCTGACATTTGTCCGATAATAATTCTTTGTTAGTTTAAATTTGTGCCCTCTTGTTTGTGTTTTAGAAAAAGGGAAAATATTTTCCCTGTTATTTATATTGTCAATGTCATGAATAATTCTAAAGGTTTCAACCATATCAGCTCTGAGACGTCGGTACTGGAGGGTTGGGTGTCCTAACCATTTCAACCTTTCTGTGTAGCTCAAATGGGAAATGGAATGTAACATTCTTGTGGCTCTACGTTGTACATTTTCTATGGCTATGGCTTCTTTTTTATATATAACAGACCATACATTACTTCCATATTCTAAATGTGGGCGGACAAGGCTGTTATATACAGTCTAACCTGTCTATAACGGACGGCTCGGGGAAAATCAAATATTGTCCTTTATAGAGAGGTGTCCTTTATGCAGAGGTTCAGTTTGATATACAGTTTGCAATAATTTCCGTCAATTTTTGATAACTAGTTTTACAAGGTAGGACATTGTTCCCCCTTCGGTTCAGAGGTTCAGTTTGATATACATTGTTCGGTTCAGAGGTTCAGTTTGATATACATTGTTCCCCCTTCGGTTCAGAGGTTCAGTTTGATATACAGTTTGCAATAATTTCCGTCAATTTTTGATAACTAGTTTTACAAGGTAGGACATTGTTCCCCCTTCGGTTCAGAACCCACTTCGTCAGAAAATTTATTTTATTGATATACACCTTTGGTAAAAGTGGCATTCTGAACCGAGGGGGGGGGGAACAATGTTATAGAAAAACTTTTCCGTTTTCCATTTATTTCTATAGGAAAAACGCTTATTTTGACCCAAAAATCGGTCTTATTTTGAATAATTTATCCAACCTGATAGAAGATTCATATCTGTACCAAGTAACTTCTTATTTTTACCGAAATATTTTCTCAATTTTTGCATTTTGAAATTTCGACTTTTCAGGGCAGATTTTACGCCTTATCTTAACAGCTCCTTTACAGTATTTGATCTCAAATAAAGACACATAAGTACATGTAAAATTTGTTTTCCCGACACAGCCGCGCTCTTTCGACGTCAGAGTAAAAATAACTGTCTTGTCGCATTCCTGATCATTGGATGAGTGTGAAATATTCAGTTGAACATGTTTAAAAGAATAACATTGTCCCGTAAAATCGCCTAAAAAATGTACAATGATAGATATTTCAGTGAAATCACAGTTTATCCACTAATGCAACTCAGAATAAAAAGGGACTGAATTTGAAGTCCCATTTTTGGGTTTGCCTGTTAATTGCACTACATAACAACACGATTCTAAGTATATAGCAAATTTATTCATTGAACAATTCTATGTGGCATCAATATGGGAATTCACTAAAATGCACAATTTTCTAGTTAAAGGAAACATCTTTTACATAGTAGTCTTTGAATTATACAGATGAACATTCATACCAAATTTCATACAGATACATATACATAGAGGAAAAACATCTTTGATATACAGATGAACATTCCTACCAAATTAACATGTAACAAAAAAAGTCTATAAAGACTCATAATCAATTACTACGTTTTACAAATGAACATTTCTACAGAAATCAATCTGAGATATTATCAGCCCATGATACTTTGTATCAAACTTTTAGGGGTAGCAATACTGATCTCAAACAAGCTTACAGATGAACATTCCTACAGAATTAACAACTCAAGATAATTCATATAAACTTTTTAAGTGTGCGGAATATCATCATGAAATCAGCCAAGATTTACAGATGAACATTCCTACGAGAGCAAATCATATCAGCTCATGATAATTAATGTTAAGTTTTTTGTTGGGTAGCGGTAGCTATATATCCTGAAATAAGCTCAAATTTACAGATGAACATTTCTATGCATATCAACTAGAGAAATTATCGGATAATTCATATCATTTTGTTAGGAAAGGAGGGTGTTAAACTATATCAACCTGAAACAATCTAACATTTACAGATGAACATTCCTACGAAATCAAGTGGAGAATTAATCAGCTAATGATACTTCATATTATCGGGGGGATAGCTATATCACCCTGAAACAAGCTCATATTTACAGATGAACATTCCTACGAAAATCAATCAGAGATTTTATAAGTTCATGATACTGGGAGAAGAGGTGTTTAAGCTATATTATTCTGAAACAAGCGCATATTTACAGATGAAGAAGCCTACGAAAATCAGTCAGAGAATTGATCAGTTCATGATACTTCAAATTCTGTTTTATGTTTGGTGGGAGGGGTGGGGTAATAGCTATATCTTCTCGAAACAAGCTCATAAATATTTACAGATGAACATTCCTACGAAAATCAAAGAAGATCAAGATCAGCTCATGATACGTTTTTGAATGTAGAGGAGATTAGGTTAAACTGTTTAAGCTATATCGTTTTGAAACAAGCTCATATTTAAAGATGAACATTCCTACGAAAATCAATCAAAGAATCTATCAGTTTATGATACTTCATTTTACTTTATATTTTTTTGGAGGGGGTGATAGCTAATTTTCATCCTGAAACAAGCTCATATTTCCAGATGAATATTCCCACGAAAATCAATCAAAGAATTTATCAGTTTGTGATACTTAATTTTACTTTATATTTTTGTTTTTGTTTGGAGTTGGTGATAGCTAATTCTCATCCTGAAACAAGTTCATATTTACAGATGAACATTCCTACGGAAATCAATCAAAGAATGTATCAGTTCATGATACTTCATTTTTTTTTTGTTGGGAGGGGGTGATAGCTATATCATTCTGAACCAAATTTATCTTGACAGATGAATATTCCTACGAAAATCAATCAGAAAATGTTTCAGCTCATGGTACTACATATTTGATCTATGGTGGGGAGGGTGTAGTTTCATCTTCCTGAACAAGTGATAATTCTTACAATAATCAATCAGAGAATTTATCAGCTCAAGATATGTCATATTTTCTTTTTGGGGTCAGGGGATGTAGGCATGGGGGAGCAATATCATACTAAAAGAACCCGATATTTACAGATGAGTAGTTATACCAAGATAACTCAGAGAAATTATCAGCCCATGATATTCACTGACAAGGGTTTAGTACCCGAAACGTGCATGTCTGGTCCATGCTGTAAATTTATCAGGTCTTAAATTATGCTATTGAAATGAAGACGTTTAACATTTTACCGACAGCTTTATTATATATTGTTGAACATCAAATTCAACATCGTGTATTTGGCTCAACTATTTCTCCATTTACATTTACCTTGAATTGTTTAATTATATATTTGGAATCTACAGTATCTAATGTATGATGGTCCTTATTATTTAAAGTCAATGATTGTTTCCTTATGTTCAGTTGGAATTTCCCCTCCTTTATAACTCGGTTTGTGGTAAAAGGTATTTCTTTCCTCCTTCACTGCTCCTAGATATATTTTTTTCCCTGTCATACTCTATAAGGCAGCAGGCAAACATATCTGAAATTTATATAAGGAAAATCACTCAGCTGACCTTTATTAGTGGAATTCTGAACTGTAATTCAATTATGATTTAGAGCCGGAATACTTCTGTATTATTATTATAAACACTTATTTCTTGTTGCAATGTGGAGCAGTTAAAATCGCTCCCCGTGACTTGATATTTAGAAGTGTATTAATTACTTCTTTACAGCTCTGTCGTCTGAAAGAACTTCGTTTTGACTTCATATATATTATTTTGTTATTTCGGAAACTTGTCATTCTATTCAAAAACATCAAATATCGAAATTAAAGAAGGTTTACACCTTAGCTCCATCCCTCCAATGCTATTTTGAACATAGATTGTATTTGGATATGCTACTGAATCGACCATAAAGGAAATTCGGTAAAGTAAATGTACAAATTTAAATTACAAAAACAAGAGGGCGCAACTGAAATGAATTTTGGCGGTTCAGCTGGAAGAATCGCTGATGAGAATTTGATATTCGAAACACGTGATTGGTGCAGAAAAAAATGAATGGAAATTTTCTTCATGAATGTATAGGGTTGGAATAGATCTCAACTGATAAATTCGATGAAGATACACTTACAGTAGCAGGTGCTGATGCTTGTTAATTCCCTTTTTCGGTTGAGCGTACAGCATATGTACAGACTGAAAAAGAAAGAATGACTCATCTTTTATACATGAATTAATAACATATTTAGTATAAGAACAAGCCTTAAATAAACCTTGTGTACGCATTTAAGCATACCTTATATTTTCTGATATAGAAAAGAATGAAATAAACCTAGGCAACGCAATGCGTAGCATCCCCTAGCACTGAAGGAGAATCAATGTGCAATGTAGACTTTTCACAAGGAAAAATCAATAAGGTTCACCCATTAGTCATAAGCATTAAGTGTATAAAGTTTAGTTTAGATCCCATGAAGACTGCACTCTCTAGGCTGTACAAGGATTTTGAGAATTTCCAGTCTGTGACCTTCACCTTTGACGTTGAAAATCCATAGGGTTCTTCCTCTTGTCATAAACATTAAGTGTCTGAAGTTTTATTAAGATCAAATCAAAATGGCACTTTCTACATGTTCTAGGCTGTATATAAGGATTTCAACAATTTCTAGTTTGTGACCTTGAACTTTGACTTATGACCTTGAATATCAATATGGTTCTTCTCTTGTGATAAGCAATCTGTTAATGAAGTTTCATTAAGATCTAATCAAAACTAAACCCTAGGTTGCGTACAAGTGATTTGACCTTTTCAATCTGTGAAATTGACCTATGGCCTTGAATATCAATAAGGTGTTAAACGTCTTCAAATTTGATAGCATCATTTAATAACAGATCAATTTGTACCATGGACCAGGCATGCACGTTTCGGGTACTTAACCCTCGTCTGTGATCCACAATCTAAACAATGTAATATGGCCAAAGAGTGTGAAAATTATATCCAAAAATGTACCGGAAAACGTGGCAGGATGGATGGGATATGATGCTACAGGACCCACGTTTTTTTTTTTTTTTAGCAATTTCAAGATTTTTTGATAACAGAAATTTTCGCATGCGGCGAAGAGACAGATTCTCAACCAAAGTTGATCGAACTTGGCTACATGGAAAATAAAAACAGTAACAGACGGGGAATTGACATCGGATTATTACCTTTGAATAAAATTATATGAGCTCATAGAATTTTCTTTCTCACTAAATTTGATATGAGTATAATTATCAGACCATATTTCATTTGGTTAAGATTTTATAACTTCTTAAATTCATGTTAGTTTCATTTATATATTCATATGTACATGCAGTTTATGGGAGGAAATCATAAAGTAATCCAAGAGCCGGTACACTCGATGATAGAGCTGAAAAGAATATTCGATTTTTTTTTGCGAATTCAGCGAATATTTGAACGTAAAATTGGCATTCGAATATTTATTATACATGTTTTATCATGATCATTATAAATACATGTATTATACAGAAAATAAGGAAATAAAAAGCATTGTATAACTTGAGTCTACGAGACGGTGTTATTCCTACAGACACGGAAACCGATATGGTAAGTCGCAATCGCGCTGTAGGGTTTGCTTGTATTTTCAAATGTATTCATCCTGTATCCATTTGCATTTGATTAATTTCTGTGAAAACAAATACAAGTCAAGATTTTTTCCTGCATTTTAGTTGGCCTATCATAATTTCCTAGAAACACGAGAGTCCAACTACCGTTCATGTTAACTTGCTCAAGTTCTTGCAGTTTTCAAATTATGCGCGTAGCAACCGATCTAATCACTGTAAACAGTCACAGTACTGTGCTGTCATGTTTATGAACTTTTTCAAGTTTATTTGACTATTTGTGAATATTTGTATTGGGTATTTCATGCGTTAGGCAAGCTTTCTTTTGCGTTAGTGTGAAAGTAGTTCCGGTCAATTTTGACATTTTATCATTCATAATGAAAGTCACAATAAATGTGATCGACCAATTAAAATGCATAGAATCAGATAATCAAACACATTTGGTAATTATTTTTCAGTGAAATCTTACAGGATTAATTGCATTATCAGTAATGATGAACCGTACAGACAGTTATTTGGGACAAAAACCAAAAACAATTAATCGTAAGGAAAGTGCATCATATGTACTGGGTTTAACGCAAATAATTAACTTTTCATTTTTGCTAGCTAATGTCACGTTTAAATCAATCATTACATCATACGATAATGTAGCATGATATCCCATCCATCCTGCTACGCTTTTCGGTACACTGGTCCATGCTGCAAATTTATCTGCTTTTAAATGCATGCAGATGCTTTTGAATTTGAAGACGTTTAACAATAGTAACAAATTTGGATTGCAAAGCTAAAACTTATAGCACAATATTATAAACGAAGACGCTTAAAAGTCGAAACATTTTCTGTCGGGCAAAGTTATTTTCAATTTTGTTTATGATATCAGATGTGCAAAAAAAAATGAATATAATCAACCTCTACAGGGTACTACTTTTGCAGTAATTAACACCCTATTAAATCTTATTATGAGATGCCATAATCTTTGGAACGACCAAAACTACTAATATTATTCCCTGAGTGAAATGAGTAATACATAAAATCCAGTTTTACAAAAAATATATTTGGTACATGTAAATCACTTACGTTTTGAAACTCTAATCTTTCCAAAAAAACGTTCTAGATTTGAGACATGTACTCTTCTGTTACTGATTTTTTCCTCCGCGTTCTTTTCAATGAATCACAAATCCTTAATTTCCTTAGATCCATCCTCTAGTGTGATCTGTCAATAAAACGTGTTTTGGTTCAGTTGCTATGAAATTTCTTCTTATTTTTAGCACTTCATATCGGTAAAATAATGCATTTATCACCATTGCATGTATATTTACTTTTAATTTTTAACTACATGTATAAGTATTTATTGTAACTCTCTTACCTTTATCTGATTTCTGAAAGGTCCATAATCTACTTGCTTGAGTTTTTGTTTTCTCTCCTCTGAATTTTCTTTGTCAAAGCCTCCTGAATTCGACCACTTGTGATCCATTTTGAATTACACTAAGCATATCATAGGAGTCTGCGTTCAAAGGGACGTCTTTATAACCATCAGCTGAGCATTCTCGTTGAGCCACTTCCTGTCTTAAGTTACTTGACCACATGTTGATAACTGACTAAAGAATTGTATCATTGCACCATCGGCGCCGAGGTTTATGCTAGAGGATAAAACGACCGAAAGGTTCTAGTCTGACTATATAATAACGTGGGTTGGTCGACACATTTTATGTGTTATACATATCAAATATGTCATTGTCTGTGTTGTGTCTACATGTCTGGTTTTTTTTTTCAGAAAAAAAAATCATGAATTGAAAAAAAAAATGTAATTTTTTTTTATTTTCATTTATCTGTAGATCGAAGTGAGATTTTAATTTATTCCAGGCCATAACTTTACTCCTTTCATAGAGATGAATTACAATGTATATATTTCAAAGAGGTTATTGGATTTCTTTCTTTCTTTTATATTTAAGTTATTCAAAAACTTGCAGATTCGCATTTGTGGGAATGTTTGCCTTTCTCTTGCAAACTCGTAGAAATCAATATTATTGGGGAATAAACATTTTACATCTTTCTCCTTCTGACAAGATAAATAAACAAATGAACACTGATATGATGAAAGTGCCGTGGGCAATAACAACGTAACGTATCAGTGGTACCACTGCACTATGTTGTATACGATAAGATGGTGTTTATCAGGGCTACATATGTATGTGTATATGTTTATGCAAGATACTCAAAATATCATATTGTTCCGATACAAAATACAGTGCATTTTTTAGAAGAATTGTTGTAATATGACCAAAATGAAAAGGTGAAATGAAATAAAATTAACAAAAGTAAAACTACCTTTACTTGTACAAAATATTGTGTACATGTACATCTTGAAACGGAATGAAAGGAAATAGAACGAATATATATTATCCTCCACATCCCCCCCTTTTACTCTCAAATTTGATAAGGATGTAAAAATATTGTTGAAATATATTATGTCATTCTTGATTCCTGGATTCTTTTCTACCATGATAAAAGAAGCCGTGCGGAAAAAAAATACTCGAAATCCAACGCTTTTCTATGTAAATCGTTTTAAAAACTATTGAATAAGTAGGCAAGGGTAGGGGTTCTTTCTATACAAGTTCAGGCAGGGAGGGGTGGGGTATGGGCTATAGGACTAATTATTATTGTCTCTGCTTTTTTCTTCATCAAAAATTGTATCATAACCGCATTTTTATTATGAGCCTAAAAACTAACAAATCGACCATATCAAATGATATGATCATCGTGGTTGTTAAAATTCTTTCCATTGCTTATCATTGTTACATATAAATTTGATCTACAAAAATGCAATAAAGGAATAACAACAATAACATAGCCGTTGTTTATTGTCCATTATTTTTCTAAGTCGCATGACCAGATTAAAGTGCCTCAACATTGCACAATCTACTACTTGATATTAATGAAAGTCATCTTTTCCCGAAAACGCGATAGTACTTCTGCGGTGAAGATTTAATGAGTTACTTGCACCATCTTACGACCACATGCTGGTCTCCTGTTTTCTCTGTGGCCGTTGAGGCTAATACAGAGAAAGGGAAAGAGAGAGATATATATTTAGATTAGAATTGAGGAATGTGTAGGGATAACAAAAATATACATTTTGAACACCGAGCACGATAAGACATAATTTATAGGTATTTACAAGGACTTATGAAAACAAGTGATGAATACAGAATTCTTCCGACCAAAAAGAAAATTTATATATATTCTCAAACATTACTTCGACTCGAGAGGAGATAGAGAACTCTTTTTTATTTCCTTTCATTTTTTGTTTGTTTGGTTTGGGTTTTTTTTTTCTTCATTTCCCTGTCCGATAAATCCTATTTAATATATCAGTTCCAAGCGAAGAAATTGAGATGGTTGGAATGGAAAGGGCGAGGGGGGGGGGGGGGTTTACAAACGTCTGAGCTGCGAACTTTCTCATTATCAGGCCGATAACATGCCACACTTTTTTTAAGATACAGAAATAAAAAGTGCGAAATGTTGAAAATGTTGAAAATACCAGGTAAGTTAGAATTAAAAAAAAAACAACAAGCAGGCTGATCGTAGATTCCTACTTCTACTGCCCCTGATGCAAAAAAAAAAACTACCTAATCATAAACATGTGTCTCATTATTCAAATATCGATAGGCATGAAATTAAAATGTCACGTGAACATATGAAATACTGTATTTCTTATCAAATCTTTTCATATTGGTGTATTTCATATGAATAAAATGTAGAGGGATTAGGATCTGAAAATAGAATCGGGAATATATATGTCTGTTTCCCTCCTAATATCTATTATCTAATTGTACTTTTTCACAATAGTGCACAAACCAGCACATAGTAAATGTGACAATAATTATTATAATTTCAATATGTAAGAATATTCGGCACTGCTTATCTATGCTTCATACTATTATGTGAAATGCTATATGTTTCCACTACACAGGTGGTCAGCAGCAAGATTTAGCGATAAGACGTACGCTCGACTATCTTCCGCTGCAGGTGTAAATGGACACTAAAACCACAAAACACGGGGTTTTAACACGGGAATTTTGGCAAGTGAATTATGCAGTCGCAAATTGATTCATATTTGTTATATGATGGACTTAAAACATCCTGTGATGTAGAACCACTTTAACTCAATGCTAGTGTAATGTTTTATGTTAAACGTCTTCAAATCCAATAGCATCATATTTGCAGACCAGACATGCACGTTTCGGGTACATAACCCTCGTAAGTGGTCCTCAATCTAAACAATTTTTAAAATATGTTTTCAACAATCTCGTATATACGAGACTTTCTCGTATGAAATAATCTCGTTGCTTCCACACTTGAAATACAATATCAACATTTTGGGTTATGTAGCTATGAAATGTCTTTTAATTAATAAGTTCTTTAAGATTTATTTCTTCTCAACTTGATTTGACATTTTGTCTTATGATTAGAAAGCATTTCTTACATACATTGATATATTTCACGAATTTCGATAATATCTATTTCAATTAAACCTTGAAAAAAAAAATCGTGAAAAATCTCGTAATTACGACAAGGCGTACGAGAATTTTCTCGTTACTGAAGAATTCGAAGTTTTCTCGTAACTGCAAGAAAATTCCTTGCCCATTGATCTTGTTGGTTTATGTGTAGTCCTTTGTGTTTGATATTTCTGTGTTGTGCGTTGACGTTCCTTGTCCCTTATGCGTCTCTTTTCGTGCTTGTCTGCTTTGTGTTTTTGCATTGGGTGTTTTGGGGTTTTGCTGTGCGTGCTACAACCTGGTGTTGTTGCAGATCCCCTCCTTTGTTGTAATTACCTGAAAGTTTCTTGAAAGTACGCATGAGAAATTTGTTCATAACCTGCAATATTATGTTCTCATAACTACAAGGAATTTTCATCTAACATCGAGAATTGTTTTTTCCTTAGGGGGTGTTCGGAGGAGGAAAACAATAAGAATGAATACTTTTTTAAATTTCCTGTTGATCTAATTTTGTTTTCGATGTGCATGTTGAAAAACGTCAGAGCTATGAACCGATGTTTCTTATTTTTTCCGTTTCATGAATATATATCATATAAATAAAACCGAGATGTCCTCATATTTTCTCAGTACATGTAAGCTCATCCAGCTCAGATTTGAATATTTAGACGGAGAGAAAATAAAGCTTTAACCCTGAGGTCATACAGACCCTCCTCATGTTGTCTTTATATCAAACAAGCTACTGACCATGCTGACCGGTACCACATACTGACCGTGGGAATGTATATGCAAAGAGGACGTGAAGCATCAATTTGAAAAATGACGGAAGCACTGCTGTGGAGATTTGAACCTGTTAATGAAACATGGCAGAAAAAGATGTACTTGGAACTAAATATCGAATTCTCGGGGAATGAGGGAGTTTTTACAAACTAACACAGACCATGTTCTTTGAAAACCGTCTGAATTGTTCAAAATCAAGGAGGATGGTGACTGCCTTTTGAGGGACTTGTCGTATGCAATAAGTGTTTCTGAAGAAAATCATGGACTCTTAAGATCAATTTTTGTTTCTTCAATCAAAAATCGAAAAGATATAAATCTGGGAGGCGTTATACTTGATAACAAAAGACCTGAACAGTACTTGAAAGATAATGAAATGGAGGTAGACGGGAACTGGGGTTCAGAGGTTGAAATTTTTGTTCCTGCTGCAGTATTGAAGACGGATATATATTACAAATGTCTTGCGTTAAAAAAAAACAGACTCGGTCACTCACTGAAGTCAGATATGGATACTACATACCTATCTATCGCATACGAATGGCAATAACTATGACATTGTGCTAGCAGTTCGAAATGAAGAAAAAAAAACAGTTGTAGAAGGAGCCACCACGTAAGTAATATTTTAGAACAATAGTCGTTAATTATGTATTGATTGCTTGCGTATGAGGATATACATGTACACTAAAACTATCATAAAATTACTATAAGTAAACACTTAGATCTTGTTTTTCTTTTTTTTGGGGGGGGGGGGTGCTTTGGCTTTTTTATTTTCTTATTTCTTAAGTCCCTGCAAAAAACGAGGGTATATAGTGATGCACATGTACATCTGTTCACCCCTCTCTTCAAGAAAACTTTAATCATGGTAAGGGAGAATCATAATCATTTCATTTCTTATGTATAACTATTTCACCAAAACGTCAATCGAATATGGATTATGTCACCTGTGCCTCTTGAAACCCAGAAGACTTCATTTTGATAAGTTTCCTTGTATTCTAAGGCAAACCATCGGACAGAATCAATCAATTTCTTGGAAATGATTATTTCACCATTTGTTCACCAGGAAATACAGGTCAAATTCGAAGATGGGTAATGTCATACGTCTGCCCCTGGCCGTTTTTTTTTTTTTTCTTGCAATGGGGTGAGATATTTATCATAGTTTTTTTTACAGCATGGATCTTTTTAAACAGTACATAAAGAAAACATATTTATGTATCAAGAAATTTTTGTCTGCGACTGAATAGAGTTTTCTATTTTGTAGAGAAATGTATCGCCTTCTTTTTGCTGTATACTCCTACACATCAAGAGACAAATACTGAACATTCTTTTGATACATAAAGTCATTACCTTGCAACAGTGGGGACGTCCTAGGTATATCTCTACGAGTTTGATGCATTAGGGACTTCAGTGGAGGATTTGTACAAGCAGGCAACCAGAAAGTATTGTCAATCAACATCCAAATGTAAGTATAACAAGAAAGCAAATAATATATTCATGAAAAATATATTTGAAATATAGATAATCATTTAATGTTTTTGGATTTTTTCCAGTCATAAAATAAAGTATCATAGCAGAATTTGTCGCCACTGCACACTTTGCCACTGGAAAGATGTGTCATTTGTGCAAGCGATATGTCGTCGCCGAAAATTTGTGCTGATGTTATTCTTCTCTCATAATAATTATGATTTCAAGGGCGGCATTTATTTGAAACATTGGTTTGATAATAAAAATACTGATTGTTCCGAAGTTTACCGAAATCGTGTGTAACCGAGAATAAAAACTTCTATAAAACAAAATTGTGAGAGATAATTTATGCAACAAAGGAGGGGATCTCCAACAACACCAGGCTGCAGCACCCACAGCAAAACCCCAAAACACCCAATGCAAAAACACAAAGCAGACAAGCACAGAAAGAGACGCGCAAGGGACAAGGAACGTCAACGCACAACACAGAAACATTAAACACAAAGGACTACACATAAACCAACGAGACTAATGGGCAACCGGTGCCGACTTTTGCAAGTATTATTTAGATATTCAAATGGTAGTAGTATTCAAACCCCATTTACGATAAAACTTCGTTTTTGACAGTTTAATCCCAACGAGACCATATTGTCTGTTAAGATAAAGTGAAGTCAAAATTGTTCAAATTTCATAGGAATAAGCAACTTGGCACATGCAAATCCGTACTACTGTCTGTGAAATGGTAATTCATTTATATTTATTATCCAGTGTTTATCAGAGTCTGATTCAGGATGATTTTCGGGTGAATAGCATGAAATCTCGGATGGGAACAGATCAGATTACTGGAATTGCATAAACGATATCGTAAAATCATTGAACCAATCAAATCATGCCTTTTAACGTTATCTGACCATGGTTTATTATATACCACATTCCTCTTTGTCATTAAGTGACTTGGAAGTAATTTTACTATTTTGATTTATAAACATGCCAAATGGACAATTAGAGTAGTTATACATAATTTCCTTCTTTTTCATTATAATTGTTTGACACGCTTCATCTAAGACTGACCTGACCGACTTTACTGTAAACATTTGCTATCTTCTTTAATCAATGTAGCAGTAAACAAATTCATCCTCAGTGATTAAAAAGACGTAAAACTACTGATTTAAAAAAGGGGAAAGTCAAATTGTTATTAGTAATTCTTCGGTATAAAATTAGAATTGCTTCCTTTCATTCCATCTCATATTTAGTTAAGCCAGTTTCCAATAATATCAAGTAACTTTTTAGAAGATTTCAAAATCCATAGAGTCATAATTAATTGCTGGAACCTTTCGTTTTTACTAAACACAGACAAAAATGTTTTGAATTTAAATAAATATTTACACAGGATGTTTTTTCTTGAAAATTAGATAATCATAAAACCATGAAAAGATTGTATGAAAGCAGAGTCAAATCAAAGGAAAAACAAGAAGATGTAAAGATGAAGAAAAAGCTAAAGAAATGACAGACAAGGATGGCACTTCAAAACACCAAGGAACAAATCTGTGTAAAAGAAGAAGATGGGGTCATCAAGGAAAGAAAAAAGTAAAATCTACAAAGAAAACAGAGAAGAAAGGCAATTCAACAACACATATTGTGAAACTTAGAAGATGGCGTCGTCAAAAGTAAACTCAAAAAAGAGAGAGAAGGCATGTTGAATTATTTCACATTTAAAAAGAATTGATATAATTTTCTGTTTAGTGGAATCTTAAACGTCTTTCAATTCAATAGCATCATTTAAAACCTGATAAATTTACAGCATGGACCAGACATGCACGTTTCGGGTACTAAACCCTTGTCAGTGATCCTCTGTCTAAACAATGTAATATGACCAAAAAGTATGAGAATTATTATGATTGTCCAAAAATGTACCAAAAGACGTAGCAGAATGGGTGGGATATGATGCTACAGGACCCACGTTTTAGAAATTTCAAGAAATTTTGTAACAGAAAATTTCAAATGCGTTGAAGAGACAGACGATCAACCGAAGTTGATCGAACTAGGCTACATGTGCCCTCGGGGACTCTTGGTCCACCAGCAGTGACACTCACCAAGTAGTTCAAATGTTAAACGTCTTTTAATTCAATAGCATCATTTAAAACCTGATAAATTTACAGCATGGACCAGACATGCATGTTTCGGGTACTAAACCCTCGTCAGTGATCCTCAGTCTAAACAATGTAATATGACCAAAAAGTATGGGAATTATTATGATTGTCCAAAAATGTACCAAAAAGACGTAGCAGAATGGGTGGGATATGATGCTACAGGACCCACGTTTTAGAAATTTCAAGAAATTTTGTAACAGAAAATTTCAAATGCGTTGAAGAGACAGACGATCAACCGAAGTTGATCGAACTTGGCTACATGTGCCCTCGGGGACTCTTGGTCCACCAGCAGTGACGCTCACCAAGTAGTTCAAATGTTAAACGTCTTTCAATTCAATAGCATCATTTAAAACCTGATAAATATACAGCATGGACCAGACATGCACGTTTCGGGTACTAAACCCTCGTCAGTGATCCTCACTATATATATAAGCTATATACTAAGGTACGACCATTTGATTATGAGGGGGAGGAGGCTAGCAATTTTTTTCGGGTCAGAATATTTATTAACAACGCAGAGCCGGCCGAATTCAATTAACTGATTAATTATAAATGAGACAGTGTGCAAGGCTTTTTAGACATTGCAATCTATATGGATATGATATGTACATGTATCACCTGCAGATTCTAAATTGAGTTTCAAAGCACATGGGAAGAGAGATTTGACCAAGATTAAAGATATATTAAGTTATGTTTATATAAGTTTTTGTAGTGAAAATGCATTTACAGAAAAACTTTTTAAAATGAAATATGAGTGAAGGGCGACAAAAACTTGTGTCCTTGTGTTGCTAGTGAAGCAAGCTGAAAATTGTTTTTGCGTACGGCGAGTAGAGCAAGCTGAAAAATTATGAATGTTAGAAAATAGGGGCCAGAACATTTTTATTCCGCTACCTTGAGGGTCGAATAATTCATTTTCAACATTTTTAGGGTCAGAATATTTATTTCCAACCACCCTCCCCCACTTCCTGATCAAATGGTCGTCCCCTAAATGCAAATCAGAAAAGCAATACTTTATCATAACTACTCGTAGGAATGTTAAACGTCTTCAAATTCATTAGCATCATTTTAGACCTGATAAATATACAGCATGGACCAGACATGCACGCTTTGGGTACTAAACCCTCGTCAGTGATCCTCAGTCTAAACAATGTCCATCTGTATAGTTTTTTTTCTATTATATAATGAATAAATGTATAAAAAAGAAACAGCAGCCAGAGTAATGGCTGAGTCAATCCGTAGGAATGTTCATTTGTAAATGTTAGACATTGATTGTAGGAAACAAGGTATCATAGAATTACTGTAAATACTGTCCTGTTCACTAATTCTAGAGCACCCTGTTTTCCCAGTTTTCTCTAAAATATGATAATTTCAATTTCCAAAAAGATATCAATTTCATAGTACTCCTCTAGTCGTAACAGAAAATACCATTCTTTATGCTGTGCGTCAGCTAAGTTAAAAATAAGACGGAAAATAAAAAGTCTACGGGGATTTTCTATGGTAAAATTGCTGAAAATACGTGACGTCGGGAGCTTTGACGTCACTGTTTACCATTGTTGACACGGAGAACAATATGGCGGCGGCTTGAAATTTACATGGGAATTTCCCGTAGACATTTTATTTTTTTTTCATTTTGCGGGTTGAAGGCAGCCGATAGGGTAAGTTGAAGTTAATTTACAGTTACGACTAAAGAAAGTCATTCTCAGAAACAATAATTTATAGCAAAATTCTTCAGAAGACAGAATAAATCGCCCAAACAGGGTGCTCTGGAATTAGTGAACAGGACAGTAAGAAATCTACTCGTAGGAATGTTCATCTGTAATTCATGCTATGGATTGATGTAGAAATTTTACTTACTATTTATTGCAAAGCTTCAATCAAAAAGGGAAGGACTTCGTCAGAGCTACTCGTAGGAATGTTCATCTGTAATTTTTGCTATGGATTGATGTAGAAAATTTGCCTACTATAAGTTATTATGAAGTTTTATTATTCAATTATTCAATTTGAAGACGTTTACATTTATACCACTTGGTGAGTGTCACTGCTGGTGGACCAGGAGTCCCCGAGGGCATATGTAGCCAAGTTCGATCAATTTCGGTTGATCGATTCTTCAACGCATTCTAAATTTCTGTTATCAAAATTTCTTGAAATTTCTAAAAAGTGGGTCCTGTAGCATCATATTCCACCCATCCTGCTACGTCTTTCGGTACACTTTTTCGACATAGTAACTTTCATACTTTTTTGGCATATTACATTGTTTAGATTTAGGATCACTGATGAGGGTTATGTACCCGAAACGTGCATGTCTGGTCCACGTTGCTAATTTATCTGTTCTAAAATGATGCTATTCAATTTGAAGACGTTTACATCTATCAGAAAGAAAATGACTGTCAAATCTACTCGTAGGAATGTTCACCTGTAAATTTTTGCTATGAATTAATATAGAAATTTTGCCTACATGTTATCATCAAGCTACAATAACATACTCAAAGATTACTTTGTCAAATCTACTGGTAGGAATGTTCATCTCTAATTTTACTATGAAGTAATGAAGATTTTTTATCTTCTAGTTATTAAAAAGCTACAATTAAATACTCATAAAATGAATCTGTCAAATCTACTGGTAGGAATGTTCATCTGTAATTTTGCCATGAATTAATGAAGATTTTTTATATTCTAGTTATTATAAAGCTACAATAGAATACTCATAAAATGACTCTGTCAAATCTACTGTTATGAATGTTCATCTCTAATTTTGCTATGAAGTAATGAAGATTTTTTATCTTCTAGTTATTATAAAGCTACAATAAAATACTCAGGAAATGAATCCGTCAAATCTACTGGAATGAATGTTCATCTTTAATTTTGCTATGAAGTAATGAAGATTTTTTTTCTTCTAGTTATTATAAAGCTACAATAAAATACTCAGAAAATGACTCTGTCAAATCTACTGGTAGGAATGTTCATCTCTAATTTTACTATGAAGTAATGAAGATTTTTTATCTTCTAGTTATTATAAAGCTACAATAAAATACTCAGAAAATGACTCTGTCAAATCTACTGGTAAGAATGTTCATCTGTAATTTTGCTATGAAGTAAAGAAGATTTTTTATCTTCTAGTTAATATAAAGCTACAATGAAATACTCAGAAAATGACTCTGTCAAATGTACTGGTAAGAATGTTCAGCTGTAATTTTGCCATGAAGGAATGTAGATTTTCTATCTTCTAGTTATTATAAAGCTACAATAAAATACTTAGAAAATGACTCTGTCAAATCTACTGGTAAGAATGTTCATCTGTAATTTTGCTATGAAGTAAAGAAGATTTTTTATCTTCTAGTTAATATAAAGCTACAATGAAATACTCAGAAAATGAATCTGTCAAATCTTCTTGTATGAATGTTCATCTCTAATTTTGCTATGAAGTAATGTAGATTTTTTATCTTCTAGTTATTATAAAGCTACAATAAGCAAGAAAATGTCTGTCAGATCTAGTTGTATGTTCGTCAATTTTTTTGTGCTATGGATTAATGTTGTTTTTAAATGAAGGAATGCTCAGAAATGTTGTATGCTCTTACAAAGGAGAATTTGTGTAATGTTGATGTGAAGAAAATAAAACCTGATTGACTTTGAAATCTTTTCTGTATTGAATTCGATATATAGACAGCAAAACCCAAAAATGGGACTACAAATTCAGTCCCTTTTTATTCTGAGTTGCAATCACTATACATGGTATAGTTTTCGGCGTGACATCAATATCAAGTCATTTTACTGTGAGTAATAAACGTACAATAGAATGCTTACATGCCCACTTTATTCACATTTTCGAAATGAGTTCTTGAGAAATTGTATCCGTATCCCAGCCAGTGATGGTTAATAAAGAGTTACTGACCACATGCCGTTACATTTCGTGGACATTTAAACGACTACATCTAATGATTTTTTTTTAAGTTCGTATACTTTTCTCTCAATTTATTTTCTATATACGAACAGCAAATTTAATTGTAATGAATCATTTTGTATTTGTCCGATAACTTTTAGCTAAGCTATGTCCTGTGGATTTTTGGTCTCATTCGTGAACTCTGCTAAGTGAAGGGCTCCTTTATTATTAGTGGGGGCGGGGGGGGGGTCTAAAAAAAACTGACTTTTTAGCTCGCCGGGACGAACAAGTCCGGAGAGCTAATGCCACAATGCCATACGCTCCTGCATACGCTAGGGGTCGTTGTCGTCATGGTCCGCCGTAGACAAAATTTTAACCTGAGCTATATGGGATATGGCTTTGACCTATAACCTAGTGACCTTGGACTTTGACCTACTTTTCAAAAACTGTAACCTGGGCTATATATCTCTTGAACTATACGGAATATGGCTATGATATTTCACATGTAGATACTTTGTGACGAGACCTTTCATTTGAGATCATGACCTTTGACCTAGTGACCTTGACCTTGGAATTTGACCTACTTTTAAAAAACATTATCCTGGGCTATATCTCTTGAGCTATAAGCATATGATAAGGGATAGGGCTTTGATATTTCACATGTAGATACCTTGTGACGAGACGTTTCATTTGAGACCATGACCTTTAACCTAGTGACCTTGTTCTTGGACTTTGACCTACTTTTCAAAATCTTAAGCCGGGTTTTACCACTTCTACTATAAAGGGTAGGTCTTTGATATTTCACATGTAGGTACTATGTGATGGGACCTTTCATTTGAGACCATGTCCATTGACCTAATGACCTTGATCTGGGACTTTGACCTACTTTTGAAAAAATTATATTTATTTTTCATGCAGATACTTACTAATACAAGGGCGTAGGAGAAGGGGGCAGCGGGGTGTGGGGGGCACAACCATGTTTGTGCCCCCTTCCCCCCCCCCCCCCCCCCCCCCCACTTTAATCACAAAATTTTATGATGCATTAACGTTGTTTGAAATAGCAACATTTTGTACCATAAATCTACAATTTTTCGGTCAATTTTGAATTTTTTTCTTTTGCTCGCTACCGCTCGCCAGTTATTTATAGACTTTCTGAATAATTTAGCTATATATATATACATATTCATGAAGACATTTAACTCAAACTATATGGAATATTATCACATGTACTTGTCAATGATAGAGGGTATAGTAAGCACTTATTTTGCTAAAAAAATTTATTCATGTACTTAAATTTTAGAATTGCACCAGAAACGTTAAAATTTGTGCATACAGAACATGCATGAAACCCCCATATTTCTTTAATCTCTTCCTCTCCCCCCCCCCCCCCCCCCCCCCCCGCTACGGCGAGCTATGTAATCTTTGATTACCCTATGTTTAATCGAATGGTTGCTTCCTTTAGGGATGTAGAATGATATTTACTTTAAAGGGTACGAACACTGAGTTGGAACCGCGTTCTAGAACCTGCTGTTTTTATAGCTGTACTGCTCAAAGATAAGTCACTGAACATTGAGATTTCATTACCCTTCGTACGTCTGTCTTGTGTGTATAACTCACATAGTTGTGCACATTGTATTTTGTCAAGCCCTTGGTTCTGAATTCATTTCAGTGAAAATTGAGGAGCTCTGTCCGCACAGCTCACTTCAGAAATAGGAAAATTGAATTTTTTTTTTTTTTTTTTTTTTGCGGGCATATTTTCCGATTGAAATCTATAAGAAAGTAAAAGAAAGTAAAAGAAACTATTTTTAGATGGGAATATTTCTAGTTCAATTTTAGCTTGACGTCCCTATCTAAAACTATTTTCTTTCACCGTGAGCATTGTATTGGTCGTACAGACATATATGAGGGGGTGGACAGGGTGAAAGGGAGGCGGGCGGAAGAGGGGAGGGAGGAGAGATAGAGGGAGGGAAGGGGGAAATGGGAGGGAGGGGCGGGAGGATGGAGAATAGGGGAGGTAGGTGAAAGAAGAAAAGGACGGGGGAGGAAGGTGGGAGGGGGAGGTAAGGGGTGGGAGGGGAGGAGAGAAGTACCCCCTGTCCGCCCCCCCCCCTATATCATACACCGTTAGTTATGAGAATTCGATATCTATCCCCCTATATTAATTTTAATCACAAAAATTGCCGACTAAGTATAGATAACTTCAATTCTTAATACATTCTTAACAAAGTAGCCCTTGTAGCTAGACTGCACCAATGGCACTGCTCCTCGTTCTCGACCTCATACCATCTTCAGGCTCTTGGAACTCCCATGATTTTCAGTTTTTTCACAGAGATCGTATCAAAAGTATGTTCCTACGATGATCTTTTAAATGCAGGGTATATATTGTAATCCTGAATTCTTAAACAAAACGACAAACATCCCCTTGTTGACTGGACAAAGTAGGTCATTTATATCTTCCCGCGAAGCCATCTTTTCGTTCGTTCTATTTTGCCACCCCTGGGTAGTTATGCGCATGCGTGGAAACTACACCGAAAAGGCCTTCTTCCTTACTTCCATTCTTACTAAGTTATGTGATATATATTACAGGAAGCTAATTGTATTCATCCAAAATCAGTTAGAATGAAGCGAAAAAAAAAGAGGTGAAAGTAAGGGCCTATTTAGTATGTTTTTGACCATTTTCAATCTTAAATATTACAAAATGCACCAACAACAGACCAGTGATTTTCATCAAAGGAAATATATGTTTATTGAAAAATAAAATGAACGAAAAGTTGGAGTGGGCTATTTAAGAGTTTTACCTTCATTCTGTCGTCAAAAACCGTTGCTATGGCAATATTAGACAAGTTTGCTTGTTTCATATTATCTTTGAAATTGAATTCATTCTTCTTTAGAGTTACGTATGATTGTCAAAATGTATGCATGGATAGATATGACCTTTGACCTAATAACAATTAAAATGTTCAAGGTCATTGACTTTATGTTCAAGGGCATTTCTACTTTGGGACTCAAATCATGCAAGAAATATTGAATTTTTTCAATTTTTTTTTCTATCAATTTTAATGAAAGTCTATTTGAATATTCTCATAGGTCATATTTATCATAAAAAATCATGCATATAAGAAAGGAAAATCTTAGAATTTACTGAACTGTAATGATTTAATTGGACATTTTTTCTGTCAAAAAAAAACAAGAAAATACGGATTTCCTTCCTTTGTTATCAAAATGCTCACCAAGAATTAAGAAATTCAAAGATGTGAAGAAACTTTATCAATAGTTCTAGGAATTAGTCTTATATTGATTATTTTATGGCATATGACTGTTAAATTCAAAATCTCAAGGTTTCTAAAATATTGACACCTTCATTTTATGAAAAATCAGGATTTTTCGCCAAATCTGGTGACTTAAATTTAAATGACCTTTGAAATGCAATGGATGACCTTGAAATATTTTCAATGTCATCGTTATATAAAAATGTCTCTGATAGATGTATACATGAACTTCTGTCCTAATATCATACGAGGATAGCTTGATAGGGATTGTGTTTAAATTCATCGTATCGACACATTTCAGCTGATTGTTGCCATAGCAACTAAATTTGATCATACTTTGCATATAAAAGGACAAATTAGCCCAATCAAATGTTTATATTAATGCATAGTTCAAAGATGATACTAATTGGATAACTAGAATTTGGATTTCAAAAACTGGTGCTTTTATGAAATAAGAGTAAAAACATACAAAAAAGGGTCTTTAAGTGCCCAAAACAGAGCCTTTCGATACCCTGTTTTAATCTTGTATACAAAGGGCATCCGAGATTAATGTAAAAAAGAACTTTACAAATATGTATAATAATAAGGATTGAAAGAAAATAAAGTGATTTCAAATGAACATGTTGCCATGGTAACGCGGCCTACCAATGTGCCTCGTCCTACAGTATAATTTTTCCCGAGTTTTGAAACTTCAGACACGGTTACTATGGCAACGACAACCTTTTTGAACAAAAGCTGTAGTTCATTTACAATCTAGTACTTCATATTGACTTTCCATACCAAAATTCTCAAAAATCCATGACATACCGTGCCAACATGTCTTGGAATTCTTTGGTTCTTACAAATAATTATTGCTGTTAAGTATTGACATTTCTATTCGCATCATAATTATCACTCCCTTACCATGTATGCTAATATTTTTTAGGCCAAACCATTTTCCTGTCAAAGGTCAGGGTCACGATGGGCAATAATATAAAAACCATGTGGACACTCTGAAGGCCACATTTGCTTTATATCTGCATACTTTTGATGTAAGTAGCTAATGGTGAAGGGACGACACCCACTGATTTTTAAAAGGACAAAGATCAATGTCATAAGAAATGATATTAGAAAAAATCATGTTCATATTCAGCTGATTAGATAAAATAAATATCATAATTTTCATGCCACGCGAGATGATACGCTTTGCGTGTGTTAGGTTTTCATCATTATCATTATTTTTGTTTTATTATTTTTGTTTGATAGGTATGTTGCTTTTTAAAACAACACATTACGCGTAACAGAAATAATGATAAAAAAAAATGGTGCGACCTTAAACAGAAAAAAATGATGATGTCATTGTTTAGTCAGATTTCTGCAAAATAATTAGAGCATTAGCAGAGGTGTGGTGCCAGCCAGGCAAGGGACCCTTGTTCGAGAATGGACGACTATACGTATTATAAGAGCTGTTCGAATAAGCGACGTAAACATACCAACGAACTTCGTACTACGTATAGGTACGTAAAGGAACAAAATAAGGGGTGGTCTCAAAAACACATTATAAACTAATGGTACAAAATATCGTACTATAATTCATCAAAAGGGTAAATCTAGCAGCATTATTAGCGAACTTGGCGTAAAATTTTCTGTCCTAGATAATCAACTACTGATATTCCAAGCTTTTGATGAAAAGGCCAGCGGTTTTTTTTTTTTCAGTACTTTCTGTCATTCTCCGCAAGATAATTTCTGTTAAGCAAGGAGACTTACCCCAGAAACCCCCATCCTAGGTCCACTTTGATGTTCCTAGAAACCCCTTTCTCCAAGTGAAATCCAGTGGCGGATCTAGGATTTCAGAAAAGGGGGGCCCAAGGTTTCAGCTTGAAGAAATTTGTTACAGAAAAACTGAAAAGCAAAAACAAAAACAAAAACAAAAAAACAAAAAAAAAAGAAAAGGGTCAGAGACGAAAAATGTGAATCTCAAGACTGCTGATCTAATTAAGAAGGGGGGAGGGAGGTCATTCCAACTGCATGTATAAGATAAAGAGTTTCTTGATATATTTACTTTAAATTTTAAGATATGAAGTTTTGATTTTTTTTTATTCAGTCATCCATACATATTTATATATATACAACTTTAATCTATATTGGCGAGTGGAGCGAGCCGTAAAAATTTTTGAATAGATGGTTACATTTTAACATACGAATACAATCTCTCTCTCATTTTCCATGCTATTTTTTTTTTTTTTGACCAACTGGGGAAGGTTGGGAAGATTTGGGCATTGCAACCCCACTATCCACCTGTCTAACCTGGTTATATGGATATATTGGTAATTATTCAAGTGTTAATTTGATTTTAAATTTTGTATATGTTTATGACATATGAATCCGTTCAAACACGATGACAAAGTGAAGACGAAAAAAACAGACAACTAATGAAAAATTAAGTGCGGCAAGCAAAGCGAGCCGAAAATTTCCCCCAAATTAAAGAGATTAAGCATAAAAAGAGTATTCTGAATCAATAACTTTGGGTGAAAAAGGGGGGGGTCCGGGCCCCCTGGGCCCCCCTCTAAATCCGCCACTGAAATCATCCTATATTCGCCCTTAATCTGTTACAAAATTCCAGATCTTTAATCTATCGGAAGGATAAGTTTCTGTCCTAGATTAGTTTCTCAACTACTGACATTCCAAGCTTTCGTTTAAAAGGCTAAAATTCTATTTCAGTATTTTCTGCAGTCAAAAAAAGATAATTTCTGTTTGGGAGGGAGGGGCGTCCCCCAGAAACCCCTATCCAAGTCCCACTTTGATGAGGCCCCCAGACCCCTTTCCTTTTTTGATATCCCCCCAGTCAAATCCTATAGATATTTTTTCTTGATGTTACAAAATATCAGATCGTCTTTTGTTCCTTTCCTTTTGATCAGACCGAAAAAGGAGAATTTAGAGAAACAGAGAAAACTTGTCTATATAAGGGGGTGTTTTGAAATAAGAAAAGTTATGACAGAGGCGTCATTATCTCATGATGAATATGAATAGTCTAAAAATATTTTGCTGACCTTTTCTTACATTATCGACTCAAAACTGCACACAATAAATTTAAATATTTTCTGTTCAGATATTTCAGTTTTCTGTTCAGATATTTCAGTTTTCAGTTCCCCCTGTTTTTAAAAACAAAATCTGGATCCGCCTATTTGTCTTGTATCTAGTCTGAAGACTGATAAATGAACACGTTCGTTTAAGGAAATCAAAACATATCATAGTACAAGTAGCTTAAAATTAGGAAGAAATAATGCTAAAAAATAGCGTTCCAAAGTAGAATCCACCGGCTTTCACAATCCCCCTTCACAACAACGTCGAAACCACTCTAGCTATGCACCTGACATATGATAAAGAACAATTCATTTTTTTTTGCAGTAAAGAAGCAGAGAAATGCCTTTACAACTTACCATACCCCGCAATCAAAGGTTTAGGGAATTTTGTTTATTTTTGTCTGTCAGTTCGTCTTTGGTTCATCACAACTCTATGAATACAGCTTGATTTATTCTATCGATGCATTGAAGCGAGATATATTCTTTAGCATGTTTAATAATTTACTTTTGTAACCACCCCTTATTTTGTTTCCTTACGTACCAATACGTAGTACGAAGTTCGTTGGTAGTTATACGTCGCTTATTCGAACAGCTCTATATATATCATACATTCTACCACATAAAACCGGGAAGTAAAGTTTTTTGTGTTAACATTCTCAATTCGCTTTAGAAATATTGTCAGCATAAAATATATACCGAATAAACCGAGAGGAAAAGTCCTAAGACTTCAGAAGTGATGTGATGTCAACATAAAAAAATCTACTGTATAAAACCAGAAAGAAAAGTTCTTAGTATTCACATTCTTCCTTCGCTTCAGCCACGACGTCCACATAAAAAATTCTACCGTTTAAAACCGGTAGCAAATTCTAAATTCAAATTCTAAGTGGTATTTTTTTTCATCGCTTCAGGAATGAGATCCATTAAAGAATCTACCGTATAAAACCGTGAAGAAATGTTACAAGTGTTGACATTATCCATTCGCTTCAGAAATGACTTTCAGTGTTTTTGTTATCGCTAGCTCCCTTACCATAAACACAAAAAAATCTTCTTTTTTTGTTTCGGAAAAATTGATTATAAGTAAATTTAATTTCTGAAAAAATGCGTTGATAGAGGTGTAGGGTCAGCTGCAAACGGAACCCTGGGAACATCTAGGACGGACGTCCACATGAAAAAGAATTCTACCGAATAAAGTAAAGTTCTAAGTGCTTCATCCTATCCAAATCTTCAGCTAAATACTTAATCTTCAGCTAAATATATAAACATTCAAACCAAGAATAAATCCTGAGAAATAATGAACAAACAAATATTATGCATTAGTAATAAATTCATGATTTGTCTGTCAGAGTATTGATAAATTAAAGTTCATGATTATATCTAAACTTCTACCAGCGATAGGTTACCAAAAATTCCTTCAGGAGGGAGCTCGATCGGGGATTAGGATTTTATCGTTTCCCTTTTCATCCTACAGGCTACCCCGTAAATCCTACAGGCTACCCCGTACACCCTACAGGCCTACCCGTACATCCTACAGCCTTCCCCGTACATCCTACAGGCTACCCTGTGGATCCTACAGGCCTACCCCGTACATCACACAGGCCTACCCCGTACATTCTACAAGCTACCCCGTGTATCCTGCATGCATACCCCGTGTATTCTACAGGCCTATCCCCGTACTTCCTACAGGCCTACCCCGTACATCCTACAGGCTACCCCGTGTATCCTAAAGGCCTACCCCGTACATCCAACAGGCTACCCCGTACATCATACAGGCCTACCCCGTACATCCTACAGGCCTACCCCGTACATCCTACAGACCTACCCCGTACATCCTACAGGCTACCCTGTGGATCCTACAGGCCTACCCCGTACATCCTACAGGCCTACCCCGTACATCCTACAAGCTACCCCGTGTATCCTGCATGCCTACCCCGTGCATCCTACAGGCCTAACCCCGTACACCCTACAGGCCTACCCCGTACATCCTACAGGTTACCCCGTACATCCTACAGGCTACCCCTTACATCATACAGACCTACCCCGTATATCCTACAGGCCTACCCCGTACATCCCACAGACGTACCCCGTACATCCTACAGCCTACCCCGTACATCCTACAGGCCTACCCCGTACATCATACAGACTACCCTGTGCATCCTACGGGCCTACCCCGTACATCATACAGGCCTACCCCGTACATCCTAAAGGCTACCCCGTACATCCTACAGGCCTACCCCGTACATCCTACAGGCCTACCCCGTACATCCTACAGGTTACCCCGTGTATCCTGCATGCCTACCCCGTGCATCCTACAGGCCTAACCCCGTACACCCTACAGGCCTACCCCGTACATCCTACAGGTTACCCCGTACATCCTACAGGCTACCCCTTACATCATACAGACCTACCCCGTATATCCTACAGGCCTACCCCGTACATCCCACAGACGTACCCCGTACATCCTACAGCCTACCCCGTACATCCTACAGGCCTACCCCGTACATCATACAGACTACCCTGTGCATCCTACGGGCCTACCCCGTACATCATACAGGCCTACCCCGTACATCCTAAAGGCTACCCCGTACATCCTACAGGCATACACCGTACATCCTACAGGCCTACCCCGTACATCCTACAGGCCTACCCCTGTAATGAACAAACAACTATTATGCATTAGTAATTAATTCATGATTTGTCTTTCAGAGTATTGATAAATTAAATTTCCTTGTTTTATCTAAACTTCTACCAGCGATAGGTTACCAAAAATTCCTTCAGGAGGAAGCTCGATCGGGGATTAGGATTTTATCGTATCCCTTTCCATCATACAGGCCTACCCCGTACATCCAACAGACCTACCCCGTACATCCTACAGGCTACCCCGTGTATCCTACAGGCCTACAACGTGTATCCTACATGCCTACCCCGTACATCCAACAGGCCTACCCCGTACATAATACAGGTCTACCCCGTACATCCAACAGGCCTACCCCGTATATCCTACAGGCCTACCCCGTACATCCTACATACCTACCCCGTACATCCTACAGGCTACCCCGTGTATCCTACAGGCCTACCCCGTACATCCAACAAGCTACCCCGTACATCCTACAGGCCTACCCCGTACATCCAACAGACCTACCCCGTACATCCTACAGGCTACCCCGTGTATCCTACAGGCCTACCCCGTACATCCAACAGGCCTACCCCGTACATCCTACAGGCCTACCCCGTACATCCTACAGGCCTACCCCGTGTATCCTACAGGCCTACCCCGTACATCCAAGAGGCTACCCCGTACATCATACAGGCCTACCTCGTACATCCTACAGGCCTACCCCGTACATCCTACATACATACCCCGTACATCCTACAAGCTACCCCGTGTATCCTGCATGCCTACCCCGTGCATCCTACAGGCCTATCCCCGTACATCCTACAGGCCTACCCCGTACATCCTACAGGTTACCCCGTGTATCCTACAGGCCTACCCCGTACATCCTACAGGCTACCCCGTGTATCCTACAGGCCTACCCCGTATATCCAACAAGCAACCCCGTACATCCTACAGGCCTACCCCGTACATCCAACAGACCTACCCCGTGTATCCTACAGGCTACCCCGTGTATCCTACAGGCCTACCCCGTGTATCCTACAGGCCTACCCCGTACATCCAACAGGCCTACCCCGTACATCCTACAGGCCTACCCCGTACATCCCACAGACGTACCTCGTACATCCTACAGCCTACCCCGTACATCCTACAGGCCTACCCCGTACATCATACAGACTACCCTGTGCATCCTACGGGCCTACCCCGTACATCATACAGGCCTACCCCGTACATCCTAAAGGCTACCCCGTACATCCTACAGGCATACACCGTACATCCTACAGGCCTACCCCGTACATCCTACAGGCCTACCCCTGTAATGAACAAACAACTATTATGCATTAGTAATTAATTCATGATTTGTCTTTCAGAGTATTGATAAATTTAATTTCCTTATTTTATCTAAACTTCTACCAGCGATTGATTACCAAAAATTCCTTCAGGAGGAAGCTCGATCGGGGATTAGGATTTTATCGTATCCCTTTCCATCATACAGGCCTACCCCGTACATCCAACAGACCTACCCCGTACATCCTACAGGTTACCCCGTACATCCAACAGGCCTACCCCGTATATCCTACATGCCTACCCCGTACATCATACAGGCCTACCCCGTACATCAACCAGGCCTACCCCGTGTATTCTACAGGCCTACCCCGTATATCCTACAGGCCTACCCCGTACATCCAACAGACCTACCCCGTACATCCTACAGGCTACCTCGTGTATCCTACAGGCCTACCCCGTGTATCCTACAGGCCTACCCCGTACATCCAACAGGCCTACCCCGTACATCCTACAGGCCTACCCCGTGTATCCTACAGGCCTACCCCGTACATCCAAGAGGCTACCCCGTACATCATACAGGCCTACCTCGTACATCCTACAGGCCTACCCCGTACATCCTACATACCTACCCCGTACATCCTACATGCTACCCTGTGGATCCTACAGGCCTACCCCGTACATCCTAGACAAGACAAGACAAGACAATGTTTATTTACTAGCTCAGGTGCTACAAGAGCAATGGATAATACAATTGCAGCAAACGTTAAGGCAAACAAAAAGTAAATATTACAACATAATGTATAGAATAGAAAAAAAAACATCACAAAGACATCTATAGGCCTACCCCGTACATCCTACAAGCTACCCCATGCATCCTGCATGCCTACCCCGTGCATCATACGGGCCTATCCCCGTACACCCTACAGGCCTACCCCGTACATCCAACAGGCCTACCCCGTGTATCCTACAGGCCTACCATGTAGGCCTGTAATCCTACAGGCCTACCATGTAGGCCTGTAGGATTACAGGCTACCCCGTACACCATACAGGCCTACCCCGTATATCCTACAGGCCTACCCCGTACATCCCACAGACGTACCCGTAAACATCCTACAGCCTACCCCATACATCCTACAGGCTACCCTGTGCATCCTACGGGCCTATCCCGTACATCCTACAGGCCTACCCCGTACATCCTACAGGCTACACTGTGCATCCTACGGGCCTATCCCGTACATCATACAGGCCTACCCCGTATATCCTATAGGCCTACCCCGTACATCCCACAGACGTACCCGTATACATCCTACAGCCTACCCCATACATCCTACAGGCTACCCTGTGCATCCTACGGGCCTATCATGTACATCATACAGGCCTACCCCGAATATCCTACAGGCCTACCCCGTACATCCCACAGACGTACCCGTATACATCCTACAGCCTACCCCATACATCCTACAGACTACCCTGTGCATCATACGGGCCTATCCCGTACATCCTACAGACGTACCCCGTACATCCTACAGGCTAACCCGTACATCATGCAGGCATAAACCGTACATCCTACAGGCCTACCCCGTACATCCTACAGGCATAAACCGTACATCCTACAGGCCTACCCCGTACATCCTACAGGCCTACCCCGTGCATCATACAGGCCTACCCCGTACATCCTACAGACGTACTCCGTACATCCTACAGACGTACTCCGTACATCCTACAGACGTACTCCGTACATCCTACAGGCCTAACCCGTGCATCCTACAGGCCTAACCCGTGCATCTTACATAATTCTACAGGCCTACCCCGTACCATAACAATTAATAGATCCGCTCTGTTCCAACTACGACTCGTTCAGCAGATTGACCACAATCTACTACAGTATTATGGGGATATAAAACTGCCATCTCTTACAGGGAATGTATTGATTACGAAGGAAGCATCACACATTTGTTCATTTATTCATAAATATATACATACTAGCCAATGCAATTCCCATAGATAAACGCTCGCGTGACGTCGTAATACATTTCAACGGTGTAGCTCCGATGAGAAAGGGGGGGGGGGGCTCAAATCAGGAAATATTTGACAAGCAAGAAAAAAAAACCCATAATTATAGACAAATAAATGAATAATTCCTGTAACTGTAACCGAGAGACTGGATAACTTATCCTTTCTTTAAATAAAGATTCTTCACACCTGTCAACTTTGAAGTCTTAAATAGAGGGAGATCTCCCTCTTTGGCACTTGAAAAAGAGGGAGATTGTTCGTGAACCAATTTTGCTACATTTTTAATGAATCCCGACATTTTGTGCAAAACCAATTTATAAATAATTTCATTGTGGTGACATTTTAATGCATAAACATTTATAAACTATCAATAGTTTATTGCATCCTATACATCCTTTCTTACATTTTGTCATGCAATTTCTCATGAAATACTATGAATGTCGCTATTCAGAGGGAGTTTCTTAGGTAATTATGCCAAAAGAGGGAGAAAGAGGAATATTGGGCCAAAAAGAGGGAGATTTTGGTCTCCCTCCAGGGAGACATGCCAAAGAGGGGGATGAGGAAAAAAAGAGGAATCTCCCTCCAAAAGAGGGAGAGTTGACACGTCTGTTTTTTTTTTTCAATTTGTCCGTCGAAAAGCAGGTCCCATAACCCATGTAGTCTTTTTTTCATTGGTTGATCCAATTTTGTGAATTTTCATTGGCTGTGGTCAGGGAGCGGATTTTTTAACATGTTGATCTACTGCCACAGACAAAGAAGTTTGACAAAATGGACGATCGACCGAGTACAGAATATTTCTTGATGTTTTCAACAGACCCCGTGCTATCGTAAGTTTCATTACATATATATACTTTAGCTAAAGTTAATTCTACTTTTATACAGCATTAAAATTGCATACTGGTTGTACAAAGAGCAAGTTTTCTATCCCCCCACCCGGTCCCCAAGTTAGTCCGAACACGTTACTTCATTCCGTAACGTTCGAACATGATTTATTATCGACAAGGTTATGCATAAAAGACAATGGAATGACGAATTGAATGTGTACTCGCTGAAGAAAAGGTCAAAGGTTACAATTACAAAAATATTTTGAAGTTTGCTTTTGTTGAAAGTCGAGACCGAATCGAACACGTTCTCAATCACAAAAGATTCAATTTTCACGGGGTTCTCAAAGGTGTAGGTAAAGTATCCAGTTACATGTATGCCATATTGGTTTCATAGGAATTTTTATTACTGTTTTGTTCCATTTTCAACCGTATAACACTGTGGTGCTCAAGATTATTGTTATTTGTATGTAAAAGTTAACAGAGGAAACTCGGGTAGCACCATTGAGAGGCTAGGGGTGTAACAATATATCGATATATAGAGAATAAAATGTCTTAATTTGTGTTTTATTACTGGTATGCAACACACATCAAATGCATTTATCATACATGTAATGCGCGCTGGCATATTTCATGCGATAAATGCACTTGCTGTGTGTCTGCATACCCGTAACAACACAAATTTTGACATTTTATTCTATATATATGCACCATAGTTGTCTGTTTCATTCTTTTTTTTTTGAAATTGCTTTTCTAGGTAAAAGGGTGACGTTAAAATTCATCTGACCGCGGGTTCAGTTTGCAGGTTAATTAGAACGACATCGCGGCATGTTTCTTTAGATCTTATGCATTGTGACATCATGAGTGTTGATACACAAATTGCAGCACAATCCTTTTAACAGTAACATCTCAGCGAATTACATTGCCTGTGCATATATATTGCGAGAAATTTAATAAAGTATGGTATTCATTATCGCAATATATATTGCACCCTTATCAATTGCGGATTCAGGGAGGTGCAGAGGGGGCATCCCCCCCCCCTGGGCATTGGCCCATTTTCGGTAAAAATCGGTAAAAATTCGCCGTTTGACCCTCCCCCTACATAGGGGACGCTGGATACGCCACTGCTTATAGATTATATGAATAAATCATTAAATCAATTAATTCCATGCTGCAAATTTGTCTATTGAATTTGAAGACATTCAACGTTTGAAAACATGCGACAAATGGCCCATATCGATCACAAATGAAAGGAATTCTGACAAAAGCATGCAATCAAAACAATTCAAAAACTTGTGTGTGGTTTTTTTTCAAGCGAATGTGAAATTCTTTTGGAATATGAACAGTATGGACATACATACAAAGATGAACAAGATTTTATATTAAAAAATGAAAAGAAACAACATATAACGCAATACAGCGGTTAAAATATCATGATTCACTAATTTGGTGCATTGTTTCACCCCTACAAGGGGCTAAGGATGACAGCCAGAAAGAACAGAGTAGTTTTTTAGCTCTACTGGTCTAAGACCAGTGGAGCTTATGTGTTACCTATTCTTCTGGCATCAGTCCGTCCGTCCGTCTGTCCATCTGTCCGTTCGTAGAAAATTCTTGTGCTCACAATTTAACTCCTCTGAAACCATAGGAGATAGATAGTTACTTCTTTTTTTAACATCCTACTTGGTATGTGGTCTAGTTGTGCACCTGACATTTGGTTTCAGCCCCTGACCCCAAGGGTCTTAGAAAATGGGGTGGTTATGGAAATCTATGTAATCTTGTGCTCTCAACTCCTCTAATACTATAATTGATAGAGAGTTACAACATCTTTTTGCAATATTTTGGGTCTTTGGTGTAGTTGTGAACCTGATATTTTCTATAAGCCCCTGACCCCTATATCTCTTGAACTAAACAATACCCAATCACTGTCATATTTGGCCGGATTGCGAAGCAAAATCCGTTCTATGAAATGGCGAAGTCTGTCTGTCTGTCTGTCCATCAGTGCGTCAACATTTTGGTTAAAGTGTTGCGTTTAAGTTCGTTGAGAGAAAACTGTTTGGAGGAGCATCTTCAAACTTGACATGGTGATAGACCAAGATGAGACAAATAAAACACAGCAACAAAATTTGACCTAGTGACCTTGACCTTGGAGTTTGACCTACTTTTGAAAAACTTTAACCTTGGCCATAGCTTTTGAATGGTAAGTGATAGGGCTTTCATATTTAACTTGTGTAATTCTTGTGACAAGACATGGATACCAAAAATTTTACCTTGTGACCTTGACCTTGGAGATTTACCTACTTTTAAAAATAATACATCTGGACTATATCTCATGAACTAGAGGCTATGGCTTTGAAATTTCACATGCAGAATCTTTCTGACCAGACCTTTCATTTGATATCGTGAGTTTTGACCTAGTGGCTTTCATATTTAACTTGTGTAATTCTTGTGACAAGACATGGATACCAAAAATTTTACCTTGTGACCTTGACCTTGGAGATTTACCTACTTTTAAAAATAATACATCTGGACTATATCTCATGAACTAGAGGCTATGGCTTTGAAATTTCACATGCAGAATCTTTCTGACCAGACCTTTCATTTGATATCATGAGTTTTGACCTAGTGACCTTGACATTAACCTTTTACCTTTTTTGAACTTTAAGAGGTAGGGTTTTGATATTTCACATATAGATTCCTCATGCCCAGAACTTTCAATTGATAACATACCTTTTGACCTAGCGACCTTGACATTGATCTTTGACCTACTTTTGAATTATAAGAGTTAGGGTTTTGATATTTCACATATAGATTCCTCATGACCAGAATTTTAATTTGATATAATGACTTTTGACCTAGTGACCTTGACATTGACCTTTGACCTACTTTTAAACTATAAGAGGTAGGGTTTTGATATTTCACATGTAGATTCCTCATGACAAGACCTTTCATTTGATATCATGACTTTTGATCAAATGACCTTGACAATGACCTTTGACTTACTTTTAAGTTATAAGAGGGTTTTGATATTTCACATATAGATTCCTTTATTTCCTTATGACGAGATCTTTCATTTGAAGCATGGCAACACTGGGGGATCACTTTGTTTGTTGTTCATTTGTCCGTCTGTCTGTTACATGTTGGGTATCACACTCCATAACTTTTTATTTTACATGTGTATTCCTTTTGACAAAACCTTTCTACACATACCATAATTTTTGACCTAGTGACCTTGAGCTAGATATTTGACCTACTTTAAATATAAGCTATAAGTGATAGGGCTTTGATATTTCACATGTTTTCCTTATGAAAAGATCTTTCTAAACATACCATATGTTTTTACCAAGTGACCTAGACCGAGCTATTTGACCTACTTAAAAAAACCCAACTAATATTAGCTATATCTTTTCATTGGTAAGTGAGAGGGCTGAGATATTTCATATGTTTATTTCTTGTGACAAGACCTTTCTACATATACCATAATTATTGACCTAGTGACCTTGAGCTAGATATTTGACCTACTTTTCAAAAAAGCTAAGATTGGCTATATCTTTTGATTTGTCAGTGATAGGGCTTTTATATTTTACATGTTTATTTCTTGTGACAAGACCTTTCATTTGAGACCATGACCTTTGACCTAGTGACCTTAACCTTGGATGTTGACCTACTTTTCAAAAACTTTTACCTGGGCTATATCTCTTGCATTATAAGGGGCAGGGCTTTGATATTTCACATGTAGATACCTTGTGACGAGATCTTTCATTTGAGATCATGATCTTTGGCCTAGTGACCTTGACATTTGACCTACTTTTCAAAAACTTTAACCTTGGCTATATCTCTTGAACTGTAAGGGGTAGACAGGGGTCTAGAATTTATTTCAAAATCTACTTGCCACGGGCACCTTAAGGCCTAAAATTTATTTGCCCAACTCAAAAATCACTTGCCCCAAGCATGGGTCCTATATTGAAACTTGTTGAATTGTGGCAAGTTTAGTTAATTGAGTGCTTGATTCTTCAGACATTAAAACCCTTTTTATAGAATAAGATAAGAAAGAAATTCTGAATGATAGGAAAAAAGTTCAACAAGTCTATTTGCCAAAAGGCAATTGAACATCTGCTTTGTACTTTCCCGATCTAACTTTTCATTTGGCCCTGGCAAATGAGAATTCTAGACCCCTGGGTAGTGCTTTGATATTTCATATGCAGATATCTTGGGACTAGACCTTTCATTTGAGACCATGACATTTGACCTAGTGACCTTGACCTTAGCCTTAGACATACTTTTCAAAATTTTAAACATGGGGCCAGACATAAAATATTTTATGTTTGCTGTTAACCGACTCTACCCGTTTACCTATGGGTAGGTAGGTAGGGAAAATATTTTATTTTATTTGAAAATAACTTTATAAATACTTAGCCACACAAGACTTCCTACATTCAACATATTAGCATATTGCTTATTTTTAATGTTCTTTGACCTAAAATTAAAAGAAGCTTATTATAGCATACTGAAGCATGGCATTGTGAAGTCTAGAAACTTTATGGTCTATGAGTAGACATGACCTTAAATCTTATTTTCATATTCATCATTGTATGTATTGCGTTGAGACATTTTTAAAATCAGTTTCATTATATACATGTATGATTGTTTCAGTCTGCATGCTGGAAGAATTTAAACTTACTGAATCTCACAGATTGATGGTCAATGAAAGCTCTTTTTATGCCCCCATATTCGAAGATTCAGGGGCATATAGTTTTTGTCCTGTCCGTTTGTCTGTCTGTTTGTCCGCAAAAACTTTAACCTTATACAATTTACTGACAAAATTGCTGACGGGGGCATTCATGTTTCACAAACACATATTTTTTTTCAAATACTAGTAATTACAAAAGTGACAGATAATTGTTATATGCACACTGTCTATTAATTAACAGTCAAAATGAAAACAAAATAAGCTTAAAATGCATCAAAGATGCAAAGTGCCGAGTTGCAAAACTTGAATATAAGTAAAATATACATGATTTGAATATGGTCTCGACAGATGGGAAACATTATTAGCATGTTTCAGGTTGATCCACATTCATATATAATTCAGAAACCATTTTCAATTAACGAGTCCTATACATTTGACCTTTGATCTCTTGACCCCAAAATTAATAGGAAACATTTCTGGCAAGTTACATGATAATAGGTGCAATACAGGCTCAAATTCAGTCGGGAAACCATTTTTAATCATCTTAGTCCTGTGACCTTGACCTTTGACCTTTGAACCCCAAAATTGATAGTGGTCATCCTTGATCCATGGGAAACATTTCTGGCAAGCTTCATGATTATAATTGCAATACAGGCTGAAATATGGTCCGGAAACCACTTTCAATCATCGGAGTCCTGTGACCTTGACCTTTGACCTTTTGACCCCAAAATCAATAGGGGTCATTCTTGATGCATGGGAATCATTATTGGCAAGTTTCATGACTTTAGGTGCAATACAGGCTAAAATATGGCCAGGAAACCATTTCAAATCATCAGAGTCCTGTGACCTTGACCTTTGACCTTTTGACCCCAAAATCAAAAGTGGTCATTTTCTATTCACAGGAAACATTTCTGGCAAGTTACATGATTATAGGTGCAATACAGGCTGAAATATGGTCCGAAAACCAATTTCAATCAACAGAGTCCTGTGACCTTGACCTTTGACCTTTTGACCCCAAAATCAATAGGCCTCATCCTTGATTCAAGGGAAACATTTCTGGCAAGTTTCATGACTTTAGGTGCAATACAGGCTAAAATATGGCCAGGAAACCATTTTCAATCATCAGAGTCCTGTGACCTTGACCTTTGACCTTTTGACCCCAAAATCAAAAGTGGTCATTTTCTATTCACAGGAAACATTTCTGGCAAGTTACATGATTATAGGTGCAATACAGGCTGAAATATGGTCCGAAAACCAATTTCAATCAAAAAAGTCCTGTGACCTTGACCTTTGACCTTTTGACCCCAAAATCAATAGGCATCATCCTTGATTCAAAGGAAACATTTCTGGCAAGTTTCATGATTATAGGTGCAGTACAGGCTGAAATATGGTCCGGAAACCATTTTCAATCATCTGAGTCCTGTGACCTTGACCTTTGACCTTTTGACCCAAAAATCAATAGGCCTCATCCTTGATTCAAGGGAAACATTTCTGGCAAGTTTCATGATTATAGGTGCAATACAGGCTGAAATATGGTCCGGAAACCATTTTCAATCATCTGAGTCCTGTGACCTTGACCTTTGACCTTTTGACCCCAAAATCAATAGGGCTCATCCTTGACTAATGGTGAGTAAGTGTATGAAGTTTCATTGTTATAGCCTCTTTCATAGTTGACTTATAGTCCGGAAACCAATTGTTGACGCCCTCCCGCCCGCCCGCCCGCCCACCCGCCCGCCCAACCGCCCGTCTCACATCAAATTAAGAGCCGAGTTTTGCAACTTGGCTAACAAAGGAGGGGATCTCCAACAACACCAGGTTGTAGCACCCACAGCGAAACCCCAAAACACCCAATGCAAAAACACAAAGCAGACAAGCACAAAGAGACACGCAAGGGACACAGAACGTCGCACAACACAGAAACATCAAACAAAAAGGACTACACATAAACCAACGAGACCAATGGGCAACTGGTGCCGTCTTAGGACGGCCATCTGCAAGTTCACATAAAATGTAGCACTTCCATGCATGACAACATCATTTTTGATATCTTTTTATTTCCTTTCATTTGTTATCTAAAGGCTGTCGATAAGGTTAATCTATTTCTGTACATTGTGACCTTGACCTTTGAGCCCTGACCTTCAAAATCACAAGGTGTACTCGTACATAGTCCTTGACCCATGGGCAACTATCATGTAATTTTGAAGAGCATCGCCTATTGTGAACCTTGAAACCAATGGGCGTCCCCTCCCCCTGCACCATTGGCAACTCGCATGCAAAGTTAAATGAACACCTTATTAAATTGCAATCTCTGGAGTTGATCTATTATAGGTATCGTCCTCTGGCTCTGAACATGATGAAGTCAATGCAAAGATTGAATATTGATTTCCAAAGTAAATTGTGATCTTTAGACTGTCCACAGAGTTTTATCATTACCAATAGTGATCTCGACTTTTGACTCCTGAGGCCACAATTAAAAAATTGTTTGTTTCCCCTCCCCCCGGGTCTGTTTTTTCCAAGTGACTCGGCAGGCGGGTACTTTTTTTTTTTTGCTGCCAGAACTACATGTATCAAATATGTTTAAACTCGTTTGAATCCAAATTGCACATTACTGGACTCCTTACAGCTGCGCAGTCATACTCTGTGTTTCTAATTATAATATGATAAAGACTAAGAGCTGGCAACCACGGCGATTTCTCGCCTCTTACTTCGGGAAAAATCGCCGCCTGCTTTCCGTAAAAAATATCCGTTATGTCTCAATTTCTATCGCTGATTAAGTATGAAATGTCTATTTATTTTATTGAACACGTTCAAAAGAAAATTACGTTGTCCTGTAAAACCTATACTCTATATAAACAGATTGTCCCAAGATACACGATAAATACTTCCGCAACAGTTGCATCAAGTGTTTCAGCCGGCGCAACGGGTCATTTTACGACAACGTCAAATCTGCGAGAATAAAGATGCATTATACATGCACGGATCCAGTATTTTCGGTCAGAGGGGGTCCAAAATTGTAGTAAGTCTACCTATGATGTAGGTATGTTTCGGTGCACATCATGGGGAGGGGCAACGTGTGCACTAAGGATTGATTTTTGAGGGCGGGTATTGTTAGCTTTCCTTTCACATTTATTTTTATGAAGAATTGGTTAGCTAAGCGAGCCTGAAATTGTTTTAGATATGAATAGTAATTTGTCTTGCTTCGATTGAGATGATTATTTATAACAATGAATATTTCACTTCTAGCTTGTATCGGCGAGCAGAGCGAGCCGCAAAAATTTTGATTGATTCACATTTTGTCTATATTTCATGAGAATAAATAGATATAAATAGATAAGTCAATTTCCCAAATAATTTGATATCTTGAAATGACAAAACCTTGAAAAAGATGAGGGAGGTTACATCCTATGAAGTAAGGGACTGTTGAAAATACGAGTTAATGAGACCCAAGATTATTTTAGTATGAAAAAAATGAAAATGATTAAGGAATTTTGCAGAAAAAATAATTGTGCACAGTATTTGTAAATGGCGAGCGAAATTTCAGGTTTCAAAGCCTTTTTATGCATTTTTAGACCCCGTTCACTATTCGAAATGGGTCATTTAGCTGGACCCCATCTCCGAAAATCTCAGGGGGGGGGGGGTCCAGATCCCCGGTCCCATCCTCCCTCTGGATCCGCGCATGCTATAGAACCATTACATTCAATTTTTTTTTACGACTTGTAAATATTCAATATTGAATTTGTATAGATACTGACCACGCGCAACCAAGAATCACGGACTATAAAAAGCCGGTGTTTTCCAGTGCATGATAAAGGTGAAATAAGTTTGTATACTCTGTTCATTGTATGTAAACAGCGAAAGTGAAAAATAATTATACGAACAACATCAAGAACTCATTGTAATATTGAGTCTATTGATAATGTAGTCCGACTTGCAGACCTACGACGGTGTTATCGGTTTTTTCGTCTTCGAAGACGAAAAAAACAGATAACTCCGTCGTACATGTAGGTCTGCAAGTCGGACTATTGATAATGACGTTCACGATGCAAGAAGTTAGCACAGACCGCTGAAAACCGTTAGAGAAACGTAGGTTAATCATAACCGAATACGTACAGTACTATGATCAGGTAGTAGTTTTCTTATTCACTCGATTTTATGCATTTAGATAATATGCCTGAATTTTGGCCCACACTCAGCGGACCCTTCCAAATAAGCGATGGGTCTTTATAGCGTTCAAACGCTGAGTTGATTTACAATTCTATTTGGATAGAATATTGTACTGTAACGTTGAAACTGAAAGTGGACATGGCCGTGATTCGATTTCTGGACCAAAAAAAAAAAAAAAAAAAAAAAATCGGACTTTTTGGCTATAAAAAAATCGGACTCGGCAGTGTTTTTCCTGACCCGGTCGGGGCGAGGGGAAACAAACAATTTTTTAATTATGGCCTGACCTTGAAAATCAATAGGTTAAATCCTCTCGCCACTGTCTAGAAGTGTCCATGTGATTGCACAAACCCACTAGAAGTTGAACGAGGGGAATGTTGGAGGGTACCTGTAAAGTGCGAAACGAAACAAAAACGAAACGAAACGAAACGAAACAAATCGAAACGAAACGAAACAAATCGAAACGAAACGAAACAAATCGAAACGAAACGAAACAGATCGAAACGAAACGAAACAAAACGAAACGAAACAGATCGAAACGAAACGAAACAGATCGAAACGAAACGAAACAAAACATAAAACTTAAAGAAAATGAGAAAAAGAGGAAAAATCGCCGAAAACGAATATTTCAAGACAAGATCTTATTGAAGGGTCAGGGGGTACCACTCTCCTCCTGCCGCCTCCCCCCTCCCGTGGGGGGAGGGGGTCTTGGGCGGTCAATACAAATGTTTAAACTTTAAAGTGTAAATTGGTGCAATAGTGAAGTTATTTGGGTTATTTCCTTTTCTAAACCTTGAAAAAAGAAATAGACCTGTTTAGATGAAAAACTAAGGTGAGCGAAGCGAGCCTGAAGTATTTGAAAAATGAATTGAAAATTGCGGCGAGCGAAGCAATCGGGAAAGATTTTTAAGGTATATATAGATGAATTTCGTGGTAATTTTTAAAATTGAGATTATGTACATGAACGCATAAGAGCAAGATTATTTATATTAAAAGTAATTCCCTAATTTTTTTTTTGGGGCGGGAGGAGGCAAGAAGGGGGCGGGGGGAGAGGAAACGGGGCGAGAGGAGGGACAGATGATTGGGAGGGTAACAGTAACCCCCCCCCCCCCAAAAAAAAAAAATTAGGGAATTACTTTTAATATAAATAATCTTGCTCTTATGCGTTCATGTACATAATCTCAATTTTAAAAATTACCACGAAATTCATCTATATATACCTTAAAAATCTTTCCCGATTGCTTCGCTCGCCGCAATTTTCAATTCATTTTTCAAATACTTCAGGCTCGCTTCGCTCACCTTAGTTTTTCATCTAAACAGGTCTATTTCTTTTTTCAAGGTTTAGAAAAGGAAATAACCCAAATAACTTCACTATTGCACCAATTTACACTTTAAAGTTTAAACATTTGTATTGACCGCCCAAGACCCCCTCCCCCCACGGGAGGGGGGAGGCGGCAGGAGGAGAGTGGTACCCCCTGACCCTTCAATAAGATCTTGTCTTGAAATATTCGTTTTCGGCGATTTTTCCTCTTTTTCTCATTTTCTTTAAGTTTTATGTTTCGTTTCGTTTCGATCTGTTTCGTTTCGTTTCGATCTGTTTCGTTTCGTTTTGTTTCGTTTCGTTTCGATCTGTTTCGTTTCGTTTCGATTTGTTTCGTTTCGTTTCGATTTGTTTCGTTTCGTTTCGATTTGTTTCGTTTCGTTTCGTTTCGTTTTTGTTTCGTTTCGCACTTTACAGGTACCCAATGTTGGAGCATTGTCATTATTATTATTGTCCGTTTGGCTTAACGCACGATATCTAATTTTTCAATTTATGTATTCGTTCAGGAACAGATCCTGAAAACCTATTTTAACTGCTATTCTGCGAGTATGAAGTGGGAGAGTTTAGAGACCCCCCCCCCCCCCCCCAGAAAAAAAAAATTATGGATCATTGAAGCAAACCTTGCAGTCTGGCACTTTTCAAAAACTTTAACCTTGGCTATATCTCTTGAACTATAAGGTGTAGGGCTTTGATATTTTACATGTAGGTACTATGTAATTGGGATTTTCATTTGAGACCATGTCCGATGACCAAGTGACATTGACCTTGGACTTTGACCTACTTTTGGTCTTCATCTCTTGAACTATAAAAGAAAGGATTTTTATCTTTCCAAGACCTATTATTAAAGACAATGACCATTAACTAAGTGACCTAAACCGTTAACCTACTATTTAATATGGATTCTATGTAAAAACCTAAAAAATCAGACATGTTTGGCCACGACATGTCTCAGATTTTGGATATTTTTTGTGTATAAGGTAAATATGATGTCCTCAGAACGAATTGACCTTCATTTTTTTCTCCGACGTTCCGTTGCCATGGTAACCAAGGTTTTGCATAAAAACACCTTTAAACAAGGCATTTTTATGCATCCCGTTACCATGGAAACAAATGTTGAATGTATATGTAATTTTCCGAAAAGATTATTTAAATCCTCTTAGTTGATACAATTTGATTTTTCGATGCTCCCTCTTTCTATGTGTCATGTAAATCTGCTTCAATTTCAAGAAAAATTGCTTCTTCAAAATGAGCCATTTTCGGCCAATTTAGGCCTTATTTTACCTATAATTTACTTACTTTTGACAAGAGTAATAATGCAACCGCACAAGATTTGAAATAAAGTTGATTATTTCCTGAAGAGTATTATCCTAGGACTTCATGGGAATCGAAGGAAATTTATCTAGAAGTGAGATTTTTCTGTTTACATGCCTTTGAAATAGGTTACCATAGCAACATTTGGTACTAAGGTGTAAATACCTGTTGCAAGTAAAAAGCTAATTTCTACAGATGTATGTCTGCTATCGTTACAAAACTTGGTGTGTAGATGTATAAAAGACCATTTGATGCTATCATGACCTTGAGAAAATGTCAAGGTCATTTGCTCAATTTTCAAGGTCATTGAAAAATATTTGCTATTTTCAGGCCAAATTTTGTGGTTTTTCATTAAAAAGAGACATGATTAACAGTAAACAGTATGGAACCTTGGGAAAACAATCAATTATCGATGAAAGTATGATAGATGTTTTATTTGTTGGGATGAGTATCAAAATTATCAAAGTCCATTGAAGACCCCAAAAAATGTCACATATTTTACGAGAAAATTTTAGAAAATCTCAATTTTATGCTCTTTTGAAAGTATGTCATACATAGAAGTGAAATACAATTTAACAAAATTGTGATGAATTCTACTTCTTTTGATCGGTTGTTCAACTGTAAATATTTGAAATCAAAATATCTATTGAAATAAGTTAGAGAAATCAATTTAAATTAATTGGAAATCCTGATTTTTGTCTTGATTTTAGTCTAAAGTTAGAAATGACCTTGAGATTTGGACAGATGACCTTGAAATGATTTGAAGGTCAATTGATAATGATAGATATAATTTGTATACAGGTATGCTATTTCATAATCATAGGACTCAAACATGAGGAAAAACAATGTTTTTAAATATGCGGTATATGGTAATATGGATTCCAAGTTGCTATAGCAACGGCTTTTGATTGGCATTCATGACAAAATGGTGAGTTTCACCATAAATTTTATTTCTTGATTTTTTCCAGCTATAGACATTTATTTTGGCAAGGTGATGTTAAATACCCATAACATTCACCAAATAATTGTTTTCAACCCTCAAAATAATCAAAAACAGGCCAAATATGACCCTAAAATTAGACCTTATTTTTGCTAAATTTTCACATAATTTGACTGAATATCAACAACTACCTGATAACCCCCTCCCTCGAAAAAGTTATTCTTGTTAGAATTGAACTTGCAAAGAAAAGTTTTTGAGTTCATGAAGTAAATTTTGACCATGGTTTCCATGGCAACAGAATGCCACAATATGTCTTATCTCTCATATTTATGGGGGTGTCAAATAGATTGACCCCGTTACCATGGCAACCGTTGTTCAAATATAACAATATGGTTTGTTTTCATTGTTTTTACATTAAGTATGATAATTACAGAAAGTTTCATCAAAATCCATGACATGCCATGGCCAGCTGTTTTAGATTTTTACAGAGAATCCATATTAATTATACTTTGGCTGTATCTTTAGCTATCTGATGGGTTAGACTAATATTAGGTGCATAGTGTTTTCATTACAATGCTTTCTGTATTTTAGAAGTTATTTGAATTTTAGCTCACCTGAGCGAAGAGCTATTGTCATAGCGTGCCGTCCGTCATCGTCGTCGTCCGTCCAGCGTAAACTTTTATCATTTTCGACATCTCCTCTGCAACCGCTTTACAGAATTTCAAGAAACAGGAGGCTGGTACTCAAGATCCTCTACCAAGTTTGTGTTTTTCGTGCTGATCTGTCGACAGTATGGCAGCTGAGGGCTCTGATTGGCTGACACATTTTCGACATCTCCTCTGCAACCGCTGCATGGAATTTCATGAAAACTTACAGGAAGCAAGTACTCAAGGTCTTCTACCAAGTGTGTGTTTTTCATGCGGATCAGTCAACAAATATGGCCGCAGAGGGCTCTGATTGGCTGATACCATTTCGACATCTCCTCTGCAACCACATCACAGAATTTGACAAAACCTTACAGGAAGTCGGTACTCAAAGTCCTCCACAAAGTTTGTGTTTTTCTTGCCGATCGGTCAACAAATATGGCCACTAGGGGCTCTGATGATTGACACATTTTCTACTTCTCCTCTGCAACCGCTGCACAGAATTTGACAAAACATTACAGGAAGCAAGTACTTAAGGTCTTCTACCAAGTTTGTGTTTTTCAGGCCGATCAGTCAACAAATAGGGCCACCAAGGGCTCTGATTGGCTGACACATTTCCGACATCTCCTCATTCCACAAAAACAGTACAGGAAGCAAGTTCTAAAAGTCCTCTACCAAGTTTGTAATCCGATCGGTCAACAAATATGGCCACTAAGGGCTCTAATGGCTGACACATTTTTATGCCCCCGGAATCACAGATTCGGGGGCATATAGTTTTTGGCCTGTCCGTCTGTTTGTCTGTCTGTTTGTCTGTTTGTCCGAAAAAACTTTAACATTGGGAATAACTTTTGAATGGAAGATGATAGAGCTTTCATATTTCACATGTGTATTCCTTGTGACAAGACCTTTCCATTGATACCAAAATTTTTGACCTTGTGACCTTGACCTTGACCTTTGACCTACTTTTCAAAAACTTTAACATTGGGCATAACTTTTGAATGGAAGGTGATACTTTTAGAGCTTTTATATTTCATATGTGTGTTCCTTGTGACAAGACCTTTCCATTGATACCAAAATTGTTGACCTCGTGACCTTGACCTTTGACCTACTTTTCAAAAACTTTAACATTGGGCATAACTTTTGAATGGTAAGTGATGGGGCTTTCATATTTCACAAGTGTGTTTCTTGCGACAAGATCTTTCCATTGATACCAAAAGTTTTGACCATGTGACCTTGACCTTGACCTTTGACCTACTTTTCAAAAACTTAAACATTGGATATAACTTTTGAATGGTGAGTGATAGGGCTTTCATATTTCACATCTGTGTTCCTTGCAACAAGACCTTTCCATTGATACCAAAAGTTTTGACCTCGTAACCTTGACCTTGACCTTTGACCTACTTTTCAAAAACTTTAACATTGGGCATAACTTTTTAATGGTAAGTGATAGGACTCTCATATTTCACATGTGTATTCCTTGTGACAAGACCTTTCCATTGATACCAAAATTGTTGAACTTGGCCTTTCACATACTTAACAGAAAATGAAGTTTATACTAACAATGATGCCACCGGGGGCATTCGTGTTTCACAAACACAGGCTTGATTGACTTCTCCTCTGCAACTGCTGCACAGAATTTGACAAAACCTTACAGGAAGCAAGTACTCATGGTCCTCTACCAAGTTTGTATTTTTCAGGCCGATCAGTCAACAAATATGGCCACCAAGGGCTCTGATTGGCTGACACATTTTCGACATCTCCCCTGCAACCGCTCTACGGAATTTCATGAAACCTTACAGGAAGCAAGTACTCATGGTCCTCTACCATGTTTGTGTTTTTATTGCCGATCGGTCAACAAATATGGCCGCCAAGGGCTCTGATTTGCTGACACATTTTCAACATCTCCTCTGCAAACGCTGCACAGAATTTCATGAAACCTTATAAGAAGCAAATACTAAAGGTCCTCTACCAAGGTTGTGTTTTTTCATGCCGACCGTTCAAAAATATGGTCGCCCATGGTTCTGATTGGATGACACATTTTTGACATCTTCTCTGATACTGCTACACTGAATTTAACGAAAACTTACTGGAAATAAATACTCAAGGTCCTCTATCAAATTGTCCGCTATCATTCTTTTGTTTGCAACTCAGGTGAGCGATTTGGCCCAATTGCATGGGCATCTTTTTAAGGAAATTAAACATGCTAACCCTGTCTTGGCTATATCTCTTGAATCTTTCTCACAATTTTTTTTCATATTTTAATATGATGTTTTTCAGGACCAAATGTTTCTCATTACATTTTCCAAAGGTCACTTTGTACTTTGTAAATGATAATCATGTCCAGACTGAAATTGTATACATATGCTAATCATGTCCAGGCTATATGTTTTGAACACTGTATCCAATCACTAATTCAGTTTGTTGTTTCTAATGATCCATAGGTTTCAGTTCACCTATATACAAGGTGATGTGACCAAAGTCAAGTTTACTCAATATGCTTATAACGAAATTGTATACGCTAATCATGTTCGGACTAAACCTCTTTAACAATATAATGTAACACTTTCATGTTATAGTTTGGTGTTGCTCATGACTCAAAGGTTTCATATCATCTTGGCCCAAGGTCATGTGCCTGAGGTCAGAAGTAAAATAACCTAGAGGCAAGTGGGGGGGGGGAGTTGATTTTTATCTGATTAGCTCGCCGGGACGAAAAAGTCCAGAGAGCTAATGCCATACTCTTGGCGTCGTCGTTGTCGTTGTCGTCGTCCGTAGACAAAACTTTATTACCTGGGCTATATCTCTTGAACTATAAGGGGTAGGACTTTGACATTTCACGATGTAGATACCTTGTTACGAGACCTTTCATTTGAGACCATGACCTTTGACTTCTTGACCTTGGTCTTTGACCATCTTTTCTAAAACTTTAACCTGGTTTCTGACAAAAACCTGTATAGGCGAGCTATGTAATCTTTGATTACCCTATGTTTTATACCTCCAGCGAACAAAGTTTGGGGGTATATAGGAATCACCCTGATTGCTCCTTTGTCCGTCCATCCTTGAAGTTCTGTTTATCAAACTTTGTCCAGAGCATAAACCCTGTACATCGATTTCAATAATATTTCATAGAAATATTCCTTGGGAGCTAAGGATGTGTCATGACCTTAAAACAAGGTCATACTGTAAAACAAGAATATTTAGCACATCATATTTTAGCGCCATGAGGGATGAAAACCTTTTTGCGCAAACTTAATTTAGCTAGTGCATTGAAACCATCTGGTCTATAAAATCAGCGTACAGTGACTCTAGGACTTTGTTGTTGCTTATGACTCGAAGGTTTTACATCACCTTGACCCAAGGTCATGTGACCAAGGTCAAGGTCACTTAGTGCATTTTTAATGAAGTTATGAATACATTCCTGTCCGGGCTATATCTCTTGAACCGTTAGCCCGATTACTTTTATATTTTAGTATGTTGTTGCTTATGACCCGAAGGTTACACATCACCTTGACCAAAGGTCATGTGACTAAGGTCAAGGTCACTTAGTGCATTTTTAATGAAATTATGAATACATTTTGTACAGGCTATATCTCTTAAATCGTTTGCCCGATCACTTTCACATTTAAGTATGTTGTTGACCTGAAGGTTTCACATCACCTTAACCCTAGGTCATGTGACCAAGGTCAAGGTCACATACTACATTTTTAATAAAATTCAGGGTTTTTTTAGGGTCTGTAGGGGGCCGAAATTTGGCCCCATCCCCAACGCCAAAAAGTGGTACTTATTCCCAATTTTAGACCTAAAAATTCCTAATTTAATCTTTTCTCCAAAACGAGAAATTCATTTCCAATTTAAGTATCATTAACTGAAAGGAAAGCGAAAGTAGAACAAACATACTGTGTTAGGAGGGATTCAAAATATTGACAATTGATTTGATAAGGGATATATCTATCATGAATAGATCTTTTTGTTGTTTGAAAGGATCCCGGACCTTAAGGAAAGGCTATAATAATCGGATTTTTGAATTTTCAAAATTTACTGAAATAATCATATAAATTGTTTGATCTATGTCTGAACAATAAATTTCATGTTCCTTTCTGCTAGAATATAACCCTAAGCGCTTGCAAAATTTACTAAAACACACCCACCCTTCGTGAGCTTTGGTTGAAAGGTGCACAAAAAACTCAGGTTGTTATGATAAATTTCACCTTAATTAGGTATAAGCGCAAAATAGAATGGCTAATTCAGACAAACTAGTGAAAGATAGATATACAACAAATTCACCTTCAAAAGGAATTAGCCATTCTTTTTTGCGCTCATGTTGAAATAAGAGAAAATCAGAGAAAAAAATACAGTGCACAAAGTACAAATTAGCATGTAAAACGCCTTTTACATATATCGATCTATATATCTGCATTGATTTTTACCTGAGCGAGGGCGGTTTATCCGGATATTTCGGCTACCCCTCTTAACTGTATAGACGTTACATGAATTGTGAAGAGATTACAAACGAAATTTTCATAATTATTCTTACTCATAAAATGTTAAATTTTCTTCTGGTGTAAAAAGGGACACTAAATCTTTATAATCAATCGATATATAGATGATCCAAAAAGGGGCCTTAAGGTCCGAGATCCTTTATTTCCCAATTTAGGTTGAAATGTTGCAAAATTCCCAATTTCATCGGCCCAGGCCTCTGACATCAGGGGCTAGAAAAAACCCTGAAATTGTACATGCATTCCTGTCCAGGCAATATCTCTTGAACCATTTCCCGAATCACTTTCATATTGTAGTATGTTGTTTCTTATGACCCTAAGGTTACACATCACCTTGACCCAAGGTCATGTGAGCAAGGTCAAGGTCACTTAGTGCATTTTTAATGAAATTATGCATACATTCCTGTCCGGGCTATATCTCTTGAACCGTTTACCCGATCACTTTCTTATTAGTCCCCTACCGGCTTGCCGGAGGGGACTTATAGTTTCCACCCCGTTTGTCTGTCCGTCTGTCTGTCACACTTTAGTTTTCCAGACTTTTTTTCGCTGTTGTTGCAGATATTGATCTCATTTTTGGTATGTCAGTTTATCTCAATGTGATACAGATCAAGATCGAGTTGGGTTCCGATAGACCTATTTTTACAAGAGTAATGGCCCCTGGACTTAGCAAATTGCATGAAATTCTCAGTTTTCCAGACTTTTTTTCGCTGTCGTTGCAGGTATTGATCTCACTATTGGTATGTGAGTTTATCTCAATGTGATACAGGTCAAATCCGAGTTTGGTTCCGATAAACCTATTTCTTCAAGAGTTATGGCCCCTGGACTTTGCAAATTTCATGAAAATCTCAGTTTTCCAGACTTTTTTTCGCTGTCGTTGCAGATATTGATCTCATTTTTAGCTCGACTGCACTTTAGTGCAAAAGAGCTATTGCAATACCCCCGGCGTCGGCGTCGGCGTCGTCCGAACTAGATGATAAGGTAAATGTTAAGATTACACATTTACCTTTCCTATATTCATATTCTGTTGGTTTTTTTTGTTGCAAATGTTTAAGTATTATTAATACATCATTTAATATATCCAGATGAGGATATAGCCCCTGGGGTTGGGATTTTTAAAATCATTTCAAATGATAAGGCAAATGTTGAGATGATAAGGTAAATGTTAAGATAGCAATAAAGTCTTTAAAAGCCAATATTGAGCAAAGAATAAGTGCTACATGTACCAAACTTACATATTGGATGTATCTTTGATCAAACTTTCAAAAAATGACCTTGACCTACTTTTTTCCGCTTGAATGATTTTGGATGTACTGATACTTTAGAATACTGTTGCTCAGGATTGGACGGTTTCTTAATAATCTTATCATCTTAATCATGTGCCCAAGGTCAAGATCATTTAGTTCTTTTTAATGAAATTGTACGTACTTATCTTGTCTTGGTTATATCTCCTGAACCCTTCTTGCAATTGTTTTCATATTTTAGTATGTTGTTTATCAGGACTAAATGTTTCTTATCACATTGTCCCAAGGTCACATGATTAAGGTCACTTCTTACTTTGGTAATGAAATTGTATATGCTAATCATGTTTGGGCTTAACCTCAAACAATAGAATGAATGACTTTCATGTTTTAGTATGATGTTGCCCATGAGTCAAAGGTTTCACATCATCTTAGAACAAGGTCAAAGTAACTTAGAGGGAGGGGGGAGACATCTGTTTTTTTTCTGAAAAACATTTGATTTAATTAGATAATTTGATTAATGCAGGGGTAGACGTTGTTTGGATGTGCAGCGTTACTGACATCAGGCGAGCACGATCGATTCTCAAGCCGATTTTAAAGGTAATGGTGCTATGCATTGTCAAAATCAAAATAAATTGATTCAATAATCCTTGTATATCTTGGAAAAAAAACTTGTATATTTGGAAAAAAAATAGTTTATATCTGGGAAAAAAATAAACAAATAGACCCCCCCCCTTCCCCCCCAAAAAAACAAAATCTAAAATCGTACGCGAAATTTTCCGATTTTAATGACAAAATCGTGTAATCCGAGGCATTTTTAAAAATCTTTTTACATTCCCCATATTTTGATTTTTATTAGATTTAATCGGACTTCACAGATTTTTCACTGGTATAGAAGAGCGATTTAGGGTCTGTGGTGTAAATATTTTTTTTCCTAAGAATGTTACTTGCATTTTTTTTTTGCGCCAAAGTTCTCCGTTTGTAGGTTTGCCAAACCATGACACGACGCGTTCATGGGACAGAGGGTACAGATTTGCTTGACATTTTTTCAAAATCTTCTCGGGACCCCTTTCCAGTGGGAGGGAAATAATCTTCCATTATACCCTCCCGACATAGACCCCTCAGGCCTTGCGAGTCATTCAACAAAAAGTGTATCATTATCATATGCAACACCTCCCCCACCCATTTGACGATTGAGGCCAAAGGGCGGATTTAGGGGGGTTTCGGAACCCCCCCCCCCCCATTTCCGTTTATTTAGCTCACTTGAGCGTCAAAGCGCGGCGTCCGTCGTCCTTCGTCTGTCTTCCGTCGTCTGTCGTCCGTCGTCTGTTATTAACTTTTTAACATTTTTGACTTCTCCTCTGAAACGGCTGCATAGAATCTCGAGAAACTTCACAGGATGCAAGAACTCAATGTTCTCTACCAAGTTTGTGTTTTTCGTGCCAATCCAAAATCCAAGATTGCCGTCACAGGCTCTGATTGGCTGACGCATTTTCAACTTCTCTGAAACCGCTGCACAGAATTTCATGAAACTTCACAGGAAGCAAGTACTCAATGTCCTCTACTAAGTTTATGTTTTCGAGCGGATCAGAAATCCAAGATGGCTGCCATAAGCTCTGATTGGCTTACGCATTTTGGACTTCTCCTCTGAAAACCCTGCACAGAATTTCATGTAACTTCACAGGAAGCAAGTACTCAATGCCCTTTACCAAGTTTGTGTATGTATTGGATATACGCCGAAAACAATTCATTCTTAAAGATATTGGACAGTTTTTGGCCCTGCGGGCCTCAAACTGTCCAATATCTTTAAGAATGAATTGTTTTCGGCGTATATCGTACTTAAAACATAGATCACTATTTAAAGTGGCATGACCTTTGATTTTGTTCTTATTATGTTAATTGTCTTTACTGTAACGAAATGTAATCACTCCAGGTTCTTTCATGCTTGTTTATATAAGAAGATAACGGAGATGAAATTTTCAATTAAAAAAAAAACGTTGTGAAAAATTACGGAGCAGATTCCGTAAACCAAGACGAAATTGAATGCAATTTTTGGGGAAAAAATAAACGGGAATACTTTGTGTGATTACGATTTAGTTGAAGCTTCTTTGGATATATCGAATAAAAGGGCGTGTCTCTAAAAGTGTTTTCCGGACAAGCAAGAAATAATATAGTGCCTTTAAATACCGAAAAGAAATCAATGGGAACGTTCAACTTACTATGTGCAAGGTTTAATGAAAGAAACAATTCAGGAAGATATTTTTTTGAAGGAGTCTAGTTCGAAAAACCTGACCTTAAGGATGTCCGCTACTCTGAACAGAGTAATTAAATTTCTTCAATTTTATTTTTTTTAGTAAAGTTATCATTGTACTTTCCAGTGATAAATTGCAAAGTATTTGTCAATGATCTACTTTTTGAGAAATACGCCTTTGAAATGAGTGGGGGTCTGCTGCAGGTGATGAAATCTGGGAATTGTCAAATTTGAGATGGTCATATATTTTTTAGTAAAACAAAAAGGAATAAATTACGAACATGCTATAATTTTAACTTTAAGTTAGAGAGTTACAATAGTAGTTCATATGAAAAATGAAATTTACTACAATCAACAACAAGGAGACAGGTTTCAAGATATTTAATACTATATATCTATCAATTCATATATGCATGGAAATGTTGTTCACAGCTATCAAAAAATGTTGAAAAATACATTGCTAAAAGTAATTAAATATTTCTATAAATTAATGATTATGAAGGCCAATACCATGCTCTATTAAAAAACTGAGAAATTAAGGTAGGTCTATGAGCTAAATTTTAAGATAATAGACATTTTCTCTAATAAGGGGCAGATAACTCTTAAAATGTCCCCCAAAAAATGCTTTTCGTGCCCTACTACCTATATTTATGATCTGATATCAATGAAACTTCACTCACTGATAGCCCATTGGCCAAAGATCAGCACCAATTATTTTGGGTTCAACAGGTCAGAGATCAAGGTCATTTTGGGGCTAAAAAATAGCATTTTTTGTAGAAATACTTTAAAATTCAAGAAAAGCTCTTGTTTTGACCGAAACATTCTTTAATTTTCTTATTCGATAATATGATAAATACATTTTCTTTTAAATATATATATATATATGGTTTTATCACCTTTTAAAGAATAATTAAGAAATTGAACGTAGAAGTGGGGAAAAAGAGGGGGGGGGTTAATACATGCACCAAAATGTTTACGCTGCAAGTATAGGCTGAACCATAGGATCTTCAAACTTTCCATGTAGAAGGTCCTCAACAGAGGAATAATGTTCAAGATCAGGATCAAAGATCATAGACATTTGGATCCATTAAAATTTTGAAAACATTTTGAGAATGTTTTAAAAATCATAAAATGTCTATTTATTTTCAAGATTACGGGGTCTTTCGGAATACATGCAACTATAGAGTGTTTGGGGAACAAATGTATTGCTTGCAATAGGTCATTATAAGCAACAAATAAAGCCTAAACCATCTTGTTACAAAGAATATACAAAGTATAAAGAAATTTTTCTTTACAATTCAAGGGTAATGGAACATCCTTGGTATTAAGAAAAAGGTCAAACAAATATGTCAAGGTCACAAAATTATCCAGAGAACTGCTGAGTGCTTCATGGACACCGCAATTTCTATACCACAATTTCTATTTTCTGAGTGTCCCTTTTAAAAGTTCAACTTCTCATTTTAAAAGTAGCATATATAGTGTTGTAACTTTGCAATCGTCTTTCTAGGCGAAGTTCAAATATCTCGACCTTTTGTTAACATGCTAAAGAGCACGCCCCTATCTAAATGTAAACGTAGATATTTGATGTGTAACTCTGGTTTTATTGAAGGAGTTATTGTCCTTGGAAATATGTTCAATGATGACTACCAGCGGGACATTCGTGTCGCACCGGCACCCCATTTATGCCGCCTATAGGGGTTTTTTTTTTATAGAAAATGTTTAATATCAAGGTCAAAGAGGAAAAATCATGACCAAAATTGTCACAAGTATGAATTTAATGTACATGATTATATCACATACAAATTGAATCAAAAGTTACCAGTCGAAAGAAATGACCAGGTTAATTCCTTGCGTGAGAAAAAAAAAAAACCCCATACGGAAACACGGACAGATGGAGTGACTAAAATGTCGCCAAAGTATACGGTAGACAGAAGTAACGAAATGAGATGTTAACACATACAGTTACCGTGGTTACGATCGAGTGTCGAGGGGTCACAAAGGAATTACCTGTGTGTAAAATCCGTAGATAAGTTTAAAGAACTTTATACAGTAAATGAAAGAAAAAAAGATGCATATGCGGATTTTACACACAGGTAACTCCTTTGTGACCCCTCGACTCTCGAGCGTAACTCTAAAATTAGAGGGGTTCGAACATGTGCACGAGTCTTCACTTATAGCTTCAAATATTCATTTGCCCAAACAAAAAATAAGTAGCCTATTGGCTTCTATGAGAGGAGTGCCCAGGCGCGTAGCTACAATGTAAGCAAATAAGACCGGGCTTGCAAATCAGCTCGGCCGTATCATTTTTTTTTTTGTAATTGCATGAGAGAGAGAGAGAGAGAGAGAGAGAGAGAGAGAGAGAGAGAGAGAGAGAGAGAGAGAGAGAGAGAGAGAGAGGAGGGGTGGGGGGGGGGGGGGGGTGAAATTTCGACAAATCAAACAGTGTATGGACATGGACTAGACTATCAGAATTAAAAGACGAAGACCAGTAGTCTAGACCGTAACAAGGAAAGGTCAATCTTTGATAGCCCATTTCATTTCGAGGCTATGAACTCTATCTCTTTTTTATGATCAGACAACCATCTCGTTATACCTTGCTGAGCAACTCATACGAATTCAATCACACTGCATGTAGCGACGTTTAAAAGAAAAAGACAGATGAAAACGATAGAGAAAGTGTGTGTGTTGTCATTGGTCAATCCATATGCAATAAAAAATCCAACTACATAAAATTTCTTTTGTTCTTGTACTCTAGTTTTGGCCGTGAAACACGGGAGTGATAATTGTCAGCGTTGCGACCGTCATATTTGACAATTATATCAGACACAGTATCTGGATTCTACGTCTGCAAGAACCAGTTTGACATCGCTGTCGCATCGTCAGGAACACTCAGTTTGTTTCTACAGACTGTCCGAAAATTTTGAATTACTCGACTCGACCGCAAATATTCATACAAAGATCCCACTACAACATACTAGTATATGGCGCCTGTACTTCAGATCTTTCATACATTTGAACACTAAGTTTACTTTCAAAACTAATTTTGTTTTATTTAATGTTTCAATCATTTTTTTCCCGAAGAAATGCATTCGAATATTTAAAATATTCTCTTGATAAAGAGGTATTTTCAGTATATTTTCTAGGACTCTGAATATCTTAAATCGTTTCCCGTCGGGGGGGGGGGGGGGGGGGGGGGGGCTACCAGGGCTCTGCCCTGGACCCGCCTCTGTGAACCTGCATTTCGAAACATGGCTAGCTAAGGGCCTAGCTAGTGCTTATGGATTCTCGACTTTTGAATGATTTAGAAAAAAAAGAAGATTCATATCATGTTGATAACTTAAAATAAAATAGACCCACCCCCCACCCCCATAAAAATTTTGGACCATGTTAAAGTATCGAAACTTACGCCTATTTTCTATTTTATTTCTTGTTTTTACACAGATTCAAAACATGTATATTCCATTATCAAACTATTCCGTCTACCCCCAGTGATACATGTGTCAAGATCTAGGTCACGTACTTGCACTTCAAAGACGTGTGACGAAGTAAGTCGATCACGCGTCACACCAGACGAAGTTCAAGGACGAACTATACTGTCTGTGCTGCTGTCTGCAGAAAGGTCCCATGTTTGCATGCACGAATTCATACATTAGTGGAACAAATATTCAATATTCAGGATGAGGATTTGATCCACTTGTGTCATTAATCAACAGGAAATTTATCTTTGCTTCTAATGGAATTATTTCGAGTAGATCAATAAGCGAATCTTGAGCCATGTTGTTGAGGTAAGGTGTATATCAGTCCAGTAAGTTACCTTTTCCGCGGCTGTTCTCGATTTTTGCATTAGTGTATTCTTATTACAAATGTACTTCCAGAAGAAACGGGTGATTTTACCGAAGTTGAGCTACCCACAATATCATGTAAATTTCGTGTCATCAAGCGTTAGAAATCCAGAGTACTGCAATTTTTCTTTCTTGCCATGTCATTTTTACAAAGAATATGTACACAGATATTGTACTTGTACTATTTTACTTGTACAGTACATGCGGTTTGGGCTAAAAGACGAAATGACGTAAAGTGTAATGGGACGGATAGTTCTTACGTCGTAACGTCGTATCTTAGATGCGCGGAAAGTTCGAAAATCAAAGTAGCGCGCGCGCGCATCCTTAATCCAGCCTTTGACGGTTATTTGCACCGGGAGGGGGCTGGGTCAAAATGACCGTCAAAGGCTGGATTTAGGTAAGGTTTTTCGGACTAGAAAAAGTCGAGCAAAAATCTTACTTATAAGTAAAATTAAAAAGATGGGGAAAAAATTAGACCGAAGAAAAAAAGTAAAAACGGACTGAACTATAGTGTCTCTTACATTGTCATTTCCGACACAACGGCCGATTCTTTAGATATATAAGATAGTGCTGGATCTTGTCAACTCCGGAAAAAATAGCAAAATTTGGAATTATAGTCAGTACCACGATACATGGAATTCTTGTCTCGTGATTTCTAAATAAAGATTGTAACGGTTGTCCTGTAGTTGTCAAAGTACATTTACCTATGACTGTCCAATATTTAATCTAGGTCGCGTATATTTTTTCTAATAAACGCGACCTAGATATGATATTGGACAGTCAAAGGTAAATTTCGGACTGTTCGAACAAAGGCATGACGTCACGTGACATCAATGTTTTAATCTGAGCCGATCGGAAATCCAAGATGGCCACCAAAGGCTCTGATGTGCTGACACATTTTTGTCTTCTCCTCTGAAACCGCTGCATAGAGTCTCTGGAAACTTCACAGGAAGCAAGTACTCAATACCCTCTACTAAGTTTGTGTTTATCAAGCCGATCGGAAATCCAAGATGGCCACCACAGGCTCTGATTGGCTGACACATTTTCGACTTCTCCTCTGAAACCTCTGTACAGAATCTCTTGAAACTTCACAGGAAGCAAGAACTCGATGCCCTCTACCAAGTTTGTGTTTTTCGAGCTGATCAGAAATCCAAGATGGCCACCACAGGCTCTGATTGGCTGACACATTTTCGACTTCTCCTCTCAAACTGCTGCACAGAATCTCTCAAAACTTCAAATGATGCAAGAACTCGATGCCCTCTACCAAGTTTGTGTTTTTCGAGCCGATCGAAAATCCAAGATGGCTGCCACAGGCTCTGATTGGCTGAGGCATCTTCAACTTCTCCTCTGAAACCGCTGCATAGAATTTCATGCAACTTCACAGGAAGCAAGTACTCAATGTCCTCTACCAAGTTTGTGTTTTTCGAGCCGATCGAATATCCAAGATGGCCACCACAGGCTCTTATTGGCTGACACATTTTCAACTTCTCCTCTGAAACCACAGCACAGAATTTCATGAACCTTTACAGGAAGCAAATACTCAATGCCCTCTACCAAGTTTGTGTTTTTTGAGTCGATGGGAAATCCAAGATGGCTGCCACAAGCTCTGATTGACTGACACATTTTTGACTTCTTCTCTGAAACCGCTACACAGACACTCTTGAAACTTCATAGGAAGCAAGTACTCAATGACCTCTCCCAAGTTTGTGTTTTTTGAGCTGATCAGAAATCCAAGATGGCTACCACTGGCCCTGGTTGGCTGACACATTTTCGTCTTCTCCACTGAAACCGCTGCATAGAATTTTACTAAACTTCACAGGAAGCAAGTACTCAATGCCCTCTACCAAGTTTGTGTTTTTCAAGCTGATTGGAAATCCAAGATGGACACCACAGGCTCTGATTGGCTGACACATTTTAGACTTCTCCTCTGAAATTTCTGCATAGAACCTCTCGAAACTTCACTGGAAGTAATCAATGCCCTCCACCAAGTTTGTGTATTTCCACCCAATCAGAAATCCAAGATGGCCACCACAGGCTCTGATTGGCTAACACATTTTCAACTTTACCTCTGAAAACGCTGCACAGAATTTCACAAAAATTCACAGGATGCAAGTACTCAATGTCCTCTTCCAAGTTTGTGTTTTTCTAGCCAATCAGAAATCCAAGATGGCCGCCACTGGCTCTGATTGGCTGACACATTTTCGACTTCTTCTCTGAAACCTCTGCACAGAATTTCATGAAACAGGAAGCAAGTAATCAATGCCCTCTACCAAGTTTGTGTTTTTCGAGCTGATCAGAAAGCCAAGATGGCCGCCTCAGGCTTTGATTGGCTAACACATTTTATAATTCTCCTCTGAAACTGCTGCAGAGAATTTCACGAAACTTTACAGGAAGCAAGTACTCATTACCCACTACCAAGTTTGTGTTTTTCAAGCCGATGGGAAATCCAAGATGGCCACCACAGGCCCTGATTGGCTGACACATTTTCGACTTCTGCTCTAAAACCGCTGCACAGAATTTCACAAAACTTCACAGGAAGCAAGTACTCATTGCCCTCTACCAAGTTTGTGTTTTTTGGAGCTGATCGGAAATCCAAGATGGCCGCCACAGGCTCTAATTGGCTAAGACATTTTCGACTTCTGCTCTGAAACCGCTGCACAGGATTTCATGAAACTTCACAGGAAGCAAGTACTCAATGCCCTCTACCAAGTTTGTGTTTTTGGAGCCGATTGGAAATCCAAGATGGCCACCACAGGCTCTGATTGGCTGACACATTCTCGACTTCTCCTCTGAAACCGCTGCACAGAATTTCATGAAACTTCACAGGAAGCAAGTACTCAATGCCCTCTATCAAGTTTGTGTTTTTCGAGCTGATCAGAAATCCAAGATGGCCGCCACAAGCTCTGATTGGCTGACACATTTTTGACTTCTCCTCTGAAACCGCTGCACAGAATTTCATGAAACTTCACAGGAAGCAAGTACTCAATGCCCTCTACCAAGTTTGTGTTTTTGGAGCCGATTGGAAATCCAAGATGGCCGCCACAGGCTCTAATTGGCTGACACATTCTCGACTTCTCCTCTGAAACCGCTGCACATAATTTCACGAAACTTCATGGGAAGCAACTACTCAATATCCTCTACCAAGTTCGTGTTTTTCGAGCCAATCGGAAATCCAAGATGGCTGCCACAGGCTCTGATTGGCTGACACTTTTTTGTCACCCGCTTTCGCGAAAGCGCGGGGACATTAAAACCGGTTCGTCCGTCCGTCTGTCCGTCTGTCCGTCAGTCACAAAAACTTTAACCTTGTGCATAACTTTTGAATGGTAAGTGATAGGGCTTTGATATTTCACATGTGTATTCCTTGTGACAAGACCTTTCCATGGATACCAAAATTTTTGACCTTGTGACCTTGACCTTGGACTTTGACCTACTTATTGAAAACTTTAACCTTGACCATAACTTTTGAATGGAAAGTGATAGGGCTTTGATATTTCACATGTGTATTCCTTGTGACAAGACCTTTCCATGGATACCAAAATTTTTGACCTTGTGACCTTGACCTTGGACTTTGACCTACTTATTAAAAACTTTAACCTTGACCATAACTTTTGAATGGAAAGTGATAGGGCTTTGATATTTCACATGTGTATTCCTTGTGACAAGACCTTTGCATGGATACCAAAATTTTTGACCTTGTGACCTTGACCTTGGACTTCGACCTACTTATTAAAAACTTTAACCTAGACCATAACTTTTGAATGGAAAGTGATAGGGCTTTGATATTTCATATGTGTATTCCTTGTGACAAGACCTTTGCATGGATACCAAAATTTTTGACCTTGTGACCTTGACTTTTTAGTTCGACCTACTTTTCAAAAAACTATAACCTTGTCCATAACTTTTTTAATGGAAAATGATAGGGCTTTCACATTTCACATGTGCATTCCTTGTGATGAGACCTTTCTGTTGGTAACAACATTCTGACCTTGTGACCTTGTCCATGGAGGTTGACACACATTTAAAAACTTCAACCTCGACCATAAGTTTTTGATGGTAATTTAAATCATAGGTCTTAAATATTTCACATGTGCATACCTTTTCATAAGCCCTGTCCCTTGGAAACAAAACAAAAGTTTGGACCTATTTACCTTTTCTTGGAGTTAATCTTTCATATTTATAATGTTGATAATATATGAGATATATTATTAAAACTTAAGAATGGGGGAGGTCTGTAAGCATTTCTTTAAAGACAAACACCCAAAAGCGGGGGACCACAATTCCTTGAATTTGATTTTTGACTTCTCTTCTATAACCACTGCACAGAATTTCATGAAACTTCACAGGAAGCAAGTACTCAATGCCCTCTACCAAGTTTGTGTTTTTCGAGCCAATCGGAAATCCAAGATGGCCGCCACAGGCTCTGATTGACTGACACATTTTCGACTTCTCCTCTCAAACGGCTGCATAGAATTTCACAAACCTTCACAGGAAGCAAGTACTGATTGCTCTCTACCAAGTTTGTGTTTTTCGAGCTGATCAGAAATCCAAGATGGCTGCCACAGGCTCTGATTGGCTGACAAATTTTCGACTTCTCCTCTGAAACCTCTGCACAGAATTTCATGAAACTTCACAGGACGCAAGTACTCATACCCTCCATCAAGTTTGCGTTTTTGGAGCCTATCGGAAATCCAAGATGGCCGCCACAGGCTCTGATTGGCTGACACATTTTCAACTTCTCCTCTGAAACTGCTTCACAGAATTTCTTGAAACTTCACAGGATGCAAGTACTCATTGCCCTCTACTTAGTTTGTGTTTTTCGAGCCGATTGGAAATCCAAGATGTCTCTATAGGCTCTATTTGAATGACACATTTTTGACTTATCCTCTTAAACTACTGCACAGAATGTCACCAAACTTTAAAGGAAGTAACTTGTACACCTTGTCCTTCTCAAAGCTTCACTAAAAGCGATTTCCTTCAGGTCTTGACTTTGATTGAAAACATACATACAGTCTCCTCAGGTGAGCGATGTGGCCCCCTTGGGCCTCTTGTTTGTTTTTTTGTTTTTTTTTTTAGTTTTAGGAGAGGAGATAAAGAGTGGCGTATTGTGCAGTCGAGCTGGGGATCCCCTGTGGTTTGCCTATTCTCCTTGACGAAGGTCGTTTTCTCATGAACTGAACAAATAGGAAAACCGGGCCCGGGGGAGGGGGGGGGGGCTAGTTCTCGAACATCAGTCAAGAACACCCCCCCCCCCTAGAATTAAACTATTTAACACAATCTTTGCTTTTCATTTCCGAATATAATTTATCAAAATCATTGTATACACAATTGGGCTGGTCTCAGTGGCGGATTCAGCCGGGGGGCCCCCCTGGCAGTGCCCAAATTGGGGCACTTATGACATGCTTTTGGAAGCATCGAACTACTGTTTGCGAACTAAATCTATGAAATGAGTCAGAAAAATCCCCCAAAACACCCCAGAAATCACCGATTTAAATTAAATTTTCCAAAATTTTCTCGGGAATAGATAACAGTCGGGATAAATGCATTGCTGCCATGTCCATCGTCTAGCTGTACGTGGACGTGCACGTTTCGGAAACAACCTACTATGATTGAATCATGACCATGTCGGATTTTCTTCATCTGAAGGATAAATAGGGGATAAGAGTCCTTTACCAGGCATAAAACACACATATTTCTTTACCAAATCTTCGATATGAGTTTCTATAAAATTGACATTTTTTTTTTACTATTTTCAAGGTCGATTTAAAATTGAGGTCATGATCACTCTTTTTAATGTCCAACAATTAAAATTGTTTTGGCCATGCAGATTTGGACCGGTTACCTGCAAGATTTTTGCAAAGAGTCAAAAATAAATGTAATTCTATATTTATTGAATCGAATTAATTTGCCGATAATTATTAACCTTTCTATCTGGACGTGCTGATTTTACGTGAACTTACGGCTGGACACCACCATGGGCTTACCTCTCTCAGTCTGTCCTTACAAAACTTCTTTGATCCGCCAATTTCCTTAGGAAATCCTGATCATCTTGACTTCTGCATGCCGTGCCAAAACAATACAGCACCAGAAAATGTCGAAATTTTTTAAAAATACAAATAATCGTTGCTGTCACCGATGGAATCTGTTCTAAATTCAGTTCAAATACGCTTCAGATGCCACCAAATTGCTTTATTTTTTAGCTCGCCGGGACGAATGTCCGGAGAGCTATTGTCATACCCCCGGCGTCGGCGTTGGCGTCTGCGTCTGCGTCTGCGTCTGCGTCTGCGTCTGCGTCTGCGTGCGCGTGCACAAAAACTTTAACCTTGCTTATAACTTTTAAACCAATACAGATTGGGCTTTCATATTTCACATGTGCATTCCTTGTGACAAGACCTTTCCATGGATACCAAAATTTTTGACCTTGTGACCTTGACCTTGGAGATTGACCTTCTTTTGAAAAACTTTAACCTTGGCCATATTTTTGGAATGGTAAGTGATAGGGCTTTGATATTTCACATGTGTATTCCTTGTGACAAGACCTTTCCATGGATACCAAAATTTTTGACCTTGTGACCTTGACCTTGGAGATTGACCTACTTTTGAAAAACTTTAACCTTGGCCATATTTTTGGAATGGTAAGTGATAGGGCTTTGATATTTCACATGTGTATTCCTTGTGACAAGACCTTTCCATGGATACCAAAATTTTTGACCTTGTGACCTTGACCTTGGAGATTGACCTACTTTTGAAAAACTTTAACCTTGGCCATATTTTTGGAATGGTAAGTGATAGGGCTTTGATATTTCACATGTGTATTCCTTGTGACAAGACCTTTCCATGGATACCAAAATTTTTGACCTTGTGACCTCGACCTTGGAGATTGACCTACTTTTGAAAAACTTTAACCTTGGTCATATTTTTGGAATGGTAAGTGATAGGGCTTTGATATTTCACATGTGTATTCCTTGTGACAAGACGTTTCCATGGATACCAAAATTTTTGACCTTGTGACCTTGACCTTGGAGATGATTGACCTACTTTTGAAAAACTTTAACCTTGGCCATATTTTTGGAATGGTAAGTGATAGGGCTTTGATATTTCACATGTGTATTCCTTGTGACAAGACCTTTCCATGGATACCAAAATTTTTGACCTTGTGACCTTGACCTTGGAGATGATTGACCTACTTTTGAAAAACTTTAACCTTGGCCATATTTTTTGAATGGTTAGTGATAGGGCTTTGATATTTCACATGTGCATTCCTTGTGATAAGACCTTTTTTATTGTTGTTGTTGCAATTTACATATGGTTGCCACCGGCGAGCTATGTTGTCATTCTGACAAGTCTGGTTCAAAAATTTCTCGGAGAAGGCCCCCCGAACCTCCACCTCTGGAAAGGGAAAACCCCCTCCCATACCCTCCACCACTCTGCCCTTCGGGCCTCGGAAGTGATTCTCATCACACATTGCATGTGCCCCCCCCCCCCCCCCCCCCCCGGCAGTTGGGGTTCTGGATCCGCCCCTAAGTCTATTTACTGTCTTGGGACAGTGCACCTTTGATTCTAATTATATATGTTCAATGCAATCATTGAACATCTCAGTGGAAATATTATCTTTCCACCGATTCCGTGTTATGTTTCACATGTTTGAAACAAAAACTAATATAATATGGAAAGACAGAAGATCTATGCAACATTCTATTGACATATTTAATCTTGAAATAAAGAGCAGAGCGAATAAATCGACGCGTTCTACGATATTTTATCGCTTTGCAACGTTGCCCCCAGAAATTTCCGGAACTAAGTACTCTTAGTGAATTTCACGCTAGAGAGTTACATAAGGGACGTCACTCTTACGTTAATGGCAGTAAGGCCTATTGTAATGGAAATTGAAAATACACGCTGTATTTTCTGTTGAAAACACAATTTATTAGTAGACTTTAGGCAGAAAAGGTATGAATTTAGCACAAATTATATGCAATTAGTTGCAACGTGTAACAGTGCGAGTCGTTGCAACTCGCTCGGACCAAAAAATCTCTGCAATTAGTTGCATGCAACTAATCGCGTCGTGTAACAAGGCCTTGAGAGCTATTTTCTTCAGGTCTTATACTGACTTTGATTAAAAACATACATACAGTCTCCTCAGGAGAGCGATGTGGCCCCCTTTGGCCTCATGTTTTAGCTCACCTGAGCGAAGCTCAAGTGAGCTATTGTCATAGCGCGCCGTTCATCGTCTGTAGTCGTCCGTCTGGCATAAACTTTTAACATTTTTGACATCTCCTCTGCAACTGCTGCATTGAATTTCACCAAACCTTACAGGAAGCAAGTACTCAAGGTCCTCTACCAAGTTTGTGTTTTTCATGCCGAACGGTCAACAAATATGGCCACCGAGGGCTCTGATTGGCTGACACATTTTCGACAACTCCTCTGCAACCGCTGAAAGGAATTTCATGAAACCTTGCAGGAAGCAAGTACTCAAGGTCCTCTACCAAGTTTGTGTTGCCGAACGGTCAATAAATATGGCCACAGAGGTCTCTGATTGGCTGACACATTTTCGACATCTCCTCTGCAACCACAGCACAGAATTTCATGAAACTTTACAGGAAGGAAGTACTCAAGGCCCTCTACCAAGTTTGTGTTGCCGAACGGTCAACAAATATGGCCACAGAGGGCTCTGATTGGCTGACACATTTTCGACATCTCCTTTGCAACCACAGCACAGAATTTCATGAAACTTTACAGGAAGGAAGTACTCAAGGTCCTCTACCAAGTTTGTGTTTTTTGTGCCGATCGGTCAACAAATATGGCTGCTAAGGGCTCTGATTGGCTGACACATTTTCAACATCTCCTCTGCAACCGCTGTACAGAATTTCATGAAACTTTACAGGAAGGAAGTACTCAGGGTCTTCTACCAAGTTTGTGTTTTTCCTGCCGATCGGTCAACAAATATGGCCGCTGAGGGCTCTGGTTGGCTGACACATTTTCGACATCTCCTCTGCAACCGCTGCACAGAATTTCATGAAACTTTACAGGAAGAAAGTACTCAAGGTCCTCCACCTAGTTTGTGTTTTATGTGCTGATTGGTCAACAAATATGGCCGCCGAGGGCACTGATTGGCTGACAAATTTTCGACATCTCCTCTGCAACCGCTTCACAGAATTTCATGAAACTTTACAGGAAGGAAGTACTCAAGGTCCTCTACCAAGTTTGGGTTTTTCGTGCCGATCGGTCAACAAATATGGCTGCCAAGGGCTCTGATTGGCTGATACAATTTTGACATCTCCTCTGCAACCGCTGTACAGAATTTCATGAAACTTTACAGGAAGGAAGTACTCAAGGTACTCTACCAAGTTTGTGTTTTTCGTGCCGCTCGTTAAAAATTTATGGCCGCCAAGGTCTCTGATTGGCCGACACATTTTCGACATCTCCTCTGCAACCACTGCACAGAATTTCATGAAACTTTACAGGAAGGAAGTCAGGGGTTTTTTTAGGGTCTGTAGGGGGCCGAAATTCGGCCCCATTCCCAATGCCAAAAAGTGGTACTTTTTCCCAATTTTAGATCTGAAAATTCCCAATTGAATCTTTACTTCAAAATGAGAAATGCATTTCCAATTTACGCATCATATATTGAAAGGAAAGCGAAAGTAGAACAAACATGTTGTGTTAGTTTAAATTCAGGAGGGATTCAAAATTGATAAGGAGGTTTCTGATCAGCGGCTCATAAACTGAAACACTGTCTGACTTGTTCATTTGTCCTGATCGTCCTGATTTATCAAAAGTTAGAGCAACTGTGTCTTCCTAAGTCTGAAAGGAATATAAAAGACCCCCCCCCCCTTCTTTTTAAAAGTCCAAGGATATAACAGTTGTGTATCAGAGCATAACTCTGAGTCTGACATTTACAATGAATACATATTAATTTCAACACCAAAAGATGACAATCATTAAGAATGTTGTTTGTGTATAGAGGGAGGGGGGGGGGGTTACAAAAAATTAAAAGATGCTCAATATCGGTTGAAAAAAAGCTTTTAGATAAAATCTTTTGTTATTTGCATGAATGTAACTCTTTTTGTGGTTTGAAATTTATTTCCCAATTTAGGTTGAAATGTCGCAAAATTCCCAATTTCATCGGCCCAGGTCCCTGGCATCAGGGGCTAGAAAAAACCCTGTAAGTACTCAAGGTCCTCTACCAAGTTTGTGTTTTTCGTGCTGATTGTTCAACAAATATTGCTGCCTAGGGCTATGATTGGCTGACACATTTTCGTCATCTCCTCTGCAACGGCAGCACAGAATTTCATGAAACTTTACAGGAAGGAAGTATTTAAGATCCTACAACAAATTTGTGTTTTTCGTGCCGATCGGTTGACAAATATAGCTGCCGAGGGCTCTGATTCGCTAACACATTTCAACATCTTCTCTGGAAAAAAGCCACTGCACAGAATTTCATGAAACTTTACAGGAAGAAAGTTCTCAAGGTCCTCTACCAAGATTGTTTATTTTGTGCTGATCGGTCAACAAATATGGCCGCCGAGGACTTTGATTGGCTGATACATTTTCGAAATCTCCTCTGCAACCATTGCACAGAATTTCACGAAACCTTGCAGCAAGCAAGTACTCAAGGTCCTCTGCCAAGTTTGTTCTTGCATGTCGATCGGTCAACAAATATGGCTGTCAAGGGCTTTGATCTGTAGAAGTATTTTTGTGACTTTTAACCCTTTGTCTGCAACTCAGGTGAGCGATGTGGCCCCTTGGGCCTCTTGTTTTTTTTTTTGTTTTTTTTTGGTAACATTTATAAGCACTCAAGAAAAGAACCTGAAACGTAGTGAAAATTGGTTAATGTCCACCAGAATTCACCATTTTGAATCAAAATTTACAAAAATTTTCTGATCTTTTATCGATTCGCTACTGTATCAATATTAGAGTATTTATGGATTCGTACACACGACCGCAAAGTTTTTTTAATGTATGTCGCATAAAAGGTTATCTTTTTATTTTATGCTCAATAAATTGTCCTCGTTCCAAGTAGTTACTGTATCTTTTATCTCAATTTCTAAATTTTACCGGAAATTAACAAAAACATGTTCAAATAATTTGCAAAACATACAGTACATGCGTCAAACAATCAATGTAAATGGTACGGGGATCGGTCTGTCCTCAAATTAAAGGCAGTTTTTTAAACTCACCTGAGCAAAGCTCAAGTGAGCTATTGTCATAGTGCAGAGTCCGTTGTCTGTTGTCTGTCGTTAACTTAATTTCTAACATTTTCGGCTTCTCCTCTGAATCCGCCGCACAGAATTTCATGAAACCTTACAGGAAGCAAGAACTCAAGGTCCTCTACCAAGTTTGTATATAACATGTACTAAAGTAAAAAAAAAACACACAATGTATCATTATGATATCAAAATTTTATGAAATGATATTAAAAGCAATCTACTATTCAGAAATAGTCCAAATACACTCCAGAAACCAATGGTTTGAATGCATTTTTCAAAATTGTCTCATGCCTTATTCAAACTCAATACAAGGATTGCTAACGAATTGTGACACATGCAATCACCCCCTTCCACTTCCCACTCCGCCCCTCCACCTGAACCCATGCACTCTCTTAACATACAGACAATGTTCTTTCATCATGTAAAATCGAATAAAAAAAATGCACAAATGATGATTTCAAAAAAGAAAGAGAAACAAACGAAATAAGGAGAAAAGAAAAGAAATAAATAAAAAAGGAACGAAGAGATAAAAGAAAACGACGAAAGAAATAATTTTTATTTTTTAAGAAAAATGTGATATTTTATCGCTTTGATACAAGATACGTGATTAAACAAGAACATTTTAAACAGGAAAAAATGGAAAAGAACAATAGAAAGAAGGTACTAGTAATTCTTTTGCAATGTCCATTTTGAATAATTTTTAAGTGCTCAAAATTGACTTTATTTGTACTTTTATTTACCGGGGTTTAAGTATTTATATGTCAATTAGCAAATAGACCGTGAAAGAAATTAATCATAATGATTTAATCAAGATAATTAAACTGGGGACGGATCATCTACATTTTTCGTGGACGGAATAACCAAGGAGACGAGTCGTCTGGGGACAGGTCGACCTGTGGACGGAACGTCTAGGAATCTCAAATTTCAAGTTCACAATAGACATCATTAGTAAAACCTTGTCCAGAGCACAACTCCATCCCCTATTGACGGATTTCAATATTTCACAGGATGGTTTCTTTGAGGACCGTGTCATGACCTCATTAAGTCAAAGGTCAAGGTCACAATAGACACCATTCTTGTAAATACTTGTCCAGAGCACAACTCCTCCCCCTGTTGATAGATTTCAATTACATTTCACAGGAATATTTCTTAGGGCCTAAGGGTATGTCATGACTTGTTTGAAACAAGGTCAAAGGTCAAGAACACTTCCAGTGATCGGGAAGGCAAACTTGTTCAATGGGACTAAGGCCCCATTCACTTGGAATTCAATGGGCCATTTTAAAAATCAATGGGCCATCTTTCTTCACAAAAGGGCCATTCCAAAGATGATCAATTTTCAAAAAGCTTTGTATATATTAACGTATGTATAACTATATAGAGATGTAAGCGTATTTTTAGCCATGAAGTTCCCAATTTTACCATTTCCAATGAATAATTTACAGACATATCACAGAACAGCCAATTGGACTATGGCGGAGGGCATGTGGCCTTCCCAATCACTGCACTTTAGCCACCATTCTTAAAACATTGTCCTGGGCATAACTCCTCTCCCTTTAGATGAATTTCAATAACATTTCACAGAAACTTTTCTTAGGACCAAGGGTGTCATGACCTTGAACCAAGGTCATAGGTCATAGGTCAAGGTTACAATTGACACCATTTGTAAATCGTTGTCCAGAGCATATCTCTTCCTGTGGAGAGATTTCAATAATATTTTACAGAAATGTTTCTCAGGGCCTTAGGATGTGTCATGACCCTTGGGTCTCCTGTTTTATCAATAATATCACATGATTTTGTCTGTTCCTCAGCGCTGAAAATTGCACAGTTGCATAGAGGTCAGTGTAACATGTATAAATGAAGAATATTTTTTTCACATTAGTTCCAATAAGGCTCACGACATATAAATGCAATGCGTAAAAAAGGAGAAAATTGCAAGTACCAATATTAAGTTTAATTCTACTTTTATAGAATCGGTGAAACGTGTTGTACATGGATGTTGTCATGCCTAAAGAAACAGATAAGATTGATGATAATAGGATTAATGTAGAGGAAGACGATGTTTGTATAGCTTGTGGACTTTCTGAATGCAATTTGTATTATAAATTGTATGCAGTATTGCTGTACAGCGTACACAAAAAAAACATTTATGACAAAGCTCACATGGATAATTTTTTATGCCCCTGTAATTGAAGATTCAGGGGCATATAGTTTTTGGTCTGTCCGTCCGTCTGTCTGTTTGTTTGTCCGCAAAAACTTTAACCTTTGCCATAACTTTTGAATGGTTAGTGACAGGATTTTCATATTTCATATGTGTATTCCTTGTGACAAGACCTTTCCATGGATACCAAAATTTTTGACCTTGTGACCTTGACTTTGGGGTTTGACCTTCTTTTGAAAAAAATTAAACTTTGGTATTACTTTCAAATGGTAAGTGATAGGGCTTTCATATTTCACATGTGTATTATTGTGTCAAGACCTTTCCATGGATACCAAAATTTTTGACCTGTGACGTTGGCCTTGGAGTTTGACCTAATTTCGAAAATTTAAACTTTAGCCATAACTTTTGAATGGTAAGTGAAAGAGCTTTCATATTTCACATATGAATTCCATGTGGCAAGACTTTTCCATGGATACTAAATTTGACTTTGTGACCTTGACCTCAAATGTGAAACTCATTTTCATCTGTTTTACTGACAGATGAAAATGCCAACGGGGGCATTCGTGTTTCACAAACACAGGTTTAAGTTCACATGGAATTGCCAGTATCCCATTTGAGTCATGGTAATATCTTTAATTGTACAGCAACATTGCACCAACTGATTCAATAAGAAATATTATGTTATATAGTATAAACAAGGGAAAGGGGAGATCATTTGATGTCAATAAGCCACCCACGAATTTGTCAAATTTCTGAATTTCCTACTTTCAATTCCAAATTTTCACTTGCATTTTGTGAGTATTTCCTGCTAATTTGCAGGCCTGCAGGTCGGAGTTCAAACATCATGGTCACAATGGGCCATAATAGAAATACCCTTTGGGCATTCTAAAGGTCAGTTAATTTCCATTCTTCATAGAAAATTGCATGGTCAGAAGATGACTCCTGATTGATTTTCAAGGTCAAAGTTCAAGGTCACAATGGGTGATGAAAGAAAAGCCTTGTTGACACATTAGAGTTCACACTTTACTTTAAATCATCAAATTTTGCATGTACTATATCCATGGTGAGAAGACAATACCTTGTATTGATTTTGAAGGTCAGATGTTGATGATTATAGGGAAAGTCTTTATTATAGATTATCAGTTTATAATCGGACAGGAATTTAATCGATTATTTCATTTAATCGGAAAATACTAAATATGTTATATTTACATTATTATTAGTAGATTCCTTATGTTAAACACCCTTTAGGCAACTAGAATTATGTTCCAATATTTTGGGTTGCTATTGTGACGTGACATTCAAGTTTTGCATGCAGGGAGAATTTATCAACGTTAAAGTACATTTGACACTGTAACTGCAAAATGCAAATGAGAATTATTGATATTTGAAATAAATGTAAGTATAAGTAATGACTGTCTTACTTTTGGTGTTCATGGGTGTAAAATTCTTGTTGACACATGTATGCAAAATTCTGAGAATTGCTTCCCTTACTTAGAAAGCCAAATTAGGTTTTTGTACGTCCGTCATTGACGGAACATTTTCTGGTATGGCGACATCTGTCGGACTGCCTGTCTTTCCGTCTGCATACGGAACGCAATAACTTGAACATAATTCAACAGATTTTCATGATATTTTTACATTGTGATCAGACTGTTGAGAGGAAGCCACCTTTCAATATTCAGTTTCTTCTGATTTGTCTAGACCTTTACGGAGTTATAGGAGTTATAGAATTTTTAAACAGCGTGAAAATATACTAAAAATGTCGTCCGTTTGTCATGTGTTAATATCATCATCCATCCATCTGTTGTCCATCCATCGTTCGTCTGTTGTTAGTTGTTTATATGCGCGTTTAAGACGGCATATTATGTTATGGCACTGTCCGTGTGTATGTCCGTACCTCTCTCTGTCCGAGGTGATGTTTTTTTGCAGCCTTTCCAGCTATTGAACTGAAACTTGATATATGTCTTTATAATAGATAATTACTGATCCAGTTTGAATTTCATCAAAATTGACCAATTTTTAGCAGAGTTGTGGCCCCTGAACATCGAATTTTTCAGCAATTTTACCGTTTTCCGGACTTTTAGAGTTCTCTCCATTACAAAACATTTTATATGAAAATTTATAATAAAGACTAAACATGAATATAATAAACTTAATAAAAGATGATCGAATTATATGAATTGAACAAAACTCCAAAAGGAAGTAAAACGGTTTTGTTGTGGATGCTGCAACTGAATCTTGTTGGAGATCCCTTCCTTTCATTTTAAGATTTAAAGAGATTTGAAAGTAGGAATAAGGCCATACCAAATTAATTAAATGTTCTTTGGATTTCACGCAACATATTCTTCAAAATTCAAAAAATAATATAAAAATAAAATGCTCCCCGGCACCACTAAATTTCTGGCTCAAGAATTTTTTAGGGTCGGTTTTGATTTCTGCAAATGTGAAAGCTTCTAGAAGTCTCAGATTGTGCAAAGAGCAACGAGTGACATGAATTAGGTAACACACATTACCTAGTTACAAGGTAAGAGTTCTTTCCCTTACAAGATATTTTGTACTAAATTTTATAACAAAGATAAAAAACTAAACTTAATGCAAGCTGAATGATATGAATGAAACAAAACTTTAAAAGAAAGTTCAACTGTTTTGCTGTGGATGCTGCAACTGAGTCCTATTGGAATTCCATCCTTTCTTTTTAAAATTAAAAAGAGATTTCAAAGTTGAGATAAATAGAAAGGTTACATAAAGAATTGCTTATATGCTTGAATCTTTTTCACTGGACCTTTGTACAACAGAGGGAAGGCAGTGGACAACAACAATCAATTGGAGGACACTGGACCATAACCAGCTGATGGAGGAGGACAATAGACAAAGAACAACGAGAGACCGGAATGAGGTAACATATTACCTATTGACAAGGTAAGAGTTCTTTCCCTTTCAATACATTTTGTATGAAAATTTATAATAAGGATAAAAGACTTAACGTAACTTAAGAGTGAAAGATGAGAGGTATAAAATGAATAAAATTATAAATTAAACTTAAAATTTAAAAGGTAAATGATATGTAATTATTTTTCAAAATTGATAAAACCATAAATAAAACTTAGGATTAAAAAAAATAAATAATGAAACATTAAGTTTGAAATGAGCAAAACTATAAATAAAGCTTAAGATTTGAAAGATAAATTCTTTAAAATAAAATCTTATTGAAGAAACTATAAATAAAAGTTAAACTTTAAAAGACAAATGAAATAAAATGAATAAAATTATAAATAGAACTTAAAATGTAGAAGATATTTTCAAATTAAGGATACAGAGACAAGTTACATAAATAATTGCTTACATGCTTGAGTCTTTTTCATGGGGCCTTTGAACAACAGATGGAAGGCATTGGACAACAACAGACGGACAATGGACCATAACCAGCTGATGGAGGAATGCAATGAACAAAGAACAACGTGTGGCATGAATTAGGTAACACATATTACCTAGTGACAAGGTAAGAGTTCTTTCCCTTACAAGATATTTTGGAACTAAATTTCATAACAAAGATAAAATACTAAACATTAATATGATAATCTTAATAAAAGATGAATGATATGAATTGAACAAAAACTCCAAAAGAGAGTAAAACTGTCTTTCTGTGGATGCTGCAACTGAGTTCTGTTGGAATTTCCATCCTTTCATTTTAAAATTAAAAGAGATTGCAAAGTCTGGATATAGAAAAAAATGTTACTAAAACCATTGCTTATATGCTTACATGTCTTTTTCATGGAGCTTTTAAACAACAGATGGAAGGCATTGGACAACAACATGCTTTTGGAGGACAATGGACCATAACCAGCTGATGGAGGAGGGCAATGGAGAAAGAACAATGAGAGGCAGGAATTAGGTAACATATTACCTATTGACAAGGTAAGAATTCTTTCCCTTACAATACATTTTGTACTAAATTTTATAACAAAGATAAAAAACTGAGCTTTTAAAACAAGCTGAATGATATGAATGAAACAAAACTATAAAAGGAAATTAAACTGTTCTGCTGTGGATGCTGCAGCTGAGTTCTGTTGGAATTCCCATCCTTTCATTTTTAAAATTAAAAGAGATTTCAAAGTGTGGATATAGAGAAAGGTTACTAAAACCATTGCTTATATACTTACATGTCTTTTTCACGGAGCCTTTCAACAACAGATGGAAGGCATTGGACAACAACAGGCTTTTGGAGGACAATGGACCATGACCAGCCGATAGAGAAGGGCATCGGACAAAGAACTACGAGTGGCATGAATAAGGTAACACATTACCTAGTGACAAGGTAAGAGTTCTTTCCCTTACAATACATTTTATATGAAACTTAATGATTAAGATAAAATACTAAACATTAATATGATAATCTTAATAAAAGATGAATGATATGAATTGAACAAAAACTCCAAAAGAGAGTAAAACTGTTTTTCAGTGGATGCTGCAACTGAGTTCTGTTGGAATTTCCATCCTTTCATTTTAAAATTAAAAGAGATTGCAAAGTCTGGATATAGAAAAAATGTTACTAACACCATTGCTTATATGCTTACATATCTTTTTCATGGAGCTTTTAAACAACAGATGGAAGGCATTGGACAACAACATGATTTTGGAGGACAATGGACCATAACCAGCTGATGGAGGAGGGCAATGGAGAAAGAACAATGAGAGGCAGGAATTAGGTAACATATTACCTATTGACAAGGTAAGAATTCTTTCCCTTACAATACATTTTGTACTAAGTTTTATAACAAAGATAAAAAACTGAGCTTTTAAAACAAGCTGAATGATATGAATGAAACAAAACTATAAAAGGAAATTAAACTGTTCTGCTGTGGATGCTGCAGCTGAGTTCTGTTGGAATTCCCATCCTTTCATTTTTAAAATTAAAAGAGATTTCAAAGTGTGGATATAGAGAAAGGTTACTAAAACCATTGCTTATATACTTACATGTCTTTTTCACGGAGCCTTTCAACAACAGATGGAAGGCATTGGACAACAACAGGCTTTTGGAGGACAATGGACGATAACCAGCTGAAGGAGGAGGGCAATGGACAAAGAACAATAAGAGGCAGGAATTAGGTAACATATTACCTATTGACAAGGTAAGAGTTCTTTCCCTTACAATACATTTTGTACTAAATTTTATAACAAAGATAAAAAACTAAGCTTTTAAAACAAGCTGAATGATATGAATGAAACAAAACTCTAAAAGGAAGTTAAACTGTTTTGCTGTGGCTACTGCAGCTGAGTTCTGTTGGAATTCCCATCCTTTCATTTTTAAAATTAAAAGAGATTTCAAAGTCTGGATATAAAGAAAGGTTACTAAAACCATTGCTTATATACTTACATGTCTTTTTCATGGAGCCTTTCAACAACAGATGGAAGGCATTGGACAACAACAGGCTTTTGGAGACAATGGACCATGACCAGCCGATAGAGAAGGGCATCGGACAAAGAACTACGAGTGGCATGAATTAGGTAACACATTACCTAGTGACAAGGTAAGAGTTCTTTCCCTTACAATACATTTTATATGAAACTTTATGATTAAGATAAAATACTAAACATTAATATGATAATCTTAATAAAAGATGAATGATATGAATTGAACAAAAACTCCAAAAGAGAGTAAAACTGTTTTTCTGTGGATGCTGCAACTGAGTTCTGTTGGAATTTCCATCCTTTCATTTTAAAATTAAAAGAGATTGCAAAGTCTGGATATAGAAAAAAATGTTACTAAAACCATTGCTTATATGCTTACATGTCTTTTTCATGGAGCTTTTAAACAACAGATGGAAGGCATTGGACAACAACATGCTTTTGGAGGACAATGGACCATAACCAGCTGATGGAGGAGGGCAATGGAGAAAGAACAATGAGAGGCAGGAATTAGGTAACATATTACCTATTGACAAGGTAAGAATTCTTTCCCTTACAATACATTTTGTACTAAATTTTATAACAAAGATAAAAAACTGAGCTTTTAAAACAAGCTGAATGATATGAATGAAACAAAACTATAAAAGGAAATTAAACTGTTCTGCTGTGGATGCTGCATCTGAGTTCTGTTGGAATTCCCATCCTATCATTTTTAAAATTAAAAGAGATTTCAAAGTCTGGATATAGAGAAAGGTTACTAAAACCATTGCTTATATACTTACATGTCTTTTTCACGGAGCCTTTCAACAACAGATGGAAGGCATTGGACAACAACAGGCTTTTGGAGGACAATGGACCATGACCAGCCGATAGAGAAGGGCATCGGACAAAGAACTACGAGTGGCATGAATAAGGTAACACATTACCTAGTGACAAGGTAAGAGTTCTTTCCCTTACAATACATTTTATATGAAACTTAATGATTAAGATAAAATACTAAACATTAATATGATAATCTTAATAAAAGATGAATGATATGAATTGAACAAAAACTCCAAAAGAGAGTAAAACTGTTTTTCTGTGGATGCTGCAACTGAGTTCTGTTGGAATTCCCATCCTTTCATTTTAGAATTAAAAAGAGATTTCAAATTAGGGATAAATAGAAAGGTTACATAAAGAATTGCTTATATGCTTGAATCTTTTTCATTGGACCTTTGAACAACAGATGGAAGGCAGTCGACAACAACAAGCAATTGGAGGACAATGGACCATAACCAGCTGATGGAGGAGGGCAATGGAGAAAGAACAATGAGAGGCAGGAATTAGGTAACATATTACCTATTGACAAGGTAAGAGTTCTTTCCCTTTCAATACATTTTGTATGAAAATTTATACTAAGGATAAAAGACTTAAAATAACTTAAGAGTGAAAGATAAATGGTATAAAATGAATAAATCAATAAATTAAACTTTAAATTTAATAGGTAAATGATATGTAATTTTTTTTTCAAAACTGATAAAACCATAAATATAACTTAGGATTAAGAAAAATAAAAAATATAATATTAAGTTTTGGAATGAGCAAAACTATAAATAAAGCTTAAAATTTCAAAGATAAATGCTTTAAAATAAAATCTTATTGAAGAAACTATAAATAAAAGTTAAACTTTAAAAGATAAATGAAATAAAATGAATAAAATTATAAATTGAACTTAAAATGTAGAAGATATTTTCAAATTAAGGATACAGAGACAAGTTACATAAATAATTGCTTACATGCTTGAGCCTTTTTCATGGGGCCTTTGAACAACAGATGGAAGGCATTGGACAACAACAGACGGACAATGGACCATAACCAGTTGATGGAGGAGGACAATGGACAAAGAACAACGAGAGACCGGAATTAGGTAACATATTACCTATTGACAAGGTAAGAGTTCTTGCCCTTTCAACACATTTTGTATGAACATTTATAATAAGGATAAAAGACTTAACGTTACTTAAGAGTGAAAGATGAGTGGTATAAAATGAATAAATTTATAAATTAAACTTAAAATTTAAAAGGTAAATGATATGTAATTATTTTTCAAAGTTGATAAAACCATAAATAAAACTTAGGATTAAAAAAAAATAAATAATATAATATTAAGTTTTGAAATGAGTAAAACTATAAATAAAGCTTAAGATTTCAAAGATGGATGCTATAAAATAAAATCTTATTGAAGAAACTGTAAATAAAAGTTAAACTTTGAAAGACAAATGAAATAGAATGAATAAAATTATAAATAGAACTTAAAATGTAGAAGATATTTTCAAATTAAGGATACAGAGACAAGTTACATAAATAATTGCTTACATGCTTGAGTCTTTTTCATGAGGCCTTTGAACAACAGATGGAAGGCATTGGACAACAACAGACGGACAATGGACCATAACCAGCTAATGGAGGAGGACAATGGACAAAGAACAAAGAGAGACCGGAATTAGGTAACATATTAACTATTGACAAGGTAAGAGTTCTTGCCCTTTCAATACATTTTGTATGAAAATTTATAATAAGGATAAAAGACTTAACGTTACTTAAGAGTGAAAGATGAGTGGTATAAAATGAATAAATTTATAAATTAAACTTAAAATTTAAAAGGTAAATGATATGTAATTATTTTTCAAAATTGATAAAACCATAAATAAAACTTAGGATTAAAAAAAATAAATAATATAATATTAGAAGAAAGGAGGAGATCTCCAACAAGACCCCTTTGCAGCATCAACAGTAAAACACCGAAACACAGATGCAAAAACACAAAAGACGAGTACAGCACGAGACGGAAAAGAGACATACGACATGTAAACATCAAACACAAAAGACTACACATAAACCGACGAGACCAATGGGTAACCGGTGCCGACTTTGGACGGCCATCTGTCACGCAAGTAGCAAATGGTGTGGTTATCCTGGATTACGTGCGCACAACCCTCTCACTTCTCCAATTACCCAGAGGTCTCGAAGAACGTACAATTGTGGTGTAAAACAACCTCCTCACTGTAAGATGACATCACACAAACAAGACCGCGAAACGCAGAGGCCCCAGAGATACAGATGAATATGTAAATGGATATAAAAAGAAGGCATGCGTAATACAGTCCGTGCTCTGCCGGCTGTAGCGAGCTCATGTATGTAATCACCCGAGGAGTCCAACTGACATTCAGAGAGGACAGGTGGTCGGGGCCCTGTCTTCTCTAAAGAGGTTTGGACAGGGCCCGTCATGGAGTCCCGTCGTCACAGTCAGTCAGAGTGCAAGTCTCAAGGATGCGCTTGTACAAGACTGTAGATTGGTCAAGTACCAAGCCTAGTGTCCGTCTGGTGACATTAGGATCATATCCACGATATAAAAGGCGTTTGATGATTCTGACGCATTTTCTATGGTTATGCTGCCTACCTTTGATCCTTTTTATTTTGTTTATCATATCACCATAAAAGACAGGTTGTGTAATACCCATAGTAATGTACTCCGTTACATGTATAGAACCGAATTTTAAAAGAAGTTGACTGTAATTCTTGTAAAATTTCCAGAAAGTCTTAACTAGTTTATGAAAGCGGAAACCTTGACCTAAAAGTTTTTTGGTAATTTGTAAATTTCTACTGTGAAAATCCAAAATATCAGTACATGCTCTAGCGTACCGGATGAGCTGTGATATGTAAATGCCATATGACGGTAATCTTGGAACATCACCGTCAAGCCAAGGGAAATTTACTATGTTGAATCCAAAATCATCCCTTTTGTCATATACACTTGTATGAATCTTTCCGTTTACAATTTTGATATTTAGGTCCAAAAAGGGTGTTTCTGTATTTGAAAGATTTGAAATGAGTAAAACTATAAATAAAGCTTAAGATTTCAAAGATGGATGCTATAAAATAAAATCTTATTGAAGAAACTATAAATAAAAGTTAAACTTTGAAAGACAAATGAAATAGAATGAATAAAATTATAAATAGAACTTAAAATGTAGAAGATATTTTCAAGTTACATAAATAATTGCTTACATGCTTGAGTCTTTTTCATGGGGCCTTTGAACAACAGATGGAAGGCATTGGACAACAACAGACGGACAATGGACCATAACCAGCTGATGGAGGAATGCAATGAACAAAGAACAACGTGTGGCATGAATTAGGTAACACATATTACCTAGTGACAAGGTAAGAGTTCTTTCCCTTACAAGATATTTTGGAACTAAATTTCATAACAAAGATAAAATACTAAACATTAATATGATAATCTTAATAAAAGATGAATGATATGAATTGAACAAAAACTCCAAAAGAGAGTAAAACTGTTTCTCTGTGGATGCTGCAACTGAGTTCTGTTGGAATTTCCATCCTTTCATTTTAAAATTAAAAGAGATTGCAAAGTCTGGATATAGAAAAAATGTTACTAAAACCATTGCTTATATGCTTACATGTCTTTTTCATGGAGCTTTTAAACAACAGATGGAAGGCATTGGACAACAACATGCTTTTGGAGGACAATGGACCATAACCAGCTGATGGAGGAGGGCAATGGAGAAAGAACAATGAGAGGCAGGAATTAGGTAACATATTACCTATTGACAAGGTAAGAATTCTTTCCCTTACAATACATTTTGTACTAAATTTTATAACAAAGATAAAAAACTAAGCTTTTAAAACAAGCTGAATGATATGAATGAAACAAAACTCTAAAAGGAAATTAAACTGTTTTGCTGTGGATGCTGCAACTGAGTTCTGTTGGAATTCCCATCCTTTCATTTTAGAATTAAAAAGAGATTTCAAAGTAGGGATAAATAGAAAGGTTACATAAAGAATTGCTTATATCACGGCTCCCAATGTTATTGTCATTTAAATTTTTTTGAACTTTGCTATTTAAATATTCAAGCCATGGATAATTCGTTACTGCACTGAAGAATCACGAATTTCACTTTTTATAGTTCGTTTCAAAGTTTATCGTTGCGGTTCGTTTACCCCGCTTCGATTGAATACTGAGCGATTCTATACATTATCAATTTTGCATACATTTGTACCCATAAGATTTTAATTTTATATTTCTCGATAACAGCAGGAAAACACTGATAATTTCTAATACATTAGCCCCCATCCGATTCAATAGCGCGGGGAGAGGGGGGGGGGTGCACACGGCGGCACCTACATCTAAAATTCTCTAACAAGTTTACTGTTTCTATCCTGATTTTTGCCTACCAATCCTCTGGCATGCCCCCCCCCCCCCCCCCCCCTCCCCTCTCCACTAAAGTCGTCAAAATAAGGAATTACTTGGGCTCAAACACCACGACTCAACCTTTATTTTTATTTTTTTTTTACCGGTCTGTTTCTGATATATATTAAAGTAATTGATAATTGAAAAAAATTCGCTGGCTCACAATATACATTACATATCATGTGAGATAATTTTCCGCTGGGGAGTGGGGTTCCCCAAAGAACCTGCTACAGGACTTTGAGGTATTCCGGCCACGCCCCCTCTAAACTCAAATCCTGTAATCTACAAAATTGTCTCGACCAAAAGGAATGATATTCTGAATTTTTCCAAAATTTTGATGAATTTCAATATATTAAATGAATCCCCCAACCACAGCAAACTAACATATTTTTTTCATCTCATAGAATCACGATACTTTATATAAATAAATGTAATTTCATTAGATTCTGACCGTTTTAACAAATACATGCATGTACAATAACGGAAATTTTTTCCCTCTCACTCATACGAAGTGTATACATTTTATGTATATGCATTCATCTTCAGGCGCTTAGCTAGAGTACTTTTCAAGTGTAAGCAGCCTCAAGTGGGTCTAGGTAGAAGCCCTTGTGGATATTCAAGGGGCAAAGTATCAGAATCTAATTAAATTTGCTCATTTACAGGGCAGTATTCTACGTCAATGTTTCTTTCATTCTTTTTTTTTTTTTGCAAAACGACGTGGAAGCAACTGCGTTCTAACGGTACGCCTGGTTATGCGCATGGTTTTCTCTCTCTTGTCCATTCTTGTAAACATGTGCAACCATTTGGTTTTTAGGGAGGGGTTTTTTTGTAAATCCAGCTCGGAATATTTTGCAAAAATATTCTTCAGCATGACCGGCAGAAAAATCTAGCATTTTCTGAGGAATGAAAGGAAAAACGTCTTTCTCCAGCACCTTAAGCATTAGACGTGAAAATAGACTATCTCAGACATTTCACAACTGCCAATGATTCAGTTTTGTCAGGATTCTCTGATACTTCATGTTTCAAATTCTTCAATATATATATACATCACTCTCCAAGTTCAGATTCTTTAATTCAACGAAAAGAAGGTCAAACGTGTAGTTCAAGGTCACATATTGAATCAAAATCTATCTTGAGTAATTTCTTGACACAATCTGACAATGCACATACATGTTTATACCATATCATCTATCTATCATTTGCGAGACCAGTGTTGTAGCAAATCCAAAGTATTAGGAAAGTAGGTCAATTGTATACATGAACATGTAGGTCAAGGCTACTAGATATTCTTACACAAATGTATACTGTGTAGCAGAGTAATGAACTTAAAGTATCAATGTTTTTATTCATGATTACCAGTATGGGGTAAGACACTCTAAACAGTATTGATGAAAGGATGATCAACCAAGTTTGCTATGCTTAACAAGAGAAAATTCATTATTTCATATATGACAATGTTCTCACTAGATTTCTTCATCACAGTGTTCTAAGAATATTTGTGTTCTAGTCTCAAGAAGAATATAAGTATCAGTTATAAGATTTATTAAGTTTAAATGTAAATTTTATTCAAACTCTGAAAGAAGAATCATTATAACTGCAATATATATATAAATGTAATAGTACCGGTATCATCAATTTACAACATAATGTTTTTGTACTTGTGAAAGGATATTTTTCTTTCTCTATAATTTATCATAGTATTTCTTCTCGAAATTAATATTTTATATGAGTTTACATGTCTAGTCTATATCAGGGAAGTATTTAACTTTATATACAATGTACATCCCTGTCTATACTGGTATGTACCTAGAATTTAAAGTCATAAATTGCTGCTATGAAAATAATGAAATAAATAAAAAAAATATCCCCATTCAACAGGTGCAGGTCTATTCTCAAGTAAAAAGTTTTCAATGCATTTATAACCTAGTACATACATGTACATGTACCGGTAAGCACATGAAAGTAAACACAAAACATGTTCAAAATTCAAATGTTCTAGACATCAAACATTTTCTCTAGTGTCTATAGTAAAACTTAAGGATGAGGTAGATATCTGATACCAAGAAATGAGGAATGAGGAATGAGAAATGAGCCATCATGCATGTACAGAAGATGCTGTCAGTCTCACTCTGAAAGTAAAAGATGTAATGAATTAATATCTTCATTTTGATATTAAATAAGCTCTAAAATGAATGAATTTTGCATACATTTATCATTATGATGTACATGTATATAAATTACATGACATGTAAAGTTTCTGTAATAGTACTAACATACAAATATAATTACAGGGCTTTCAATCGGTCATTCTCAAATTATGCAAAACAGTATAATTTTCCCTATTTATTGACCAATTTTACCTCATAGAAAATTCTTTAAAAAAAAAAAAGTAAAAAATGCTAAATTTAAAATGAAAAGGCATCCAAATCTATCATATTCAATTTTGAAGAAAATATTGCCAATTTTCCCAATATGAAAGGTCTAATCCAATCCAAACCAGAAGTCTCTGACGAGACTGTAGCTCTCCTGGTTGTTTTTTAATTCACTTAATGACAAGTGAATTCTAATATGGCCACATCCATTTTCTTAGTCACTGGGGGCCAGGAACTCAAACAAAATATCAGGTGCACTACTTGAACACAGACTCATTGTATTGCAAAAAGAATCAAGTCTCCATCATTTATAGTGTCAGAGAAGTTGCGAATACAAGATTACATAGGATCATACAGGAGAAAATGACCACATCCATTTTCTAGGACCCTGGGGGTCAGGGGCTCAAACAAAATGTCAGGTGCACACTGCACAACTAGACCACTGACCAAGTCTCATGCAAAAAGAGTTACATTTCTGTCTCTTATAATTTCAGAGGAGTTGCAAGCACAAGAATTGTTTACGGACAGACGCCGGACAAGGGGGTACCGCATAAGCTCGACTATGACCAGTATCTCGAGCTAAAAATGTGTTTCACGTGTAAGAGCCCTACTTTATGTCAAGGCTTAGGACTAAGAAAAATTAAACCCATGTTTTTTGTGGAACATGAATCCCCTTATTGTCAGATATAATGTAGAAAAGTATTTCATACTCCAAGGTCACGGACTCAAGGTAAAAATTCAGGTATTGATGTGAAGGCCTTACCACAAGGGATACACATGTAAAATATGATAGCCCTATCACTTGCAATTTATGTTATGACCAAGGGCAAGGTTAACATGGTTGAAGTTATTCAAAAATTGATCAGTATCCAAGGTCAAGGTCACAAGGTCAAAATTTTGGTATTAATAGGAAGACCTTATCAAAAGGAATACAAAGCCCTAACACTTAAAAGCATAATATTACTTTAGAAAAATAATAGTGAAGTAGGTCAATCTCCAAGTTCAAGGTCACAAAGACAACAATTTGGCATCATTGGAAATTGTCACGAGGAAAGCACAGGTCTATATTTCACTCATCATTCAAAAGTTATGGCCATGGTGTAAGATTTTAAAAAGTAGGTCATTTTTCCAAGGTCAAGGTCACCAGGACACAAATTTTGGTATGCATGAGAAGGTCTTGTTTCAAACAATACATGTACACATGAAATATGAAAGTATGTAACTTACCATTAAAAAGTATTATCCATTTAAGGTGAATCACAAGGGATACACATGTAAAATATGAAATAAATACAATGTCATTTGTACTTGTATTATCAGATTTACAAAATTATCATAACATGTATATTAGTATACATGTATTTGTACAACTTACCCTTCAGTGCTATATCAGCATGTTTACTGCAAGAGGCTGTAATACAGTTCCATCTGTCGATCTCACAATTCTTCTATTGATGATGAATTCCTCTACATTATAACACAAATTCTCACATTTCATACTGGATCACAGTTTCACAAGGAATATGTGGTCGATGTACACATTGAATATGTTTTTCATGTACATGTAGAAATATGCACTTGAACAATTTTCTTCATTCTCCTTTCACAAGTGAATTATTTTCACACCATGGTGGCCAACATCATATATGGTAGTACAATTGCAAAATCATATTCCACAGTATCTCTTCAACTTTACAAGTCAGTACTAGTAGCACTATAAGCATTCCACTATTCTTATGCACTTTCTTTCATTGGATCTGATGCACACATGCGCATGAAGACTTTCTCAGAGTATATTCCTTCTTCTGTCTGGCAGTTAAGGTTATGTTACTGTAAAGAATAAATAAAATATTCAATTGATTTGAAATTCATCCCCTTTAAATAATTTTAAACCCATTCAAATACTTTTTCACCAACACTACAACACTAGCTAGGCTACAGAACTGATATTTGATACTGATTATAACTAACACTGACATCAAATTTATTCAAATTCATGGTGTGCACTTAAATTTAGAAGTTCATGAAGATGTAATGAAAGACAGAAATGGCTTTAAAGAACAAATATTTGTGAGATATTCGATTACAGCGATAATTAATCATGAAACTCATTCACTCGAAAACATGGAGCACTCCCTGGTCGAGTATTTCTGATAAGAAGAAGAATTTAAAATCCCATCATATGTGTTCCACGTGATACATAAATCAATTTAAAAACATACCTTAAGATGAGCCATGTGTCTGTACTCTTGAACAGTTGGTTTACTTGCATGAAAGAAGCATTTCTACGTGTTCAAATTTCGAACGGAAGTCCACGAGAGAATGTTTTAGACGAGACTACTATAAAATTAGAATAGGAACGGACTTTCTTTTCCGTCGTGTGTAAGGTAAAATCTTGACTCGAGATTCTTCCGATTTTATGCATATAATTTGCATAATAAGGTTCGGAGCCGTGTATATGCTTGAATCTTTTTCATTGGACCTTTGAACAACAGATGGAAGGCAGTCGACAACAACAAGCAATTGGAGGACAATGGACCATAACCAGCTGAAGGAGGAGGGCAATGGACAAAGAACAATGAGAGGCAGGAATTAGGTAACATATTACCTATTGACAAGGTAAGAGTTCTTTCCCTTTCAATACATTTTGTATGAAAATTTATACTAAGGATAAAAGACTTAAAATAACTTAAGAGTGAAATAAGTGGCATAAAATGAATAAATTAATAAATTAAACTTTAAATTTAATAGGTAAATGATATGTAATTTTTTTTTTCAAAACTGATAAAACCATAAATATAACTTAGGATTAAAAAAAATAAATAATATAATATTAAGTTTTGAAATGAGTAAAACTATAAATAAAGCTTAAAATTTCAAAGATAAATGCTTTAAAATAAAATCTTATTGAAGAAACTATAAATAAAAGTTAAACTTTAAAAGATAAATGAAATAAAATGAATAAAATTATAAATTGAACTTAAAATGTAGAAGATATTTTCAAATTAAGGATACAGAGACAAGTTACATAAATAATTGCTTACATGCTTGAGTCTTTTTCATGAGGCCTTTGAACAACAGATGGAAGGCATTGGACAACAACAGACGGACAATGGACCATAACCAGGTGATGGAGGAGGACAATGGACAAAGAACAACGAGAGACCGGAATTAGGTAACATATTACCTATTGACAACGTAAGAGTTCTTTCCCTTTCAATACATTTTGTTTGAAAATTTATAATAAGGATAAAAGACTTAACGTTACTTAAGAGTGAAAGATGAGTGGTATAAAATGAATAAATTTATAAATTAAACTTAAAATTTAAAAGGTAAATGATATGTAATTATTTTTCAAAATTGATAAAACCATAAATAAAACTTAGGATTAAAAAAAATAAATAATATAATATAATATTAAGTTTTGAAATGAGTAAAACTATAAATAAAGCTTAAGATTTCAAAGATGAATGCTATAAAATAAAATCTTATTGAAGAAACTATAAATAAAAGTTAAACTTTGAAAGACAAATGAAATAGAATGAATAAAATTACAAATAGAACTTAAAATGTAGAAGATATTTTCAAATTAAGGATACAGAGACAAGTTACATAAATAATTGCTTACATGCTTGAGTCTTTTTCATGGGGCCTTTGAACAACAGATGGAAGGCATTGGACAACAACAGATGGACAATGGACCATAACCAGCTGATGGAGGAATGCAATGAACAAAGAACAACGTGTGGCATGAATTAGGTAACACATATTACCTAGTGACAAGGTAAGAGTTCTTTCCCTTACAAGATATTTTGGAACTAAATTTCATAACAAAGATAAAATACTAAACATTAATATGATAATCTTAATAAAAGATGAATGATATGAATTGAACAAAAACTCCAAAAGAGAGTAAAACTGTTTTTCTGTGGATGCTGCAACTGAGTTCTGTTGGAATTCCCATCCTTTCATTTTAAAATTAAAAGAGATTGCAAAGTCTGGATATAGAAAAAAAAATGTTACTTAAACCATTGCTTACATGTCTTTTTCATGGAGCCTTTAAACAACAGATGGAAGGCATTGGACAACAACATGCATTTGGAGGACAATGGACCATAACCAGCTGATGGAGGAGGGCAATGGACAAAGAACAATAAGAGGCAGGAATTAGGTAACATATTACCTATTGACAAGGTAAGAGTTCTTTCCCTTACAATACATTTTGTACTGAATTTTATAACAAAGATAAAAAAACTAAGCTTTTAAAACAAGCTGAATGATATGAATGAAACAAAACTCTAAAAGGAAGTTAAACTGTTTTGCTGTGGATGCTGCAGCTGAGTTCTGTTGGAATTCCCATCCTTTCATTTTTAAAATTAAAAGAGATTTCAAAGTGTGGATATAGAGAAAGGTTACTAAAACCATTGCTTATATACTTACATGTCTTTTTCATGGAGCCTATCAACAACAGATGGAAGGCATTGGACAACAAAAGGCTTTTGGAGGACAATGGACCATGACCAGCCGATAGAGAAGGGCATCGGACAAAGAACTACGAGTGGCATGAATTAGGTAACACATTACCTAGTGACAAGGTAAGAGTTCTTTCCCTTACAATACATTTTATATGAAACTTTATGATTAAGATAAAATACTAAACATTAATATGATAATCTTAATAAAAGATGAATGATATGAATTGAACAAAAACTCCAAAAGAGAGTAAAACTGTTTTTCTGTGGATGCTGCAACTGAGTTCTGTTGGAATTCCCATCCTTTCATTTTAGAATTAAAAAGAGATTTCAAAGTAGGGATAAATAGAAAGGTTACATAAAGAATTGCTTATATGCTTGAATCTTTTTCATTGGACCTTTGAACAACAGATGGAAGGCAGTCGACAACAACAAGCAATTGGAGGACAATGGACCATAACCAGCTGATGGAGGAGGGCAATGGAGAAAGAACAATGAGAGGCAGGAATTAGGTAACATATTACCTATTGACAAGGTAAGAGTTCTTTCCCTTTCAATACATTTTGTATGAAAATTTATACTAAGGATAAAAGACTTAAAATAACTTAAGAGTGAAAGATAAGTGGCATAAAATGAATAAATTAATAAATTAAACTTTAAATTTAATAGGTAAATGATATGTAATTTTTTTTTCAAAACTGATAAAACCATAAATATAACTTAGGATTAAAAAAAATAAATAATATAATATTAAGTTTTGAAATGAGTAAAACTAAAAATAAACCTTAAAATTTCAAAGATAAATGCTTTAAAATAAAATCTTATTGAAGAAACTATAAATAAAAGTTAAACTTTAAAAGATAAATGAAATAAAATGAATAAAATTATAAATTGAACTTAAAATGTAGAAGATATTTTCAAATTAAGGATACAGAGACAAGTTACATAAATAATTGCTTACATGCTTGAGTCTTTTTCATGAGGCCTTTGAACAACAGATGGAAGGCATTGGACAACAACAGACGGACAATGGACCATAACCAGGTGATGGAGGAGGACAATGGACAAAGAACAACGAGAGACCGGAATTAGGTAACATATTACCTATTGACAACGTAAGAGTTCTTTCCCTTTCAATACATTTTGTATGAAAATTTATAATAAGGATAAAAGACTTAACGTTACTTAAGAGTGAAAGATGAGTGGTATAAAATGAATAAATTTATAAATTAAACTTAAAATTTAAAAGGTAAATGATATGTAATTATTTTTCAAAATTGATAAAACCATAAATAAAACTTAGGATTAAAAAAAATAAATAATATAATATAATATTAAGTTTTGAAATGAGTAAAACTATAAATAAAGCTTAAGATTTCAAAGATGAATGCTATAAAATAAAATCTTATTGAAGAAACTATAAATAAAAGTTAAACTTTGAAAGACAAAAGAAATAGAATGAATAAAATTACAAATAGAACTTAAAATGTAGAAGATATTTTCAAATTAAGGATACAGAGACAAGTTACATAAATAATTGCTTACATGCTTGAGTCTTTTTCATGGGGCCTTTGAACAACAGATGGAAGGCATTGGACAACAACAGACGGACAATGGACCATAACCAGCTGATGGAGGAATGCAATGAACAAAGAACAACGTGTGGCATGAATTAGGTAACACATATTACCTAGTGACAAGGTAAGAGTTCTTTCCCTTACAAGATATTTTGGAACTAAATTTCATAACAAAGATAAAATACTAAACATTAATATGATAATCTTAATAAAAGATGAATGATATGAATTGAACAAAAACTCCAAAAGAGAGTAAAACTGTTTTTCTGTGGATGCTGCAACTGAGTTCTGTTGGAATTCCCATCCTTTCATTTTAAAATTAAAAGAGATTGCAAAGTCTGGATATAGAAAAAAAATGTTACTTAAACCATTGCTTACATGTCTTTTTCATGGAGCCTTTAAACAACAGATGGAAGGCATTGGACAACAACATGCATTTGGAGGACAATGGACCATAACCAGCTGATGGAGGAGGGCAATGGACAAAGAACAATAAGAGGCAGGAATTAGGTAACATATTACCTATTGACAAGGTAAGAGTTCTTTCCCTTACAATACATTTTGTACTGAATTTTATAACAAAGATAAAAAAACTTAGCTTTTAAAACAAGCTGAATGATATGAATGAAACAAAACTCTAAAAGGAAGTTAAACTGTTTTGCTGTGGATGCTGCAGCTGAGTTCTGTTGGAATTCCCATCCTTTCATTTTTAAAATTAAAAGAGATTTCAAAGTGTGGATATAGAGAAAGGCTACTAAAACCATTGCTTATATACTTACATGTCTTTTTCATGGAGCCTATCAACAACAGATGGAAGGCATTGGACAACAAAAGGCTTTTGGAGGACAATGGACCATGACCAGCCGATAGAGAAGGGCATCGGACAAAGAACTACGAGTGGCATGAATTAGGTAACACATTACCTAGTGACAAGGTAAGAGTTCTTTCCCTTACAATACATTTTATATGAAACTTTATGATTAAGATAAAATACTAAACATTAATGTGATAATCTTAATAAAAGATGAATGATATGAATTGAACAAAAACTCCAAAAGAGAGTAAAACTGTTTTTCTGTGGATGCTGCAACTGAGTTCTGTTGGAATTCCCATCCTTTCATTTTAGAATTAAAAAGAGATTTCAAAGTAGGGATAAATAGAAAGGTTACATAAAGAATTGCTTATATGCTTGAATCTTTTTCATTGGACCTTTGAACAACAGATGGAAGGCAGTCGACAACAACAAGCAATTGGAGGACAATGGACCGTAACCAGCTGATGGAGGAGGGCAATGGAGAAAGAACAATGAGAGGCAGGAATTAGGTAACATATTACCTATTGACAAGGTAAGAGTTCTTTCCCTTTCAATATATTTTGTATGAAAATTTATACTAAGGATAAAAGACTTAAAATAACTTAAGAGTGAAAGATAAGTGGCATAAAATGAATAAATTAATAAATTAAACTTTAAATTTAATAGGTAAATGATATGTAATTTTTTTTTTCAAAACTGATAAAACCATAAATATAACTTAGGATTAAAAAAAATAAATAATATAATATTAAGTTTTGAAATGAGTAAAACTAAAAATAAACCTTAAAATTTCAAAGATAAATGCTTTAAAATAAAATCTTATTGAAGAAACTATAAATAAAAGTTAAACTTTAAAAGATAAATGAAATAAAATGAATAAAATTATAAATTGAACTTAAAATGTAGAAGATATTTTCAAATTAAGGATACAGAGACAAGTTACATAAATAATTGCTTACATGCTTGAGTCTTTTTCATGAGGCCTTTGAACAACAGATGGAAGGCATTGGACAACAACAGACGGACAATGGACCATAACCAGGTGATGGAGGAGGACAATGGACAAAGAACAACGAGAGACCGGAATTAGGTAACATATTACCTATTGACAACGTAAGAGTTCTTTCCCTTTCAATACATTTTGTATGAAAATTTATAATAAGGATAAAAGACTTAACGTTACTTAAGAGTGAAAGATGAGTGGTATAAAATGAATAAATTTATAAATTAAACGTAAAATTTAAAAGGTAAATGATATGTAATTATTTTTCAAAATTGATAAAACCATAAATAAAACTTAGGATTAAAAAAAATAAATAATATAATATAATATTAAGTTTTGAAATGAGTAAAACTATAAATAAAGCTTAAGATTTCAAAGATGAATGCTATAAAATAAAATCTTATTGAAGAAACTATAAATAAAAGTTAAACTTTGAAAGACAAATGAAATAGAATGAATAAAATTACAAATAGAACTTAAAATGTAGAAGATATTTTCAAATTAAGGATACAGAGACAAGTTACATAAATAATTGCTTACATGCTTGAGTCTTTTTCATGGGGCCTTTGAACAACAGATGGAAGGCATTGGACAACAACAGACGGACAATGGACCATAACCAGCTGATGGAGGAATGCAATGAACAAAGAACAACGTGTGGCATGAATTAGGTAACACATATTACCTAGTGACAAGGTAAGAGTTCTTTCCCTTACAAGATATTTTGGAACTAAATTTCATAACAAAGATAAAATACTAAACATTAATATGATAATCTTAATAAAAGATGAATGATATGAATTGAACAAAAACTCCAAAAGAGAGTAAAACTGTTTTTCTGTGGATGCTGCAACTGAGTTCTGTTGGAATTCCCATCCTTTCATTTTAAAATTAAAAGAGATTGCAAAGTCTGGATATAGAAAAAAAATGTTACTTAAACCATTGCTTACATGTCTTTTTCATGGAGCCTTTAAACAACAGATGGAAGGCATTGGACAACAACATGCATTTGGAGGACAATGGACCATAACCAGCTGATGGAGGAGGGCAATGGACAAAGAACAATAAGAGGCAGGAATTAGGTAACATATTACCTATTGACAAGGTAAGAGTTCTTTCCCTTACAATACATTTTGTACTGAATTTTATAACTAAGCTTTTAAAACAAGCTGAATGATATGAATGAAACAAAACTCTAAAAGGAAGTTAAACTGTTTTGCTGTGGATGCTGCAGCTGAGTTCTGTTGGAATTCCCATCCTTTCATTTTTAAAGTTAAAAGAGATTTCAAAGTGTGGATATAGAGAAAGGTTACTAAAACCATTGCTTATATACTTACATGTCTTTTTCATGGAGCCTATCAACAACAGATGGAAGGCATTGGACAACAAAAGGCTTTTGGAGGACAATGGACCATGACCAGCCGATAGAGAAGGGCATCGGACAAAGAACTACGAGTGGCATGAATTAGGTAACACATTACCTAGTGACAAGGTAAGAGTTCTTTCCCTTACAATACATTTTATATGAAACTTTATGATTAAGATAAAATACTAAACATTAATATGATAATCTTAATAAAAGATGAATGATATGAATTGAACAAAAACTCCAAAAGAGAGTAAAACTGTTTTTCTGTGGATGCTGCAACTGAGTTCTGTTGGAATTCCCATCCTTTCATTTTAGAATTAAAAAGAGATTTCAAAGTAGGGATAAATAGAAAGGTTACATAAAGAATTGCTTATATGCTTGAATCTTTTTCATTGGACCTTTGAACAACAGATGGAAGGCAGTCGACAACAACAAGCAATTGGAGGACAATGGACCATAACCAGCTGATGGAGGAGGGCAATGGAGAAAGAACAATGAGAGGCAGGAATTAGGTAACATATTACCTATTGACAAGGTAAGAGTTCTTTCCCTTTCAATACATTTTGTATGAAAATTTATACTAAGGATAAAAGACTTAAAATAACTTAAGAGTGAAAGATAAGTGGCATAAAATGAATAAATTAATAAATTAAACTTTAAATTTAATAGGTAAATGATATGTATTTTTTTTTTCAAAACTGATAAAACCATAAATATAACTTAGGATTAAAAAAAATAAATAATATAATATTAAGTTTTGAAATGAGTAAAACTAAAAATAAACCTTAAAATTTCAAAGATAAATGCTTTAAAATAAAATCTTATTGAAGAAACTATAAATAAAAGTTAAACTTTAAAAGATAAATGAAATAAAATGAATAAAATTATAAATTGAACTTAAAATGTAGAAGATATTTTCAAATTAAGGATACAGAGACAAGTTACATAAATAATTGCTTACATGCTTGAGTCTTTTTCATGAGGCCTTTGAACAACAGATGGAAGGCATTGGACAACAACAGACGGACAATGGACCATAACCAGGTGATGGAGGAGGACAATGGACAAAGAACAACGAGAGACCAGAATTAGGTAACATATTACCTATTGACAACGTAAGAGTTCTTTCCCTTTCAATACATTTTGTATGAAAATTTATAATAAGGATAAAAGACTTAACGTTACTTAAGAGTGAAAGATGAGTGGTATAAAATGAATAAATTTATAAATTAAACTTAAAATTTAAAAGGTAAATGATATGTAATTATTTTTCAAAATTGATAAAACCATAAATAAAACTTAGGATTAAAAAAAGTAAATAATATAATATAATATTAAGTTTTGAAATGAGTAAAACTATAAATAAAGCTTAAGATTTCAAAGATGAATGCTATAAAATAAAATCTTATTGAAGAAACTATAAATAAAAGTTAAACTTTGAAAGACAAATGAAATAGAATGAATAAAATTACAAATAGAACTTAAAACGTAGAAGATATTTTCAAATTAAGGATACAGAGACAAGTTACATAAATAATTGCTTACATGCTTGAGTCTTTTTCATGGGGCCTTTGAACAACAGATGGAAGGCATTGGACAACAACAGACGGACAATGGACCATAACCAGCTGATGGAGGAATGCAATGAACAAAGAACAACGTGTGGCATGAATTAGGTAACACATATTACCTAGTGACAAGGTAAGAGTTCTTTCCCTTACAAGATATTTTGGAACTAAATTTCATAACAAAGATAAAATACTAAACATTAATATGATAATCTTAATAAAAGATGAATGATATGAATTGAACAAAAACTCCAAAAGAGAGTAAAACTGTTTTTCTGTGGATGCTGCAACTGAGTTCTGTTGGAATTCCCATCCTTTCATTTTAGAATTAAAAAGAGATTTCAAAGTAGGGATAAATAGAAAGGTTACATAAAGAATTGCTTATATGCTTGAATCTTTTTCATTGGACCTTTGAACAACAGATGGAAGGCAGTCGACAACAACAAGCAATTGGAGGACAATGGACCATAACCAGCTGATGGAGGAGGGCAATGGAGAAAGAACAATGAGAGGCAGGAATTAGGTAACATATTACCTATTGACAAGGTAAGAGTTCTTTCCCTTTCAATACATTTTGTATGAAAATTTATACTAAGGATAAAAGACTTAAAATAACTTAAGAGTGAAAGATAAGTGGCATAAAATGAATAAATTAATAAATTAAACTTTAAATTTAATAGGTAAATGATATGTATTTTTTTTTTCAAAACTGATAAAACCATAAATATAACTTAGGATTAAAAAAAATAAATAATATAATATTAAGTTTTGAAATGAGTAAAACTAAAAATAAACCTTAAAATTTCAAAGATAAATGCTTTAAAATAAAATCTTATTGAAGAAACTATAAATAAAAGTTAAACTTTAAAAGATAAATGAAATAAAATGAATAAAATTATAAATTGAACTTAAAATGTAGAAGATATTTTCAAATTAAGGATACAGAGACAAGTTACATAAATAATTGCTTACATGCTTGAGTCTTTTTCATGAGGCCTTTGAACAACAGATGGAAGGCATTGGACAACAACAGACGGACAATGGACCATAACCAGGTGATGGAGGAGGACAATGGACAAAGAACAACGAGAGACCAGAATTAGGTAACATATTACCTATTGACAACGTAAGAGTTCTTTCCCTTTCAATACATTTTGTATGAAAATTTATAATAAGGATAAAAGACTTAACGTTACTTAAGAGTGAAAGATGAGTGGTATAAAATGAATAAATTTATAAATTAAACTTAAAATTTAAAAGGTAAATGATATGTAATTATTTTTCAAAATTGATAAAACCATAAATAAAACTTAGGATTAAAAAAAGTAAATAATATAATATAATATTAAGTTTTGAAATGAGTAAAACTATAAATAAAGCTTAAGATTTCAAAGATGAATGCTATAAAATAAAATCTTATTGAAGAAACTATAAATAAAAGTTAAACTTTGAAAGACAAATGAAATAGAATGAATAAAATTACAAATAGAACTTAAAACGTAGAAGATATTTTCAAATTAAGGATACAGAGACAAGTTACATAAATAATTGCTTACATGCTTGAGTCTTTTTCATGGGGCCTTTGAACAACAGATGGAAGGCATTGGACAACAACAGACGGACAATGGACCATAACCAGCTGATGGAGGAATGCAATGAACAAAGAACAACGTGTGGCATGAATTAGGTAACACATATTACCTAGTGACAAGGTAAGAGTTCTTTCCCTTACAAGATATTTTGGAACTAAATTTCATAACAAAGATAAAATACTAAACATTAATATGATAATCTTAATAAAAGATGAATGATATGAATTGAACAAAAACTCCAAAAGAGAGTAAAACTGTTTTTCTGTGGATGCTGCAACTGAGTTCTGTTGGAATTCCCATCCTTTCATTTTAAAATTAAAAGAGATTGCAAAGTCTGGATATAGAAAAAAAATGTTACTTAAACCATTGCTTACATGTCTTTTTCATGGAGCCTTTAAACAACAGATGGAAGGCATTGGACAACAACATGCATTTGGAGGACAATGGACCATAACCAGCTGATGGAGGAGGGCAATGGACAAAGAACAATAAGAGGCAGGAATTAGGTAACATATTACCTATTGACAAGGTAAGAGTTCTTTCCCTTACAATACATTTTGTACTGAATTTTACAACAAAGATAAAAAAAACTAAGCTTTTAAAACAAGCTGAATGATATGAATGAAACACAACTCTAAAAGGATGTTAAACTGTTTTGCTGTGGATGCTGCAGCTGAGTTCTGTTGGAATTCCCATCCTTTCATTTTTAAAATTAAAAGAGATTTCAAAGTGTGGATATAGAGAAAGGTTACTAAAACCATTGCTTATATACTTACATGTCTTTTTCATGGAGCCTATCAACAACAGATGGAAGGCATTGGACAACAAAAGGCTTTTGGAGGACAATGGACCATGACCAGCCGATAGAGAAGGGCATCGGACAAAGAACTACGAGTGGCATGAATTAGGTAACACATTACCTAGTGACAAGGTAAGAGTTCTTTCCCTTACAATACATTTTATATGAAACTTTATGATTAAGATAAAATACTAAACATTAATATGATAATCTTAATAAAAGATGAATGATATGAATTGAACAAAAACTCCAAAAGAGAGTAAAACTGTTTTTCTGTGGATGCTGCAACTGAGTTCTGTTGGAATTCCCATCCTTTCATTTTAGAATTAAAAAGAGATTTCAAAGTAGGGATAAATAGAAAGGTTACATAAAGAATTGCTTATATGCTTGAATCTTTTTTATTGGACCTTTGAACAACAGATGGAAGGCAGTCGACAACAACAAGCAATTGGAGGACAATGGACCATATCCAGCTGATGGAGGAGGGCAATGGAGAAAGAACAATGAGAGGCAGGAATTAGGTAACATATTACCTATTGACAAGGTAAGAGTTCTTTCCCTTTCAATACATTTTGTATTAAAATTTATACTAAGGATAAAAGACTTAAAATAACTTAAGAGTGAAAGATAAGTGGCATAAAATGAATAAATTAATAAATTAAATAAATAAAATTTTATTTTTTTTTAAATACTTAAAGTTTAACTTTTATTTATAGTTTCCACTCGTAGTTCTTTGTCCGATGCCCTTCTCTATCGGCTGGTCATGGTCCATTGTCCTCCAAAAGCCTTTTGTTGTCCAATGCCTTCCATCTGTTGTTGATAGGCTCCATGAAAAAGACATGTAAGTATATAAGCAATGGTTTTAGTAAAAATAAACCTTAAAATTTCAAAGATAAATGCTTTAAAATAAAATCTTATTGAAGAAACTATAAATAAAAGTTAAACTTTAAGTATTTAAAAAAAAATAAAATTCCATCTGTTGTTCAAAGGTCCAATAAAAAAGATTCAAGCATATAAGCAATTCTTTATGTAACCTTTCTATTTATATTTAAGAGGATTTAAAAGATAAATGAAATAAAATGAATAAAATTATAAATTGAACTTAAAATGTAGAAGATATTTTCAAATTAAGGATACAGAGACAAGTTACATAAATAATTGCTTACATGCTTGAGTCTTTTTCATGAGGCCTTTGAACAACAGATGGAAGGCATTGGACAACAACAGACGGACAATGAACCATAACCAGGTGATGGAGGAGGACAATGGACAAAGAACAACGAGAGACCGGAATTAGGTAACATATTACCTATTGACAACGTAAGAGTTCTTTCCCTTTCAATACATTTTGTATGAAAATTTATAATAAGGATAAAAGACTTAACGTTACTTAAGAGTGAAAGATGAGTGGTATAAAATGAATAAATTTATAAATTAAACTTAAAATTTAAAAGGTAAATGATATGTAATTATTTTTCAAAATTGATAAAACCATAAATAAAACTTAGGATTAAAAAAAATAAATAATATAATATTAAGTTTTGAAATGAGTAAAAGTATAAATAAAGCTTAAGATTTCAAAGATGAATGCTATAAAATAAAATCTTATTGAAGAAACTATAAATAAAAGTTAAACTTTGAAAGACAAATGAAATAGAATGAATAAAATTACAAATAGAACTTAAAATGTAGAAGATATTTTCAAATTAAGGATACAGAGACAAGTTACATAAATAATTGCTTACATGCTTGAGTCTTTTTCATGGGGCCTTTGAACAACAGATGGAAGGCATTGGACAACAACAGACGGACAATGGACCATAACCAGCTGATGGAGGAATGCAATGAACAAAGAACAACGTGTGGCATGAATTAGGTAACACATATTACCTAGTGACAAGGTAAGAGTTCTTTCCCTTACAAGATATTTTGGAACTAAATTTCATAACAAAGATAAAATACTAAACATTAATATGATAATCTTAATAAAAGATGAATGATATGAATTGAACAAAAACTCCAAAAGAGAGTAAAACTGTTTTTCTGTGGATGCTGCAACTGAGTTCTGTTGGAATTCCCATCCTTTCATTTTAAAATTAAAAGAGATTGCAAAGTCTGGATATAGAAAAAAATGTTACTTAAACCATTGCTTACATGTCTTTTTCATGGAGCCTTTAAACAACAGATGGAAGGCATTGGACAACAACATGCATTTGGAGGACAATGGACCATAACCAGCTGATGGAGGAGGGCAATGGACAAAGAACAATAAGAGGCAGGAATTAGGTAACATATTACCTATTGACAAGGTAAGAGTTCTTTCCCTTACAATACATTTTGTACTGAATTTTATAACAAAGATAAAAAAACTAAGCTTTTAAAACAAGCTGAATGATATGAATGAAACAAAACTCTAAAAGGAAGTTAAACTGTTTTGCTGTGGATGCTGCAGCTGAGTTCTGTTGGAATTCCCATCCTTTCATTTTTAAAATTAAAAGAGATTTCAAAGTGTGGATATAGAGAAAGGTTACTAAAACCATTGCTTATATACTTACATGTCTTTTTCATGGAGCCTATCAACAACAGATGGAAGGCATTGGACAACAAAAGGCTTTTGGAGGACAATGGACCATGACCAGCCGATAGAGAAGGGCATCGGACAAAGAACTACGAGTGGCATGAATTAGGTAACACATTACCTAGTGACAAGGTAAGAGTTCTTTCCCTTACAATACATTTTATATGAAACTTTATGATTAAGATAAAATACTAAACATTAATATGATAATCTTAATAAAAGATGAATGATATGAATTGAACAAAAACTCCAAAAGAGAGTAAAACTGTTTTTCTGTGGATGCTGCAACTGAGTTCTGTTGAAATTCCCATCCTTTCATTTTAGAATTAAAAAGAGATTTCAAAGTAGGGATAAATAGAAAGGTTACATAAAGAATTGCTTATATGCTTGAATCTTTTTCATTGGACCTTTGAACAACAGATGGAAGGCAGTCGACAACAACAAGCAATTGGAGGACAATGGACCATAACCAGCTGATGGAGGAGGGCAATGGAGAAAGAACAATGAGAGGCAGGAATTAGGTAACATATTACCTATTGACAAGGTAAGAGTTCTTTCCCTTTCAATACATTTTGTATGAAAATTTATACTAAGGATAAAAGACTTAAAATAACTTAAGAGTGAAAGATAAGTGGCATAAAATGAATAAATTAATAAATTAAACTTTAAATTTAATAGGTAAATGATATGTAATTTTTTTTTTCAAAACTGATAAAACCATGAATACAACTTAGGATTAAAAAAAATAAATAATATAATATTAAGTTTTGAAATGAGTAAAACTAAAAATAAACCTTAAAATTTCAAAGATAAATGCTTTAAAATAAAATCTTATTGAAGAAACTATAAATAAAAGTTAAACTTTAAAAGATAAATGAAATAAAATGAATAAAATTATAAATTGAACTTAAAATGTAGAAGATATTTTCAAATTAAGGATACAGAGACAAGTTACATAAATAATTGCTTACATGCTTGAGTCTTTTTCATGAGGCCTTTGAACAACAGATGGAAGGCATTGGACAACAACAGACGGACAATGGACCATAACCAGGTGATGGAGGATGACAATGGACAAAGAACAACGAGAGACCGGAATTAGGTAACATATTACCTATTGACAACGTAAGAGTTCTTTCCCTTTCAATACATTTTGTATGAAAATTTATAATAAGGATAAAAGACTTAACGTTACTTAAGAGTGAAAGATGAGTGGTATAAAATGAATAAATTTATAAATTAAACTTAAAATTTAAAAGGTAAATGATATGTAATTATTTTTCAAAATTGATAAAACCATAAATAAAACTTAGGATTAAAAAAAATAAATAATATAATATTAAGTTTTGAAATGAGTAAAACTATAAATAAAGCTTAAGATTTCAAAGATGAATGCTATAAAATAAAATCTTATTGAAGAAACTATAAATAAAAGTTAAACTTTGAAAGACAAATGAAATAGAATGAATAAAATTACAAATAGAACTTAAAATGTAGAAGATATTTTCAAATTAAGGATACAGAGACAAGTTACATAAATAATTGCTTACATGCTTGAGTCTTTTTCATGGGGCCTTTGAACAACAGATGGAAGGCATTGGACAACAACAGACGGACAATGGACCATAACCAGCTGATGGAGGAATAAAATGAACAAAGAACAACGTGTGGCATGAATTAGGTAACACATATTACCTAGTGACAAGGTAAGAGTTCTTTCCCTTACAAGATATTTTGGAACTAAATTTCATAACAAAGATAAAATACTAAACATTGATATGATAATCTTAATAAAAGATGAATGATATGAATTGAACAAAAACTCCAAAAGAGAGTAAAACTGTTTTTCTGTGGATGCTGCAACTGAGTTCTGTTGGAATTCCCATCCTTTCATTTTTAAATTAAAAGAGATTGCAAAGTCTGGATATAGAAAAAAATGTTACTTAAACCATTGCTTACATGTCTTTTTCATGGAGCCTTTAAACAACAGATGGAAGGCATTGGACAACAACATGCATTTGGAGGACAATGGACCATAACCAGCTGATGGAGGAGGGCAATGGACAAAGAACAATAAGAGGCAGGAATTAGGTAACATATTGCCTATTGACAAGGTAAGAGTTCTTTCCCTTACAATACATTTTGTACTGAATTTTATAACAAAGATAAAAAAACTAAGCTTTTAAAACAAGCTGAATGATATGAATGAAACAAAACTCTAAAAGGAAGTTAAACTGTTTTGCTGTGGATGCTGCAGCTGAGTTCTGTTGGAATTCCCATCCTTTCATTTTTAAAATTAAAAGAGATTTCAAAGTGTGGATATAGAGAAAGGTTACTAAAACCATTGCTTATATACTTACATGTCTTTTTCATGGAGCCTATCAACAACAGATGGAAGGCATTGGACAACAAAAGGCTTTTGGAGGACAATGGACCATGACCAGCTGATAGAGAAGGGCATCGGACAAAGAACTACGAGTGGCATGAATTAGGTAACACATTACCTAGTGACAAGGTAAGAGTTCTTTCCCTTACAATACATTTTATATGAAACTTTATGATTAAGATAAAATACTAAACATTAATATGATAATCTTAATAAAAGATGAATGATATGAATTGAACAAAAACTCCAAAAGAGAGTAAAACTGTTTTTCTGTGGATGCTGCAACTGAGTTCTGTTGGAATTCCCATCCTTTCATTTTAAAATTAAAAGAGATTGCAAAGTCTGGATATAGAAAAAAAATGTTACTTAAACCATTGCTTACATGTCTTTTTCATGGAGCCTTTAAACAACAGATGGAAGGCATTGGACAACAACATGCATTTGGAGGACAATGGACCATAACCAGCTGATGGAGGAGGGCAATGGACAAAGAACAATAAGAGGCAGGAATTAGGTAACATATTACCTATTGACAAGGTAAGAGTTCTTTCCCTTACAATACATTTTGTACTGAATTTTATAACAAAGATAAAAAAACTAAGCTTTTAAAACAAGCTGAATGATATGAATGAAACAAAACTCTAAAAGGAAGTTAAACTGCTTTGCTGTGGATGCTGCAGCTGAGTTCTATTGGAATTCCCATCCTTTCATTTTTAAAATTAAAAGAGATTTCAAAGTGTGGATATAGAGAAAGGTTACTAAAACCATTGCTTATATACTTACATGTCTTTTTCATGGAGCCTATCAACAACAGATGGAAGGCATTGGACAACAAAAGGCTTTTGGAGGACAATGGACCATGACCAGCTGATAGAGAAGGGCATCGGACAAAGAACTACGAGTGGCATGAATTAGGTAACACATTACCTAGTGACAAGGTAAGAGTTCTTTCCCTTACAATACATTTTATATTAAACTTTATGATTAAGATAAAATACTAAACATTAATATGATAATCTTAATAAAAGATGAATGATATGAATTGAACAAAAACTCCAAAAGAGAGTAAAACTGTTTTTCTGTGGATGCTGCAACTGAGTTCTGTTGGAATTCCCATCTTTCATTTTAAAATTAAAAGAGATTGCAAAGTCTGGATATAGAAAAAAAATGTTACTTAAACCATTGCTTACATGTCTTTTTCATGGAGCCTTTAAACAACAGATGGAAGGCATTGGACAACAACATGCATTTGGAGGACAATGGACCATAACCAGCTGATGGAGGAGGGCAATGGACAAAGAACAATAAGAGGCAGGAATTAGGTAACATATTACCTATTGACAAGGTAAGAGTTCTTTCCCTTACAATACATTTTGTACTGAATTTTATAACAAAGATAAAAAAACTAAGCTTTTAAAACAAGCTGAATGATATTAATGAAACAAAACTCTAAAAGGAAGTTAAACTGTTTTGCTGTGGATGCTGCAGCTGAGTTCTGTTGGAATTCCCATCCTTTCATTTTTAAAATTAAAAGAGATTTCAAAGTGTGGATATAGAGAAAGGTTACTAAAACCATTGCTTATATACTTACATGTCTTCTTCATGGAGCCTATCAACAACAGATGGAAGGCATTGGACAACAAAAGGCTTTTGGAGGACAATGGACCATGACCAGCCGATAGAGAAGGGCATCGGACAAAGAACTACGAGTGGCATGAATTAGGTAACACATTACCTAGTGACAAGGTAAGAGTTCTTTCCCTTACAATACATTTTATATGAAACTTTATGATTAAGATAAAATACTAAACATTATGTGATATAATATAATACATAATATGATAATCTTAATAAAAGATGAATGATATGAATTGAACAAAAACTCCAAAAGAGAGTAAAACTGTCTTTCTGTGGATGCTGCAACTGAGTTCTGTTGGAATTCCCATCCTTTCATTTTAGAATTAAAAAGAGATTTCAAAGTAGGGATAAATAGAAAGGTTACATAAAGAATTGCTTATATGCTTGAATCTTTTTCATTGGACCTTTGAACAACAGATGGAAGGCATTGGACAACAACAAGCAATTGGAGGACAATGGACCATAACCAGCTGATGGAGGAGGGCAATGGAGAAAGAACAATGAGAGGCAGGAATTAGGTAACATATTACCTATTGACAAGGTAAGAGTTCTTTCCCTTTCAATACATTTTGTATGAAAATTTATACTAAGGATAAAAGACTTAAAATAACTTAAGAGTGAAAGATAAGTGGCATAAAATGAATAAATTAATAAATTAAACTTTAAATTTAATAGGTAAATGATATGTAATTTTTTTTTGAAATCTGATAAAACCATAAATATAACTTAGGATTAAAAAAAATAAATAATATAATATTAAGTTTTGAAATGAGTAAAACTAAAAATAAACCTTAAAATTTCAAAGATAAATGCTTTAAAATAAAATCTTATTGAAGAAACTATAAATAAAAGTTAAACTTTAAAAGATAAATGAAATAAAATGAATAAAATTATAAATTGAACTTAAAATGTAGAAGATATTTTCAAATTAAGGATACAGAGACAAGTTACATAAATAATTGCTTACATGCTTGAGTCTTTTTCATGAGGCCTTTGAACAACAGATGGAAGGCATTGGACAACAACAGACGGACAATGGACCATAACCAGGTGATGGAGGAGGACAATGGACAAAGAACAACGAGAGACCGGAATTAGGTAACATATTACCTATTGACAACGTAAGAGTTCTTTCCCTTTCAATACATTTTGTATGAAAATTTATAATAAGGATAAAAGACTTAACGTTACTTAAGAGTGAAAGATGAGTGGTATAAAATGAATAAATTTATAAATTAAACTTAAAATTTAAAAGGTAAATGATATGTAATTATTTTTCAAAATTGATAAAACCATAAATAAAACTTAGGATTAAAAAAAATAAATAATATAATATTAAGTTTTGAAATGAGTAAAACTATAAATAAAGCTTAAGATTTCAAAGATGAATGCTATAAAATAAAATCTTATTGAAGAAACTATAAATAAAAGTTAAACTTTGAAAGACAAATGAAATAGAATGAATAAAATTACAAATAGAACTTAAAATGTAGAAGATATTTTCAAATTAAGGATACAGAGACAAGTTACATAAATAATTGCTTACATGCTTGAGTCTTTTTCATGGGGCCTTTGAACAACAGATGGAAGGCATTGGACAACAACAGACGGACAATGGACCATAACCAGCTGATGGAGGAATGCAATGAACAAAGAACAACGTGTGGCATGAATTAGGTAACACATATTACCTAGTGACAAGGTAAGAGTTCTTTCCCTTACAAGATATTTTGGAACTAAATTGCATAACAAAGATAAAATACTAAACATTAATATGATAATCTTAATAAAAGATGAATGATATGAATTGAACAAAAACTCCAAAAGAGAGTAAAACTGTTTTTCTGTGGATGCTGCAACTGAGTTCTGTTGGAATTCCCATCCTTTCATTTTAAAATTAAAAGAGATTGCAAAGTCTGGATATAGAAAAAAAATGTTACTTAAACCATTGCTTACATGTCTTTTTCATGGAGCCTTTAAACAACAGATGGAAGGCATTGGACAACAACATGCATTTGGAGGACAATGGACCATAACCAGCTGATGGAGGAGGGCAATGGACAAAGAACAATAAGAGGCAGGAATTAGGTAACATATTACCTATTGACAAGGTAAGAGTTCTTTCCCTTACAATACATTTTGTACTGAATTTTATAACAAAGATAAAAAAACTAAGCTTTTAAAACAAGCTGAATGATATGAATGAAACAAAACTCTAAAAGGAAGTTAAACTGCTTTGCTGTGGATGCTGCAGCTGAGTTCTGTTGGAATTCCCATCCTTTCATTTTTAAAATTAAAAGAGATTTCAAAGTGTGGATATAGAGAAAGGTTACTAAAACCATTGCTTATATACTTACATGTCTTTTTCATGGAGCCTATCAACAACAGATGGAAGGCATTGGACAACAAAAGGCTTTTGGAGGACAATGGACCATGACCAGCTGATAGAGAAGGGCATCGGACAAAGAACTACGAGTGGCATGAATTAGGTAACACATTACCTAGTGACAAGGTAAGAGTTCTTTCCCTTACAATACATTTTATATGAAACTTTATGATTAAGATAAAATACTAAACATTAATATGATAATCTTAATAAAAGATGAATGATATGAATTGAACAAAAACTCCAAAAGAGAGTAAAACTGTTTTTCTGTGGATGCTGCAACTGAGTTCTGTAGGAATTCCCATCTTTCATTTTAAAATTAAAAGAGATTGCAAAGTCTGGATATAGAAAAAAAATGTTACTTAAACCATTGCTTACATGTCTTTTTCATGGAGCCTTTAAACAACAGATGGAAGGCATTGGACAACAACATGCATTTGGAGGACAATGGACCATAACCAGCTGATGGAGGAGGGCAATGGACAAAGAACAATAAGAGGCAGGAATTAGGTAACATATTACCTATTGACAAGGTAAGAGTTCTTTCCCTTACAATACATTTTGTACTGAATTTTATAACAAAGATAAAAAAACTAAGCTTTTAAAACAAGCTGAATGATATGAACGAAACAAAACTCTAAAAGGAAGTTAAACTGTTTTGCTGTGGATGCTGCAGCTGAGTTCTGTTGGAATTCCCATCCTTTCATTTTTAAAATTAAAAGAGATTTCAAAGTGTGGATATAGAGAAAGGTTACTAAAACCATTGCTTATATACTTACATGTCTTTTTCATGGAGCCTATCAACAACAGATGGAAGGCATTGGACAACAAAAGGCTTTTGGAGGACAATGGACCATGACCAGCCGATAGAGAAGGGCATCGGACAAAGAACTACGAGTGGCATGAATTAGGTAACACATTACCTAGTGACAAGGTAAGAGTTCTTTCCCTTACAATACATTTTATATGAAACTTTATGATTAAGATAAAATACTAAACATTAATATGATAATCTTAATAAAAGATGAATGATATGAATTGAACAAAAACTCCAAAAGAGAGTAAAACTGTTTTTCTGTGGATGCTGCAACTGAGTTCTGTTGGAATTCCCATCCTTTCATTTTAAAATTAAAAGAGATTGCAAAGTCTGGATATAGAAAAAAAATGTTACTTAAACCATTGCTTACATGTCTTTTTCATGGAGCCTTTAAACAACAGATGGAAGGCATTGGACAACAACATGCATTTGGAGGACAATGGACCATAACCAGCTGATGGAGGAGGGCAATGGAGAAAGAACAATGAGAGGCAGGAATTAGGTAACATATTACCTATTGACAAGGTAAGAGTTCTTTCCCTTTCAATACATTTTGTATGAAAATTTATACTAAGGATAAAAGACTTAAAATAACTTAAGAGTGAAAGATAAGTGGCATAAAATGAATAAATTAATAAATTAAACTTTAAATGTAATAGGTAAATGATATGTAATTTTTTTTTTGAAATCTGATAAAACCATAAATATAACTTAGGATTAAAAAAAATAAATAATATAATATTAAGTTTTGAAATGAGTAAAACTAAAAATAAACCTTAAAATTTCAAAGATAAATGCTTTAAAATAAAATCTTATTGAAGAAACTATAAATAAAAGTTAAACTTTAAAAGATAAATGAAATAAAATGAATAAAATTATAAATTGAACTTAAAATGTAGAAGATATTTTCAAATTAAGGATACAGAGACAAGTTACATAAATAATTGCTTACATGCTTGAGTCTTTTTCATGAGGCCTTTGAACAACAGATGGAAGGCATTGGACAACAACAGACGGACAATGGACCATAACCAGGTGATGGAGGAGGACAATGGACAAAGAACAACGAGAGACCGGAATTAGGTAACATATTACCTATTGACAACGTAAGAGTTCTTTCCCTTTCAATACATTTTGTATGAAAATTTATAATAAGGATAAAAGACTTAACGTTACTTAAGAGTGAAAGATGAGTGGTATAAAATGAATAAATTTATAAATTAAACTTAAAATTTAAAAGGTAAATGATATGTAATTATTTTTCAAAATTGATAAAACCATAAATAAAACTTAGGATTAAAAAAAATAAATAATATAATATTAAGTTTTGAAATGAGTAAAACTATAAATAAAGCTTAAGATTTCAAAGATGAATGCTATAAAATAAAATCTTATTGAAGAAACTATAAATAAAAGTTAAACTTTGAAAGACAAATGAAATAGAATGAATAAAATTACAAATAGAACTTAAAATGTAGAAGATATTTTCAAATTAAGGATACAGAGACAAGTTACATAAATAATTGCTTACATGCTTGAGTCTTTTTCATGGGGCCTTTGAACAACAGATGGAAGGCATTGGACAACAACAGACGGACAATGGACCATAACCAGCTGATGGAGGAATGCAATGAACAAAGAACAACGTGTGGCATGAATTAGGTAACACATATTACCTAGTGACAAGGTAAGAGTTCTTTCCCTTACAAGATATTTTGGAACTAAATTGCATAACAAAGATAAAATACTAAACATTAATATGATAATCTTAATAAAAGATGAATGATATGAATTGAACAAAAACTCCAAAAGAGAGTAAAACTGTTTTTCTGTGGATGCTGCAACTGAGTTCTGTTGGAATTCCCATCCTTTCATTTTAAAATTAAAAGAGATTGCAAAGTCTGGATATAGAAAAAAAATGTTACTTAAACCATTGCTTACATGTCTTTTTCATGGAGCCTTTAAACAACAGATGGAAGGCATTGGACAACAACATGCATTTGGAGGACAATGGACCATAACCAGCTGATGGAGGAGGGCAATGGACAAAGAACAATAAGAGGCAGGAATTAGGTAACATATTACCTATTGACAAGGTAAGAGTTCTTTCCCTTACAATACATTTTGTACTGAATTTTATAACAAAGATAAAAAAACTAAGCTTTTAAAACAAGCTGAATGATATGAATGAAACAAAACTCTAAAAGGAAGTTAAACTGCTTTGCTGTGGATGCTGCAGCTGAGTTCTGTTGGAATTCCCATCCTTTCATTTTTAAAATTAAAAGAGATTTCAAAGTGTGGATATAGAGAAAGGTTACTAAAACCATTGCTTATATACTTACATGTCTTTTTCATGGAGCCTATCAACAACAGATGGAAGGCATTGGACAACAAAAGGCTTTTGGAGGACAATGGACCATGACCAGCTGATAGAGAAGGGCATCGGACAAAGAACTACGAGTGGCATGAATTAGGTAACACATTACCTAGTGACAAGGTAAGAGTTCTTTCCCTTACAATACATTTTATATGAAACTTTATGATTAAGATAAAATACTAAACATTAATATGATAATCTTAATAAAAGATGAATGATATGAATTGAACAAAAACTCCAAAAGAGAGTAAAACTGTTTTTCTGTGGATGCTGCAACTGAGTTCTGTAGGAATTCCCATCTTTCATTTTAAAATTAAAAGAGATTGCAAAGTCTGGATATAGAAAAAAAATGTTACTTAAACCATTGCTTACATGTCTTTTTCATGGAGCCTTTAAACAACAGATGGAAGGCATTGGACAACAACATGCATTTGGAGGACAATGGACCATAACCAGCTGATGGAGGAGGGCAATGGACAAAGAACAATAAGAGGCAGGAATTAGGTAACATATTACCTATTGACAAGGTAAGAGTTCTTTCCCTTACAATACATTTTGTACTGAATTTTATAACAAAGATAAAAAAACTAAGCTTTTAAAACAAGCTGAATGATATGAATGAAACAAAACTCTAAAAGGAAGTTAAACTGTTTTGCTGTGGATGCTGCAGCTGAGTTCTGTTGGAATTCCCATCCTTTCATTTTTAAAATTAAAAGAGATTTCAAAGTGTGGATATAGAGAAAGGTTACTAAAACCATTGCTTATATACTTACATGTCTTTTTCATGGAGCCTATCAACAACAGATGGAAGGCATTGGACAACAAAAGGCTTTTGGAGGACAATGGACCATGACCAGCCGATAGAGAAGGGCATCGGACAAAGAACTACGAGTGGCATGAATTAGGTAACACATTACCTAGTGACAAGGTAAGAGTTCTTTCCCTTACAATACATTTTATATGAAACTTTATGATTAAGATAAAATACTAAACATTAATATGATAATCTTAATAAAAGATGAATGATATGAATTGAACAAAAACTCCAAAAGAGAGTAAAACTGTTTTTCTGTGGATGCTGCAACTGAGTTCTGTTGGAATTCCCATCCTTTCATTTTAAAATTAAAAGAGATTGCAAAGTCTGGATATAGAAAAAAAATGTTACTTAAACCATTGCTTACATGTCTTTTTCATGGAGCCTTTAAACAACAGATGGAAGGCATTGGACAACAACATGCATTTGGAGGACAATGGACCATAACCAGCTGATGGAGGAGGGCAATGGAGAAAGAACAATGAGAGGCAGGAATTAGGTAACATATTACCTATTGACAAGGTAAGAGTTCTTTCCCTTTCAATACATTTTGTATGAAAATTTATACTAAGGATAAAAGACTTAAAATAACTTAAGAGTGAAAGATAAGTGGCATAAAATGAATAAATTAATAAATTAAACTTTAAATTTAATAGGTAAATGATATGTAATTTTTTTTTTCAAAACTGATAAAACCATAAATATAACTTAGGATTAAAAAAAATAAATAATATAATATTAAGTTTTGAAATGAGTAAAACTAAAAATAAACCTTAAAATTTCAAAGATAAATGCTTTAAAATAAAATCTTATTGAAGAAACTATAAATAAAAGTTAAACTTTAAAAGATAAATGAAATAAAATGAATAAAATTATAAATTGAACTTAAAATGTAGAAGATATTTTCAAATTAAGGATACAGAGACAAGTTACATAAATAATTGCTTACATGCTTGAGTCTTTTTCATGAGGCCTTTGAACAACAGATGGAAGGCATTGGACAACAACAGACGGACAAAGGACCATAACCAGGTGATGGAGGAGGACAATGGACAAAGAACAACGAGAGACCGGAATTAGGTAACATATTACCTATTGACAACGTAAGAGTTCTTTCCCTTTCAATACATTTTGTATGAAAATTTATAATAAGGATAAAAGACTTAATGTTACTTAAGAGTGAAAGATGAGTGGTATAAAATGAATAAATTTATAAATTAAACTTAAAATTTAAAAGGTAAATGATATGTAATTATTTTTCAAAATTGATAAAACCATAAATAAAACTTAGGATTAAAAAAAATAAATAATATAATATTAAGTTTTGAAATGAGTAAAACTATAAATAAAGCTTAAGATTTCAAAGATGAATGCTATAAAATAAAATCTTATTGAAGAAACTATAAATAAAAGTTAAACTTTGAAAGACAAATGAAATAGAATGAATAAAATTACAAATAGAACTTAAAATGTAGAAGATATTTTCAAATTAAGGATACAGAGACAAGTTACATAAATAATTGCTTACATGCTTGAGTCTTTTTCATGGGGCCTTTGAACAACAGATGGAAGGCATTGGACAACAACAGACGGACAATGGACCATAACCAGCTGATGGAGGAATGCAATGAACAAAGAACAACGTGTGGCATGAATTAGGTAACACATATTACCTAGTGACAAGGTAAGAGTTCTTTCCCTTACAAGATATTTTGGAACTAAATTTCATAACAAAGATAAAATACTAAACATTAATATGATAATCTTAATAAAAGATGAATGATATGAATTGAACAAAAACTCCAAAAGAGAGTAAAACTGTTTTTCTGTGGATGCTGCAACTGAGTTCTGTTGGAATTCCCATCCTTTCATTTTAAAATTAAAAGAGATTGCAAAGTCTGGATATAGAAAAAAAATGTTACTTAAACCATTGCTTACATGTCTTTTTCATGGAGCCTTTAAACAACAGATGGAAGGCATTGGACAACAACATGCATTTGGAGGACAATGGACCATAACCAGCTGATGGAGGAGGGCAATGGACAAAGAACAATAAGAGGCAGGAATTAGGTAACATATTACCTATTGACAAGGTAAGAGTTCTTTCCCTTACAATACATTTTGTACTGAATTTTATAACAAAGATAAAAAACTAAGCTTTTAAAACAAGCTGAATGATATGAATGAAACAAAGCTCCAAAAGGAAGTTAAACTGTTTTGCTGTGGATGCTGCAGCTGAGTTCTGTTGGAATTCCCATCCTTTCATTTTTAAAATTAAAAGAGATTTCAAAGTCTGGATATAGAGAAAGGCTACTAAAACCATTGCTTATATACTTACATGTCTTTTTCATGGAGCCTATCAACAACAGATGGAAGGCATTGGACAACAAAAGGCTTTTGGAGGACAATGGACCATGACCAGCCGATAGAGAAGGGCATCGGACAAAGAACTACGAGTGGCATGAATTAGGTAACACATTACCTAGTGACAAGGTAAGAGTTCTTTCCCTTACAATACATTTTATATGAAACTTTATGATTAAGATAAAATACTAAACATTAATATGATAATCTTAATAAAAGATGAATGATATGAATTGAACAAAAACTCCAAAAGAGAGTAAAACTGTTTTTCTGTGGATGCTGCAACTGAGTTCTGTTGGAATTCCCATCCTTTCATTTTAGAATTAAAAAGAGATTTCAAAGTAGGGACAAATAGAAAGGTTACATAAAAAATTGCTTATATGCTTGAATCTTTTTCATGGAGCCTTTCAACAACAGATGGAAGGCAGTCGACAACAACAAGCAATTGGAGGACAATGGACCATAACCAGCTGATGGAGGAGGACAATGGACAAAGAACAATGAGAGGCAGGAATTAGGTAACATATTACCTATTGACAAGGTAAGAGTTCTTTCCCTTTCAATACATTTTGTATGAAAATTTATACTAAGGATAAAAGACTTAAAATAACTTAAGAGTGAAAGATAAGTGGCATAAAATGAATAAATTAATAAATTAAACTTTAAATTTAATAGGTAAATGATATGTAATTTTTTTTTTCAAAACTGATAAAACCATAAATATAACTTAGGATTAAAAAAAATAAATAATATAATATTAAGTTTTGAAATGAGTAAAACTAAAAATAAACCTTAAAATTTCAAAGATAAATGCTTTAAAATAAAATCTTATTGAAGAAACTATAAATAAAAGTTAAACTTTAAAAGATAAATGAAATAAAATGAATAAAATTATAAATTGAACTTAAAATGTAGAAGATATTTTCAAATTAAGGATACAGAGACAAGTTACATAAATAATTGCTTACATGCTTGAGTCTTTTTCATGAGGCCTTTGAACAACAGATGGAAGGCATTGGACAACAACAGACGGACAATGGACCATAACCAGGTGATGGAGGAGGACAATGGACAAAGAACAACGAGAGACCGGAATTAGGTAACATATTACCTATTGACAACGTAAGAGTTCTTTCCCTTTCAATACATTTTGTATGAAAATTTATAATAAGGATAAAAGACTTAACGTTACTTAAGAGTGAAAGATGAGTGGTATAAAATGAATAAATTTATAAATTAAACTTAAAATTTAAAAGGTAAATGATATGTAATTATTTTTCAAAATTGATAAAACCATAAATAAAACTTAGGATTAAAAAAAATAAATAATATAATATTAAGTTTTGAAATGAGTAAAACTATAAATAAAGCTTAAGATTTCAAAGATGAATGCTATAAAATAAAATCTTATTGAAGAAACTATAAATAAAAGTTAAACTTTGAAAGACAAATGAAATAGAATGAATAAAATTACAAATAGAACTTAAAATGTAGAAGATATTTTCAAATTAAGGATACAGAGACAAGTTACATAAATAATTGCTTACATGCTTGAGTCTTTTTCATGGGGCCTTTGAACAACAGATGGAAGGCATTGGACAACAACAGACGGACAATGGACCATAACCAGTTGATGGAGGAATGCAATGAACAAAGAACAACGTGTGGCATGAATTAGGTAACACATATTACCTAGTGACAAGGTAAGAGTTCTTTCCCTTACAAGATATTTTGGAACTAAATTTCATAACAAAGATAAAATACTAAACATTAATATGATAATCTTAATAAAAAATGAATGATATGAATTGAACAAAAACTCCAAAAGAGAGTAAAACTGTTTTTCTGTGGATGCTGCAACTGAGTTCTGTTGGAATTCCCATCCTTTCATTTTAAAATTAAAAGAGATTGCAAAGTCTGGATATAGAAAAAAAAATGTTACTTAAACCATTGCTTACATGTCTTTTTCATGGAGCCTTTAAACAACAGATGGAAGGCATTGGACAACAACATGCATTTGGAGGACAATGGACCATAACCAGCTGATGGAGGAGGGCAATGGACAAAGAACAATAAGAGGCAGGAATTAGGTAACATATTACCTATTGACAAGGTAAGAGTTCTTTCCCTTACAATACATTTTGTACTGAATTTTATAACAAAGATAAAAAAACTAAGCTTTTAAAACAAGCTGAATGATATGAATGAAACAAAACTGTAAAAGGAAGTTAAACTGTTTTGCTGTGGATGCTGCAGCTGAGTTCTGTTGGAATTCCCATCCTTTCATTTTTAAAATTAAAAGAGATTTCAAAGTCTGGATATAGAGAAAGGTTACTAAAACCATTGCTTATATACTTACATGTCTTTTTCATGGAGCCTATCAACAACAAATGGAAGGCATTGGACAACAAAAGGCTTTTGGAGGACAATGGACCATGACCAGCCGATAGAGAAGGGCATCGGACAAAGAACTACGAGTGGCATGAATTAGGTAACACATTACCTAGTGACAAGGTAAGAGTTCTTTCCCTTACAATACATTTTATATGAAACTTTATGATTAAGATAAAATACTAAACATTAATATGATAATCTTAATAAAAGATGAATGATATGAATTGAACAAAAACTCCAAAAGAGAGTAAAACTGTTTTTCTTTGGATGCTGCAACTGAGTTCTGTTGGAATTCCCATCCTTTCATTTTAAAATTAAAAGAGATTGCAAAGTCTGGATATAGAAAAAATGTTACTAAAACCATTGCTTATATGCTTACATGTCTTTTTCATGGAGCCTTTCAACAACAGATGGAAGGCATTGGACAACAACAGGCTTTTGGAGGACAATGGACCATAACCAGCTGATGGAGGAGGGCAATGGACAAAGAACAATAAGAGGCAGGAATTAGGTAACATATTACCTATTGACAAGGTAAGAATTCTTTCCCTTACAATACATTTTGTACTAAATTTTATAACAAAGATAAAGAAACTAAGCTTTTAAAACAAGCTGAATGATATGAATGAAACAAAACTCTAAAAGGAAGTTAAACTGTTTTGCTGTGGCTGCTGCAGCTGAGTTCTGTTGGAATTCCCATCCTTTCATTTTTAAAATTAAAAGAGATTTCAAAGTCTAGATATAGAGAAAGGCTACTAAAACCATTGCTTATATACTTACATGTCTTTTTCATGGAGCCTTTCAACAACAGATGGAAGGCATTGGACAACAACAGGCTTTTGGAGGACAATGGACCATGACCAGCCGATAGAGAAGGGCATCGGACAAAGAACTACGAGTGGCATGAATTAGGTAACACATTACCTAGTGACAAGGTAAGAGTTCTTTCCCTTACAATACATTTTATATGAAACTTTATGATTAAGATAAAATACTAAACATTAATATGATAATCTTAATAAAAGATGAATGATATGAATTGAACAAAAACTCCAAAAGAGAGTAAAACTGTTTTTCTTTGGATGCTGCAACTGAGTTCTGTTGGAATTCCCATCCTTTCATTTTAAGATTAAAAGAGATTGCAAAGTCTGGATATAGAAAAAAAATTTACTTAAACCATTGCTTATATGCTTACATGTCTTTTTCATGGAGCCTTTAAACAACAGATGGAAGGCATTGGACAACAACATGCTTTTGGAGGACAATGGACCATAACCAGCTGATGGAGGAGGGCAATGGACAAAGAACAATAAGAGGCAGGAATTAGGTAACATATTACCTATTGACAAGGTAAGAGTTCTTTCCCTTACAATACATTTTGTACTGAATTTTATAACAAAGATAAAAAAACTAAGCTTTTAAAACAAGCTGAATGATATGAATGAAACAAAACTGTAAAAGGAAGTTAAACTGTTTTGCTGTGGATGCTGCAGCTGAGTTCTGTTGGAATCCCCATCCTTTCATTTTTAGAATTAAAAGAGATTTCAAAGTCTGGATATAGAGAAAGGCTACTAAAACCATTGCTTATATACTTACATGTCTTTTTCATGGAGCCTTTCAACAACAGATGGAAGGCATTGGACAACAACAGGCTTTTGGAGGACAATGGACCATGACCAGCCGATAGAGAAGGGCATCGGACAAAGAACTACGAGTGGCATGAATTAGGTAACACATTACCTAGTGACAAGGTAAGAGTTCTTTCCCTTACAATACATTTTATATGAAACTTTATGATTAAGATAAAATACTAAACATTAATATGATAATCTTAATAAAAGATGAATGATATGAATTGAACAAAAACTCCAAAAGAGAGTAAAACTGTTTTTCTTTGGATGCTGCAACTGAGTTCTGTTGGAATTCCCATCCTTTCATTTTAAAATTAAAAGAGATTGCAAAGTCTGGATATAGAAAAAATGTTACTAAAACCATTGCTTATATGCTTACATGTCTTTTTCATGGAGCCTTTCAACAACAGATGGAAGGCATTGGACAACAACAGGCTTTTGGAGGACAATGGACCATAACCAGCTGATGGAGGAGGGCAATGGACAAAGAACAATAAGAGGCAGGAATTAGGTAACATATTACCTATTGACAAGGTAAGAATTCTTTCCCTTACAATACATTTTGTACTAAATTTTATAACAAAGATAAAGAAACTAAGCTTTTAAAACAAGCTGAATGATATGAATGAAACAAAACTCTAAAAGGAAGTTAAACTGTTTTGCTGTGGCTGCTGCAGCTGAGTTCTGTTGGAATTCCCATCCTTTCATTTTTAAAATTAAAAGAGATTTCAAAGTCTAGATATAGAGAAAGGCTACTAAAACCATTGCTTATATACTTACATGTCTTTTTCATGGAGCCTTTCAACAACAGATGGAAGGCATTGGACAACAACAGGCTTTTGGAGGACAATGGACCATGACCAGCCGATAGAGAAGGGCATCGGACAAAGAACTACGAGTGGCATGAATTAGGTAACACATTACCTAGTGACAAGGTAAGAGTTCTTTCCCTTACAATACATTTTATATGAAACTTTATGATTAAGATAAAATACTAAACATTAATATGATAATCTTAATAAAAGATGAATGATATGAATTGAACAAAAACTCCAAAAGAGAGTAAAACTGTTTTTCTGTGGATGCTGCAACTGAGTTCTGTTGGAATTCCCATCCTTTCATTTTAAGATTAAAAGAGATTGCAAAGTCTGGATATAGAAAAAAATGTTACTTAAACCATTGCTTATATGCTTACATGTCCTTTTCATGGAGCCTTTAAACAACAGATGGAAGGCATTGGACAACAACATGCTTTTTGAGGACAATGGACCATAACCAGCTGATGGAGGAGGGCAATGGACAAAGAACAATAAGAGGCAGGAATTAGGTAACATATTACCTATTGACAAGGTAAGAGTTCTTTCCCTTACAATACATTTTGTACTGAATTTTATAACAAAGATAAAAAAACTAAGCTTTTAAAACAAGCTGAATGATATGAATGAAACAAAACTGTAAAAGGAAGTTAAACTGTTTTGCTGTGGATGCTGCAGCTGAGTTCTGTTGGAATTCCCATCCTTTCATTTTTAGAATTAAAAGAGATTTCAAAGTCTGGATATAGAGAAAGGCTACTAAAACCATTGCTTATATACTTACATGTCTTTTTCATGGAGCCTTTCAACAACAGATGGAAGGCATTGGACAACAACAGGCTTTTGGAGGACAATGGACCATGACCAGCCGATAGAGAAGGGCATCGGACAAAGAACTACGAGTGGCATGAATTAGGTAACACATTACCTAGTGACAAGGTAAGAGTTCTTTCCCTTACAATACATTTTATATGAAACTTTATGATTAAGATAAAATACTAAACATTAATATGATAATCTTAATAAAAGATGAATGATATGAATTGAACAAAAACTCCAAAAGAGAGTAAAACTGTTTTTCTTTGGATGCTGCAACTGAGTTCTGTTGGAATTCCCATCCTTTCATTTTAAAATTAATAGAGATTGCAAAGTCTGGATATAGAAAAAATGTTACTTAAACCATTGCTTATATGCTTACATGTCTTTTTCATGGAGCCTTTAAACAACAGATGGAAGGCATTGGACAACAACATGCTTTTGGAGGACAATGGACCATAACCAGCTGATGGAGGAGGGCAATGGAGAAAGATCAATGAGAGGCAGGAATTAGGTAAGATATTACCTATTGACAAGGTAAGAATTCTTTCCCTTACAATACATTTTGTACTAAATTTTATAACAAAGATAAAAAAACTAAGCTTTTAAAACAAGCTGAATGATATGAATGAAACAAAACTCTAAAAGGAAGTTAAACTGTTTTGCTGTGGATGCTGCAGCTGAGTTCTGTTGGAATTCCCATCCTTTCATTTTTAAAATTAAAAGAGATTTCAAAGTCTGGATATAGAGAAAGGCTACTAAAACCATTGCTTATATACTTACATGTCTTTTTCATGGAGCCTTTCAACAACAGATGGAAGGCATTGGACAACAACAGGCTTTTGGAGGACAATGGACCATGACCAGTCGATAGAGAAGGGCATCGGACAAAGAACTACGAGTGGCATGAATTAGGTAACACATTACCTAGTGACAAGGTAAGAGTTCTTTCCCTTACAATACATTTTATATGAAACTTTATGATTAAGATAAAATACTAAACATTAATATGATAATCTTAATAAAAGATGAATGATATGAATTGAACAAAAACTCCAAAAGAGAGTAAAACTGTTTTTCTGTGGATTCTGCAACTGAGTTCTGTTGGAATTCCCATCCTTTCATTTTAGAATTAAAAAGAGATTTCAAAGTAGGGATAAATAGAAAGGTTACATAAAGAATTGCTTATATGCTTGAATCTTTTTCATTGGACCTTTGAACAACAGATGGAAGGCAGTCGACAACAACAAGCAATTGGAGGACAATGGACCATAACCAGCTGATGGAAGAGGGCAATGGAAAAGAACAATGAGAGGCAGGAATTAGGTAACATATTACCTATTGACAAGGTAAGAGTTCTTTCCCTTTCAATACATTTTGTAGGCCTTTCAACTTAATTTTAAAATCCAATAATTTTCCTTTGAAAGTGCTTCACGACTTGTGAATCTGTGTCTAAATAGCAGTAAGAAACTTTGAATTGGGAAAGACATGCTAATTATCGATAAAAAATTAATTTTTTCTACCGAATTTTAAATTAAATCTGCTTAAAGGGAGGTAATTCAAACTATAAAATTTAACAAACATTTGATTCCCGGGACTCATCTTGAGTAACCAAGTTTTACTGGTTCTTTAAAATATGAAACGCACAAGAAACGAATTGAAAAGAAACGGAACGATTTTTTTTTTTTTTTTTTTGGTCGGCAAAGAATTTTAAAAAATAAACGTAATAGTAAACGACGCAGACATAATAGAAAAAGCCCTGTAAATTTCAATTTTAAGTTCTTGTTATCATTGAACTTATTAAATCAAAATTCACGAAAAATTTAAAATCAAACGGTTTAAACACAAGTTGTTCAAAAAAGCAAACAAAACAAATTACAAAAAAAAAGAAGATGAAATTTTCACGATTTTCAGATTTCTAAACTGAGTTGTACAGAAAAAATCTGAGTGACTAGATGAATACATTTAATTTAATTTCAGAGATCCCTTTTCTTTTTGCATGGATTGTTTGCTATAGACATGTAAAAGAAATGTCCATATCGTCATGATTCTTCACTTTGAAAACAACATCTTTTATCTTTAATACAGCTACATGCAGGGATAACTAGAAAAAAAAGGGGGGGGGGGGTCCTATCCCATATTTCATTGAACAATTACTGGTCGACATCATGTAGTGAACTTATGATGGTTTTCTTTTTTGTTAGTTTAAAGCTGAGCAAAATTTGTCAAAAACATCGATTACGTACGTAGTTTATTTTATTGATGTAAGAACCTTAAGAAACGTTTTTTCTTTCTTCTCCAGAGGGAGGGGATGCGGCGGTCAGCCTATCCAACACATGGTTTTGAAAAAAAAAAAACTGACGAAAAAAATTGAACTCGCGTATACGTATATTCAAATAGAGTAACAGAACATTCTGGATCAGATAAGAACGGTTAATGACTCAAAATGAAATATGATCAAAAATAGGTACTGAAAAACAAGGTTTTTTCACATTCATGGTGGTGTCCAAAAGTGGGAACCGATTATAACAAATAATCGATTATCACTCGATACTTGATTCCGATTATCGATTATGGCTCTCAATAATCGATTACATAGTGACGTGAGTTTCAAGTTGAATTGTCTAGTAAAATTACAGGCGTCCCGCCCCTTGCATATTCTTGATTAGACAAACCACTAAACGGCTATGTACAGGGTAGTCTTCTATTTCAAGGTTGTTCTGATGTAAAAGGAGTTACTAAATCTGAACTGCAAAAAAGGTATAGCCCATCAAGTCTTTTCAATTGAGTTTAAAAAGAAGTAAACTTTTCTGTCTTTTTTTTTTTGGAAAGGAGATATCGAGGCAGTGAAACCCTGTGCCTACAAAAATAAACATATGAATAAGCAAAACCTGACTCTTTTATCATAAAAAGTGTATTTCGTCATTAAGTAGTCAAATGTATTAATTTTAACACATATGAAGTGCTGAAGTCATCATTGTCTTGACTGAGGCGTAAATCGCATTGGATGGCGAAACCATAGACTATGAAGGCTCTGCCGATTCATCGTCACTTATGATTTTGTATATAAGCTGGAAAAACATAACTAACTTTTTTTGTAAATCCAAAGGGGGGGGGGGGGGGTCGGACTGATCCCTCTCCCTAACCAATCCCCCTAGCTCTTGATCCACGCTTGCAAGTGGTGAGCGGACTTTAGGTGACATATTTTGAGTATATGTTTATACAATTAAAACTATATTAAAATAAATTTATCAATTATTGAGAAAAAGAAAATGTAGAGCACAGCCCTGTACTCACACTTTTAGAAATAGATCAGTGGCGGATCCAGGATTTCAGAAAGGGGAAAGGGACGTACATGTTCCTCATTTCTCCCTCTGGAGTCCTTTATATGTGACCTTCAAATGAATTATATTTATGCTAAATTAAGTGATGTAGGCGAGCGAATAAGAGCGAGCAGTTTTTTAACTGCGTCTGGGGTAAAAATGTCAGAATTTTTTTATCTACCCTCTATAACTCTTTAGGGAGAAAGGGTACATCGGTAAGTCGCATTGTTATGAAATGATCATATACATATAAGTGGTTAAAAACTGGCGAGCGAAAGCGAAAGTCAGTGAATGTTTTTTTTTTTAATCGTTACAAAAAGATGGTCAATATTTATCAATTACGATCTCCATTGCATAATATTCATATATTCAAAATCAAAATTCAAAAACCCTCCTCTACCCCCTATATTGATATGACAGAGATCAATCCAATCAAAACATTAAAGAAAAGAAAGCAGAATGCAGAAATGTATTGTAAAATCTGAATCGGAAATCGGAAAGTTCCCGTTGGCCTTATCCAAATCAATAACTTTTGATTGAAGGGGGGGGGGGGGGGGGGGGAGGCGCCCCCCCCCCTCCTATATGCATATTAAGCAGATTCACAGATTTTAACATTTAGAACGCCGGCTGGGTGAATTACAAAATACATGTATATCCATAACACAAACAATTTTCAAACATTATTCACTTTTCATGTGTTCTTTAAAACTTCTTGTCCGACTTGTAAACCCTTTGCAAGCACGGCATAGGCGCCCGGCGGCCAACGCCCTTCAATTAAAACTGAATCATACAGAAATGATTTGTTTTACAGATTGTGGACGAGGGGTGATTACATCAGTACCTCTTGTATGAGAAGTAAAGCTGAAATCTGTATTAAAAACATTTCTACGTCTTTTTTATAGGGTGGGGGTCATTGCCGTCACTTTTTTTTTCATAAAAATTGAAATAATTTTTTAATGTTATGGATAATCATAGACATGCTCTCTCTTCTCTCTCTCTCTCTCTCTCTCTCTCTCATTTATTCTCTATATTTTCCCCGATAGTTTTGATGATGTCTTCGTTATGCATACTTATCGACATATTACTTGTATTTTTGTTCCTAACTCATGATATTTATCTTAACACATACAGGTATATCTGCTTTTTATTTTTTTATGTTAATTTATACTGAGAAGTTCGGCATACAATTTTCAGTGAATACTAATCCTCCCCCCCCCCCCCTTCCCCCTTTATATAAGCAGAGGTTAACGAAATCGGTTACATCTATGCCTAGATTAAACCTTGTCAGCTATAATTAAGATAGTCTTTTGCAGATCTGAAATGTAGATTATGAAATATGTATAAGACGTACATGTACTGATCTTTGACTCGCAGTTCCCTAGGCACATAGGGTGTACAAGGGGGAAAATTACCACAGTTATATCGTAAACGAATGATGAAATGGTAAAATTTGTAATTTTGTTTTTCGTTTCATTTCGTTACTTTTCACTTCGTTTCATAGTTTCAAGGGTCTCGAATTTTACAGATATTATTGAAGAGTTTTCTCCCTTCCAATATATTACCACATGAACATTTGTAACTCGGTTTAAAAATCTGATGTGCAATTTTGTGCTATCTTTCTCTGTCCTTTTATTGTCTTTAGTACATGAAACAAATTAAAATATTATACTCAATCCTACCAACTTTGTCCAACAACCCAAAAGAGGTAAATAAATAAGAAAATTCATGATTTGAAGTGATTTTTGCGCTACATTTTTATGATGAAGCGCGAAAGGTTCCGATTCTGACACTTTGGGTACGAGTTGTCGTTACTCTCAGTCGACACCTAGCGTTTGTTGAAAGGCCTACATTTTGTATGAAAATTTATACTAAGGATAAAAGACTTAAAATAACTTAAGAGTGAAAGATAAGTGGTATAAAATGAATAAATTAATAACTTCAACTTAAAATTTAATAGGTAAATGATATGTAATTTTTTTTTCAAAACTGATAAAACCATAAATATAACTTAGGATTAAAAAAAATAAATAATATAATATTAAGTTTTGTAATGAGTAAAACTATAAATAAAGCTTAAGATTTCAAAGATGAATGCTATAAAATAAAATCTTATTGAAGAAACTATAAATAAAACTTAAACTTTGAAAGACAAATGAAATAGAATGAATAAAATTATAAATAGAACTTAAAATGTAGAAGATATTTTCAAATTAAGGATACAGAGACAAGTTACATAAATAATTGCTTACATGCTTGAGTCTTTTTCATGGGGCCTTTGAACAACAGATGGAAGGCATTGGACAACAACAGACGGACAATGGACCATAACCAGCTGATGGAGGAATGCAATGAACAAAGAACAACGTGTGGCATGAATTAGGTAACACATATTACCTAGTGACAAGGTAAGAGTTCTTTCCCTTACAAGATATTTTGGAACTAAATTTCATAACAAAGATAAAATACTAAACATTAATATGATAATCTTAATAAAAGATGAATGATATGAATTGAACAAAAACTCCAAAAGAGAGTAAAACTGTTTTTCTGTGGATTCTGCAACTGAGTTCTGTTGGAATTCCCATGCTTTCATTTTAGAATTAAAAAGAGATTTCAAAGTAGGGATAAATAGAAAGGTTACATTAAGAATTGCTTATATGCTTGAATCTTTTTCATTGGACCTTTGAACAACAGATGGAAGGCAGTCGACAACAAAAAGCAATTGGAGGACAATGGACCATAACCAGCTGATGGAAGAGGGCAATGGAGAAAGAACAATGAGAGGCAGGAATTAGGTAACATATTACCTATTGACAAGGTAAGAGTTCTTGCCCTTTCAATACATTTTGTATGAAAATTTATAATAAGGATAAAAGACTTAAAATAACTTAAGAGTGAAAGATAAGTGGTATAAAATGAATAAATTAATAACTTCAACTTAAAATTTAATAGGTAAATGATATGTAATTTTTTTTTTCAAAACTGATAAAACCATAAATATAACTTAGGATTGAAAAAAATAAATAATATAATATTAAGTTTTGAAATGAGCAAAACTATAAATAAAGCTTAAAATTTCAAAGATAAATGCTTTAAAATAAAATCTTATTGAAGAAACTATAAATAAAAGTTAAACTTTAAAAGATAAATGAAATAAAATGAATAAAATTATAAATTGAACTTAAAATGTAGAAGATATTTTCAAATTAAAGATACAGAGACAAGTTACATAAATAATTGCTTACATGCTTGAATCTTTTTCATTGGACCTTTGAACAACAGATGGAAGGCATTGGACAACAACAAGCAATTGGAGGACAATGGACCATAACCAGCTGATGGAGGAGGACAATGGGCAAAGAACAACGAGAGACCGCAATTAGGTAACATATTACCTATTGACAAGGTAAGAGTTCTTTCCCTTTCAATACATTTTGTATGAAAATTTATACTAAGGATAAAAGACTTAACATAACTTAAGAGTGAAAGATAAGTGGTATAAAATGAATAAATTAATAAATTGAACTTAAAATTTAAAAGGTAAATGATATGTAATTATTTTTCAAAATTGATAAAACCATTAATAAAACTTAGGATTAAAAAGAATAAATTATATAATATTAAGTTTTGAAATGAGCAAAACTATAAATAGAAAATATTATATTATTTATAGTAATAATATAGAAAGTTATAAATGAAGCTTAAAATTTCAAAGATAAATGCTTTAAAATAAAATCTTATTGAAGAAACTATAAATAAAAGTTAAACTTTAAAAGATAAATGAAATAAAATGAATAAAATTATAAATAGAACTTAAAATGTAGAAGATATTTTCAAATTAAGGATACAGAAACAAGTTACATAAATAATTGCTTACATGCTTGAGTCTTTTTCATGAGGCCTTTGAACAACAGATGGAAGGCATTGGACAACAACAGACGGACAATGGACCATAACCAGCTGATGGAGGAGGACAATGGACAAAGAACAACGAGAGACCGGAATTAGGTAACATATTACCTATTGACAAGGTAAGAGTTCTTGCCCTTTCAATACATTTTGTATGAAAATTTATAATAAGGATAAAAGACTTAACGTTACTTAAGAGTGAAAGATGAGTGGTATAAAATGAATAAATTTATAAATTAAAATTAAAATTTAAAAGGTAAATGATATGTAATTATTTTTCAAAATTGATAAAACCATAAATAAAACTTAGGATTAAAAAAAATAAATAATATAATATTAAGTTTTGAAATGAGTAAAACTATAAATAAAGCTTAAGATTTCAAAGATGAATGCTATAAAATAAAATCTTATTGAAGAAACTATAAATAAAAGTTAAACTTTGAAAGACAAATGAAATAGAATGAATAAAATTATAAATAGAACTTAAAATGTAGAAGATATTTTCAAATTAAGGATACAGAGACAAGTTACATAAATAATTGCTTACATGCTTGAGTCTTTTTCATGGGGCCTTTGAACAACAGATGGAAGGCATTGGACAACAACAGACGGACAATGGACCATAACCAGCTGATGGAGGAATGCAATGAACAAAGAACAACGTGTGGCATGAATTAGGTAACACATATTACCTAGTGACAAGGTAAGAGTTCTTTCCCTTACAAGATATTTTGGAACTAAATTTCATAACAAAGATAAAATACTAAACATTAATATGATAATCTTAATAAAAGATGAATGATATGAATGAAACAAAAACTCCAAAAGAGAGTAAAACTGTTTTTCTGTTGATCCTGCAACTGAGTTCTGTTGGAATTCCCATCCTTTCATTTTAAAATTAAAAGAGATTGCAAAGTCTGGATATAGAAAAAATGTTACTTAAACCATTGCTTATATGCTTACATGTCTTTTTCATGGAGCCTTTAAACAACAGATGGAAGGCATTGGACAACAACAGGCTTTTGGAGGACAATGGACCATAACCAGCTGATGGAGGAGGGCAATGGAGAAAGAACAATGAGAGGCAGGAATTAGGTAACATATTACCTATTGACAAGGTAAGAATTCTTTCCCTTACAATACATTTTGTACTAAATTTTATAACAAAGATAAAAAACTAAGCTTTTAAAACAAGCTGAATGATATGAATGAAACAAAACTCTAAAAGGAAATTAAACTGTTCTGCTGTGGATGCTGCAGCTGAGTTCTGTTGGAATTCCCATCCTTTCATTTTTAAAATTAAAAGAGATTTCAAAGTGTGGATATAGAGAAAGGTTACTAAAACCATTGCTTATATACTTACATGTCTTTTTCATGGAGCCTTTCAACAACAGATGGAAGGCATTGGACAACAACAGGCTTTTGTAGGACAATGGACCATGATCAGCCGATAGAGAAGGGCATCAGACAAAGAACTACGAGTGGCATGAATTAGGTAACACATTACCTAGTGACAAGGTAAGAATTCTTTCCCTTACAATACATTTTATATGAAGCTTTATGATTAAGATAAAATACTAATCATTAATAATATGATAATCTTAATAAAAGATGAATGATATGAATTGAACAAAAACTCCATAAGAGAGTAAAACTGTTTTTCTGTGGATGCTGTAACTGAGTTCTGTTGGAATTCCCATCCTTTCATTTTAGAATTAAAAAGAGATTTCAAAGTAGGGATAAATAGAAAGGTTACATAAAGAATTGCTTATATGCTTGAATCTTTTTCATTGGACCTTTGAACAACAGATGGAAGGCATTGGACAACAACAAGCAATTGGAGGACAATGGACCATAACCAGTTGATGGAGGAGGACAATGGACAAAGAACAACGAGAGACCGGAATTAGGTAACATATTACCTATTGACAAGGTAAGAGTTCTTTCCCTTTCAATACATTTTGTATGAAAATTTATACTAAGGATAAAATACTTAACATAACTTAAGAGTGAAAGATAAGTGGTATAAAATGAATAAATTAATAAATTGAACTTAAAATTTAAAAGGTAAATGATATGTTATTATTTTTCAAAATTGATAAAACCATTAATAAAACTTAGGATTAAAAAGAATAAATTATATAATATTAAGTTTTGAAATGAGCAAAACTATAAATAGAAAATATTATATTATTTATAGTAATAATATAGAAAGTTATAAATGAAGCTTAAAATTTCAAAGATAAATGCTTTAAAATAAAATCTTATTGAAGAAACTATAAATAAAAGTTAAACTTTAAAAGATAAATGAAATAAAATGAATAAAATTATAAATAGAACTTAAAATGTAGAAGATATTTTCAAATTAAGGATACAGAGACAAGTTACATAAATAATTGCTTACATGCTTGAGTCTTTTTCATGAGGCCTTTGAACAACAGATGGAAGGCATTGGACAACAACAGACGGACAATGGACCATAACCAGCTGATGGAGGAGGACAATGGACAAAGAACAACGAGAGACCGGAATTAGGTAACATATTACCTATTGACAAGGTAAGAGTTCTTTCCCTTTCAATACATTTTGTATGAAAATTTATAATAAGGATAAAAGACTTAACGTTACATAAGAGTGAAAGATGAGTGGTATAAAATGAATAAATTTATAAATTAAACTTAAAATTTAAAAAGTAAATGATATGTAATTATTTTTCAAAATTGATAAAACCATAAATAAAACTTAGGATTAAAAAAAAAATAAATAATATAATATCAAGTTTTGAAATGAGTAAAACTATAAATAAAGCTTAAGATTTCAAAGATAAATGCTATAAAATAAAATCTTATTGAAGAAACTATAAATAAAAGTTAAACTTTGAAAGACAAATAGAATGAATAAAATTATAAGTAGAACTTAAAATGTAGAAGATATTTTCAAATTAAGGATACAGAGACAAGTTACATAAATAATTGCTTACATGCTTGAGTCTTTTTCATGGGGCCTTTGAACAACAGATGGAAGGCATTGGACAACAACAGACGGACAATGGACCATAACCAGCTGATGGAGGAATGCAATGAACAAAGAACAACGTGTGGCATGAATTAGGTAACACATATTACCTAGTGACAAGGTAAGAGTTCTTTCCCTTACAAGATATTTTGGAACTAAATTTCATAACAAAGATAAAATACTAAACATTAATATGATAATCTTAATAAAAGATGAATGATATGAATTGAACAAAAACTCCAAAAGAGAGTAAAACTGTTTTTCTGTGGATGCTGCAACTGAGTTCTGTTGGATTTCCCATCCTTTCATTTTAAGATTAAAAGAGATTGCAAAGTCTGGATATAGAAAAAATGTTACTAAAACCATTGCTTATATGCTTACATGTCTTTTTCATGGAGCCTTTAAACAACAGATGGAAGGCATTGGACAACACATGCTTTTGGAGGACAATGGACCATAACCAGCTGATGGAGGAGGGTAATGGAGAAAGAACAATGAGAGGCAGGAATTAGGTAACATATTACCTATTGACAAGGTAAGAATTCTTTCCCTTACAATACATTTTGTACTAAATTTTATAACAAAGATAAAAAAACTAAGCTTTTAAAACAAGCTGAATAATATGAATGAAACAAAACTCTAAAAGGAAGTTAAACTGTTTTGCTGTGGCTGCTGCAGCTGAGTTCTGTTGGAATTCCCATCCTTTCATTTTTAAAATTAAAAGAGATTTCAAAGTCTGGATATAGAGAAAGGTTACTTAAACCATTGCTTATATACTTGCATGTCTTTTTCATGGAGCCTTTCAACAACAGATGGAAGGCATTGGACAACAAAAGGCTTTTTGAGGACAATGGACCATGACCAGCCGATAGAGAAGGGCATAGGACAAAGAACTACGAGTGGCATGAATTAGGTAACATGTTACCTAGTGACAAGGTAAGAGTTCTTTCCCTTACAAGTCATTTTCATTTTGAACTTAAAACATATAAAAAAATAATAGACTAAACATATAAATAAAAACATAATAGTAAAAGATCAATGATATGAAATGATAAAACTATGAATAAAACTTAAAATTTAAAAGATGAAAGGCATTGGCCAACAACAGACTAATGGAGGACATTGGACAACAAGGAACTGGTGGAGGAGGGCATTGGACAACGAATGGAAGCAACTAGGTAACTTACTTACCTAGTGACAAGGTAAGAGTTCTCTCCCTTACAAGACATTTTCATTTTGAACTTAAACCAAATAAAAGAATTAAAAGACTAAACATATAAATAAAAACATAATAGTAAAAGATAAATGATATAAAATGATAATACTATAAATAAAACCTAAAGATTTAAAAGAGATTTTTAAAGTAAAGGTATAGAGAAAAGTTACATCAAGAATTGCTTATGTGTTGGAGTGTTTTTCAGAGGGACATGGACCACAGATGGAAGGCATTGGACAACAACAGACTACTGGAGGACGTTGGACAACAACCAGGTGGGAGAGGAGGGCATTGGACAACGAATGACAGCAACTAGGTAACTTACTTACCTAGTGACAAGGTAAGAGCTCTCTCCCTTACAAGACATTTTCATTTTGTACTTAAACCAAATAAAAAAGATAAAAGACTAAACAAAAATAATAATAATAAACATAATAGTAAAAGATAAATGATGTAAAATGATAAAACTATAAATAAAACTAAAAAATTTGAAAGGTATTTTTAAAGTAAAGATATAGAGAAAAGTTTCATGAAGAATTGGTTACGTGTTTGTGTGTTTTTCATAGGGACATGGACCACAGATGGAAGGCATTGGACAACAACAGACTAATGGAGGACATTTGACTACAAGGAACTGGTGGAGTAGGGCATTGGACATCGAATGACAGCAACTAGGTAACTTACTTACCTAGTGACAAGGTAAGAGTTCTCTCCCTTACAAGACATTTTCACTTTGAACTTAAACCAAATAAAAAAGATAAAAGACTAACCATATAAATAAAAACATAATAGTAAAAGATAAATGATATAAAATGATAAAACTATGAATAAAACTTAAAATTTAAAAGAGATTTTTAAAGTAAAGATATAGAGAAAAGTTACATCAAGAATTGCTTATGTCTTTGAGTGTTTTTCATTGGGACATGGATCTCAGATGGAAGGCATTGGACAACAACAGACTAATGGAGGACATTGGACAACAACCAGCTGGGGGAGGAGGGCATTGGACAACGAATAACAGCAACTACGTAACTTACTTACCTAGTGACAAGGTAAGAGTTCTCTCCCTAAGAAGACATTTTCATTTTGAACTTAAAGTAAATGAGAAAAAAAGACTAAACATATAAATAAAACATAATAGTAAAGGATAAATGATATAAAATGATAAAAATATAAATAAAACTTAAAATTGAAAAGATATATTTAAAGTAAAGGTATAGAGAAAAGTTACATCAAGAATTGCTTATGTGTTTGAGTGTTTATGATAGGGACATGGACCACAGATGGAAGGCATTGGACAACAACAGACTAATGGAGGACGTTGGACAACAACCAGGTGGGGGAGGAGGGCATTGGACAACGAATGACAGCAACTAGGTAACTTACTTACCTAGTGACAAGGTAAGTGTTCTATCCCTTATAAGACATTTTCATTTTGTACTTAAACCAAATAAAAAACATAAAAGACTAAACAAAAAAATAATAAACATAATAGTAAAAGATAAATGATGTAAAATAATAAAACTATAAATAAAACTTAAAATTTAAAAAAAGATTTTTTGAATAATGATATAGAGAAAAGTTACATCAAGAATTTCTAATGTGTTTGAGTGTTTTTCATAGGGAATGGACCTCAGATGGCGGGCATTGGACAACAACAGACTAATGGAAGACGTTGGACAACAACCAGCTGGGGGAGGAGGTCATTGGACAACGAATGGCAGCAATTAGGTAACTTACTTACCTTGTGACAAGGTAAGAGTTCTCTCCCTTACAAGACATTTTCATTTTGTACTTAAACCAAATAAAAAAGATAAAAGACTAAACAAAAAAATAATAAACATAAGAGTAAAAGATAAATGATGTAAATGATAAATATATAAATAAAACTTAAAATAAAAAAAAAATGAAATAAAGATATAGAGAAAAGTTACATCAAGAGAAAAGTTACATCAAGAATTGCTAATGTGTTTGAGTGTTTTTCATAGGGAATGGACCTCAGATGGCAGGCATTGGACAACAACAGATTAATGGAGGACACTGGAAAACAAGGAACTGGTGGAGGAGGGCATTGGACAACGAATGGCAGCAACTAGGTAACTTACTTACCCAGTGACAAGGTAAGAGTTCTCTCCCTTACAAGACATTTTCATTTTGTACTTAAACTAAATAAAAAAGATAAAAGACTGAACAGAAAAATAATAAACATAGTAGTAAAAGATAAATGATGTAAAATGATAAAACTATAAATAAAACTTAAAATTTAAAAAAGATTTTTTAGATAAAGATATAGAGAAAAGTTACATCAAGAATTGCTTATGTGTTTGAGTGTTTTTCATAGGGACATGGACAACAGATGGAAGGCATTGGACAACAACAGACTAATGGAGGACGTTGGACAACAACCAGCTGGGGGAGGAGGGCATTGGACAACGAATGACAGCAACTAGGTAACTTACTTACCTAGTGACAAGGTAAGAGATCTCTCCCTTACAAGACATTTTCATTTTGTACTTAAACCAAATAAAAAAGATAAAAGACTTAACAAAAATAAAAATAATAAACATAACAGATAAATGATATAAAATGATGAAACTATAAATAAAACTTAAAATTCAAAAGAGATTTTTAAAGTAAAGGTATAGAGAAAAGTTACATCAAGAATTGCTTATGTGTTTGAGTGTTTTTCATAGGGACATGGACGACAGATGGAAGGCATTGGACAACAACAGACTAATGGAGGACGTTGGACAACAACCAGCTGGGGGAGGAGGACATTGGACAACGAATGACAGCAACTAGGTAACTTACTTACCTAGTGACAAGGTAAGAGTTCTCTCCCTTACAAGACATTTTCATTTTGAACTTAAACCAAATAAAAAAGATAAAAGACTTAACAAAAATAAAAATAATAAACATAAAAGATAAATGATATAAAATGATAAAACTATAAAAAAAACTTAAAATTCAAAAGAGATTTTTAAAGTAAAGGTATAGAGAAAAGTTACATCAAGAATTGCTTATGTGTTTGAGTGTTTTTCATAGGGACATGGACCACAGATGGAAGGCATTGGACAACAACAGACTAATTGAGGACATTGGACAACAACCAGGTGGTGGAATAGGGCATTGGACAACGAATGACAGCAACTAGGTAACTTACTTACCTAGTGACAAGGTAAGTGTTCTCTCCCTTACAAGACATTTTCATTTTGTACTTAAACCAAATAAAAAAGATAAAGGACTAAACAAAAAAATAATAAACATAATAATAAAAGATAAATAATGTAAAATGACTTAAACCAAATAAAAAACATAAAAGACTAAACAAAAAAATAATAAACATAATAGTAAAAGATAAATGATGTAAAATTATAAAACTATAAATAAAACTTAAAATTTAAGAAAGATTTTTTGAATAAAGATATAGAGAAAAGTTACATCAAGAATTGGTAATGTGTTTGAGTGTTTTTCATAGGGAATGGACCTCAGATGGCAGGCATTGGACAACAACAGATTAATGGAGGACACTGGACAACAAGGAATTGGTGGAGGAGGGCATTGGACAACGAATGGCAGCAACTAAGTAACTTACTTACCCAGTGACAAGGTAAGAGTTCTCTCCCTTACAAGACATTTTCATTTTGTGCTTAAACCAAATAAAAAAGATAAAAGACTTAACAAAAATAAAAATAATAAACATAAAAGATAAATGATATTAAATGATAAAACTATAAATAAAATTTAAAATTCAAAAGAGATTTTCAAAGTAAAGGTGCAGAGAAAAGTTACATCAAGAATTGCTTATGTGTTTGAGTATTTTTCATAGGGACATGGACCACAGATGGAAGGCATTGGACAACGACAGACTAATGGAGGACACTGGACAACAAGGAACTGGTGGAGGAGGGCATTGGACAACGAATGGCAGCAACTAGGTAACTTACTTACCCAGTGACAAGGTAAGAGTTCTCTCCCTTACAAGACATTTTCATTTTGTACTTAAACTAAATAAAAAAGATAAAAGACTGAACAGAAAAATAATAAACATAGTAGTAAAAGATAAATGATGTAGTATGATAAAACTATAAATAAAACTTAAAATTGAAAAAGATTTTTTAGATAAAGATATAGAGAAAAGTTACATCAAGAATTGCTTATGTGTTTGAGTGTTTTTCATAGGGACATGGACAACAGATGGAAGGCATTGGACAACAACAGACTAATTGAGGACATTGGACAACAACCAGCTGGTGGAATAGGGCATCATAGAAGGAATGGGAAAAACTGAATAACTTACTTACCTATTGACAAGGTAAGAGTTGTCTCCCTTTCAAAACATTTTCAATTTGTACTAAAAATAATAAAAAAGATAAAAGACTAAACATAAAAATAATAAACATAATTGAAAAATGTAAAGGATATAAAATGAATAAAACTATAAATAAAACTAAAGATTAAATGTTAAATGCTATATTAGTAATTTTTAAAATTGATAAACCTTTAAATAAAACTCAGGACTTAAGACAAAATAAAAAAATAAAAGATAAAAGATAAATGATATAGAATTAATTTTTAAAATGAATAAAACTATTAATAAAACCTAAAGATTTAAAAGATGAATGATATAAAATGAATAAAACTATGAATAGATAAAAGATATTTTGAAAGTAAAGATATAGGGAAAAGATACATCAAGAATTGCTTACGTGCTTGAGTCTTTTTCATAGGGACTTGGACCAAGGGATGGAAGGCATTGGACAACAAGAGACTAGTGGAGGACATTTAACAACAACAAGCTGGTGGAGGAGGGCATTGGACAACGAATGGCGGCAACAAGGTAACTTATTTACCTAGTGACAAGGTAAGAATTCTCTATCTTTCAAAACATTTTCATTTTGTACTTAAACTGATCAGTAAGATAAAAGACTAAACATAAAATAATAAACATAATAGTAAAAGATAAATGATATAAAATGATAAAACTATAAATAAAACTTAAAATTCAAAAGAGATTTTTAAAGTAAAGGTATAGAGAAAAGTTACATCAAGAATTGCTTATGTGTTTGAGTGTTTTTCATAGGGACATGGACCACAGATGGAAGGCATTGGACAACAACAGACTAAAGGAGGACGTTGGACAACAACCAGCTGGGGGAGGAGGGCATTGGACAACGAATGGCAGCAACTAGGTATCTTACTTACCTAGTGACAAGGTAAGAGTTCTCTCCCTAAGGAGACATTTTCATTTTGAACTTAAACCAAATAAAAAAAAAGACTAACCATATAAATAAAAACATAATAGTAAAAGATAAATGATATAAAATGATAAAACTATGAATAAAACTTAAAATTTAAAAAAGAATTTTAAAGTAAAGATATAGAGAAAAGTTACATCAAGAATTGCTTATGTGTTTGAGTGTTTATGATAGGGACATGGACCACAGATGGAAGGCATTGGACAACAACAGACTAATGGAGGACGTTTGACAACAACCAGGTGGGGGAGGAGGGCATTGGACAACGAATGACAGCAACTAGGTAACTTACTTACCTAGTGACAAGGTAAGTGTTCTCTCCCTTACAAGACATTTTCATTTTGTACTTAAACCAATAAAAAAGATAAAGGACTAAACAAAAAAATAATAAACATAATAATAAAAGATAAATAATGTAAAATGACTTAAACCAAATAAAAAACATTAAAGACTAAACAAAAAAATAATAAACATAATAGTAAAAGATAAATGATGTAAAATTATAAAACTATAAATAAAACTTAAAATTTAAGAAAGATTTTTTGAATAAAGATATAGAGAAAAGTTACATCAAGAATTGGTAATGTGTTTGAGTGTTTTTCATAGGGAATGGACCTCAGATGGCAGGCATTGGACAACAACAGATTAATGGAGGACACTGGACAACAAGGAATTGGTGGAGGAGGGCATTGGACAACGAATGGCAGCAACTAGGTAACTTACTTACCCAGTGACAAGGTAAGAGTTCTCTCCCTTACAAGACATTTTCATTTTGTACTTAAACTAAATAAAAAAGATAAAAGACTGAACAGAAAAATAATAAACATAGTAGTAAAAGATAAATGATGTAGTATGATAAAACTATAAATAAAACTTAAAATTTAAAAAAGATTTTTTTAGATAAAGATATAGAGAAAAGTTACATCAAGAATTGCTTATGTGTTTAAGTGTTTTTCATAGGGACATGGACAACAGATGGAAGGCATTGGACAACAACAGACTAATTGAGGACATTGGACAACAACCAGCTGGTGGAATAGGGCATCATAGAAGGAATGGGAAAAACTGAATAACTTACTTACCTATTGACAAGGTAAGAGTTGTCTCCCTTTCAAAACATTTTCAATTTGTACTAAAAATAATAAAAAAGATAAAAGACTAAACATAAAAATAATAAACATAATTGAAAAATGTAAAGGATATAAAATGAATAAAACTATAAATAAAACTAAAGATTAAATGTTAAATGCTATATCAGTAATTTTTAAAATTAATAAAACTTTAAATAAAACTCAGGACTTAAGACAAAATAAAAAAATAAAAGATAAATGATATTAGATTAATTTTTAAAATGAATAAAACTATAAATAAAACCTAAAGATTTAAAAGATGAATGATATAAAATGAATAAAACTATGAATAGATAAAAGATATTTTGAAAGTAAAGTTATATCCAGAATTGCTTATGTGTTTGAGTGTTTTTCATAGGGACATGGACCTCAGATGGAAGGCATTGGACAACAACAGACTAATGGAGGACACTGGACAACAAGGAACTGGTGGAGGAGGGCATTGGACAACGAATGGCAGCAATTAGGTAACTAACTCACCTAATGACAAGGTAAGAGTTCTCTCCCTTACAAGACATTTTCATTTTGAACTTAAACCAAATAAAAAAGATAAAAGACTTAACAAAAGTAAAAATAATAAACATAAAAGATAAATGATATAAAATGATAAAACTATAAATAAAACTTAAAATTTAAGAAAGATTTTTTGAATAAAGATATAGAGAAAAGTTACATCAAGAATTGGTAATGTGTTTGAGTGTTTATGATAGGGACATGGACCACAGATGGAAAGCATTGGAAAAAATTTAAAAAAGATTTTTTAGATAAAGATATAGACAACGAATAACAGCAACTAGGTAACTTACTTACCTAGTGACAAGGTAAGAGTTCTCTCCCTAAGAAGACATTTTCATTTTGAACTTAAACCAAATGAGAAAAAAAGACTAAACATATAAATAAAACATAATAGTAAAAGATAAATTATATAAAATGATAAAACTATAAATAAAACTTAAAATTGAAAAGATATATTTAAAGTAAAGGTATAGAGAAAAGTTACATCAAGAATTGCTTATGTGTTTGAGTGTTTATGATAGGGACATGGACCACAGATGGAAGGCATTGGACAACAACAGACTAATGGAGGACGTTGGACAACAACCAGGTGGGGGAGGAGGGCATTGGACAACGAATGACAGCAACTAGGTAACTTACTTACCTAGTGACAAGGTAAGTGTTCTATCCCTTATAAGACATTTTCATTTTGTACTTAAACCAAATAAAAAACATAAAAGACTAAACAAAAAAATAATAAACATAATAGTAAAAGATAAATGATGTAAAATAATAAAACTATAAATAAAACTTAAAATTTAAAAAAAAGATTTTTTGAATAATGATATAGAGAAAAGTTACATCAAGAATTGCTAATGTGTTTGAGTGTTTTTCATAGGGAATGGACCTCAGATGGCGGGCATTGGACAACAACAGACTAATGGAGGACGTTGGACAACAACCAGCTGGGGGAGGAGGGCATTGGACAACGAATGGCAGCAATTAGGTAACTTACTTACCTTGTGACAGATGGAAGGCATTGGAAGACAACAGACTAATGGAGGACGTTGGACAACAACCAGGTGGGGGAGGAGGGCATTGGACAACGAATGACAGCAACTAGGTAACTTACTTACCTAGTGACAAGGTAAGTGTTCTCTCCCTTACAAGACATTTTCATTTTGTACTTAAACCAAATAAAAAAGATAAAAGACTAAACAAAAAAATAATAAACATAGTAGTAAAAGATAAATGATGTAAATGATAAATATATAAATAAAACTTAAAATTAAAAAAAAATTAAATAAAGATATAGAGAAAAGTTACATTAAGAGAAAAGTTACATCAAGAATTGCTAATTTGTTTGAGTGTTTTTCATAGGGAATGGACCTCAGATGGCAGGCATTGGACAACAACAGACTAATGGAGGACATTGGACAACAAGGAACTGGTGGAGGAGGGTATTGGACAACGAATGGCAGCAACTAGGTAACTTACTTACCCAGTGACAAGGTAAGAGTTCTCTCCCTTACAAGACATTTTCATTTTGTACTTAAACTAAATAAAAAAGATAAAAGACTGAACAGAAAAATAATAAACATAGTAGTAAAAGATAAATGATGTAAAATGATAAAACTATAAATAAAACTTAAAATTTAAAAAAGATTTTTTAGATAAAGATATAGAGAAAAGTTACATCAAGAATTGCTTATGTGTTTGAGTGTTTTTCATAGGGACATGGACAACAGATGGAAGGCATTGGACAACAACAGACTAATGGAGGACGTTGGACAACAACCAGCTGGGAGAGGAGGGCATTGGACAACATATGACAGCAACTAGGTAACTTACTTACCTAGTGACAAGGTAAGAGTTCTCTCCCTTACAAGACATTTTCATTTTGTACTTAAACCAAATAAAAAAGATAAAAGACTTAACAAAAATAAAAATAATAAACATAAAAGATAAATGATATAAAATGATAAAACTATAAATAAAACTTAAAATTCAAAAGAGATTTTTAAAGTAAAGGTATAGAGAAAAGTTACATCAAGAATTGCTTATGTGTTTGAGTGTTTTTCATAGGGACATGGACCACAGATGGAAGGCATTGGATAACAACAGACTAATGGAGGACATTGGACAACAAGGAACTGGTGGAGGAGGGTATTGGACAACGAATGGCAGCAACTAGGTAACTTACTTATCTAGTGACAACATAAGAGTTATCTCCCTAAGAAGACATTTTCATTTTGAACTTAAACCAAATAAAAAAAAAAGACTAACCATATAAATAAAAACATAATAGTAAAAGATAAATGATATAAAATGATAAAACTATGAATAAAACTTAAAATTTAAAAGAGATTTTTAAAGTAAAGTTATAGAGAAAAGTTACATCAAGAATTGCTTATGTCTTTGAGTGTTTTTCATAGGGACATGGATCTCAGATGGAAAGCATTGGACAACAACAGACTAATGGAGGACATTGGACAACAACCAGCTGGGGGAGGAGGGCATTGGACAACGAATAACAGCAACTAGGTAACTTACTTACCTAGTGACAAGGTAAGAGTTCTCTCCCTAAGAAGACATTTTCATTTTGAACTTAAACCAAATGAGAAAAAAAGACTAAACATATAAATAAAACATAATAGTAAAGGATAAATGATATAAAATGATAAAACTATAAATAAAACTTAAAATTGAAAAGATATATTTAAAGTAAAGGTATAGAGAAAAGTTACATCAAGAATTGCTTATGTGTTTGAGTGTTTATGATAGGGACATGGACCACAGAAGGAAGGCATTGGACAACAACAGACTAATGGAGGACGTTGGACAACAACCAGGTGGGGGAGGAGGGCATTGGACAACGAATGACAGCAACTAGGTAACTTACTTACCTAGTGACAAGGTAAGTGTTCTATCCCTTATAAGACATTTTCATTTTGTACTTAAACCAATTAAAAAACATAAAAGACTAAACAAAAAAATAATAAACATAATAGTAAAAGATAAATGATGTAAAATAATAAAACTATAAATAAAACTTAAAATTTAAAAAAAGATTTTTTGAATAATGATATAGAGAAAAGTTACATCAAGAATTTCTAATGTGTTTGAGTGTTTTTCATAGGGAATGGACCTCAGATGGCGGGCATTGGACAACAACAGACTAATGGAAGACGTTGGACAACAACCAGCTGGGGGAGGAGGGCATTGGACAACGAATGGCAGCAATTAGGTAACTTACTTACCTTGTGACAAGGTAAGAGTTCTCTCCCTTACAAGACATTTTCATTTTGTACTTAAACCAAATAAAAAAGATAAAAGACTAAACAAAAAAATAATAAACATAATAGTAAAAGATAAATGATGTAAATGATAAATATATAAATAAAACTTAAAATTAAAAAAAAAAAATGAAATAAAGATATAGAGAAAAGTTACATCAAGAGAAAAGTTACATCAAGAATTGCTAATGTGTTTGAGTGTTTTTCATAGGGAATGGACCTCAGATGGCAGGCATTGGACAACAACAGATTAATGGAGGACACTGGAAAACAAGGAACTGGTGGAGGAGGGCATTGGACAACGAATGGCAGCAACTAGGTAACTTACTTACCCAGTGACAAGGTAAGAGTTCTCTCCCTTACAAGACATTTTCATTTTGTACTTAAACTAAATAAAAAAGATAAAAGACTGAACAGAAAAATAATAAACATAGTAGTAAAAGATAAATGATGTAAAATGATAAAACTATAAATAAAACTTAAAATTTAAAAAAGATTTTTTAGATAAAGATATAGAGAAAAGTTACATCAAGAATTGCTTATGTGTTTGAGTGTTTTTCATAGGGACATGGACAACAGATGGAAGGCATTGGACAACAACAGACTAATGGAGGACGTTGGACAACAACCAGCTGGGGGAGGAGGGCATTGGACAACGAATGACAGCAACTAGGTAACTTACTTACCTAGTGACAAGGTAAGAGTTCTCTCCCTTACAAGACATTTTCATTTTGTACTTAAACCAAATAAAAAAGATAAAAGACTTAACAAAAATAAAAATAATAAACATAAAAGATAAATGATATAAAATGATGAAACTATAAATAAAACTTAAAATTCAAAAGAGATTTTTAAAGTAAAGGTATAGAGAAAAGTTACATCAAGAATTGCTTATGTGTTTGAGTGTTTTTCATAGGGACATGGACCACAGATGGAAGGCATTGGACAACAACAGACTAATGGAGGACGTTGGACAACAACCAGCTGGGGGAGGAGGGCATTGGACAACGAATGACAGCAACTAGGTAACTTACTTACCTAGTGACAAGGTAAGAGTTCTCTCCCTTACAAGACATTTTCATTTTGAACTTAAACCAAATAAAAAAGATAAAAGACTTAACAAAAATAAAAATAATAAACATAAAAGATAAATGATATAAAATGATAAAACTATAAATAAAACTTAAAATTCAAAAGAGATTTTTAAAGTAAAGGTATAGAGAAAAGTTACATCAAGAATTGCTTATGTGTTTGAGTGTTTTTCATAGGGACATGGACCACAGATGGAAGGCATTGGACAACAACAGACTAATTGAGGACATTGGACAACAACCACGTTGTGGAATAGGGCATTGGACAACGAATGACAGCAACTAGGTAACTTACTTACCTAGTGACAAGGTAAGTGTTCTCTCCCTTACAAGACATTTTCATTTTGTACTTAAACCAAATAAAAAAGATAAAGGACTAAACAAAAAAATAATAAACATAATAATAAAAGATAAATAATGTAAAATGACTTAAACCAAATAAAAAACATAAAAGACTAAACAAAAAATAATAAACATAATAGTAAAAGATAAATGATGTAAAATTATAAAACTATAAATAAAACTTAAAATTTAAGAAAGATTTTTTGAATAAAGATATAGAGAAAAGTTACATCAAGAATTGGTAATGTGTTTGAGTGTTTTTCATAGGGAATGGACCTCAGATGGCAGGCATTGGACAACAACAGATTAATGGAGGACACTGGACAACAAGGAATTGGTGGAGGAGGGCATTGGACAACGAATGGCAGCAACTAAGTAACTTACTTACCCAGTGACAAGGTAAGAGTTCTCTCCCTTACAAGACATTTTCATTTTGTACTTAAACCAAATAAAAAAGATAAAAGACTTAACAAAAATAAAAATAATAAACATAAAAGATAAATGATATTAAATGATAAAACTATAAATAAAATTTAAAATTCAAAAGAGATTTTCAAAGTAAAGGTGCAGAGAAAAGTTACATCAAGAATTGCTTATGTGTTTGAGTATTTTTCATAGGGACATGGACCACAGATGGAAGGCATTGGACAACGACAGACTAATGGAGGACGTTGGACAACAAGGAACTGGTGGAGGAGGGCATTGGACAACGAATGGCAGCAACTAGGTAACTTACTTACCCAGTGACAAGGTAAGAGTTCTCTCCCTTACAAGACATTTTCATTTTGTACTTAAACTAAATAAAAAAGATAAAAGACTGAACAGAAAAATAATAAACATAGTAGTAAAAGATAAATGATGTAGTATGATAAAATTATAAATAAAACTTAAAATTGAAAAAGATTTTTTAGATAAAGATATAGAGAAAAGTTACATCAAGAATTGCTTATGTGTTTGAGTGTTTTTCATAGGGACATGGACAACAGATGGAAGGCATTGGACAACAACAGACTAATTGAGGACATTGGACAACAACCAGCTGGTGGAATAGGGCATCATAGAAGGAATGGGAAAAACTGAATAACTTACTTACCTATTGACAAGGTAAGAGTTGTCTCCCTTTCAAAACATTTTCAATTTTTACTAAAAATAATAAAAAAGATAAAAGACTAAACATAAAAATAATAAACATAATTGAAAAATGTAAAGGATATAAAATGAATAAAACTATAAATAAAACTAAAGATTAAATGTTAAATGCTATATCAGTAATTTTTAAAATTAATAAAACTTTAAATAAAACTCAGGACTTAAGACAATAAAAAAATAAAAGATAAAAGATAAATGATATTAAATTAATTTTTAAAATGAATAAAACTATAAATAAAACCTAAAGATTTAAAAGATAAATGATATAAAATGAATAAAACTATGAATAGATAAAAGATATTTTGAAAGTAAAGATATAGGGAAAAGAAACATCAAGAATTGCTTACGTGCTTGAGTCTTTTTCATAGGGACTTGGACCAAGGGATGGAAGGCATTGGACAACAAGAGACTAGTGGAGGACATTTAACAACAACAAGCTGGTGGAGGAGGGCATTGGACAACAAATGGCGGCAACTAGGTAACTTATTTACCTAGTGACAAGGTAAGAATTATCTATCTTTCAAAACATTTTCATTTTGTACTTAAACTGATAAGTAAGATAAAAGACTAAACATAAAATAATAAACATAATAGTAAAAGATAAATGATATAAAATGATAAAACTATAAATAAAACTTAAAATTCAAAAGAGATTTTTAAAGTAAAGGTATAGAGAAAAGTTACATCAAGAATTGCTTATGTGTTTGAGTGTTTTTCATAGGGACATGGACCACAGATGGAAGGCAATGGACAACAACAGACTAATTGAGGACATTGGACAACAACCACGTGGTGGAATAGGGCATCATAGAAGGAATGGCAAAAACTGAATAACTTACTTACCTATTGACAAGGTAAGAGTTGTCTCCCTTTCAAAACATTTTCAATTTGTACTAAAAATAATAAAAAAGATAAAAGACTGAACATAAAAATAATAAACATAATTGAAAAATGTAAAGGATATAAAATGAATAAAACTATAAATAAAACTAAAGATTAAATGTTAAATGCTCTATTAGTAATTTTTAAAATTGATAAAACTTTAAATAAAACTCAGGACTTAAGACAAAATAAAAAAATAAAAGATAAAAGATAAATGATATAAAATTAATTTTTAAAATGAATAAAACTATTAATAAAACCTAAAGATTTAAAAGATGAATGATATAAAATGAATAAAACTATGAATAGATAAAAGATATTTTGAAAGTAAAGATATAGGGAAAAGATACATCAAGAATTGCTTACGTGCTTGAGTCTTTTTCATAGGGACTTGGACCAAGGGATGGAAGGCATTGGACAACAAGAGACTAGTGGAGGACATTTAACAACAACAAGCTGGTAGAGGAGGGCATTGGACAACGAATGGCGGCAACAAGGTAACTTATTTACCTAGTGACAAGGTAAGAATTCTCTATCTTTCAAAACATTTTCATTTTGTACTTAAACTGATCAGTAAGATAAAAGACTAAACATAAAATAATAAACATAATAGTAAAAGATAAATGATATAAAATGATAAAACTATAAATAAAACTTAAAATTCAAAAGAGATTTTTAAAGTAAAGGTATAGAGAAAAGTTACATCAAGAATTGCTTATGTGTTTGAGTGTTTTTCATAGGGACATGGACCACAGATGGAAGGCATTGGACAACAACAGACTAAAGGAGGACGTTGGACAACAACCAGCTGGGGGAGGAGGGCATTGGACAACGAATGGCAGCAACTAGGTAACTTACTTACCTAGTGACAAGGTAAGAGTTCTCTCCCTAAGGAGACATTTTCATTTTGAACTTAAACCAAATAAAAAAAAAGACTAACCATATAAATAAAAACATAATAGTAAAAGATAAATGATATAAAATGACAAAACTATGAATAAAACTTAAAATTTAAAAAAGAATTTTAAAGTAAAGATATAGAGAAAAGTTACATCAAGAATTGCTTATGTGTTTGAGTGTTTATGATAGGGACATGGACCACAGATGGAAGGCATTGGACAACAACAGACTAATGGAGGACGTTTGACAACAACCAGGTGGGGGAGGAGGGCATTGGACAACGAATGACAGCAACTAGGTAACTTACTTACCTAGTGACAAGGTAAGTGTTCTCTCCCTTACAAGACATTTTCATTTTGTACTTAAACCAAATAAAAAAGATAAAGGACTAAACAAAAAAATAATAAACATAATAATAAAAGATAAATAATGTAAAATGACTTAAACCAAATAAAAAACATAAAAGACTAAACAAAAAAATAATAAACATAATAGTAAAAGATAAATGATGTAAAATTATAAAACTATAAATAAAACTTAAAATTTAAGAAAGATTTTTTGAATAAAGATATAGAGAAAAGTTACATCAAGAATTGGTAATGTGTTTGAGTGTTTTTCATAGGGAATGGACCTCAGATGGCAGGCATTGGACAACAACAGATTAATGGAGGACACTGGACAACAAGGAATTGGTGGGCATTGAACAACGAATGGCAGCAACTAGGTAACTTACTTACCCAGTGACAAGGTAAGAGTTCTCTCCCTTACAAGACATTTTCATTTTGTACTTAAACTAAATAAAAAAGATAAAAGACTGAACAGAAAAATAATAAACATAGTAGTAAAAGATAAATGATGTAGTATGATAAAACTATAAATAAAACTTAAAATTTAAAAAAGATTTTTTTAGATAAAGATATAGAGAAAAGTTACATCAGGAATTGCTTATGTGTTTGAGTGTTTTTCATAGGGACATGGACAACAGATGGAAGGCATTGGACAACAACAGACTAATTGAGGACATTGGACAACAACCAGCTGGTGGAATGGGGCATCATAGAAGGAATGGGAAAAACTGAATAACTTACTTACCTATTGACAAGGTAAGAGTTGTCTCCCTTTCAAAACATTTTCAATTTGTACTAAAAATAATGAAAAAGATAAAAGACTAAACATAAAAATAATAAACATAATTGAAAAATGTAAAGGATATAAAATGAATAAAACTATAAATAAAACTAAAGATTAAATGTTAAATGCTATATCAGTAATTTTTAAAATTAATAAAACTTTAAATAAAACTCAGGACTTAAGACAAAATAAAAAAAATAAAAGATAAATGATATTAAATTAATTTTTAAAATGAATAAAACTATAAATAAAACCTAAAGATTTAAAAGATGAATGATATAAAATGAATAAAACTATGAATAGATAAAAGATATTTTGAAAGTAAAGATATAGGGAAAAGAAACATCAAGAATTGCTTACGTGCTTGAGTCTTTTTCATAGGGACTTGGACCAAGGGATGGAAGGCATTGGACAACAAGAGACTAGTGGAGAACATTTAACAACAACAAGCTGGTGGAGGAGGGCATTGGACAACGAATGGCGGCAACTAGGTAACTTATTTACCTAGTGACAAGGTAAGAATTCTCTATCTTTCAAAACATTTTCATTTTGTACTTAAACTGATAAGTAAGATAAAAGACTAAACATAAAATAATAAACATAATAGTAAAATGTAAATGATATAAAATGATAAAACTATAAATAAAACTTAAAATTCAAAAGAGATTTTTAAAGTAAAGGTATAGAGAAAAGTTACATCAAGAATTGCTGATGTGTTTGAGTGTTTTTCATAGGGACATGGACCACAGATGGAAAGCATTGGACAACAACAGACTAAAGGAGGACGTTGGACAACAACCAGCTGGGGGAGGAGAGCATTGGACAACGAATGACAGCAACTAGGTAACTTATTTACCTAGTGACAAGGTAAGAGTTCTCTCCCTTACAAGACATTTTCATTTTGTACTTAAACCAAATAAAAAATATAAAAGACTTAACAAAAATAAAAATAATAAACATAAAAGATAAATGATATTAAATGATAAAACTATAAATAAAATTTAAAATTCAAAAGAGATTTTTAAAGTAAAGGTATAGAGAAAAAGTACATCAAGAATTGCTAATGTGTTTGAGTGTTTTTCATAGGGACATGGACCACAGATGGAAGGCATTGGATAACAACAGACTAATGGATGACGTTGGACAACAACCAGCTGGGGGAGGAGGGCATTGGACAACGAATGGCGGCAACAAGGTAACTTATTTACCTAGTGACAAGGTAAGAATTCTCTATCTTTCAAAACATTTTCATTTTGTACTTAAACTGATCAGTAAGATAAAAGACTAAACATAAAATAATAAACATAATAGTAAAAGATAAATGATATAAAATGATAAAACTATAAATTAAACTTAAAATTCAAAAGAGATTTTTAAAGTAAAGGTATAGAGAAAAGTTACATCAAGAATTGCTTATGTGTTTGAGTGTTTTTCATAGGGAATTGGACCACAGATGGAAGGCATTGGACAACAACAGACTAATGGAGGACGTTGGACAACAACCAGATTGGGGAGGAGGGCATTGGACAACGAATGGCAGCAACTAGGTAACTTACTTACCTAGTGACAAGGTAAGAGTTCTCTCCCTAAGGAGACATTTTCATTTTGAACTTAAACCAAATAAAAAAGATAAAGGACTAAACAAAAAAATAATAAACATAATAATAAAAGATAAATAATGTAAAATGACTTAAACCAAATAAAAAACATAAAAGACTAAACAAAAAAATAATAAACATAATAGTAAAAGATAAATGATGTAAATTATAAAACTATAAATAAAACTTAAAATTTGAGAAAGATTTTTTGAATAAAGATATAGAGAAAAGTTACATCAAGAATTGGTAATGTGTTTGAGTGTTTTTCATAGGGAATGGACCTCAGATGGCAGGCATTGGACAACAACAGATTAATGGAGGACACTGGACAACAAGGAACTGGTGGAGGAGGGCAATGGACAACGAATGGCAGCAACTAGGTAACTTACCCAGTGACAAGGTAAGAGTTCTCTCCCTTACAAGACATTTTCATTTTGTACTTAAACTAAATAAAAAAGATAAAAGACTGAACAGAAAAATAATAAACATAGTAGTAAAAGATAAATGATGTAGTATGATAAAACTATAAATAAAACTTAAAATTTAAAAAAGATTTTTTAGATAAAGATATAGAGAAAAGTTACATCAAGAATTGCTTATGTGTTTGAGTGTTTTTCATAGGGACATGGACAACAGATGGAAGGCATTGGACAACAACAGACTAATTGAGGACATTGGACAACAACCAGCTGGTGGAATAGGGCATCATAGAAGGAATGGGAAAAACTGAATAACTTACTTACCTATTGACAAGGTAAGAGTTGTCTCCCTTTCAAAACATTTTCAATTTGTACTAAAAATAATAAAAAAGGTAAAAGACTAAACATAAAAATAATAAACATAATTGAAAAATGTAAAGGATATAAAATGAATAAAACTATAAATAAAACTAAAGATTAAATGTTAAATGCTATATCAGTAATTTTTAAAATTAATAAAACTTTAAATAAAACTCAGGACTTAAGACAAAATAAAAAAATAAAAGATAAAAGATAAATGATATTAAATTAATTTTTAAAATGAATAAAACTATAAATAAAACCTAAAGATTTAAAAGATGAATGATATAAAATGAATAAAACTATGAATAGATAAAAGATATTTTGAAAGTAAAGATATAGGGAAAAGATACATCAAGAATTGCTTACGTGCTTGAGTCTTTTTCATAGGGACTTGGACCAAGGGATGGAAGGCATTGGACAACAAGAGACTAGTGGAGGACATTTAACAACAACAAGCTGGTGGAGGAGGGCATTGGACAACGAATGGCAGCAACTAGGTAACTTATTGACCTAGTGACAAGGTAAGAATTCTCTATCTTTCAAAACATTTTCATTTTGTACTTAAACTGATCAGTAAGATAAAAGACTAAACATAAAATAATAAACATAATAGTAAAAGATAAATGATATAAAATGATAAAACTATAAATAAAACTTAAAATTCAAAAGAGATTTTTAAAGTAAAGGTATAGAGAAAAGTTACATCAAGAACTGCTTATGTGTTTGAGTGTTTTTCATAGGGACATGGACCACAGATGGAAGGCATTGGACAACAACAGACTAAAGGAGGACGTTGGACAACAACCAGCTGGGGAAGGAGGGCATTGGACAACGAATGGCAGCAACTAGGTAACTTACTTACCTAGTGACAAGGTAAGAGTTCTCTCCCTAAGGAGACATTTTCATTTTGAACTTAAACCAAATAAAAAAAAAGACTAACCATATCAATAAAAACATAATAGTAAAAGATAAATGATATAAAATGATAAAACTATGAATAAAACTTAAAATTTAAAAAAGAATTTTAAAGTAAAGATATAGAGAAAAGTTACATCAAGAATTGCTTACGTGTTTGAGTGTTTATGATAGGGACATGGACCAGAGATGGAAGGCATTGGACAACAACAGACTAATGGAGGACGTTTGACAACAACCAAGTGGGGGAGGAGGGCATTGGACAACGAATGACAGCAACTAGGTAACTTACTTACCTAGTGACAAGGTAAGTGTTCTCTCCCTTAAAAGACATTTTCATTTTGTACTTAAACCAAATAAAAAAGATAAAGGACTAAACAAAAAAATAATAAACATAATAATAAAAGATAAAGAATGTAAAATGACTTAAACCAAATAAAAACCATAAAAGACTAAACAAAAAAATAATAAACATAATAGTAAAAGATAAATGATGTAAAATTATAAAACTATAAATAAAACTTAAAATTTAAGAAAGATTTTTTGAATAAAGATATAGAGAAAAGTTACATCAAGAATTGGTAATGTGTTTGAGTGTTTTTCATAGGGAATGGACCTCAGATGGCAGGCATTGGACAACAACAGATTAATGGAGGACACTGGACAACAAGGAATTGGTGGAGGAGGGCATTGGACAACGAATGGCAGCAACTAGGTAACTTACTTACCCAGTGACAAGGTAAGAGTTCTCTCCCTTACAAGACATTTTCATTTTGTACTTAAACTAAATAAAAAAGATAAAAGACTGAACAGAAAAATAATAAACATAGTAGTAAAAGATAAATGATGTAGTATGATAAAACTATAAATAAAACTTAAAATTTAAAAAAGATTTTTTAGATAAAGATATAGAGAAAAGTTACATCAAGAATTGCTTATGTGTTTGAGTGTTTTTCATAGGGATATGGACCACAGATGGAAGGCATTGGATAACAACAGACTAATGGATGACGTTGGACAACAACCAACTGGGGGAGGAGGGCATTGGACAACGAATGGCAGCAATTAGGTAACTTACTTACCTTGTGACAAGGTAAGAGTTCTCTCCCTTACAAGACATTTTCATTTTGTACTTAAACCAAATAAAATAGATAAAAGACTAAACAAAAAAAAATAATAAACATTATAGTAAAAGATAAATGATGTAAATGATAAATATATAAATAAAACGTAAAATTAAAAAGAAAATTAAATAAAGATATAGAGAAAAGTTATATCAAGAATTGCTTATGTGTTTGAGTGTTTTTCATAGGGACATGGACCTCAGATGGAAGGCATTGGACAACAACAGACTAATGGAGGACGTTGGACAACAACCAGCTGGGGGAGGAGGGCATTGGACAACGAATGACAGCAACTAGGTAACTTACTTACCTAGTGACAAGGTAAGAGTTCTCTCCCTTACAAGACATTTTCATTTTGTACTTAAACCAAATAAAAAAGATAAAAGACTTAACAAAAATAAAAATAATAAACATAAAAGATAAATGATATAAAATGATAAAACTATAAATAACACTTAAAATTCAAAAGAGATTTTTAAAGTAAAGGTATAGAGAAAAGTTACATCAAGAATTGCTTATGTGTTTGAGTGTTTTTCATAGGGACATGGACCACAGATGGAAGGCATTGGATAACAACAGACTAATGGATGACGTTGGACAACAACCAACTGGGGGAGGAGGGCATTGGACAACGAATGGCAACAATTAGGTAACTTACTTACCTAGTTACAAGGTAAGAGTTCTCTCCCTTACAAGACATTTTCATTTTGTACTTAAACCAAATAAAAAAGATAAAAGACTAAACAAAAAATAATAAACATAATAGTAAAAGATAAATGATGTAAATGATAAATATATAAATAAAACTTAAAATTAAAAAAAAAATTAAATAAAAAAATAGAGAAAAGTTACATCAAGAATTGCTTATGTGTTTGAGTGTTTTTCATAGGGACATGGACCACAGATGGAAGGCATTGGACAACAACAGACTAATGGAGGACGTTGGACAACAACCAGCTGGGGGAGGAGGGCATTGGACAACGAATGGCAGCAATTTGGTAACTTACTTACCTTGTGACAAGGTAAGAGTTCTCTCCCTTACAAGACATTTTCATTTTGTACTTAAACCAAATAAAAAAGATAAAAGACTAAACAAAAAAATAATAAACATAATAGTAAAAGATAAATGATGTAAATGATAAATATATAAATAAAGCTTAAAATTAAAAAAAAAATTAAATAAAGAAATAGAGAAAAGTTATATCAAGAATTGCTTATGTGTTTGAGTGTTTTTCATAGGGACATGGACCTCAGATGAAAGGCATTGGACAACAACAGACTAATGGAGGACGTTGGACAACAACCAGCTGGGGGAGGAGGGCATTGGACAACGAATGACAGCAACTAGGTAACTTACTTACCTAGTGACAAGGTAAGAGTTCTCTCCCTTACAAGACATTTTCATTTTGTACTTAAACCAAATAAAAAAGATAAAAGACTTAACAAAAATAAAAATAATAAACATAAAAGATAAATGATATAAAATGATAAAACTATAAATAAAACTTAAAATTCAAAAGAGATTTTTAAAGTAAAGGTATAGAGAAAAGTTACATCAAGAATTGCTTATGTGTTTGAGTGTTTTTCATAGGGACATGGACCACAGATGGAAGGCATTGGACAACAACAGACTTATGGAGGACGTTGGACAAAAACCAGCTGGGGGAGGAGGGCATTGGACAACGAATGGCAACAATTAGGTAACTTACTTACCTAGTGACAAGGTAAGAGTTCTCTCCCTTACAAGACATTTTCATTTTGTACTTAAACCAAATAAAAAAGATAAAAGACTAAACAAAAAAATAATAAACATAATAGTAAAAGATAAATGATGTAAATGATAAATATATAAATAAAACTTAAAATTAAAAAAAAAATTAAATAAAAAAATAGAGAAAAGTTACATCAAGAATTGCTTATGTGTTTGAGTGTTTTTCATAGGGACATGGACCACAGATGGAAGGCATTGGACAACAACAGACTAATGGAGGACGTTGGACAACAACCAGCTGGGGGAGGAGGGCATTGGACAACGAATGGCAGCAATTTGGTAACTTACTTACCTTGTGACAAGGTAAGAGTTCTCTCCCTTACAAGACATTTTCATTTTGTACTTAAACCAAATAAAAAAGATAAAAGACTAAACAAAAAAATAATAAACATAATAGTAAAAGATAAATGATGTAAATGATAAATATATAAATAAAACGTAAAATTAAAAAAAAAATTAAATAAAGATATAGAGAAAAGTTATATCAAGAATTGCTTATGTGTTTGAGTGTTTTTCATAGGGACATGGACCTCAGATGGAAGGCATTGGACAACAACAGACTAATGGAGGACATTGGACAACAACCAGCTGGGGGAGGAGGGCATTGGACAACGAATGACAGCAACTAGGTAACTTACTTACCTAGTGACAAGGTAAGAGTTCTCTCCCTTACAAGACATTTTCATTTTGTACTTAAACCAAATAAAAAAGATAAAAGACTTAACAAAAATAAAAATAATAAACATAAAAGATAAATGATATAAAATGATAAAACTATAAATAAAACTTAAAATTCAAAAGAGATTTTTAAAGTAAAGGTATAGAGAAAAGTTACATCAAGAATTGCTTATGTGTTTGAGTGTTTTTCGTAGGGACATGGACCACAGATGGAAGGCATTGGACAACAACAGACTTATGGAGGACGTTGGACAAAAACCAGCTGGAGGAGGGCATTGGACAACGAATGGCAACAATTAGGTAACTTACTTACCTAGTGACAAGGTAAGAGTTCTCTACCTTACAAGACATTTTCATTTTGTACTTAAACCAAATAAAAAAGATAAAAGACTAAACAAAAAAATAATAAACATAATAGTAAAAGATAAATGATGTAAATGATAAATATATAAATAAAACTTAAAATTAAAAAAAAAATTAAATAAAAAAATAGAGAAAAGTTACATCAAGAATTGCTTATGTGTTTGAGTGTTTTTCATAGGGACATGGACCACAGATGGAAGGCATTGGACAACAACAGACTAATGGATGACGTTGGACAACAACCAGCTGGGGGAGGAGGGCATTGGACAACGAATGGCAGCAATTTGGTACCTTACTTACCTTGTGACAAGGTAAGAGTTCTCTCCCTTACAAGACATTTTCATTTTGTACTTAAACCAAATAAAAAAGATAAAAGACTAAACAAAAAAATAATAAACATAATAGTAAAAGATAAATGATGTAAATGATAAATATATAAATAAAGCTTAAAATTCAAAAAAAAAATTAAATAAAGAAATAGAGAAAAGTTATATCAAGAATTGCTTATGTGTTTGAGTGTTTTTCATAGGGACATGGACCTCAGATGAAAGGCATTGGACAACAACAGACTAATGGAGGACGTTGGACAACAACCAGCTGGGGGAGGAGGGCATTGGACAACGAATGACAGCAACTAGGTAACTTACTTACCTAGTGACAAGGTAAGAGTTCTCTCCCTTACAAGACATTTTCATTTTGTACTTAAACCAAATAAAAAAGATAAAAGACTTAACAAAAATAAAAATAATAAACATAAAAGATAAATGATATAAAATGATAAAACTATGAATAAAACTTAAAATTCAAAAGAGATTTTTAAAGTAAAGGTATAGAGAAAAGTTACATCAAGAATTGCTTATGTGTTTGAGTGTTTTTCATAGGGACATGGACCACAGATGGAAGGCATTGGACAACAACAGACTTATGGAGGACGTTGGACAAAAACCAGCTGGGGGAGGAGGGCATTGGACAACGAATGGCAACAATTAGGTAACTTACTTACCTAGTGACAAGGTAAGAGTTCTCTCCTTTACAAGACATTTTCATTTTGTACTTAAACCAAATAAAAAAGATAAAAGACTAAACAAAAAAATAATAAACATAATAGTAAAAGATAAATGATGTAAATGATAAATATATAAATAAAACTTAAAATTAAAAAAAAAATTAAATAAAAAAATAGAGAAAAGTTACATCAAGAATTGCTTATGTGTTTGAGTGTTTTTCATAGGGACATGGACCACAGATGGAAGGCATTGGACAACAACAGACTAATGGAGGACGTTGGACAACAACCAGCTGGGGGAGGAGGGCATTGGACAACGAATGGCAGCAATTTGGTAACTTACTTACCTTGTGACAAGGTAAGAGTTCTCTCCCTTACAAGACATTTTCATTTTGTACTTAAACCAAATAAAAAAGATAAAAGACTAAACAAAAAAATAATAAACATAATAGTAAAAGATAAATGATGTAAATGATAAATATATAAATAAAACGTAAAATTAAAAAAAAAATTAAATAAAGATATAGAGAAAAGTTATATCAAGAATTGCTTATGTGTTTGAGTGTTTTTCATAGGGCCATGGACCTCAGATGGAAGGCATTGGACAACAACAGACTAATGGAGGACATTGGACAACAACCAGCTGGGGGAGGAGGGCATTGGACAACGAATGACAGCAACTAGGTAACTTACTTACCTAGTGACAAGGTAAGAGTTCTCTCCCTTACAAGACATTTTCATTTTGTACTTAAACCAAATAAAAAAGATAAAAGACTTAACAAAAATAAAAATAATAAACATAAAAGATAAATGATATAAAATGATAAAACTATAAATAAAACTTAAAATTCAAAAGAGATTTTTAAGGTAAAGGTATAGAGAAAAGTTACATCAAGAATTGCTTATGTGTTTGAGTGTTTTTCGTAGGGACATGGACCACAGATGGAAGGCATTGGACAACAACAGACTTATGGAGGACGTTGGACAAAAACCAGCTGGAGGAGGGCATTGGACAACGAATGGCAACAATTAGGTAACTTACTTACCTAGTGACAAGGTAAGAGTTCTCTACCTTACAAGACATTTTCATTTTGTACTTAAACCAAATAAAAAAGATAAAAGACTAAACAAAAAAATAATAAACATAATAGTAAAAGATAAATGATGTAAATGATAAATATATAAATAAAACTTAAAATTAAAAAAAAAATTAAATAAAAAAATAGAGAAAAGTTACATCAAGAATTGCTTATGTGTTTGAGTGTTTTTCATAGGGACATGGACCACAGATGGAAGGCATTGGACAACAACAGACTAATGGATGACGTTGGACAACAACCAGCTGGGGGAGGAGGGCATTGGACAACGAATGGCAGCAATTTGGTACCTTACTTACCTTGTGACAAGGTAAGAGTTCTCTCCCTTACAAGACATTTTCATTTTGTACTTAAACCAAATAAAAAAGATAAAAGACTAAACAAAAAAATAATAAACATAATAGTAAAAGATAAATGATGTAAATGATAAATATATAAATAAAGCTTAAAATTCAAAAAAAAAAATTAAATAAAGAAATAGAGAAAAGTTATATCAAGAATTGCTTATGTGTTTGAGTGTTTTTCATATGGACATGGACCTCAGATGAAAGGCATTGGACAACAACAGACTAATGGAGGACGTTGGACAACAACCAGCTGGGGGAGGAGGGCATTGGACAACGAATGACAGCAACTAGGTAACTTACTTACCTAGTGACAAGGTAAGAGTTCTCTCCCTTACAAGACATTTTCATTTTGTACTTAAACCAAATAAAAAAGATAAAAGACTTAACAAAAATAAAAATAATAAACATAAAAGATAAATGATATTAAATGATAAAACTATAAATAAAATTTAAAATTCAAAAGAGATTCTTAAAGTAAAGGTATAGAGAAAAGTTACATCAAGAATTGCTTATGTGTTTGAGTGTGTTTCATAGGGACATGGACCACAGATGGAAGGCATTGGACAACAACAGACTAATGGATGACGTTGGACAACAACCAGCTGGGGGAGGAGGGCATTGGACAACGAATGGCAGCAATTAGGTAACTTACTTGCCTTGTGACAAGGTAAGAGTTCTCTCCCTTACAAGACATTTTCATTTTGTACTTAAACCAAATAAAAAAGATAAAAGACTAAACAAAAAAAATAATAAACATAATAGTAAAAGATAAATGATGTAAATGATAAATATATAAATAAAACGTAAAATTAAAAAAAAATTAAATAAAGATATAGAGAAAAGTTATATCAAGAATTGCTTATGTGTTTGAGTGTTTTTCATAGGGACATGGACCTCAGATGGAAGGCATTGGACAACAACAGACTAAAGGAGGACGTTGGACAACAACCAGCTGGGGGAGGAGAGCATTGGACAACGAATGACAGCAACTAGGTAACTTACTTACCTAGTGACAAGGTAAGAGTTCTCTCCCTTACAAGACATTTTCATTTTGTACTTAAACCAAATAAAAAAGATAAAATACTTAACAAAAATAAAAATAATTAACATAAAAGATAAATGATATAAAATGATAAAACTATAAATAAAACTTAAAATTCAAAAGAGATTTTCAAAGTAAAGGTATAGAGAAAAGTTACATCAAGAATTGCTTATGTGTTTGAGTGTTTTTCATAGGGACATGGACCACAGTTGGAAGGTATTGGACAACAACAGACTAATGGAGGACATTTGACAACAAGGAACTGGTGGAGGAGGGCATTGGACAACGAATGACAGCAACTAGGTAACTTACTTACCTAGTGACAAGGTAAGCGATCTCTCCCTTACAAGACATTTTCATTTTGTGCTTAAACCAAATAAAAAAGATAAAAGACTTAACAAAAATAAAAATAATAAACATAAAAGATAAATGATATTAAATGATAAAACTATAAATAAAATTTAAAATTCAAAAGAGATTTTCAAAGTAAAGGTATAGAGAAAAGTTACATCAAGAATTGCTTATGTGTTTGAGTGTTTTTCATAGGGACATGGACCACAGTTGGAAGGTATTGGACAACAACAGACTAATGGAGGACATTTGACAACAAGGAACTGGTGGAGGAGGGCATTGGACAACGAATGACAGCAACTAGGTAACTTACTTACCTAGTGACAAGGTAAGCGTTCTCTCCCTTACAAGACATTTTCATTTTGTGCTTAAACCAAATAAAAAAGATAAAAGACTTAACAAAAATAAAAATAATAAACATAAAAGATAAATGATATTAAATGATAAAACTATAAATAAAATTTAAAATTCAAAAGAGATTTTTAAAGTAAAGGTATAGAGAAAAGTTACATCAAGAATTGCTTATGTGTTTGAGTGTTTTTCATAGGGACATGGACCACAGATGGAAGGCATTGGACAACAACAGACTTATGGAGGACGTTGGACAAAAACCAGCTGGAGGAGGGCATTGGACAACGAATGGCAACAATTAGGTAACTTACTTACCTAGTGACAAGGTAAGAGTTCTCTCCCTTACAAGACATTTTCATTTTGTACTTAAACCAAATAAAAAAGATAAAAGACTAAACAAAAAAATAATAAACATAATAGTAAAAGATAAATTATGTAAATGATAAATATATAAATGAAACTTAAAATTAAAAAAAAAATTAAATAAAAAAATAGAGAAAAGTTACATCAAGAATTGCTTATGTGTTTGAGTGTTTTTCATAGGGACATGGACCAGAGATGGAAGGCATTGGACAACAACAGACTAATGGAGGACGTTGGACAACAACCAGCTGGGGGAGGAGGGCATTGGACAACGAATGGCAGCAATTTGGTAACTTACTTACCTTGTGACAAGGTAAGAGTTCTCTCCCTTACAAGACATTTTCATTTTGTACTTAAACCAAATAAAAAAGATAAAAGACTAAAGAAAAAAATAATAAACATAATAGTAAAAGATAAATGATGTAAATGATAAATATATAAATAAAACGTAAAATTAAAAAAAAAATAAATAAAGATATAGAGAAAAGTTATATCAAGAATTGCTTATGTGTTTGAGTGTTTTTCATAGGGCCATGGACCTCAGATGGAAGGCATTGGACAACAACAGACTAATGGAGGACGTTGGACAACAACCAGCTGGGGGAGGAGGGCATTGGACAACGAATGACAGCAACTAGGTAACTGACTTACCTAGTGACAAGGTAAGAGTTCTCTCCCTTACAAGACATTTTCATTTTGTACTTAAACCAAATAAAAAAGATAAAAGACTTAACAAAAATAAAAATAATAAACATAAAAGATAAATGATATAAAATGATAAAACTATAAATAAAACTTAAAATTCAAAAGAGATTTTTAAAGTAAAGGTATAGAGAAAAGTTACATCAAGAATTGCTTATGTGTTTGAGTGTTTTTCATAGGGACATGGACCACAGATGGAAGGCATTGGACAACAACAGACTTATGGAGGACGTTGGACAAAAACCAGCTGGGGGAGGAGGGCATTGGACAACGAATGGCAACAATTAGGTAACTTACTTACCTAGTGACAAGGTAAGAGTTCTCTACCTTACAAGACATTTTCATTTTGTACTTAAACCAAATAAAAAAGATGAAAGACTAAACAAAAGAATAATAAACATAATAGTAAAAGATAAATGATGTAAATGATAAATATATAAATAAAACTTAAAATTAAAAAGAAAATTAAATAAAAAAATAGAGAAAAGTTACATCAAGAATTGCTTATGTGTTTGAGTGTTTTTCATAGGGACATGGACCACAGATGGAAGGCATTGGACAACAACAGACTAATGGAGGACGTTGGACAACAACCAGCTGGGGGAGGAGGGCATTGGACAACGAATGGCAGCAATTTGGTACCTTACTTACCTTGTGACAAGGTAAGAATTCTCTCCCTTACAAGACATTTTCATTTTGTACTTAAACCAAATAAAAAAGATAAAAGACTAAACAAAAAAATAATAAACATAATAGTAAAAGATAAATGATGTAAATGATAAATATATAAATAAAGCTTAAAATTCAAAAAAAAAAATTAAATAAAGAAATAGAGAAAAGTTATATCAAGAATTGCTTATGTGTTTGAGTGTTTTTCATAGGGACATGGACCTCAGATGAAAGGCATTGGACAACAACAGACTAATGGAGGACGTTGGGCAACAACCAGCTGGGGGAGGAGGGCATTGGACAACGAATGACAGCAACTAGGTAACTTACTTACCTAGTGACAAGGTAAGAGTTCTCTCCCTTACAAGACATTTTCATTTTGTACTTAAACCAAATAAAAAAGATAAAAGACTTAACAAAAATAAAAATAATAAACATAAAAGATAAATGATATTAAATGATAAAACTATAAATAAAATTTAAAATTCAAAAGAGATTCTTAAAGTAAAGGCATAGAGAAAAGTTACATCAAGAATTGCTTATGTGTTTGAGTGTTTTTCATAGGGACATGGACCACAGATGGAAGGCATTGGACAACAACAGACTAATGGATGACGTTGGACAACAACCAGCTGGGGGAGGAGGGCATTGGACAACGAATGGCAGCAATTAGGTAACTTACTTACCTTGTGACAAGGTAAGAGTTCTCTCCCTTACAAGACATTTTCATTTTGTACTTAAACCAAATAAAAAAGATAAAAGACTAAACAAAAAAAATAATAAACATAATAGTAAAAGATAAATGATGTAAATGATAAATATATAAATAAAACGTAAAATTAAAAAAAAAATTAAATAAAGATATAGAGAAAAGTTATATCAAGAATTGCTTATGTGTTTGAGTGTTTTTCATAGGGACATGGACCTCAGATGGAAGGCATTGGACAACAACAGACTAATGGAGGACGTTGGACAACAACCAGCTGGGGGAGGAGGGCATTGGACAACGAATGACAGCAACTAGGTAACTTACTTACCTAGTGACAAGGTAAGAGTTCTCTCCCTTACAAGACATTTTCATTTTGTACTTAAACCAAATAAAAAAGATAAAAGACTTAACAAAAATAAAAATAATAAACATAAAAGATAAATGATATAAAATGATAAAACTATAAATAAAACTTAAAATTCAAAAGAGATTTTTAAAGTAAAGGTATAGAGAAAAGTTACATCAAGAATTGCTTATGTGTTTGAGTGTTTTTCATAGGGACATGGACCACAGATGGAAGGCATTGGACAACAACAGACTTATGGAGGACGTTGGACAAAAACCAGCTGGGGGAGGAGGGCATTGGACAACGAATGGCAACAATTAGGTAACTTACTTACCTAGTGACAAGGTAAGAGTTCTCTCCCTTACAAGACATTTTCATTTTGTACTTAAACCAAATAAAAAAGATAAAAGACTAAACAAAAAAATAATAAACATAATAGTAAAAGATAAATGATGTAAATGATAAATATATAAATAAAACTTAAAATTAAAAAAAAAAATTAAATAAAAAAATAGAGAAAAGTTACATCAAGAATTGCTTATGTGTTTGAGTGTTTTTCATAGGGACATGGACCACAGATGGAAGGCATTGGACAACAACAGACTAATGGAGGACGTTGGACAACAACCAGCTGGGGGAGGAGGGCATTGGACAACGAATGGCTGCAATTTGGTAACTTACTTACCTTGTGACAAGGTAAGAGTTCTCTCCCTTACAAGACATTTTCATTTTGTACTTAAACCAAATAAAAAAGATAAAAGACTAAACAAAAAAATAATAAACATAATAGTAAAAGATAAATGATGTAAATGATAAATATATAAATAAAACGTAAAATTAAAAAAAAAATTAAATAAAGATATAGACAAAAGTTATATCAAGAATTGCTTATGTGTTTGAGTGTTTTTCATAGGGACATGGACCTCAGATGGAAGGCATTGGACAACAACAGACTAATGGAGGACACTGGACAAGGAGCTGGTGGAGGAGGGCATTGGACAATAAATAAAACTTAAAATTTAAAGAAGATTTTTTGAATAAAGATATAGAGAAAAGTTACATCCAGAATTGCTTATGTGTTTGAGTGTTTTTCATAGGGACATGGACCTCAGATGGAAGGCATTGGACAACAACAGACTAATGGAGGACACTGGACAACAAGGAGCTGGTGGAGGAGGGCATTGGACAACAAATGGCAGCAATTAGGTAACTTACTCACCTAATGACAATGTAAGAGTTCTCTCCCTTACAAGACATTTTCATTTTGAACTTTAACCAAATAAAAAAAAATAAAAGACTTAACATATAAATAAAAACATAATAGTAAAAGATAAATGATATAAAATGATAAAATTATGAACAAAACTAAAAATTTGAAAGAGATTTTTAAAGTAAAGATATAGAGAAAAGTTACATCAAGAATTGCTTATGTGTTTGAGTGTTTTTCATAGGGACATGGACCACAGATGGAAGGCATTGGACAACAACAGACTAATGGAGGACGTTGGACAACAACCAGCTGGGGGAGGAGGGCATTGGACAACAAATGACAGCAACTAGGTAACTTACTTACCTAGTGACAAGGTAAGAGTTCTCTCCCTTTCAAGACATTTTCATTTTTAACTTAAACAAAATAAAAAAGATAAAAGACTTAACAAAAATAAAAATAATAAACATAAAAGATAAATGATATAAAATGATAAAACTATAAATAAAACTAAAAATTTAAAAGAGATTTTTAAAGTAAAGGTATAGAGAAAAGTTACATCAAGAATTGGTTATGTGTTTAAGTGTTTATGATAGGGACATGGACCTCAGATGGAAGGCATTGGACAACAACAGACTAATGGAGGACATTGGACAACAAGGAACTGGTGGAGAAGGGCATTGGACAACGAATGGCAGCAACTAGGTAACTTTCTCACCTAGTGACAAGGTAAGAGTTCTCTCCCTTACAAGACATTTTCATTTTGTACTTAAACCAAATAAAAAGGATAAAAGACTAAACAAAAAAATAATAAACATAATAGTAAAAGATAAATGATGTAAAATGATAAATCTATAAATAAAACTTAAAATTAAAAAAAAAATTTTAAATAAAGATATAGAGAAAAGTTATATCAAGAATTGCTTATGTGTTTGAGTGTTTTTCATAGAGACACGGACCACAGATGAAAGGCATTGGACAACAACAGACTAATAGGGACATTGGACAACAAGGAACTGGTGGAGGAGGGCATTGGACAACGAATGGCAGCAACAAGGTAACTTACTTACCTAGTGACAAGGTAAGAGGTCTCTCCCTTACAAGACATTTTCATTTTGAACTTAAACGAAATAAAAAAAAAATAAAAGACTAAATATATGAATAAAAACATAATAGTAAAAGATAAATGATATAAAATGATGAAACTATAAATAAAACTTTAAATTTAAAAGAGATTTTTAAAGTAAACGTATAGAGAAAAGTTACATCAAGAATGGCTTATGTGTTTGAGTGTTTTTCATAGGGACATGGACCACAGATGGAAGGCATTGGACAACAACAGACTAATTGAGGACATTGGACAAAATCAGCTGGTCTAGTAGGGCATCATAGATGGAATGGCAAAAACTGCGTAACTTACTTACCTATTGACAAGGTAAGAGTTGTCTCCCTTTCAAAACATTTTCAATTTGTACTAAAGATAATAAAAAAGATAAAAGACTAAACATAAAAATAATAAACATAATTGAAAAATATAAATGATATAAAATGAATAAAACTATAAATAAAACTAAAGATTAAATGTTAAATGCTATATTAGTAATTTTTAAAATTAATAAAACTTTAAATAAAACTCAAGACTTAAGACAAAATAAAATAATAAAAGATATAAGATAAATTATATAAAATTAAGTTTTAGAATGAATAAAACTATCAATAAAACCTAAAGATTTAAAAGATGAATGATATAAAATAAATAAAACTATGAATAGATAAAAGATATTTTGAAAGTAAAGATATAGGGAAAAGATACATCAAGAATTGCTTACGTGCTTTTTCATAGGGACTTGGACCAAGGGATGGAAGGCATTGGACAACAACAGACTAGTGGAGGACATTTAACAACAACAAGCTGGTGGAGGAGGGCATTGGACAACGAATGGCAGCAACTAGGTAACTTATTGACCTAGTGACAAGGTAAGAATTCTCTATCTTTCAAAACATTTTCATTTTGTACTTAAACTAATAAGTAAGATAAAAGACTAAACATAAAATTACAAAGATAATAGTAAAAGATAAATGATATAAAATGATAAAACTATGAATAAAACTTAAAATTAAAAAGATATTTTTAAAGTAAAGGTATAGAGAAAAGTTACATCAAGAATTGCTTATGTGTTTGAGTGTTTTTCATAGGGACATGGACCACAGATGGAAGGCATTGGACAACAACAGACTAATGGAGGACGTTGGACAACAACCAGCTGGGGGAGGAGGGCATTGGACAACGAATGACAGCAACTAGGTAACTTACTTACCTAGTGACAAGGTAAGAGTTCTCTTTTTTTTAAGACATTTTCATTTTGTACTTAAACCAAATAAAAAAGATAAAAGACTTAACAAAAATAAAAATAATAAACATAAAAGATAAATGATATAAAATGATAAAACTATAAATAAAACTTAAAATTCAAAAGAGATTTTTAAAGTAAAGGTATAGAGAAAAGTTACATCAAGAATTGCTTATGTGTTTGAGTGTTTTTCATAGGGACATGGACCACAGATGGAAGGCATTGGACAACAACAGACTAAAGGGGGACGTTGGACAACAACCAGCTGGGGGAGGAGAGCATTGGACAACGAATGACAGCAACTAGGTAACTTTCTCACCTAGTGACAAGGTAAGAGTTCTCTCCCTTACAAGACATTTTCATTTTGAACTTTAACCAAATAGAAAAAATAAAAGACTAAACATATAAATCAAAAAATAATAGTAAAAGATAAATGATATAAAATGATTAAATTATGAATAAAACTTAAGATTTAAAAGAGATTTTTAAAGTAAAGATATAGAGAAAAGTTACATCAAGAATTGCTTATGTGTTTGAGTGTTTTTCATAGGGACATGGACCACAGATGGAAGGCATTGGACAACGACAGACTAATGGAGGACATTGGACAACAAGGAACTGGTGGAGGAGGGCATTGGACAACGAATGGCAGCAACTAGGTAACTTACTTATCTAGTGACAAGGTAAGTGTTCTCTCCTTTACAATATATTTTTATTTTGTACTTAGACAAATTAAAAAGATAAAGGACTAAACAAAAAAATAATAAACATAATAGTAAAATATAATGATGTAAAATAATAAAACTATAAATAAAACTTAAAATTTAAAGAAGATTTTTTGAATAAAGATATAGAGAAAAGTTACATCCAGAATTGCTTATGTGTTTGAGTGTTTTCATAGGGACATGGACCTCAGATGGAAGGCATTGGACAACAACAGACTAATGGAGGACACTGGACAACAAGGAGCTGGTGGAGGAGGGCATTGGACAACAAATGGCAGCAATTAGGTAACTTACTCACCTAATGACAATGTAAGAGTTCTCTCCCTTACAAGACATTTTCATTTTGAACTTTAACCAAATAAAAAAAATAAAAGACTTAACATATAAATAAAAACATAATAGTAAAAGATAAATGATACAAAATGATAAAATTATGAACAAAACTAAAAATTTGAAAGAGATTTTTAAAGTAAAGATATAGAGAAAAGTTACATCAAGAATTGCTTATGTGTTTGAGTGTTTTTCATAGGGACATGGACCACAGATGGAAGGCATTGGACAACAACAGACTAATGGAGGACGTTGGACAACAACCAGCTGGGGGAGGAGGGCATTGGACAACAAATGACAGCAACTAGGTAACTTACTTACCTAGTGACAAGGTAAGAGTTCTCTCCCTTTCAAGACATTTTCATTTTTAACTTAAACAAAATAAAAAAGATAAAAGATTTAACAAAAATAAAAATAATAAACATAAAAGATAAATGATATAAAATGATAAAACTATAAATAAAACTTAAAATTTAAAAGAGATTTTTAAAGTAAAGGTATAGAGAAAAGTTACATCAAGAATTGGTTATGTGTTTAAGTGTTTATGATAGGGACAAGGACCTCAGATGGAAGGCATTGGACAACAACAGACTAATGGAGGACATTGGACAACAAGGAACTGGTGGAGAAGGGCATTGGACAACGAATGGCAGCATCTAGGTAACTTTCTCACCTAGTGACAAGGTAAGAGTTCTCTCCCTTACAAGACATTTTCATTTTGTACTTAAACCAAATAAAAAAGATAAAAGACTAAACAAAAAAATAATAAACATAATAGTAAAAGATAAATGATGTAAAATGATAAATCTATAAATAAAACTTAAAATTAAAAAAAAATTTTAAATAAAGATATAGAGAAAAGTTATATCAAGAATTGCTTATGTGTTTGAGTGTTTTTCATAGAGACACGGACCACAGATGAAAGGCATTGGACAACAACAGACTAATAGGGACATTGGACAACAAGGAACTGGTGGAGGAGGGCATTGGACAACGAATGGCAGCAACAAGGTAACTTACTTACCTAGTGACAAGGTAAGAGGTCTCTCCCTTACAAGACATTTTCATTTTGAACTTAAACCAAATAAAAAAAAATAAAAGACTAAATATATGAATAAAAACATAATAGTAAAAGATAAATGATATAAAATGATGAAACTATAAATAAAACTTTAAATTTAAAAGAGATTTTTAAAGTAAACGTATAGAGAAAAGTTACATCAAGAATGGCTTATGTGTTTGAGTGTTTTTCATAGGGACATGGACCACAGATGGAAGGCATTGGACAACAACAGACTAATTGAGGACATTGGACAACAATCAGCTGGTGGAGTAGGGCATCATAGAAGGAATGGCAAAAACTGCGTAACTAACTTACCTATTGACAAGGTAAGAGTTGTCTCCCTTTCAAAACATTTTCAATTTGTACTAAAAATAATAAAAAAGATAAAAGACTAAACATAAAAATAATAGACATAGTTGAAAAAATATGAATGATATAAAATGGATAAAACTATGAATAAAACTAAAGATTAAATGTTAAATGCTATATTAGTAATTTTTAAAATTAATAAAACTTTAAATAAAACTCAGGACTTAAGACAAAATAAAAAGATAAAAGATAAAAGATAAATGATATAAAATTAATTTTTAAAATGAAAAAAACTATAAATAAAACCTAAAGATTTAAAAGATGAATGATATAAAATGAATAAAACTATGGATAGATAAAAGATATTTTGAAAGTAAAGATATAGGGAAAAGATACATCAAGAATTGCTTATGTGTTTGAGTGTTTTTCATAGGGACATGGACCTCAAATGAAAGGCATTGGACAACAACAGACTAATGGAGGACGTTGGACAACAACCAGCTGGGGGAGGAGGGCATTGGACAACGAATGACAGCAACTAGGTAACTGACTTACCTAGTGACAAGGTAAGAGTTCTCTCCCTTACAAGACATTTTCATTTTGTACTTAAACCAAATAAAAAAGATAAAAGACTTAACAAAAATAAAAATAATAAACATAAAAGATAAATGATATAAAATGATAAAACTATAAATAAAACTTAAAATTCAAAAGAGATTTTTAAAGTAAAGGTATAGAGAAAAGTTACATCAAGAATTGCTTATGTGTTTGAGTGTTTTTCATAGGGACATGGACCACAGATGGAAGGCATTGGACAACAACAGACTAATTGAGGACGTTGGACAACAATCAGCTGGTGGAGTAGGGCATCATAGAAGGAATGGCAAAAACTGCGTAACTTACTTACCTATTGACAAGGTAAGAGTTGTCTCCCTTTCAAAACATTTTCAATTTGTACTAAAAATAATAAAAAAGATAAAAGACTTAACATAAAAATAATAAACATAATTGAAAAATATAAATGATATAAAATGAATAAAACTATAAATAAAACTAAAGATTAAATGTTAAATGCTATATTAGTAATTTTTAAAATTAATAAAACTTTAAATAAAACTCAAGACTTAACGAGGCCCTGGACAAAACGAGTGCGCATCGTTTCGCGCATTCCCGTAACCGGTTCAATCTTTTATCTTTACATCGCACCTAACGCACTGTCATACTATGACGTCACAATCAAATGATGCGACAAAGCATTTAACGCCGCGCTAAAAATCAATAGGCTAGTAATCTGTGTATGTTCGTAATAAACGAAGATTAATGCAAAGCATGGTTAGATGCATCTCGCACGCAAGGAAACAAAGTAGACAAGCAAAGTATCCTTGCCTGCAGCTATATTCTCTTACGCGGACTTTAGTCTATGACGTCATAGACGCGCTACGTATCAAAAAGCCGTTACGGCGTCTTTAGCACTGAAAGTGCCTGTTTACGTAAGATATGTGTGTTCGCTAAGAGAAAATTTACAAAATTTATAATGACTGTAAGCGTTTTATCTTCACAGAAACAGTTTTCAATTGGAATATAATAGAAGAGAAAATCTAAATAGAATATCTTCATTGATGTATCACTGTTCCTGAAAGTTATTGCAAGATTCTTGCAGAAAAGTAGTTCGGCTGACGGCAGAGGTACTTTTCCAGATGAAGTCCCGCACGGAATCGGAAAATACCGATGTGTGCAGAATGGGTTAGATGATGAGATCGTCAGACTAGGATGGACTCAAGGTTTTTGATATTATCATTATTTGGTGCACTTCCTCTCACTAAATAGTTATTTTATTCTATAACGGGGGCGTTTAGAAAAAATGAGAAACAAATAGAAAAATGAATAGAACTTCATCGATCAAAACAATTTTTAATTCATTAATTTTGTAAAAAAAACCAAAAAAAAAAAAAAAAAACCAACAACAACAACAACAACAACATGTACTTTCCTGATACTATGTACACATATTTTTTTTGCATCATAAATCATCGTATCATAATCCCAATGCTTTGGGGGAGGGGGGGTTGCTAGCTAGTCATATGCACGGCACGGAAGCACATGTTTTCTCATCATTATTTTCTTTTTGTTCAGAAATGGCTTGATGTTCCTTTTCGTCTCATCGGGAGAATTATCAGCCAAATTGCAGCAAGTAAATCGTCTCACCTTGCTCGCAAATTTCATAATCAACAACGCTGACGATTCTTCATTATACTTTAATTTCTTTTTTTTTCCCCTTTTTATTATTTTTTTTTTTTTTTGCTCTCATGAGGTCGGATGGCATTGTTAAACTAGAAAATTTTGCGAGGGACCTGCATACCTCTTATGATCGAGTAGAACATATTCAATTATTAAAGTTTTATATTGAATTATTTAAAGTATATTTTAAATATATCCTCGTAATACGTATGAAGGTAAGCAAATGTATTTTACATAGATTTATGTCATTTTCTTTTTTTTCAGGGGAAAAAAGGGGGAAGTACTCAGATTAAAGTCGCTACATGATTTTTTTTCTCAAGGTTTCACGAGCAATTTATAAATATAACATATCAAATAAAGTACATTAATTCATTGAAACGAGGCGCTCCGGTCCTGCAATCAGAAAAAGTATCTGTATAAATATATAGTATGCATTTTATTTTCAGGGTTTCATTCTCTGAAATTGAGCCGGAGCGAAAATTCACATTTACTTATAAGTTTTAGAAGTTTCCGAGATATATACATTTTCCGATTCTTCATTTTTGGGGGTTAATTTCAGTATAGATACATGAGCAAATTTTGAAGGGGCGCAAAGGGCGCACGCCCCCCCCCCTCTGAAATCGTCGAAGTAAGGTATTTTGGGGGCTTAACCTCTATGTGTATACTCATTTTCAGGCTGTTTTGAGTCGAATGTCGGAAAATTTTCGCTGGTTCGCTGCCGCTCGCCACCTAACTCAATTTAGATTAACTTCACACCATTTGCTAAGCATGACCATTTCATGTTAAAATAGCCAGAATTATAAAGTGATACTACGCCCTCCATACCTTTACCTTACTGTGACTATTTGGACGGTCTTTTTCTGACATATGTACTAAGATATTAGTCAACAAACATGTACTCTTGCAGCAAAGGGGATGCCATTCGGGTTGTGTACCCCAACCCTCTCTAAAACAATTTTAGAAAGTTCGCTGGTTCGCTTCGCTCGCCAGATATATTCAGTAATACATAGTTTCAACGTTTTTGTATGAATTATACATTTTCCATTCTGGTGGTCAAAGGAACCGAAAACATGACTTCGTCCTGGACCCACTGGGGGAGGGAGGAAGCGGTCCCCAGACCCTTTGCCTTTTTTTATATTCATGACGCCCCCCTAAACCCAAATCTTGTATCCGCCCCTGAGATAACTCTTACCAATATATAGTGCGGTTCAACCAGAGAATACTTTGTCCTACAGCATACTCCATTCCATAAATGATTATTACCACGATGATGGACGTATCATTGTCTTCAACGTACATTTTAGCTCAGCGGTCGGATAAAATCGCATGGAATAGAAATACATCAGAGAGGGTGAGAGGTGGTCCAGCTCGGTCATTTCAACTCATTTGGTCCATTTTTTGAATTTAAAGATATTATGCGCAATAATCGGGAAAAGGGGAAATAGGAGTCTCTCATAAACAACTCGACCCAATCTATTCCCGCGCATGGGGGTAGCCCCTTTCCACTTTCCTTATTCTTTTGAATTTTACTTTACATTGGGTACATGTATCCATCCATGATCTTTTATCGTATTCGAATTATTTTTGCAATTTCGCGTGAGCATGCAATACTATACTTAATCTTGACAGTGGCGTAGCTAGGGTGATTTCTTTGTGGACGTCTAGAGAAGGATGAATTAAGTACATCAACTCCTCCCTCGGAAGGGGGAGGGTCACTGATACTAGGGAGGCGGGTCGTTTACGGGAGAGTATGGTTTTGGGTTCGGCCGCCTTTATAGTATAGTTAAAACGCCTATAGAAACGCTTATATAGATCCGAGACCTGTCGAGTACGCGATTCTGCAAGGGGAGTATGCAAAGTTTAAAGATTAATGTGTGATATGCGAGTAATCCATGTAACTTTTCAGACGTTTCCCCCAAAATACGATGTATTAAAGTTTTAGAATGAATCAAATTGGACAAAAGATAAGGCAATAAGAGAAAAACGCTATGCTCATTTTATCTTCGAGACTTGCAAGTACAAGTTATATGTTTTAAAATTACACAAATTTGATTTGAGATTGTCCCTTACATACATTTTGTAAATTCTGGCGATAGCATTTGGCTGTCTTTCCCGAGAGGGATATGATACGTCGTATTATCACGCCTCAAACTAATTTCAGCCAATGACGTCGCAGTATTATGGTCACATTGTGTCCTACCTTGACGCCGAGTTAGGTCACTAAATTTTCAAACGTTAGAATTACACAGAGTATGTTACGAAATGGTTCTCGGTATGATAAATTCGTTATAGGGTTTGTTCCTGTCACACTTCCTACTTAAAGTACCTTGAGTAGGAAGTATGACAGGAACAAACCCTATAACTATATGAGCACATTCGTTCTTTATTCAAAATTAAGGGAAGATATGTTAAAAAAAATGATTTTGAGATGTTCCCCGAAGCTCACACAAAACGGCTGGATATCAAACTTGAAAAAACTTGATATATTCTGTCTTATGTTTCTCTTTATAATATATAAGAATATGCCATCAAATTCTCTGTTTCAGCTTTTTTTTTTTAAATTTCACTTTATATCTGCGAGTACAAGTTATGTGTAAAATTGCAAAAATATGCTTTTAAATGGTCCCTTACATATTTGGCAATATCATTTGGCTGTCTTTTTCTGGATAGATATATGCTAACGAATATGATATGCCATAAACAATAAATATACGAGCACGTTCATACTTTATGAGGCCTTCTTTCATGATAAAGGGCAAATATGCTAAAAATATGATTTTGAGATGTTCCCTGAAGCTCAACCAAGCGGTCAAAGTTGTACAGAACTTGATATATTCTGGCTTATGTTTCACTATTCAATGTATGAACATGTCATCAAATTCTCTATTTCAGTTTTTTTTATAATTTCAATTGTACTGATAAAGACAGAGTACAAGTTATGTGTAAAATTGCAAAATATGCTTTGAGATCACCCCTGATATATTTTCAGGATTGAATTTTGTTGTCTTTTTCTGGAGAAATATATACTAACAAATATTATATGCCGTAAACAAGAACTATAAGGACATATTCATCCTTTATGATGTCTTTATTTCAAAATATAAGGCAAATATGTAAAAATATGATTTTGAGATGTTCCCTGAAGCTCACACAGGCGGTCAAACTTCCACAGAACCTGTTATATTTTGTCTTATGTTTCTCTTTTCAACATATGATAATCCTATCAAATTCTCTATTTCAGTTTTTTTTATAAATTGCGATTATCATGCAAAAAATCTTGCTTTTCTATGAAATCATATGGAGAAAACAAGGAAATTTTTGAGATGGTCCCCCCGAAAAACTAAGCGGTGAAATTGATTCATTTTTCACCAAACTCTTGTATATAAGTAAATGACATTATGATATGAATTTAATCAAAATCTCTATTTCTGTTTTTGAGTTATCTTATTGTCCAGGGCCTCGTTAAGACAAAATAAAATAATAAAAGATATAAGATAGATTATATAAAATTAAGTTTTAGAATGAATAAAACTATCAATAAAACCTAAAGATTTAAAAGATGAATGATATAAAATAAATAAAACTATGAATAGATAAAAGATATTTTGAAAGTAAAGATATAGGGAAAAGATACATCAAGAATTGCTTACGTGCTTTTTCATAGGGACTTGGACCAAGGGATGGAAGGCATTGGACAACAACAGACTAGTGGAGGACATTTAACAACAACAAGCTGGTGGAGGAGGGCATTGGACAACGAATGGCAGCAACTAGGTAACTTATTGACCTAGTGACAAGGTAAGAATTCTCTATCTTTCAAAACATTTTCATTTTGTACTTAAACTGATAAGTAAGATAAAAGACTAAACATAAAATTACAAAGATAATAGTAAAAGATAAATGATATAAAATGATAAAACTATGAATAAAACTTAAAATTAAAAAGATATTTTTAAAGTAAAGGTATAGAGAAAAGTTACATCAAGAATTGCTTATGTGTTTGAGTGTTTTTCATAGGGACATGGACCACAGATGGAAGGCATTGGACAACAACAGACTAATGGAGGACGTTGGACAACAACCAGCTGGGGGAGGAGGGCATTGGACAACAAATGACAGCAACTAGGTAACTTACTTACCTAGTGACAAGGTAAGAGTTCTCTCCCTTACAAGACATTTTCATTTTGTACTTAAACCAAATAAAAAAGATAAAAGACTTAACAAAAATAAAAATAATAAACATAAAAGTTAAATGATATAAAATGATAAAACTATAAATAAAACTTAAAATTCAAAAGAGATTTTTAAAGTAAAGGTATAGAGAAAAGTTACATCAAGAATTGCTTATGTGTTTGAGTGTTTTTCATAGGGACATGGACCACAGATGGAAGGCATTGGACAACAACAGACTAAAGGAGGACGTTGGACAACAACCAGCTGGGGGAGGAGAGCATTGGACAACGAATGGCAGCAACTAGGTAACTTTCTCACCTAGTGACAAGGTAAGAGTTCTCTCCCTTACAAGACATTTTCATTTTGAACTTAAACCAAATAGAAAAAATAAAAGACTAAACATATAAATCAAAAAATAATAGTAAAAGATAAATGATATAAAATGATTAAATTATGAATAAAACTTAAAATTTAAAAGAGATTTTTAAAGTAAAGATATAGAGAAAAGTTACATCAAGAATTGCTTATGTGTTTGAGTGTTTTTCATAGGGACATGGACCACAGATGGAAGGCATTGGACAACGACAGACTAATGGAGGACATTGGACAACAAGGAACTGGTGGAGGAGGGCATTGGACAACGAATGGCAGCAACTAGGTAACTTACTTATCTAGTGACAAGGTAAGTGTTCTCTCCCTTACAATATATTTTTATTTTGTACTTAAACAAATTAAAAAGATAAAGGACTAAACAAAAAAATAATAAACATAATAGTAAAATATAATGATGTAAAATAATAAAACTATAAATAAAACTTAAAATTTAAAGAAGATTTTTTGAATAAAGATATAGAGAAAAGTTACATCCAGAATTGCTTATGTGTTTGAGTGTTTTTCATAGGGACATGGACCTCAGATGGAAGGCATTGGACAACAACAGACTAATGGAGGACACTGGACAACAAGGAGCTGGTGGAGGAGGGCATTGGACAACAAATGGCAGCAATTAGGTAACTTACTCACCTAATGACAATGTAAGAGTTCTCTCCCTTACAAGACATTTTCATTTTGAACTTTAACCAAATAAAAAAAATAAAAGACTTAACATATAAATAAAAACATAATAGTAAAAGATAAATGATATAAAATGATAAAATTATGAACAAAACTAAAAATTTGAAAGAGATTTTTAAAGTAAAGATATAGAGAAAAGTTACATCAAGAATTGCTTATGTGTTTGAGTGTTTTTCATAGGGACATGGACCACAGATGGAAGGCATTGGACAACAGCAGACTAATGGAGGACGTTGGACAACAACCAGCTGGGGGAGGAGGGCATTGGACAACAAATGACAGCAACTAGGTAACTTACTTACCTAGTGACAAGGTAAGAGTTCTCTCCCTTTCAAGACATTTTCATTTTTAACTTCAACAAAATAAAAAAGATAAAAGACTTAACAAAAATAAAAATAATAAACATAAAAGATAAATGATATAAAATGATAAAACTATAAATAAAACTTAAAATTTAAAAGAGATTTTTAAAGTAAAGGTATAGAGAAAAGTTACATCAAGAATTGGTTATGTGTTTGAGTGTTTATGATAGGGACATGGACCTCAGATGGAAGGCATTGGACAACAACAGACTAATGGAGGACATTGGACAACAAGGAACTGATGGAGAAGGGCATTGGACAACGAATGGCAGCAACTAGGTAACTTTCTCACCTAGTGACAAGGTAAGAGTTCTCTCCCTTACAAGACATTTTCATTTTGTACTTAAACCAAATAAAAAAGATAAAAGACTAAACAAAAAAATAATAAACATAATAGTAAAAAATAAATGATGTAAAATGATAAATCTATAAATAAAACTTAAATTAAAAAAAAAATTTTAAATAAAGATATAGAGAAAAGTTATATCAAGAATTGCTTATGTGTTTGAGTGTTTTTCATAGAGACACGGACCACAGATGAAAGGCATTGGACAACAACAGACTAATAGGGACATTGGACAACAAGGAACTGGTGGAGGAGGGCATTGGACAACGAATGGCAGCAACAAGGTAACTTACTTACCTAGTGACAAGGTAAGAGGTCTCTCCCTTACAAGACATTTTCATTTTGAACTTAAACCAAATAAAAAAAAAAATAAAAGACTAAATATATGAATAAAAACATAATAGTAAAAGATAAATGATATAAAATGATGAAACTATAAATAAAACTTTAAATTTAAAAGAGATTTTTAAAGTAAACGTATAGAGAAAAGTTACATCAAGAATTGCTTATGTGTTTGAGTGTTTTTCATAGGGACATGGACCACAGATGGAAGGCATTGGACAACAACAGACTAATTGAGGACATTGGACAAAATCAGCTGGTCTAGTAGGGCATCATAGAAGGAGTGGCAAAAACTGCGTAACTTACTTACCTATTGACAAGGTAAGAGTTGTCTCCCTTTCAAAACATTTTCAATTTGTACTAAAAATGATAAAAAAAGATAAAAGACTAAACATAAAAATAATAAACATAGTTGAAAAAATATGAATGATATAAAATGGATAAAACTATGAATAAAACTAAAGATTAAATGTTAAATGCTATATTAGTAATTTTTAAAATTAATAAAACTTTAAATAAAACTCAGGACTTAAGACAAAATAAAAAGATAAAAGATAAAAGATAAATGATATAAAATTAATTTTTAAAATGAAAAAAAACTATAAATAAAACCTAAAGATTTAAAAGATGAATGATATAAAATGAATAAAACTATGGATAGATAAAAGATATTTTGAAAGTAAAGATATAGGGAAAAGATACATCAAGAATTGCTTATGTGTTTGAGTGTTTTTCATAGGGACATGGACCACAGATGGAAGGCATTGGACAACGACAGACTAATGGAGGACATTGGACAACAAGGAACTGGTGGAGGAGGGCATTGGACAACGAATGGCAGCAACTAGGTAACTTACTTATCTAGTGACAAGGTAAGTGTTCTCTCCCTTACAATATATTTTTATTTTGTACTTAAACAAATTAAAAAGATAAAGGACTAAACAAAAAAATAATAAACATAATAGTAAAATATAATGATGTAAAATAATAAAACTATAAATAAAACTTAAAATTTAAAGAAGATTTTTTGAATAAAGATATAGAGAAAAGTTACATCCAGAATTGCTTATGTGTTTGAGTGTTTTTCATAGGGACATGGACCTCAGATGGAAGGCATCGGACAACAACAGACTAATGGCGGACACTGGACAACAAGGAGCTGGTGGAGGAGGGCATTGGACAACAAATGGCAGCAATTAGGTAACTTACTCACCTAATGACAATGTAAGAGTTCTCTCCCTTACAAGACATTTTCATTTTGAACTTTAACCAAATAAAAAAAATAAAAGACTTAACATATAAATAAAAACATAATAGTAAAAGATAAATGATATAAAATGATAAAATTATGAACAAAACTAAAAATTTGAAAGAGATTTTTAAAGTAAAGATATAGAGAAAAGTTACATCAAGAATTGCTTATGTGTTTGAGTGTTTTTCATAGGGACATGGACCACAGATGGAAGGCATTGGACAACAACAGACTAATGGAGGACGTTGGACAACAACAAGCTGGGGGAGGAGGGCATTGGACAACAAATGACAGCAACTAGGTAACTTACTTACCTAGTGACAAGGTAAGAGTTCTCTCCCTTTCAAGACATTTTCATTTTTAACTTCAACAAAATAAAAAAGATAAAAGACTTAACAAAAATAAAAATAATAAACATAAAAGATAAATGATATAAAATGATAAAACTATAGATAAAACTTAAAATTTAAAAGAGATTTTTAAAGTAAAGGTATAGAGAAAAGTTACATCAAGAATTGGTTATGTGTTTGAGTGTTTATGATAGGGACATGGACCTCAGATGGAAGGCATTGGACAACAACAGACTAATGGAGGACATTGGACAACAAGGAACTGGTGGAGAAGGGCATTGGACAACGAATGGCAGCAACTAGGTAACTTTCTCACCTAGTGACAAGGTAAGAGTTCTCTCCCTTACAAGACATTTTCATTTTGAACTTAAACCAAATAAAAAAGATAAAAGACTAAACAAAAAAATAATAAACATAATAGTAAAAGATAAATGATGTAAAATGATAAATCTATAAATAAAACTTAAAATTAAAAAAAAAATTTTAAATAAAGATATAGAGAAAAGTTATATCAAGAATTGCTTATGTGTTTGAGTGTTTTTCATAGAGACACGGACCACAGATGAAAGGCATTGGACAACAACAGACTAATAGGGACATTGGACAACAAGGAACTGGTGGAGGAGGGCATTGGACAACGAATGGCAGCAACAAGGTAACTTACTTACCTAGTGACAAGGTAAGAGGTCTCTCCCTTACAAGACATTTTCATTTTGAACTTAAACCAAATAAAAAAAAAATAAAAGACTAAATATATGAATAAAAACATAATAGTAAAAGATAAATGATATAAAATGATGAAACTATAAATAAAACTTTAAATTTAAAAGAGATTTTTAAAGTAAACGTATAGAGAAAAGTTACATCAAGAATTGCTTATGTGTTTGAGTGTTTTTCATAGGGACATGGACCACAGATGGAAGGCATTGGACAACAACAGACTAATTGAGGACATTGGACAAAGTCAGCTGGTCTAGTAGGGCATCATAGAAGGAATGGCAAAAACTGCGTAACTTACTTACCTATTGACAAGGTAAGAGTTGTCTCCCTTTCAAAACATTTTCAATTTGTACTAAAAATCATAAAAAAGATAAAAGACTAAACATAAAAATGATAAACATAGTTGAAAAAATATGAATGATATAAAATGGATTAAACTATGAATAAAACTAAAGATTAAATGTTAAATGCTATATTAGTAATTTTTAAAATTAATAAAACTTTAAATAAAACTCAGGACTTAAGACAAAATAAAAAGATAAAAGATAAAAGATAAATGATATAAAATTAATTTTTAAAATGAAAAAAACTATAAATAAAACCTAAAGATTTAAAAGATGAATGATATAAAATGAATAAAACTATGGATAGATAAAAGATATTTTGAAAGTAAAGATATAGGGAAAAGATACATCAAGAATTGCTTACGTGCTTGAGTCTTTTTCATAGGGACTTGGACCAAGGGATGGAAGGCATTGGACAACAACAGACTAGTGGAGGACATTTAACAACAACAAGCTGGTGGAGGAGGGCATTGGACAACGAATGGCAGAAACTAGGTAACTTATTGACCTAGTGACAAGGTAAGAATTCTCTATCTTTCAAAACATTTTCATTTAGTACTTAAACTGATAAGTAAGGTAAAAGACTAAACATCAAATAATAAACATAATAGTAAAAGATAAATGATATCAACTGATAAAACTATGAATAAAACTTAAAATTAAAAAGATATTTTTAAAGTAAAGGTATAGAGAAAAGTTACATCAAGAATTGCTTATGTGTTTGAGTGTTTTTCATAGGGACATGGACCACAGATGGAAGGCATTGGATAACAACAGACTAATGGAGAACGTTGGACAACAACCAGCTGGGAGAGGAGGGCATTGGACAACGAATGACAGCAACTAGGTAACTTACTTACCTAGTGACAAGGTAAGAGTTCTCTCCCTTACAAGACATTTTCATTTTGAACTTAAACCAAATAAAAAAGATAAAAGACTGAACAGAAAAATAATAAACATAATAGTAAAAGATAAATGATGTAAAATGATAAAACTATAAATAAAACTTAAAATTTAAAAAAGATTTTTTAAATAAAGATATAGAGAAAAGTTACATCAAGAATTGCTTATGTGTTTGAGTGTTTTTCATAGGGATATGGACCTCAGATTGAAGGCAATGGATAACAACAGACTAATGGAGAACGTTGGACAACAACCAGCTGGGAGAGGAGGGCATTGGACAACGAATGACAGCAACTAGGTAACTTACTTACCTAGTGACAAGGTAAGAGTTCTCTCCCTTACAAGACATTTTCATTTTATACTTAAACCAAATAAAAAAGATAAAAGACTTAACAAAAATAAAAATAATAAACATAAAAGATAAATGATATAAAATGCGAAAACTATAAATAGAACTTAAAATTCAAAAGAGATTTTTAAAGTAAAGGGATAGAGAAAAGTTACATCAAGAATTGCTTATGTGTTTGAATATTTTTCGTAGGGACATGGACCACAGATGGAAGGCATTGGACAACAACAGACTAATGGAGGACGTTGAACAACAACCAGCTGGGGGAGGAGGGCATTGGACAACGAATGGCAGCAATTAGGTAACTTACTTACCTATTGACAAGGTAAGAGTTCTCTCCCTTACAAGACATTTTCATTGGCCGGATTGCAAAGCAATTCCGGTCTATAGATTGACGATGTCCGTCTGTCCGTCTGTCCGTCTGCCGTCAACATTTTGGTTAAAGTTTCTGGTTTAGGCAAAATCTAAGGAACTATATGCAGTAGAAACTTTATATTATACATGAAGGTTGCCCATGACAAGACCTTTCAATTTATGCCGTAACATTTGACCTAGTGACCTTGACCTTGGACTTTGACCTAGTTAAATATTTTGGTTAAAGTTCCTGGTTTAAGCAAAATGTATGGAACTGTATGCAGTAGAAACTTTATATTATACATATAGGTTGCCCATGACAAGACCTTTCAATTTATGCCATAACATTGGACCTAGTGACCTTGACCTTGGACTTTGACCTAGTTAAAGATTTTGGTTAAAGTTTCTGGTTTAAGCAAAATGTAAGGAACTGTATGCAGTAGAAACTTTATATTATACATGAAGGTTGCCCATGACAAGACCTTTTAATTTTTGCCATAACATTTGACCTAGTGACCTTGACCTTGGACTTTGACCTAGTTAAAGATTTTGGTTAAAGTTCCTGGTTTAAGCAAAATCTATGGAACTGTATGCAGTAGAAACTTTATATTATACATATAGGTTGCCCATGACAGACCTTTCAATTTATGCCATAACATTGGACCTAGTGACCTTGACCTTGGACTTTGACCTAGTTAAAGATTTTGGTTAAAGTTCCTGGTTTAAGAAAAATCTAAGGAACTAAATGCAGTAGAAACCTTATATTATACATTTAGGTTGCCCATGATGAGACTTTTCAATTTATGCCATAACATTGGACCTAGTGACCTTGACCTCGGACTTTGACCTAGTTAAAGATTTTGGTTAAAGTTTCTGGTTTAAGCAAAATCTAAGGAACTGTATGCAGTAGAAACCTTATATTATACATTTAGGTTGCCCATGATGAGACCTTTCAATTTATGTCGTAACATTGGACCTAGTGACCTTGACCTTGGACTTTGACCTAGTTAAAGATTTTGGTTAATATTCCTGGTTTAAGCAAAATCTAAGGAACTGTATGCAGTAGAAACTTTATATTATACATGTAGGTTGCCTCTGACAAGACCTCTCAATGTATGCTGTAATATTTGACCCAGTGACCTTGACCTAGTTGTTGACAAAAACTTGCTTTGCAATCCGGCCATACCGTCTTTAGCGGTGTTTTATTTTGAACTTAAACCAAATAAAAAAGATAAAAGACTAAACAAAAAAATGATAAACATAATAGTAAAAGATTAATAATGTAAAATAACTTAAACCAAATAAAAAAGATAAAAGACTAAACAAAAAAATAATAAACATAATAGTAAAAGATAAATGATGTAAAATAATAAAACTATAAATAAAACTTAAAATTTAAAAAAGATTTTTTGATTAAAGATATAGAGAAAAGTTACATCAAGAATTGCTAATGTGTTTGAGTGTTTTTCAAAGGGAATGGACCTCAGATGGCAGGCATTGGACAACAACAGATTAATGGAGGACACTGGACAACAAGGAACTGGTGGAGGAGGGCATTGGACAACGAATGGCAGCAACTAGGTAATAAAAAAATAATAAACATAATAGTAAAAGATAAATGATGTAAATGATAAATATATAAATAAAACTTAAAATTAAAAAAAAAAAATCAAATAAAAAAATAGAGAAAAGTTACATCAAGAATTGCTTATGTGTTTGAGTGTTTTTCATAGGGACATGGACCACAGATGAAAGGCATTGGACAACAACAGACTAATGGAGTACGTTGGACAACAACCAGCTGGGGGAGGAGGGCATTGGACAACGAATGACAGCAACTAGGTAACTTACTTACCTAGTGACAAGGTAAGAGTTCTCTCCCTTACAAGACATTTTCATTTTGTACTTAAACCAAATAAAAAAGATAAAAGACTTAACAAAAGTAAAAATAATAAACATAAAAGATAAATGATATAAAATGATAAAACTATAAATAAAACTTAAAATTCAAAAGAGATTTTTAAAGTAAAGGTATAGAGAAAAGTTACATCAAGAATTGCTTATGTGTTTGAGTGTTTTTCATAGGGACATGGACCACAGATGGAAGGCATTGGACAATAACAGACTAATTGAGGACATTGGACAACAACCAGCTGGTGGAGTAGGGCATCATAGAAGGAATGGCAAAAACTGCGTAACTAACTTACCTATTGACAAGGTAAGAGTTGTCTCCCTTTCAAAACATTTTCAATTTGTACTAAAAATAATAAATAAGATAAAAGACTAAGCATAAAAATAATAAACATAATTGAAAAATATAAATGATATAAAATGAATAAAACTATATATAAAACTAAAGATTAAATGTTAAATGCTATATTAGTAATTTTTAAAATTAATAAAACTTTAAATAAAACTCAAGACTTAAGACAAAATAAAATAATAAAAGATATAAGAAAAATTATATAAAATTAAGTTTTAGAATGAATAAAACTATCAATAAAACCTAAAGATTTAAAAGATGAATGATATAAAATAAATAAAACTATGAATAGATAAAAGATATTTTGAAAGTAAAGATATAGGGAAAAGATACATCAAGAATTGCTTACGTGCTTTTTCATAGGGACTTGGACCAAGGGATGGAAGGCATTGGACAACAACAGACTAGTGGAGGACATTTAACAACAACAAGCTGGTGGAGGAGGGCATTGGACAACGAATGGCGGCAACTAGGTAACTTATTGACCTAGTGACAAGGTAAGAATTCTCTATCTTTCAAAACATTTTCATTTAGTACTTAAACTGATAAGTAAGATAAAAGACTAAACATAAAATTACAAAGATAATAGTAAAAGATAAATGATATAAAATGATAAAACTATGAATAAAACTTAAAATCAAAAAGATATTTTTAAAGTAAAGGTATAGAGAAAAGTAACATCAAGAATTGCTTATGTGTTTGAGTGTTTTTCATAGGGACATGGACCACAGATGGAAGGAATTGGACAACAACAGACTAATGGAGGACGTTGGACAACAACCAGCTGGGGGAGGAGGGCATTGGACAACGAATGACAGCAACTAGGTAACTTACTTACCTAGTGACAAGGTAAGAGTTCTCTCCCTTACAAGACATTTTCATTTTGTACTTAAACCAAATAAAAAAGATAAAAGACTTAACAAAAATAAAAATAATAAACATAAAAGATAAATGATATAAAATGATAAAACTATAAATAAAACTTAAAATTCAAAAGAGATTTTTAAAGTAAAGGTATAGAGAAAAGTTACATCAAGAATTGCTTATGTGTTTGAGTGTTTTTCATAGGGACATGGACCACAGATGGAAGGCATTGGACAACAACAGACTAAAGGAGGACGTTGGACAACAACCAGCTGGGGGAGGAGAGCATTGGACAACGAATGACAGCAGCTAGGTAACTTTCTCAAGTAGTGACAAGGTAAGAGTTCTCTCCCTTACAAGACATTTTCATTTTGAACTTTAACCAAATAGAAAAAATAAAAGACTAAACATATAAATCAAAAAATAATAGTAAAAGATAAATGATATAAAATGATTAAATTATGAATAAAACTTAAGATTTAAAAGAGATTTTTAAAGTAAAGATATAGAGAAAAGTTACATCAAGAATTGCTTATGTGTTTGAGTGTTTTTCATAGGGACATGGACCACAGATGGAAGGCATTGGACAACAACAGACTAATGGAGGACGTTGGACAACAACCAGCTGGGGGAGGAGGGCATTGGACAACAAATGACAGCAACTAGGTAACTTACTTACCTAGTGACAAGGTAAGAGTTCTCTCCCTTTCAAGACATTTTCATTTTTAACTTCAACAAAATAAAAAAGATAAAAGACTTAACAAAAATAAAAATAATAAACATAAAAGATAAATGATATAAAATGATAAAACTATAAATAAAACTTAAAATTTAAAAGAGATTTTTAAAGTAAAGGTATAGAGAAAAGTTACATCAAGAATTGCTTATGTGTTTGAGTGTTTATGATAGGGACATGGACCTCAGATGGAAGGCATTGGACAACAACAGACTAATGGAGGACATTGGACAACAAGGAACTGGTGGAGAAGGGCATTGGACAACGAATGGCAGCAACTAGGTAACTTTCTCACCTAGTGACAAGGTAAGAGTTCTCTCCCTTACAAGACATTTTCATTTTGTACTTAAACCAAATAAAAAAGATAAAAGACTAAACAAAAAAATAATAAACATAATAGTAAAAGATAAATGATATAAAATGATAAATCTATAAATAAAACTTAAAATTAAAAAAAAAATTTTAAATAAAGATATAGAGAAAAGTTATATCAAGAATTGCTTATGTGTTTGAGTGTTTTTCATAGAGACACGGACCACAGATGAAAGGCATTGGACAACAACAGACTAATAGGGACATTGGACAACAAGGAACTGGTGGAGGAGGGCATTGGACAACGAATGGCAGCAACAAGGTAACTTACTTACCTAGTGACAAGGTAAGAGGTCTCTCCCTAACAAGATATTTTCATTTTGAACTTAAACCAAATAAAAAAAAAATAAAAGACTAAATATATGAATAAAAACATAATAGTAAAAGATAAATGATATAAAATGATGAAACTATAAATAAAACTTTAAATTTAAAAGTGATTTTCAAAGTAAACGTATAGAGAAAAGTTACATCAAGAATTGCTTATGTGTTTGAGTGTTTTTCATAGGGACATGGACCACAGATGGAAGGAATTGGACAACAACAGACTAATGGAGGACGTTGGACAACAACCAGCTGGGGGAGGAGGGCATTGGACAACGAATGACAGCAACTAGGTAACTTACTTACCTAGTGACAAGGTAAGAGTTCTCTCCCTTACAAGACATTTTCATTTTGTACTTAAACCAAATAAAAAAGATAAAAGACTTAACAAAAATAAAAATAATAAACATAAAAGATAAATGATATAAAATGATAAAACTATAAATAAAACTTAAAATTCAAAAGAGATTTTTAAAGTAAAGGTATAGAGAAAAGTTACATCAAGAATTGCTTATGTGTTTGAGTGTTTTTCATAGGGACATGGACCACAGATGGAAGGCATTGGACAACAACAGACTAAAGGAGGACGTTGGACAACAACCAGCTGGGGGAGGAGAGCATTGGACAACGAATGACAGCAGCTAGGTAACTTTCTCAAGTAGTGACAAGGTAAGAGTTCTCTCCCTTACAAGACATTTTCATTTTGAACTTTAACCAAATAGAAAAAATAAAAGACTAAACATATAAATCAAAAAATAATAGTAAAAGATAAATGATATAAAATGATTAAATTATGAATAAAACTTAAGATTTAAAAGAGATTTTTAAAGTAAAGATATAGAGAAAAGTTACATCAAGAATTGCTTATGTGTTTGAGTGTTTTTCATAGGGACATGGACCACAGATGGAAGGCATTGGACAACAACAGACTAATGGAGGACGTTGGACAACAACCAGCTGGGGGAGGAGGGCATTGGACAACAAATGACAGCAACTAGGTAACTTACTTACCTAGTGACAAGGTAAGAGTTCTCTCCCTTTCAAGACATTTTTAACTTCAACAAAATAAAAAAGATAAAAGACTTAACAAAAATAAAAATAATAAACATAAAAGATAAATGATATAAAATGATAAAACTATAAATAAAACTTAAAATTTAAAAGAGATTTTTAAAGTAAAGGTATAGAGAAAAGTTACATCAAGAATTGCTTATGTGTTTGAGTGTTTATGATAGGGACATGGACCTCAGATGGAAGGCATTGGACAACAACAGACTAATGGAGGACATTGGACAACAAGGAACTGGTGGAGAAGGGCATTGGACAACGAATGGCAGCAACTAGGTAACTTTCTCACCTAGTGACAAGGTAAGAGTTCTCTCCCTTACAAGACATTTTCATTTTGTACTTAAACCAAATAAAAAAGATAAAAGACTAAACAAAAAAATAATAAACATAATAGTAAAAGATAAATGATGTAAAATGATAAATCTATAAATAAAACTTAAAATTAAAAAAAAAATTTTAAATAAAGATATAGAGAAAAGTTATATCAAGAATTGCTTATGTGTTTGAGTGTTTTTCATAGAGACACGGACCACAGATGAAAGGCATTGGACAACAACAGACTAATAGGGACATTGGACAACAAGGAACTGGTGGAGGAGGGCATTGGACAACGAATGGCAGCAACAAGGTAACTTACTTACCTAGTGACAAGGTAAGAGGTCTCTCCCTAACAAGATATTTTCATTTTGAACTTAAACCAAATAAAAAAAAAATAAAAGACTAAATATATGAATAAAAACATAATAGTAAAAGATAAATGATATAAAATGATGAAACTATAAATAAAACTTTAAATTTAAAAGTGATTTTCAAAGTAAACGTATAGAGAAAAGTTACATCAAGAATTGCTTATGTGTTTGAGTGTTTTTCATAGGGACATGGACCACAGATGGAAGGCATTGGACAACAACAGACTAATTGAGGACATTGGACAAAATCAGCTGGTCTAGTAGGGCATCATAGAAGGAATGGCAAAAACTGCGTAACTTACTTACCTATTGACAAGGTAAGAGTTGTCTCCCTTTCAAAACATTTTCAATTTGTACTAAAAATAATAAAAAAGATAAAAGACTAAACATAAAAATAATAAACATAATTGAAAAAATATGAATGATATAAAATGGATAAAACTATGAATAAAACTAAAGATTAAATGTTAAATGCTATATTAGTAATTTTTAAAATTAATAAAACTTTAAATAAAACTCAGGACTTAAGACAAAATAAAAAGATAAAAGATAAAAGATAAATGATATAAAATTAATTTTTAAAATGAAAAAAACTATAAATAAAACCTAAAGATTGAAAAGATGAATGATATAAAATGAATAAAACTATGGATAGATAAAAGATATTTTGAAAGTAAAGATATAGGGAAAAGATACATCAAGAATTGCTTACGTGCTTGAGTCTTTTTCATAGGGACTTGGACCAAGGGATGGAAGGCATTGGACAACAACAGACTAGTGGAGGACATTTAACAACAACAAGCTGGTGGAGGAGGGCATTGGACAACGAATGGCAGAAACTAGGTAACTTATTGACCTAGTGACAAGGTAAGAATTCTCTATCTTTCAAAACATTTTCATTTTGTACTTAAACTGATAAGTAAGGTAAAAGACTAAACATAAAATAATAAACATAATAGTAAAAGATAAATGATATCAACTGATAAAACTATGAATAAAACTTAAAATTAAAAAGATATTTTTAAAGTAAAGGTATAGAGAAAAGTTACATCAAGAATTGCTTATGTGTTTGAGTGTTTTTCATAGGGACATGGACCACAGATGGAAGGCATTGGATAACAACAGACTAATGGAGAGCGTTGGACAACAACCAGCTGGGAGAGGAGGGCATTGGACAACGAATGACAGCAACTAGGTAACTTACTTACCTAGTGACAAGGTAAGAGTTCTCTCCCTTACAAGACATTTTCATTTTGTACTTAAACCAAATAAAAAAGATAAAAGACTGAACAGAAAAATAATAAACATAATAGTAAAAGATAAATGATGTAAAATGATAAAACTATAAATAAAACTTAAAATTTAAAAAAGATTTTTTAAATAAAGATATAGAGAAAAGTAACATCAAGAATTGCTTATGTGTTTGAGTGTTTTTCATAGGGATATGGACCTCAGATGGAAGGCAATGGATAACAACAGACTAATGGAGAACGTTGGACAACAACCAGCTGGGAGAGGAGGGCATTGGACAACGAATGACAGCAACTAGGTAACTTACTTACCTAGTGACAAGGTAAGAGTTCTCTCCCTTACAAGACATTTTCATTTTGTACTTAAACCAAATAAAAAAGATAAAAGACTTAACAAAAATAAAAATAATAAACATAAAAGATAAATGATATAAAATGCGAAAACTATAAATAGAACTTAAAATTCAAAAGAGATTTTTAAAGTAAAGGGATAGAGAAAAGTTACATCAAGAATTGCTTATGTGTTTGAATATTTTTCATAGGGACATGGACCACAGATGGAAGGCATTGGACAACAACAGACTAATGGAGGACGTTGAACAACAACCAGCTGGGGGAGGAGGGCATTGGACAACGAATGGCAGCAATTAGGTAACTTACTTACCTATTGACAAGGTAAGAGTTCTCTCCCTTACAAGACATTTTCATTGGCCGGATTGCAAAGCAATTCCGGTCTATAGATTGACGATGTCCGTCTGTCCGTCTGTCCGTCTGCCGTCAACATTTTGGTTAAAGTTTCTGGTTGAGGCAAAATCTAAGGAACTATATGCAGTAGAAACTTTATATTATACATGAAGGTTGCCCATGACAAGACCTTTCAATTTATGCCGTAACATTTGACCTAGTGACCTTGACCTTGGACTTTGACCTAGTTAAATATTTTGGTTAAAGTTCCTGGTTTAAGCAAAATGTATGGAACTGTATGCAGTAGAAACTTTATATTATACATATAGGTTGCCCATGACAAGACCTTTCAATTTATGCCATAACATTGGACCTAGTGACCTTGACCTTGGACTTTGACCTAGTTAAAGATTTTGGTTAAAGTTTCTGGTTTAAGCAAAATCTAAGGAACTGTATGCAGTAGAAACTTTATATTATACATGAAGGTTGCCCATGACAAGACCTTTTAATTTTTGCCATAACATTTGACCTAGTGACCTTGACCTTGGACTTTGACCTAGTTAAAGATTTTGGTTAAAGTTCCTGGTTTAAGCAAAATCTATGGAACTGTATGCAGTAGAAACTTTATATTATACATATAGGTTGCCCATGACAGACCTTTCAATTTATGCTATAACATTGGACCTAGTGACCTTGACCTTGGACTTTGACCTAGTTAAAGATTTTGGTTAAAGTTCCTGGTTTAAGAAAAATCTAAGGAACTGTATGCAGTAGAAACCTTATATTATACATTTAGGTTGCCCATGATGAGACTTTTCAATTTATGCCATAACATTGGACCTAGTGACCTTGACCTCGGACTTTGACCTAGTTAAAGATTTTGGTTAAAGTTTCTGGTTTAAGCAAAATCTAAGGAACTGTATGCAGTAGAAACCTTATATTATACATTTAGGTTGCCCATGATGAGACCTTTCAATTTATGTCGTAACATTGGACCTAGTGACCTTGACCTTGGACTTTGACCTAGTTAAAGATTTTGGTTAATATTCCTGGTTTAAGCAAAATCTAAGGAACTGTATGCAGTAGAAACTTTATATTATACATGTAGGTTGCCTCTGACAAGACCTCTCAATGTATGCTGTAATATTTGACCCAGTGACCTTGACCCAGTTGTTGACAAAAACTTGCTTTGCAATCCGGCCATACCGTCTTTAGCGGTGTTTTATTTTGAACTTAAACCAAATAAAAAAGATAAAAGACTAAACAAAAAAAATGATAAACATAATAGTAAAAGATTAATAATGTAAAATAACTTAAACCAAATAAAAAAGATAAAAGACTAAACAAAAAAATAATAAACATAATAGTAAAAGATAAATGATGTAAAATAATAAAACTATAAATAAAACTTAAAATTTAAAAAAAAATTTTTGATTAAAGATATAGAGAAAAGTCACATCAAGAATTGCTAATGTGTTTGAGTGTTTTTCAAAGGGAATGGACCTCAGATGGCAGGCATTGGACAACAACAGATTAATGGAGGACACTGGACAACAAGGAACTGGTGGAGGAGGGCATTGGACAACGAATGGCAGCAACTAGGTAATTAACTTATCTAGTGACAAGGTAAGAGTTCTCTCCCTTACAAGACATTTTCATTTTGTACTTAAACGAAATGAAAAAGATAAAAGACTGAACAGAAAAATAATGAACATAGTAGTAAAAGATAAATGATGTAAAATGATAAAACTATAAATAAAACTTAAAATTTAAAAAAGATTTTTTAGATAAAGATATAGAGAAAAGTTACATCAAGAATTGCTTATGTGTTTGAGTGTTTTTCATAGGGACATGGACAACAGATGGAAGGCATTGGACAACAACAGACTAATTGAGGACATTGGACAACAACCAGCTGGTGAAATAGGGCATCATAGAAGGAATGGCAAAAACTGAATAACTTACTTACCTATTGACAAGGTAAGAATTGTCTCCCTTTCAAAACATTTTCAATTTGTACGAAAAATAATAAAAAAGATAAAAGACTAAACATAAAAATAATAAACATAATTGAAAAATGTAAAGGACATAAAATGAATAAAACTATAAATAAAACTAAAGATTAAATTTTAAATGCTATATTAGTAATTTTTGAAATTAATAAAACTTTAAATAAAACTCAGGACTTAAGACAAAATAAAGAAATAAAAGATCAAAAATAAATGATATAAAATTAATTTTTGAAATGACTAAAACTATAAATAAAACCTAAAGATTTAAAAAATGAATGATATAAAATGAATAAAACTATGAATAGATAAAAGATATTTTGAAAGTAAAGATATAGGGAAAAGATACATCAAGAATTGCTTACGTGCTTGAGTCTTTTTCATAGGGACTTGGACCAAGGGATGGAAGGCATTGGACAACAACAGACTAGTGGAGGACATTTAACAACAACAAGCTGGTGGAGGAGGGCATTGGACAACGAATGGCGGCAACTAGGTAACTTATTTACCTAGTGACAAGGTAAGAATTCTCTATCTTTCAAAACATTTTCATTTTGTACTTAAACTGATAAGTAAGATAAAAGAGTAAACATAAAATAATAAAAATAATAGTAAATGATAAATGATATAAAATGATAAAACTATAAATAAAACTTAAAATTCAAAAGAGATTTTTTAAAGTAAAGGTATAGAGAAAAACTACATCAAGAATTGCTTATGTGTTTGAGTGTTTTTCATAGGGACATGGACCACAGATGGAAGGCATTGGACAACAACAGACTAAAGGAGGACGTTGGACAACAACCAGCTGGGGGAGGAGGGCATTGGACAACGAATGACAGCAACTAGGTAACTGACTTACCTAGCGACAAGGTAAGAGTTCTCTCCCTTACAAGACATTTTCATTTTGTACTTAAACCAAATAAAAAAGATAAAAGACTAAACAAAAAAATAATAAACATAATAGTAAAAGGTAAATGATGTAAATGATCAATATATAAATAAAATTTAAAATTAAAAAAAAAGAATTAAATAAAGATATAGAGAAAAGTTATATCAAGAATTGCTTATGTGTTTGAGTGTTTTTCATAGGGACATGGACCTCAGAAGGAAGGCATTGGACAACAACAGACTAATGGAGGACTTTGGACAACAACCAGCTGGGGGAGGAGGGCATTGGACAATGAATGACAGCAACTAGGTAACTTACTTACCTAGTGACAAGGTAAGAGTTCTCTCCCTTACAAGACATTTTCATTTTGTACTTAAACCAAATAAAAAAGATAAAAGACTTAACAAAAATAAAAATAATAAACATAAAAGATAAATGATATAAAATGATAAAACTATAAATAAAACTTAAAATTCAAAAGAGATTTTTAAAGTAAAGGTATAGAGAAAAGTTACATCAAGAATTGCTTATGTGTTTGAGTGTTTTTCATAGGGACATGGACCACAGATGGAAGGCATTGGACAACAACAGACTAATGGAGGACGTTGGACAACAACCAGCTGGGGGAGGAGGGCATTGGACAACGAATGACAGCAACTAGGTAACTTACTAACCTAGTGACAAGGTAAGAGTTCTCTACCTTACAAGACATTTTCATTTTGTACTTAAACCAAATAAAAAAGATAAAAGACTTTACAAAAATAAAAATAATAAACATAAAAGATAAATGATATAAAATGATAAAACTATAAATAAAACTTAAAATTCAAAAGAGATTTTTAAAGTAAAGGTATAGAGAAAAGTTACATCAATAATTGCTTATGTGTTTGAGTGTTTTTCATAGGGACATGGACCACAGATGGAAGGCATTGGACAACAACAGACTAATGGAGGACATTGGACAACAATCAGCTGGTGGAGTAGGTCATAATAGAAGTAATGGCAAATACTGCTTAACTTACTTACCTATTGACAAGGTAAAAATTGGTCTCCCTTTCAAAACATTTTCAATTTGTACTAAAAATAATAAAAAGATAAAAGACTAAACATAAAAATAATAAACATAATTGAAAAATATAAATGATATAAAATGGATAAAACTATAAATAAAACTTAAGATTAAATGTTAAATGCTATATAAGTAGTTTTTAAAATCAATAAAACTTTAAATAAAACTCAGGACTTAAGATGAAAAAAATAATAAAAGATATAAGATAAATGATATAAAATTAAGTTTTAGAATGAATAAAACTATAAATAAAACCTAAAGATTTAAAAGATGAATGATATAAAATAAATAAAACTATGAAAAGACAAAAGATATTTTGAAAGTAAAGATATAGGGAAAAGTTACATCAAGAATTGCTTATGTGTTTGAGTGTTTTTCATAAGGACATGGACCACAGATGGAAGGCATTTGACAACAACAGACTAATGGAGGACGTTGGACAACAACCAGCTGGGGGAGGAGGGCATTGGACAACGAATGACAGCAACTAGGTAACTTACTTACCTAGTGACAAGGTAAGAGTTCTCTCCCTTACAAGACATTTTCATTTTGTACTTAAACCAAATATAAAAGATAAAAGCCTTAACAAAAGTAAAAATAATAAACATAAAAGATAAATGATATCAAATGCGAAAACTATAAATAGAACTTAAAATTTAAAAGAGATTTTTAAAGTAAAGGTATAGAGAAAAGTTACATCAAGAATTGCTTATGTGTTTGAGTGTTTATGATAGGGACATGGACCTCAGATGGAAGGCATTGGACAACAACAGACTAATGGAGGACATTGGACAACAAGGAACTGGTGGAGGAGGGCATTGGACAACGAATGGCAATTGCCTAGTGACAAGGTAAGAGTTCTCTCCCTTACAGAACAATTTCATTTTGAACTTAAACCAAAGAAAAAAAATAATAAAAGACTAAACATATAAATAAAAACATAATAGTAAAAGATAAATGATATGAAATGATAAAACTATGAATAAAACTTAAAATTTAATAGAGATTTTTAAGGTAAAGATATAGAGAAAAGTTACATGAAGAGTTGCTTATGTGTTTGAGTATTTTCACAGGGACATGGACCACAGATGGAAGGCATTGGACAACAACAGACCAAAGGAGGTCGTTGGACAACAACCAGCTGGGGGAGGAGGGCATTGGACAACGAATGACAGCAACTAGGTAACTTACTTACCTAGTGACAAGGTAAGAGTTCTCTCCCTTACAAGACATTTTCATTTTGTACTTAAACCAAATAAAAAAGATAAAAGACTGAACAGAAAAATAATAAACATAATAGTAAAACATAAATGATGTAAAATGATAAAACTATTAATAAAACTTAAAATTTAAAAAATATTTTTTAAATAAAGATATAGAGAAATTTAGATCAAGAATTGCTTATGTGTTTAAGTGTTTCTCATAGGGATATGGACCTCAGATGGAAGGCATTGGATAACAACAGACTAATGGAGGACATTGGACAACAAGGAAGTGGTGGAGGAGGGCATTGGACAACGAATGGCAGCAACTAGGTAACTTACTTACCTAGTGACAAGGTAAGAGTTCTCTCCCTTACAAGACATTTTCATTTTGAACTTAAACCAAAGAAAAAAGATAAAAGACTAAACATATAAATAAAAACATAATAGTAAAATATAAATGATATAAAATGATAAAACTATGAATAAAACTTGAAATCTAATAGAGATTTTTAAGGTTAAGATATAGAGAAAAGTTACATCAAGAATTGCTTATGTGTTTCAGTGTTTTTCATAGGGACATGGACAACAGATGGAAGGCATTGGACAACAACAGACTAATTGAGGACATTGGACAACAACCAGCTGGTGGAATAGGGCATCATAGAAGGAATTGGAAAAACTGAATAACTTACTTACCTATTGACAAGGTAAGAGTTTTCTCCCTTTCAAAACATTTTCAATTTGTACTAAAAATAATAAAAAAGATAAAAGACTAAACATAAAAATAATAAACATAATTGAAAAATGTAAAGGATATAAAATGAATAAAACTATAAATAAAACTAAAGATTAAATTTTAAATGCTATATTAGTAATTTTTGAAATTAATAAAACTTTAAATAAAACTCAGGACTTAAGACAAAATAAAGAAATAAAAGATCAAAAATAAATGATATAAAATTAATTTTTGAAATGACTAAAACTATAAATAAAACCTAAAGATTTAAAAAATGAATGATATAAAATGAATAAAACTATGAATAGATAAAAGATATTTTGAAAGTAAAGATATAGGGAAAAGATACATCAAGAATTGCTTACGTGCTTGAGTCTTTTTCATAGGGACTTGGACCAAGGGATGGAAGGCATTGGACAACAACAGACTAGTGGAGGACATTTAACAACAACAAGCTGGTGGAGGAGGGCATTGGACAACGAATGGCGGCAACTAGGTAACTTATTTACCTAGTGACAAGGTAAGAATTCTCTATCTTTCAAAACATTTTCATTTTGTACTTAAACTGATAAGTAAGATAAAAGAGTAAACATAAAATAATAAAAATAATAGTAAATGATAAATGATATAAAATGATAAAACTATAAATAAAACTTAAAATTCAAAAGAGATTTTTTAAAGTAAAGGTATAGAGAAAAACTACATCAAGAATTGCTTATGTGTTTGAGTGTTTTTCATAGGGACATGGACCACAGATGGAAGGCATTGGACAACAACAGACTAAAGGAGGACGTTGGACAACAACCAGCTGGGGGAGGAGGGCATTGGACAACGAATGACAGCAACTAGGTAACTGACTTACCTAGCGACAAGGTAAGGGTTCTCTCCCTTACAAGACATTTTCATTTTGTACTTAAACCAAATAAAAAAGATAAAAGACTAAACAAAAAAATAATAAACATAATAGTAAAAGGTAAATGATGTAAATGATCAATATATAAATAAAATTTAAAATTAAAAAAAAAGAATTAAATAAAGATATAGAGAAAAGTTATATCAAGAATTGCTTATGTGTTTGAGTGTTTTTCATAGGGACATGGACCTCAGAAGGAAGGCATTGGACAACAACAGACTAATGGAGGACTTTGGACAACAACCAGCTGGGGGAGGAGGGCATTGGACAATGAATGACAGCAACTAGGTAACTTACTTACCTAGTGACAAGGTAAGAGTTCTCTCCCTTACAAGACATTTTCATTTTGTACTTAAACCAAATAAAAAAGATAAAAGACTTAACAAAAATAAAAATAATAAACATAAAAGATAAATGATATAAAATGATAAAACTATAAATAAAACTTAAAATTCAAAAGAGATTTTTAAAGTAAAGGTATAGAGAAAAGTTACATCAAGAATTGCTTATGTGTTTGAGTGTTTTTCATAGGGACATGGACCACAGATGGAAGGCATTGGACAACAACAGACTAATGGAGGACGTTGGACAACAACCAGCTGGGGGAGGAGGGCATTGGACAACGAATGACAGCAACTAGGTAACTTACTAACCTAGTGACAAGGTAAGAGTTCTCTACCTTACAAGACATTTTCATTTTGTACTTAAACCAAATAAAAAAGATAAAAGACTTTACAAAAATAAAAATAATAAACATAAAAGATAAATGATATAAAATGATAAAACTATAAATAAAACTTAAAATTCAAAAGAGATTTTTAAAGTAAAGGTATAGAGAAAAGTTACATCAATAATTGCTTATGTGTTTGAGTGTTTTTCATAGGGACATGGACCACAGATGGAAGGCATTGGACAACAACAGACTAATGGAGGACATTGGACAACAATCAGCTGGTGGAGTAGGTCATAATAGAAGTAATGGCAAATACTGCTTAACTTACTTACCTATTGACAAGGTAAAAATTGGTCTCCCTTTCAAAACATTTTCAATTTGTACTAAAAATAATAAAAAGATAAAAGACTAAACATAAAAATAATAAACATAATTGAAAAATATAAATGATATAAAATGGATAAAACTATAAATAAAACTTAAGATTAAATGTTAAATGCTATATAAGTAGTTTTTAAAATCAATAAAACTTTAAATAAAACTCAGGACTTAAGATGAAAAAAATAATAAAAGATATAAGATAAATGATATAAAATTAAGTTTTAGAATGAATAAAACTATAAATAAAACCTAAAGATTTAAAAGATGAATGATATAAAATAAATAAAACTATGAAAAGACAAAAGATATTTTGAAAGTAAAGATATAGGGAAAAGTTACATCAAGAATTGCTTATGTGTTTGAGTGTTTTTCATAAGGACATGGACCACAGATGGAAGGCATTTGACAACAACAGACTAATGGAGGACGTTGGACAACAACCAGCTGGGGGAGGAGGGCATTGGACAACGAATGACAGCAACTAGGTAACTTACTTACCTAGTGACAAGGTAAGAGTTCTCTCCCTTACAAGACATTTTCATTTTGTACTTAAACCAAATATAAAAGATAAAAGCCTTAACAAAAGTAAAAATAATAAACATAAAAGATAAATGATATCAAATGCGAAAACTATAAATAGAACTTAAAATTTAAAAGAGATTTTTAAAGTAAAGGTATAGAGAAAAGTTACATCAAGAATTGCTTATGTGTTTGAGTGTTTATGATAGGGACATGGACCTCAGATGGAAGGCATTGGACAACAACAGACTAATGGAGGACATTGGACAACAAGGAACTGGTGGAGGAGGGCATTGGACAACGAATGGCAATTGCCTAGTGACAAGGTAAGAGTTCTCTCCCTTACAGAACAATTTCATTTTGAACTTAAACCAAAGAAAAAAAATAATAAAAGACTAAACATATAAATAAAAACATAATAGTAAAAGATAAATGATATGAAATGATAAAACTATGAATAAAACTTAAAATTTAATAGAGATTTTTAAGGTAAAGATATAGAGAAAAGTTACATGAAGAGTTGCTTATGTGTTTGAGTATTTTCACAGGGACATGGACCACAGATGGAAGGCATTGGACAACAACAGACCAAAGGAGGTCGTTGGACAACAACCAGCTGGGGGAGGAGGGCATTGGACAACGAATGACAGCAACTAGGTAACTTACTTACCTAGTGACAAGGTAAGAGTTCTCTCCCTTACAAGACATTTTCATTTTGTACTTAAACCAAATAAAAAAGATAAAAGACTGAACAGAAAAATAATAAACATAATAGTAAAACATAAATGATGTAAAATGATAAAACTATTAATAAAACTTAAAATTTAAAAAATATTTTTTAAATAAAGATATAGAGAAATTTAGATCAAGAATTGCTTATGTGTTTAAGTGTTTCTCATAGGGATATGGACCTCAGATGGAAGGCATTGGATAACAACAGACTAATGGAGGACATTGGACAACAAGGAAGTGGTGGAGGAGGGCATTGGACAACGAATGGCAGCAACTAGGTAACTTACTTACCTAGTGACAAGGTAAGAGTTCTCTCCCTTACAAGACATTTTCATTTTGAACTTAAACCAAAGAAAAAAGATAAAAGACTAAACATATAAATAAAAACATAATAGTAAAATATAAATGATATAAAATGATAAAACTATGAATAAAACTTGAAATCTAATAGAGATTTTTAAGGTTAAGATATAGAGAAAAGTTACATCAAGAATTGCTTATGTGTTTCAGTGTTTTTCATAGGGACATGGACAACAGATGGAAGGCATTGGACAACAACAGACTAATTGAGGACATTGGACAACAACCAGCTGGTGGAATAGGGCATCATAGAAGGAATTGGAAAAACTGAATAACTTACTTACCTATTGACAAGGTAAGAGTTGTCTCCCTTTCAAAACATTTTCAATTTGTACTAAAAATAATAAAAAAGATAAAAGACTAAACATAAAAATAATAAACATAATTGAAAAATGTAAAGGATATAAAATGAATAAAACTATAAATAAAACTAAAGATTAAATGTTAAATGCTATATCAGTAATTTTTAAAATCAATAAAACTTTAAATAAAACTCAGGACTTAAGACAAAATAAAAAAATAAAAGATAAAAGATAAATGATATTAGATTAATTTTTAAAATGAATAAAACTATAAATAAAACCTAAAGATTTAAAAGATGAATTATATAAAATGGATAAAACTATGAATAGATAAAAGATATTTTGAAAGTAAAGATATAGGGAAAAGAAACATCAGGAATTGCTTACGTGCTTGAGTCTTTTTCATAGGGACTTGGACCAAGGGATGGAAGGCATTGGACAACAACAAACTAGTGGAGGACATTTAACAACAACAAGCTGGTGGAGGAGGGCATTGGACAACGAATGGCGGCGACTAGGTAACTTATTTACCTAGTGACAAGGTAAGAATTCTCTATCTTTCAAAACATTTTCATTTTGTACTTAAACTGATAAATAAGATAAAAGACTAAACATAAAAAAATAAACATAATAGTAAAAGATAAATGATATAAAATGATAAAACTATAAATAAAACTTAAAATTCAAAAGAGATTTTTAAAGTAAAGGTATAGAGAAAAGTTACATCAAGAATTGCTTATGTGTTTGAGTGTTTTTCATAAGGACATGGACCACAGATGGACAACAACAGACTAATGGAGGACATTTGACAACAACCAGCTTTGGGAGGAGGGCATTGGACAACGAATGACAGCAACTAGGTAACTTACTTACCTAGTGACAAGGTAAGAGTTCTCTTCCTTACAAGACATTTTCATTTTGTACTTAAACCAAATAAAAAAGATAAAAGACTTAACAAAAATAAAAATAATAAACATAAAAGATAAATGATATTAAATGATAAAACTATAAATAAAATTTAAAATTCAAAAGAGATTTTCAAAGTAAAGGTATAGAGAAAAGTTACATCAAGAAATGCTTATGTGTTTGAGTGTTTTTCATAGGGACATGGACCACAGATGGAAGGCATTGGACAACAACAGACTAATGGATGACGTTGGACAACAACCAGCTGGGGGAGGAGGGCATTGGACAACGAATGGCAGCAATTAGGTAACTTACTTACCTTGTGACAAGGTAAGAGTTCTCTCCCTTACAAGACATTTTCATTTTGTACTTGAACCAAATAAAAAAGATAAAAGACTAAACAAAAAAATAATAAACATAATAGTAAAAGATAAATGATGTAAATGATAAATATATAAATAAAACGTAAAATTTAAAAAAAATTAAATAAAGATATAGAGAAAAGTTATATCAAGAATTGCTTATGTGTTTGAGTGTTTTTCATAGGGACATGGACCTCAGATGGAAGGCATTGGACAACAACAGACTAATGGAGGACGTTGGACAACAACCAGCTGGGGCAGGAGGGCATTGGACAACGAATGACAGCAAGTAGGTAACTTAATTACCTAGTGACAAGGTAAGAGTTCTCTCCCTTACAAGACATTTTCATTTTGTACTTAAACCAAATAAAAATGATAAAAGACTTAACAAAAATAAAAATAATAAACATAAAAGATAAATGATATAAAATGATAAAACTATAAATAAAACTTAAAATTCAAAAGAGATTTTTAAAGTAAAGGTATAGAGAAAAGTTACATCAAGAATTGCTTGTGTGTTTGAGTGCTTTTCATAGGGACATGGACCACAGATGGAAGGCATTGGACAACAACAGACTTATGCAGGACGTTGGACAACAACCAGCTGGGGGATGAGGGCATTGGACAATGAATGACAGCAACTAGGTAACTTACTTACCTAGTGACAAGGTAAGAGTTCTCTCCCTTACAAGACATTTTCATTTTGCACTTAAACCAAATAAAAAAGATAAAAGACTTAACAAAAATAAAAATAATAAACATAAAAGATAAATGATATAAAATGATAAAACTATAAATAAAACTTAAAATTCAAAAGAGATTTTTAAAGTAAAGGTATAGAGAAAAGTAGGGCTGGGACGATTCAGGTATCCTTCGATTCGGTTCGGTTTCGAATCACAAGGCCTCGGTTCGGTTAATTTCGATTCGGTTCATTTGATTGAGTTAAAATAGGAAATAATATATGTTAAATTGATAAATTTCATAAATATGACAAAAAAAATGTAAATTTATTTGACCAACCAATCACCTCAGTGTACATGTAGCCATATAGAGCATTAATTTGCATATATATCTGAAGAATGTGTGGGTACATATATTTAAAAAAAATCATATCAGTTTTACATCCATAATTATTGTGGATGCATGTGCTCCAACAAAACAGCATGTACAGTACTGTGAGAAATTAAATATAAGATAGAATGTTCAACACCTCATTTTTCAACAACCAAGTATTGACAGGTTTCACAGTAAATATTTCAGTGGACATATAGCTTTCCTTACATGATATTTGGCAACTACAATCCCCATTCATTCTTTTTGATGCTTGTACAAAGCTTCTGACCAGTTCACGGAAAGCGAAAGTAAATCTACTTTCACTTTCCTTTTCATGAGAGGCCTGTAAGGGAGGGGTGCACGCACTTAAATCGGCGTGATAAGCGAATGTACGCTCTTTTTTTACTTTTAGGCCTTCTTAAATGTTATTTCTGAGCTATTTCAAACATTTTTCTGGTCACTATTTTGCTCCAGTTTACTTTGATAAATTACGTCTGAACCGAATCGAAATTTGCAATTCTACGTCGATGCATCGAACCGACAATTCTAATTTCGAAGCACCGAAATTTTCGGTGCACCGCCCAGCCCTAGAGAAAAGTTACATCAAGAATTGCTTATGTGTTTGAGTGTTTTTCATAGGGACATGGACCACAGATGGAAGGCATTGGACAACAACAGACTTATGGAGGACGTTGGACAACAACCAGCTGGGGGAGGAGGGCATTGGACAACGAATGGCAACAATTAGGTAACTTACTTACCTAGTGACAAGGTAAGAGTTCTCTCCCTTACAAGACATTTTCATTTTGTACTTAAACCAAATAAAAAAGATAAAAGACTAAACAAAAAAATATTAAACATAATAGTAAAAGATAAATGATGTAAATGATAAATATATAAATAAAACTTAAAATTAAAAAAAAAATTAAATAAAGAAATAGAGAAAAGTTACATCAAGAATTGCTTATGTGTTTGAGTGTTTTTTATTGGGACATGGAACTCAGATGGAAGGCATTCGACAACAACAGACTAATGGAGGACGTTGGACAACAACCAGCTGGGGGAGGAGGGCTTTGGACAACGAATGACAGCAACTAGGTAACTTACTTACCTAGTGAAAAGGTAAGAGTTCTCTCCATTACAAGACATTTTCATTTTGTACTTAAACCAAATAAAAATGATAAAAGAGTTAACAAAAATAAAAATAATAAACATAAAAGATAAATGATATAAAATGATAAAACTATAAATAAAACTTAAAATTCAAAAGAGATTTTAAAAGTAAAGGTATAGAGAAATGTTACATCAAGAATTGCTTATGTGTTTGAGTGCTTTTCATAGGAACATGGACCACAGATGGAAGGCATTGGACAACAACAGACTTATGGAGGACGTTGGACAACAACCAGCTGGGGGATGAGGGCATTGGACAACGAATGACAGCAACTAGGTAACTTACTTACCTAGTGACAAGGTAAGAGTTCTCTCCCTTACAAGACATTTTCATTTTGTACTTAAACCAAATAAAAAAGATAAAAGACTAAACAAAAAAATAATAAACATAATAGTAAAAGATAAATGATGTAAATGATAAATATATAAATAAAACTTAAAATTAAAAAAAAAAATTAAATAAAGAAATAGAGAAAAGTTATATCAAGAATTGCTTATGTGTTTGAGTGTTTTTCATAGGGACATGGACCACAGATGGAAGGCATTGGACAACAACAGACTAATGGAGGACGTTGGACAACAACCAGCTGGGGGAGGAGGGCATTGGACAACGAATGACAGCAACTAGGTAACTTACTTACCGAGTGACAAGGTAAGAGTTCTCTCCCTTACAAGACATTTTCATTTTGTACTTAAACCAAATAAAAAAGATAAAAGACTTAACAAAAATAAAAATAATAAACATAAAAGATAAATTATATAAAATGATAAAACTATAAATAAAACTTAAAATTCAAAAGAGATTTTTAAAGTAAAGGTATAGAGAAAAGTTACATCAAGAATTGCTTATGTGTTTGAGTGTTTTTCATAGGGACATGGACCACAGATCGAAGGCATTGGACAACAACAGACTAATGGAGGACGTTGGACAACAATCAGCTGGTGGAGTAGGGCATGATAGAAGGTATGGCAAAAACTGCGTAACTTACTTACCTATTGACAAGGTAAGAGTTGTCTCCCTTTCAAAACATTTTCAATTTGTACTAAAAATAATAAAAAAGATAAAAGACTAAACATAAAAATAATAAACATAATTGAAAAATATAAATGATATAAAATGGATAAAACTATAAATAAAACTAAAGATTGAATGTTAAATGCTATATTAGTAATTTTTAAAATAAATAAAACTTTAAATAAAACTCAAGACTTAAGACAAAATAAAATAATAAAAGATATAAGATAAATGATATAAAATTAAGTTTTAGAATGAATAAAACTATCAATAAAACCTAAAGATTTAAAAAATGAATGATATAAAATAAATAAAACTATGAATAGACAAAAGATATTTTGAAAGTAAAGATATAGGGAAAAGTTACATCAAGAATTGCTTATGTGTTTGAGTGTTTTTCATAGGGACATGGACCACAGATGGAAGGCATTGGACAACAACAGACTAATGGAGGACGTTGGACAACAACCAGCTGGGGAGGAGGGCATTTGACAACGAATGACAGCAACTAGGTAACTTACTTACCTAGTGACAAGGTAAGTGTTCTCTCCCTTACAAGACATTTTCATTTTGTACTTAAACCAAATAAAAAAGATAAAAGACTGAACAGAAAAATAATAAAGATAATAGTAAAAGATAAATGATGTAAAACGATAAAACTATTAATAAAACTTAAAATTTAAAAAAGATTTTTAAATAGAGATATAGAGAAATTTAGATCAAGAATTGCTTATGTGTTTAAGTGTTTTTCATAGGGATATGGACCTCAGATGGAAGGCATTGGATAACAACAGACTAATGGAGGACATTGGACAACAAGGAACTGGTGGAGGAGGGCATTGGACAACGAATGGCAGCAACTAGGTAACTTACTTACCTAGTGACAAGGTAAGAGTTCTCTCCCTTACAAGACATTTTCATTTTGTAATTAAACCAAATAGAAATAATAAAAGTCTAAACATATAAATAAAAACATAATAGTAAAAGATAAATGATATAAAATGATAAAACTATAAATAAAACTTAAAATTTAAAAGAGATTTTTAAAGTAAAGACATAGTAAAAAGTTGCATCAAGAATTGCTTATGTGTTTGAGTGTTTTTCATAGGGACATGGACCACAGATGGAAGGCATTGGACAACAACAGACTAATGGAGGACGTTGGACAACAACCAGCTGGGGGAGTAGGTCATCATAGAAGTAATGGCAAATACTGCTTAACTTACTTACCTATTGACAAGGTAAAAATTGGTCTCCCTTTCAAAACATTTTCAATTTGTACTAAAAATAATAAAAAGATAAAAGACTAAACATAAAAAAAAATAAACATAATTGAAAAATATAAATGATATAAAATGGATAAAACTATAAATAAAACTAAAGATTAAATGTTAAATGCTATATAAGTAGTTTTTAAAATCAATAAAACTTTAAATAAAACTCAGGAATTAAGATAAAATAAAATAATAAAAGATATAAGATAAATGATATAAAATTAAGTTTTAGAATGAATAAAACTATAAATAAAACCTAAAGATTTAAAAGATGAATGATATAAAATAAATAAAACTATGAAAAGATAAAAGATATTTTGAAAGTAAAGATATAGGGAAAAGTTACATCAAGAATTGCTTATGTGTTTGAGTGTTTTTCATAGGGACTTGGACCAAGGGATGGAAGGCATTGGACAACAACAGACTAGTGGAGGACATTTAACAACAACAAGCTGGTGGAGGAGGGCATTGGACAACGAATGGCAGCAACTAGGTAACTTATTGACCTAGTGACAAGGTAAGAATTCTCTATCTTTCAAAACATTTTCATTTTGTACTTAAACTGATAAGTAAGATAAAAGACTAAACATAAAATTACAAAGATAATAGTAAAAGATAAATGATATAAAATGATAAAAGTATGAATAAAACTTAAAATTAAAAAGATATTTTTAAAGTAAAGGTATAGAGAAAAGTTACATCAAGAATTGCTTATGTGTTTGAGTGTTTTTCATAGGGACATGGACCTCAGATGGAAGGCATTGGACAACAACAGACTAATGGAGGACGTTGGACAACAACCAGCTGGGGGAGGAGGGCATTGGACAACGAATGACAGCAACTAGGTAACTTACTTACCTAGTGACAAGGTAAGAGTTCTCTCCCTTACAAGACATTTTCATTTTGTACTTAAACCAAATAAAAAAGATAAAAGACTTAACAAAAATAAAAATAATAAACATAAAAGATAAATGATATAAGATGATAAAACTATAAATAAAACTTAAAATTTAAAAGAGATTTTTAAAGTTAAGGTATAGAGAAAAGTTACATCAAGAATTGGTTATGTGTTTGAGTGTTTATGATAGGGACATGGACCTCAGATGGAAGGCATTGGACAACAATAGACTAAAGGAGGACATTGGACAACAACCAGCTGGTGAAATAGGGCATCATAGAAGGAATGGCAAAAACTGAATAACTTACTTACCTATTGACAAGGTAAGAGTTGTGTCCCTTTCAAAACATTTTCAATTTGTACGAAAAATAATAAAAAAGATAAAAGACTAAACATAAAAATAATAAACATAATTGAAAAATGTAAAGGATATAAAATGAATAAAACTATAAATAAAACTAAAGATTAAATTTTAAATGCTTTATTAGTAATTTTTAAAATAAATAAAACTTTAAATAAAACTCAGGACTTAAGACAAAATAAAGAAATAAAACATCAAAAATAAATGATATAAAAGTAATTTTTGAAATGAATAAAACTATAAATAAAACCTAAAGATTTGAAAAATGAATGATATAAAATAAATAAAACTATGAATAGATAAAAGATATTTTGAAAGTAAAGATATAGGGAAAAGATACATCAAGAATTGCTTACGTGCTTGAGTCTTTTTCATAGGGACTTGGACCAAGGGATGGAAGGCATTGGACAACAACAGACTAGTGGAGGACATTTAACAACAACAAGCTGGTGGAGGAGGGCATTGGACAACGAATGGCGGCAACTAGGTAACTTATTTACCTAGTGACAAGGTAAGAATTCTCTATCTTTCAAAACATTTTCATTTTGTACTTAAACTGATAAGTAAGATAAAAGACTAAACATAAAATAATAAACATAATAGTAAAAGATAAATGATATAAAATGATAAAACTATAAATAAAACTTAAAATTCAAAAGAAATTTTTAAAGTAAAGGTATAGAGAAAAGTTACATCAAGAATTGCTTATGTGTTTGAGAGTTTTTCATAGGGACATGGACCACAGATGGAAGGCATTGGACAACAACATACTAAAGGAGGACGTTGGACAACAACCAGCTGGGGGAGGAGGGCATTGGACAACGAATGACAGCAACTAGGTAACTTACTTACCTAGTGACAAGGTAAGAGTTCTCTCCCTTACAAGACATTTTCATTTTGTACTTAAACCAAATAAAAAGGATAAAAGACTTAACAAAAATAAAAATAATAAACATAAAAGATAAATGATATAAAATGCTAAAACTATAAATGAATTTTAAAATTTAAAAGAGATTTTTAAAGTAAAGGTATAAGAAAAGTTACATCAAGAATTGCTTATGTGTTTGAGTGTTTATGATAGGGACATGGACCTCAGATTGAAGGCATTGGACAACAAATGACTAATGGAGGACATTGGACAACAAGGAACTCGTGGAGGAGGGCATTGGGCAACGAATGGCAGCAACTAGGTAACTTACTTACCTAGTGACAAGGTAAGAGTTCTCTCCCTTACAAGACATTTTCATTTTGTAATTAAACCAAATAGAAATAATAAAAGTCTAAACATATAAATAAAAACATAATAGTAAAAGATAAATGATATAAAATGATAAAACTATAAATAAGACTTAAAATGTAAAAGAGATTTGTAAAGTAAAGACATAGAGAAAAGTTGCATCAAGAATTGCTTATGTGTTTGAGTGTTTTTCATAGGGACATGGACCACAGATGGAAGGCATTGGACAACAACAGACTAATGGAAGACGTTGGACAACAACCAGCTGGGGGAGTAGGTCATCATAGAAGTAATGGCAAATACTGCTTAACTTACTTACCTATTGACAAGGTAAAAATTGGTCTCCCTTTCAAAACATTTTCAATTTGTACTAAAAATAATAAAAAGATAAAAGACTAAACATAAAAAAAAATAAACATAATTGAAAAATATAAATGATATAAAATGGATAAAACTATAAATAAAACTAAAGATTAAATGTTAAATGCTATATAAGTAGTTTTTAAAATCAATAAAACTTTAAATAAAACTCAGGAATTAAGATAAAATAAAATAATAAAAGATATAAGATAAATGATATAAAATTAAGTTTTAGAATGAATAAAACTATAAATAAAACCTAAAGATTTAAAAGATGAATGATATAAAATAAATAAAACTATGAAAAGATAAAAGATATTTTGAAAGTAAAGATATAGGGAAAAGTTACATCAAGAATTGCTTATGTGTTTGAGTGTTTTTCATAGGGACATGGACCACAGATGGAAGGCATTGGACAACAACAGACTAATGGAGGACGTTGGACAACAACCAGCTGGGGGAGGAGGGCATTGGACAACGAATGACAGCAACTAGGTAACTTACTTACCTAGTGACAAGGTAAGAGTTCTCTCCCTTACAAGACATTTTCATTTTGTACTTAAACCAAATAAAAAAGATAAAAGACTAAACAAAAAAATAATAAACATAATAGTAAAAGGTAAATGATGTAAATGATAAATATATAAATAAAATTTAAAATTAAAAAAAAGAATTAAATAAAGATATAGAGAAAAGTTATATCAAGAATTGCTTATGTGTTTGAGTGTTTTTCATAGGGACATGGACCTCAGATGGAAGGCATTGGACAACAACAAACTAATGGAGGACGTTGGACAACAACCAGCTGGGAGAGGAGGGCATTGGACAATGAATGACAGCAACTAGGTAACTTACTTACCTAGTGATAAGGTAAGAGTTCTCACCCTTACAAGACATTTTCATTTTGTACTTAAACCAAATAAAAAAGATTAAAGACTTAACAAAAATAAAAATAATAAACATAAAAGATAAATGATATAAAATGATTAAACTATAAAAAAACTTAAAATTTAAAAGAGATTTTTAAAGTAAAGGTATAGTAAAAGTTACATCAAGAATTGCTTATGTGTTTGAGTGTTTATGATAGGGACATGGACCTCAGATGGAAGGCATTGGACAACAACAGACTAATGGATAACATTGGACAACAAGGAACTGGTGGAGGAGGGCATTGGACAACGAATGGCAGCAACTAGGTTACTTACTTACCTAGTGACAAGGTAAGAGTTCTCTCCCTTACAAGACATTTTCATTTTGTGCTTAAACCAAATAAAAAAAATAAAAGACTAAACATATAAATAAAAACATAATAGTAAAAGATAAATGATATAAAATGATAAAACTATAAATAAAACTTAAAATTTAAAAGAGATTTTTAAAGTAAACGTATAGAGAAAAGTTACATCAAGAATTGCTTATGTGTTTGAGTGTTTTTCATAGGGACATGGACCACAGATGGAAGGCATTGGACAACAACAGACTAATGGAGGACATTGGACAACAATCAGCTGGTGGAGTAGGTCATCATAGAAGTAATGGCAAATACTGCGTAACTTACTTACCTATTGACAAGGTAAAAATTGGTCTCCCTTTCAAAACATTTTCAATTTGTACTAAAAATAATAAAAAGATAAAAGACTAAACATAAAAATAATAAACATAATTGAAAAATATAAATGATATAAAATGGATAAAACTATAAATAAAACTAAAGATTAAATGTTAAATGCTATATAAGTAGTTTTTAAAATCAATAAAACTTTAAATAAAACTCAGGACTTAAGACAAAATAAAATAATAAAAGATATAAGATAAATGATATAAAATTAAGTTTTAGAATGAATAAAACTATAAATAAAACCTAAAGATTTAAAAGATGAATGATATAAAATAAATAAAACTATGAATAGACAAAAGATATTTTGAAAGTAAAGATATAGGGAAAAGTTACATCAAGAATTGCTTATGTGTTTGAGTGTTTTTCATAGGGACATGGACCACAGATGGAAGGCATTGGACAACAACAGACTAATGGAGGACGTTGGACAACAACCAGCTGGGGAGGAGGGCATTTGACAACGAATGACAGCAACTAGGTAACTTACTTACCTAGTGACAAGGTAAGTGTTCTCTCCCTTACAAGACATTTTCATTTTGTACTTAAACCAAATAAAAAAGATAAAAGACTGAACAGAAAAATAATAAAGATAATAGTAAAAGATAAATGATGTAAAACGATAAAACTATTAATAAAACTTAAAATTTAAAAAAGATTTTTAAATAGAGATATAGAGAAATTTAGATCAAGAATTGCTTATGTGTTTAAGTGTTTTTCATAGGGATATGGACCTCAGATGGAAGGCATTGGATAACAACAGACTAATGGAGGACATTGGACAACAAGGAACTGGTGGAGGAGGGCATTGGACAACGAATGGCAGCAACTAGGTAACTTACTTACCTAGTGACAAGGTAAGAGTTCTCTCCCTTACAAGACATTTTCATTTTGTAATTAAACCAAATAGAAATAATAAAAGTCTAAACATATAAATAAAAACATAATAGTAAAAGATAAATGATATAAAATGATAAAACTATAAATAAAACTTAAAATTTAAAAGAGATTTTTAAAGTAAAGACATAGTAAAAAGTTGCATCAAGAATTGCTTATGTGTTTGAGTGTTTTTCATAGGGACATGGACCACAGATGGAAGGCATTGGACAACAACAGACTAATGGAGGACGTTGGACAACAACCAGCTGGGGGAGTAGGTCATCATAGAAGTAATGGCAAATACTGCTTAACTTACTTACCTATTGACAAGGTAAAAATTGGTCTCCCTTTCAAAACATTTTCAATTTGTACTAAAAATAATAAAAAGATAAAAGACTAAACATAAAAAAAAATAAACATAATTGAAAAATATAAATGATATAAAATGGATAAAACTATAAATAAAACTAAAGATTAAATGTTAAATGCTATATAAGTAGTTTTTAAAATCAATAAAACTTTAAATAAAACTCAGGAATTAAGATAAAATAAAATAATAAAAGATATAAGATAAATGATATAAAATTAAGTTTTAGAATGAATAAAACTATAAATAAAACCTAAAGATTTAAAAGATGAATGATATAAAATAAATAAAACTATGAAAAGATAAAAGATATTTTGAAAGTAAAGATATAGGGAAAAGTTACATCAAGAATTGCTTATGTGTTTGAGTGTTTTTCATAGGGACATGGACCACAGATGGAAGGCATTGGACAACAACAGACTAATGGAGGACGTTGGACAACAACCAGCTGGGGAGGAGGGCATTGGACAACGAATGACAGCAACTAGGTAACTTACTTACCTAGTGACAAGGTAAGTGTTCTCTCCCTTACAAGACATTTTCATTTTGTACTTAAACCAAATAAAAAAGATAAAAGACTGAACAGAAGAATAATAAACATAATAGTAAAAGATAAATGATGTAAAATGATAAAACTATTAATAAAACTTAAAATTTAAAAAAGATTTTTTAAATAGAGATATAGAGAAATTTAGATCAAGAATTGCTTCTGTGTTTAAGTGTTTTTCATAGGGATATGGACCTCAGATGGAAGGCATTGGATAACAACAGACTAATGGAGGACATTGGACAACAAGGAACTGGTGGAGGAGGGCATTGGACAACGAATGGCAGCAACTAGGTAACTTACTTACCTAGTGACAAGGTAAGAGTTCTCTCCCTTACAAAACAATTTCATTTTGAACTTAAACCAAAGAAAAAAAAGAATAAAAGACTAAACATATAAATAAAAACATAATAGTAAAAGATAAATGATATGAAATGATAAAACTATGAATAAAACTTAAAATTTAATAGAGATTTTTAAGGTAAAGATATAGAGAAAAGTTACATGAAGAGTTGCTTATGTGTTTGAGTATTTTCACAGGGACATGGACCACAGATGGAAGGCATTGGACAACAACAGACCAAAGGAGGTCGTTGGACAACAACCAGCTGAGGGAGGAGGGCATTGGACAACGAATGACAGCAACTAGGTAACTTACTTACCTAGTGACAAGGTAAGAGTTCTCTCCCTTACAAGACATTTTCATTTTGTACTTAAACCAAATAAAAAAGATAAAAGACTTAACAAAAATAAAAATAATAAACATAAAAGATAAATGATATAAAATGATAAAACTATAAATAAAACTTAAAATTCAAAAGAAATTTTTAAAGTAAAGGTATAGAGAAAAGTTACATCAAGAATTGCTTATGTGTTTGAGTGTTTTTCATAGGGACATGGACAACAGATGGAAGGCATTGGACAACAACAGACTAATGGAGGACGTTGGACAACAACCAGCTGGGGGAGGAGGGCATTGGACAACGAATGACAGCAACTAGGTAACTTACTTACCTAGTGACAAGGTAAGAGTTCTCTCCCTTACAAGACATTTTCATTTTGTACTTAAACCAAATAAAAAAGATAAAAGACTTAACAAAAATAAAAATAATAAACATAAAAGATAAATGATATAAAATGATAAAACTATAAATAAAACTTAAAATTCAAAAGAGATTTCTAAAGTTAAGGTATAGAGAAAAATTACATCAAGAATTCCTTATGTGTTTGAGTGTTTTTCATAGGGACATGGACCACAGATGGAAGGCATTTGAGAACAAAAGACTAATGGAGGACGTTGGACAACAACCAGCTGGGGGAGGAGGGCATTGGACAACGAATGGCAGCAATTAGGTAACTTACTTACCTAGTGACAAGGTAAGAGTTTTCTCCCTTACAAAACATTTTCATTTTGTACTTAAACCAAATAAAAAAGATAAAAGACTAAACAAAAAAATAATAAACATAATAGTAAAAGATAAATGATGTAAATGATAAATCTATAAATAAAACTTAAAATTAAAAAAAAAAAATTAAATAAAGATATAGAGAAAAGTTATATCAAGGATTGCTTATGTGTTTGAGTGTTTTTCATAGGGACATGGACCACAGATGGAAGGCATTGGACAACAACAGATTAATGGAGGACACTGGATAACAAGGAACTAGTGGAGGAGGGCATTGGACAACAAATGGCAGGAATTAGGTAACTTACTCACCTAGTGAAAAGGTAAGAGTTCTCTCCCTTACAAGACATTTTCATTTTGAACTTTAACCAAATAAAGAAAATAAAAGACTAAACATATTAATAAAAACATAATAGTAAAACATAAATGATATTAAATGATAAAACTATGAACAAAACTTAAAATTTAAAAGAGATTTTTAAAGTAAAGAGATAGAGAAAAGTTACATCAAGAATTGCTTATGTGTTTGAGTGTTTTTCATAGGGACATGGACCACAGGTGGAAGGCATTGGACAACAACAGACTAATGGAGGACATTGGAGAACAACCAGCTGGGGGAGGAGGGCATTGGACAACGAATGACAGCAACTAGGTAACTAACTTACCTAGTGACAAGGTAAGAATTCTCTCCCTTACAAGACATTTTCATTTTGTACTTAAACCAAATAAAAAAGATAAAAGACTTAACAAAAATAAAAATAATAAACATAAAAGATAAATGATATAAAATGATAAAACTATAAATAAAACTTAAAATTTAAAAGAGATTTTTAAAGTAAAGGTATAGAAAAAGTTACATCAAGAATTGCTTATGTGTTTGAGTGTTTATGATAGGGACATGGACCTCAGATGGAAGGCATTGGACAACAACAGACTAATGGATGACATTGGACAACAAGGAACTGGTGGAGGAGGGCATTGGACAACGAATGGCAGCAACTAGGTAACTTACTTACCTAGTGACAAGGTAAGAGTTCTCTCCCTTACAAGACATTTTCATTTTGTGCTTAAACCAAATAAAAAAAATAAAAGACTTAACATATAAATAAAAACATTATAGTAAAAGATAAATGATATAAAATGATAAAACTATAAATAAAACTTAAAATTTAAAAGAGATTTTTAAAGTAAACGTATAGAGAAAAGTTACATCAAGAATTGCTTATGTGTTTGAGTGTTTTTCATAGGGACATGGACCACAGATGGAAGGCATTGGACAACAACAGACTAATGGAGGACATTGGACAACAATCAGCTGGTGGAGTAGGTCATCATAGAAGTAATGGCAAATACTGCGTAACTTACTTACCTATTGACAAGGTAAAAATTGGTCTCCCTTTCAAAACATTTTCAATTTGTACTAAAAATAATAAAAAGATAAAAGACTAAACATAAAAATAATAAACATAATTGAAAAATATGAATGATATAAAATGGATAAAACTATAAATAAAACTAAAGATTAAATGTTAAATGCTATATAAGTAGTTTTTAAAATCAATAAAACTTTAAATAAAACTCAGGACTTAAGATAAAATGAAATAATAAAAGATATAAGATAAATGATATAAAATTAAGTTTTAGAATGAATAAAACTATAAATAAAACCTAAAGATTTAAAAGATGAATGATATAAAATAAATAAAACTATGAATAGATAAAAGATATTTTGAAAGTAAAGATATAGGTAAAAGTTACATCAAGAATTGCTTATGTGTTTGAGTGTTTTTCATAGGGACATGGACCACAGATGGAAGGCATTGGACAACAACAGACTAATGGAGGACGTTGGACAACAACCAGCTGGGGGAGGAGGGCATTGGACAACGAATGACAGCAACTAGGTAACTAACTTACCTAGTGACAAGGTAAGAATTCTCTCCCTTACAAGACATTTTCATTTTGTACTTAAACCAAATAAAAAAGATAAAAGACTTAACAAAAATAAAAATAATAAACATAAAAGATAAATGATATAAAATGATAAAACTATAAATAAAACTTAAAATTTAAAAGAGATTTTTAAAGTAAAGGTATAGAAAAAGTTACATCAAGAATTGCTTATGTGTTTGAGTGTTTATGATAGGGACATGGACCTCAGATGGAAGGCATTGGACAACAACAGACTAATGGATGACATTGGACAACAAGGAACTGGTGGAGGAGGGCATTGGACAACGAATGGCAGCAACTAGGTAACTTACTTACCTAGTGACAAGGTAAGAGTTCTCTCCCTTACAAGACATTTTCATTTTGTGCTTAAACCAAATAAAAAAATAAAAGACTAAACATATAAATAAAAACAAAATAGTAAAAGATAAATGATATAAAATGATAAAACTATAAATAAAACTTAAAATTTAAAAGAGATTTTTAAAGTAAACGTATAGAGAAAAGTTACATCAAGAATTGCTTATGTGTTTGAGTGTTTTTCATAGGGACATGGACCACAGATGGAAGGCATTGTACAACAACAGACTAATGGAGGACATTGGACAACAATCAGCTGGTGGAGTAGGGCATCATAGAAGTAATGGCAAATACTGCGTAACTTACTTACCTATTGACAAGGTAAAAATTGGTCTCCCTTTCAAAACATTTTCAATTTGTACTAAAAATAATAAAAAGATAAAAGACTAAACATAAAAATAATAAACATAATTGAAAAATATAAATGATATAAAATGGATAAAACTATAAATAAAACTAAAGATTAAATGTTAAATGCTATATAAGTAGTTTTTAAAGTCAACAAAACTTTAAATAAAACTCAGGACTTAAGATAAAATAAAATAATAAAAGATATAAGATAAATGATATAAAATTAAGTTTTAGAATGAATAAAACTATAAAAAAAACCTAAAGATTTAAAAAATGAATGATATAAAATAAATAAAACTATGAATAGATAAAAGATATTTTGAAAGTAAAGATACAGGGAAAAGTTACATCAAGAATTGCTTATGTGTTTGAGTGTTTTTCATAGGGACATGGACCACAGATGGAAGGCATTGGACAACAACAGACTAATGGAGGACGTTGGAGAACAACCAGCTGGGGGAGGAGGGCATTGGACAACGAATGACAGCAACTAGGTAACTTACTTACCTAGTGACAAGGTAAGTGTTCTCTCCCTTACAAGACATATTCATTTTGTACTTAAACCAAATAAAAAAGATAAAAGACTGAACAGAAAAATAATAAAGATAATAGTAAAAGATAAATGATATAAAATGATAAAACTATAAATAAAACTTAAAATTTAAAAAAGATTTTTAAATAGAGATATAGAGAAATTTAGATCAAGAATTGCTTTTGTGTTTAAGTGTTTTTCATAGGGATATGGACCTCAGATGGAAGGCATTGGATAACAACAGACTAATGGAGGACATTGGACAACAAGGAACTGGTGGAGGAGGGCATTGGACAACGAATGGCAGCAACTAGGTAACTTACTTACCTAGTGACAAGGTAAGAGTTCTCTCCCTTACAAAACAATTTCATTTTGAACTTAAACCAAAGAAAAAAAAAGAATAAAAGACTAAACATATAAATAAAAACATAATAGTAAAAGATAAATGATATGAAATGATAAAACTATGAATAAAACTTAAAATTTAATAGAGATTTTTAAGGTAAAGATATAGAGAAAAGTTACATGAAGAGTTGCTTATGTGTTTGAGTATTTTCACAGGGACATGGACCACAGATGGAAGGCATTGGACAACAACAGACCAAAGGAGGTCGTTGGACAACAACCAGCTGGGGGAGGAGGGCATTGGACAAGGAATGACAGCAACTAGGTAACTTACTTACCTAGTGACAAGGTAAGAGTTCTCTCCCTTACAAGACATTTTCATTTTGCACTTAAACCAAATAAAAAAGATAAAAGACTTAACAAAAATAAAAATAATAAACATAAAAGATAAATGATATAAAATGATAAAACTATAAATAAAACTTAAAATTCAAAAGAGATTTTTAAAGTAAAGGTATAGAGAAAAGTTACATCAAGAATTGCTTATGTGTTTGAGTGTTTTTCATAGGGACATGGACAACAGATGGAAGGCATTGGACAACAACAGACTAATGGAGGACGTTGGACAACAACCAGCTGGGGGAGGAGGGCATTGGACAACGAATGACAGCAACTAGGTAACTTACTTACCTAGTGACAAGGTAAGAGTTCTCTCCCTTACAAGACATTTTCATTTTGTACTTAAACCAAATAAAAAAGATAAAAGACTGAATAGAAAAATAATAAGCATAATAGTAAAAGATAAAATGATGTAAAATGATAAAACTATTAATAAAACTTAAAATTTAAAAAAGATTTTTTAAATAAAGATATAGAGAAATTTAGATCAAGAATTGCTTATGTGTTTGAGTGTTTTTCATAGGGATATGGACCTCAGATGGAAGGTATTGGATAACAACAGACTAATGGAGGACATTGGACAACAAGGAAGTGGTGGAAGAGGGCATTGGACAACGAATGGCAGCAACTATGTAACTTACTTACCTAGTGACAAGGTAAGAGTTCTCTCCCTTACAAGACATTTTCATTTTGTACTTAAACCAAATAAAAAAGATAAAAGACTAAACAAAAAAAATAATGAACATAATAGTAAAAGATAAATGATGTAAATGATAAATCTATAAATAAAACTTAAAATTAAAAAAAAAAATTAAATAAAGATATAGAGAAAAGTTATATTAAGAATTGCTTATGTGTTTGAGTGTTTTTCATAGGGACATGGACCACAGATGGAAGGCATTGGACAACAACAGATTAATGGAGGACACTGGATAACAAGGAACTGGTGGAGGAGGGCATTGGACAACAAATGGCAGGAATTAGGTAGCTTACTCACCTAGTGAAAAGGTAAGAGTTCTCTTCCTTACAAGACATTTTCATTTTGAACTTTAACCAAATAAAAAAAATAAAAGACTAAACAAAAAAATAATAAACATAATAGTAAAAGATAAATGATGTAAATGATAAATATATAAATAAAACTTAAAATTTAAAAGAGATTTTTAAAGTAAAGAGATAGAGAAAAGTTACATCAAGAATTGCTTATGTGTTTGAGTGTTTTTCATAGGGACATGGACCACAGGTGGAAGGCATTGGACAACAACAGACTAATGGAGGACGTTGGACAACAACCAGCTGGGGGAGGAGGGCATTGGACAACGAATGACAGCAACTAGGTAACTTACTAACCTAGTGACAAGGTAAGAGTTCTCTCCCTTAAAGGACATTTTCATTTTGTACTTAAATCAAATAAAAAAGATATAAAAGACTTAAAAAAAATAAAAATAATAAACATAAAATATAAATGATATAAAATGATAAAACTATAAATAAAACTTAAAATTCAAAAGAGATTTTTAAAGTAAAGGTATAGAGAAAAGTTACATCAAGAATTGCTTATGTGTTTGAGTGTTTTTCATAGAGACATGGACCACAGATGGAAGGCATTGGACAACAACAGACTAATGGAGGACGTTGGACAACAACCAGCTGGGGGAGGAGGGCATTGGACAACGAATGGCAGCAATTAGGTAACTTACTTACCTAGTGACAAGATAAGAGTTCTCTTTCTTACAAGACATTTTCATTTTGTACTTAAACCAAATAAAAAAGATAAAAGACTTAACAAAAATAAAAATAATAAAAATAAAAGATAAATGATATAAAATGATAAAACTATAAATAAAACTTAGAATTTAAAAGAGATTTTTAAAGTAAAGGTATAGAAAAAGTTACATGAAGAATTGCTTATGTGTTTGAGTGTTTATGATAGGGACATGGACCTCAGATGGAAGGCATTTGACAACAAGAGACTAATGGATAACATTGGACAACAAGGAAGTGGTGGAAGAGGGCATTGGACAACGAATGGCAGCAACTAGGTAACTTAATTACCTAGTGACAAGGTAAGAGTTCTCTCCCTTACCAGACATTTTCATTTTGTACTTAAACCAAATAAAAAAGATAAAAGACTAAACAAAAGAAATAATAAACATAATAGTAAAAGAAAAATGATGTTAATGATAAATCTATAAATAAAACTTAAAATTTAAAAGAGATTTTTAAAGTAAAGAGATAGAGAAAAGTTACATCAAGAATTGCTTATGTGTTTGAGTATTTTCACAGGGACATGGACCACAGGTGGAAGGCATTGGACAACAACAGACTAATGGAGGACGTTGGACAACAACCAGCTGGGGAGGAGGGCATTGGACAACGAATGACAGCAACTAGGTAATTTACTTACCTAGTGACAAGGTAAGAGTTCTCTCCCTTACAAGACATTTTCATTTTGTACTTAAATCAAATAAAAAAGATATAAAAGACTTAAAAAAAATAAAAATAATAAACATAAAAGATAAATGATATAAAATGATAAAACTATAAATAAAACTTAAAATTCAAAAGAGATTTTTAAAGTAAAGGTATAGAGAAAAGTTACATCAAGAATTGCTTATGTGTTTGAGTGTTTTTCATAGGGACATGAACCACAGATGGAAGGCAATTGGACAATAACAGACTAATGGAGGACGTTGGACAACAACCAGCTGGGGGAGGAGGGCATTGGACAACGAATGACAGCAACTAGGTAACTTACTTACCTAGTGACAAGGTAAGAGTTCTCTCCCTTACAAGACATTTTCATTTTGAACTTAAACCAAATAAAAAAGATAAAAGACTTAACAAAAATAAAAATAATAAACATAAAAGATAAATGATATAAAATGATAAAACTATAAATAAAACTTAAAATTTAAAAGAGATTTTTAAAGTAAAGGTATAGAGAAAAATTACATCAAGAATTCCTTATGTGTTTGAGTGTTTTTCATAGGGACATGGACCACAGATGGAAGGCATTGGACAACAACAGACTAATGGAGGACGTTGGAGAACAACCAGCTGGGGGAGGAGGGCATTGGACAACGAATGACAGCAACTAGGTAACTAACTTACCTAGTGACAAGGTAGGAATTCTCTCCCTTACAAGACATTTTCATTTTGTACTTAAACCAAATAAAAAAGATAAAAGACTTAACAAAAATAAAAATAATAAGCATAAAAGATAAATGATATAAAATGACAAAACTATAAATAAAACTTAAAATTTAAAAGAAATTTTTAAAGTAAAGGTATAGAAAAAGTTACATCAAGAATTGCTTATGTGTTTGAGTGTTTATGATAGGGACATGGACCTCAGATGGAAGGCATTGGACAACAACAGACTAATGGATAACATTGGACAACAAGGAACTGGTGGAGGAAGGCATTGGACAACGAATGGCAGCAACTAGGTAACTTACTTACCTAGTGACAAGGTAAGAGTTCTCTCCCTTACAAGACATTTTCATTTTGTGCTTAAACCAAATAAAAAAAATAAAAGACTAAACATATAAATAAAAACATAATAGTAAAAGATAAATGATATAAAATTATAAAACTATAAATAAAACTTAAAATTTAAAAGAGATTTTTAAAGTAAACGTATAGAGAAAAGTTACATCAAGAATTGCTTATGTGTTTGAGTGTTTTTCATAGGGACATGGACCACAGATGGAAGGCATTGGACAACAACAGACTAATGGAGGACATTGGACAACAATCAGCTGGTGGAGTAGGTCATCATAGAAGTAATGGCAAATACTGCGTAACTTACTTACCTATTGACAAGGTAAAAATTGGTCTCCCTTTCAAAACATTTTCAATTTGTACTAAAAATAATAAAAAGATAAAAGACTAAACATAAAAATAATAAACATAATTGAAAAATATAAATGATATAAAATGGATAAAACTATAAATAAAACTAAAGATTAAATGTTAAATGCTATATAAGTAGTTTTTAAAATCAATAAAACTTTAAATAAAACTCAGGACTTAAGATAAAATAAAATAATAAAAGATATAAGATAAATGATATAAAATTAAGTTTTAGAATGAATAAAACTATAAATAAAACCTAAAGATTTAAAAGATGAATGATATAAAATAAATAAAACTATGAATAGATAAAAGATATTTTGAAAGTAAAGATATAGGGAAAAGTTACATCAAGAATTGCTTATGTGTTTGAGTGTTTTTCATAGGGACATGGACCACAGATGGAAGGCATTGGACAACAACAGACTAATGGAGGACGTTGGACAACAACTAGCTGGGGGAGGAGGGCATCGGACAACGAATGACAGCAACTAGGTAACTAACTTACCTAGTGACAAGGTAAGAATTCTCTCCCTTACAAGACATTTTCATTTTGTACTTAAACCAAATAAAAAAGATAAAAGACTTAACAAAAATAAAAATAATAAACATAAAAGATAAATGATATAAAATGATAAAACTATAAATAAAACTTAAAATTTAAAAGAGATTTTTAAAGTAAAGGTATAGAAAAAGTTACATCAAGAATTGCTTATGTGTTTGAGTGTTTATGATAGGGACATGGACCTCAGATGGAAGGCATTGGACAACAACAGACTAATGGATAACATTGGACAACAAGGAACTGGTGGAGGAGGGCATTGGACAACGAATGGCAGCAACTAGGTAACTTACTTACCTAGTGACAAGGTAAGAGTTCTCTCCCTTACAAGACATTTTCATTTTGTGCTTAAACCAAATAAAAAAAATAAAAGACTAAACATATAAATAAAAACATAATAGTAAAAGATAAATGATATAAAATGATAAAAAAGATAAATGATATAAAATGATAAAACTATAAATAAAACTTAAAATTTAAAAGAGATTTTTAAAGTAAACGTATAGAGAAAAGTTACATCAAGAATTGCTTATGTGTTTGAGTGTTTTTCATAGGGACATGGACCACAGATGGAAGGCATTGGACAACAACAGACTAATGGAGGACGTTGGACAACAACCAGCTGGGGGAGGAGGGCATTGGACAACGAATGACAGCAACAAGGTAACTTACTTACCTAGTGACAAGGTAAGTGTTCTCTCCCTTACAAGACATTTTCATTTTGTACTTAAACCAAATAAAAAAGATAAAAGACTGAACAGAAAAATAATAAACATAATAGTAAAAGATAAATGATGTAAAATGATAAAACTATTAATAAAACGTAAAATTTAAAAAAGATTTTTAAATAGAGATATAGAGAAATTTAGATCAAGAATTGCTTATGTGTTTAAGTGTTTTTCATAGGGATATGGACCTCAGATGGAAGGCATTGGATAACAACAGACTAATGGAGGACATTGGACAACAAGGAACTGGTGGAGGAGGGCATTGGACAACGAATGGCAGCAACTAGGTAACTTACTTACCTAGTGACAAGGTAAGAGTTCTCTCCCTTACAAAACAATTTCATTTTGAACTTAAACCAAAGAAAAAAAAGAATAAAAGACTAAACATATAAATAAAAACATAATAGTAAAAGATAAATGATATGAAATGATAAAACTATGAATAAAACTTAAAATTTAATAGAGATTTTTAAGGTAAAGATATAGAGAAAAGTTACATGAAGAGTTGCTTATGTGTTTGAGTATTTTCACAGGGACATGGACCACAGATGGAAGGCATTGGACAACAACAGACTAATGGAGGACGTTGGACAACAACCAGCTGGGGGAGGAGGGCATTGGACAACGAATGACAGCAACTAGGTAACTTACTTACCTAGTGACAAGGTAAGAGTTCTCTCCCTTACAAGACATTTTCATTTTGTACTTAAACCAAATAAAAAAGATAAAAGACTGAACAGAAAAATAATAAACATAATAGTAAAAGATAAAATGATGTAAAATGATAAAACTATTAATAAAACTTAAAATTTAAAAAAGATTTTTTAAATAAAGATATAGAGAAATTTAGATCAAGAATTGCTTATGTGTTTGAGTGTTTTTCATAGGGATATGGACCTCAGATGGAAGGTATTGGATAACAACAGACTAATGGAGGACATTGGACAACAAGGAAGTGGTGGAAGAGGGCATTGGACAACGAATGGCAGCAACTAGGTAACTTACTTACCTAGTGACAAGGTAAGAGTTCTCTCCCTTACAAGACATTTTCATTTTGTACTTAAACCAAATAAAAAAGATAAAAGACTAAACAAAAAAAATAAAAACATAATAGTAAAAGATAAATGATGTAAATGATAAATCTATAAATAAAACTTAAAATTAAAAAAAAAATTAAACAAAGATATAGAGAAAAGTTATATCAAGAATTGCTTATGTGTTTGAGTGTTTTTCATAGGGACATGGACCACAGATGGAAGGCATTGGACAACAACAGATTAATGGAGGACACTGGATAACAAGGAACTGGTGGAGGAGGGCATTGGACAACAAATGGCAGGAATTAGGTAGCTTACTCACCTAGTGAAAAGGTAAGAGTTCTCTCCCTTACAAGACATTTTCATTTTGAACTTTAACCAAATAAAAAAAATAAAAGACTAAACAAAAAAATAATAAACATAATAGTAAAAGATAAATGATGTAAATGATAAATATATAAATAAAACTTAAAATTTAAAAGAGATTTTTAAAGTAAAGAGATAGAGAAAAGTTACATCAAGAATTGCTTATGTGTTTGAGTGTTTTTCATAGGGACATGGACCACAGGTGGAAGGCATTGGACAACAACAGACTAATGGAGGACGTTGGACAACAACCAGCTGGGGGAGGAGGGCATTGGACAACGAATGACAGCAATGAGGTAACTTACTTACCTAGTGACAAGATAAGAGTTCTCTCCCTTACAAGACATTTTCATTTTGTACTTAAACCAAATAAAAAAGATAAAAGACTTAACAAAAATAAAAATAATAAAAATAAAAGATAAATGATATAAAATGATAAAACTATAAATAAAACTTAAAATTTAAAAGAGATTTTTAAAGTAAAGGTATAGAAAAAGTTACATCAAGAATTGCTTATGTGTTTGAGTGTTTATGATAGGGACATGGACCTCAGATGGAAGGCATTTGACAACAACAGACTAATGGATAACATTGGACAACAAGGAAATGGTGGAGGAGGGCATTGGACAACAAATGGCAGCAACTAGGTAACTTACTTACCTAGTGACAAGGTAAGAATTCTCTCCCTTACAAGACATTTTCATTTTGTACTTAAACCAAATAAAAAAAATAAAAGACTAAACATATAAATAAAAACATAATAGTAAAAGATAAATGATATAAAATGATAAAACTATAAATAAAACTTAGAATTTAAAAGAGATTTTTAAAGTAAACGTATAGGGAAAAGTTACATCAAGAATTTCTTATGTGTTTGAGTGTTTTTCATAGGGACATGGACCACAGATGGAAGGCATTGGACAACAACAGACTAATGGAGGACGTTGGACAACAACCAGCTGGGGGAGGATTGCATTGGACAACAAATGACAGCAACTAGGTAACTTACTTACCTAGTGACAAGGTAAGAGTTCTCTCCCTTACAAGTCATTTTCATTTTGTACTTAAGCCAAATAATAAAGATATAAAAGACTTAACAAAAATAAAAAATAATAAACATAAAAGATAAATGAAATAAAATGATAAAACTATAAACAAAACTTTAAATTTAAAGGAGATTTTTAAAGTAAAGGTATAGAGAAAAGTTACATCAAGAATTGCTCATGTGTTTGAGTGTTTATGATAGGGACATGGACCTCAGATGGAAGGCATTGGACAACAGACTAATGGAGGACATTGGACAACAAGGAACTGGTGGAGGAGGGCATTGGATAACGAATGGCAGCAACTAGGAAACTTACTTACCTAGTGACAAGGTAAGAGTTCTCTCCCTTACAAGACATTTTCATTTTGTACTTAAACCAAATAAAAAAGATAAAAGACTAAACAAAAAAATAATAAACATAATAGTAAAAGATAAATGATGTAAAATGATAAAACTATAAATAAAACTTAAAATTAAAAAAAAAATTGAAATAAAGATATAGAGAAAAGTTATATCAAGAATTGCTGATGTGTTTGAGTGTTTTTCATAGGGACACGGACCACAGATGAAAGACATTGGACAACAACAGACTAATGGGGGACATTGGACAACAAGGAACTGGTGGAGGAGGGCATTGGACAATGAATGGCAGCAACAAGGTAACTTACTTACCTAGTGACAAGGTAAGAGTTCTCTCCCTTACAAGACATTTTTATTTTGAACTTAAACCAAATGAAAAAAAATAAAAGACTAAACATATAAATAAAACCATAATAGTAAAAGATAAATGATATAAAATGATGAAACTTTAAATAAAACTTAAAATTTAAAAGGGATTTTTAAAGTTAATGTATAGAGAAAAGTTACATCAAGAATTGCTTATGTGTTTGAGTGTTTTTCATAGGGATATGGACCATAGATGGAAGGCATTGGACAACAACAGACTAATGGAGGACGTTGAACAAGAACCAGCTGGGGAGGAGGGCATTGGACAACGAATGAGAGCAGCTAGGTAACTTACTTACCTAGTGACAAGGTAAGAGTTCTCTCCCTTACAAGACATTTTCATTTTGTACTTAAACCAAATAAAAAAGATAAAAGACTTAACAAAAATAAAAATAATAAAAATAAAAGATAAATGATATAAAATGATAAAACTATAAATAAAACTTAAAATTTAAAAGAGATTTTTAAAGTAAAGGTATAGAAAAAGTTACATCAAGAATTGCTTATGTGTTTGAGTGTTTATGATAGGGACATGGACCTCAGATGGAAGGCATTTGACAACAACAGACTAATGGATAACATTGGACAACAAGGAGCTGGTGGAGGAGGGCATTGGACAACAAATGGCAGCAACTAGGTAACTTACTTACCTAGTGACAAGGTAAGAATTCTCTCCCTTACAAGACATTTTCATTTTGTACTTAAACCAAATAAAAAAAATAAAAGACTAAACATATAAATAAAAACATAATAGTAAAAGATAAATGATATAAAATGATAAAACTATAAATAAAACTTAGAATTTAAAAGAGATTTTTAAAGTAAACGTATAGGGAAAAGTTACATCAAGAATTTCTTATGTGTTTGAGTGTTTTTCATAGGGACATGGACCACAGATGGAAGGCATTGGACAACAACAGACTAATGGAGGACGTTGGACAACAACCAGCTGGGGGAGGATTGCATTGGACAACAAATGACAGCAACTAGGTAACTTACTTACCTAGTGACAAGGTAAGAGTTCTCTCCCTTACAAGTCATTTTCATTTTGTACTTAAGCCAAATAATAAAGATATAAAAGACTTAACAAAAATAAAAAATAATAAACATAAAAGATAAATGAAATAAAATGATAAAACTATAAACAAAACTTTAAATTTAAAGGAGATTTTTAAAGTAAAGGTATAGAGAAAAGTTACATCAAGAATTGCTCATGTGTTTGAGTGTTTATGATAGGGACATGGACCTCAGATGGAAGGCATTGGACAACAGACTAATGGAGGACATTGGACAACAAGGAACTGGTGGAGGAGGGCATTGGATAACGAATGGCAGCAACTAGGTAACTTACTTACCTAGTGACAAGGTAAGAGTTCTCTCCCTTACAAGACATTTTCATTTTGTACTTAAACCAAATAAAAAAGATAAAAGACTAAACAAAAAAATAATAAACATAATAGTAAAAGATAAATGATGTAAAATGATAAAACTATAAATAAAACTTAAAATTAAAAAAAAAATTGAAATAAAGATATAGAGAAAAGTTATATCAAGAATTGCTGATGTGTTTGAGTGTTTTTCATAGGGACACGGACCACAGATGAAAGACATTGGACAACAACAGACTAATGGGGGACATTGGACAACAAGGAACTGGTGGAGGAGGGCATTGGACAATGAATGGCAGCAACAAGGTAACTTACTTACCTAGTGACAAGGTAAGAGTTCTCTCCCTTACAAGACATTTTTATTTTGAACTTAAACCAAATGAAAAAAAATAAAAGACTAAACATATAAATAAAAACATAATAGTAAAAGATAAATGATATAAAATGATGAAACTTTAAATAAAACTTAAAATTTAAAAGGGATTTTTAAAGTTAATGTATAGAGAAAAGTTACATCAAGAATTGCTTATGTGTTTGAGTGTTTTTCATAGGGATATGGACCATAGATGGAAGGCATTGGACAACAACAGACTAATGGAGGACGTTGAACAAGAACCAGCTGGGTAGGAGGGCATTGGACAACGAATGAGAGCAGCTAGGTAACTTACTTACCTAGTGACAAGGTAAGAGTTCTCTCCCTTACAAGACATTTTCATTTTGTACTTAAACCAAATAAAAAAGATAAAAGACTAAACAAAAAAATAATAAACATAATAGTAAAAGATAAATGATTTAAATGATAAATCTTTCAATAAAATTTAAAATAAAAAAAAAGAATTAAATGTCGATATAGAGAAAAGTTATATCAAGAATTGCTTATGTGTTTGAGTGTTTTTCATAGGGACATGGACCTCAGATGGAAGGCATTGGACAACAACAGACTAATGGAGGACGTTGGACAACAACCAGCTGGGGGAGGAGGGCATTGGACAACGAATGACAGCAACTAGGTAACTTACTTACCTAGTGACAAGGTAAGAGTTCTCTCCCTTACAAGACATTTTCATTTTGTACTTAAACCAAATAAAAAAGATAAAAGACTAAACAAAAAAATAATATACATAATAGTAAAAGATAAATGATGTAAATGATAAATGTTTAAATAAAATTTAAAATAAAAAAAAAGAATTAAATGTAGATATAGAGAAAAGTTATATCAAGAATTGCTTATGTGTTTGAGTGTTTTTCATAGGGACATGGACCTCAGATGGAAGGCATTGGACAACAACAGACTAATGGAGGACGTTGGACAACAACCAGCTGGGGGAGGAGGGCATTGGACAACGAATGACAGCAACTAGGTAACTTACTTACCTAGTGACAAGGTAAGAGTTCTCTCCCTTACAAGACATTTTCATTTTGTACTTAAACCAAATAAAAAAGATAAAAGACTTAACAAAAATAAAAATAATAAACATAAAAGATAAATGATATAAAATGATAAAACTATAAATAAAACTTAAAATTTAAAAGAGATTTTTAAAGTAAAGGTATAGAAAAAGTTACATCAAGAATTGCTTATGTGTTTGAGTGTTTATGATAGGGACATGGACCTCAGATGGAAGGCATTGGACAACAACAGACTAATGGAGGACATTGGACAACAAGGAACTGGTGGAGGAGGGCATTGGACAACGAATGGCAGCAACTAGGTAACTTACTAACCTAGTGACAAGGTAAGAGTTCTCTCCCTTACAAGACATTTTCATTTTGTGCTTAAACCAAATAAAAAAAAATAAAAGACTAAACATATAAATAAAAACATAATAGTAAAAGATAAATGATATAAAATGATAAAACTATAAATAGAACTTAAAATTTAAAAGAGATTTTTAAAGTAAACGTATAGAGAAAAGTTACATCAAGAATTGCTTATGTGTTTGAGTGTTTTTCATAGGGACATGGACCACAGATGGAAGGCATTGGACAACAACAGACTAATGGAGGACGTTGGACAACAACCAGCTGGGGGAGGATTGCATTGGACAACAAATGACAGCAACTAGGTAACTTACTTACCTAGTGACAAGGTAAGAGTTCTCTTCCTTACAAGTCATTTTCATTTTGTACTTAAGCCAAATAATAAAGATATAAAAGACTTAACAAAAATAAAAATAATAAACATAAAAGATAAATGAAATAAAATGATAAAACTATAAACAAAACTTTAAATTTAAAGGAGATTTTTAAAGTAAAGGTATAGAGAAAAGTTACATCAAGAATTGCTCATGTGTTTGAGTGTTTATGATAGGGACATGGACCTCAGATGGAAGGCATTGGACAACAGACTAATGGAGGACATTGGACAACAAGGAACTGGTGGAGGAGGGCATTGGACAACGAATGGCAGCAACTAGGTAACTTACTTACCTAGTGACAAGGTAAGAGTTCTCTCCCTTACAAGACATTTTCATTTTGTACTTAAACCAAATAAAAAAGATAAAAGACTAAACAAAAAAAATAATAAACATAATAGTAAAAGATAAATGATGTAAAATGATAAAACTATAAATAAAACTTAAAATTAAAAAAAAATTGAAATAAAGATATAGAGAAAAGTTATATCAAGAATTGCTGATGTGTTTGAGTGTTTTTCATAGGGACACGGACCACAGATGAAAGACATTGGACAACAACAGACTAATGGGGGACATTGGACAACAAGGAACTGGACAATGAATGGCAGCAACAAGGTAACTTACTTACCTAGTGACAAGGTAAGAATTCTCTCCCTTACAAGACATTTTTATTTTGAACTTAAACCAAATGAAAAAAAATAAAAGACTAAACATATAAATAAAAACATAATAGTAAAAGATAAATGATATAAAATGATGAAACTTTAAATAAAACTTAAAATTTAAAAGGGATTTTTAAAGTTAATGTATAGAGAAAAGTTACATCAAGAATTGCTTATGTGTTTGAGTGTTTTTCATAGGGATATGGACCATAGATGGAAGGCATTGGACAACAACAGACTAATGGAGGACGTTGAACAAGAACCAGCTGGGGAGGAGGGCATTGGACAACGAATGAGAGCAGCTAGGTAACTTACTTACCTAGTGACAAGGTAAGAGTTCTCTCCCTTACAAGACATTTTCATTTTGTACTTAAACCAAATAAAAAAGATAAAAGACTAAACAAAAAAATAATAAACATAATAGTAAAAGATAAATGATGTAAATGATAAATGTTTCAATAAAATTTAAAATAAAAAAAAAGAATTAAATGTCGATATAGAGAAAAGTTATATCAAGAATTGCTTATGTGTTTGAGTGTTTTTCATAGGGACATGGACCTCAGATGGAAGGCATTGGACAACAACAGACTAATGGAGGACGTTGGACAACAACCAGCTGGGGGAGGAGGGCATTGGACAACGAATGACAGCAACTAGGTAACTTACTTACCTAGTGACAAGGTAAGAGTTCTCTCCCTTACAAGACATTTTCATTTTGTACTTAAACCAAATAAAAAAGATAAAAGACTAAACAAAAAAATAATATACATAATAGTAAAAGATAAATGATGTAAATGATAAATGTTTAAATAAAATTTAAAATAAAAAAAAAGAATTAAATGTAGATATAGAGAAAAGTTATATCAAGAATTGCTTATGTGTTTGAGTGTTTTTCATAGGGACATGGACCTCAGATGGAAGGCATTGGACAACAACAGACTAATGGAGGACGTTGGACAACAACCAGCTGGGGGAGGAGGGCATTGGACAACGAATGACAGCAACTAGGTAACTTACTTACCTAGTGACAAGGTAAGAGTTCTCTCCCTTACAAGACATTTTCATTTTGTACTTAAACCAAATAAAAAAGATAAAAGACTTAACAAAAATAAAAATAATAAACATAAAAGATAAATGATATAAAATGATAAAACTATAAATAAAACTTAAAATTTAAAAGAGATTTTTAAAGTAAAGGTATAGAAAAAGTTACATCAAGAATTGCTTATGTGTTTGAGTGTTTATGATAGGGACATGGACCTCAGATGGAAGGCATTGGACAACAACAGACTAATGGAGGACATTGGACAACAAGGAACTGGTGGAGGAGGGCATTGGACAACGAATGGCAGCAACTAGGTAACTTACTAACCTAGTGACAAGGTAAGAGTTCTCTCCCTTACAAGACATTTTCATTTTGTGCTTAAACCAAATAAAAAAAATAAAAGACTAAACATATAAATAAAAACATAATAGTAAAAGATAAATGATATAAAATGATAAAACTATAAATAGAACTTAAAATTTAAAAGAGATTTTTAAAGTAAACGTATAGAGAAAAGTTACATCAAGAATTGCTTATGTGTTTGAGTGTTTTTCATAGGGACATGGACCACAGATGGAAGGCATTGGACAACAACAGACTAATGGAGGACGTTGGACAACAACCAGCTGGGGGAGGATTGCATTGGACAACAAATGACAGCAACTAGGTAACTTACTTACCTAGTGACAAGGTAAGAGTTCTCTTCCTTACAAGTCATTTTCATTTTGTACTTAAGCCAAATAATAAAGATATAAAAGACTTAACAAAAATAAAAATAATAAACATAAAAGATAAATGAAATAAAATGATAAAACTATAAACAAAACTTTAAATTTAAAGGAGATTTTTAAAGTAAAGGTATAGAGAAAAGTTACATCAAGAATTGCTCATGTGTTTGAGTGTTTATGATAGGGACATGGACCTCAGATGGAAGGCATTGGACAACAGACTAATGGAGGACATTGGACAACAAGGAACTGGTGGAGGAGGGCATTGGACAACGAATGGCAGCAACTAGGTAACTTACTTACCTAGTGACAAGGTAAGAGTTCTCTCCCTTACAAGACATTTTCATTTTGTACTTAAACCAAATAAAAAAGATAAAAGACTAAACAAAAAAATAATAAACATAATAGTAAAAGATAAATGATGTAAAATGATAAAACTATAAATAAAACTTAAAATTAAAAAAAAATTGAAATAAAGATATAGAGAAAAGTTATATCAAGAATTGCTGATGTGTTTGAGTGTTTTTCATAGGGACACGGACCACAGATGAAAGACATTGGACAACAACAGACTAATGGGGGACATTGGACAACAAGGAACTGGACAATGAATGGCAGCAACAAGGTAACTTACTTACCTAGTGACAAGGTAAGAGTTCTCTCCCTTACAAGACATTTTTATTTTGAACTTAAACCAAATGAAAAAAAATAAAAGACTAAACATATAAATAAAAACATAATAGTAAAAGATAAATGATATAAAATGATGAAACTTTAAATAAAACTTAAAATTTAAAAGGGATTTTTAAAGTTAACGTATAGAGAAAAGTTACATCAAGAATTGCTTATGTGTTTGAGTGTTTTTCATAGGGATATGGACCACAGATGGAAGGCATTGGACAACAACAGACTAATGGAGGACGTTGAACAAGAACCAGCTGGGGAGGAGGGCATTGGACAACGAATGAGAGCAGCTAGGTAACTTACTTACCTAGTGACAAGGTAAGAGTTCTCTCCCTTACAAGACATTTTCATTTTGTACTTAAACCAAATAAAAGAGATAAAAGACTAAACAAAAAAATAATAAACATAATAGTAGGGCATCATAGAAGGAATGGCAAAAACTGCGTAACTTACTTACCTATTGACAAGGTAAGAGTTGTCTCCCTTTCAAAATATTTTGAATTTGTACTAAAAATAATGAAAAAGATAAAAGACTAAACATGAAAATAATAAACATAATTGAAAAATATAAATGATATAAAATGAATAAAACTATAAATAAAACTAAAGCTTAAATGTTAAATGCTATATTAGTAATTTTTAAAATTAATAAAACTTTAAATAAACTCAGGACTTAAGACAAAATAAAAAAATAAAAGATAAAAGATAAATTATATAAAATTAATTTTTAAAATGAATGAAACTATAAATAAAACCTAAATATTTAAAAGATGAATGATATAAAATGAATAAAACTATGAATAGATAAAAGATATTTTGAAAGTAAAAATATAGGGAAAAGATACATCAAGAATTGCTTACGTGCTTGAGTCTTTTTCATAGGGACTTGGACCAAGGGATGGAAGGCATTGAACAACAACAGACTAGTGGAGGACATTTAACAACAACAAGCTGGTGGAGGAGGGCATTGGACAACGAATGGCAGCAACTAGGTAACTTATTGACCTAGTGACAAGGTAAGAATTCTCTATCTTTCAAAACATTTTCATTTTGTACTTAAACTGATAAGTAAGATAAAAGACTAAACATAAAATAATAAACATAATAGTAAAAGATAAATGATATAAAATGATAAAACTATGAATAAAACTTAAAATTAAAAAGATATTTTTAAACTAAAGGTATAGAGAAAAGTTACATCAAGAATTGCTTATGTGTTTGAGTGTTTTTCATAGGGACATGGACCACAGATGGAAGGCATTGGACAACGAGAGACTAATGGAGGACGTTGGACAACATCCAGCTGGTGGAGGAGGGCATTGGACAACAAATGGCAGCAACTAGGTGGTGCTTACTTATCTAGTGACAAGGTAAGTGTTCTCTCCCTTACAATATATTTTCATTTTGTACTTAAACAAATTAAAAAGATAAAAGACTAAACAAAAAAATAATAAACATAATAGTAAAAGATAAATGATGTAAAATGATAAAACTATAAATAAAACTTAAAATTAAAAAAAAAATTTAAATAAAGATATAGAGAAAAGTTATATCAAGAATTGCTTATGTGTTTGAGTGTTTTTCATAGGGACATGGACCACAGATGGAAGGCATTGGACAACAACAGACTAATGGAGGACATTGGACAACAAGGAACTGGTGGAGGAGGGCATTGGACAACGAATGGCAGCAACTAGGTAACTTACTTACCCAGTGACAAGGTAAGAGTTCTCTCCCTTACAAGACATTTTCATTTTGAACTTAAACCAAATGAAAAAGATAAAAGACTAAACAATAAACATAATAGTAAAAGATAAATGATGTAAAATAATAAAACTATAAATAAAACTTAAAATTTTAAATAGATTTTTTGAATAAAGGTATAGAGAAAAGTTATATCAAGAATTGCTTATGTGTTTGAGTGTTTTTCATAGGGACATGGACCTCAGATGGAAGGCATTGGACAACAACAGACTAATGGAGGACACTGGACAACAAGGAGCTGGTGGAGGAGGGCATTGGACAACGAATGGCAGCAATTAGGTAACTTACTCACCTAATGACAAGGTAAGAGTTCTCTCCCTTACAAGACATTTTCATTTTGAACTTTAACCAAATAAAACAAATAAAAGATTTAACATATAAATAAAAACATAATAAACAGTGGGCAAAATAATTATGAACTTACACGCTAGTTCATTTTTGCACCCACCTACCCTTGGAGATACAATAAAACCAATACTATCATCAGGTAAGGGGAACCAAACTTAGTCAGAATCCAAACTGTTTTACCTGTTGCACACCTGGTACCTGAGATATTCACCTTTAATTAATAAAAATCCTGCAGGAATTTTCAATTTCCTGCAGGAATTTTTAATTTCCTGCAGGAATTTTTAATTTCCTGCAGGACTTTTCGTAATTCCTGCAGGAAAAATAATTTCCTGCAGGAATTTTTATTTTCCCACAGGAATTATTTTTTTTGCAGAATATTCCTGCAGGAAAATAAAAATTCCTGCAGGAAATTATTTTTCCTGCGGGAATTTTAAAAAATCCTGCAGGAAATTAGAAATTCCTGCAGGAAATTAGAAATTCCTGCAGGAAATTAGAAATTCCTGCAGGAAATTAAAAAAAATCCTGCAGGAAATTGAAAATTCCTGCAGGAATTTTATTAATTAAAGAAGAATATCTCAGGTACCAGGTGTACACCAGGTAAAACAATTTGGATTCTGACTAAGTTTGGTACCCTTTACCTGATGATAGTATTGGTTTTATTGTATCTCCAAGGGCAGGTGGGTGCAAAAATGAACTAGCGTGTAAGTTCATTATTATTTTGCCCACTGTTAATAGTAAAAGATAAATGATATAAAATGATAAAACTATGAACAAAACTTAAAATTTAAAAGAGATTTTTCAAGTAAAGATATAGAGAAAAGTTACATCAAGAATTGCTTATGTGTTTGAGTGTTTTTCATAGGGACATGGACCACAGATGGAAGGCATTGAACAAAACAGACTAATGGAGGACGTTGGACAACAACCAGCTGGGGGAGGAGGGCATTTGACAACGAATGGCAGCAACTAGGTAACTTACTTACCTAGTGACAAGGTAAGAGTTCTCTCCCTTACAAGACATTTTCATTTTGAACTTAAACCAAATAAAAAAGATAAAAGACTTAACAAAAATAAAAATAATAAACATAAAAGATAAATGATATAAAATGATAAAACTATAAACAAAACTTAAAATTTAAAAGAGATTTTTAAAGTAAAGGTATAGAGAAAAGTTACATCAAGAATTGCTTATGTGTTTGAGTGTTTTTCATAGGGACATGGACCACAGATGGAAGGCATTGGACAACAACAGACTAATGGTGGACATTGTACAACAAGGAACTGGTGGAGGAGGGCATTGGACAACGAATGGCAGCAACAAGGTAACTTACTTACCTAGTGACAAGGTAAGAGTTCTCTCCCTTACAAGACATTTTCATTTTGAACCTAAACCAAATAAAAAAGAATAAAAGACTAAACATATGAATAAAAACATAATAGTAAAAGATAAATGATATAAAATGATGAAACTATAAATAAAACTTTAAATTTAAAAGAGATTTTTAAAGTAAACGTATAGAGACAAGTTACATCAAGAATTGCTAATGTGTTTGAGTGTTTTTCATAGGGACATGGACCACAGATGGAAGGCATTGGACAACAACAGACTAATGGAGGACGTTGGACAACAATCAGCTGGTGGAGTAGGTCATCATAGAAGGAATGGCAAAAACTGCGTAACTTACTTACCTATTGACAAGGTAAGAGTTGTCTCCCTTTCAAAAAATTTTCAATTTGTACTAAAAATAATAAAAAAGATAAAAGACTAAACATAAAAATAATAAACATAATTGAAAAATATAAATGATATAAAATGGAGAAAACTATAAATAAAACTAAAGATTAAATGTTAAATGCTATATTAGTAATTTTTAAAATTAATAAAACTTTAAATAAAACTCAAAACTTAAGACAAAATAAAATAATAAAAGATATAAGATAAATTATATAAAATTAAGTTTTAGAATGAATAAAACTATAAATAAAACCTAAAGATTGAAAAGATGAATGATATAAAATAAATAAAACTATGAATAGATAAAAGATATTTTGAAAGTAAAGATATAGGGAAAAGATACATCAAGAATTGCTTACGTGCTTGAGTCTTTTTCATAGGGACTTGGACCAAGGGATGGAAAGCATTGGACAACAACAGACTAGTGGAGGACATTTAACAACAACAAGCTGGTGGAGGAGGGCATTGGACAACGAATGGCAGCAACTAGGTAACTTATTGACCTAGTGACAAGGTAAGAATTCTCTATCTTTCAAAACATTTTCATTTTGTACTTCAACTGATAAGTAAGATAAAAGACTAAACATAAAATTACAAACATAATAGTAAAAGATAAATGATATAAAATGATAAAACTATGAATAAAACTTAAAATTAAAAAGATATTTTTAAAGTAAAGGTATAGAGAAAAGTTAGATCAACAATTGTTTATGTGTTTGAGTGTTTATGATAGGGACATGGACCTCAGATGGAAGGCATTGGACAACAACAGACTAATGGAGGACATTGGACAACAAGGAACTGGTGGAGGAGGGCATTGGACAACGAATGGCAGCAATTAGGTAACTTTCTCACCTAGTGACAAGGTAAGAGTTCTCTCCCTTACAAGACATTGTCATTTTGAACTTTAAACAAATAGAAAAAATAAAAGACTAAACATATAAATAAAAAAATAATAGTAAAAGATAAATGATATAAAATGATAAAATTATGAATAAAACTTAAAATTTAAAAGAGATTTTTAAAGTAAAGATATAGAGAAAAGTTACATCAAGAATTGCTTATGTGTTTGAGTGTTTATGATAGGGACATGGACCACAGATGGAAGGCATTGGACAACGACAGACTAATGGAGGACGTTGGACAACATCCAGCTGGTGGAGGAGGGCATTGGACAACAAATGGCAGCAACTAGGTAACTTACTTATCTAGTGACAAGGTAAGAGTTCTCTCCCTTACAATCACAGGACGAAAAAACAGGTTTCCATACCTTGGAAACCTGGTGGAAACCACATGGAAACCCGGGGTTTCCATGTGGTTTCCACCAGGTTTCCATGATGGAAACCAGTGGTTTCCATGTGTTTGGAAAGCGCTAACCGCCCGGTTTCCACGATGGAAACCACTTGGAATCGGGTTGGAAACCTCAAGTTTCCTTTTGGTTTCCATACCTTGTAAACCTGTATAAGAGCTGGTTTCCACGATGGAAACCACTTGGAATCGGGTTGGAAACCTCAAGTTTCCTTTTGGTTTCCACATCTTGTAAGCCTGTGTAAGAGCTGGTTTCCATGTTGGAAATTTGTTGGAAACTTGATGTTCCCTTTTGGTTTCCATATCTTGTAAAATTGTAAACTGGTTTCCATTTACTGTAACTGTATGAAAAAGGAAACAATATCTCTTTATGTGTTAGTATATACAGTGGATTTGAAAGTTTTGAATCCTGTACTTTTCGTATTCCTTTATATCAGTATCAAGGCTACATGTATATTCTTCTATGTACTCTTTACATGTATGTCATGATAAAAAACCCTAAAACATGCTTATCATACTGTGTAATATTTATTCAGAATACATGCTTATTCAACATCAGATGTACAAGATTCCATGAAATCATAAATATACAATTTTGAGCTTTCAAATTTAAAAATGGCATCTTCCATTCTTCATTGATATTAATATGTCATGTTTTCTAAGATGGAAATAAAATTTAGAAAAAGATGGACGTGTCCCTTGAAACCACTACAGAAATAAAATGTACTTGTATTTTTTGAAAAAAAAACCCAGATATTTTTAAACAAGTGTTTAGAAATGATAGACAAATTTTATCCTTGCCAAAAACAGACAAAGTCACAAAGAGATCTCTTTCAGATAGAATTTGTTATTCTGCAGAGATTGACACTCGACGGAAATCCCAGTTCATGATGTTTCAGACCACTGTTACAAAACTTTTTCTTTTCTTCTGTCCTCTACTTTTTCTTCTGTCCTCTACTTTTTCTTCTGTCTTCTGTCTCACCTGGAATGAATGAAAACAGTTGTAGAGAACTAATATTGCAGGTTGGGATGTCACAAGATGCTTATGTCAACAATTTGTGAATTATAAGAAAGTGGAAGTTCCCAAAAGGCACAAATTTATCCCCCCATGAAATTAAAATTAAAGAGAGGTTGAGCAAACCCAACTTGTACGTGTACGAGAACTTGTACGTGTACGAGAACTTGTACGTGTATTTACATGTTATCTGTTTACACGTTGAAGTTATGAGGTTGAGCAGATGTCACAACACGTACTGCTATGTGTAAATCGTATATACGTTTTGTGACATAATTTATATTTTGTTTACAACTGCTTATTCGTCAATAACTTGCAATCTAGATTCTAAAGGTAAGGTGCATTCAGCATTGATAGTGAATTGATTTATCTATTCCAAGTAATCAGATTTATATCACATAAAAATTAAATTTCAAGAGTAAAATTTTTGGTCAAATTTGAGGGTTCTTCTTTAAAATGTGATACATTTTATTTGCAATCCCTACTAATATTCAGAAAGGACATACGTTCCCAAATAAATTGAATATAGGTTTTCATAGGTTATCTGCATTCAGTTGCTTATAAAATCTACAAGTACATTTAATCATAAACATGTACTTACAGCTTTACATGTTTTACCGAACGTGTAACACAGGTGTGTTGAGCGCAAAATGTTATGACGTCATAAACAACTTTTTGACGTACGTGTACAAATTCGCTTTGCTAAACCTCTCTATTATACCACGGTGATAGTGAAATTTCAACCCGAGTGTGCAAAATTCTACAGTCAAGAACGAGGCTTGCCGAGTCGTGAACAAGCAAAATTTTGTACATGAGGGTTGAGATTTAGCCATCCCTCCCTCATGGTTTTGTTTGATTGTTTTTCTCCCACAACTTATCTGTCTGTGTCTGTTATAAATAGTTATTTGTTGTTTGACCAAAAATGTGTGACCTCTTCCTTGAAAATGACCCTGATCTGATTTGGGTAAAAATTTAGTCCCATCATGCTTTACCATCCCTGCCAATTTGAAAGATGTATGATGTATGGCCAAAAATGTAAAAGTGTGACTACCAGACAGATAGACAGACAGACAGGCAGATGCCTGACAAATGATCCCTTTATGTCGCTTTTATGTTGCAGGCGACATAAATGAAGTGTCTCAACTCAATATAGTAAGAAGCTTACATTGACATCATTGGATGCTAATTTTTCATGCAGTCCTTCTAGTTCTTCAATGGTAACAGTACAATATTGACCTGAAAGTGAAAATGAAGATTTAATATGTTGAAATTTATCAAATAAGTCTTCAGAGTTTACGAAAAGTGCCGGATTGCCAGCAATATCCAGTGGATTTTTCGAATGTCCGACAGTTTCTAGTTTCGAGCCAGACAAAATGTCTGATGATTTTTTGTTCCAAGTCCAAAATAGCGACACACAATTTACAAGATTTGATTTCAAATAAAGACATTAAAGTATTTAAGATATTTCACAAAATTACAGGACATGATGATATACATAATGTATTACAATTGCTAATATAATACATGTTTAACTTGTTTAACAAAAAGTCATACCAATCCTTGATCCATGTCCATGGCAACTGTTGGTTACAGTACTCTACATCTTTTGAATATGTACATCATTCTTTTCCACATTCAGCATCAGATATACAGTTAAGATGTCGTAGATAGCCTCTGATCGTGCAGCGTACACATGCTTGGATAAGAAAGTAATGTCAAGGCTACACCAGGTATACTGAAAGAAAAATTGAAAAATTAAATTAAATCAGCTTAATAAGAGAGTAAAAGTTCAGGGAATTAATCTGCCTTTGCGACCTGCGCCCAGGACCCATAGATTTCCAATCACTGTGTTTTCCTGTCAATACAATAATTCTCAAAGCATTCAAGTTATGAATGATCTTAATTTGTTGTTGTTGAACTTGTTTTATTAAAATATCTGACGAATTGCAGAAATGCCTACATATCTACAATAAAAATGATGTATCGTGATACAAATCCTATCCAGGGTTCTCATTAAGAGCTGGCGACCGGCGATTTCTCGCCTCCTACGTTGGGTAAAATCGCTGTCTACTTACCGTAAAAAAAGTGTCGTATTTCAATGTCAATTTCTTTAAGTATGAAAATTGAACGTCTACTTAATTAAAGGAAATTACGTTGTCCTTTAAAAATCTGTCACTATACATGTACAAGGTAGGCGTTAAATATTTCCGTAACTACAGTGAGAAAACATTGATTTCAACGCGGCATGACGGGTCATTTTACGGCAACGAATATTAAAGAAGCACAATGGGACGATTAGATCTCGACTTTTCACGCCTGCAAATAAGATTTTTTTAAATACAAAAATTGTATTGTTATTTACCAATCAACGGCCGGTCTTTCGCGTGTAAACATCAAGCGCAAGTTCATATAATTTTCTACCTCGGTCTATTTTCTGTATGTAAACAACGTACTAGTAATTATACAAACAATATCAACAATTTGTTGTAATATTGAGTCTATTGATGCATCCACAAAATGTGAGCCGACAGTAACTGCTGAGTGCGTGATCCCCCTTGCAGAATTCAAAACGTCACATACTCGTTTAATATCTAACATCCGTGGACCGAACGATCTATATTAAAACTCAATGCTCTCAAGAAATGTGAGAGGAAAATGTTTTTTATTTAAAAAAAAAATCAGAATTGTTCACAATGAGGAGAGCCATAAAAATACATCAAAGTACCAATATTATGACTGATAGTTCAAAGCTTCCATGGGCGAAAGGGGGGGGGGGGGGGAGTGACTAAACGTAAGATTTATTTTTCATGTACATGATGTAGGAATCAGAAAGCTATTGAGTTAGTTTACAATCTATTTGGATAGAAAGAAAACAACTATTTCCCAGTATAACAGGAAATTCAAAGCATTTCTCTTATTCATGAGAATGCTAGTGGTGAAAATTGTTCACAAAACTTGCAACACATGTTATAAAAGTACTATTCAAGGAAAAAATATCTATAGTTTTTTATTTACTGTCTAGATGGCTGGAAGAAATGCCCTCCATTGCCTTGTAAATTTCAAAAATATATACTTGATTTAATTATATTCTATAGGGTCTAAATGGTGGGAAATGCCCTCTATTGCCTTCGTAAATTTCAAAAATTTTCCGGGGGGAACATGCCCCGGGCCCCCTAGACAGGGATTTTTTTTGCCCCTTTTTGGGGCCGTTATTCGGCCCCATTCCCAATGAGAAATAGTATCTTTTTTTTCCCAATTGTGGCTCTAAAATTTCCCAATCACATAGAAATGGAATAATCACTGAAATTAGTGAAATCTACTGGTTCAAAAGTAGCAGATTTACTAATTATTTGCCATATTGTTGTAAGCATATGAAATTAAATCTTATCTAAAAGAAATTATCTGATTAAACATTCAATTCTGAACTTTTCCCAAACGTCGTTAATTTTCCCAATTGCACGGGCCCTGACCCCATTCCCAAATTACTGAAAAAAATCACTGGTAGTGGTCTCGCGCCTTTGGTGCACGCATCCTTTGATCACCTCCAACTTTTTCTTGATTCACCTCCTACTTCCAAACTTAATGAGAACCCTGCCTATCGAGTAAATATCATGATACGTATCGTATCGTGAGCTTAGCGTATCGTGACAAACCTACAAAATGTAGAACTTTTAATGGTGAATGTGTGTATGAGATATGAATGTCCTACCATTAATAGTATAAAAGAAATCTGCTTTCAAAACACCTTAACATAAAATGTTGTATAGGGTGAAGGTCACAGGGTTAGAAGTCATGGTGATTGGGAGTATGAAATATGAAAGTCCTACCATTAATAGTGTAAAAGAAATCTGCTTTCAAAACTTCTGAACATAAAATGTTGTATAGGCTGAAGGTCAAGGTCACAGGGTCAAAAGTCATGGTATCAAAATGTAGTACTCTTTATGGTGAATGTGTATATGAAATACGAAAGGCCTACCATTAATATTATAAAAGAAAATCTGCTTTCGAAACTTCTTAACCGGATGGCAGACAGACAGACAGACAGACGGACCGATAGGGTGATTCCTAATTTCCTATAGGCAGTGGCTCCGGATACGAACGTTCGTATCTTCAGACCTATGTCTCGGCGTACGAACACAAATCGTAGTGAGCTTCTGCATATATCTTTCAATTTGGTTCGGTTTTTTTTTTTCAATGAATCTAGTGTTCAAATTGTATCTTTTTTGTGAGATATTCTGAAAAGTTAATGAAGTAAAAAGCACGGAGTTTCAGCTACATGTACGTATTTGTTATCGTCTCAAAACTTTCAAAATCTTCAAATTCCGCTGGAGCGACGGAACGTCAGTACGTGCACACAACAGCTGACAAGTGCGCGTCTATTACTGATCAGTGATCACTATTATGATTGAGAGCATAGAAAATAGCCGCTTGTCCCGGTTGCTAAACTACAGATAATGCAGAATAAACTTGTATACCTTGATATGGTTACAAAAATCAACTTTTTTTTATTTTGTTATGGACACATGACCCGAGTCACGTTACAGTTACAGACCAATCGGAAACATGTTTGTACGCCGAGACATAGGTCTTAAGATACGAATGTTCGTATCCGGAGCCACTGCCTTTCCTATATACAAAATGTACCCCCAAAACTTCCTTTGCGGGGGGGGGGAGGTATAATAACAGTGTTTTGACTTCGTCCTCATAGATGGCTTTTCCATGAGTTCATATTACACATTCAATAGAACTGTAAAACAATACAATTGACAACAGAATAACTCTGAACATGACTATCAGGAGGAGGGGGGGGGGAGCTCATCACTGTCCATCTGACCATAAATAATGGGATTTGAATTGCCCATTCAAATCAAATTAATTTATCAGTAACTAAGAAATGTGAATGATTCCTTGTAAGAAAAGGTTAAATAACGGCAACGTTAAAAACAATGCAACGCGTGGGCCGGGCCGAGCCAGCCATATTGATATACATACATCTGTTAAAAAGAAGTAAATACTATATAATACTTAATTTTCACCATTGATATTCTCATCTTACCTATCCATTGCAATCTATTGCGTGTTTTCTTTAGTTTATGTGTAGAATTTTGGTGAACAGTCCGTTCCAGCGTTTCCTCTGCTCAAAAATAAATGCTCGCTTCTGATTGGTCAAAATTTATTTTGAAATTCTGAGCCCGCAAAATCATCCTGAACGATTATTTTTTTTCTATTGTTAATCATCATTTAAATTCTTGGTAGATTTTAATATCATTATTTTATTTTCACATATACAAATTCATGTAAATTTCGAAAGTCTTATCTCTTTTAACCTTGGAAAAATTAAAGAGCACTATCTGGCATCAAGCAGTCTGGGAAGACCGCTTGCCCAGTGCTCTCTGTCTGACTCTCTGATATTTCATTCAAAGAATTTTGATAAAGTTCATATACATATTAAATATTTTAATTTTCAAATAAGATTAACACGATTCCCCTTTTGTTGTCATAATATTTGGAAAAATAACGTGAATTTGTATTGAAAATCTTTCATTCTAATTAAGTTTTTAACGGTGAGCATTTCAATATATTCCTGGGCTCACTTACCGTCGCTTGCCAGATTTTATCAAATACATAATAATTTATTATCAATTTCAAATGATGCCCCTTATAATGCATTACACCTTTGTAAATAAACCGAAAAATACAGGTATATAGAGGATGCGAGACCTCCGGGAAAAAAAATCTCGATCCTCCAAAATCCTGGATCCTCCCATGTTGTACCATGACAATTAAAACTAATCAATGTATAATGTATATATATGTATATATCAATAAACAGTCAATAAGTCTCTCCACAAGTTTCAATAAATTGAAAAAATAACAAACGCCGAATTAAAACTCAACCGGTTTCATTGGTATCATCAGGGATTTTTGAATTGCACTAGGAACGGTCCATTTGATATCCTGGGGGGGGGGGGGGGGGCTTGGGGTTTTTTTTTCGAAAAAAAATAATGTTGCTCTGAATTTTGATGAAAAAAAAAATTAATTTGCTTATGATGTGTCAGAAAAAAAAATCTTGTTCTTACAAGTAATCTGAATTTGAAGAATTACTAAAAAAAAATTTGTTTAAAATTCCCCCAAAAATCCCGGTTCTATCAATAAAACAAAAACATTATAATCGTAATATATTGCACACCATATGTCTGAAAAACATTCTTGCTCCAACTCTGCGAGAAATTTTTTTTTTTTTTGCTCCGGGCCGAGGCGAAAATGATCTTGCTCTGACAAAAACCCCAAGCCCCAAGCCCCCCCCCCCCACCCCACCCCGAATATCAAATGGACCGTGCCTTATTTCTTTCAAAATCGATTAAAAAAAAAGAATTTCTTATGTTGTTATAAATCGTTTTGTCTTTATTATTGTAAGGTTTTTTTTCATTTTGTATAGATACTAGTATGCAGATCTATAAGCGGGTCACAATACAAAAAGAAAAAAAAACAAACAAACAGACAAACATACTTACATTGATCTTAAATTATACTCTTTTATTTATATTCATTTTGAATGAGATACATGTAGTAGGAAATAACCATATTTCTAATATGTTTCCTTTCAGTCTTTTTATTGCCTTTTTTCACTTTATGCATATTTGAGCCGGCTTAATTCTCATTCAATTCGTTAAGTTCTGCACGATGTACAATGTACATGTTCACTAGTACTATAATGTATATATATGTATATATCAATAAACAGTCAATAAGTCTCTCCACAAGTTTCAATAAATTGAAAAAATAACAAACGCCGAATTAAAACTCAACCGGTTTCATTGGTATCATCAGGAGTTTTTCCTGAAAAACTCCTGATGATACCAATGAAACCGGTTGAGTTTTAATTCGGCGTTTGTTATTTTTTCAATATATGTATATATATATATGTATCATGATTACATTTTTGATTCACCAAGGGGATATATGAGATGGGACTTATTTGGAATATTTCGTTACCTGCATGTCGAGTCATTTACGCTCTGTGTGGCTCTGATTATTAAGAAAATCCGCTCGACCCCCCCCCCCCCCCCTCTCTCTCTCTCTCTCTCTCTCTCTCTCGCTGCTGGCAGTATGAGTTTCAGTATGAACTTCAGTCCTCTTAGCAGTGGCAAATTCGGGGGGGGGGGGGAGGGATGGGCGTCCGCCCCCAGCACTGACCACAATTTTCCAAAATAAGACATTTTCCTTATAAATCGACAAAATTAGCCCCTTAATTGACCCCCAGTAAAGGGGGCACTGGATCCACCACTGCCTAGTCTACCCTTTTCTAGGCTTTATTAACTCATTAAACTACATTACACAATGTTGAAACGTATATATATATATGTGCATACGTCATGTACGTATAACTTCAGATTTTTTAATAGATGCATGATTGAGTACGTATATTTGTGTAATGTACATTCAAGCTGATTTTTCGAATTTTATTAAAATTATAAACATGACGAAAATTCTCTCTCTCTCTCTCTCTCTCTCTCTCTCTCTCTCTCTCTCTCTCTCTCTCTCTCTCTCTCTCTCTCCATGCACGCTATTTCCTATAGCGGCGTTACAAACTAACATGCTGCGTCATGCAGTAACCGTGTACTTGTCACAGTGTCGCACCGCCCCCGACTTTAGAACTGAATTCCATTTGACATGCAATTTGCATGGGGTCAAACTTTAATAACATGCCGCGATTGCATGCTTCAACTGTATACTTGTCACAGCGTCGCACCGCCCCCGACTATAGAACTGAATTCCAATTGACATGCAATTTGCATGGGGTCAAACGTTACATAACCGGTGTCTGAGTATATACTTGAAATGAAAACCACAGTATATCACTCCGCTGGCTTTAGAGGATAAATGCTCTATGGAATTTATGAATAAAAACATTTTGCATATTGATTTTATAAAGGTTTTTTTTTTAAATGTATTATTATAAATACTAGAAAAAAATTAATTAGAACAAACAGTCTTTTCTAATATACGTTATATAGTTGATATATTATGGTTTATAATTAGTAGAAGAAACAAAAAAAAAAAAGATGCGTAAATAGATAGATAAATAAGTAGATAAATAATAAAAATAAATAGATAGATCGATAGATAGATAAATAGATAAAAAAAAATTAATTAATCAGAATTGTGTTTGTATAACAAACGAATGTGTTGTACATAAATAAATAAATAAATAAATAAATAAATAAATAAATAAATAAATAAATAAATAAATAAATAAATGAATCAATCAATCAATCAATCAATCAATAAGAAAATAAATAAATAATCCACCGTGCCGTTTTGGTATGTATGTAAAGTCGCCGTATGAAGCTAGTGTACCGAATTTGCATAGCACCTGAGATATCGAAGGCCGTCCGCATGTCGATTATGGGCCGGATCCGTCAACTTCCCCAAAATCAAAGTAAAAAATAAATGAATAATATTCCCTCTTTAATTTTGACTAGTAGTTTACAAAATGGAAACCTAATGGAAACCACTCAACCAAGTTTCCAAAATGGAAACCCGGTGGAAACTACGTGGAAACCTGATCCAGGTTTCCAAGCCTTGGAAACCACTGGGAAACTGTCAACCTCAGGTTTCCATGCAGTTTCCACGTGGTTTCCAAAACATGGAAACTCGGCTTTTCGTGCTGTGAATATATTTTTATTTTGAACTTAAACAAATTAAAAAGATAAAAGACTAAACAAAAAATAATAAACATAATAGTAAATTATAATGATGTAAAATAATAAAACTATAAATAAATCTTAAAATTTAAAAAAGATTTTTTGAATAAAGATAAAGAGAAAAGTTACATCAAGAATTGCTTATGTGTTTGAGTGTTTTTCATAGGGACATGGACCTCAGATGGAAGGCATTGGACAACAACAGACTAATGGAGGACACTGGACAACAAGGAGCTGGTGGAAGAGGGCATTGGACAACGAATGTCAGCAATTAGGTAACTTACTCACCTAATGACAAGGTAAGAGTTCTCTCCCTTACAAGACATTTTCATTTTGAACTTTAACCAAATAAAAAAAAAAAATAAAAGATTTAACATATAAATAAAAACATAATAGTAAAAGATAAATGATATAAAATGATAAAACTATGAACAAAACTTAAAATTTAAAAGAGATTTTTAAAGTAAAGATATAGATAAAACTTACATCAAGAATTGCTTATGTGTTTGAGTGTTTTTCATAGGGACATGGACCAAGGGATGGAAGGCATTGGACAACAACAGACTAGTGGAGGATATTTAACAACAACAAGCTGGTGGAGGAGGGCATTGGACAACGAATGGCAGCAACTAGGTAACTTATTGACCTAGTGACAAGGTAAGAATTCTCTATCTTTCAAAACATTTTCATTTTGTACTTAAACTGAGAAGTAAGATAAAAGACTAAACATAAAATTACAAACATAATAGTAAAAGATAAATGATATAAAATGAGAAAACTATGAATAAAACTTAAAATTTAAAATAGATTTTTAAAGTAAAGGTATAGAGAAAAGTTACATCAAGAATTGGTTATGTGTTTGAGTGTTTATGATAGGGACATGGACGACAGATGGAAGGCATTGGACAACAACAGACTAATGGAGGACATTGGACAACAAGGAACTGGTGGAGGAGGGCATTGGACAACGAATGGCAGCAACTAAGTAAGTTACTTATCTAGTGACAAGGTAAGAGTTCTCTCCCTTACAAGACATTTTCATTATGTACTTAAACCAAATAAAAAAGATAAAAGACTAAACAAAAAAATAATAAACATAATAGTAAAAGATAAATGATGTAAAATGATAAATCTATAAATATAACTTAAAATTAAAAAAAAAATTGAATAAAGATATAGAGAAAAGTTATATCAAGAATTGCTTATGTGTTTGAGTGTTTTTCATAGAGACACGGACCACAGATGAAAGGCATTGGACAACAACAGACTAATGGAGGACATTGGACAACAAGGAACTGGTGGAGGAGGGCATTGGACAACGAATGGCAGCAAGAAGGTAACTTACTTACCTAGTGACAAGGTAAGAGTTCTCTCCCTTACAAGACATTTTCATTTTGAACTTAAACCAGATAAAAAAAAAATAAAAGACTAAACATATGAATAAAAACATAATAGTAAAAGATAAATGATATAAAATGATGAAACTATAAATAAAACTTTAAATTTAAAAGAGATTTTTAAAGTAAGCGTATAGAGAAAAGTTACATCAAGAATTGCTTATGTGTTTGAGTGTTTTTCATAGGGACATGGACCACAGATGGAAGGCATTGGACAACAACAGACTAATTGAGGACGTTGGACAACAATCAGCTGGTGGAGTAGGTCATCATAGAAGGAATGGCAAAAACTGCGTAACTAACTTACCTATTGAGAAGGTAAGAGTTGTCTCCCTTTCAAAACATTTTCAATTTGTACTAGAAATAATAAAAAAGATAAAAGACTAAACATAAAAATAATAAACATAATTGAAAAAATATAAATGATATAAAATGGATAAAACTATAAATAAAACTAAAGGTTAAATGTTAAATGCTATATTAGTAATTTTTAAAATTAATAAAACTTTAAATAAAACTCAGGACTTAAGACAAAATAAAAAGATAAAAGATAAAAGATAAATGATATAAAATTAATTTTTAAAATGAAAAAAAACTATAAATAAAACCTAAAGATTTAAAATATGAATGATATAAAATGAATAAAACTATGGATAGATAAAAGATATTTTGAAAGTAAAGATATAGGGAAAAGATACATCAAGAATTGCTTACGTGCTTGAGTCTTTTTCATAGGGACTTGGGCCAAGGGATGGAAGGCATTGGACAACAACAGACTAGTGGAGGACATTTAACAACAACAAGCTGGTGGAGGAGGGCATTGGACAACGAATGGCAGCAACTAGGTAACTTATTGACCTAGTAACAAGGTAAGAATTCTCTATCTTTCAAAACATTTTCATTTTGTACTTAAACTGATATGTAAGATAAAAGACTAAACATAAAATTACAAACATAATAGTAAAAGATAAATGATATAAAATGATAAAACTATAAATAAAACTTAAAATTTAAAAGAGATTTTTAAAGTAAAGGTATAGAGAAAAGTTACATCAAGAATTGCTTATGTGTTTGAGTGTTTTTCATAGGGACATGGACCACAGATGGAAGGCATTGGACAACAACAGACTAATGGAGGACATTGGACAACAAGGAACTGGTGGAGAAGGGCATTGGAGAACGAATGGCAGCAACTAGGTAAGTTACTTACCTAGTGACAAGGTAAGAGTTCTCTCCCTTACAAGACATTTTCATTTTGAACTTAAACCAAATAAAAAAGATAAAAGACTTAACAAAAATATAAATAATAAACATAAAAGATAAATGATATTAAATGATAAAACTATAAATAAAACTGAAAATTTAAAAGAGATTTTTAAAGTAAAGGTATAGAGAAAAGTTACATCAAGAATTGCTTATGTGTTTGAGTGTTTTTCATAGGGACATGGACCACAGATGGAAGGCATTGGACAACAACAGACTAATGGAGGACATTGGACAACAAGGAACTGGTGGAGAAGGGCATTGGACAACGAATGGCAGCAACTAGGTAACTTTCTCACCTAGTGACAAGGTAAGAGTTCTCTCCCTTACAAGACATTTTCATTTTGAACTTTAAACAAATAGAAAAAATAAAAGACTAAACATATAAATAAAAAAATAATAGTAAAAGATAAATGATATAAAATGATAAAATTATGAATAAAACTTAAAATTTAAAAGAGATTTTTAAAGTAAAGATATAGAGAAAAGTTACATCAAGAATTGCTTATGTGTTTGAGTGTTTTAGCTCACCTGAGCCTAAGGCTCTAGTGAGCTATTGTCATAGCGATCCGTCCGGCGTCCGTCGTCCGTCGTGTGTCGTGTGTCGTGTGTCGTCTGTCTGTCGTAAACTTTTCACATTTTCGACTTCTTCTCAAGAATGGCTAAAGGGATTTTGATGAAACTTGGTAGTTATAAAGTACTAATGGTCCCCTACAAGTGTTGTTGTTTTTCGTCCGGATCCCTCAACAGGTGGCGCCACCACAGGCAAAAGTAGGTCACAGGGGGTACCCTCCTTTGACAAACTTCTTCAGAACGGAAGCACGTATCGACAAACCGAAAGCATCAGGATGATCTAGAGAGATGTCTTAAGAAGTGTTGTTATTTTTGGTTCCACTCCGAACTCAAATTTTTGACGCTTTTTTGACGTCTCTTCGGACTTAGTCAGAAATGCTAATTTTTGCACTATTTCTTTAAATAACTCAATAAGTGTATGATTTTACACACCCATTTACTGCATATTTATCATATCTAACTTAATCATTGCTTTGATATGAATTTTATGCTTAAATTTTATTTTTTTGATTTTTTATGATTTTTTTTCTTATGTAAAAAGGAAGGGGGGGGGTGATTTTCATACATTTTCTGCTTCTTTTCTATAACCACTCTTCAGATTGTCATGACATTTTGTAGATATGAGGTACTCATGCATGGTACCCTTCAAGTGAAAGAATTTTGTCAAGATATCCACTTTTGGATTTTTAAGGAATATTTTTTAAGATTGTACAGAGGTATAGTGTATGTTTTCCATGCCCAATGGACCCATGGGGAGTGGCTTCAAACCCCGGCGGGACCCCAACAAAATTTTTTTCCCTTTTTAGCTCACCTGAGCCAAAGGCTCTAGTGAGCTATTGTCATAGCGATCCGTCCGGCGTCCGTCGTGTGTCGTGTGTCGTCTGTCGTGTGTCGTCTGTCGTGTGTCGTGTGTCGTCTGTCTGTCGTAAACTTTTCACATTTTCGACTTCTTCTCAAGAATGGCTAAAGGGATTTTGATGAAACTTGGTAGGTATAAAGTACTAATGGTCCCCTACAAGTGTTGTTGTTTTTCGTCCGGATCCCTCAACAGGTGGCGCCACCACAGGCAAAAGTAGGTCACAGGGGGTACCCTCCTTTCACAAACTTCTTCTTCAGAACGGAAGCACGTATCGACAAACCGAAAGCATCAGGATGATCTAGAGAGATGTCTTAAGAAGTGTTGTTATTTTTGGTTCCACTCCGAACTCAAATTTTTGACGCTTTTTTGACGTCTCTTCGGACTTAGTCAGAAATGCTAATTTTTGCACTATTTCTTTAAATAACTCAATAAGTGTATGATTTTACACACTCATTTACTGCATATTTATAATATCTAACTTAATCATTGCTTTGATATGAATTTTATGCTTAAATTTTATTTTTTTGATTTTTTATGAATTTTTTTCTTATGTAAAAAGGAAGGGGGGGGGGGTGATTTTCATACATTTTCTGCTTCTTTTCTATAACCACTCTTCAGATTGTCATGACATTTTGTAGATATGAGGTACTCATGCATGGTACCCTTCAAGTGAAAGAATTTTGTCAAGATATCCACTTTTGGATTTTTAAGGAATATTTTTTAAGATTGTACATAGGTATAGTGTATGTTTTCCATGCCCAATGGACCCATGGGGAGTGGCTTCAAACCCCGGCGGGACCCCAACAAAATTTTTTTCCCTTTTTAGCTCACCTGAGCCAAAGGCTCTAGTCAGCTATTGTCATAGCGATCCGTCCGGCGTCCGTCGTGTGTCGTGTGTCGTGTGTCGTCTGTCGTGTGTCGTCTGTCGTCTGTCTGTCGTAAACTTTTCACATTTTCGACTTCTTCTCAAGAATTGCTAAAGGGATTTTGATGAAACTTGGTAGGTATAAAGTACTAATGGTCCCCTACAAGTGTTGTTGTTTTTCGTCCGGATCCCTCAACAGGTGGCGCCACCACAGGCAAAAGTAGGTCACAGGGGGTACCCTCCTTTGACAAACTTCTTCTTCAGAACGGAAGCACGTATCGACAAACCGAAAGCATCAGGATGATCTAGAGAGATGTCTTAAGAAGTGTTGTTATTTTTGGTTCCACTCCGAACTCAAATTTTTGACGCCTTTTTGACGTCTCTTCGGACTTAGTCAGAAATGCTAATTTTTGCACTATTTCTTTAAATAACTCAATAAGTGTATGATTTTACACACCCATTTACTGCATATTTATCATATCTAACTTAATCATTGCTTTGATATGAATTTTATGCTTAAATTTTATTTTTTTGATTTTTTATGAATTTTTTTCTTATGTAAAAAGGAAGGGGGGGGGGGGGTGATTTTCATGCATTTTCTGCTTCTTTTCTATAACCACTCTTCAGATTGTCATGACGTTTTGTAGATATGAGGTACTCATGCATGGTACCCTTCAAGTGAAAGAATTTTGTCAAGATATCCACTTTTGGATTTTTAAGGAATATTTTTTTAAGATTGTACATAGGTATAGTGCATGTTTTCCATGCACAATGGACCCATGGGGAGTGGCTTCAAACCCCGGCGGGACCCCAACAAAATTTTTTTTCCCTTTGTAGCTCACCTGAGCCAAAGGCTCTAGTGAGCTATTGTCATAGCGATCCGTCCGTCGTCTGTCGTGTGTCGTGTGTCGTGTGTCGTCTGTCGTGTGTCGTCTGTCGTCTGTCTGTCGTAAACTTTTCACATTTTCGACTTCTTCTCAAGAATGGCTAAAGGGATTTTGATGAAACTTGGTAGGTATAAAGTACCAATGGTCCCCTACAAGTGTTGTTGTTTTTCGTCCGGATCCCTCAACAGGTGGCGCCACCACAGGCAAAAGTAGGTCACAGGGGGTACCCTCCTTTGACAAACTCCTTCTTCAGAACGGAAGCACGTATCGACAAACCGAAAGCATCAGGATGATCTAGAGAGATGTCTTAAGAAGTGTTGTTATTTTTGGTTCCACTCCGAACTCAAATTTTTGACGCTTTTTTGACGTCTCTTCGGACTTAGTCAGAAATGCTAATTTTTGCACTATTTCTTTAAATAACTCAATAAGTGTATGATTTTACACACTCATTTACTGCATATTTATCATATCTAACTTAATCATTGCTTTGATATGAATTTTATGCTTAAATTTTATTTTTTTGATTTTTTATGAATTTTTTTCTTATGTAAAAAGGAAGGGGGGGGGGTGATTTTCATGCATTTACTGCTTCTTTTCTATAACCACTCTTCAGATCGTCATGACGTTTTGTAGATATGAGGTACTCATGCATGGTACCCTTCAAGTGAAAGAATTTTGTCAAGATATCCACTTTTGGATTTTTAAGGAATATTTTTTAAGATTGTACATAGGTATAGTGTATGTTTTCCATGCCCAATGGACCCATGGGGAGTGGCTTCAAACCCCGGCGGGACCCCAACAAAATTTTTTTCCCCTTTTTAGCTCACCTGAGCCAAAGGCTCTAGTGAGCTATTGTCATAGCGATCCGTCCGGCGTCCGTCGTGTGTCGTGTGTCGTGTGTCGTCTGTCGTCTGTCTGTCGTAAACTTTTCACATTTTCGACTTCTTCTCAAGAATGGCTAAAGGGATTTTGATGAAACTTGGTAGGTATAAAGTACTAATGGTCCCCTACAAGTGTTGTTGTTTTTCGTCCGGATCCCTCAACAGGTGGCGCCACCACAGGCAAAAGTAGGTCACAGGGGGTACCCTCCTTTGACAAACTTCTTCTTCAGAACGGAAGCACGTATCGACAAACCGAAAGCATCAGGATGATCTAGAGAGATGTCTTAAGAAGTGTTGTTATTTTTGGTTCCACTCCGAACTCAAATTTTTGACGCTTTTTTGACGTCTCTTCGGACTTAGTCAGAAATGCTAATTTTTGCACTATTTCTTTAAATAACTCAATAAGTGTATGATTTTACACACTCATTTACTGCATATTTATCATATCTAACTTAATCATTGCTTTGATATGAATTTTATGCTTAAATTTAATTTTTTTGATTTTTTATGAATTTTTTTCTTATGTAAAAAGGAAGGGGGGGGGTTGATTTTCATGCATTTTCTGCTTCTTTTCTATAACCACTCTTCAGATTGTCATGACGTTTTGTAGATATGAGGTACTCATGCATGGTACCCTTCAAGTGAAAGAATTTTGTCAAGATATCCACTTTTGGATTTTTAAGGAATATTTTTTAAGATTGTACATAGGTATAGTGTATGTTTTCCATGCCCAATGGACCCATGGGGAGTGGCTTCAAACCCCGGCGGGACCCCAACAAAATTTTTTTCCCTTTTTAGCTCACCTGAGCCAAAGGCTCTAGTGAGCTATTGTCATAGCGATCCGTCCGGCGTCCGTCGTCCGTCGTGTGTCGTGTGTCGTGTGTCGTCTGTCGTCTGTCGTCTGTCGTCTGTCTGTCGTAAACTTTTCACATTTTCGACTTCTTCTCAAGAATGGCTAAAGGGATTTTGATGAAACTTGGTAGGTATAAAGTACTAATGGTCCCCTACAAGTGTTGTTGTTTTTCGTCCGGATCCCTCAACAGGTGGCGCCACCACAGGCAAAAGTAGGTCACAGGGGGTACCCTCCTTTGACAAACTTCTTCTTCAGAACGGAAGCACGTATCGACAAACCGAAAGCATCAGGATGATCTAGAGAGATGTCTTAAGAAGTGTTGTTATTTTTGGTTCCACTCCGAACTCAAATTTTTGATGCTTTTTTGACGTCTCTTCGGACTTAGTCAGAAATGCTAATTTTTGCACTATTTCTTTAAATAACTCAATAAGTGTATGATTTTACACACTCATTTACTGCATATTTATCATATCTAACTTACTTTTTTTCTTAGATTGTCATGAAACTTGGTAGGTATGAGGTACTCATGGTTCCCTACAAGTGAAAGAATTTTGTCAAGATATCTTCATTTGGATTTTTACGGAAAAACATTCATAGATACAATGTAGGTTTTCCATACCCAAGAGTAGTGGTTCAAACCCCGGCAGGACCCCACTTTTGCAGTTTTTTTTTCTCCTTTTTTTATATTTATCGTTAGAATAGAAAGTGTGAAAGAATTCTGTCAAAATATCAACTTTTAGATTTTTCATGATTTTTTAAACAGACAAGCTAGTTTGGCTTTGTGTACTTATTTTCGTACGTCGAAATAACTCAGGCACACATGCAATCAAATATATACTCTGAATTTATTTTTGAGATGTTGACTTTTTCCATACATGCATATTATATAACAATTTCCCTATATAATGATTATTTTCTCCGCTTTATTTTTGTATCTATGGTAAACAAAGTCGCCATATATCTTGTGTTACAGATTTGATTGGTTAATTCCTCCACGCCCATTTAATAGTCACGGTGGGTAATCTCGCAACGCAGAACACTAGGTTTATCTAAAATTTCGTGTATTACAAATCATTTTTCACAAAAAGGGGAATGTGATGCAGTGTAAGGATGCCTTAGATACGAGTTTTATCGAAAGTAAGAGAGGTAATATCCTTTTATAAAGCCGAAAAACTATCGGCATGATTGGTGTAGATGAAAGTGAAAGTAGAACGCCGATCGTGTTTGTGCATTATAAAAAGCTATAATATCCACCTTATTTTGGATACAACTCATAGTTAGGGCGTTGTTACACTGCATCACATTTCCCTTTTTGTAATAAATTATCTATTTTGCGCAAAAATATTGAAAAATAAATTGTTCTGCGTTGCGAGATTACCCACCGTGTTAGTACTGTACACGTGATACATTTCAGGAGATTAATAGATGATCTATCGTGCAAACAAAATAGTACTGCCGGTATTTAATAGATTTTATTTAATGTGCATATACTGGGAACACTTTCATGCTTGTTATTATTCATGTACTTGGAACAATTCCATACTTGTCATCATTTATAAACTTAGCTCGAATTTCCTTTGTCTTAGACTCTCTTAGATGAATTGTATACGGACTGATTTCTTGAAGAAACATCTAATGAGTAATCCCTTCCCGAGGATTTTGAGAATGTATAGGACATTTGATATATCTGAAATTCTTGAAAACAAATAATTCAGTTCAGAGTTCTTGAAATCTTTCAATGAAATGTTGGACCACAGGAAGCTGTTGTTTTAAAAGAGGAAATAAATTATGATTCACAACCTTAAGCCACTGTGTTCGACATCTTGTATGTATACAACATTTCTAAAGACGAACACAAGAGGCTTTGAAGGTCGTAAATAATAAAACATTTTCTCTCATAAAACGACAGGTTCCTGTGGTCAGACATTTGGGAATTTTTATCTGTCCAAATAATAGATAGAACATGAGTTTTTATCGGACCAAATGATTTTTTATCAGCAAATCCGGTGCAGCTGATACTTTTCATGAACTCTGTCAGCTAATAATTTGTCCATGTAACAGTCCTATCATGAGGCAAAACATAGTTAACAGTAAATAACGATGTGGTAGGTCTGCTAGTTGGACAAGCTTTACAGTATCATGGGCCTATTAATTTGTTTCCCTAAAAGCAGCATACACCAGAGTATTAAGTTTATTTCATTGTTTTATTCTTTTTGTCTGTTTCTTCATCACTTGCTGCACATTAATGTGGAATTTTACAAAATGATTTTTTTGATGTTGAATAATTGAACTATACACTAGCTGGGCATATGACTTTGGATCACATTATCCGTCTATTCAAATCAGTAAAAAAGATAATGTTTTGAAATGTTACTATTTCTTCTTGTTTGTACTTTTAAAGGCTGTAAAAAAAAATCTTGTCTGCATCCGGCAAAAATCTTTTTAGAAAGAATGTAGGCTCAAATCGTGATACTGGCACTATCAATTTTACGTCTTATTCAATGTCAGTATGTCAATTAGAGCACCCATGGGTATGGTGAGCGTTGTGCCCTCCTGGGGCTCTTGTTCATAGGGACATGGACCACAGATGGAAGGCATTGGACAACGACAGACTAATGGAGGACGTTGGACAACATCCAGCTGGTGGAGGAGGGCATTGGACAACAAATGGCAGCAACTAGGTAACTTACTTATCTAGTGACTAGGTAAGAGTTCTCTCCCTTACAATATATTTTTATTTTGAACTTAAACAAATTGAAAAGATAAGAGACTAAACAAAAAATAAAAAACATAATAGTAAAATATAATGATGTAAAATAATAAAACTATAAATAAAACTTAAAACTTAAAAAAGATTTTTTGAATAAAGATATAGAGAAAAGTTACATCAAGAATTGCTTATGTGTTTGAGTGTTTTTCATAGGGACATGGACCACAGATGGAAGGCATTGGACAACAACAGACTAAAGGAGGTCGTTGGACAACAACCAGCTGGGGGAGGAGGGCATTGGACAAGGAATGACAGCAACTAGGTAACTTACTTACCTAGTGACAAGGTAAGAGTTCTCTCCCTTACAAGACATTTTCATTTTGTACTTAAACCAAATAAAAAAGATAAAAGACTAAACAAAAAAATAATAAACATAATAGTAAAAGATAAATGATGTAAATGATAAATATATAAATAAAACGTAAAATTAAAAAAAAAATTAAATAAAGATATAGAGAAAAGTTATATCAAGAATTGCTTATGTGTTTGAGTGTTTTTCATAGGGACATGGACCTCAGATGGAAGGCATTGGACAACAACAGACTAATGGAGGACGTTGGACAACAACCAGCTGGGGGAGGAGGGCATTGGACAAGGAATGACAGCAACTAGGTAACTTACTTACCTAGTGACAAGGTAAGAGTTCTCTCCCTTACAAGACATTTTCATTTTGTACTTAAACCAAATAAAAATGATAAAAGACTGAACAGAAAAATAATAAACATAATAGTAAAAGATAAATGATGTAAAATGATAAAACTATTAATAAAACTTAAAATTTAAAAAAGATTTTTTAAATAAAGATATAGAGAAATTTAGATCAAGAATTGCTTATGTGTTTGAGTGTTTTTCATAGGGATATGGACCTCAGATGGAAGGCATTGGATAACAACAGACTAATGGAGGACATTGGACAACAAGGAAGTGGTGGAGGAGGGCATTGGACAACGAATGACAGCAACTAGGTAACTTACTTACCTAGTGACAAGGTAAGAGTTCTCTCCCTTACAAGACATTTTCATTTTGTACTTAAACCAAATAAAAAAGATAAAAGACTTAACAAAAATAAAAATAATAAACATAAAAGATAAATGATATAAAATGATAAAACTATAAATAAAACTTAAAATTCAAAAGAGATTTTTAAAGTAAAGGTATAGAGAAAAGTTACATCAAGAATTGCTTATGTGTTTGAGTGTTTTTCATAGGGACATGGACCACAGATGGAAGGCATTGGACAACAACAGACGAATGGAGGACGTTGGACAACAACCAGCTGGGGGAGGAGGGCATTGGACAACGAATGGCAGCAATTAGGTAACTTACTTACCTAGTGACAAGGTAAGAGTTCTCTCCCTTACAAGACATTTTCATTTTGTACTTAAACCAAATAAAAAAGATAAAAGACTAAACAAAAAAAATAATAAACATAATAGTAAAAGATAAATGATGTAAATGATAAATATATAAATAAAACGTAAAATAAAAAAAAAAATTAAATAAAGATATAGAGAAAAGTTATATCAAGAATTGCTTATGTGTTTGAGTGTTTTTCATAGGGACATGGACCTCAGATGGAAGGCATTGGACAACAACAGACTAATGGAGGACGTTGGACAACAACCAGCTGGGGGAGGAGGGCATTGGACAAGGAATGACAGCAACTAGGTAACTTACTTACCTAGTGACAAGGTAAGAGTTCTCTCCCTTACAAGACATTTTCATTTTGTACTTAAACCAAATAAAAATGATAAAAGACTGAACAGAAAAATAATAAACATAATAGTAAAAGATAAATGATGTAAAATGATAAAACTATTAATAAAACTTAAAATTTAAAAAAGATTTTTTAAATAAAGATATAGAGAAATTTAGATCAAGAATTGCTTATGTGTTTGAGTGTTTTTCATAGGGATATGGACCTCAGATGGAAGGCATTGGATAACAACAGACTAATGGAGGACATTGGACAACAAGGAAGTGGTGGAGGAGGGCATTGGACAACGAATGGCAGCAATTAGGTAACTTACTTACCTAGTGACAAGGTAAGAGTTCTCTCCCTTACAAGACATTTTCATTTTGAACTTAAACCAAAGAAAAAAAATGAAAGACTAAACATATTAATAAAAACATAATAGTAAAAGATAAATGATATAAAATGATAAAACTATGAATAAAACTTGAAATTTAATAGAGATTTTTAAGGTAAAGATATAGAGAAAAGTTACATGAAGAGTTGCTTATGTGTTTGAGTGTTTTCACAGGGACATGGACTACAGATGGAAGGCATTGGACAACAACAGACTAAAGGAGGTCGTTGGACAACAACCAGCTGGGGAGGAGGGCATTGGACAACGAATGACAGCAACTAGGTAACTTACTTACCTAGTGACAAGGTAAGAGTTCTCTCCCTTACAAGACATTTTCATTTTGTACTTAATCCAAATAAAAAAGATAAAAGACTTAACAAAAATAAAAATAATAAACATAAAAGATAAATGATATAAAATGATAAAACTATAAATAAAACTTAAAATTCAAAAGAGATTTTCAAAGTAAAGGTATAGAGAAAAGTTACATCAAGAATTGCTTATGTGTTTGAGTGTTTTTCATAGGGACATGGACCACAGATGGAAGGCATTGGACAACAACAGACTAATGGAGGACGTTGGACAACAACCAGCTGGGGGAGGAGGGCATTGGACAACGAATGGCAGCAATTAGGTAACTTACTTACCTTATGACAAGGTAAGAGTTCTCTCCCTTACAAGACATTTTCATTTTGTACTTAAACCAAATAAAAAAGATAAAAGACTAAACAAGAAAATAATAAACATAATAGTAAAAGATAAATGATGTAAATGATAAATATATAAATAAAACGTAAAATTAAAAAAAAAATTAAATAAAGATATAGAGAAAAGTTATATCAAGAATTGCTTATGTGTTTGAGTGTTTTTCATAGGGACATGGACCTCAGATGGAAGGCATTGGACAACAACAGACTAATGGAGAACGTTGGACAACAACCAGCTGGGGGAGGAGGGCATTGGAGAAGGAATGACAGCAACTTGGTAACTTACTTACCTAGTGACAAGGTAAGAGTTCTCTCCCTTACAAGACATTTTCATTTTGTACTTAAACCAAATAAAAATGATAAAAGACTGAACAGAAAAATAATAAACATAATAGTAAAAGATAAATGATGTAATATGATAAAAGTATTAATAAAACTTAAAATTTAAAAAAGATTTTTTAAATAAAGATATAGAGAAATTTAGATCAAGAATTGCTTATGTGTTTGAGTGTTTTTCATAGGGATATGGACCTCAGATGGAAGGCATTGGATAACAACAGACTAATGGAGGACATTGGACAACAAGGAAGTGGTCGAGGAGGGCATTGGACAACGAATGGCAGCAACTAGGTAACTTACTTACCTAGTGACAAGGTAAGAGTTCTCTCCCTTACAAGACATTTTCATTTTGAACTTAAACCAAAGAAAAAAAATGAAAGACTAAACATATCAATAAGAACATAATAGTAAAAGATAAATGATATAAAATGATAAAACTATGAATAAAACTTGAAATTTAATAGAGATTTTTAAGGTAAAGATATAGAGAAAAGTTACATGAAGAGTTGCTTATGTGTTTGAGTATTTTCACAGGGACATGGACTACAGATGGAAGGCATTGGACAACAACAGACTAAAGGAGGTCGTTGGACAACAACCAGCTGGGGGAGGAGGGCATTGAACAACGAATGACAGCAACTAGGTAACTTACTTACCTAGTGACAAGGTAAGAGTTCTCTCCCTTACAAGACATTTTCATTTTGTACTTAAACCAAATAAAAAAGATAAAAGACTTAACAAAAATAAAAATAATAAACATAAAAGATAAATGATATAAAATGATAAAACTATAGATAAAACTTAAAATTTAAAAGAGATTTTTAAAGTAAACTTATAGGGAAAAGTTACATCAAGAATTGCTTATGTGTTTGAGTGTTTTTCATAGGGACATATACCACAGATGGAAGGCATTGGACAACAACAGACTAATGGAGGACGTTGGACAAGAACCAGCTGGGGGAGGAGGGCATTGGACAACGAATGACAGCAACTAGGTAACTTACTTACCTAGTGACAAGGTAAGAGTTCTCTCCCTTACAAGACATTTTCATTGTGTACTTAAACCAAATAAAAAAGATATAAAAGACTTAAAAAAATAAAAATAATAAACATAAAAGATAAATGATATAAAATGATAACACTATAAATAAAACTGAAAATTCAAAAGAGATTTTTAAAGTAAAGGTATAGAGAAAAGTTACATCAAGAATTGCTTATGTGTTTGAGTGTTTTTCATAGGGACATGGACCACAGATGGAAGGCATTGGACAACAACAGACGAATGGAGGACGTTGGACAACAACCAGCTGGGGGAGGAGGGCATTGGACAACGAATGGCAGCAATTAGGTAACTTACTTACCTAGTGACAAGGTAAGAGTTCTCTCCCTTACAAGACATTTTCATTTTGTACTTAAACCAAATAAAAAAGATAAAAGACTTAACAAAAATAAAAATAATAAACATAAAAGATAAATGATATAAAATGATAAAACTATAGATAAAACTTAAAATTTAAAAGAGATTTTTAAAGTAAACGTATAGGGAAAAGTTACATCAAGAATTGCTTATGTGTTTGAGTGTTTATGATAGGGACATGGACCACAGATGGAAGGCATTGGACAACAACAGACTAATTGAGGACATTGGACAACAAGGAACTGGTGGATTAGGGCATCATAGAAGAATGGCAAAAACTATGTAACTTACTTACCTATTGACAAGGTAAGAGTTGTCTCCCTTTCAAAACATTTTCAATTTGTACTAAAAATAATAAAAAGATAAAAGACTAAACATAAAAATAATAAACATAATTGAAAAATATAAATGATATAAAATGGATAAAACTATAAATAAAACTAAAGATTAAATGTTAAATGCTATATTAGTAATTTTTAAAATTGATAAAACTTTAAATAAAACTCAGGACTTAAGACAAAATAAAAAAATAAAAGATAAATGATATAAAATTAATTTTTAAAATGAATAAAACTATAAATAAAACCAAAAGGTTTAAAAGATGAATGATATAAAATGAATAAAACTATGAATAGATAAAAGATATTTTGAAAGTAAAGATATAGGGAAAAGATACATCAAGAATTGCTTACGTGCTTGAGTCTTTTTCATAGGGACTTGGACCAAGGGATGGAAGGCATTGGACAACAACAGACTAGTGGAGGACATTTAACAACAACAAGCTGGTGGAGGAGGGCATTGGACAACGAATGGCAGCAACTAGGTACCTTATTGACCTAGTGACAAGGTAAGAATTCTCTATCTTTCAAAACATTTTCATTTTGTACTTAAACCGATAAGAAAGATAAAAGACTAAACATAAAATAATAAACATAATAGTAAAAGATAAATGATATAAAATGATAAAACTATAAATTAAACTTAAAATTCAGAAGAGGTTTTTAAAGTAAAGGTATAGAGAAAAGTTACATCAAGAATTGCTTATGTGTTTGAGTGTTTTTCATAGGGACATGGACCACAGATGGAAGGCATTGGACAACAACATACTAATGGAGGACGTTGGACAACAACCAGCTGGGGGAGGATTGCATTGGACAACAAATCACAGCAACTAGGTAACTTACTTCCCTAGTGACAAGGTAAGAGTTCTCTCCCTTACAAGTCATTTTCATTTTGTACTTAAGCCAAATAAAAAAGATAAAAGACTTAACAAAAATAAAAATAATAAACATAAAAGATAAATGATATAAAATGATAAAACTATAAACAAAACTTAAAATTTAAAAGAGATTTTTAAAGTAAAGGTATAGAGAAAAGCTACATCAAGAATTGCTTATGTGTTTGAGTGTTTATGATAGGGACATGGACCTCAGATGGAAGGCATTGGACAAGAGACTAATGGAGGACATTGGACAACAAGGAACTGGTGAACGAGGGCATTGGACAACGAATGGCAGCAACTAGGTAACTTACTTACCTAGTGACAAGGTAAGAGTTCTCTCCCTTACAAGACATTTTCATTTTGTACTTAAACCAAATAAAAAAGATAAAAGACTAAACAAAAAAATAATAAACATAATAGTAAAAGATAAATGATGTAAAATGATAAAACTATAAATAAAACTTAAAATTTAAAAAAAAATTTAAATAAAGATATAGAGAAAAGATATATCAAGAATTGCTGATGTGTTTGAGTGTTTTTCATAGGGACACGGACCACAGATGAAAGGCATTGGACAACAACAGACTAATGGGGGACATTGGACAACAAGGAACTGGTGGAGGAGGGCATTGGACAATGAATGGTAGCAACAAGGTAACTTACTTACCTAGTAACAAGGTAAGAGTTCTCTCACTTACAAGACATTTTTATTTTGAACTTAAACCAAATGAAAAAAAATAAAAGACTAAAAATATAAATAAAAACATAATAGTAAAAAATAAATGATATAAAATGATGAAACTATCAATAAAACTTAAAATTTAAAAGAGATTTTTAAAGTAAACGTGTAGAGAAAAGTTACATAAAGAATTGCTTATGTGTTTGAGTGTTTTTCATAGGGATATGGACCACAGATGGAAGGCATTGGACAACAACAGACTAATGGAGGACGTTGAACAAGAACCAGCTGGGGAGGAGGGCATTGGACAACGAATGACAGCAACTAGGTAACTTACTTACCTAGTGACAAGGTAAGAGTTCTCTCCCTTACAAGACATTTTCATTTTGTACTTAAACCAAATAAAAAAGATAAAAGACTTAACAAAAATAAAAATAATAAACATAAAAGATAAATGATATAAAATGATAAAACTATAAACAAAACTTAAAATTTAAAAGAGATTTTTAAAGTAAAGGTATAGAGAAAAGTTACATCAAGAATTGCTTATGTGTTTGAGTGTTTATGATAGGGACATGGACCACAGATGGAAGGCATTGGACAACAACAGACTAATGGTGGACATTGTACAACAAGGAACTGGTGGAGGAGGGCATTGGACAACGAATGGCAGCAACAAGGTAACTTACTTACCTAGTGACAAGGTAAGAGTTCTCTCCCTTACAAGACATTTTCATTTTGAACTTAAACCAAATAAAAAGAATAAAAGACTAAACATATAAATAAAAACATTATAGTAAAAGATAAATGATATAAAATGATGAAACTATAAATTAAACTTAAAATTTAAAAGGGATTTTTAAAGTAAACGTATAGAGAAAAGTTACATCAAGAATTGCTTATGTGTTGGAGTGTTTTTATAGGGACATGGACCACAGATGGAAGGCATTGGACAATAACAGACTAATTGAGGACATTGGACAACAATCAGCTGGTGGAGTAGGGCATGATAGAAGGAATGGGAAAAACTGCGTAACTAACTTACCTATTGACAAGGTAAGAGTTGTCTCCCTTTCAAAACATTCTCAATTTGTACTAAGAATAATAAAAAGATGAAAGACTTAACATAAAAATAATAAACATAATTGAAAAATATAAATGATATAAAATGGATAAAACTATAAATAAAACTAAAGATTAAATGTTAAATGCTATATTAGTAATTTTTAAAATGAATAAAACTTTAAATAAAACTCAGGACTTAAGATAAAATAAAATAATAAAAAATATAAGATAAATGATATAAAATTAAGTTTTAGAATGAATAAAACTATAAATAAAACCTAAAGATTTAAAAGATGAATGATATAAAATAAATAAAAACTATGAATAGATAAAAGATATTTTGAAAGTAAAGATATAGGGAAAAGATACATCAAGAATTGCTTACGTGCTTGAGTCTTTTTCATAGGGACTTGGACCAAGGGTTGGAAGGCATTGGACAACAACAGACTAGTGGAGGACATTTAACAACAACAAGCTGGTGGAGGAGGGCATTGGACAATTAATGGCAGCAACTAGGTAACTTATTGACCTAGCGACAAGGTAAAAATTCTCTATCTTTCAAAACATTTTCATTTTGTACTTAAACTGACAAGTAAGATAAAAGACTAAACATAAAATAATAAACATAATAGTAAAAGATAAATGATATAAAATGATAAAACTATGAATAAAACTTAAAATTCAAAAGATATTTTTAAAGTAAAGGTTTAGAGAAAAGTTACCTCAAGAATTGCTCATGTGTTTGAGTGTTTTTCATAGGGATATGGACCTCAGATGGAAGGCATTGGATAACGACAGACTAATGGAGGACATTGGACAACAACCAGCTGGTGGAGAAGGGCATTGGACAACGAATAAGAGCAACTAGGTCACTTACTTACCTAGTGACAAAGTAAGTGTTCTCTCCCTTACAAGACTTTTTCATTTTGTACTTAAACCTAATAAAAAAGTTAAAAGAGTAAACAAAAAATAATAAACATAATAGTAAAAGATAAATGATGTAAAATGATAAAACTATAAATAAAACTTAAAATTAAAAAAAGAAATTTAAATAAAGATATAGAGAAAAGTTATATCAAGAATTGCTTATGTGTTTGAGTGTTTTTCATAGTGACATGAACCACAGATGGAAGGCATTGGACAACATCAGACTAATGGAGGAATTGCACAACAAGGAACTGGTGGAGGAGGGCATTGGACAACGAATGGCAACAACTAGGTAACTTTCTTACCCAGTGACAAGGTAAGAGTTCTCTCCCTTACAAGACATTTTCATTTTGAACTTAAACCAAATAAAAAAATAAAAGACTAAACATATAAATAAAAACGTAATAGTAAAAGACAAATGATATAAATTGATAAAACTATGAATAAAACTTAAAATATAAAAGAGATTTTTAAAGTAAAGGTATAGGGAAAAGTTACATCAAGAATTGTTTATGTGTTTGAGTGTTTTTCATAGGGACATGGACAATAGATGGAAGGCATTGGACAGCAACAGACTAATTGAGGACATTGGACAACAACCAGCTGGTGGAGTGGGGCATCATAGAAGGAATGACAAAAACTGCGTAACTAACTTACCTATTGACAAGGTAAGAGTTGTCTCCCTTTCAAAACATTTTGAATTTGTACTAAAAATAATGAAAAAAGACAAAAGACTAAACATAAAAATAATAAACATAATTGAAAAATATAAATGATATAAAATGAATAAAACTATAAATAAAACTAAAGATTAAATGTTAAATGCTATATAAGTAGTTTTTAAAATCAATAAAACTTTAAATAAATCTCAGGACTTAAGACAAAATAAAATAATAAAAGATATAAGATAAATGATATAAAATTAAGTTTTAGAATGAATAAAACTATAAATAAAACCAGCTGGTGGAGTAGGGCATCATAGAAGGAATGACAAAAACTGAATAACTTACTTACCTATTGACAAGGTAAGAGTTGTCTCCCTTTCAAAACATTTTGAATTTGTACTAAAAATAATGAAAAAAGATAAAAGACTAAACATAAAAATAATAAACATAATTGAAAAATATAAATGATATAAAATGAATAAAACTATAAATAAAACTAATGATTAAATGTTAAATGCTATATTAGTAATTTTTAAAATTAATACAACTTTAAATAAAACTCAGGACTTAAGACAAAATAAAAATATAAAAGATAAAAGATAAATGATATAAAATTTATTTTTAAAATGAATAAAACTATAAATAAAACCTAAAGATTTAAAAGATGAATGATATGAAATGAATAAAACTATGAATAGATAAAAGATATTTTGAAAGTAAAGATATAGGGAAAAGATACATCAAGAATTGCTTACGTGCTTGAGTCTTTTTCATAGGGACTTGGACCAAGGGATGGAAGGCATTGGACAACAACAGACTAGTGGAGGACATTTAACAACAACAAGCTGGTGGAGGAGGGCATTGGACAACGAATGGCAGCAACTAGGTAACTTATTGACCTAGTGACAAGGTAAGAATTCTCTATCTTTCAAAACATTTTCATTTTGTACTTAAACTCATAAGTAAGATAAAAGACTAAAAATAAAATAATAAACATAATAGTAAAAGATAAATGATATAAAATGATAAAACTATAAATAAAACTTAAAATTCAAAAGAGATTTTTAAAGTAAAGGTATAGAGAAAAGTTACATCAAGAATTGCTTATGTGTTTGAGTGTTTTTCATAGGGACATGGACCACAGATGGAAGGCATTGGACAACAACAGAGTAATGGAGGACGTTGGACAACAACCAGCTGGTGGAGGAAGGCATTGGACAACGAATGACAGCAAGTAGGTCGCTTACTTACCTAGTGACAAGGTAAGTGTTCTCTCCCTTACAAGACATTTTCATTTTGTACTTAAACCAAATAAAAAAGATAAAAGACTAAACAAAAAAATAATAAACATAATAGTAAAAGATAAATGATATAAAATGATAAAACTATAAATAAAACTTAAAATTAAAAAAAAAATTTTAAATAAAGTTATAGAGAAAAGTTATATCAAGAATTGCTTATGTGTTTGAGTGTTTTTCATAGGGACATGGACAATAGATGGAAGGCATTGGACAACAACAGACTAATGGAGGACATTGGACAACAAGGAACTGGTTGAGGAGGGCATTGGACAACGAATGGCAGCAACTAAGTAACTTACTTACCCAGTGACAAGGTAAGAGTTCTCTCCCTTACAAGACATTTTCATTTTGAACTTAAACCACATAAAAAAAATGAAAGACTAAACATATAAATAAAAACATAATAGTAAAAGATAAATGATATAAATTGATAAAACTATGAATAAAACTTAAAATTAAAAAGATATTTTTAAAGTAAAGGTATAGAGAAAAGTTACATCAAGAATTGCTTATGTGTTTGAGTGTTTTTCATATAGAAATGGGCCACAGATGGAAGGCATTGGACAACAGGAGACTAATGGAGTACGTTGGACAACAACTAGCTGGGGGAGAAGGGCATTGGACAACGAATGGCAGCAACTAGGTAACTTATTGACCTAGTGACAAGGTAAGAATTCTCTATCTTTCAAAACATTTTCATTTTGTACTTAAACTGATAAGTAAGATAAAAGACTAAACATAAAATAATAAACATAATAGTAAAAGATAAATGATATAAGATGATAAAACTATGAATAAAACTTAGAATTAAAAAGATATTTTTTAAGTTAAGGTATAGAGAAAAGTTACATCAAGAACTGTTTATGTGTTTGAGTGTTTTTCATAGGGACATGGACCACAGATGGAAGGCATTGGACAACAAGAGACTAATGGAGTACGTTGGACAACAACCAGCTGGGGGAGGAGGGCATTGGACAACGAATGACAGCAACTAGGTAACTTACTTACCTAGTGACAAAGTAAGAGTTCTCTCCCTTACAAGACATTTTCATTTTGTACTTAAACCAAATAAAAAAGATAAAAGACTTAACAAAAATAAAAATAATAAACATAAAAGATAAATGATATAAAATGATAAAACTATGAATAAAACTTAAAATTAAAAAGATATTTTTTAAATAAAGATATGGAGAAAAGTTACATCAAGAATTGCTTATGTGTTTGAGTGTTTTTCATAGGGATATGGACCTCAGATGGAAGGCATTGGATAACAACAGACTAATGGAGGACATTGGACAACAAGGAACTGGTGGAGGAGGGCATTGGACAACGAATGGCAGCAACTAGGTAACTTACTTACCTAGTGACAAGGTAAGAGTTTTCTCCCTTACAAGACATTTTCATTTTTAACTTAAACCAAATAAAAAAAAAAGACTAAACATTTAAATAAAAACATAATATTAAAAGATAAATGATATAAAATGATAAAACTATGAATAAAACTTAAAATTTAAAAGAGATTTTTAAAGTAAAGATATAGAGAAAAGTTACATCAAGAATTGCTTATGTGTTTGAGTGTTTATGATAGGGACATGGACCACAGATGGAAGGCATTGGACAACAACAGACTAGTGGAGGACGTTGGACAACAACCAGCTTGTGGAGGGGGGCATTGGACAACGAATGGCAGCAACTAGGTAACTTACTTACCTAGTGACAAGGTAAGAGTTCTCTCCCTAAGAAGACATTTTCATTTTGAACTTAAACCAAATAAGAAAAATAGACTAAACATATAAATAAAACATAATAGTAAAAGATAAATGATATAAAATGATAAAACTATAAATAAAACTTAAAATTGAAAAGAGATTTTTAAAGTAAAGGTATAGAGAAAAGTTACATCAAGAATTGCTTATGTGTTTGAGTGTTTATGATAGGGACATGGACCACAGATGGAAGGCATTGGACAACAACAGACTAATGGAGGAAAGTAAGTAAGTAAGTAAGTAAGTAAGTAAGTAAGTAAGTAAGTAAGTAAGTAAGTAAAGATATAGAGAAAAGTTACATCAAGAATTGCTTATGTTTTTGAGTGTTTTTCATAGGGACATGGACCACAGATGGAAGGCATTGGACAACAACAGAGTAATGGAGGACGTTGGACAACAACCAGCGGGTGGAGGAAGGTATTGGACAACGAATGACAGCAAGTAGGTCGCTTACTTACCTAGTGACAAGGTAAGTGTTCTCTCCCTTACAAGACATTTTCATTTTGTACTTAAACCAAATAAAAAAGATAAAAGACTTAACAAAAAAATAATAAACATAATAGTAAAAGATAAATGATGTAAAATGATAAAACTATAAATAAAACTTAAAATTAAAAAGAAAAATTTTAAATAAAGTTATAGAGAAAAGTTATATCAAGAATTGCTTATGTGTTTGAGTGTTTTTCATAGGGACATGGACAATAGATGGAAGGCATTGGACAACAACAGACTAATGGAGGACATTGGACAACAAGGAACTGGTTGAGGAGGGCATTGGACAACGAATGGCAGCAACTAGGTAACTTACTTACCCAGTGACAAGGTAAGAGTTCTCTCCCTTACAAGACATTTTCATTTTGAACTTAAACCAAATAAAAAAAATAAAAGACTAAACATATAAATAAAAACATAATAGTAAAAGATAAATGATATAAATTGATAAAACTATGAATAAAACTTAAAATTTAAAAGATATTTTGAAAGTAAAGGTATAGAGAAAAGTTACATCAAGAATTGCTTATGTGTTTGAGTGTTTTTAATAGGGACATGGACCACAGATGGAAGGCATTGGACAACAACAGACTAATTGAGGACATTGGACAACAACCAGCTGGTGGAATACGTCATCATAGAAGGAATGACAAAAACTGCATAACTTACTTACCTATTGACAAGGTAAGAGTTGTCTCCCTTACAAAACATTTTGAATTTGTACTAAAAATAATGAAAAAAGATAAAAGACTAAACATAAAAATAATAAACATAATTGAAAAATATAAATGATATAAAATGAATAAAACTATAAATAAAACTAATGATTAAATGTTAGATGCTATATTAGTAATTTTTAAAATTAGTCAAACTTTAAATAAAACTCAGGACTTAAGACAAAATAAAAATATAAAAGATAAAAGATAAATGATATAAAATTAATTTTTAAAATGAATAAAACTATCAATAAAACCTAAAGATTTAAAAGATGAATGATATAAAATGAATAAAACTCTGAATAGATAAAAGATATTTTGAAAGTAAAGATATAGGGAAAAGATACATCAAGAATTGCTTACGTGCTTGAGTCTTTTTCATAAGGACTTGGACCAAGGGATGGAAGGCATTGGACAACAACAGACTAGTGGAGGACATTTAACAACAACAAGCTGGTGGAGGAGGGCATTGGACAACGAATGGCAGCAACTAGGTACCTTATTGACCTAGTGACAAGGTAAGAATTCTCTATCTTTCAAAACATTTTCATTTTGTACTTAAACTGATAAGTAAGATAAAAGACTAAACATAAAATAATAAACATAATAGTAAAAGATAAATGATATGAAATGATAAAACTATAAATTAAACTTAAAATTCAAAAGAGATTTTTAAAGTAAAGGTATAGAGAAAAGTTACATCAAGAATTGCTTATGTGTTTGAGTGTTTTTCATAGGGATATGGACCACAAATGGAAGGCATTGGACAACAACAGACTAATGGAGGACGTTGGACAACAACCAGCTGGGGGAGGAGGGCATTGGACAACAAATGACAGCAACTAGGTAACTTACTTACCTAGTGACAAGGTAAGAGTTCTCTCCCATACAAGACATTTTCATTTTGTACTTAAGCCAAATAAAAAAGATAAAAGACTTAACAAAAATAAAAATAATAAACATAAAAGATAAATGATATAAAATGATAAAACTATAAATAAAACTTAAAATTTAAAAGAGATTTTTAAAGTAAAGGAATAGAGAAAAGTTACATCAAGAATTGCTTATGTGTTTGAGTGTTTATGATAGGGACATGGACCTCAGATTGAAGGCATTGGGCAACAACAGACTAATGGAGGACATTGGACAACAAGGAACTGGTGGAGGAGGGCATTGGACAACGAATGGCAGCAAATAGGTAACTTACTTACCTAGTGACAAGGTAAGAGTTCTCTCCCTTACAGGACATTTTCATTCTGTACTTAAACCAAATAAAAAAGATAAAAGACTAACCAAAAAAATAATAAACATAATAGTAAAAGATAAATGATGTAAAATGATAAAACTATAAATAAAACTTAAAATTTGAAAAAGATTTTTTAAATAAAGATATAGAGAAAAGTTACATCAAGAATTGCTTATGTGTTTGAGTGTTTTTCATATGGATAAGGACCTCAGATGGAAGGCATTGGATAACAACAGACTAATGGAGGACATTGGACAACAAGGAACTGGTGGAGGAGGGCATTGGACAACGAATGGCAGCAACTAGGTAACAAACTTACCTAGTGACAAGGTAAGAGTTGTCTCCCTTACAAGACATTTTCATTTTGAACTTAAACCAAATAAAAAGAAAATAAAAGACTAAACATATAAATAAAAACATAATAGTAAAAGATAAATGATATAAAATGATAAAACTATGAATAAAACTTAAAATTGAAAAGATATTTTGAAAGTTAAGGTAAAGAGAAAAATTACATCAAGAATTGCTTATGTGTTTGAGTGTTTTTCATAGGGACATGGACCACAGATGGAAGGCATTGGACAATAACAGACTAATGGAGGACGTTGGACAACAACCAGCTGGTGGAGGAGGGCATTGGACAACGAAAGACAGCAACTAGGTAACTTACTTACCTAGTGACAAGGTAAGTGTTCTCTCCCTTACAAGACATTTTCATTTTGTACTTAAGCCAAATAAAAAAGATAAAAGACTAAACAAAAAAATAATAAACATAATAGTAAAAGATAAATGATTTAAAATAATAAAACTATAAATAAAACTTAAAATCTAAAAAAGATTTTTTGAATAAAGATATAGAGAAAAGTTACATCAAGAATTGCTTATGTGTTTGAGTGTTTATGATAGGCACATGGAACTCAGATGGAAGGCATTGGACAACAACAGATTAATGGAGGACACTGGACAACAAGAAACTGGTGGAGGAGGGCATTGGACAACGAATGGCAGCAATTAGGTAACTTAGTCACCTAGTGACAAGGTAAGTGTTCTCTCCCTTACAAGACCTTTTCATTTTGAACTTAAACCAAATAAAAAAAAAATAAAAGACTAAACATGTAAATAAAAACGTAATAGTAAAAGATAAATGATATAAAATGATAAAACTATGAATAAAACTTAAAATTTAAAAGAGATTTTTAAAGTAAAGATATAGAGAAAAGTTACATCAAGAATTGCTTATGTGTTAGAGTTTTTTTCATAGGGACATGGACCACAGATGGAAGGCGTTGGAGAACAACAGACTAATGGAGGACGTTGGACAACAACCAGCTGGTGGAGGAGGGCATTGGACAACGAATGACAGCAACTAGGCAACTAACGTACCCAGTGACAATGTAGGTGTTCTCTCCCTTACAAGATATTTTCATTTTGTACTTAAACCAAATAAAAAAGATGAAAGACTAAACAAAAAAAGAATAAACATAATAGTAAAAGATAAATGATGTAAAATGATAAAACTATAAATAAAACTTAAAATTAAAAAAAAAATTTAAATAAAGATATAGAGAAAAGTTTTATCAAGAATTGCTTATGTGTTTGAGTGTTTTTCATAGGGACATGGACCACAGATGGAAGGCATTGGACAACAACAGACTAATGGAGGACATTGGACAATAAGGAACTGGTGGAGGAGGGCATTGGACAACGAATGGCAGCAACTAGGTAACTTACTTACCCAGTGACAAGGTAAGTGTTCTCTCCCGTACAAGACATTTTCATTTTAAACTTGAACCAAATAGAAAAAAGATAAAAGACTAAACATATAAATAAAAACATAATAGTAAAAGATAAATGATATAAATTGATAAAACTATAAATAAAACTTAAAATTAAAAAGAGATTTTTAAAGTAAAGATATAGAGAAAAATTACATCAAGAATTGCTTATGTGTTTGAGTGTTTTTCATAGGGACATGGACCACAGATGGAAGGCATTGGACAATAACAGACTAATTGAGGACGTTGGACAACAATCAGCTGATGGAGGAGGGCATTGGACAACGAATGACAGCAACTAGGTAACTTACCTAAACATATAAATAAAAACATAATAGTAAAAGATAAATGATATAAATTGCTAAAACTATGAATAAAACTTAAAATTTAAAAGGGATTTTTAAAGTAAAGATATAGAGAAAAATTAGATCAAGAATTGCTTATGTGTTTAAGTGTTTTTCATAGGGACATGGACCACAGATGGAAGGCATTGGACAACAACAGACTTATTGAGGACATTGGACAACAACCAGCTGGTGGAGTAGGGCATCATAGAAGGAATGGCAAAAACTGCATAACTTACTTACCTATTGAAAAGGTAAGAGTTGTCTCCCTTTCAAAACATTTTGAATTTGTACTAAAAATAATAAAAAAAATAAAGGACTAAACATGAAAATAATAAACATAATTGAAAAATATAAATGATATAAAATGAATAAAACTATAAATAAAACTAAAGATTAAATGTTAAATGCTATATTAGTAATTTTTAAAATTAATAAAATTTTAAATAAAACTCAGGACTTAAGACAAAATAAAAAAAATAAAAGATAAAAGATAAATGATATAAAATTAATTTTTAGAATGAATAAAACTATAAATAAAACCTAAAGATTTAAAAGATGAATGATATAAAATGAATAAAACTAGAAGAATTGCTTACGTGCTTGAGTCTTTTTCATAGGGACTTGGACCAAGGGATGGAAGGCAAGGACAACAACAGACTAGTGGAGGACATTTAACAACAACAAGCTGGTGGAGGAGGGCATTGGACAACGAATGGCAGCAACTAGGTAACTTATTGACCTAGTGACAAGGTAAGAATTCTCTATCTTTCAAAACATTTTCATTTTGTACTTAAACTGATAAGCAAGATAAAAGACTAAACATAAAATAATAAACATAATAGTAAAAGATAAATGATATGAAATGATAAAACTTTCAATAAAACTTAAAATTCAAAAGAAATTTTTAAAGTAAAGGTATAGAAGAAAGTTATATCAAGAATTGCTTATGTGTTTGAGTGTTTTTCATAGGGACATGGACCACAGGTGGAAGGCATTGGACAACAACAGACTAATGGAGGACGTTGGACAAAAACCAGCTGGGGGAGGAGGGCATTGGACAACGAATGACAGCAACTAGGTAACTTACTTACCTAGTGACAAGGGTAGAGTTCTCTTTCTTACAAGACATTTTCATTTTGTACTTAAACCAAATAAAAAAGATAAAAGACTTAACAAAAATAAAAATAATAAACATAAAAGATAAATGATATAAAATGATAAAACTATAAATAAAACTTAAAATTCAAAAGAGATTTTTAAAGTAAAGATATAGAGAAAAGTTACATCAAGAATTGCTTATGTGTTTGAGTGTTTATGATGGGGACATGGAACACAGGTGGAAGGCATTGGACAACAACAGACTAACGGAGGACGTTGGACAACAACCAGCTGGGGAAGAGGGCATTGGACAACGAATAACAGGAACTAGGTAACTTACTTACCTAGTGACAAGGTAAGTGTTCTCTCCCTTACAAGACATTTTCATTTTGTATTAAACCAAATAAAAAAGATAAAAGATTAAACAAAATAATAATAAACATAATAGTAAAAGATAAATGATGTAAAATAATAAAACTATAAATAAAACTTAAAATTTAAAAAAGATTTTTTGAATAAAGATATAGAGAAAAGTTACATCAAGAATTGCTTATTTGTTTGAGTGTTTTTCATAGGGACTTGGACCTTAGATGGAAGGCATTGGACAACAACAGATTAATGGAGGACACTGGACAACAAGGAACTGGTGGAGGAGGGCATTGGACAACGAATGGCAGCAATTAGGTAACTTACTCACCTAGTGACAAGGTAAGAGTTCTCTCGCTTACAAGATACTTTTATTTTGAACTTTAACCAAATAAAAAAAATAAAAGACAAAACATATAAATAAAAACATAATAGTAAAAGATAAATGATATAAAACAATAAAACTATGATTAAAACTTAAAATTAAAAAAAAAATTTTAAAAGTAAAGATATAGAGAAAAGTTACATCAAGAATTGCTTATGTGTTTGAGTGTTTTTCATAGGGACATGGACCACAGATGGAAGGCATTGGACAACAACAGACTAATGGAGGATGTTGGACAACAACCAGCTGGTGGAGGAGGGCATTGGACAACGCATGGCAGCAACAAGGTAACTTACTTACCTAGTGACAAGGTAAGTGTTCTCTCCCTTACAAGATATTTTTTTTTGTACTTAAAACAAATAAAAAAGATAAAAGACTAAACAAAAAAATAATAAACATAATAGTAAAAGATAAATGATGTAAAATGATAAAACAATAGATAAGACTTAAAATTAAAAAAGAATTAAATAAAGATATAGAGAAATGTTTTATCAAGAATGGCTTATGTGTTTGAGTGTTTTTCATAGGGACATGGACCACAGATGGAAGGCATTGGACAACAACAGACTAATGGAGGACATTGGACAACAAGGAACTGGTGGAGGAGGGCATTGGACAACGAATGACAGCAACTATGTAACTTACTTACCTATTGACAAAGTAAGGGTTCTCTCCCTTACAAGACATTTTCATTTTGTACTTAAACCAAATAAAAAAAATAAAAGACTAAACATATAAATAAAAACATAATAGTAAAAGATAAATAATGTAAAATGACTTAAACCAAATAAAAAACATAAAAGACTAAACAAAAAAATAATAAACATAATAGTAAAAGATAAATGATGTAAAATTATAAAACTATAAATAAAACTTAAAATTTAAGAAAGATTTTTTGAATAAAGATATAGAGAAAAGTTACATCAAGAATTGGTAATGTTTTTGAGTGTTTTTCATAGGGAATGGACCTCAGATGGCAGGCATTGGACAACAACAGATTAATGGAGGACACTGGACAACAAGGAATTGGTGGAGGAGGGCATTGGACAACGAATGGCAGCAACTAGGTAACTTACTTACCCAGTGACAAGGTAAGAGTTCTCTCCCTTACAAGACATTTTCATTTTGTACTTAAACTAAATAAAAAAGATAAAAGAATGAACAGAAAAATAATAAACATAGTAGTAAAATATAAATGGTGTAGTATGATAAAACTATAAATAAAACGTAAAATTTAAAAAAGATTTTTTTAGATAAAGATATAGAGAAAAGTTACATCAAGAATTGCTTATGTGTTTGAGTGTTTTTCATAGGGACATGGACAACAGATGGAAGGCATTGGACAACAACAGACTAATTGAGGACATTGGACAACAACCAGCTGGTGGAATAGGGCATCATAGAAGGAATGGGAAAAACTGAATAACTTACTTACCTATTGACAAGGTAAGAGTTGTCTCCCTTTCAAAACATTTTCAATTTGTACTAAAAATAATAAAAAAGATAAAAGACTAAACATAAAAGTAATAAACATAATTGAAAAATGTAAAGGATATAAAATGAATAAAGCTATAAATAAAACTAAAGATTAAATGTTAAATGCTATATCAGTAATTTTTAAAATTAATGAAACTTTAAATAAAACTCAGGACTTAAGACAAAATAAAAAAATAAAAGATAAATGATATTAAATTAATTTTTAAAATGAATAAAACTATAAATAAAACCTAAAGATTTAAAAGATGAATGATATAAAATGAATAAAACTATGAATAGATAAAAGATATTTTGAAAGTAAAGATATAGGGAAAAGAAACATCAAGAATTGCTTACGTGCTTGAGTCTTTTTGATAGGGACTTGGACCAAGGGATGGAAGGCATTGGACAACAAGAGACTAGTGGAGGACATTTAACAACAACAAGCTGGTGGAGGAGGGCATTGGACAACGAATTGCGGCAACTAGGTAACTTATTTACCTAGTGACAAGGAAAGAATTCTCTATCTTTCAAAACATTTTCATTTTGTACTTAAACTGATAAGTAAGATAAAAGACTAAAAATAAAATAATAAACATAATAGTAAAAGATAAATGATATAAAATGATAAAACTATAAATAAAACTTAAAATTCAAAAGAGATTTTTAAAGTAAAGGTATAGAGAAAAGTTACATCAAGAATTGCTTATGTGTTTGAGTGTTTTTCATAGGGACATGGACCACAGATGGAAAGCATTGGACAACAACAGACTAAAGGAGGACGTTGGACAACAACCAGCTGGGGGAGGAGAGCATTGGACAACGAATGACAGCAACTAGGTAACTTATTTACCTAGTGACAAGGTAAGAGTTCTCTCCCTTACAAGACATTTTCATTTTGTACTTAAACCAAATAAAAAATATAAAAGACTTAACAAAAATAAAAATAATAAACATAAAAGATAAATGATATAAAATGATAAAACTATAAATAAAACTTAAAATTCAAAAGAGATTTTTAAAGTAAAGGTATAGAGAAAAGTTACATCAAGAATTGCTTATGTGTTTGAGTGTTTTTCATAGGGACATGGACCACAGATGGAAAGCATTGGACAACAACAGACTAAAGGAGGACGTTGGACAACAACCAGCTGGGGGAGGAGAGCATTGGACAACGAATGACAGCAACTAGGTAACTTATTTACCTAGTGACAAGGTAAGAGTTCTCTCCCTTACAAGACATTTTCATTTTGTACTTAAACCAAATAAAAAAGATAAAAGACTTAACAAAAATAAAAATAATAAACATAAAAGATAAATGATATTAAATGATAAAACTATAAATAAAATTTAAAATTCAAAAGAGATTTTTAAAGTAAAGGTATAGAGAAAAGTTACATCAAGAATTGCTAATGTGTTTGAGTGCTTTTCATAGGGACATGGACCACAGATGGAAGGTATTGGACAACAACAGACTAATGGAGGACATTTGACAACAAGGAACTGGTGGAGGAGGGCATTGGACAACGAATGACAGCAACTAGGAAACTTACTTACCTAGTGACAAGGTAAGAGTTCTCTTCCTTACAAGACATTTTCATTTTGTACCTAAACCAAATAAAAAAGATAAAAGACTTAACAAAAATAAAAATAATAAACATAAAAGATAAATGATATTAAATGATAAAACTATAAATAAAATTTAAAATTCAAAAGAGATTTTTAAAGTAAAGGTATAGAGAAAAGTTACATCAAGAATTGCTTATGTGTTTGAGTGTTTTTCATAGGGACATGGACCACAGATGGAAGGCATTGGATAACAACAGACTAATGGATGACGTTGGACAACAACCAGCTGGGGGAGGAGGGCATTGGACAACGAATGGCGGCAACAAGGTAACTTATTTACCTAGTGACAAGGTAAGAATTCTCTATCTTTCAAAACATTTTCATTTTGTACTTAAACTGATCAGTAAGATAAAAGACTAAACATAAAATAATAAACATAATAGTAAAAGATAAATGATATAAAATGATAAAACTATAAATTAAACTTAAAATTCAAAAGAGATTTTTAAAGTAAAGGTATAGAGAAAAGTTACATCAAGAATTGCTTATGTGTTTGAGTGTTTTTCATAGGGACATGGACCACAGATGGAAGGCATTGGACAACAACAGACTAAAGGAGGACGTTGGACAACAACCAGATTGGGGAGGAGGGCATTGGACAACGAATGGCAGCAACTAGGTAACTTACTTACCTAGTGACAAGGTAAGAGTTCTCTCCCTAAGGAGACATTTTCATTTTGAACTTAAACCAAATAACAAAAAAGACTAACCATATAAATAAAAACATAATAGTAAAAGATAAATGCTATAAAATGATAAAACTATGAATAAAACTTAAAATTTAAAAAAGAATTTTAAAGTAAAGATATAGAGAAAAGTTACATCAAGAATTGCTTATGTCTTTGAGTATTTTCATAGGGACATGGATCTCAGATGGAAGGCATTGGACATCAACAGACTAATCGAGGACATTGGACAACAACCAGCTGGGGGAGGAGGGCATTGGACAACGAATAACAGCTACTAGGTAACTTACTTACCTAGTGACAAGGTAAGAGTTATCTCCCTAAGAAGACATTTTCATTTTGAACTTAAACCAAATAAGAAAAAAAGACTAAACATATAAATAAAACATAATAGTAAAAGATAAATGATATAAAATGATAAAACTATAAATAAAACTTAAAATTGAAAAGAGATTTTTTAAGTAAAGGTATAGAGAAAAGTTACATCAAGAATTGCTTATGTGTTTGAGTGTTTATGATAGGGACATGGACCACAGATGGAAGGCATTGGACAACAACAGACTAATGGAGGACGTCTGACAACAACCAGGTGGGGGAGGAGGGCATTGGACAACGAATGACAGCAACTAGGTAACTTACTTACCTATTGACAAGGTAAGAGTTGTCTCCCTTAAAAGACATTTTCATTTTGTACTTAAACCAAATAAAAAAGATAAAGGACTAAACAAAAAAATAATAAACATAATAATAAAAGATAAATAATGTAAAATGACTTAAACCAAATAAAAACCATAAAAGACTAAACAAAAAAATAATAAACATAATAGTAAAAGATAAATGATGTAAAATTATAAAACTATAAATAAAACTTAAAATTTAAAAAAGGTTTTTTGAATAAAGATATAGAGAAAAGTTACATCAAGAATTGGTAATGTGTTTGAGTGTTTTTCATAGGGAATGGACCTCAGATGGCAGGCATTGGACAACAACAGATTAATGGAGGACACTGGACAACAAGGAATTGGTGGAGGAGGGCATTGGACAACGAATGGCAGCAACTAGGTAACTTACTTACCCAGTGACAAGGTAAGAGTTCTCTCCCTTACAAGACATTTTCATTTTGTACTTAAACTAAATAAAAAAGATAAAAGACTGAACAGAAAAATAATAAACATAGTAGTAAAAGATAAATGATGTAGTATGATAAAACTATAAATAAAACTTAAAATTTAAAAAAGATTTTTTAGATAAAGATATAGAGAAAAGTTACATCAAGAATTGCTTATGTGTTTGAGTGTTTTTCATAGGGACATGGACAACAGATGGAAGGCATTGGACAACAACAGACTAATTGAGGACATTGGACAACAACCAGCTGGTGGAATAGGGCATCATAGAAGGAATGGGAAAAACTGAATAACTTACTTACCTATTGACAAGGTAAGAGTTGTCTCCCTTTCAAAACATTTTCAATTTGTACTAAAAATAATAAAAAAGATAAAAGACTAAACATAAAAATAATAAACATAATTGAAAAATGTAAAGGATATAAAATGAATAAAACTATAAATAAAACTAAAGATTAAATGTTAAATGCTATATCAGTAATTTTTAAAATTAATAAAACTTTAAATAAAACTCAGGACTTAAGACAAAATAAAAAAATAAAAGATAAAAGATAAATGATATTAAATTAATTTTTTAAAATGAATAAAACTATAAATAAAACCTAAAGATTTAAAAGATGAATGATATAAAATGAATAAAACTATGAATAGATAAAAGATATTTTGAAAGTAAAGATATAGGGAAAAGATACATCAAGAATTGCTTACGTGCTTGAGTCTTTTTCATAGGGACTTGGACCAAGGGATGGAAGGCATTGGACAAAAAGAGACTAGTGGAGGACATTTAACAACAACAAGCTGGTGGAGGAGGGCATTGGACAACGAATGGCAGCAACTAGGTAACTTATTGACCTAGTGACAAGGTAAGAATTCTCTATCTTTCAAAACATTTTCATTTTGTACTTAAACTGATCAGTAAGATAAAAGACTAAACATAAAATAATAAACATAATAGTAAAAGATAAATGATATAAAATGATAAAACTATAAATAAAACTTAAAATTCAAAAGAGATTTTTAAAGTAAAGGTATAGAGAAAAGTTACATCAAGAATTGCTTATGTGTTTGAATGTTTTTCATAGGGACATGGACCACAGATGGAAAGCATTGGACAACAACAGACTAAAGGAGGACGTTGGACAACAACCAGCTGGGGGAGGAGAGCATTGGACAACGAATGACAGCAACTAGGTAACTTACTTACCTAGTGACAAGGTAAGAGTTCTCTCCCTTACAAGACATTTTCATTTTGTACTTAAACCAAATAAAAAAGATAAAATACTTAACAAAAATAAAAATAATTAACATAAAAGATAAATGATATAAAATGATAAAACTATAAATAAAACTTAAAATTCAAAAGAGATTTTCAAAGTAAAGGTATAGAGAAAAGTTACATCAAGAATTGCTTATGTGTTTGAGTGTTTTTCATAGGGACATGGACCACAGATGGAAGGTATTGGACAACAACAGACTAATGGAGGACATTTGACAACAAGGAACTGGTGGAGGAGGGCATTTGACAACGAATGACAGCAACTAGGTAACTTACTTACCTAGTGACAAGGTAAGAGTTCTCTCCCTTACAAGACATTTTCATTTTGTGCTTAAACCAAATAAAAAAAATAAAAGACTTAACAAAAATAAAAATAATAAACATAAAAGATAAATGATATTAAATGATAAAACTATAAATAAAATTTAAAATTCAAAAGAGATTTTTAAAGTAAAGGTATAGAGAAAAGTTACATCAAGAATTGCTTATGTGTTTGAGTGTTTTTCATAGGGACATGGACCACAGATGGAAGGCATTGGACAACAACAGACTAATGGATGACGTTGGACAACAACCAACTGGGGGAGGAGGGCATTGGACAACGAATGGCAGCAATTAGGTAACTTACTTACCTTGTGACAAGGTAAGAGTTCTCTCCCTTACAAGACATTTTCATTTTGTACTTAAACCAAATAAAAAAGATAAAAGACTAAACAAAAAAAATAATAAACATAATAGTAAAAGATAAATGATGTAAATGATAAATATATAAATAAAACTTAAAATTAAAAAGAAAATTAAATAAAGATATAGAGAAAAGTTATATCAAGAATTGCTTATGTGTTTGAGTGTTTTTCATAGGGACATGGACCTCAGATGGAAGGCATTGGACAACAACAGACTAATGGAGGACGTTGGACAACAACCAGCTGGGGGAGGAGGGCATTGGACAACGAATGACAGCAACTAGGTAACTTACTTACCTAGTGACAAGGTAAGAGTTCTCTCCCTTACAAGACATTTTCATTTTGTACTTAAACCAAATAAAAAAGATAAAAGACTTAACAAAAATAAAAATAATAAACATAAAAGATAAATGATATAAAATGATAAAACTATAAATAAAACTTAAAATTCAAAAGAGATTTTTAAAGTAAAGGTATAGAGAAAAGTTACATCAAGAATTGCTTATGTGTTTGAGTGTTTTTCATAGGGACATGGACCACAGATGGAAGGCATTGGACAACAACAGACTTATGGAGGACGTTGGACAAAAACCAGCTGGAGGAGGGCATTGGACAACGAATGGCAACAATTAGGTAACTTACTTACCTAGTGACAAGGTAAGAGTTCTCTCCCTTACAAGACATTTTCATTTTGTGCTTAAACCAAATAAAAAAAATAAAAGACTTAACAAAAATAAAAATAATAAACATAAAAGATAAATGATATTAAATGATAAAACTATAAATAAAATTTAAAATTCAAAAGAGATTTTTAAAGTAAAGGTATAGAGAAAAGTTACATCAAGAATTGCTTATGTGTTTGAGTGTTTTTCATAGGGACATGGACCACAGATGGAAGGCATTGGACAACAACAGACTAATGGATGACGTTGGACAACAACCAACTGGGGGAGGAGGGCATTGGACAACGAATGGCAGCAATTAGGTAACTTACTTACCTTGTGACAAGGTAAGAGTTCTCTCCCTTACAAGACATTTTCATTTTGTACTTAAACCAAATAAAAAAGATAAAAGACTAAACAAAAAAAATAATAAACATAATAGTAAAAGATAAATGATGTAAATGATAAATATATAAATAAAACTTAAAATTAAAAAGAAAATTAAATAAAGATATAGAGAAAAGTTATATCAAGAATTGCTTATGTGTTTGAGTGTTTTTCATAGGGACATGGACCTCAGATGGAAGGCATTGGACAACAACAGACTAATGGAGGACGTTGGACAACAACCAGCTGGGGGAGGAGGGCATTGGACAACGAATGACAGCAACTAGGTAACTTACTTACCTAGTGACAAGGTAAGAGTTCTCTCCCTTACAAGACATTTTCATTTTGTACTTAAACCAAATAAAAAAGATAAAAGACTTAACAAAAATAAAAATAATAAACATAAAAGATAAATGATATAAAATGATAAAACTATAAATAAAACTTAAAATTCAAAAGAGATTTTTAAAGTAAAGGTATAGAGAAAAGTTACATCAAGAATTGCTTATGTGTTTGAGTGTTTTTCATAGGGACATGGACCACAGATGGAAGGCATTGGACAACAACAGACTTATGGAGGACGTTGGACAAAAACCAGCTGGGGGAGGAGGGCATTGGACAACGAATGGCAACAATTAGGTAACTTACTTACCTAGTGACAAGGTAAGAGTTCTCTCCCTTACAAGACATTTTCATTTTGTACTTAAACCAAATAAAAAAGATAAAAGACTAAACAAAAAAATAATAAACATAATAGTAAAAGATAATTGATGTAAATGATAAATATATAAATAAAACTTAAAATTAAAAAAAAAATCAAATAAAAAAATAGAGAAAAGTTACATCAAGAATTGCTTATGTGTTTGAGTGTTTTTCATAGGGACATGGACCACAGATGGAAGGCATTGGACAACAACAGACTAATGGAGGACGTTGGACAACAACCAGCTGGGGGAGGAGGGCATTGGACAACGAATGGCAGCAATTTGGTAACTTACTTACCTTGTGACAAGGTAAGAGTTCTCTCCCTTACAAGACATTTTCATTTTGTACTTAAACCAAATAAAAAAGATAAAAGACTAAACAAAAAAATAATAAACATAATAGTAAAAGATAAATGATGTAAATGATAAATATATAAATAAATCTTAAAATTAAAAAAAAAATTAAATAAAGATATAGAGAAAAGTTATATCAAGAATTGCTTATGTGTTTGAGTGTTTTTCATAGGGCCATGGACCTCAGATGGAAGGCATTGGACAACAACAGACTAATGGAGGACGTTGGACAACAACCAGCTGGGGGAGGAGGGCATTGGACAACGAATGACAGCAACTAGGTAACTTACTTACCTAGTGACAAGGTAAGAGTTCTCTCCCTTACAAGACATTTTCATTTTGTACTTAAACCAAATAAAAAAGATAAAAGACTTAACAAAAATAAAAATAATAAACATAAAAGATAAATGATATAAAATGATAAAACTATAAATAAAACTTAAAATTCAAAAGAGATTTTTAAAGTAAAGGTATAGAGAAAAGTTACATCAAGAATTGCTTATGTGTTTGAGTGTTTTTCGTAGGGACATGGACCACAGATGGAAGGCATTGGACAACAACAGACTTATGGAGGACGTTGGACAAAAACCAGCTGGGGGAGGAGGGCATTGGACAACGAATGGCAACAATTAGGTAACTTACTTACCTAGTGACAAGGTAAGAGTTCTCTACCTTACAAGACATTTTCATTTTGTACTTAAACCAAATAAAAAAACATAAAAGACTAAACAAAAAAATAATAAACATAATAGTAAAAGATAAATGATGTAAATGATAAATATATAAATAAAACTTAAAATTAAAAAAAAAATTAAATAAAAAGATAGAGAAAAGTTACATCAAGAATTGCTTATGTGTTTGAGTGTTTTTCATAGGGACATGGACCACAGATGGAAGGCATTGGACAACAACAGACTAATGGAGGACGTTGGACAACAACCAGCTGGGGGAGGAGGGCATTGGACAACGAATGGCAGCAATTTGGTAACTTACTTACCTTGTGACAAGGTAAGAGTTCTCTCCCTTACAAGACATTTTCATTTTGTACTTAAACCAAATAAAAAAGATAAAAGACTAAACAAAAAAATAATAAACATAATAGTAAAAGATAAATGATGTAAATGATAAATATATAAATAAATCTTAAAATTAAAAAAAAAATTAAATAAAGAAATAGAGAAGAGTTATATCAAGAATTGCTTATGTGTTTGAGTGTTTTTCATAGGGACATGGACCTCAGATGAAAGGCATTGGACAACAACAGACTAATGAAGGACGTTGGACAACAACCAGCTGGGGGAGGAGGGCATTGGACAACGAATGACAGCAACTAGGTAACTTACTTACCTAGTGACAAGGTAAGAGTTCTCTCCCTTACAAGACATTTTCATTTTGTACTTAAACCAAATAAAAAAGATAAAAGACTTAACAAAAATAAAAATAATAAACATAAAAGATAAATGATATTAAATGATAAAACTATAAATAAAATTTAAAATTCACAAGAGATTCTTAAAGTAAAGGTATAGAGAAAAGTTACATCAAGAATTGCTTATGTGTTTGAGTGTTTTTCATAGGGACATGGACCACAGATGGAAGGCATTGGACAACAACAGACTAATGGATGACGTTGGACAACAACCAGCTGGGGGAGGAGGGCATTGGACAACGAATGGCAGCAATTAGGTAACTTACTTACCTTGTGACAAGGTAAGAGTTCTCTCCCTTACAAGACATTTTCATTTTGTACTTAAACCAAATAAAAAAGATAAAAGACTAAACAAAAAAATAATAAACATAATAGTAAAAGATAAATGATGTAAATGATAAATATATAAATAAAACGTAAAATTAAAAAAAAAATTAAATAAAGATATAGAGAAAAGTTATATCAAGAATTGCTTATGTGTTTGAGTGTTTTTCATAGGGACATGGACCTCAGATGGAAGGCATTGGACAACAACAGACTAATGGAGGACGTTGGACAACAACCAGCTGGGGGAGGAGGGCATTGGACAACGAATGACAGCAACTAGGTAACTTACTTACCTAGTGACAAGGTAAGAGTTCTCTCCCTTACAAGACATTTTCATTTTGTACTTAAACCAAATAAAAAAGATAAAAGACTTAACAAAAATAAAAATAATAAACATAAAAGATAAATGATATAAAATGATAAAACTATAAATAAAACTTAAAATTCAAAAGAGATTTTTAAAGTAAAGGTATAGAGAAAAGTAACATCAAGAATTGCTTATGTGTTTGAGTGTTTTTCATAGGGACATGGACCACAGATGGAAGGCATTGGACAACAACAGACTTATGGAGGACGTTGGACAACAACCAGCTGGGGGAGGAGGGCATTGGACAACGAATGGCAACAATTAGGTAACTTACTTACCTATTGACAAGGTAAGAGTTCTCTACCTTACAAGACATTTTCATTTTGTACTTAAACCAAATAAAAAAGATAAAAGACTAAACAAAAAAATAATAAACATAATATTAAAAGATAAATGATGTAAATGATAAATATATAAATAAAACTTAAAATTAAAAAAAAAATTAAATAAAAAAATAGAGAAAAGTTACATCAAGAATTGCTTATGTGTTTGAGTGTTTTTCATAGGGACATGGACCACAGATGGAAGGCATTGGACAACAACAGACTAATTGAGGACGTTGGACAACAATCAGCTGGTGGAGTAGGGCATCATAGAAGGAATGGCAAAAACTGCGTAACTTACTTACCTATTGACAAGGTAAGAGTTGTCTCCCTTTCAAAACATTTTCAATTTGTACTAAAAATAATAAAAAAGATAAAAGACTAAACATAAAAATAATAAACATAATTGAAAAATATAAATGATATAAAATGAATAAAACTATAAATAAAACTAAAGATTAAATGTTAAATGCTATATTAGTAATTTTTAAAATTAATAAAACTTTAAATAAAACTCAAGACTTAACGAGGCCCTGGACAAAACGAGTGCGCATCGTTTCGCGCATTCCCGTAACCGGTTCAATCTTTTATCTCTACATCGCACCTAACGCACTGTCATACTATGACGTCACAATCAAATGATGCGACAAAGCATTTAACGCCGCGCTAAAAATCAATAGGCTAGTAATCTGTGTATGTTCGTAATAAACGAAGATTAATGCAAAGCATGGTTAGATGCATCTCGCACGCAAGGAAACAAAGTAGACAAGCAAAGTATCCTTGCCTGCAGCTATATTCTCTTACGCGGACTTTAGTCTATGACGTCATAGACGCGCTACGTATCAAAAAGCCGTTACGGCGTCTTTAGCACTGAAAGTGCCTGTTTACGTAAGATATGTGTGTTCGCTAAGAGAAAATTTACAAAATTTATAATGACTGTAAGCGTTTTATCTTCACAGAAACAGTTTTCAATTGGAATATAATAGAAGAGAAAATCTAAATAGAATATCTTCATTGATGTATCACTGTTCCTGAAAGTTATTGCAAGATTCTTGCAGAAAAGTAGTTCGGCTGACGGCAGAGGTACTTTTCCAGATGAAGTCCCGCACGGAATCGGAAAATACCGATGTGTGCAGAATGGGTTAGATGATGAGATCGTCAGACTAGGATGGACTCAAGGTTTTTGATATTATCATTATTTGGTGCACCTCCTCTCACTAAATAGTTATTTTATTCTATAACGGGGGCGTTTAGAAAAAATGAGAAACAAATAGAAAAATGAATAGAACTTCATCGATCAAAACAATTTTTAATTCATTAATTTTGTAAAAAAAACCAGAAAACAAAAAAAAAAAACAAAAAAAAAAACCAAAAAAGAAAAAAACCAACAACAACAACATGTACTTTCCTGATACTATGTACACATATTTTTTTTGCATCATAAATCATCGTATCATAATCCCAATGCTTTGGGGGAGGGGGGGTTGCTAGCTAGTCATATGCACGGCACGGAAGCACATGTTTTCTCATCATTATTTTTTTTTTGTTCAGAAATGGCTTGATGTTCCTTTTCGTCTCATCGGGAGAATTATCAGCCAAATTGCAGCAAGTAAATCGTCTCACCTTGCTCGCAAATTTCATAATCAACAACGCTGACGATTCTTCATTATACTTTAATTTCTTTTTTTTTTTCCCCTTTTTATTTTATTTTTTTTTTTTTTTGCTCTCATGAGGTCGGATGGCATTGTTAAACTAGAAAATTTTGCGAGGGACCTGCATACCTCTTATGATCGAGTAGAACATATTCAATTATTAAAGTTTTATATTGAATTATTTAAAGTATATTTTAAATATATCCTCGTAATACGTATGAAGGTAAGCAAATGTATTTTACATAGATTTATGTCATTTTTTTTTTCTGGGGAAAAAAGGGGGAAGTACTCAGATTAAAGTCGCTACATGATTTTTTTTCTCAAGGTTTCACGAGCAATTTATAAATATAACATATCAAATAAAGTACATTAATTCATTGAAACGAGGCGCTCCGGTCCTGCAATCAGAAAAAGTATCTGTATAAATATATAGTATGCATTTTATTTTCAGGGTTTCATTCTCTGAAATTGAGCCGGAGCGAAAATTCACATTTACTTATAAGTTTTAGAAGTTTCCGAGATATATACATTTTCCGATTCTTCATTTTTGGGGGTTAATTTCAGTATAGATACATGAGCAAATTTTGAAGGGGCGCAAAGGGCGCACGCCCCCCCCCCCTCTGAAATCGTCGAAGTAAGGTATTTTGGGGGCTTAACCTTTATGTGTATACTCATTTTCAGGCTGTTTTGAGTCGAATGTCGGAAAATTTTCGCTGGTTCGCTGCCGCTCGCCACCTAACTCAATTTAGATTAACTTCACACCATTTGCTAAGCATGACCATTTCATGTTAAAATAGCCAGAATTATAAAGTGATACTACGCCCTCCATACCTTTACCTTACTGTGACTATTTGGACGGTCTTTTTCTGACATATGTACTAAGATATTAGTCAACAAACATGTACTCTTGCAGCAAAGGGGATGCCATTCGGGTTGTGTACCCCAACCCTCTCTAAAACAATTTTAGAAAGTTCGCTGGTTCGCTTCGCTCGCCAGATATATTCAGTAATACATAGTTTCAACGTTTTTGTATGAATTATACATTTTCCATTCTGGTGGTCAAAGGAACCCAAAACATGACTTCGTCCTGGACCCACTGGGGGAGGGAGGAAGCGGTCCCCAGACCCTTTGCCTTTTTTTATATTCATGACGCCCCCCTAAACCCAAATCTTGTATCCGCCCCTGAGATAACTCTTACCAATATATAGTGCGGTTCAACCAGAGAATACTTTGTCCTACAGCATACTCCATTCCATAAATGATTATTACCACGATGATGGACGTATCATTGTCTTCAACGTACATTTTAGCTCAGCGGTCGGATAAAATCGCATGGAATAGAAATACATCAGAGAGGGTGAGAGGTGGTCCAGCTCGGTCATTTCAACTCATTTGGTCCATTTTTTGAATTTAAAGATATTATGCGCAATAATCGGGAAAAGGGGAAATAGGAGTCTCTCATAAACAACTCGATCCAATCTATTCCCGCGCATGGGGGTAGCCCCTTTCCACTTTCCTTATTCTTTTGAATTTTACTTTACATTGGGTACATGTATCCATCCATGATCTTTTATCGTATTCGAATTATTTTTGCAATTTCGCGTGAGCATGCAATACTATACTTAATCTTGACAGTGGCGTAGCTAGGGTGATTTCTTTGAGGACGTCTAGAGAAGGATGAATTAAGTACATCAACTCCTCCCTCGGAAGGGGGAGGGTCACTGATACTAGGGAGGCGGGTCGTTTACGGGAGAGTATGGTTTTGGGTTTGGCCGCCTTTATAGTATAGTTAAAACGCCTATAGAAACGCTTATATAGATCCGAGACCTGTCGAGTACGCGATTCTGCAAGGGGAGTATGCAAAGTTTAAAGATTAATGTGTGATATGCGAGTAATCCATGTAACTTTTCAGACGTTTCCCCCAAAATACGATGTATTAAAGTTTTAGAATGAATCAAATTGGACAAAAGATAAGGCAATAAGAGAAAAACGCTATGCTCATTTTATCTTCGAGACTTGCAAGTACAAGTTATATGTTTTAAAATTACACAAATTTGATTTGAGATTGTCCCTTACATACATTTTGTAAATTCTGGCGATAGCATTTGGCTGTCTTTCCCGAGAGGGATATGATACGTCGTATTATCACGCCTCAAACTAATTTCAGCCAATGACGTCGCAGTATTATGGTCACATTGTGTCCTACCTTGACGCCGAGTTAGGTCACTAAATTTTCAAACGTTAGAATTACACAGAGTATGTTACGAAATGGTTCTCGGTATGATAAATTCGTTATAGGGTTTGTTCCTGTCACACTTCCTACTTAAAGTACCTTGAGTAGGAAGTATGACAGGAACAAACCCTATAACTATATGAGCACATTCGTTCTTTATTCAAAATTAAGGGAAGATATGTTAAAAAAAATGATTTTGAGATGTTCCCCGAAGCTCACACAAAACGGCTGGATATCAAACTTGAAAAAACTTGATATATTCTGTCTTATGTTTCTCTTTATAATATATAAGAATATGCCATCAAATTCTCTGTTTCAGCTTTTTTTTCTAAATTTCACTTTATATCTGCGAGTACAAGTTATGTGTAAAATTGCAAAAATATGCTTTTAAATGGTCCCTTACATATTTGGCAATATCATTTGGCTGTCTTTTTCTGGATAGATATATGCTAACGAATATGATATGCCATAAACAATAAATATACGAGCACGTTCATACTTTATGAGGCCTTCTTTCATAATAAAGGGCAAATATGCTAAAAATATGATTTTGAGATGTTCCCTGAAGCTCAACCAAGCGGTCAAAGTTGTACAGAACTTGATATATTCTGGCTTATGTTTCACTATTCAATGTATGAACATGTCATCAAATTCTCTATTTCAGTTTTTTTTATAATTTCAATTGTACTGATAAAGACAGAGTACAAGTTATGTGTAAAATTGCAAAATATGCTTTGAGATCACCCCTGATATATTTTCAGGATTGAATTTTGTTGTCTTTTTCTGGAGAAATATATACTAACAAATATTATATGCCGTAAACAAGAACTATAAGGACATATTCATCCTTTATGATGTCTTTATTTCAAAATATAAGGCAAATATGTAAAAATATGATTTTGAGATGTTCCCTGAAGCTCACACAGGCGGTCAAACTTCCACAGAACCTGTTATATTTTGTCTTATGTTTCTCTTTTCAACATATGATAATCCTATCAAATTCTCTATTTCAGTTTTTTTATAAATTGCGATTATCATGCAAAAAATCTTGCTTTTCTATGAAATCATATGGAGAAAACAAGGAAATTTTTGAGATGGTCCCCCCGAAAAACTAAGCGGTGAAATTGATTCATTTTTCACCAAACTCTTGTATATAAGTAAATGACATTATGATATGAATTTAATCAAAATCTCTATTTCTGTTTTTGAGTTATCTTATTGTCCAGGGCCTCGTTAAGACAAAATAAAATAATAAAAGATATGAGATAAATTATATAAAATTAAGTTTTAGAATGAATAAAACTATCAATAAAACCTAAAGATTTAAAAGATGAATGATATAAAATAAATAAAACTATGAATAGATAAAAGATATTTTGAAAGTAAAGATATAGGGAAAAGATACATCAAGAATTGCTTACGTGCTTTTTCATAGGGACTTCGACCAAGGGATGGAAGGCATTGGACAACAACAGACTAGTGGAGGACATTTAACAACAACAAGCTGGTGGAGGAGGGCATTGGACAACGAATGGCAGCAACTAGGTAACTTATTGACCTAGTGACAAGGTAAGAATTCTTTATCTTTCAAAACATTTTCATTTTGTACTTAAACTGATAAGTAAGATAAAAGACTAAACATAAAATTACAAAGATAATAGTAAAAGATAAATGATATAAAATGATAAAACTATGAATAAAACTTAAAATTAAAAAGATATTTTTAAAGTAAAGGTATAGAGAAAAGTAACATCAAGAATTGCTTATGTGTTTGAGTGTTTTTGAAAGGGACATGGACCACAGATGGAAGGAATTGGACAACAACAGACTAATGGAGGACGTTGGACAACAAGGAACTGGTGGAGGAGGGCATTGGACAACGAATGGCAGCAACTAGGTAACTTACTTATCTAGTGACAAGGTAAGTGTTCTCTCCCTTACAATATATTTTTATTTTGTACTTAAACAAATTAAAAAGATAAAGGACTAAACAAAAAAATAATAAACATAATAGTAAAATATAAAGATGTAAAATAATAAAACTATAAACAAAACTTAAAATTTAAAGAAGATTTTTTGAATAAAGATATAGAGAAAAGTTACATCCAGAATTGCTTATGTGTTTGAGTGTTTTTTATAGGGACATGGACCTCAGATGGAAGGCATTGGACAACAACAGACTAATGGAGGACACTGGACAACAAGGAGCTGGTGGAGGAGGGCATTGGACAACAAATGGCAGCAATTAGGTAACTTACTCACCTAATGACAATGTAAGAGTTCTCTCCCTTACAAGACATTTTCATTTTGAACTTTAACCAAATAAAAAAAATAAAAGACTTAACATATAAATAAAAACATAATAGTAAAAGATAAATGATATAAAATGATAAAATTATGAACAAAACTAAAAATTTGAAAGAGATTTTTAAAGTAAAGATATAGAGAAAAGTTACATCAAGAATTGCTTATGTGTTTGAGTGTTTTTCATAGGGACATGGACCACAGATGGAAGGCATTGGACAACAACAGACTAATGGAGGACGTTGGACAACAACCAGCTGGGGGAGGAGGGCATTGGACAACAAATGACAGCAACTAGGTAACTTACTTTCCTAGTGACAAGGTAAGAGTTCTCTCCCTTTCAAGACAATTTCATTTTTAACTTCAACAAAATAAAAAAGATAAAAGACTTAACAAAAATAAAAATAATAAACATAAAAGATAAATGATATAAAATGATAAAACTATAAATTAAACTTAAAATTTAAAAGAGATTTTTAAAGTAAAGGTATAGAGAAAAGTTACATCAAGAATTGGTTATGTGTTTGAGTGTTTATGATAGGGACATGGACCTCAGATGGAAGGCATTGGACAACAACAGACTAATGGAGGACATTGGACAACAAGGAACTGGTGGAGAAGGGCATTGGACAACGAATGGCAGCAACTAGGTAACTTTCTCACCTAGTGACAAGGTAAGAGTTCTCTCCCTTACAAGACATTTTCATTTTGTACTTAAACCAAATAAAAAAGATAAAAGACTAAACAAAAAAATAATAAACATAATAGTAAAAGATAAATGATGTAAAATGATAAATCTATAAATAAAACTTAAAATTTAAAAAAGATTTTTTAAATAAAGATATAGAGAAAAGTTACATCAAGAATTGCTTATGTGTTTGAGTGTTTTTCATAGGGATATGGACCTCAGATGGAAGGCAATGGATAACAATAGACTAATGGAGAACGTTGGACAACAACCAGCTGGGAGAGGAGGGCATTGGACAACGAATGACAGCAACTAGGTAACTTACTTACCTAGTGACAAGGTAAGAGTTCTCTCCCTTACAAGATATTTTCATTTTGTACTTAAACCAAATAAAAAAGATAAAAGACTTAACAAAAATAAAAATAATAAACATAAAAGATAAATGATATAAAATGTGAAAACTATAAATAGAACTTAAAATTCAAAAGAGATTTTTAAAGTAAAGGGATAGAGAAAAGTTACATCAAGAATTGCTTATGTGTTTGAATATTTTTCATAGGGACATGGACCACAGATGGAAGGCATTGGACAACAACAGACTAATGGAGGACGTTGAACAACAACCAGCTGGGGGAGGAGGGCATTGGACAACGAATGGCAGCAATTAGGTAACTTACTTACCTATTGACAAGGTAAGAGTTCTCTCCCTTACAAGACATTTTCATTGGCCGGATTGCAAAGCGATGTCCATCTGTCCGTCTGTCCGTCTGCCGTCAACATTTTGGTTAAAGTTTCTGGTTGAGGCAAAATCTAAGGAACTATATTCCTTAGAAACTTTATATTATACATGAAGGTTGCCCATGACAAGACCTTTCAATTTATGCCGTAACATTTGACCTAGTGACCTTGACCTTGGACTTTGACCTAGTTAAATATTTTGGTTAAAGTTCCTGGTTTAAGCAAAATGTATGGAAATGTATGCAGTAGAAACTTTATATTATACATATAGGTTGCCCATGACAAGACCTTTCAATTTATGCCATAACATTGGACCTAGTGACCTTGACCTTGGACTTTGACCTTGTTAAAGATTTTGGTTAAAGTTTCTGGTTTAAGCAAAATCTAAGGAACTGTATGCAGTAGAAACTTTATATTATACATGAAGGTTGCCCATGACAAGACCTTTCAATTTTTGCCATAACATTTGACCTAGTGACCTTGACCTTGGACTTTGACCTAGTTAAAGATTTTGGTTAAAGTTCCTGGTTTAAGCAAAATCTATGGAACTGTATGCAGTAGAAACTTTATATTATACATAGAGGTTGATCATTACAGACCTTTCAATTTATGCTATAACATTGGACCTAGTGACCTTGACCTTGGACTTTGACCTAGTTAAAGATTTTGGTTAAAGTTCCTGGTTTAAGAAAAATCTAAGGAACTGTATGCAGTAGAAACCTTATATTATACATTTAGGTTGCCCATGATGAGACTTTTCAATTTATGCCATAACATTGGACCTAGTGACCTTGACCTCGGACTTTGACCTAGTTAAAGATTTTGGTTAAAGTTTCTGGTTTAAGCCAAATCTAAGGAACTGTATGCAGTAGAAACCTTATATTATACATTTAGGTTGCCCATGATGAGACCTTTCAATTTATGTCGTAACATTGGACCTAGTGACCTTGACCTTGGACTTTGACCTAGTTAAAGATTTTGGTTAATATTCCTGGTTTAAGCAAAATCTAAGGAACTGTATGCAGTAGAAACTTTATATTATACATGTAGGTTGCCTCTGACAAGACCTCTCAATGTATGCTGTAATATTTGACCCAGTGACCTTGACCCAGTTGTTGACAAAAACTTGCTTTGCAATCCGGCCATACCGTCTTTAGCGGTGTTTTATTTTGAACTTAAACCAAATAAAAAAGATAAAAGACTAAACAAAAAAAATGATAAACATAATAGTAAAAGATTAATAATGTAAAATAACTTAAACCAAATAAAAAAGATAAAAGACTAAACAAAAAAATAATAAACATAAAAGTAAAAGATAAATGATGTAAAATAATAAAACTATAAATAAAACTTAAAATTTAAAAAAAAATTTTTGATTAAAGATATAGAGAAAAGTCACATCAAGAATTGCTAATGTGTTTGAGTGTTTTTCAAAGGGAATGGACCTCAGATGGCAGGCATTGGACAACAACAGATTAATGGAGGACCCTGGACAACAAGGAACTGGTGGAGGAGGGCATTGGACAACGAATGGCAGCAACTAGGTAATTTACTTATCTAGTGACAAGGTAAGAGTTCTCTCCCTTACAAGACATTTTCATTTTGTACTTAAACGAAATGAAAAAGATAAAAGACTGAACAGAAAAATAATGAACATAGTAGTAAAAGATAAATGATGTAAAGTGATAAAACTATAAATAAAACTTAAAATTTAAAAAAGATTTTTTAGATAAAGATATAGAGAAAAGTTACATCAAGAATTGCTTATGTGTTTGAGTGTTTTTCATAGGGACATGGACAACAGATGGAAGGCATTGGACAACAACAGACTAATTGAGGACATTGGACAACAACCAGCTGGTGAAATAGGGCATCATAGAAGGAATGGCAAAAACTGAATAACTTACTTACCTATTGACAAGGTAAGAATGGTCTCCCTTTCAAAACATTTTCAATTTGTACGAAAAATAATAAAAAAGATAAAAGACTAAACATAAAAATAATAAACATAATTGAAAAATGTAAAGGACATAAAATGAATAAAACTATAAATAAGACTAAAGATTAAATTTTAAATGCTATATTAGTAATTTTTGAAATTAATAAAACTTTAAATAAAACTCAGGACTTAAGACAAAATAAAGAAATAAAAGATCAAAAATAAATGATATAAAATTAATTTTTGAAATGAATAAAACTATAAATAAAACCTAAAGATTTAAAAAATGAATGATATAAAATGAATAAAACTATGAATAGATAAAAGATATTTTGAAAGTAAAGATATAGGGAAAAGATACATCAAGAATTGCTTACGTGCTTGAGTCTTTTTCATAGGGACTTGGACCAAGGGATGGAAGGCATTGGACAACAACAGACTAGTGGAGGACATTTAACAACAACAAGCTGGTGGAGGAGGGCATTGGACAACGAATGGCGGCAACTAGGTAACTTATTTACCTAGTGACAAGGTAAGAATTCTCTATCTTTCAAAACATTTTCATTTTGTACTTAAACTGATAAGTAAGATAAAAGGGTAAACATAAAATAATAAAAATAATAGTAAATGATAAATGATATAAAATGATAAAACTATAAATAAAACTTAAAATTCAAAAGAGATTTTTAAAGTAAAGGTATAGAGAAAAGTTACATCAAGAATTGCTTATGTGTTTGAGTGTTTTTCATAGGGACATGGACCACAGATGGAAGGCATTGGACAACAACAGACTAAAGGAGGACGTTGGACAACAACCAGCTGGGGGAGGAGGGCATTGGACAACGAATGACAGCAACTAGGTAACTTACTTACCTAGTGACAAGGTAAGAGTTCTCTCCCTTACAAGACATTTTCATTTTGTACTTAAACCAAATAAAAAAGATAAAAGACTTAACAAAAATAAAAATAATAAACATAAAAGATAAATGATATAAAATGATAAAACTATAAATAAAACTTAAAATTCAAAAGAGATTTTTAAAGTAAAGGTATAGAGAAAAGTTACATCAAGAATTGCTTATGTGTTTGAGTGTTTTTCATAGGGACATGGACCACAGATGGAAGGCATTGGACAACAACAGACTAAAGGAGGACGTTGAACAACAACCAGCTGGGGGAGGAGGGCATTGGACAACGAATGACAGCAACTAGGTAACTTACTTACCTAGCGACAAGGTAAGAGTTCTCTCCCTTACAAGACATTTTCATTTTGTACTTAAACCAAATAAAAAAGATAAAAGACTAAACAAAAAAATAATAAACATAATAGTAAAAGGTAAATGATGAAAATGATAAATATATAAATAAAATTTAAAATTAAAAAAAAAGAATTAAATAAAGATATAGAGAAAAGTTATATCAAGAATTGCTTATGTGTTTGAGTGTTTTTCATAGGGACATGGACCTCAGAAGGAAGGCATTGGACAACAACAGACTAATGGAGGACTTTGGACAACAACCAGCTGGGGGAGGAGGGCATTGGACAATGAATGACAGCAACTAGGTAACTTACTTACCTAGTGACAAGGTAAGAGTTCTCTCCCTTACAAGACATTTTCGTTTTGTACTTAAACCAAATAAAAAAGATAAAAGACTTAACAAAAATAAAAATAATAAACATAAAAGATAAATGATATAAAATGATAAAACTATAAATAAAACTTACAATTCAAAAGAGATTTTTAAAGTAAAGGTATAGAGAAAAGTTACATCAAGAATTGCTTATGTGTTTGAGTGTTTTTCATAGGGACATGGACCACAGATGGAAGGCATTTGACAACAACAGACTAATGGAGGACGTTGGACAACAACCAGCTGGGGGAGGAGGGCATTGGACAACGAATGACAGCAACTAGGTAACTTACTAACCTAGTGACAAGGTAAGAGTTCTCTACCTTACAAGACATTTTCATTTTGTACTTAAACCAAATAAAAAAGATAAAAGACTTTACAAAAATAAAAATAATAAACATAAAAGATAAATGATATAAAATGATAAAACTATAAATAAAACTTAAAATTCAAAAGAGATTTTTAAAGTAAAGGTATACAGAAAAGTTACATCAATAATTGCTTATGTGTTTGAGTGTTTTTCATAGGGACATGGACCACAGATGGAAGGCATTGGACAACAACAGACTAATGGAGGACATTGGACAACAATCAGCTGGTGGAGTAGGTCATCATAGAAGTAATGGCAAATACTGCTTAACTTACTTACCTATTGACAAGGTAAAAATTGGTCTCCCTTTCAAAACATTTTCAATTTGTACTAAAAATAATAAAAAGATAAAAGACTAAACATAAAAATAATAAACATAATTGAAAAATATAAATGATATAAAATGGATAAAACTATAAATAAAACTTAAGATTAAATGTTAAATGCTATATAAGTAGTTTTTAAAATCAATAAAACTTTAAATAAAACTCAGGACTTAAGATAAAAAAAATAATAAAAGATATAAGATAAATGATATAAAATTAAGTTTTAGAATGAATAAAACTATAAATAAAACCTAAAGATTTAAAAGATGAATGATATAAAATAAATAAAACTATGAATAGATAAAAGATATTTTGAAAGTAAAGATATAGGGAAAAGTTACATCAAGAATTGCTTATGTGTTTGAGTGTTTTTCATAAGGACATGGACCACAGATGGAAGGCATTGGACAACAACAGACTAATGGAGGACGTTGGACAACAACCAGCTGGGGGAGGAGGGCATTGGGCAACGAATGACAGCAACTAGGTAACTTACTTACCTAGTGACAAGGTAAGAGTTCTCTCCCTTACAAGACATTTTCATTTTGTACTTAAACCAAATAAAAAAGATAAAAGCCTTAACAAAAGTAAAAATAATAAACATAAAAGATAAATGATATCAAATGCGAAAACTATAAATAGAACTTAAAATTTAAAAGAGATTTTTAAAGTAAAGGTATAGAGGAAAGTTACATCAAGAATTGCTTATGTGTTTGAGTGTTTATGATAGGGACATGGACCTCAGATGGAAGGCATTGGACAACAACAGACTAATGGAGGACATTGGACAACAAGGAACTGGTGGAGGAGGGCATTGGACAACGAATGGCAGCAACTAGGTAACTTACTTACCTAGTGACAAGGTAAGAGTTCTCTCCCTTATAAGACATTTTCATTTTGTGCTTAAACCAAATAAAAAAAATAAAAGACTAAACATATAGATAAAAACATAATAGTAAAAGATAAATGATATAAAATGATAAAACTATAAATAAAACTTAAAATTTAAAAGAGATTTTTAAAGTAAACGTATATAGAAAAGTTACATCAAGAATTGCTTATGTGTTTGAGTGTTTTTCATAGGGACATGGACCACAGATGGAAGGCATTGGACAACAACAGACTAATGGAGGACATTGGACAACAATCAGCTGGTGGAGTAGATCATCATAGAAGTAGTGGCAAATACTGCTTAACTTACTTACCTTTTGACAAGGTAAAAATTGGTCTCCGTTTCAAAACATTTTCAATTTGTACTAAAAATAATAAAAAGATAAAAGACTAAACATAAAAATAATAAACATAATTGAAAAATATAAATGATATAAAATGGATAAAACTATAAATAAAACTAAAGATTAAATGTTAAATGCTATATAAGTAGTTTTTAAAATCAATAAAACTTTAAATAAAACTCAGGACTTAAGATAAAAAAAAATAATAAAAGATATAAGATAAATGATATAAAATTAAGTTTTAGAACGAATAAAACTATAAATAAAACCTAAAGATTTAAAAGATGAATGATATAAAATAAATAAAACTATGAATAGATAAAAGATATTTTGAAAGTAAAGATATAGGGAAAAGTTACATCAAGAATTGCTTATGTGTTTGAGTGTTTTTCATAGGGACATGGACCACAGATGGAAGGCATTGGACAACAACAGACTAATGGAGGACGTTGGACAACAACCAGCTGGGGGAGGAGGGCATTGGACAACGAATGACAGCAACAAGGTAACTTACTTACCTAGTGACAAGGTAAGTGTTCTCTCCCTTACAAGACATTTTCATTTTGTACTTAAACCAAATAAAAAAGATAAAAGACTGAACAGAAGAATAATAAACATAATAGTAAAAGATAAATGATGTAAAATGATAAAACTATTAATAAAACTTAAAATTTAAAAAAGATTTTTTAGATAAAGATATAGAGAAATTTAGATCAAGAATTGCTTATGTGTTTAAGTGTTTTTCATAGGGATATGGACCTCAGATGGAAGGCATTGGATAACAACAGGCTAATGGAGGACATTGGACAACAAGGAACTGGTGGAGGAGGGCATTGGACAACGAATGGCAGCAACTAGGTAACTTACTTGCCTAGTGACAAGGTAAGAGTTCTCTCCCTTACAGAACAATTTCATTTTGAACTTAAACCAAAGAAAAAAAATAATAAAAGACTAAACATATAAATAAAAACATAATAGTAAAAGATAAATGATATGAAATGATAAAACTATGAATAAAACTTAAAATTTAATAGAGATTTTTAAGGTAAAGATATAGAGAAAAGTTACATGAAGAGTTGCTTATGTGTTTGAGTATTTTCACAGGGACATGGACCACAGATGGAAGGCATTGGACAACAACAGACCAAAGGAGGTCGTTGGACAACAACCAGCTGGGGGAGGAGGGCATTGGACACAAATGACAGCAACTAGGTAACTTACTTACCTAGTGACAAGGTAAGAGTTCTCTCCCTTACAAGACATTTTCATTTTGTACTTAAACCAAATAAAAAAGATAAAAGACTGAACAGAAAAATAATAAACATAATAGTAAAACATAAATGATGTAAAATGATAAAACTATTAATAAAACTTAAAATTTAAAAAATATTTTTTAGATAAAGATATAGAGAAATTTAGATCAAGAATTGCTTATGTGTTTAAGTGTTTCTCATAGGGATATGGACCTCAGATGGAAGGCATTGGATAACAACAGACTAATGGAGGACATTGGACAACAAGGAAGTGGTGGAGGAGGGCATTGGACAACGAATGGCAGCAACTAGGTAACTTACTTACCTAGTGACAAGGTAAGAGTTCTCTCCCTTACAAGACATTTTCATTTTGAACTTAAACCAAAGAAAAAAGATAAAAGACTAAACATATAAATAAAAACATAATAGTAAAATATAAATGATATAAAATGATAAAACTATGAATAAAACTTGAAATCTAATAGAGATTTTTAAGGTTAAGATATAGAGAAAAGTTACATCAAGAATTGCTTATGTGTTTGAGTGTTTTTCATAGGGACATGGACAACAGATGGAAGGCATTGGACAACAACAGACTAATTGAGGACATTGGACAACAACCAACTGGTGGAATAGGGCATCATAGAAGGAATGGGAAAAACTGAATAACTTACTTACCTATTGACAAGGTAAGAGTTGTCTCCCTTTCAAAACATTTTCAATTTGTACTAAAAATAATAAAAAAGATAAAAGACTAAAGATAAAAATAATAAACATAATTGAAAAATGTAAAGGATATAAAATGAATAAAACTATAAATAAAACTAAAGATTAAATGTTAAATGCTATATCAGTAATTTTTAAAATCAATAAAACTTTAAATAAAACTCAGGACTTAAGACAAAATAAAAAAATAAAAGATAAAAGATAAATGATATTAGATTAATTTTTAAAATGAATAAAACTATAAATAAAACCTAAAGATTTAAAAGATGAATGATATAAAATGGATAAAACTATGAATAGATAAAAGATATTTTGAAAGTAAAGATATAGGGAAAAGAAACATCAAGAATTGCTTACGTGCTTGAGTCTTTTTCATAGGGACTTGGACCAAGGGATGGAAGGCATTGGACAACAACAAACTAGTGGAGGACATTTAACAACAACAAGCTGGTGGAGGAGGGCATTGGACAACGAATGGCGGCAACTAGGTAACTTATTTACCTAGTGACAAGGTAAGAATTCTCTATCTTTCAAAACATTTTCATTTTGTACTTAAACTGATAAATAAGATAAAAGACTAAACATAAAAAAATAAACATAATAGTAAAAGATAAATGATATAAAATGATAAAACTATAAATAAAACTTAAAATTCAAAAGAGATTTTTAAAGTAAAGGTATAGAGAAAAGTTACATCAAGAATTGCTTATGTGTTTGAGTGTTTTTCATAGGGACATGGACCACAGATGGAAGGCATTGGACAACAACAGACTAAAGGAGGACGTTGGACAACAACCAGCTGGGGGAGGAGAGCATTGGACAACGAATGACAGCAACTAGGTAACTTACTTACCTAGTGACAAGGTAAGAGTTCTCTCCCTTACAAGACATTTTCATTTTGTACTTAAACCAAATAAAAAAGATAAAAGACTTAACAAAAATAAAAATAATAAACATAAAAGAAAAATGATATAAAATGATAAAACTATAAATAAAATTTAAAATTCAAAAGAGATTTTCAAAGTAAAGGTATAGAGAAAAATTACATCAAGAATTGCTTATGTGTTTGAGTGTTTTTCATAGGGACATGGACCACAGATGGAAGGTATTGGACAACAACAGACTAATGGAGGACATTTGACAACAACCAGCTTTGGGAGGAGGGCATTGGACAACGAATGACAGCAACTAGGTAACTTACTTACCTAGTGACAAGGTAAGAGTTCTCTTCCTTACAAGACATTTTCATTTTGTACTTAAACCAAATAAAAAAGATAAAAGACTTAACAAAAATAAAAATAATAAACATAAAAGATAAATGATATTAAATCATAAAACTATAAATAAAATTTAAAATTCAAAAGAGATTTTCAAAGTAAAGGTATAGAGAAAAGTTACATCAAGAAATGCTTATGTGTTTGAGTGTTTTTCATAGGGACATGGACCACAGATGGAAGGCATTGGACAACAACAGACTAATGGATGACGTTGGACAACAACCAGCTGGGGGAGGAGGGCATTGGACAACGAATGGCAGCAATTAGGTAACTTACTTACCTAGTGACAAGGTAAGAGTTCTCTCCCTTACAAGACATTTTCATTTTGTACTTAAACCAAATAAAAAAGATAAAAGACTAAACAAAAAAATAATAAACATAATAGTAAAAGATAAATGATGTAAATGATAAATATATAAATAAAACGTAAAATTAAAAAAAAATTAAATAAAGATATAGAGAAAAGTTATATCAAGAATTGCTTATGTGTTTGAGTGTTTTTCATAGGGACATGGACCTCAGATGGAAGGCATTGGACAACAACAGACTAATGGAGGACGTTGGACAACAACCAGCTGGGGCAGGAGGGCATTGGACAACGAATGACAGCAAGTAGGTAACTTAATTACCTAGTGACAAGGTAAGAGTTCTCTCCCTTACAAGACATTTTCATTTTGTACTTAAACCAAATAAAAATGATAAAAGACTTAACAAAAATAAAAATAATAAACATAAAAGATAAATGATATAAAATGATAAAACTATAAATAAAACTTAAAATTCAAAAGAGATTTTTAAAGTAAAGGTATAGAGAAAAGTTACATCAAGAATTGCTTGTGTGTTTGAGTGCTTTTCATAGGGACATGGACCACAGATGGAAGGCATTGGACAACAACAGACTTATGTAGGACGTTGGACAACAACCAGCTGGGGGATGAGCGCATTGGACAATGAATGACAGCAACTAGGTAACTTACTTACCTAGTGACAAGGTAAGAGTTCTCTCCCTTACAAGACATTTTCATTTTGCACTTAAACCAAATAAAAAAGATAAAAGACTTAACAAAAATAAAAATAATAAACATAAAAGATAAATGATATAAAATGATAAAACTATAAATAAAACTTAAAATTCAAAAGAGATTTTTAAAGTAAAGGTATAGAGAAAAGTAGGGCTGGGACGATTCAGGTATCCTTCGATTCGGTTCGGTTTCGAATCACAAGGCCTCGGTTCGGTTAATTTCGATTCGGTTCATTTGATTGAGTTAAAATACGAAATAATATATGTTAAATTGATAAATTTCATAAATATGACAAAAAAAATGTAAATTTATTTGACCAACCAATCACCTCAGTGTACATGTAACCATATAGAGCATTAATTTGCATATATATCTGAAGAATGTGTGGGTACATATATTTAAAAAAAATCATATCAGTTTTACATCCATAATTATTGTGGATGCATGTGCTCCAACAAAACAGCATGTACAGTACTGTGAGAAATTAAATATAAGATAGAATGTTCAACACCTCATTTTTCAACAACCAAGTATTGACAGGTTTCACAGTAAATATTTCAGTGGACATATAGCTTTCCTTACATGATATTTGGCAACTACAATCCCCATTCATTCTTTTTGATGCTTGTACAAAGCTTCTGACCAGTTCACGGAAAGCGAAAGTAAATCTACTTTCACTTTCCTTTTCATGAGAGGCCTGTAAGGGAGGGGTGCACGCACTTAAATCGGCGTGATAAGCGAATGTACGCTCTTTTTTTACTTTTAGGCCTTCTTAAATGTTATTTCTGAGCTATTTCAAACATTTTTCTGGTCACTATTTTGCTCCAGTTTACTTTGATAAATTACGTCTGAACCGAATCGAAATTTGCAATTCTACGTCGATGCATCGAACCGACAATTCTAATTTCGAAGCACCGAAATTTTCGGTGCACCGCCCAGCCCTAGAGAAAAGTTACATCAAGAATTGCTTATGTGTTTGAGTGTTTTTCATAGGGACATGGACCACAGATGGAAGGCATTGGACAACAACAGACTTATGGAGGACGTTGGACAACAACCAGCTGGGGGAGGAGGGCATTGGACAACGAATGGCAACAATTAGGTAACTTACTTACCTAGTGACAAGGTAAGAGTTCTCTCCCTTACAAGACATTTTCATTTTGTACTTAAACCAAATAAAAACGATAAAAGACTAAACAAAAAAATATTAAACATAATAGTAAAAGATAAATGATGTAAATGATAAATATATAAATAAAACTTAAAATTAAAAAAAAAATTAAATAAAGAAATAGAGAAAAGTTACATCAAGAATTGCTTATGTGTTTGAGTGTTTTTTATTGGGACATGGAACTCAGATGGAAGGCATTGGACAACAACAGACTAATGGAGGACGTTGGACAACAACCAGCTGGGGGAGGAGGGCATTGGACAACGAATGACAGCAACTAGGTAACTTACTTACCTAGTGAAAAGGTAAGAGTTCTCTCCATTACAAGACATTTTCATTTTGTACTTAAACCAAATAAAAATGATAAAAGAGTTAACAAAAATAAAAATAATAAACATAAAAGATAAATGATATAAAATGATAAAACTATAAATAAAACTTAAAATTCAAAAGAGATTTTAAAAGTAAAGGTATAGAGAAATGTTACATCAAGAATTGCTTATGTGTTTGAGTGCTTTTCATAGGAACATGGACCACAGATGGAAGGCATTGGACAACAACAGACTTATGGAGGACGTTGGACAACAACCAGCTGGGGGATGAGGGCATTGGACAACGAATGACAGCAACTAGGTAACTTACTTACCTAGTGACAAGGTAAGAGTTCTCTCCCTTACAAGACATTTTCATTTTGTACTTAAACCAAATAAAAAAGATAAAAGACTAAACAAAAAAATAATAAACATAATAGTAAAAGATAAATGATGTAAATGATAAATATATAAATAAAACTTAAAATTAAAAAAAAAATTAAATAAAGAAATAGAGAAAAGTTATATCAAGAATTGCTTATGTGTTTGAGTGTTTTTCATAGGGACATGGACCACAGATGGAAGGCATTGGACAACAACAGACTAATGGAGGACGTTGGACAACAACCAACTGGGGGAGGAGGGCATTGGACAACGAATGACAGCAACTAGGTAACTTACTTACCGAGTGACAAGGTAAGAGTTCTCTCCCTTACAAGACATTTTCATTTTGTACTTAAACCAAATAAAAAAGATAAAAGACTTAACAAAAATAAAAATAATAAACATAAAAGATAAATTATATAAAATGATAAAACTATAAATAAAACTTAAAATTCAAAAGAGATTTTTAAAGTAAAGGTATAGAGAAAAGTTACATCAAGAATTGCTTATGTGTTTGAGTGTTTTTCATAGGGACATGGACCACAGATGGAAGGCATTGGACAACAACAGAGTAATGGAGGACGTTGGACAACAATCAGCTGGTGGAGTAGGGCATCATAGAAGGAATGGCAAAAACTGCGTAACTAACTTACCTATTGACAAGGTAAAAATTGGTCTCCCTTTCAAAACATTTTCAATTTGTACTAAAAATAATAAAAAAGATAAAAGACTAAACATAAAAATAATAAACATAATTGAAAAATATAAATGATATAAAATGGATAAAACTATAAATAAAACTAAAGATTGAATGTTAAATGCTATATTAGTAATTTTTAAAATTAATAAAACTTTAAATAAAACTCAAGACTTAAGACAAAATAAAATAATAAAAGATATAAGATAAATGATATAAAATTAAGTTTTAGAATGAATAAAACTATCAATAAAACCTAAAGATTTAAAAAATGAATGATATAAAATAAATAAAACTATGAATAGATAAAAGATATTTTGAAAGTAAAGATATAGGGAAAAGATACATCAAGAATTGCTTACGTGCTTTTTCATAGGGACTTGGACCAAGGGATGGAAGGCATTGGACAACAACAGACTAGTGGAGGACATTTAACAACAACAAGCTGGTGGAGGAGGGCATTGGACAACGAATGGCAGCAACTAGGTAACTTATTGACCTAGTGACAAGGTAAGAATTCTCTATCTTTCAAAACATTTTCATTTTGTACTTAAACTGATAAGTAAGATAAAAGACTAAACATAAAATTACAAAGATAATAGTAAAAGATAAATGATATAAAATGATAAAAGTATGAATAAAACTTAAAATTAAAAAGATATTTTTAAAGTAAAGGTATAGAGAAAAGTTACATCAAGAATTGCTTATGTGTTTGAGTGTTTTTCATAGGGACATGGACCTCAGATGGAAGGCATTGGACAACAACAGACTAATGGAGGACGTTGGACAACAACCAGCTGGGGGAGGAGGGCATTGGACAACGAATGACAGCAACTAGGTAACTTACTTACCTAGTGACAAGGTAAGAGTTCTCTCCCTCACAAGACATTTTCATTTTGTACTTAAACCAAATAAAAAAGATAAAAGACTTAACAAAAATAAAAATAATAAACATAAAAGATAAATGATATAAAATGATAAAACTATAAATAAAACTTAAAATTTAAAAGAGATTTTTAAAGTAAAGGTATAGAGAAAAGTTACATCAAGAATTGGTTATGTGTTTGAGTGTTTATGATAGGGACATGGACCTCAGATGGAAGGCATTGGACAACAACAGACTAAAGGAGGACATTGGACAACAACCAGCTGGTGAAATAGGGCATCATAGAAGGAATGGCAAAAACTGAATAACTTACTTACCTATTGACAAGGTAAGAGTTGTGTCCCTTTCAAAACATTTTCCATTTGTACGAAAAATAATAAAAAAGATAAAAGACTAAACATAAAAATAATAAACATAATTGAAAAATGTAAAGGATATAAAATGAATAAAACTATAAATAAAACTAAAGATTAAATTTTAAATGCTTTATTAGTAATTTTTAAAATTAATAAAACTTTAAATAAAACTCAGGACTTAAGACAAAATAAAGAAATAAAAGATCAAAAATAAATGATATAAAATTAATTTTTGAAATGAATAAAACTATAAATAAAACCTAAAGATTTAAAAAATGAATGATATAAAATAAATAAAACTATGAATAGATAAAAGATATTTTGAAAGTAAAGATATAGGGAAAAGATACATCAAGAATTGCTTACGTGCTTGAGTCTTTTTCATAGGGACTTGGACCAAGGGATGGAAGGCATTGGACAACAACAGACTAGTGGAGGACATTTAACAACAACAAGCTGGTGGAGGAGGGCATTGGACAACGAATGGCGGCAACTAGGTAACTTATTTACCTAGTGACAAGGTAAGAATTCTCTATCTTTCAAAACATTTTCATTTTGTACTTAAACTGATAAGTAAGATAAAAGACTAAACATAAAATAATAAACATAATAGTAAAAGATAAATGATATAAAATGATAAAACTATAAATAAAACTTAAAATTCAAAAGAAATTTTTAAAGTAAAGGTATAGAGAAAAGTTACATCAAGAATTGCTTATGTGTTTGAGAGTTTTTCATAGGGACATGGACCACAGATGGAAGGCATTGGACAACAACAGACTAATGGAGGACGTTGGACAACAACCAGCTGGGGGAGGAGGGCATTGGACAACGAATGACAGCAACTAGGTAACTTACTTACCTAGTGACAAGGTAAGAGTTCTCTCCCTTACAAGACATTTTCATTTTGTACTTAAACAAAATAAAAAGGATAAAAGACTTAACAAAAATAAAAATAATAAACATAAAAGATAAATGATATAAAATGCTAAAACTATAAATGAATTTTAAAATTTAAAAGAGATTTTTAAAGTAAAGGTATAAGAAAAGTTACATCAAGAATTGCTTATGTGTTTGAGTGTTTATGATAGGGACATGGACCTCAGATTGAAGGCATTGGACAACAAATGACTAATGGAGGACATTGGACAACAAGGAACTCGTGGAGGAGGGCATTGGGCAACGAATGGCAGCAACTAGGTAACTTACTTACCTAGTGACAAGGTAAGAGTTCTCTCCCTTACAAGACATTTTCATTTTGTAATTAAACCAAATAGAAATAATAAAAGTCTAAACATATAAATAAAAACATAATAGTAAAAGATAAATGATATAAAATGATAAAACTATAAATAAGACTTAAAATGTAAAAGAGATTTGTAAAGTAAAGACATAGAGAAAAGTTACATCAAGAATTGCTTATGTGTTTGAGTGTTTTTCATAGGGACATGGACCACAGATGGAAGGCATTGGACAACAACAGACTAATGGAGGACATTGGACAACAATCAGCTGGTGGAGTAGGTCATCATAGAAGTAATGGCAAATACTGCTTAACTTACTTACCTATTGACAAGGTAAAAATTGGTCTCCCTTTCAAAACATTTTCAATTTGTACTAAAAATAATAAAAAGATAAAAGACTAAACATAAAAAAAATAAACATAATTGAAAAATATAAATGATATAAAATGGATAAAACTATAAATAAAACTAAAGATTAAATGTTAAATGCTATATAAGTAGTTTTTAAAATCAATAAAACTTTAAATAAAACTCAGGAATTAAGATAAAATAAAATAATAAAAGATATAAGATAAATGATATAAAATTAAGTTTTAGAATGAATAAAACTATAAATAAAACCTAAAGATTTAAAAGATGAATGATATAAAATAAACAAAACTATGAAAAGATAAAAGATATTTTGAAAGTAAAGATATAGGGAAAAGTTACATCAAGAATTGCTTATGTGTTTGAGTGTTTTTCATAGGGACATGGACCACAGATGGAAGGCATTGGACAACAACAGACTAATGGAGGACGTTGGACAACAACCAGCTGGGGGAGGAGGGCATTGGACAACGAATGACAGCAACTAGGTAACTTACTTACCTAGTGACAAGGTAAGAGTTCTCTCCCTTACAAGACATTTTCATTTTGTACTTAAACCAAATAAAAAAGATAAAAGACTAAACAAAAAAATAATAAACATAATAGTAAAAGGTAAATGATGTAAATGATAAATATATAAATAAAATTTAAAATTAAAAAAAAGAATTAAATAAAGATATAGAGAAAAGTTATATCAAGAATTGCTTATGTGTTTGAGTGTTTTTTACATAGGGACATGGACCTCAGATGGAAGGCATTGGACAACAACAAACTAATGGAGGACGTTGGACAACAACCAGCTGGGAGAGGAGGGCATTGGACAATGAATGACAGCAACTAGGTAACTTACTTACCTAGTGATAAGGTAAGAGTTCTCACCCTTACAAGACATTTTCATTTTGTACTTAAACCAAATAAAAAAGATTAAAGACTTAACAAAAATAAAAATAATAAACATAAAAGATAAATGATATGAAATGATTAAACTATGAATAAAACTTAAAATTTAAATGAGATTTTTAAAGTAAAGGTATAGTAAAAGTTACATCAAGAATTGCTTATGTGTTTGAGTGTTTATGATAGGGACATGGACCTCAGATGGAAGGCATTGGACAACAACAGACTAATGGATAACATTGGACAACAAGGAACTGGTGGAGGAGGGCATTGGACAACGAATGGCAGCAACTAGGTAACTTACTTACCTAGTGACAAGGCAAGAGTTCTCTCCCTTACAAGACATTTTCATTTTGTGCTTAAACCAAATAAAAAAAATAAAAGACTAAACATATAAATAAAAACATAATAGTAAAAGATAAATGATATAAAATGATAAAACTATAAATAAAACTTAAAATTTAAAAGAGATTTTTAAAGTAAACGTATAGAGAAAAGTTACATCAAGAATTGTTTATGTGTTTGAGTGTTTTTCATAGGGACATGGACCACAGATGGAAGGCATTGGACAACAACAGACTAATGGAGGACATTGGACAACAATCAGCTGGTGGAGTAGGTCATCATAGAAGTAATGGCAAATACTGCGTAACTTACTTACCTATTGACAAGGTAAAAATTGGTCTCCCTTTCAAAACATTTTCAATTTGTACTAAAAATAATAAAAAGATAAAAGACTAAACATAAAAATAATAAACATAATTGAAAAATATAAATGATATAAAATGGATAAAACTATAAATAAAACTAAAGATTAAATGTTAAATGCTATATAAGTAGTTTTTAAAATCAATAAAACTTTAAATAAAACTCAGGACTTAAGATAAAATAAAATAATAAAAGATATAAGATAAATGATATAAAATTAAGTTTTAGAATGAATAAAACTATAAATAAAACCTAAAGATTTAAAAGATGAATGATATAAAATAAATAAAACTATGAATAGATAAAAGATATTTTGAAAGTAAAGATATAGGGAAATGTTACATCAACATGCTTATGTGTTTGAGTGTTTTTCATAGGGACATGGACCACAGATGGAAGGCATTGGACAACAACAGACTAATGGAGGACGTTGGACAACAACCAGCTGGGGAGGAGGGCATTGGACAACGAATGACAGCAACTAGGTAACTTACTTACCTAGTGACAAGGTAAGTGTTCTCTCCCTTACAAGACATTTTCATTTTGTACTTAAACCAAATAAAAAAGATAAAAGACTGAACAGAAGAATAATAAACATAATAGTAAAAGATAAATGATGTAAAATGATAAAACTATTAATAAAACTTAAAATTTAAAAAAGATTTTTTAAATAGAGATATAGAGAAATTTAGATCAAGAATTGCTTATGTGTTTAAGTGTTTTTCATAGGGATATGGACCTCAGATGGAAGGCATTGGATAACAACAGGCTAATGGAGGACATTGGACAACAAGGAACTGGTGGAGGAGGGCATTGGACAACGAATGGCAGCAACTAGGTAACTTACTTACCTAGTGACAAGGTAAGAGTTCTCTCCCTTACAAAACAATTTCATTTTGAACTTAAACCAAAGAAAAAAAAGAATAAAAGACTAAACATATAAATAAAAACATAATAGTAAAAGATAAATGATATGAAATGATAAAACTATGAATAAAACTTAAAATTTAATAGAGATTTTTAAGGTAAAGATATAGAGAAGAGTTACATGAAGAGTTGCTTATGTGTTTGAGTATTTTCACAGGGACTTGGACCACAGATGGAAGGCATTGGACAACAACAGACCAAAGGAGGTCGTTGGACAACAACCAGCTGAGGGAGGAGGGCATTGGACAACGAATGACAGCAACTAGGTAACTTACTTACCTAGTGACAAGGTAAGAGTTCTCTCCCTTACAAGACATTTTCATTTTGTACTTAAACCAAATAAAAAAGATAAAAGACTGAACAAAAATAAAAATAATAAACATAAAAGATAAATGATATAAAATGATAAAACTATAAATAAAACTTAAAATTCAAAAGAGATTTTTAAAGTAAAGGTATAGAGAAAAGTTACATCAAGAATTGCTTATGTGTTTGAGTGTTTTTCATAGGGACATGGACAACAGATGGAAGGCATTGGACAACAACAGACTAATGGAGGACGTTGGACAACAACCAGCTGGGGGAGGAGGGCATTGGACAACGAATGACAGCAACTAGGTAACTTACTTACCTATTGACAAGGTAAGAGTTCTCTCCCTTACAAGACATTTTCATTTTGTACTTAAACCAAATAAAAAAGATAAAAGACTTAACAAAAATAAAAATAATAAACATAAAAGATAAATGATATAAAATGATAAAACTATAAATAAAACTTAAAATTCAAAAGAGATTTTTAAAGTAAAGGTATAGAGAAAAATTACATCAAGAATTCCTTATGTGTTTGAGTGTTTTTCATAGGGACATGGACCACAGATGGAAGGCATTTGAGAACAAAAGACTAATGGAGGACGTTGGACAACAACCAGCTGGGGGAGGAGGGCATTGGACAACGAATGGCAGCAATTAGGTAACTTACTTACCTAGTGACAAGGTAAGAGTTTTCTCCCTTACAAAACATTTTCATTTTGTACTTAAACCAAATAAAAAAGATAAAAGACTAAACAAAAAAATAATAAACATAATAGTAAAAGATAAATGATGTAAATGATAAATCTATAAATAAAACTTAAAATTAAAAAAAAAAAATTAAATAAAGATATAGAGAAAAGTTATATCAAGGATTGCTTATGTGTTTGAGTGTTTTTCATAGGGACATGGACCACAGATGGAAGGCATTGGACAACAACAGATTAATGGAGGACACTGGATAACAAGGAACTAGTGGAGGAGGGCATTGGACAACAAATGGCAGGAATTAGGTAACTTACTCACCTAGTGAAAAGGTAAGAGTTCTCTCCCTTACAAGACATTTTCATTTTGAACTTTAACCAAATAAAAAAAATAAAAGACTAAACATATTAATAAAAACATAATAGTAAAACATAAATGATATTAAATGATAAAACTATGAACAAAACTTAAAATTTAAAAGAGATTTTTAAAGTAAAGAGATAGAGAAAAGTTACATCAAGAATTGCTTATGTGTTTGAGTGTTTTTCATAGGGACATGGACCACAGGTGGAAGGCATTGGACAACAACAGACTAATGGAGGACGTTGGAGAACAACCAGCTGGGGGAGGAGGGCATTGGACAACGAATGACAGCAACTAGGTAACTAACTTACCTAGTGACAAGGTAAGAATTCTCTCCCTTACAAGACATTTTCATTTTGTACTTAAACCAAATAAAAAAGATAAAAGACTTAACAAAAATAAAAATAATAAACATAAAAGATAAATGATATAAAATGATAAAACTATAAATAAAACTTAAAATTTAAAAGAGATTTTTAAAGTAAACGTATAGAGAAAAGTTACATCAAGAATTGCTTATGTGTTTGAGTGTTTTTCATAGGGACATGGACCACAGATGGAAGGCATTGGACAACAACAGACTAATGGAGGACATTGGACAACAATCAGCTGGTGGAGTAGGTCATCATAGAAGTAATGGCAAATACTGCGTAACTTACTTACCTATTGACAAGGTAAAAATTGGTCTCCCTTTCAAAACATTTTCAATTTGTACTAAAAATAATAAAAAGATAAAAGACTAAACATAAAAATAATAAACATAATTGAAAAATATAAATGATATAAAATGGATAAAACTATAAATAAAACTAAAGATTAAATGTTAAATGCTATATAAGTAGTTTTTAAAATCAATAAAACTTTAAATAAAACTCAGGACTTAAGATAAAATGAAATAATAAAAGATATAAGATAAATGATATAAAATTAAGTTTTAGAATGAATAAAACTATAAATAAAACCTAAAGATTTAAAAGATGAATGATATAAAATAAATAAAACTATGAATAGATAAAAGATATTCTGAAAGTAAAGATATAGGTAAAAGTTACATCAAGAATTGCTTATGTGTTTGAGTGTTTTTCATAGGGACATGGACCACAGATGGAAGGCATTGGACAACAACAGATTAATGGAGGACGTTGGACAACAACCAGCTGGGGGAGGAGGGCATTGGACAACGAATGACAGCAACTAGGTAACTAACTTACCTAGTGACAAGGTAAGAATTCTCTCCCTTACAAGACATTTTCATTTTGTACTTAAACCAAATAAAAAAGATAAAAGACTTAACAAAAATAAAAATAATAAACATAAAAGATAAATGATATAAAATGATAAAACTATAAATAAAACTTAAAATTTAAAAGAGATTTTTAAAGTAAAGGTATAGAAAAAGTTACATCAAGAATTGCTTATGTGTTTGAGTGTTTATGATAGGGACATGGACCTCAGATGGAAGGCATTGGACAACAACAGACTAATGGATGACATTGGACAACAAGGAACTGGTGGAGGAGGGCATTGGACAACGAATGGCAGCAACTAGGTAACTTACTTACCTAGTGACAAGGTAAGAGTTCTCTCCCTTACAAGACATTTTCATTTTGTGCTTAAACCAAATAAAAAAAATAAAAGACTAAACATATAAATAAAAACATAATAGTAAAAGATAAATGATATAAAATGATAAAACTATAAATAAAACTTAAAATTTAAAAGAGATTTTTAAAGTAAAAGTATAGAGAAAAGTTACATCAAGAATTGCTTATGTGTTTGAGTGTTTTTCATAGGGACATGGACCACAGATGGAAGGCATTGGACAACAACAGACTAATGGAGGACATTGGACAACAATCAGCTGGTGGAGTAGGTCATCATAGAAGTAATGGCAAATACTGCGTAACTTACTTACCTATTGACAAGGTAAAAATTGGTCTCCCTTTCAAAACATTTTCAATTTGTACTAAAAATAATAAAAAGATAAAAGACTAAACATAAAAATAATAAACATAATTGAAAAATATAAATGATATAAAATGGATAAAACTATAAATAAAACTAAAGATTAAATGTTAAATGCTATATAAGTAGTTTTTAAAATCAACAAAACTTTAAATAAAACTCAGGACTTAAGATAAAATAAAATAATAAAAGATATAAGATAAATGATATAAAATTAAGTTTTAGAATGAATAAAACTATAAATAAAACCTAAAGATTTAAAAGATGAATGATATAAAATAAATAAAACTATGAATAGATAAAAGATATTTTGAAAGTAAAGATACAGGGAAAAGTTACATCAAGAATTGCTTATGTGTTTGAGTGTTTTTCATAGGGACATGGACGAGAGATGGAAGGCATTGGACAACAACAGACTAATGGAGGACGTTGGACAACAACCAGCTGGGGGAGGAGGGCATTGGACAACGAATGACAGCAACTAGGTAACTTACTTACCTAGTGACAAGGTAAGTGTTCTCTCCCTTACAAGACATTTTCATTTTATACTTAAACCAAATAAAAAAGATAAAAGACTGAACAGAAAAATAATAAAGATAATAGTAAAAGATAAATGATGTAAAATGATAAAACTATTAATAAAACTTAAAATTTAAAAAAGATTTTTAAATAGAGATATAGAGAAATTTAGATCAAGAATTGCTTATGTGTTTAAGTGTTTTTCATAGGGATATGGACCTCAGATGGAAGGCATTGGATAACAACAGACTAATGGAGGACATTGGACAACAAGGAACTGGTGGAGGAGGGCATTGGACAACGAATGGCAGCAACTAGGTAACTTACTTACCTAGTGACAAGGTAAGAGTTCTCTCCCTTACAAAACAATTTCATTTTGAACTTAAACCAAAGAAAAAAAAGAATAAAAGACTAAACATATAAATAAAAACATAATAGTAAAAGATAAATGATATAAAATGATAAAACTATGAATAAAACTTAAAATTTAATAGAGATTTTTAAGGTAAAGATATAGAGAAAAGTTTCATGAAGAGTTGCTTATGTGTTTGAGTATTTTCACAGGGACATGGACCACAGATGGAAGGCATTGGACAACAACAGACCAAAGGAGGTCGTTGGACAACAACCAGCTGGGGGAGGAGGGCATTGGACAACGAATGACAGCAACTAGGTAACTTACTTACCTAGTGACAAGGTAAGAGTTCTCTCCCTTACAAGACATTTTCATTTTGTACTTAAACCAAATAAAAAAGATAAAAGACTTAACAAAAATAAAAATAATAAACATAAAAGATAAATGATATAAAATGATAAAACTATAAATAAAACTTAAAATTCAAAAGAGATTTTTAAAGTTAAGGTATAGAGAAAAGTTACATCAAGAATTGCTTATGTGTTTGAGTGTTTTTCATAGGGACATGGACAACAGATGGAAGGCATTGGACAACAACAGACTAATGGAGGACGTTGGACAACAACCAGCTGGGGGAGGAGGGCATTGGACAACGAATGACAGCAACTAGGTAACTTACTTACCTAGTGACAAGGTAAGAGTTCTCTCCCTTACAAGACATTTTCATTTTGTACTTAAACCAAATAAAAAAGATAAAAGACTGAACAGAAAAATAATAAGCATAATAGTAAAAGATAAAATGATGTAAAATGATAAAACTATTAATAAAACTTAAAATTTAAAAAAGATTTTTTAAATAAAGATATAGAGAAATTTAGATCAAGAATTGCTTATGTGTTTGAGTGTTTTTCATAGGGATATGGACCTCAGATGGAAGGTATTGGATAACAACAGACTAATGGAGGACATTGGACAACAAGGAAGTGGTGGAAGAGGGCATTGGACAACGAATGGCAGCAACTATGTAACTTACTTACCTAGTGACAAGGTAAGAGTTCTCTCCCTTACAAGACATTTTCATTTTGTACTTAAACCAAATAAAAAAGATAAAAGACTTAACAAAAAAAATAATGAACATAATAGTAAAAGATAAATGATGTAAATGATAAATCTATAAATAAAACTTAAAATTAAAAAAAAAATTAAATAAAGATATAGAGAAAAGTTATATCAAGAATTGCTTATGTGTTTGGGTGTTTTTCATAGGGACATGGACCACAGATGGAAGGCATTGGACAACAACAGATTAATGGAGGACACTGGATAACAAGGAACTGGTGGAGGAGGGCATTGGACAACAAATGGCAGGAATTAGGTAACTTACTCACCTAGTGAAAAGGTAAGAGTTCTCTCCCTTACAAGACATTTTCATTTTGAACTTTAACCAAATAAAAAAAATAAAAGACTAAACAAAAAAATAATAAACATAATAGTAAAAGATAAATGATGTAAATGATAAATATATAAATAAAACTTAAAATTTAAAAGAGATTTTTAAAGTAAAGAGATAGAGAAAAGTTACATCAAGAATTGCTTATGTGTTTGAGTGTTTTTCATAGGGACATGGACCACAGGTGGAAGGCATTGGACAACAACAGACTAATGGAGGACGTTGGACAACAACCAGCTGGGGGAGGAGGGCATTGGACAACGAATGACAGGAACTAGGTAACTTACTAACCTAGTGACAAGGTAAGAGTTCTCTCCCTTAGAAGACATTTTCATTTTGTACTTAAATCAAATAAAAAAGATATAAAAGACTTAAAAAAAAATAAAAATAATAAACATAAAATATAAATGATATAAAATGATAAAACTATAAATAAAACTTAAAATTCAAAAGAGATTTTTAAAGTAAAGGTATAGAGAAAAGTTACATCAAGAATTGCTTATGTGTTTGAGTGTTTTTCATAGGGACATGGACCACAGATGGAAGGCATTGGACAACAACAGACTAATGGAGGACGTTGGACAACAACCAGCTGGGGGAGGAGGGCATTGGACAACGAATGGCAGCAATTAGGTAACTTACTTACCTAGTGACAAGATAAGAGTTCTCTCCCTTACAAGACATTTTCATTTTGTACTTAAACCAAATAAAAAAGATAAAAGACTTAACAAAAATAAAAATAATGAAAATAAAAGATAAATGATATAAAATGATAAAACTATAAATAAAACTTAGAATTTAAAAGAGATTTTTAAAGTAAAGGTATAGAAAAAGTTACATGAAGAATTGCTTATGTGTTTGAGTGTTTATGATAGGGACATGGACCTCAGATGGAAGGCATTTGACAACAAGAGACTAATGGATAACATTGGACAACAAGGAAGTGGTGGAAGAGGGCATTGGACAACGAATGGCAGCAACTAGGTAACTTACTTACCTAGTGACAAGGTAAGATTTCTCTCCCTTACCAGACATTTTCATTTTGTGCTTAAACCAAATAAGAAAGATAAAAGACTAAACAAAAAAAATTATAAACATAATAGTAAAAGATAAATGATGTTAATGATAAATCTATAAATAAAACTTAAAATTTAAAAGAGATTTTTAAAGTAAAGAGATAGAGAAAAGTTACATCAAGAATTGCTTATGTGTTTGAGTATTTTCACAGGGACATGGACCACAGGTGGAAGGCATTGGACAACAACAGACTAATGGAGGACGTTGGACAACAACCAGCTGGGGAGGAGGGCATTGGACAACGAATGACAGCAACTAGGTAATTTACTTACCTAGTGACAAGGTAAGAGTTCTCTCCCTTACAAGACATTTTCATTTTGTACTTAAATCAAATAAAAAAGATATAAAAGACTTAAAAAAAATAAAAATAATAAACATAAAAGATAAATGATATAAAATGATAAAACTATAAATAAAACCTAAAATTCAAAAGAGATTTTTAAAGTAAAGGTATAGAGAAAAGTTACATCAAGAATTGCTTATGTGTTTGAGTGTTTTTCATAGGGACATGGACCACAGATGGAAGGCATTGGACAATAACAGACTAATGGAGGACGTTGGACAACAACCAGCTGGGGGAGGAGGGCATTGGACAACGAATGACAGCAACTAGGTAACTTACTTACCTAGTGACAAGGTAAGAGTTCTCTCCCTTACAAGACATTTTCATTTTGAACTTAAACCAAATAAAAAAGATAAAAGACTTAACAAAAATAAAAATAATAAACATAAAAGATAAATGATATAAAATGATAAAACTATAAATAAAACTTAAAATTTAAAAGAGATTTTTAAAGTAAAGGTATAGAAAAAGTTACATCAAGAATTGCTTATGTGTTTGAGTGTTTATGATAGGGACATGGACCTCAGATGGAAGGCATTGGACAACAACAGACTAATGGATAACATTGGACAACAAGGAACTGGTGGAGGAAGGCATTGGACAACGAATGGCAGCAACTAGGTAACTTACTTACCTAGTGACAAGGTAAGAGTTCTCTCCCTTACAAGACATTTTCATTTTGTGCTTAAACCAAATAAAAAAAAATAAAAGACTAGACATATAAATAAAAACATAATAGTAAAAGATAGATGATATAAAATGATAAAACTATAAATAAAACTTAAAATTTAAAAGAGATTTTTAAAGTAAACGTATAGAGAAAAGTTACATCAAGAATTGCTTATGTGTTTGAGTGTTTTTCATAGGGACATGGACCACAGATGGAAGGCATTGGACAACAACAGACTAATGGAGGACATTGGACAACAATCAGCTGGTGGAGTAGGTCATCATAGAAGTAATGGCAAATACTGCGTAACTTACTTACCTATTGACAAGGTAAAAATTGGTCTCCCTTTCGAAACATTTTCAATTTGTACTAAAAATAATAAAAAGATAAAAGACTAAACATAAAAATAATAAACATAATTGAAAAATATAAATGATATAAAATGGATAAAACTATAAATAAAACTAAAGATTAAATGTTAAATGCTATATAAGTAGTTTTTAAAATCAATAAAACTTTAAATAAAACTCAGGACTTAAGATAAAATAAAATAATAAAAGATATAAGATAAATGATATAAAATTAAGTTTTAGAATGAATAAAACTATAAATAAAACCTAAAGATTTAAAAGATGAATGATATAAAATAAATAAAACTATGAATAGATAAAAGATATTTTGAAAGTAAAGATATAGGGAAAAGTTACATCAAGAATTGCTTATGTGTTTGAGTGTTTTTCATAGGGACATGGACCACAGATGGAAGGCATTGGACAACAACAGACTAATGGAGGACGTTGGACAACAACCAGCTGGGGGAGGAGGGCATCGGACAACGAATGACAGCAACTAGGTAACTAACTTACCTAGTGACAAGGTAAGAATTCTCTCCCTTACAAGACATTTTCATTTTGTACTTAAACCGAATAAAAAAGATAAAAGACTTAACAAAAATAAAAATAATAAACATAAAAGATAAATGATATAAAATGATAAAACTATAAATAAAACTTAAAATTTAAAAGAGATTTTTAAAGTAAAGGTATAGAAAAAGTTACATCAAGAATTGCTTATGTGTTTGAGTGTTTATGATAGGGACATGGACCTCAGATGGAAGGCATTGGACAACAACAGACTAATGGATAACATTGGACAACAAGGAACTGGTGGAGGAGGGCATTGGACAACGAATGGCAGCAACTAGGTAACTTACTTACCTAGTGACAAGGTAAGAGTTCTCTCCCTTACAAGACATTTTCATTTTGTGCTTAAACCAAATAAAAAAAATAAAAGACTAAACATATAAATAAAAACATAATAGTAAAAGATAAATGATATAAAATGATAAAACTATAAATAAAACTTAAAATTTAAAAGAGATTTTTAAAGTAAACGTATAGAGAAAAGTTACATCAAGAATTGCTTATGTGTTTGAGTGTTTTTCATAGGGACATGGACCACAGATGGAAGGCATTGGACAACAACAGACTAATGGAGGACATTGGACAACAATCAGCTGGTGGAGTAGGTCATCATAGAAGTAATGGCAAATACTGCGTAACTTACTTACCTATTGACAAGGTAAAAATTGGTCTCCCTTTCAAAACATTTTCAATTTGTACTAAAAATAATAAAAAGATAAAAGACTAAACATAAAAATAATAAACATAATTGAAAAATATAAATGATATAAAATGGATAAAACTATAAATAAAACTAAAGATTAAATGTTAAATGCTATATAAGTAGTTTTTAAAATCAATAAAACTTTAAATAAAACTCAGGACTTAAGATAAAATAAAATAATAAAAGATATTAGATAAATGATATAAAATTAAGTTTTAGAATGAATAAAACTATAAATAAAACCTAAAGATTTAAAAGATGAATGATATAAAATAAATAAAACTATGAATAGATAAAAGATATTTTGAAAGTAAAGATACAGGGAAAAGTTACATCAAGAATTGCTTATGTGTTTGAGTGTTTTTCATAGGGACATGGACCACAGATGGAAGGCATTGGACAACAACAGACTAATGGAGGACGTTGGACAACAACCAGCTGGGGGAGGAGGGCATTGGACAACGAATGACAGCAACTAGGTAACTTACTTACCTAGTGACAAGGTAAGTGTTCTCTCCCTTACAAGACATTTTCATTTTGTACTTAAACCAAATAAAAAAGATAAAAGACTGAACAGAAAAATAATAAACATAATAGTAAAAGATAAATGATGTAAAATGATAAAACTATAAATAAAACATAAAATTTAAAAAAGATTTTTTAAATAAAGATATAGAGAAAAGTTACATCAAGAATTGCTTATGTGTTTGAGTGTTTTTCATAGGGATAAGGACCTCAGATGGAAGGCATTGGATAACAACAGACTAATGGAGGACATTGGACAACAAGGAACTGGTGGAGGAGGGCATTGGACAACGAATGGCAGCAACTAGGTAACTTACTTACCTAGTGACAAGGTAAGAGTTCTCTCCCTTACAAAACAATTTCATTTTGAACTTAAACCAAAGAAAAAAAATAATAAAAGACTAAACATATAAATAAAAACATAATAGTAAAAGATAAATGATATGAAATGATAAAACTATGAATAAAACTTAAAATTTAATAGAGATTTTTAAGGTAAAGATATAGAGAAAAGTTACATGAAGAGTTGCTTATGTGTTTGAGTATTTTCACAGGGACATGGACCACAGATGGAAGGCATTGGACAACAACAGACCAAAGGAGGTCGTTGGACAACAACCAGCTGGGGGAGGAGGGCATTGGACAACGAATGACAGCAACTAGGTAACTTACTTACCTAGTGACAAGGTAAGAGTTCTCTCCCTTACAAGACATTTTCATTTTGTATTAAACCAAATAAAAAAGATAAAAGACTAAACAAAATAATAATAAACATAATAGTAAAAGATAAATGATGTAAGTAATAAAACTATAAATAAAACTTAAAATTTAAAAAAGAATTTTTGAATAAAGATATAGAGAAAAGTTACATCAAGAATTGCTTATTTGTTTCAGTGTTTTTCATAGGGACTTGGACCTCAGATGGAAGGCATTGGACAACAACAGATTAATTTAGGACACTGGACAACAAGGAACTGGTGGAGGAGGGCATTGGACAACGAATGGCAGCAATTAGGTAACTTACTTACCTAGTGACATGGTAAGAGTTCTCTCGCTTACAAGATATTTTCATTTTGAACTTTAACCAAATAAAAAAAATAAAAGACTAAACATATAAATAAAAACATAATAGTAAAAGATAAATGATATAAAATAATAAAACTATGAATAAAACTTAAAATTAAAAAAAAAATTTAAAAGTAAAGATATAGAGAAAAGTTACATCAAGAATTGCTTATGTGTTTGAGTGTTTTTCATAGGGACATGGACCACAGATGGAAGGCATTGGACAACAACAGACTAATGGAGGACGTTGGACAACAACCAGCTGGTGGAGGAGGGCATTGGACAACGCATGGCAGCAACAAGGTAACTTTCTTACCTAGTGACAAGGAAAGTGTTCTCCCCCTTACAAGATACTTATTTTTGTACTGAAAACAAAAAAAAAGATAAAAGACTAAACAAAAAAAAAATAATAAACATAAAAGTAAAAGATAAATGATGTAAAATGATAAAACAATAAATAAAACTTAAAATTAAAAAAAAAATTAAATAAAAATATAGAGAAAAGTTTTATCAAGAATGGCTTATGTGTTTGAGTGTTTTTCATAGGGACATGGACCACAGATGGAAGGCATTGGACAACAACAGACTAATGGAGGACATTGGACAACAAGAAATTGGTGGAGGAGGGCATTGGACAACGAATGACAGCAACTAGGTAACTTACTTACCTATTGACAAAGTAAGGGTTCTCTACCTTACAAGACATTTTCATTTTGTACTTAAACCAAATAAAAAAAATAAAAGACTAAACATATAAATAAAAACATAATAGTAAAAGATAGATGATATAAAATGATAAAACTATGAATAAAACTTAAAATTGAAAAGAGATTTTTAAAGTAAAGGTATAGAGAAAAGTTACATCAAGAATTGCTTATGTGTTTGAGTGTTTATGATAGGGACATGGACCACAGATGGAAGGCATTGGACAACAACAGACTAATGGAGGACGTTGGACATCAATCAGGTGGGGGAGGAGGGCATTAGAAAACGAATGACAGCAACAAGGTCACTTGCTTACCTAGTGACAAGGTAAGTGTTCTCTTCCTTACAAGACATTTTCATTTTGTACTCAAACCAATGTAAAATGATAAAACTATAAATAAAACTTAAAATTTAAAAAAGATTTTTTAAATAAAGATATAGAGAAAAGTTACATCAAGAATTGCTTATGTGTTTGAGTGTTTTTCATAGGGATAAGGACCTCAGATGGAAGGCATTGGATAACAACAGACTAATGGAGGACATTGGACAACAAGGAACTGGTGGAGGAGGGCATTGGACAACGAATGGCAGCAAATAGGTAACTTACTTACCTAGTGACAAGGTAAGTGTTCTCTTCCTTACAGGACATTTTCATTTTGTACTTAAACCAAATAAAAAAGATAAGACTAAACAAAAAAATAATAAACATAATAGTAAAAGATAAATGATATAAAATGATAAAACTATAAATAAAACTTAAAATTGAAAAGAGATTTTTAAAGTAAAGGTATAGAGAAAAGTTACATCAAGAATTGCTTATGTTTTTGAGTGTTTATGATAGGGACATGGACAACAGATGGAAGGCATTGGACAACAACATACTAATGGAGGACGTTGGACAACAATCAGCTGGGGGAGGAGGGCATTGGACAACGAATGACAGCAACTAGGTAACTTACTTACCTAGTGACAAGGTAAGTGTTCTCTTCCTTACAAGACATTTTCATTTTGTACTTAAACCAATGTAAAATGATACAACTATAAATAAAACTTAAAATTTTAAAAAGATTTTTTAAATATAGATATAGAGAAAAGTTACATTAAGAATAGCTTATGTGTTTGAGTGTTTTTCATAGGGACATGGACCACAGATGGAAGGCATTGGACAATAACAGACTAATGGAGGACGTTGGACAACAAGGAACTGGTGGAGGAGGGCATTGGACAACAAATGGCAGCAACTAGGTAACTAACTTACCTAGTGACAAGGTAAGAGTTCTCTCCCTTACAAGACATTTTCATTTTGAACTTAAACCAAATAAAAAAAAAATAAAAGACTAAACATATAAATAAAAACATAATAGTAAATGATAAATGATATAAAATGATAAAACTATAAATAAAACTTAAAATTGGAAAGAGATTTTTAAAGTAAAGGTATAGAGAAAAGTTACATTAAGAATTGCTTATGTGTTTGAGTGTTTTTCATAGGGACATGGACCACAGATGGAAGGCATTGAACAATAACAGACTAATGGAGGACGTTGGACAACAACCAGCTGGTGGAGGAGGGCATTGGACAACGAATGACAGCAACTAGGTAACTTACTTACCTAGTGACAAGGTAAGTGTTCTCTCCCTTACAAGACATTTTCATTTTGTACTTAAGCCAAATAAAAAAGATAAAAGACTAAACAAAAAAGTAATAAACATAATAGTAAAAGATAAATGATGTAAAATGATAAAACTATAAATAAAACTTAAAATTAAAAAAAAAGATTTAAATAAAGATATAGAGAAAAGTTATATCAAGAATTGCTTATGTGTTTGAGTGTTTTTCATAGGGACATGGACCACAGATGGAAGGCATTGGACAACAACAGACTAATGGAGGACATTGGACAACAATGAACTGTTGGAGGAGGGCATTGGACAACGAATGGCAGCAACAAGGTAACTTACTTACCTAGTGACAAGGTCAGAGTTCTCTCCCTTACAAGACATTTTCATTTCGAACTTAAACCAAATAAAAAAAAAATAAAAGACTAAACATATGAATAAAAACATAATAGTAAAAGACAAATGATATAAAATGATGAAACTATAAATAAAACTTTAAATTTGAAAGAGATTTTTAAAGTAAACGTATAGAGAAAAGTTACATCAAGAATTGCTTATGTGTTTGAGTGTTTTTCATAGGGACATGGACCACAGATGGAAGGCATTGGACAATAACAGACTAATGGAGGATGTTGGACAACAATCAGCTGGTGGAGTAGGGCATCATAGAAGGAATGGCAAAAACTGCGTAACTAACTTACCTATTGAGAAGGTAAGAGTTGTCTCCCTTTTAAAAACATTTTCAATTTGTACTAAAAATAATAAAAAAGATAAAAGACTAAACATAAAAATAATAAATATAATTGAAAAAATATAAATGATATAAAATGGATAAAACTATGAATAAAACTAAAGATTCAATGTTAAATGCTATATTAGTAATTTTTAAAATTAATAAAACTTGAAATAAAACTGGGGACTTAAGACAAAATAAAAAGATAAAAGATAAATGATATAAAATTAATTTTTAAAATGAAAAAAGAAACTATAAATAAAACCTAAAGATTTAAAAGATGAATGATATAAAATGAATAAAACTATGGATAGATAAAAGATATTTTGAAAGTAAAGATATAGGGAAAAGATACATCAAGAATTGCTTACGTGCTTGAGTCTTTTTCATAGGGTTTTGGACCAAGGGATGGAAGGCATTGAACAACAACAGACTAGTGGAGGACATTTAACAACAACAAGCTGGTGGAGGAGGGCATTGGACAACGAATGGCAGCAACTAGGTAACTTATTGACCTAGTGACAAGGTAAGAATTCTCTATCTTTCAAAACATTTTCATTTTGTACTTAAACTGATAAGTAAGATAAAAGACTAAACATTAAATAATAAACATAATAGTAAAAGATAAATGATATAAAATGATAATTCTATGAATAAAACTTAAAATTAAAAAGATATTTTTAAACTAAAGGTATAGAGAAAAGTTACATCAAGAATTGCTTATGTGTTTGAGTGTTTTTCATAGGGACATGGACCAGTGATGGAAGGCATTGGACAACAACAGACTAATGGAGGACATTGGACAACAAGGAACTGGTGGAGGAGGGCATTGGACAACGAATGGCAGCAACTAGGTAACTTACTTACCCAGTGACAAGGTAAGAGTTCTCTACCTTACAAGACATTTTCATTTTGAACTTAAACCAAATGAAAAAGATAAAAGACTAAACAATAAACATAATAGTAAAAGATAAATGATGTACAATAATAAAACTATAAATAAAACTTAAAATTTTAAATAGATTTTTTGAATAAAGGTATAGAGAAAAGTTATATCAAGAATTGCTTATGTGTTTGAGTGTTTTTCATAGGGACATGGACCTCAGATGGAAGGCATTGGACAACAACAGACTAATGGAGGACACTGGACAACAAGGAGCTGGTGGAGGAGGGCATTGGACAACGAATGGCAGCAATTAGGTAACTTACTCACCTAATGACAAGGTAAGAGTTCTCTCCCTTACAAGACATTTTCATTTTGAACTTTAACCAAATAAAACAAATAAAAGATTTAACATATAAATAAAAACATAATTATAGTAAAAGATTAATGATATAAAATGATAAAACTATGAACAAAACTTAAAATTTAAAAGAGATTTTTGAAGTAAAGATATAGAGAAAAGTTACATCAAGAATTGCTTATGTGTTTGAGTGTTTTTCATAGGGACATGGACCACAGATGGAAGGCATTGGACACAACAGACTAATGGAGGACGTTGGACAACAACCAGCTGGGGGAGGAGGGCATTTGACAACGAATGGCAGCAACTAGGTAACTTACTTACCTAGTGACAAGGTAAGAGTTCTCTCCCTTACAAGACATTTTCATTTTGAACTTAAACCAAATAAAAAAGATAAAAGACTTAACAAAAATAAAAATAATAAACATAAAAGATAAATGATATAAAATGATAAAACTATAAATAAAACTTAAAATTTAAAAGAGATTTTTAAAGTAAAGGTATAGAGAAAAGTTAGATCAAGAATTGGTTATGTGTTTGAGTGTTTATGATAGGGACATGGACCACAGATGGAAGGCATTGGACAACAACAGACTAATGGAGGACATTGGACAACAAGGAACTGGTGGAGAAGGGCATTGGACAACGAATGGCAGCAACTAGGTAACTCACTTACCTAGTGACAAGGTAAGAGTTCTCTCCCTTACAAGACATTTTCATTTTGTACGTAAACCAAATAAAAAAGATAAAAGAATAAACAAAAAAATTATAAACATAATAGTTAGAGATAAATGATGTAAAATGATAAATCTATAAATAAAACTTAAAATTTAAAAAAAAATTTAAATAAAGATATAGAGAAAAGTTATATCAAGAATTGCCTATGTGTTTGAGTGTTTTTCATAGAGACACAGACCACAGATGAAAGGCATTGGACAACAACAGACTAGTGGGGACATTGGACAACAAGGAACTGGTGGAGGAGGGCATTGGACAACGAATGGCAGCAACAAGGTAACTTACTTACCTAGTGACAAGGTAAGAGTTCTCTCCCTTACAAGACATTTTCATTTTGAACCTAAACCAAATAAAAAAGAATAAAAGACTAAACATATGAATAAAAACATAATAGTAAAAGATAAATGATATAAAATGATGAAACTATAAATAAAACTTTAAATTTAAAAGAGATTTTTAAAGTAAACGTATAGAGACAAGTTACATCAAGAATTGCTAATGTGTTTGAGTGTTTTTCATAGGGACATGGACCACAGATGGAAGGCATTGGACAACAACAGACTAATTGAGGACATTGGACAACAATCAGCTGGTGGAGTAGGGCATCATAGAAGGAATGGCAAAAACTGCGTAACCTACTTACCTATTGACAAGGTAAGAGTTGTCTCCCTTTCAAAAAATTTTCAATTTGTACTAAAAATAATAAAAAAGATAAAAGACTAAACATAAAAATAATAAACATAATTGAAAAATATAAATGATATAAAATGGATAAAACTATAAATAAAACTAAAGATTAAATGTTAAATGCTATATTACAGTGGTGATCGCGGGAGATTACACACTTTTACCGAAGTTTCCGAGGCTTAACCTAAGTTTCCGAATTTCGGAAAAATCCTACCTAAGTTTCCGAATCCTAACTTTACGAAAATTACCGCTTTGACCGAAGTTTCCGAATTATTAAAATTCGGTAGGAAATTTAGGGTAAACCGTGAAAGTTAGGTATTTTAGTTAGGTTTTTTAGGAAAAAGCGTAATATTTCGGGTTTTTCGGGGTAATGGTAGTTTTAAGATTGATTTCAACAAAACGAAATTTCCATTATGTAAACAAAAAAGAATGCAACATGTGTTCGGGAATTCATGTGTATGCTGGGGTGTAATTGAGAAGGGGGGTGTATCCCTTGAAAATTTCCAAACATAGTCATATACTATTTTATTGGCAATTTGCAATACTAGGGATGGTTTTTTTTCTGAAATAAATACGCTCACGCTGTTATAACGCTTCCCCTCCCCTGATTGTCTAGATTCGCACGTACATCATATGATGTATGTACAGGTCAAATTTGGTATTGAATAAGTCACAGGGGGCCGTAGCCAGATTTTTTTTATTTCCATGAAATCATTCTGCAATCAAAATCCCAACCCCCCTTCCCTCGCTACATTTAATCAGCTATGTACAACGATTTCCCACAGATCTGCGGAAAATCGCTGTACGTTACGTAGCTGATTGAATGGAAAGAGGGACACGTCAGTCATTGAAATATTTGAAAAAAAAACCTTGCTTCGGCCCCCTGTGTACAATAAATAAAACAAAAAAAATAAAGAAAAGATCCGATATTAGAAAAGTATTATAAGAAAAGATCGTTGAACTAAAGAAAAGATATTATCTAAGAAAAGATCGTTGAATATAAACAATTCGAATTTCCTCTGATCGACGAAGTTGTACTTTCCGCAGTGGAAACACTTCGGCATTTTCAAAAAATTCTTAAGAGATTTTTTAATTTCAAGTTGAGAAAACTAATGTAATTTCAAAAGGCAATAAGTAATATATTATATTCCTACATAAAAAGCCGATTTTACACTGTGTACCGACTAGAAACAGAGCAAATGATCGAACTTGTTTGCAATTTCAGGCAAGTTCTATGTGTGTGTGTGTTTTTTTCAAATAATTCCTCATTGTGTGTGTGTGTTTTTTTTTTTTTTTTTTTTTTTTGTTTTGATTTTTATTTTGATTTTCTAGAATTTCAGCTGTCCTTACTCCTTAGCCGGGGACGTGTATAATACGTCCCTGCCGTGGCTTTTAAAAATAACAGCATTTTGTACAATGGAGAGGCGTGGAGGGTTTTGTTGTTGTTTGTTTATGGAGACCCTCGATCAGGGCCCGGTTTTTTTTTCCTGTTCTTTAGCGGATGCATGACCAAAGATAATTCAGCAGACCCTTCGGGCTAGATTCTTTTTTGGGAAGTGCAAACTTTCTGGACATTTTTCTTAATTAGGGAAGGGAGCAGTTTTCCTGCCCCTCCCCTCATAAAAATCATTTGGGGTTCCTTTGTCCTTCTCAATATTTTATAATTTGTTAGACCAATCTGATAAAATTCTTGTCTAACTACCATTACATGTACAACTCTATATCTAACAAATTCTTTCCAAGGTGTTCTCAATCTTATGACAGCCCTTTGCACTAATTGTGATAGGTAGAATGAAAAATGTGGCCGGTCCAGGAATCAAACCAGAGACCTTCTGCTATGGAGGCAGATGCTCTAACTTAGCTAACCGGGCACGATAACCGTACCGTCACACACTATAATTTTTTTTACAAGTCCCGAGATACAAATATGTTGCCGGACTCTGTCCGAAAACCTGTGATTGTCTGCAATCTTGAGGTAAATACTCCTATGCAAGATCTGTCATAAAGGAATAAATAATAAACAACTATTCATTCAAAGTATTCATACTGAATCTTCTACACAGTTTCATAAAAAAAGTATATTATGACCTTGACCTCTTACCTTTATTTAAGAGCATAATACACCCTTGGGTCCTAAGAGATAATTATGTTAAATGTTTTTGAAAACCATGTAGAGGGGGAAAAGTTTTGTCACACAGTTTTGCCAAGAAAGTATTTTGTTACCTTGACCTCTGATCTAGATTCAGGTCATTAAAAAAACCTAGAGTGCTACGTATACGTAACAATTCTGCAAACAACACAATAAAATTGATCACCAGGAGGACTGGAAACTGATTTGTTCAAGGAAAGGGCAAGTTGCTCGTTGCAGATTGACCCTTAATAATAGACTTTGATTTTGAAGTTAACCTTGACATAGATACTGAATAACAGATATTGAATAAAGTTTTCCACATATATGCATGTTGTATTTGCTTTGCAGTGAGTAAAATAGAAATCAAAAGAAAGTGTAACATAATGAACTGATGAGCATGATCATGTATAAACTAATATTCAAATAAGTGATCTAATGATTCTAATCACATCATCAATATAAATTTACATGTGTAAACATGATCTATAGACCTTTGGCTGATCCAACTTCTGTAAGTGCTTGGTAATTTTTTTGCATTTTGTGCTGACATGTTTGTGTGTATACATTTTTGCAAAGATTTTTAACCCCTTCAATTTCATTGTAATTGTAATTATTATAGCTTATTTAGCTCAAGTATAATGTGGGTCAATATTCAACACCTTCTAGGTCAAAAAGGTATAGCTAAAAAAATTAACATAAGATACCGAAACCCAGTGGCTTTACAATTTATTTCCTTTCTTGCAACTGATGAAGTACATGTATAATACTATCAATCTGACAATAATAAACTTACAACTGTAATTGTCAAAAGACAGCAAGTGTGAATGGCAGTAGATGTTTAATTACTGTCTACATTTGAGTAAAAGAATAACACTGTTCAGGAACAGGTATGTCACCTGTCACATGTTTGACCATAAAACATTGCCTTGACCTTGAAAATGACCTTGAGCTAGACTATAGCCTCTAAACATACTTCATTCTGATGCATATCAATTAGCTATAGATACTGTAGCCATATATATATGATCATGTATCTTCAATGAACATCCCCCTCCCTTTTCACTTAAGTTCACAACTATGTGACACATGATCTAAAAACCTGTGACATATATCATAAGGCTGGTACAAAACTCTGATTCATCAATGCATCACAATATTTTTTTTTTCGCAATCCAAGTATCGAACACACCAAAGTTAAAATTTACAAAAAAAATATTTTATTGAATTTTCTGGATTTTTGTCCCCAACGCCAGAAACAAATATAACTTTCAGAGAAAATGAAAGTACATGTAACATTCGGAGAAAGTGAAAAATGGCTACGGGGAAGTGGATTAAGTTAGAAATGCCAAGCACATCACAAGATTGGTGTGGTTAACATTTGGTTTCCTGGTTTATGAAGTACAAGTTATAGGCTTGGTGCAGTATTGTCCCTGCCCTAATATATCACATGCCAATTTCTTGAATTATACAATGTTTTAAAACATTTTGATGACAAATAAATGAAATTTTAAAATTTTAAACTAAAAATGCCTCGTAATGATCTTTGACCTTGAAAGTGACCTTGACATGCTGAGTCTGATCATGCTTTAGGCACGGTCCATTTGATATTCTGGGGGGGGGGCTTGGGTTTTTTGTCGGAGCAAGATTATTTTTTTCCCCCCGTACCGGGGCAAAATTATTTTTTTCTTGCAAAGTTGGAGCAAGGACATTTTTTTTTAACAATTGATGTGAATACTGTATTAAGAATGTTTGTTTTTTTTAAAGTAGAAATTCTTTATTTTTACTTAAATTACTCCAAACATTACTTTATTTTTCTGTAAAACTTGTATAATTCACTTCTAAACTGAAAGAGATGAAAGAAATTTTCCGATATGCGATATATAGTTTTCAGTAAACAAAATGTATATAAGGTCATTAACATGTAAGAGGGCCCGATGCAAGTTTTAACATGTAGAAATGAAAACTAGTGAAAAACTTATTTAAATTCTCTTTCCAAGCTTGTACCGGTAATTAAAATTAGATACTATGGTGATTCATGTATCTATTAATTTTATAGTAATAAATGATATTGATAATGTATTTAAGCATTTTAATTGTCAGCCACATGCATTCTTTTTGATATTTTCAAATATGAACTTGCCATTACAGAAGAAAACTATGGCGAGCGAAGGGAGCCAAAATTTTTTTATAGAAAGTGAAAACTGCGGCGAGCGAAGCGAGCAGAAAAATTTTCAGGAATTTTTAGCAAATTTTATGGTTATTCTTCAAATTCAGATTACTTGTAAGAGCAAGATTATTTTTTTCTGTCACATCATAAGCAAATTAATTTTTTTCATCAAAATTCAGAGCAAAATTATTTTTTTCGAAAAAAACCCAAGCCCCCCCCCCAGAATATCAAATGGACCGTGCCTTACTATCTCTGCAAGTTTAAAAAAAAATGTTTGATGTATATCAAGTAAGTTACAAACAAATATGTGACAGACTGACAAACAGACAGACAATCAGAGACAGATGAACAAACAGCCTTACAAAGTGATTTTTATATGGCGACATTAAATTTCTCAATCTGAGTAAATCAGAAACCACATGTTTTTGCCATTCCACATACATGTATTAAATGCCATATAAAACTGTTAATTTTTCTTCATCTTGTCTTGATTCTGGTGTACAAGATACACAAATTATGAAGGAAGGAAGCTATGCCGCACCAATCCATGATCACTCACTTCTGTTTGACCATGTTGTATGTGTTGACTCTCATTATCCTGAAATAAAACGAGTACAACTTTTAAATGAAATAGAAAAAATATGTGATGATAACAAACATCTAAATCACATCATCTAACAATAAATCATAAAGGTAAATTCCTATCATTACCTAATAGATATCATTGTATAGTTCTCACTTAGTCGTAAATTATATGGTTATATGGTAGAGGAATGCAATAATGCAATTATATTTTATAATCAAATAAAACACTGCTAAAGACAGTATGGCTGGATTGCAAATTAAGCTTTTGTCACTAACTGGGTCAAGGTCAGGTCAAATGTTACTGCATAAATTGAAAGGATTTGTCAGAGGCAACCAATAAGTATAATATAATGTTTCTACTATGTTTATAGCTCCTGAGATTTTGGTTCAATCAGAAACTTAAGCAAAATCATTAACTAGGTCAAAGCCCTAGGTCAAGGTCACTAGGTCAAATGTTACGAGATAAATTGTCAAAGGCAACCTACTAGGGCTGAGTGTCGCGAGTCAAATTTGTATTGCGATATTTTGCGATATTTAGGAAAATATTGCAATATATTGCAATATTTTATAACATTGTCATTGATATTCCTTATCTTTTTCATTTTCCTACTTCAATTTTGCTTTCAAAATTTTGCTTAAAAAATCTGAAAATGTTTCCATATAGAGAATAAGTGTCATAATTTGTGTCTTGTTACAGGTATGCAACACACAGCAAGTGCATTTATTATGGTACATGTAATGCGCGTTAACGCAAACTTGCTGTGTGTTGCAAGAATGTGATAATTCTGCCTGCTAGGACAATGGCAGACACTCGTGGACATACAAACAGTGCAAAAAGTCACTCAAAAACTTCCTACCCTTATTAAATAAATGAGAGGAAAGGCTCACATCTGTGAATTTTAAACACAACGACATTGTACTTTTAACAATCTGCCAATCATGAACTAGATACTTGTTAAGAATCGAGCTAATATGTTCAAGTCTTTCTTGCAAATTGGTATACCAAAATAAATGATTATTTACTTTTGTCTTTGACCTGTGCAGTGTGTTGACGTAAGGACAAAAACCGGTTTTTGAAAACAAATACCATGGTACGTATTGCGAAGCCTCGTATCACAATATACAGGTACCATGATAAAACCGCTCAGACCTACAACCTACATGTACCAGTATAACATAAAGTTTCTACTGCATAGAGTTCCTTAGATTTTGCTTTAACCAGAAACTTTAACCAAAATCTTTAACTACGTCAAACTCCAAGGTCAAGGTAAAGTTTCTTAGATTTTGCTTTAACCAGAAACTTTAACCAAAATATTGACAACGGATGACAGACAGTCGGATAGACAGACAGGCGGACATTGTCAATCTATAGACTGGAATTGTTTTGCAATCAAGCCAAATACTTTTTAGATGGTGGCATTTTCAATGTCTATCTTGTCTTCGGGCCAGTGGTTGAATTTTTTTTTGTAAAGACTGGTGGACAGTGATTTAAATCATAATCTCTTAATTTTGTTATTCAGGCACAAACCGTTCTTATATGCTGCTATTTACCGATAGTCCTAACCCTAGTAAGGATCAATCTATCAATCAATTATTATACTGCCGTCGACTTACTCGAGTATGGACTATCGGTCAACGGTAGCATAGTAATAACTGTTATATTACACTGCCGTTGACTGATAGTCCCTACCCGAGTAAGGATTATCAGTCAACAGCAGCATAATATAACGGTCCGAGCCCGAATCACAAAACGAAATAGGTATTATACATCATCAGATCATTTTACATGTACTATGTGTACTAACCTACCGTTGAATTTCCAGAATACCGGGCCAGTGCAATCCGTACGTCAATCGTTGATTATTGGATTGAATGCAGTGGCTCTGACAGTAGTTTGCGATTCCTTCATTATGTTTGGACCATGCTTGTTGTTGTTTTTGATACGTACTATATACATCCTTGGTACCATTCATCAGTACATGTAGTACATGCATGCAATAATTCAACCATGCACATCTTGCAGATTCTTGGATACCTTGCTGTAAGTACAGACATTTTACCGGTCTGTTCTTCAATGTGTAACACGGCTATGATCATTCTCCATAAAATTCCTGACTGTTTCGTGCATTTCATCAAGGGAGAAATATAAAACATCAAGTTTTACTGCTACAAAAATTCGATCGTAGACATGTTTTGAAACCGAAAGTAGACCTAGAACATTCCGAATCCGACAAAATAAAGAGCTATTCATATAAAAAAAAAGGGGGGGGGATAAAATTAAAAGAGAGAGAGAGAGATAAAGCTGTTTTATTATCATATGTAATTTCTCGGTAGTGCGTGAAAAAATGTACATGTATGTCTGTGTTTGATTGGGGAAGGGGGGAGGATGACCCAGACCGGCCACGTCTAAAGGCAAAGGAGAGGGATCTCTTGTCTAATTATATATTAAAATTATCCTAGAATATATCTTATTTTCTAATATTTGAGGAAATTAACCTCGTCTTATCGTAAAAAAATTACAGATCCGTGGTTTGCAATGATAGAAAACGAAAATGAATTTTATCGTCACTTTATGGTGCAAATAATGCTAATTAGACAATCAAATTGAATCAGTTGTACATTTTTTGCCTTCAAATGAAAAACAATTTCGAAATAATATATTTACTTAAAGAAACAAACAATAATAATAAATATTCACGCAGCCTCGTTTTCGATTTCGGGTAAATACAATTATTTAGGTTATTCCGGTGAAATTCGGAAAGTTAGGAATTTTAGGTAACATCGGTAAATTTAGGGCGGAATTTTGCCCGAAGTTTCCGAATTACCAGTTTTTCCTAACGAAGTTTCCGAGGTGTGCCCGAAGTTTCCGAAAAACAGTGTGTAAACTACTACGATCACCACTGTAGTAATTTTTAAAATTAATAAAACTTTAAATAAAACTCAAAACTTAAGACAAAATAAAATAATAAAAGATATAAGATAAATTATATAAAATTAAGTTTTAGAATGAATAAAACTATAAATAAAACCTAAAGATTGAAAAGATGAATGATATAAAATAAATAAAACTATGAATAGATAAAAGATATTTTGAAAGTAAAGATATAGGGAAAAGATACATCAAGAATTGCTTACGTGCTTGAGTCTTTTTCATAGGGACTTGGACCAAGGGATGGAAAGCATTGGACAACAACAGACTAGTGGAGGACATTTAACAACAACAAGCTGGTGGAGGAGGGCATTGGACAACGAATGGCAGCAACTAGGTAACTTATTGACCTAGTGACAAGGTAAGAATTCTCTATCTTTCAAAGCATTTTCATTTTGTACTTCAACTGATAAGTAAGATAAAAGACTAAACATAAAATTACAAACATAATAGTAAAAGATAAATGATATAAAATGATAAAACTATGAATAAAACTTAAAATTAAAAAGATATTTTTAAAGTAAAGGTATAGAGAAAAGTTAGATCAACAATTGTTTATGTGTTTGAGTGTTTATGATAGGGACATGGACCTCAGATGGAAGGCATTGGACAACAACAGACTAATGGAGGACATTGGACAACAAGGAACTGGTGGAGGAGGGCATTGGACAACGAATGGCAGCAATTAGGTAACTTTCTCACCTAGTGACAAGGTAAGAGTTCTCTCAGTTACAAGACATTGTCATTTTGAACTTTAAACAAATAGAAAAAATAAAAGACTAAACATATAAATAAAAAAATAATAGTAAAAGATAAATGATATAAAATGATAAAATTATGAATAAAACTTAAAATTTAAAAGAGATTTTTAAAGTAAAGATATAGAGAAAAGTTACATCAAGAATTGCTTATGTGTTTGAGTGTTTATGATAGGGACATGGACCACAGATGGAAGGCATTGGACAACGACAGACTAATGGAGGACGTTGGACAACATCCAGCTGGTGGAGGAGGGCATTGGACAACAAATGGCAGCAACTAGGTAACTTACTTATCTAGTGACAAGGTAAGAGTTCTCTCCCTTACAATATATTTTTATTTTGAACTTAAACAAATTAAAAAGATAAAAGACTAAACAAAAAATAATAAACATAATAGTAAATTATAACGATGTAAAATAATAAAACTATAAATAAATCTTAAAATTTAAAAAAGATTTTTTGAATAAAGATAAAGAGAAAAGTTACATCAAGAATTGCTTATGTGTTTGAGTGTTTTTCATGGGGACATGGACCTCAGATGGAAGGCATTGGACAACAACAGACTAATGGAGGACACTGGACAACAAGGAGCTGGTGGAGGAGGGCATTGGACAACGAATGTCAGCAATTAGGTAACTTACTCACCTAATGACAAGGTAAGAGTTCTCTCCCTTACAAGACATTTTCATTTTGAACTTTAACCAAATAAAAAAAAAAATAAAAGATTTAACATATAAATAAAGACATAATAGTAAAAGATAAATGATATAAAATGATAAAACTATGAACAAAACTTAAAATTTAAAAGAGATTTTTAAAGTAAAGATATAGAGAAAAGTTACATCAAGAATTGCTTATGTGTTTGAGTGTTTTTCATAGGGACATGGACCAAGGGATGGAAGGCATTGGACAACAACAGACTAGTGGAGGACATTTAACAACAACAAGCTGGTGGAGGAGGGCATTGGACAACGAATGGCAGCAACTAGGTAACTTATTGACCTAGTGACAAGGTAAGAATTCTCTATCTTTCAAAACATTTTCATTTTGTACTTAAACTGAGAAGTAAGATAAAAGACTAAACATAAAATTACAAACATAATAGTAAAAGATAAATGATATAAAATGAGAAAACTATGAATAAAGCTTAAAATTTAAAAGAGATTTTTAAAGTAAAGGTATAGAGAAAAGTTACATCAAGAATTGGTTATGTGTTTGAGTGTTTATGATAGGGACATGGACCACAGATGGAAGGCATTGGACAACAACAGACTAATGGAGGACATTGGACAACAAGGAACTGGTGGAGAAGGGCATTGGAGAACGAATGGCAGCAACTAGGTAAGTTACTTACCTAGTGACAAGGTAAGAGTTCTCTCCCTTACAAGACATTTTCATTTTGAACTTAAACCAAATAAAAAAGATAAAAGACTTAACAAAAATATAAATAATAAACATAAAAGATAAATGATATTAAATGATAAAACTATAAATAAAACTTAAAATTTAAAAGAGATTTTTAAAGTAAAGGTATAGAGAAAAGTTAGATCAACAATTGGTTATGTGTTTGAGTGTTTATGATAGGGACATGGACCACAGATGGAAGGCATTGGACAACAACAGACTAATGGAGGACATTGGACAACAAGGAACTGGTGGAGAAGGGCATTGGACAACGAATGGCAGCAACTAGGTAACTTTCTCACCTAGTGACAAGGTAAGAGTTCTCTCCCTTACAAGACATTTTCATTTTGAACTTTAAACAAATAGAAAAAATAAAAGACTAAACATATAAATAAAAAAAAAATAGTAAAAGATAAATGATATAAAATGATAAAATTATGAATAAAACTTAAAATTTAAAAGAGATTTTTAAAGTAAAGATATAGAGAAAAGTTACATCAAGAATTGCTTATGTGTTTGAGTGTTTTAGCTCACCTGAGCCTAAGGCTCTAGTGAGCTATTGTCATAGCGATCCGTCCGGCGTCCGTCGTCCGTCGTGTGTCGTGTGTCGTGTGTCGTCTGTCTGTCGTAAACTTTTCACATTTTCGACTTCTTCTCAAGAATGGCTAAAGGGATTTTGATGAAACTTGGTAGGTATAAAGTACTAATGGTCCCCTACAAGTGTTGTTGTTTTTCGTCCGGATCCCTCAACAGGTGGCGCCACCACAGGCAAAAGTAGGTCACAGGGGGTACCCTCCTTTGACAAACTTCTTCAGAACGGAAGCACGTATCGACAAACCGAAAGCATCAGGATGATCTAGAGAGATGTCTTAAGAAGTGTTGTTATTTTTGGTTCCACTCCGAACTCAAATTTTTGACGCTTTTTTGACGTCTCTTCGGACTTAGTACGAAATGCTAATTTTTGCACTATTTCTTTAAATAACTCAATAAGTGTATGATTTTACACACTCATTTACTGCATATTTATCATATCTAACTTAATCATTGCTTTGATATGAATTTTATGCTTAAATTTTATTTTTTTGATTTTTTATGATTTTTTTTCTTATGTAAAAAGGAAGGGGGGGGGTGATTTTCATACATTTTCTGCTTCTTTTCTATAACCACTCTTCAGATTGTCATGACATTTTGTAGATATGAGGTACTCATGCATGGTACCCTTCAAGTGAAAGAATTTTGTCAAGATATCCACTTTTGGATTTTTAAGGAATATTTTTTAAGATTGTACAGAGGTATAGTGTATGTTTTCCATGCCCAATGGACCCATGGGGAGTGGCTTCAAACCCCGGCGGGACCCCAACAAAATTTTTTTCCCTTTTTAGCTCACCTGAGCCAAAGGCTCTAGTGAGCTATTGTCATAGCGATCCGTCCGGCGTCCGTCGTGTGTCGTGTGTCGTGTGTCGTCTGTCGTGTGTCGTGTGTCGTCTGTCTGTCGTAAACTTTTCACATTTTCGACTTCTTCTCAAGAATGGCTAAAGGGATTTTGATGAAACTTGGTAGGTATAAAGTACTAATGGTCCCCTACAAGTGTTGTTGTTTTTCGTCCGGATCCCTCAACAGGTGGCGCCACCACAGGCAAAAGTAGGTCACAGGGGGTACCCTCCTTTGACAAACTTCTTCTTCAGAACGGAAGCACGTATCGACAAACCGAAAGCATCAGGATGATCTAGAGAGATGTCTTAAGAAGTGTTGTTATTTTTGGTTCCACTCCGAACTCAAATTTTTGACGCTTTTTTGACGTCTCTTCGGACTTAGTCAGAAATGCTAATTTTTGCACTATTTCTTTAAATAACTCAATAAGTGTATGATTTTACACACTCATTTACTGCATATTTATCATATCTAACTTAATCATTGCTTTGATATGAATTTTATGCTTAAATTTTATTTTTTTGATTTTTTATGAATTTGTTTCTTATGTAAAAAGGAAGGGGGGGGGGGGTGATTTTCATGCATTTTCTGCTTCTTTTCTATAACCACTCTTCAGATTGTCATGACATTTTGTAGATATGAGGTACTCATGCATGGTACCCTTCAAGTGAAAGAATTTTGTCAAGATATCCACTTTTGGATTTTTAAGGAATATTTTTTAAGATTGTACATAGGTATAGTGTATGTTTTCCATGCCCAATGGACCCATGGGGAGTGGCTTCAAACCCCGGCGGGACCCCAACAAAAATTTTTTCCCTTTTTAGCTCACCTGAGCCAAAGGCTCTAGTGAGCTATTGTCATAGCGATCCGTCCGGCGTCCGTCGTCTGTCGTGTGTCGTGTGTCGTGTGTCGTCTGTCGTGTGTCGTCTGTCGTTCTCTGTCGTAAACTTTTCACATTTTCGACTTCTTCTCAAGAATTGCTAAAGGGATTTTGATGAAACTTGGTAGGTATAAAGTACTAATGGTCCCCTACAAGTGTTGTTGTTTTTCGTCCGGATCCCTCAACAGGTGGCGCCACCACAGGCAAAAGTAGGTCACAGGGGGTACCCTCCTTTGACAAACTTCTTCTTCAGAACGGAAGCACGTATCGACAAACCGAAAGCATCAGGATGATCTAGAGAGATGTCTTAAGAAGTGTTGTTATTTTTGGTTCCACTCCGAACTCAAATTTTTGACGCCTTTTTGACGTCTCTTCGGACTTAGTCAGAAATGCTAATTTTTGCACTATTTCTTTAAATAACTCAATAAGTGTATGATTTTACACACCCATTTACTGCATATTTATCATATCTAACTTAATCATTGCTTTGATATGAATTTTATGCTTAAATTTTATTTTTTTGATTTTTTATGAATTTTTTTCTTATGTAAAAAGGAAGGGGGGGGGTGATTTTCATGCATTTTCTGCTTCTTTTCTATAACCACTCTTCAGATTGTCATGACGTTTTGTAGATATGAGGTACTCATGCATGGTACCCTTCAAGTGAAAGAATTTTGTCAAGATATCCACTTTTGGATTTTTAAGGAATATTTTTTTAAGATTGTACATAGGTATAGTGTATGTTTTCCATGCCCAATGGACCCATGGGGAGTGGCTTCAAACCCCGGCGGGACCCCAACAAAATTTTTTTTCCCTTTGTAGCTCACCTGAGCCAAAGGCTCTAGTGAGCTATTGTCATAGCGATCCGTCCGGCGTCCGTCGTCTGTCGTGTGTCGTGTGTCGTGTGTGGTGTGTCGTCTGTCGTCTGTCTGTCGTAAACTTTTCACATTTTCGACTTCTTCTCAAGAATGGCTAAAGGGATTTTGATGAAACTTGGTAGGTATAAAGTACTAATGGTCCCCTACAAGTGTTGTTGTTTTTCGTCCGGATCCCTCAACAGGTGGCGCCACCACAGGCAAAAGTAGGTCACAGGGGGTACCCTCCTTTGACAAACTTCTTCTTCAGAACGGAAGCACGTATCGACAAACCGAAAGCATCAGGATGATCTAGAGAGATGTCTTAAGAAGTGTTGTTATTTTTGGTTCCACTCCGAACTCAAATTTTTGACGCTTTTTTGACGTCTCTTCGGACTTAGTCAGAAATGCTAATTTTTGCACTATTTCTTTAAATAACTCAATAAGTGTATGATTTTACACACTCATTTACTGCATATTTATCATATCTAACTTAATCATTGCTTTGATATGAATTTTATGCTTAAATTTTATTTTTTTGATTTTTTATGAATTTGTTTCTTATGTAAAAAGGAAGGGGGGGGGGGGGGTGATTTTCATGCATTTTCTGCTTCTTTTCTATAACCACTCTTCAGATTGTCATGACATTTTGTAGATATGAGGTACTCATGCATGGTACCCTTCAAGTGAAAGAATTTTGTCAAGATATCCACTTTTGGATTTTTAAGGAATATTTTTTAAGATTGTACATAGGTATAGTGTATGTTTTCCATGCCCAATGGACCCATGGGGAGTGGCTTCAAACCCCGGCGGGACCCCAACAAAAATTTTTTCCCTTTTTAGCTCACCTGAGCCAAAGGCTCTAGTGAGCTATTGTCATAGCGATCCGTCCGGCGTCCGTCGTCTGTCGTGTGTCGTGTGTCGTGTGTCGTCTGTCGTGTGTCGTCTGTCGTCTGTCTGTCGTAAACTTTTCACATTTTCGACTTCTTCTCAAGAATTGCTAAAGGGATTTTGATGAAACTTGGTAGGTATAAAGTACTAATGGTCCCCTACAAGTGTTGTTGTTTTTCGTCCGGATCCCTCAACAGGTGGCGCCACCACAGGCAAAAGTAGGTCACAGGGGCTACCCTCCTTTGACAAACTTCTTCTTCAGAACGGAAGCACGTATCGACAAACCGAAAGCATCAGGATGATCTAGAGAGATGTCTTAAGAAGTGTTGTTATTTTTGGTTCCACTCCGAACTCAAATTTTTGACGCTTTTTTGACGTCTCTTCGGACTTAGTCAGAAATGCTAATTTTTGCACTATTTCTTTAAATAACTCAATAAGTGTATGATTTTACACACTCATTTACTGCATATTTATCATATCTAACTTAATCATTGCTTTGATATGAATTTTATGCTTAAATTTTATTTTTTTGATTTTTTATGAATTTTTTTCTTATGTAAAAAGGAAGGGGGGGGGGGGTGATTTTCATGCATTTTCTGCTTCTTTTCTATAACCACTCTTCAGATTGTCATGACGTTTTGTAGATATGAGGTACTCATGCATGGTACCCTTCAAGTGAAAGAATTTTGTCAAGATATCCACTTTTGGATTTTTAAGGAATATTTTTTTAAGATTGTACATAGGTATAGTGTATGTTTTCCATGCCCAATGGACCCATGGGGAGTGGCTTCAAACCCCGGCGGGACCCCAACAAAATTTTTTTTCCCTTTGTAGCTCACCTGAGCCAAAGGCTCTAGTGAGCTATTGTCATAGCGATCCGTCCGGCGTCCGTCGTGTGTCGTGTGTCGTGTGTCGTCTGTCGTGTGTCGTCTGTCGTCTGTCTGTCGTAAACTTTTCACATTTTCGACTTCTTCTCAAGAATGGCTAAAGGGATTTTGATGAAACTTGGTAGGTATAAAGTACTAATGGTCCCCTACAAGTGTTGTTGTTTTTCGTCCGGATCCCTCAACAGGTGGCGCCACCACAGGCAAAAGTAGGTCACAGGGGGTACCCTCCTTTGACAAACTTCTTCTTCAGAACGGAAGCACGTATCGACAAACCGAAAGCATCAGGATGATCTAGAGAGATGTCTTAAGAAGTGTTGTTATTTTTGGTTCCACTCCGAACTCAAATTTTTGACGCTTTTTTGACGTCTCTTCGGACTTAGTCAGAAATGCTAATTTTTGCACTATTTCTTTAAATAACTCAATAAGTGTATGATTTTACACACTCATTTACTGCATATTTATCATATCTAACTTAATCATTGCTTTGATATGAATTTTATGCTTAAATTTTATTTTTTTGATTTTTTATGAATTTTTTTCTTATGTAAAAAGGAAGGGGGGGGGGGGGTGATTTTCATGCATTTTCTGCTTCTTTTCTATAACCACTCTTCAGATTGTCATGACATTTTGTAGATATGAGGTACTCATGCATGGTACCCTTCAAGTGAAAGAATTTTGTCAAGATATCCACTTTTGGATTTTTAAGGAATATTTTTTAAGATTGTACATAGGTATAGTGTATGTTTTCCATGCCCAATGGACCCATGGGGAGTGGCTTCAAACCCCGGCGTGACCCCAACAAAATTTTTTTCCCTTTTTAGCTCACCTGAGCCAAAGGCTCTAGTGAGCTATTGTCATAGCGATCCGTCCGGCGTCCGTCGTCTGTCGTGTGTCGTGTGTCGTGTGTCGTCTGTCGTGTGTCGTCTGTCGTTCTCTGTCGTAAACTTTTCACATTTTCGACTTCTTCTCAAGAATTGCTAAAGGGATTTTGATGAAACTTGGTAGGTATAAAGTACTAATGGTCCCCTACAAGTGTTGTTGTTTTTCGTCCGGATCCCTCAACAGGTGGCGCCACCACAGGCAAAAGTAGGTCACAGGGGGTACCCTCCTTTGACAAACTTCTTCTTCAGAACGGAAGCACGTATCGACAAACCGAAAGCATCAGGATGATCTAGAGAGATGTCTTAAGAAGTGTTGTTATTTTTGGTTCCACTCCGAACTCAAATTTTTGACGCCTTTTTGACGTCTCTTCGGACTTAGTCAGAAATGCTAATTTTTGCACTATTTCTTTAAATAACTCAATAAGTGTATGATTTTACACACCCATTTACTGCATATTTATCATATCTAACTTAATCATTGCTTTGATATGAATTTTATGCTTAAATTTTATTTTTTTGATTTTTTATGAATTTTTTTCTTATGTAAAAAGGAAGGGGGGGGGGGGGTGATTTTCATGCATTTTCTGCTTCTTTTCTATAACCACTCTTCAGATTGTCATGACGTTTTGTAGATATGAGGTACTCATGCATGGTACCCTTCAAGTGAAAGAATTTTGTCAAGATATCCACTTTTGGATTTTTAAGGAATATTTTTTTAAGATTGTACATAGGTATAGTGTATGTTTTCCATGCCCAATGGACCCATGGGGAGTGGCTTCAAACCCCGGCGGGACCCCAACAAAATTTTTTTTCCCTTTGTAGCTCACCTGAGCCAAAGGCTCTAGTGAGCTATTGTCATAGCGATCCGTCCGGCGTCCGTCGTCTGTCGTGTGTCGTGTGTCGTCTGTCGTGTGTCGTCTGTCGTCTGTCTGTCGTAAACTTTTCACATTTTCGACTTCTTCTCAAGAATGGCTAAAGGGATTTTGATGAAACTTGGTAGGTATAAAGTACTAATGGTCCCCTACAAGTGTTGTTGTTTTTCGTCCGGATCCCTCAACAGGTGGCGCCACCACAGGCAAAAGTAGGTCACAGGGGGTACCCTCCTTTGACAAACTTCTTCTTCAGAACGGAAGCACGTATCGACAAACCGAAAGCATCAGGATGATCTAGAGAGATGTCTTAAGAAGTGTTGTTATTTTTGGTTCCACTCCGAACTCAAATTTTTGACGCTTTTTTGACGTCTCTTCGGACTTAGTCAGAAATGCTAATTTTTGCACTATTTCTTTAAATAACTCAATAAGTGTATGATTTTACACACTCATTTACTGCATATTTATCATATCTAACTTAATCATTGCTTTGATATGAATTTTATGCTTAAATTTTATTTTTTTGATTTTTTATGAATTTGTTTCTTATGTAAAAAGGAAGGGGGGGGGGGTGATTTTCATGCATTTTCTGCTTCTTTTCTATAACCACTCTTCAGATTGTCATGGCATTTTGTAGATATGAGGTACTCATGCATGGTACCCTTCAAGTGAAAGAATTTTGTCAAGATATCCACTTTTGGATTTTTAAGGAATATTTTTTAAGATTGTACATAGGTATAGTGTATGTTTTCCATGCCCAATGGACCCATGGGGAGTGGCTTCAAACCCCGGCGGGACCCCAACAAAAATTTTTTCCCTTTTTAGCTCACCTGAGCCAAAGGCTCTAGTGAGCTATTGTCATAGCGATCCGTCCGGCGTCCGTCGTCTGTCGTGTGTCGTGTGTCGTGTGTCGTCTGTCGTGTGTCGTCTGTCGTCTGTCTGTCGTAAACTTTTCACATTTTCGACTTCTTCTCAAGAATTGCTAAAGGGATTTTGATGAAACTTGGTAGGTATAAAGTACTAATGGTCCCCTACAAGTGTTGTTGTTTTTCGTCCGGATCCCTCAACAGGTGGCGCCACCACAGGCAAAAGTAGGTCACAGGGGGTACCCTCCTTTGACAAACTTCTTCTTCAGAACGGAAGCACGTATCGACAAACCGAAAGCATCAGGATGATCTAGAGAGATGTCTTAAGAAGTGTTGTTATTTTTGGTTCCACTCCGAACTCAAATTTTTGACGCTTTTTTGACGTCTCTTCGGACTTAGTCAGAAATGCTAATTTTTGCACTATTTCTTTAAATAACTCAATAAGTGTATGATTTTACACACTCATTTACTGCATATTTATCATATCTAACTTAATCATTGCTTTGATATGAATTTTATGCTTAAATTTTATTTTTTTGATTTTTTATGAATTTTTTTCTTATGTAAAAAGGAAGGGGGGGGGGGGTGATTTTCATGCATTTTCTGCTTCTTTTCTATAACCACTCTTCAGATTGTCATGACGTTTTGTAGATATGAGGTACTCATGCATGGTACCCTTCAAGTGAAAGAATTTTGTCAAGATATCCACTTTTGGATTTTTAAGGAATATTTTTTTAAGATTGTACATAGGTATAGTGTATGTTTTCCATGCCCAATGGACCCATGGGGAGTGGCTTCAAACCCCGGCGGGACCCCAACAAAATTTTTTTTCCCTTTGTAGCTCACCTGAGCCAAAGGCTCTAGTGAGCTATTGTCATAGCGATCCGTCCGGCGTCCGTCGTCTGTCGTGTGTCGTGTGTCGTCTGTCGTGTGTCGTCTGTCGTCTGTCTGTCGTAAACTTTTCACATTTTCGACTTCTTCTCAAGAATGGCTAAAGGGATTTTGATGAAACTTGGTAGGTATAAAGTACTAATGGTCCCCTACAAGTGTTGTTGTTTTTCGTCCGGATCCCTCAACAGGTGGCGCCACCACAGGCAAAAGTAGGTCACAGGGGGTACCCTCCTTTGACAAACTTCTTCTTCAGAACGGAAGCACGTATCGACAAACCGAAAGCATCAGGATGATCTAGAGAGATGTCTTAAGAAGTGTTGTTATTTTTGGTTCCACTCCGAACTCAAATTTTTGACGCTTTTTTGACGTCTCTTCGGACTTAGTCAGAAATGCTAATTTTTGCACTATTTCTTTAAATAACTCAATAAGTGTATGATTTTACACACTCATTTACTGCATATTTATCATATCTAACTTAATCATTGCTTTGATATGAATTTTATGCTTAAATTTTATTTTTTTGATTTTTTATGAATTTTTTTCTTATGTAAAAAGGAAGGGGGGGGTGATTTTCATGCATTTACTGCTTCTTTTCTATAACCACTCTTCAGATTGTCATGACGTTATGTAGATATGAGGTACTCATGCATGGTACCCTTCAAGTGAAAGAATTTTGTCAAGATATCCACTTTTGGATTTTTAAGGAATATTTTTTAAGATTGTACATAGGTATAGTGTATGTTTTCCATGCCCAATGGACCCATGGGGAGTGGCTTCAAACCCCGGCGGGACCCCAACAAAATTTTTTTCCCCTTTTTAGCTCACCTGAGCCAAAGGCTCTAGTGAGCTATTGTCATAGCGATCCGTCCGGCGTCCGTCGTGTGTCGTGTGTCGTGTGTGGTGTGTCGTCTGTCGTCTGTCTGTCGTAAACTTTTCACATTTTCGACTTCTTCTCAAGAATGGCTAAAGGGATTTTAATGAAACTTGGTAGGTATAAAGTACTAATGGTCCCCTACAAGTGTTGTTGTTTTTCGTCCGGATCCCTCAACAGGTGGCGCCACCACAGGCAAAAGTAGGTCACAGGGGGTACCCTCCTTTGACAAACTTCTTCTTCAGAACGGAAGCACGTATCGACAAACCGAAAGCATCAGGATGATCTAGAGAGATGTCTTAAGAAGTGTTGTTATTTTTGGTTCCACTCCGAACTCAAATTTTTGAGGCTTTTTTGACGTCTCTTCGGACTTAGTCAGAAATGCTAATTTTTGCACTATTTCTTTAAATAACTCAATAAGTGTATGATTTTACACACTCATTTACTGCATATTTATCATATCTAACTTAATCATTGCTTTGATATGAATTTTATGCTTAAATTTTATTTTTTTGATTTTTTATGAATTTTTTTCTTATGTAAAAAGGAAGGGGGGGGTGATTTTCATGCATTTTCTGCTTCTTTTCTATAACCACTCTTCAGATTGTCATGACGTTTTGTAGATATGAGGTACTCATGCATGGTACCCTTCAAGTGAAAGAATTTTGTCAAGATATCCACTTTTGGATTTTTAAGGAATATTTTTTAAGATTGTACATAGGTATAGTGTATGTTTTCCATGCCCAATGGACCCATGGGGAGTGGCTTCAAACCCCGGCGGGACCCCAACAAAAATTTTTTCCCTTTTTAGCTCACCTGAGCCAAAGGCTCTAGTGAGCTATTGTCATAGCGATCCGTCCGGCGTCCGTCGTCCGTCGTCTGTCGTGTGTCGTGTGTCGTGTGTCGTCTGTCGTCTGTCTGTCGTAAACTTTTCACATTTTCGACTTCTTCTCAAGAATGGCTAAAGGGATTTTAATGAAACTTGGTAGGTATAAAGTACTAATGGTCCCCTACAAGTGTTGTTGTTTTTCGTCCGGATCCCTCAACAGGTGGCGCCACCACAGGCAAAAGTAGGTCACAGGGGGTACCCTCCTTTGACAAACTTCTTCTTCAGAACGGAAGCACGTATCGACAAACCGAAAGCATCAGGATGATCTAGAGAGATGTCTTAAGAAGTGTTGTTATTTTTGGTTCCACTCCGAACTCAAATTTTTGATGCTTTTTTGACGTCTCTTCGGACTTAGTCAGAAATGCTAATTTTTGCACTATTTCTTTAAATAACTCAATAAGTGTATGATTTTACACACTCATTTACTGCATATTTATCATATCTAACTTACTTTTTTTCTTAGATTGTCATGAAACTTGGTAGGTATGAGGTACTCATGGTTCCCTACAAGTGAAAGAATTTTGTCAAGATATCTTCATTTGGATTTTTACGGAAAAACATTCATAGATACAATGTAGGTTTTCCATACCCAAGAGTAGTGGTTCAAACCCCGGCAGGACCCCACTTTTGCAGTTTTTTTTTCTCCTTTTTTTATATTTATCGTTAGAATAGAAAGTGTGAAAGAATTCTGTCAAAATATCAACTTTTAGATTTTTCATGATTTTTTAAACAGACAAGCTAGTTTGGCTTTGTGTACTTATTTTCGTACGTCGAAATAACTCAGGCACACATGCAATCAAATATATACTCTGAATTTATTTTTGAGATGTTGACTTTTTCCATACATGCATATTATATAACAATTTCCCTATATAATGATTATTTTCTCCGCTTTATTTTTGTATCTATGGTAAACAAAGTCGCCATATATCTTGTGTTACAGATTTGATTGGTTAATTCCTCCACGCCCATTTAATAGTCACGGTGGGTAATCTCGCAACGCAGAACACTAGGTTTATCTAAAATTTCGTGTATTACAAATTATTTTTCACAAAAAGGGGAATGTGATGCAGTGTAAGGATGCCTTAGATACGAGTTTTATCGAAAGTAAGAGAGGTAATATCCTTTTATAAAGCCGAAAAACTATCGGCATGATTGGTGTAGATGAAAGTGAAAGTAGAACGCCGATCGTGTTTGTGCATTATTAAAAGCTATAATATCCACCTTATTTTGGATACAACTCATAGTTAGGGCGTTGTTACACTGCATCACATTTCCCTTTTTGTAATAAATTATCTATTTTGCGCAAAAATATTGAAAAATAAATTGTTCTGCGTTGCGAGATTACCCACCGTGTTAGTACTGTACACGTGATACATTTCAGGAGATTAATAGATGATCTATCGTGCAAACAAAATAGTACTGCCGGTATTTAATAGATTTTATTTAATGTGCATATACTGGGAACACTTTCATGCTTGTTATTATTCATGTACTTGGAACAATTCCATACTTGTCATCATTTATAAACTTAGCTCGAATTTCCTTTGTCTTAGACTCTCTTAGATGAATTGTATACGGACTGATTTCTTGAAGAAACATCTAATGAGTAATCCCTTCCCGAGGATTTTGAGAATGTATAGGACATTTGATATATCTGAAATTCTTGAAAACAAATAATTCAGTTCAGAGTTCTTGAAATCTTTCAATGAAATGTTGGACCACAGGAAGCTGTTGTTTTAAAAGAGGAAATGAATTATGATTCACAACCTTAAGCCACTGTGTTCGACATCTTGTATGTATACAACATTTCTAAAGACGAACACAAGAGGCTTTGAAGGTCGTGAATAATAAAACATTTTCTCTCATAAAACGACAGGTTCCTGTGGTCAGACATTTGGGAATTTTTATCTGTCCAAATAATAGATAGAACATGAGTTTTTATCGGACCAAATGATTTTATATCAGCAAATCCGGTGCAGCTGATACTTTTCATGAACTCTGTCAGCTAATAATTTGTCCATGTAACAGTCCTATCATGAGGCAAAACATAGTTAACAGTAAATAACGATGTGGTAGGTCTGCTAGTTGGACAAGCTTTACAGTATCATGGGCCTATTAATTTGTTTCCCTAAAAGCAGCATACACCAGAGTATTAAGTTTATTTCATTGTTTTATTCTTTTTGTCTGTTTCTTCATCACTTGCTGCACATTAATGTGGAATTTTACAAAATGATTTTTTTGATGTTGAATAATTGAACTATACACTAGCTGGGCATATGACTTTGGATCACATTATCCGTCTATTCAAATCAGTAAAAAAGATAATGTTTTGAAATGTTACTATTTCTTCTTGTTTGTACTTTTAAAGGCTGTAAAAAAAAATCTTGTCTGCATCCGGCAAAAATCTTTTTAGAAAGAATGTAGGCTCAAATCGTGATACTGGCACTATCAATTTTACGTCTTATTCAATGTCAGTATGTCAATTAGAGCACCCATGGGTATGGTGAGCGTTGTGCCCTCCTGGGGCTCTTGTTCATAGGGACATGGACCACAGATGGAAGGCATTGGACAACGACAGACTAATGGAGGACGTTGGACAACATCCAGCTGGTGGAGGAGGGCATTGGACAACAAATGGCAGCAACTAGGTAACTTACTTATCTAGTGACAAGGTAAGAGTTCTCTCCCTTACAATATATTTTTATTTTGAACTTAAACAAATTAAAAAGATAAGAGACTAAACAAAAAATAATAAACATAATAGTAAAATATAATGATGTAAAATAATAAAACTATAAATAAGACTTAAAACTTAAAAAAGATTTTTTGAATAAAGATATAGAGAAAAGTTACATCAAGAATTGCTTATGTGTTTGAGTGTTTTTCATAGGGACATGGACCACAGATGGAAGGCATTGGACAACAACAGACTAAAGGAGGTCGTTGGACAACAACCAGCTGGGGGAGGAGGGCATTGGACAAGGAATGACAGCAACTAGGTAACTTACTTACCTAGTGACAAGGTAAGAGTTCTCTTCCTTACAAGACATTTTCATTTTGTACTTAAACCAAATAAAAAAGATAAACGACTTAACAAAAATAAAAATAATAAACATAAAAGATAAATGATATAAAATGATAAAACTATAAATAAAATTTAAAATTCAAAAGAGATTTTTAAAGTAAAGGTATAGAGAAAAGTTACATCAAGAATTGCTTATGTGTTTGAGTGTTTTTCATAGGGACATGGACCACAGATGGAAGGCATTGGACAACAACAGACTAATGGAGGACGTTGGACAACAACCAGCTGGGGGAGGAGGGCATTGGACAACGAATGGCAGCAATTAGGTAACTAACTTACCTTATGACAAGGTAAGAGTTCTCTCCCTTACAAGACATTTTCATTTTGTACTTAAACCAAATAAAAAAGATAAAAGACTAAACAAGAAAATAATAAACATAATAGTAAAAGATAAATGATGTAAATGATAAATATATAAATAAAACGTAAAATTAAAAAAAAAATTAAATAAAGATATAGAGAAAAGTTATATCAAGAATTGCTTATGTGTTTGAGTGTTTTTCATAGGGACATGGACCTCAGATGGAAGGCATTGGACAACAACAGACTAATGGAGGACGTTGGACAACAACCAGCTGGGGGAGGAGGGCATTGGACAAGGAATGACAGCAACTAGGTAACTTACTTACCTAGTGACAAGGTAAGAGTTCTCTCCCTTACAAGACATTTTCATTTTGTACTTAAACCAAATAAAAATGATAAAAGACTGAACAGAAAAATAATAAACATAATAGTAAAAGATAAATGATGTAAAATGATAAAACTATTAATAAAACTAAAAATTTAAAAAAGATTTTTTAAATAAAGATATAGAGAAATTTAGATCAAGAATTGCTTATGTGTTTGAGTGTTTTTCATAGGGATATGGACCTCAGATGGAAGGCATTGGATAACAACAGACTAATGGAGGACATTGGACAACAAGGAAGTGGTGGAGGAGGGCATTGGACAACGAATGGCAGCAACTAGGTAACTTACTTACCTAGTGACAAGGTAAGAGTTCTCTCCCTTACAAGACATTTTCATTTTGAACTTAAACCAAAGAAAAAAAATGAAAGACTAAACATATAAATAAAAACATAATAGTAAAAGATAAATGATATAAAATGATAAAACTATGAATAAAACTTGAAATTTAATAGAGATTTTTAAGGTAAAGATATAGAGAAAAGTTACATGAAGAGTTGCTTATGTGTTTGAGTATTTTCACAGGGACATGGACTACAGATGGAAGGCATTGGACAACAACAGACTAAAGGAGGTCGTTGGACAACAACCAGCTGGGGGAGGAGGGCATTGGACAACGAATGACAGCAACTAGGTAACTTACTTACCTAGTGACAAGGTAAGAGTTCTCTCCCTTACAAGACATTTTCATTTTGTACTTAAACCAAATAAAAAAGATAAAAGACTTAACAAAAATAAAAATAATAAACATAAAAGATAAATGATATAAAATGATAAAACTATAAATAAAACTTAAAATTCAAAAGAGATTTTTAAAGTAATGGTATAGAGAAAAGTTACATCAAGAATTGCTTATGTGTTTGAGTGTTTTTCATAGGGACATATACCACAGATGGAAGGCATTGGACAACAACAGACTAATGGAGGACGTTGGACAACAACCAGCTGGGGGAGGAGGGCATTGGACAACGAATGACAGCAACTAGGTAACTTACTTACCTAGTGACAAGGTAAGAGTTCTCTCCCTGACAAGACATTTTCATTGTGTACTTAAACCAAATAAAAAAGATATAAAAGACTTAAAAAAAATAAAAATAATAAACATAAAAGATAAATGATATAAAATGATAAAACTATAAATAAAACTGAAAATTCAAAAGAGATTTTTAAAGTAAAGGTATAGAGAAAAGTTACATCAAGAATTGCTTATGTGTTTGAGTGTTTTTCATAGGGACATGGACCACAGATGGAAGGCATTGGACAACAACAGACGAATGGAGGACGTTGGACAACAACCAGCTGGGGGAGGAGGGCATTGGACAACGAATGGCAGCAATTAGGTAACTTACTTACCTAGTGACAAGGTAAGAGTTCTCTCCCTTACAAGACATTTTCATTTTGTACTTAAACCAAATAAAAAAGATAAAAGACTTAACAAAAAAAAAATAATAAACATAAAAGATAAATGATATAAAATGATAAAACTATAGATAAAACTTAAAATTTAAAAGAGATTTTTAAAGTAAACTTATAGGGAAAAGTTACATCAAGAATTGCTTATGTGTTTGAGTGTTTTTCATAGGGACATATACCACAGATGGAAGGCATTGGACAACAACAGACTAATGGAGGACGTTGGACAACAACCAGCTGGGGGAGGAGGGCATTGGACAACGAATGACAGCAACTAGGTAACTTACTTACCTAGTGACAAGGTAAGAGTTCTCTCCCTTACAAGACATTTTCATTGTGTACTTAAACCAAATAAAAAAGATATAAAAGACTTAAAAAAAATAAAAATAATAAACATAAAAGATAAATGATATAAAATGATAAAACTATAAATAAAACTGAAAATTCAAAAGAGATTTTTAAAGTAAAGGTATAGAGAAAAGTTACATCAAGAATTGCTTATGTGTTTGAGTGTTTTTCATAGGGACATGGACCACAGATGGAAGGCATTGGACAACAACAGACGAATGGAGGACGTTGGACAACAACCAGCTGGGGGAGGAGGGCATTGGACAACGAATGGCAGCAATTAGGTAACTTACTTACCTAGTGACAAGGTAAGAGTTCTCTCCCTTACAAGACATTTTCATTTTGTACTTAAACCAAATAAAAAAGATAAAAGACTTAACAAAAATAAAAATAATAAACATAAAAGATAAATGATATAAAATGATAAAACTATAGATAAAACTTAAAATTTAAAAGAGATTTTTAAAGTAAACGTATAGGGAAAAGTTACATCAAGAATTGCTTATGTGTTTGAGTGTTTATGATAGGGACATGGACCACAGATGGAAGGCATTGGACAACAACAGACTAATTGAGGACATTGGACAACAAGGAAATGGTGGATTAGGGCATCATAGAAGAATGGCAAAAACTATGTAACTTACTTACCTATTGACAAGGTAAGAGTTGTCTCCCTTTCAAAACATTTTCAATTTGTACTAAAAATAATAAAAAGATAAAAGACTAAACATAAAAATAATAAACATAATTGAAAAATACAAATGATATAAAATGGATAAAACTATAAATAAAACTAAAGATTAAATGTTAAATGCTATATAAGTAATTTTTAAAATCAATAAAACTTTAAATTAAACTCAGGACTTAAGATAAAATAAAATAATAAAAGATATAAGATAAATGATATAAAATTAAGTTTTAGAATGAATAAAACTATAAATAAAACCTAAAGATTTAAAAGATGAATGATATAAAATAAATAAAACTATGAAAAGATAAAAGATATTTTGAAAGTAAAGATATAGGGAAAAGTTACATCAAGAATTGCTTATGTGTTTGAGTGTTTTTCATAGGGACATGGACCACAGGTGGAAGGCATTGGACAACAACAGACTAATGGAGGACGTTGGACAACAACCAGCTGGGGGAGGAGGGCATTGGACAACGAATGACAGCAACTAGGTAACTTACTTACCTAGTGACAAGGTAAGTGTTCTCTCCCTTACAAGACATTTTCATTTTGTACTTAAACCAAATAAAAAAGATAAAAGACTAAACATATAAATAAAAACATAGTAGTAAAAGATAAATGATGTAAAATGATAAAACTATAAATAAAACTGAAAATTCAAAAGAGGTTTTTAAAGTAAAGGGATAGAGAAAAGTTACATCAAGAATTGCTTATGTGTTTGAGTGTTTTTCATAGGGACATGGACAATAGATGGAAGGCATTGGACAACAACAGACTAATTGAGGACATTGGACAACAACCAGCTGGTGGAGTAGGGCATCATAGAAGGAATGACAAAAACTGCATAACTTACTTACCTATTGACAAGGTAAGAGTTGTCTCCCTTTCAAAACATTTTGAATTTGTACTAAAAATAATAAAAAAGATAAAAGACTAAACATAAAAATAATAAACATAATTGAAAAATATAAATGATATAAGATGAATAAAACTATAAATAAAACTAATGATTAAATGTTAAATGCTATATTAGTAATTTTTAAAATTGATAAAACTTTAAATAAAACTCAGGACTTAAGACAAAATAAAAAAATAAAAGATAAATGATATAAAATTAATTTTTAAAATGAATAAAACTATAAATAAAACCAAAAGGTTTAAAAGATGAATGATATAAAATGAATAAAACTATGAATAGATAAAAGATATTTTGAAAGTAAAGATATAGGGAAAAGATACATCAAGAATTGCTTACGTGCTTGAGTCTTTTTCATAGGGACTTGGACCAAGGGATGGAAGGCATTGGACAACAACAGACTAGTGGAGGACATTTAACAACAACAAGCTGGTGGAGGAGGGCATTGGACAACGAATGGCAGCAACTAGGTACCTTATTGACCTAGTGACAAGGTAAGAATTCTCTATCTTTCAAAACATTTTCATTTTGTACTTAAACTGATAAGTAAGATAAAAGACTAAACATAAAATAATAAACATAATAGTAAAAGATAAATGATATAAAATGATAAAACTATAAATTAAACTTAAAATTCAGAAGAGGTTTTTAAAGTAAAGGTATAGAGAAAAGTTACATCAAGAATTGCTTATGTGTTTGAGTGTTTTTCATAGGGACATGGACCACAGATGGAAGGCATTGGACAACAACATACTAATGGAGGACGTTGGACAACAACCAGCTGGGGGAGGATTGCATTGGACAACAAATCACAGCAACTAGGTAACTTACTTCCCTAGTGACAAGGTAAGAGTTCTCTCCCTTACAAGTCATTTTCATTTTGTACTTAAGCCAAATAAAAAAGATAAAAGACTTAACAAAAATAAAAATAATAAACATAAAAGATGAATGATATAAAATGATAAAACTATAAACAAAACTTAAAATTTAAAAGAGATTTTTAAAGTAAAGGTATAAAGAAAAGTAACATCAAGAATTGCTTATGTGTTTGAGTGTTTATGATAGGGACATGGACCTCAGATGGAAGGCATTGGACAAGAGACTAATAGAGGACATTGGACAACAAGGAACTGGTGGAGGAGGGCATTGGACAACGAATGGCAGCAACTAGGTAACTTACTTACCTAGTGACAAGGTAAGAGTTCTCTCCCTTACAAGACATTTTCATTTTGTACTTAAACCAAATAAAAAAGATAAAAGACTAAACAAAAAAATAATAAACATAATAGTAAAAGATAAATGATGTAAAATGATAAAACTATAAATAAAACTTAAAATTAAAAAAAAAATTTAAATAAAGATATAGAGAAAAGATATATCAAGAATTGCTGATGTGTTTGAGTGTTTTTCATAGGGACACGGACCACAGATGAAAGGCATTGGACAACAACAGACTAATGGGGGACATTGGACAACAAGGAACTGGTGGAGGAGGGCATTGGACAATGAATGGTAGCAACAAGGTAACTTACTTACCTAGTAACAAGGTAAGAGTTCTCTCCCTTACAAGACATTTTTATTTTGAACTTAAACCAAATGAAAAAAAATAAAAGACTAAAAATATAAATAAAAACATAATAGTAAAAAATAAATGATATAAAATGATGAAACTATAAATAAAACTTAAAATTTAAAAGAGATTTTTAAAGTAAACGTGTAGAGAAAAGTTACATAAAGTATTGCTTATGTGTTTGAGTGTTTTTCATAGGGATATGGACCACAGATGGAAGGCATTGGACAACAACAGACTAATGGAGGACGTTGAACAAGAACCAGCTGGGGAGGAGGGCATTGGACAACGAATGACAGCAGCTAGGTAACTTACTTACCTAGTGACAAGGTAAGAGTTCTCTCCCTTACAAGACATTTTCATTTTGTACTTAAACCAAATAAAAAAGATAAAAGACTTAACAAAAATAAAAATAATAAACATAAAAGATAAATGATATAAAATGATAAAACTATAAACAAAACTTAAAATTTAAAAGAGATTTTTAAAGTAAGCGTATAGAGAAAAGTTACATCAAGAATTGCTTATGTGTTTGAGTGTTTTTCATAGGGACATGGACCACAGATGGAAGGCATTGGACAACAACAGACTAATTGAGGACATTGGACAACAATCAGCTGGTGGAGTAGGGCATCATAGAAGGAATGGCAAAAACTGCGTAACTTACTTACCTTTTGACAAGGTAAGAGTTGTCTCCCTTTCAAAACATTCTCAATTTGTACTAAAAATAATAAAAAGATGAAAGACTTAACATAAAAATAATAAACATAATTGAAAAATATAAATGATATAAAATGGATAAAACTATAAATAAAACTAAAGATTAAATGTTAAATGCTATATTAGTAATTTTTAAAATGAATAAAACTTTAAATAAAACTCAGGACTTAAGATAAAATAAAATAATAAAAAATATAAGATAAATGATATAAAATTAAGTTTTGGAATGAATAAAACTATAAACAAAACCTAAAGATTTAAAAGATGAATGATATAAAATAAATAAAAACTATGAATAGATAAAAGATATTTTGAAAGTAAAGATATAGGGAAAAGATACATCAAGAATTGCTTACGTGCTTGAGTCTTTTTCATAGGGACTTGGACCAAGGGTTGGAAGGCATTGGACAACAACAGACTAGTGGAGGACATTTAACAACAACAAGCTGGTGGAGGAGGGCATTGGACAACTAATGGCAGCAACTAGGTAACTTATTGACCTAGCGACAAGGTAAAAATTCTCTATCTTTCAAAACATTTTCATTTTGTACTTAAACTGATAAGTAAGATAAAAGACTAAACATAAAATAATAAACATAATAGTAAAAGATAAATGATATAAAATGATAAAACTATGAATAAAACTTAAAATTCAAAAGATATTTTTAAAGTAAAGGTTTAGAGAAAAGTTACATCAAGAATTGCTCATGTGTTTGAGTGTTTTTCATAGGGATATGGACCTCAGATGGAAGGCATTGGATGACGACAGACTAATGGAGGACATTGGACAACAACCAGCTGGTGGAGAAGGGCATTGGACAACGAATAAGAGCAACTAGGTCACTTACTTACCTAGTGACAAAGTAAGTGTTCTCTCCCTTACAAGACTTTTTCATTTTGTACTTAAACCTAATAAAAAAGTTAAAAGAGTAAACAAAAAATAATAAACATAATAGTAAAAGATAAATGATGTAAAATGATAAAACTATAAATAAAACTTAAAATTAAAAAAAGAAATTTAAATAAAGATATAGAGAAAAGTTATATCAAGAATTGCTTATGTGTTTGAGTGTTTTTCATAGTGACATGAACCACAGATGGAAGGCATTGGACAACAACAGACTAATGGAGGAATTGCACAACAAGGAACTGGTGGAGGAGGGCATTGGACAACGAATGGCAACAACTAGGTAACTTTCTTACCCAGTGACAAGGTAAGAGTTCTCTCCCTTACAAGACATTTTCATTTTGAACTTAAACCAAATAAAAAAATAAAAGACTAAACATATAAATAAAAACGTAATAGTAAAAGACAAATGATATAAATTGATAAAACTATGAATAAAACTTAAAATATAAAAGAGATTTTTAAAGTAAAGGTATAGGGAAAAGTTACATCAAGAATTGTTTATGTGTTTGAGTGTTTTTCATAGGGACATGGACAATAGATGGAAGGCATTGGACAACAACAGACTAATTGAGGACATTGGACAACAACCAGCTGGTGGAGTGGGGCATCATAGAAGGAATGACAAAAACTGCATAACTTACTTACCTATTGACAAGGTAAGAGTTGTCTCCCTTTCAAAACATTTTGAATTTGTACTAAAAATAATGAAAAAAGATAAAAGACTAAACATAAAAATAATAAACATAATTGAAAAATATAAATGATATAAAATGAATAAAACTATTAATAAAACTAATGATTAAATGTTAAATGCTATATTAGTAATTTTTAAAATTAATACATCTTAAATAAAACTCAGGACTTAAGACAAAATAAAAATATAAAAGATAAAAGATAAATGATATAAAATTAATTTTTAAAATGAATAAAACTATAAATAAAACCTGAAGATTTAAAAGATGAATGATATAAAATGAATAAAACTATGAATAGAGAAAAGATATTTTGAAAGTAAAGATATAGGGAAAAGATACATCAAGAATTGCTTACATGCTTGAGTCTTTTTCATAGGTACTTGGACCAAAGGATGGAAGGCATTGGACAACAACAGACTAGTGGAGGACATTTAACAACAACAAGCTGGTGGAGGAGGGCATTGGACAACGAATGGCAGCAACTAGGTAACTTATTGACCTAGTGACAAAGTAACAATTCTCTATCTTTCAAAACATTTTCATTTTGTACTTAAACTGATAAGTAAGATAAAAGACTAAACATAAAATAATAAGCATAATAGTAAAAGATAAATGATATAAAATGATAAAACAATAAATAAAACTTAAAATTCAAAAGAGATTTTTAAAGTAAAGGTATAGAGAAAAGTTACATCAAGAATTGCTTATGTGTTTGAGTGTTTTTCATAGGGACATGAACCACAGATGGAAGGCATTGGACAACAAATGACAGCAACTAGGTAACTTACTTACCTAGTGACAAGGTAAGAGTTCTCTCCCTTACAAGACATTTTCATATTGTACTTAAACCAAATAAAAAAGATAAAAGACTTAACAAAAATAAGAATAATAAACATAAAAGATAAATGATATAAAATGATAAAACTATAAATAAAACTTAAAATTCAAAAGAGATTTTTAAAGTAAAGGTATAGAGAAAGGTTACATCAAGAATTGCTTATGTGTTTGAGTGTTTTTCATAGGGACATGGACCACAGATGGAAGGCATTATACAACAACAGACTGATGGAGGACGTTGGACAACAACCAGCTGGGGGAGGAGGGCATTGGACAACGAATGACAGCAACTAGGTAACTTACTTGCCTAGTGACAAGGTAAGAGTTCTCTCCCTTACAAGACATTTTCATTTTGTACTTAAACCAAATAAAAAAGATAAAAGACTTAACAAAAATAAAGATAATAAACATAAAAGATAAATGATATAAAATGATAAAACTATAAATAAAACTTAAAATTCAAAAGAGATTTTTAAAGTAAAGGTATAGAGAAAAGATACATCAAGAATTGCTTATGTGTTTGAGTGTTTTTCATAGGGACATGGACCACAGATGGAAGCCATTGGACAACAACAGAGTAATGGAGGGCGTTGGAGAACAACCAGCTGGGGGAGGAGGGCATTGGACAACGAATGGCAGCAATTAGGTAACTTACTTACCTAGTGACATGGTAATAGTTCTCTCCCTTACAAGACATTTTCATTTTGTACTTAAACCAAATAAAAAAGATAAAAGACTTAACAAAAATAAAAATAATAAACATAAAAGATAAATGATATAAAATGATAAAACTATAAATAAAACTTAAAATTTATAAGAGATTTTTAAGGTAAAGCTATAGAAAAAGTTACATCAAGAATTGCTTATGTGTTTGAGTGTTTATAATAGGAACATGGACCTCAGATGGAAGGCATTGGACAACAACAGATTAATGGAGGACATTGGACAACAAGGAACTGGTGGAGGAGGGCATTGGACAACGAATGGCAGCAACTAGATAGCTTACTTACCTAGTGACAAGGTAAGAGTTCTCTCCCTTACAAGACATTTTCATTTTGTACTTAAACCAAATAAAAAAGATAAAAGACTTAACAAAAATAAAAATAATAAACATAAAAGATAAATGATATAAAATGATAAAACTATAAATAAAACTTAAAATTTATAAGAGATTTTTAAGGTAAAGCTATAGAAAAAGTTACATCAAGAATTGCTTATGTGTTTGAGTGTTTATAATAGGAACATGGACCTCAGATGGAAGGCATTGGACAACAACAGATTAATGGAGGACATTGGACAACAAGGAACTGGTGGAGGAGGGCATTGGACAACGAATGGCAGCAACTAGATAGCTTACTTACCTAGTGACAAGGTAAGAGTTCTCTCCCTTACAAGACATTTTCATTTTGTACTTAAACCAAATCAAAAAAATAAAAGACTAAACATATAAATAAAAACATAATAGTAAAAGATAAATGATATAAAATGATAAAACTATAAATTAAACTTAAAATTTAAAAGAGATTTTTAAAGTAAACGTATAGAGAAAAGTTACATCAAGAATTGCTTATGTGTTTGAGTGTTTTTCATAGGGACATGGACCACAGATGGAAGGCATTGGACAACAACAGACTAATTGAGGACATTGGACAACAATCAGCTGGTGGAGTAGGGCATCATAGAAGGAATGGCAAAAACTGCGTAACTTACTTACCTATTGACAAGGTAAAAGTTGTCTCCCTTTCAAAACATTTTCAGTTTGTACTTAAAATAATAAAAAGATAAAAGACTAAACATAAAAATAATAAACATTATTGAAAAATATAAATGATATAAAATGAATAAAACTATAAATAAAACTAAAGATTAAATGTTAAATGCTATATAAGTAGTTTTTAAAATCAATAAAACTTTAAATAAATCTCAGGACTTAAGATAAAATAAAATAATAAAAGATATAAGATAAATGATATAAAATTAAGTTTTAGAATGAATAAAACTATAAATAAAACCAGCTGGTGGAGTAGGGCATCATAGAAGGAATGACAAAAACTGCATAACTTACTTACCTATTGACAAGGTAAGAGTTGTCTCCCTTTCAAAACATTTTGAATTTGTACTAAAAATAATGAAAAAAGATAAAAGACTAAACATAAAAATAATAAACATAATTGAAAAATATCAATGATATAAAATGAATAAAACTATAAATAAAACTAATGATTAAATGTTAAATGCTATATTAGTAATTTTTAAAATTAATACAACTTTAAATAAAACTCAGGACTTAAGACAAAATAAAAATATAAAAGATAAAAGATAAATGATATAAAATTTATTTTTAAAATGAATAAAACTATAAATAAAACCTAAAGATTTAAAAGATGATTGATATGAAATGAATAAAACTATGAATAGATAAAAGATATTTTGAAAGTAAAGATATAGGGAAAAGATACATCAAGAATTGCTTACGTGCTTGAGTCTTTTTCATAGGGACTTGGACCAAGGGATGGAAGGCATTGGACAACAACAGACTAGTGGAGGACATTTAACAACAACAAGCTGGTGGAGGAGGGCATTGGACAACGAATGGCAGCAACTAGGTAACTTATTGACCTAGTGACAAGGTAAGAATTCTCTATCTTTCAAAACATTTTCATTTTGTACTTAAACTGATAAGTAAGATAAAAGACTAAAAATAAAATAATAAACATAATAGTAAAAGATAAATGATATAAAATGATAAAACTATAAATAAAACTTAAAATTCAAAAGAGATTTTTAAAGTAAAGGTATAGAGAAAAGTTACATCAAGAATTGCTTATGTGTTTGAGTGTTTTTCATAGGGACATGGACCACAGATGGAAGGCATTGGACAAAAACAGAGTAATGGAGGACGTTGGACAACAACCAGCTGGTGGAGGAAGGCATTGGACAACGAATGACAGCAACTAGGTAACTTACTTAACTAGTGACAAGGTAAGAGCTCTCTCCCTTACAAGACATTTTCATTTTGTACTTAAACCAAATGAAAAAGATAAAAGACTAAACTAAAATAAAAATAATAAACATAATAGTAAAAGATAAATGATATAAAATGATAAAACTATAAATTAAACTTAAAATTCAGAAGAGGTTTTTAAAGTAAAGGTATAGAGAAAAGTTACATCAAGAATTGCTTATGTGTTTGAGTGTTTTTCATAGGGACATGGACCACAGATGGAAGGCATTGGACAACAACATACTAATGGAGGACGTTGGACAACAACCAGCTGGGGGAGGATTGCATTGGACAACAAAACACAGCAACTAGGTAACTTACTTCCCTAGTGACAAGGTAAGAGTTCTCTCCCTTACAAGTCATTTTCATTTTGTACTTAAGCCAAATAAAAAAGATAAAAGACTTAACAAAAATAAAAATAATAAACATAAAAGATAAATGATATAAAATGATAAAACTATAAACAAAACTTAAAATTTAAAAGAGATTTTTAAAGTAAAGGTATGGAGAAAAGTTACATCAAGAATTGCTTATGTGTTTGAGTGTTTATGATAGGGACATGGACCTCAGATGGAAGGCATTGGACAAGAGACTAATGGAGGACATTGGACAACAAGGAACTGGTGGAGGAGGGCATTGGACAACGAATGGCAGCAACAAGGTAACTTACTTACCTAGTGACAAGGTAAGTGTTCTCTCCCTTACAAGATATTTTTTTTGTACTTAAAACAAATAAAAAAGATAAAAGACTAAACAAAAAAATAATAAACATAATAGTAAAAGATAAATGATGTAAAATGATAAAACAATAGATAAGACTTAAAATTAAAAAAAAAATTAAATAAAGATATAGAGAAATGTTTTATCAAGAATGGCTTATGTGTTTGAGTGTTTTTCATAGGGACATGGACGACAGATGGAAGGCATTGGACAACAACAGACTAATGGAGGACATTGGACAACAAGGAACTGGTGGAGGAGGGCATTGGACAACGAATGACAGCAACTATGTAACTTACTTACCTATTGACAAAGTAAGGGTTCTCTCCCTTACAAGACATTTTCATTTTGTACTTAAACCAAATAAAAAAAAATAAAAGACTAAACATATAAATAAAAACATAATAGTAAAAGATAAATGATATAAAATGATAAATTATGAATAGAACTTAAAATTGAAAAGAGATTTTTAAAGTAAAGGTATAGAGAAAAGTTACATCAAGTATTGCTTATGTGTTTGAGTGTTTTTCATAGGGACATGGACCACAGATGAAAGGCATTGGACAACAACAGACTAATGGAGGACATTGGACAACACTGAACTGGTGGAGGAGGGCATTGGACAACGAATGGCAGCAACTAGGTAACTTACTTACCCAGTGACAAGGTAAGAGTTCTCTCCCTTACAAGACATCAAGAATTGCTTATGTGTTTGAGTGTTTTTCATAGGGACATTGACCACAGATGGAAGGCATTGGACAAGAACAGACTAATTGAGGACATTGGACAACAATCAGTTGGTGGTGTAGGGCATCATAGAAGGAATGGCAAAAACTGCGTATCTTACTTACCTATTGACAAGGTAAGAGTTGTCTCCCTTTCAAAACATTTTGAATTTGTACTAAAAATTATAAAAAAGATAAAAGACTAAACATAAAAATAATAAACATAACTGAAAAATATAAAGGATATAAAATGTATAAAACTATAAATAAAACTAAAGATTAAATATTAAATGCTATATTAGTTATTTTAAAATCAATAAAACTTAAAATAAAACTCAGGACTTAAGATAAAAGAAAATAATAAAAGATATAAGATAAATGATATAAAATTAAGTTTTAGAATGAATAAAACTATAAATAAAACCTAAAGATTTAAAAGACGAATGATATGAAATAAATAAAACTATGAATAGATAAAAGATATTTTGAAAGTAAAGATATAGTGAAAAGATACATCAAGAATTGCTTACATGCTTGAGACTTTTTCATAGGGACTTGGACCAAGGGATATAAAGCATTGGACAACAACAGACTAGTGGAGGACATTTAACAACAACAAGCTGGTGGAGGAGGGCATTGGACAACAAATGGCAGCAACTAGGTAACTTATTGACCTAGTGACAAGGTAAGAATTCTCTATCTTTCAAAACATTTTCATTTTGTACTTAAACTGATAAGTAAGATAAAAGACTAAACATAAAATAATAAACATAATAGTAAAAGATAAATGATATAAAATGATAAAACTATGAATAAAACTTAAAATTAAAAAGATATTTTTAAAGTAAAGGTATAGAGAAAAGTTACATCAAGAATGCCTTATGTGTTTGAGTGTTTTTCATAGGGACATGGGCCACAGATGGAAGGCATTGGACAACAACAGACTAATGGAGGACGTTGGACAACAACCAGCTGGGGAGGAGGGCATTGGACAACGAATGGCAGCAACTAGGTAACTTACTTACCTAGTGACAAGGTAAGAGTTCTCTCCCTTACAAGACATTTTCATTTTGAACTTAAACCGAATAAAAAAATAAATAAAAAACTAAACATATAAATAAAAACATAATAGTAAAAGATAAATGATATAAAATGATAAAACTATGAATAAAACTTAAAAGTTAAAAGAGATTTTGAAAGTAAAGGTATAGAGAAAAGTTACCTCAAGAATTGCTTATGTGTTTGAGTGTTTATGATAGGCACATGGACCACAGATGGAAGGCATTGGACAACAACAGACTAATGGAGGACGTTGGACAACAACCAGCTGGTGAAGGAGGGCATTGGACAACGAATGACAGCAACTAGGTCACTTACTTACCTAGTGACAAGGTAAGTGTTCTCTCCCTTACAAGACATTTTCATTTTGTACTTAAAACAAATAAAAAAGATAAAAGACTAAACAAAAATATAATAAACATAATAGTAAAAGATAAATGATGTAAAATGATAAAACAATAGATAAGACTTAAAATTAAAAAAAAAATTAAATAAAGATATAGAGAAATGTTTTATCAAGAATGGCTTATGTGTTTGAGTGTTTTTCATAGGGACATGGACCACAGATGGAAGGCATTGGACAACAACAGACTAATGGAGGACATTGGACAACAAGGAACTGGTGGAGGAGGGCATTGGACAACGAATGACAGCAACTATGTAACTTACTTACCTATTGACAAAGTAAGGGTTCTCTCCCTTACAAGACATTTTCATTTTGTACTTAAACCAAATAAAAAAAAATAAAAGACTAAACATATAAATAAAAACATAATAGTAAAAGATAAATGATATAAAATGATAAATTATGAATAGAACTTAAAATTGAAAAGAGATTTTTAAAGTAAAGGTATAGAGAAAAGTTACATCAAGTATTGCTTATGTGTTTGAGTGTTTTTCATAGGGACATGGACCACAGATGAAAGGCATTGGACAACAACAGACTAATGGAGGACATTGGACAACACTGAACTGGTGGAGGAGGGCATTGGACAACGAATGGCAGCAACTAGGTAACTTACTTACCCAGTGACAAGGTAAGAGTTCTCTCCCTTACAAGACATCAAGAATTGCTTATGTGTTTGAGTGTTTTTCATAGGGACATTGACCACAGATGGAAGGCATTGGACAAGAACAGACTAATTGAGGACATTGGACAACAATCAGTTGGTGGTGTAGGGCATCATAGAAGGAATGGCAAAAACTGCGTATCTTACTTACCTATTGACAAGGTAAGAGTTGTCTCCCTTTCAAAACATTTTGAATTTGTACTAAAAATTATAAAAAAGATAAAAGACTAAACATAAAAATAATAAACATAACTGAAAAATATAAAGGATATAAAATGTATAAAACTATAAATAAAACTAAAGATTAAATATTAAATGCTATATTAGTTATTTTAAAATCAATAAAACTTAAAATAAAACTCAGGACTTAAGATAAAAGAAAATAATAAAAGATATAAGATAAATGATATAAAATTAAGTTTTAGAATGAATAAAACTATAAATAAAACCTAAAGATTTAAAAGACGAATGATATGAAATAAATAAAACTATGAATAGATAAAAGATATTTTGAAAGTAAAGATATAGTGAAAAGATACATCAAGAATTGCTTACATGCTTGAGACTTTTTCATAGGGACTTGGACCAAGGGATATAAAGCATTGGACAACAACAGACTAGTGGAGGACATTTAACAACAACAAGCTGGTGGAGGAGGGCATTGGACAACAAATGGCAGCAACTAGGTAACTTATTGACCTAGTGACAAGGTAAGAATTCTCTATCTTTCAAAACATTTTCATTTTGTACTTAAACTGATAAGTAAGATAAAAGACTAAACATAAAATAATAAACATAATAGTAAAAGATAAATGATATAAAATGATAAAACTATGAATAAAACTTAAAATTAAAAAGATATTTTTAAAGTAAAGGTATAGAGAAAAGTTACATCAAGAATGCCTTATGTGTTTGAGTGTTTTTCATAGGGACATGGGCCACAGATGGAAGGCATTGGACAACAACAGACTAATGGAGGACGTTGGACAACAACCAGCTGTGGAGGAGGGCATTGGACAACGAATGGCAGCAACTAGGTAACTTACTTACCTAGTGACAAGGTAAGAGTTCTCTCCCTTACAAGACATTTTCATTTTGAACTTAAACCGAATAAAAAAATAAATAAAAAACTAAACATATAAATAAAAACATAATAGTAAAAGATAAATGATATAAAATGATAAAACTATGAATAAAACTTAAAAGTTAAAAGAGATTTTGAAAGTAAAGGTATAGAGAAAAGTTACCTCAAGAATTGCTTATGTGTTTGAGTGTTTATGATAGGCACATGGACCACAGATGGAAGGCATTGGACAACAACAGACTAATGGAGGACGTTGGACAACAACCAGCTGGTGAAGGAGGGCATTGGACAACGAATGACAGCAACTAGGTCACTTACTTACCTAGTGACAAGGTAAGTGTTCTCTCCCTTACAAGACATTTTCATTTTGTACTTAAGCCAAATAAAAAAGATAAAAGACTAAGCAAAAAAATTATAAACATAATAGTAAAAGATAAATGATATAAAATGATAAAACAATGAATAAAACTTAAAATTTAAAAGAGATTTTTAAAGTAAAGATATAGAGAAAAGTTACATCAAGAATTGCTTATGTGTTTGAGTATTTTCATGGGGACATGGACCTCAGATGGAAGGCATTGGACAACAACAGACTGATGGAGGACATTGGACAACAACCAGCTGGGGGAGGAGGGCATTAGACAACGAATGACAGCAACTAGGTAACTTATTTACCTATTGACAAGGTAAGAGTTCTCTCCCTTATAAGACATTTTCATTTAATATGCTCATTCGTATAAAATAATAAACATAATAGTAAAAGATAAATGATGTAAAATGATAAAACTATAAATAAAACTTAAAATTAAAAAGATATTTTTTAAATAAAGATATAGAGAAAAGTTACATCAAGAATTGCTTATGTGTTTGAGTGTTTTTCATAGGGACATGGACCACAGATGGAAGGCATTGGACAACAACAGACTAATGGAGGACGTTGGACAACAACCAGCTGGGGGAGGAGGGCATTGGACAAAGAATGACAGCAACTAGGTAACTTACTTACCTATTGACAAAGTAAGAGTTCTCTCCCTTACAAGGCATTTTCATTTTGAACTTAAACCAAATAAAAAAGATAAAAGACTAAACAAAAAAATAATAAACATAATAGTAAAAGATAAATGATGTAAAATGATAAAACTATAAATAAAACTTGAAATTAAAAAAAGATTTTTAAATAAAGATATAGAGAAAAGTCATATCAAGAATTGCCTATGTGTTTGAGTGTTTTTCATAGGGACATGGACCACAGATGGAAGGCATTGGACAACAACAGACTGATGGAGGACATTGGACAACAAGGAACTGGTGGATGAGGCCATTGGACAACGAATGGCAGCAACTAGGTAACTTACTTACCCAGTGACAAGGTAAGAGTTCTCTCCCTTACAAGACATTTTCATTTTGTACTTAAACCAAATAAAAAAGATAAAAGACTAAACAAAAAAATTAATAAACATTAAAGTAAAAGATAAATGATGTAAAATGATAAAACTATAAATAAAACTTAAAATTAAAAAAAGATTTTTAAATAAAGATATAGAGAAAAGTCATATCAAGAATTGCTTATGTGTTTGAGTGTTTTTCATAGGGACATGGACCACAGATGGAAGGCATTGGACAACAACAGACTGATGGAGGACATTGGACAACAAGGAACTGGTGGATGAGGGCATTGGACAACGAATGGCAGCAACTAAGTAACTTACTTACCCAGTGACAAGGTAAGAGTTCTCTCCCTTACAAGACATTTTCATTTTGTACTTAAACCAAATAAAAAAGATAAAAGACTAAACAAAAAAATACTAAACATTAAAGTAAAATATAAATGATGTAAAATGATAAAACTATAAATAAAACTTAAAATTAAAAAAAGATTTTTAAATAAAGATAAAGAGAAAAGTCATATCAAGAATTGCCTATGTGTTTGAGTGTTTTTCATAGGGACATGGACCACAGATGGAAGGCATTGGACAACAACAGACTGATGGAGGACATTGGACAACAAGGAACTGGTGGATGAGGGCATTGGACAACGAATGGCAGCAACTAGGTAACTTACTTACCCAGTGACAAGGAAAGTGTTCTCTCCCTTACAAGACATTTTCATTTTGAACTTAAACCAAATGAAAAAAAAAAAGACTAAACAAAAAAAGAATAAACATAATAGTAAAAGATAAATGATGTAAAATAATAAAACTATAAATAAAACTTAAAATTTAAAAAAGATTTTTTGAATGAAGATGTAGAGAAAAGTTACATCAAGAATTGCTTATGTGTTTTAGTGTTTTTCATAGGGACATGGACCTCAGATGGAAGGCATTGGACAACAACAGATTAATGGAGGACACTGGACAACAAGGAACTGGTGGAGGAGTGCATTGGACAACGAATGGCAGCAACTAGGTAAGTTACTCACCTAGTGACAAGGTAAGAGTTCTCTCCCTTACAAGACATTTTCATTTTGAACTTAAACCAAGTAAAAAAAATTAAAGACTAAACATGTATATAAAAACGTAATAGTAAAAGGTAAATGATATAAAATGATAAAACTATGAATAAAACTTAAAATTTAAAAGAGATGTTTAAAGTAAAGATATAGAGAAAAGTTACATCAAGAATTGCTTATGTGTTTGAGTGTTTTTCATAGGGACATGGACCACAGATGGAAGGCATTGGACAACAACAGACTAATGGAGGATGTTGGACAACAACCAGCTGGGGGAGGAGGGCATTGGACAACGAATGACAGCAACTAGGTAACTTACTTACCTAGTGACAAGGTAATTGTTCTCTCCCTTACAAGACATTTTCATTTTGTACTTAAGCCAAATAAAAAAGATAAAAGACTAAACAAAAAAATAATAAACATAATAGTAAAAGATAAATGATGTAAAATGATAAAAATATAAATAAAACTTAAAATTAAAAAAAAAGATTTAAATAAAGATATAGAGAAAAGTTATATCAAGAATTGCTTATGTGTTTGAGTGTTTTTCATAGGGACATGGACCACAGATGGAAGGCATTGGACAACAACAGACTAATGGAGGACATTGGACAACAATGAACTGTTGGAGGAGGGCATTGGACAACGAATGGCAGCAACTAGGTAACTTACTTACCCAGTGACAAGGTAAGAGTTTTCTCCCTTACAAGACATTTTCATTTTGTACTTAAACCAAATAAAAAAGATAAAAGACTAAACAAAAAAATTAATAAACATTAAAGTAAAAGATAAATGATGTAAAATCATAAAACTATAAATAAAACTTAAAATTAAAAAAAGATTTTTAAATAAAGATATAGAGAAAAGTCATATCAAGAATTGCTTATGTGTTTGAGTGTTTTTCATAGGGACATTGACCACAGATGGAAGGCATTGGACAACAACAGACTAATTGAGGACATTGGACAACAATCAGCTGGTGGAGTAGGGCATCATAGAAGGAATGGCAAAAACTGCGTAACTTACTTACCTATTGACAAGGTAAGAGTTGTCTCCCTTTCAAAACATTTTGAATTTGTACTAAAAATTATAAAAAAGATAAAAGACTAAACATAAAAATAATAAACATAACTGAAAAATATAAAGGATATAAAATGTATAAAACTATAAATAAAACTAAAAATTAAATATTAAATGCTATATTAGTTATTTTAAAATCAATAAAACTTTAAATAAAACTCAGGACTTAAGATAAAAGAAAATAATAAAAGATATAAGATAAATGATATAAAATTAAGTTTTAGAATGAATAAAACTATAAATAAAACCTAAAGATTTAAAAGACGAATGATATGAAATAAATAAAACTGAATAGATAAAAGATATTTTGAAAGTAAAGATATAGGGAAAAGATACATCAAGAATTGCTTACATGCTTGAGTCTTTTTCATAGGGACTTGGACCAAGGGATGGAAAGCATTGGACAACAACAGACTAGTGGAGGACATTTAACAACAACAAGCTGGTGGAGGAGGGCATTGGACAACGAATGGCAGCAACTAGGTAACTTATTGACCTAGTGACAAGGTAAGAATTCTCTATCTTTCAAAACATTTTCATTTTGTACTTAAACTGATAAGTAAGATAAAAGACTAAAAATAAAATAATAAACATAATAGTAAAAGATAAATGATATAAAATGATAAAACTATGAATAAAACTTAAAATTAAAAATATATTTTTAAAGTAAAGGTATAGAGAAAAGTTACATCAAAAATGTCTTATGTGTTTGAGTGTTTTTCATAGGGACATGGACCACAGATGGAAGGCATTGGACAATAACAGACTAATGGAGGACGTTGGACAACAACCAGCTGGGGAGGAGGGCATTGGACAACGAATGACAGCCACTAGGTAACTTACTTACCTAGTGACAAGGTAAGTGTTCTCTCTCTTACAAGACATTTTCATTTTGTACTTAAACCAAATAAAAAAGATAAAATACTGAAGGGAAAAATAATAAACATAATAGTAAAAGATAAATGATGTAAAATGATAAAACTATGAACAAAACTTAAAATTTAAAAAAGATTTTTTAAATAAAGATATAGAGAAAAGTTACATCAAGAATTGCTTATGTGTTTGAGTGTTTTTCATAGGGATAAGGACCACAGATGGAAGGCATTGGACAACAACAGACTAATGGAGGACGTTTGACAACAAGGAACTGGTGGAGGAGTGCATTGGACAACGAATGGCAGCAATTAGGTAACTTACTCACCTAGTGACAAGGTAAGAGTTCTCTCCCTTACAAGACATTTTCATTGGCCGGATTGCAAAGCAATTCCGGTCTATAGATTGACGATGTCCGTCTGTCCGTCCGTCCGTCTGTCCGTCCGTCCGTCTGTCCGTCCGTCCGTCCGTCCGTCTGTCCGTCCGTCCGTCCGTCTGTCCGTCTGCCGTCAACATTTTGGTTAAAGTTTCTGGTTGAGGCAAAATCTAAGGAACTATATGTAGTAGAAACTTTTTATTATACATGAAGGTTGCCCATGAGAAGACCTTTCAATTTATGCCGTAACATTTGACCTAGTGACCTTGACCTTGGACTTTGACCTAGTTAAAGATTTTGGTTAAAGTTTCTGGTTGAGGCAAAATCTAAGTAACTATATGCAGTAGAAACTTTATATTATACATGAAGCTTGCCCATGACAAGACCTTTCAATTTATGCCGTAACATTTGACCTAGTGACCTTGACCTTGGACTTTGACCTAGTTAAAGATTTTGGTTAAAGTTCCTGGTTTAAGCAAAATCTATGGAACTATATGCAGTAGAAACTTTATATTACACATGTATGTTGCCCATGACGAGATCTTTCAATTTCTGCCATAACATTGGACCTAGTGACCTTGACCTTGGACTTTGACCTAGTTAAAGATTTTTGTTAAAGTTTCTGGTTTAAGCAAAATATAAGGAACTGTATGCAGTAGAAACCTGATATTATACATTTAGGTTGCCCATGATGAGACCTTTCAATTTATGCCAAAACATTGGACCTAGTGACCTTGACCTTGGACTTTGACCTAGTTAAAGATTTTGGTTAAAGTTTCTGGTTTAAGCAAAATATAAGAAACTGTATGCAGTAGAAACCTTATATTATACATTTAGGTTGCCCATGATGAGACCTTTCAATTTATGCCGTTACATTGGACCTAGTGACCTTGACCTTGGACTTTGACCTAGTTAAAGACTTTGGTTAAAGTTCCTGGTTTAAGCAAAATCTAAGGAACAGTATACAGTAGAAACTTTATATTATGCATGTAGGTTGCCTCTGACAAGACCTCTCAATGTATGCTGTAATATTTGACTTAGTGACCTTGACCCAGTTGGTGACAAAAACTTACTTTGCAATCCGACCATACCGTCTTTAGCGGTGTTTTATTTTGAACTTAAACCAAGTAAAAAAAATTAAAGACTAAACATGTATATAAAAACGTAATAGTAAAAGATAAATGATATAAAATGATAAAACTATGAACAAAACTTAAAATTTAAAAAAGATTTTTTAAATAAAGATATAGAGAAAAGTTACATCAAGAATTGCTTATGTGTTTGAGTGTTTTTCATAGGGACATGGACCACAGATGGAAGGCATTGGACAACAACAGACTAATGGAGGACATTTGACAACAAGGAACTGGTGGAGGAGTGCATTGGACAACGAATGGCAGCAATTAGGTAACTTACTCACCTAGTGACAAGGTAAGAGTTTTCTCCCTTACAAGACATTTTCATTTTGAACTTAAACCAAGTAAAAAAAATTAAAGACTAAACATGTATATAAAAACGTAATAGTAAAAGATAAATCATATAAAATGATAAAACTATGAATAAAACTTAAAATTTAAAAGAGATGTTTAAAGTAAAGATATAGAGAAAAGTTACATCAAGAATTGCTTATGTGTTTGAGTGTTTTTCATAGGGACATGGACCACAGATGGAAGGCATTGGACAACAACAGACTAATGGAGGACATTTGACAACAAGGAACTGGTGGAGGAGGGCATTGGACAACGAATGGCAGCAATTAGGTAACTTACTCACCTAGTGACAAGGTAAGAGTTCTCTCCCTTACAAGACATTTTCATTTTGAACTTAAACCAAGTAAAAAAAATTAAAGACTAAACATGTATATAAAACGTAATAGTAAAAGATAAATGATATAAAATGATAAAACTATGAATAAAACTTAAAATTTAAAAGAGATGTTTAAAGTAAAGATATAGAGAAAAGTTACATCAAGAATTGCTTATGTGTTTGAGTGTTTTTCATAGGGACATGGACCACAGATGGAAGGCATTGTACAACAACAGACTAATGGAGGACGTTGGACAACAACCAGCTGGGGGAGGAGGGCATTGGACAACGAATGACAGCAACTAGGTAACTTTCTTACCTAGTGACAAGGTAAGAGTTCTCTCCCTTACAAGATATTTTTATTTTGTACTTAAACCAAATGAAAAAGATGAAAGACTAAACAAAAAAATAATAAACATAATAGTAAAAGATAAATGATGTAAAATGATTAAACTATAAATAAAACTTAAAATTAAAAAAAAAAATAAATAAAGGTATAGAGAAAAGTTACATCAAGAATTGCTTATGTGTTTGAGTGTTTTCCATAGGGACATGGACCACAGATGGAAGACATTGGAGAACAGCAGACTAATGGAGGACATTTGACAACAAGGAACTGGTGGAGGAGGGCATTGGACAACGAATGGCAGCAACTAGGTAACTTACTTACCCAGTGACACGGTAAGAGTTCTCTCCCTTACAAGACATTTTCATTTTGAACTTAAACCAAATAAAAAAATAAAAGACTAAACATATGAATAAAAACATAATAGTAAAAGATAAATGATATAAATTGTTAAAACTATGAATAAAACTTAAAATTTAAAAGAGATTTTGAAAGTAAAGGTATAGAGAAAAGTTACATCAAGAATTGCTTATGTGTTTGAGTGTTTTTCATAGGACATGAACCACAGATGGAAGGCATTGGACACCAACAGACTAATGGAGGACGTTGGGCAACAGCGAGCTGGTGGAGGAGGGCATTGGACAACGAATGGCAGCAACTAGGTAACTCACTTACCGTCTGCCAAGGGAAGTGTTCTCTCCCTTACAAGATATTTTTATTTTGTACTTAAACCAAATAAAAAAGATGAAAGACTAAACAAAAAAATAATAAACATAATAGTAAAAGATAAATGATGTAAAATGATAAAACTATAAATAAAACTTAAAATTAGAAAAACATTTTTTAAATAAAGATATAGAGAAAAGTTTTATCAAGAATTGCTTATGTGTTTGAGTGTTTTTCATCGGAACATGGACCACAGATGGAAGGCAATGGACAACAACAGACTAATGGAGGACATTGAACAACAAGGAACTGGTGGAGGAGGGCATTGGACAACGAATGGCAGCAACTAGGTAACTTACTTACCCAGTGACAAGGTAAGAATTCTCTCCCTTACAAGAAATTTTCATTTTGAACTTAAACCAAGTAAAAAAAATTAAAGACTAAACATGTATATAAAAACGTAATAGTAAAAGATAAATGATATAAAATGATAAAACTATGAATAAAACTTAAAACTTAAAAGAGATGTTTAAAGTAAAGATATAGAGAAAAGTTACATCAAGAATTGCTTATGTGTTTGAGTGTTTTTCATAGGGACATGGACCACAGATGGAAGGCATTGGACAACAACAGACTAATGGAGGACATTTGACAACAAGGAACTGGTGGAGGAGTGCATTGGACAACGAATGGCAGCAATTAGGTAACTTACTCACCTAGTGACAAGGTAAGAGTTCTCTCCCTTACAAGAAATTTTCATTTTGAACTTAAACCAAGTAAAAAAAATTAAAGACTAAACATGTATATAAAAACGTAATAGTAAAAGATAAATGATATAAAATGATAAAACTATGAATAAAACTTAAAACTTAAAAGAGATGTTTAAAGTAAAGATATAGAGAAAAGTTACATCAAGAATTGCTTATGTGTTTGAGTGTTTTTCATAGGGACATGGACCACAGATGGAAGGCATTGGACAACAACAGACTAATGGAGGACATTTGACAACAAGGAACTGGTGGAGGAGGGCATTGGACAACGAATGGCAGCAACTAGGTAACTTACTTACCCAGTGACAAGGTAAGAATTCTCTATCTTTCAAAACATTTTCATTTTGTACTTAAACTGATAAGCAAGATAAAAGACTAAACATAAAATAATAAACATAATAGTAAAAGAAAAATGATATGAAATGATAAAACTATCAAAAAAAAAGATATCTTTAAAGTAAAGGTATAGAGAAAAGTTACATCAAGAATTGCTTATGTGTTTGAGTGTTTTTCATAGGGACATGGACCACAGATGGAAGGCTTGGACAACAACAGACTAATGGAGGACGTTGGACAACAACCAGCTGGGGGAGGAGGGCATTGGACAACGAATGACAGCAACTAGGTAACTTACTTACCTAGTGACAAGGTAAGAGTTCTCTCCCTTACAAGACATTTTCATTTTGTACTTAAACCAAATAAAAAAGATAAAAGACTTAACAAAAATAAAAATAATAAACATAAAAGATAAATGATATAAAATGATAAAACTATAAATAAAACTTAAAATTCAAAAGAGATTGATAAAGTAAAGGTATAGAGAAAAGTTACATCAAGAATTGCTTATGTGTTTGAGTGTTTATGATAGGGACATGGACCTCATATGGAAGGCATTGGACAACAACAGACTAATGGAGGACATTGGACAACAAGGAACTGGTGGAGGAGGGCATTGGACAACGAATGGTAGCAACTAGGTAACTTACTTACCTAGTGACAAGGTAAGAGTTCTCTCCCTTACAAGACATTTTCATTTTGTACTTAAACCAAATAAAAAAGATAAAAGACTAAACAAAAAAATAATAAACATAATAGTAAAAGATAAATGATGTAAAATGATTAAACTATAAATAGAACTCAAAATTAAAAAAAAAAAAATTTTAAATAAAGATATAGAGAAAAGTTATATCAAGAATTGCTTATGTGTTTGAATGTTTTTCATAGGGACACGGACCACAGAAGAAAGGCATTGGACAACAACAGACTAATAGGGGACATTTGACAACAAGGAACTGGTGGAGGAGGGCATTGGACAACGAATGGCAGCAACAAGGTAACTTACTTACCTAGTGACAAGGTAAGAGTTCTCTCCCTTACACGACATTTTCATTTTGAACTTAAACCAAATAAAAAAATAAAAGACTAAACATATAAATAAAAACATAATAGTAAAAGATAAATGATATAAAATGATGAAACTATAAATAAAACTTTAAATTTAAAAGAGATTTTTAAAGTAAAGGTATACAGAAAAGTTACATCAAGAATTGCTTATGTGTTTGAGTGTTTTCCATAGGGACCTGGACCACAGATGGAAGGCATTGGACAACAACAGACCAATGGAGGACGTTGGACAACAATCAGCTGGGGGAGGAAGGCATTGGACAACGAATGACAGCCACTAGGTAACTTACTTACCTTGTGACAAGGTAATAGTTCTCTCCCTTACAAAACATTTTCATTTTGTACTTAAACCAAATAAAAAAGATAAAAAAGATAAAAGACTGAACAGAAAAATAATAAACATAGTAGTAAAAGATAAATGATGTAAAATGATAAAACTATTAATAAAACTTGAAACTTAAAAAAGATTTTTTAAATAAAGATATAGAGAAAAGTTACATCAAGAATTGCTAATGTGTTTGAGTGTTTTTCATAGGGATATGGACCTCAGATGGAAGGCATTGGATAACAACAGATTAATGGAGGACATTGGACAACAAGGAACTGGTGGAGGAGGGTATTGGACAACGAATGGCAGCAACTAAGTAAGTTACTTTTCTAGTGACAAGGTAAGAGTTCTCTCCCTTACAAGACATTTTCATTTTGTACTTAAACCAAATAAAAAAGATAAAAGACTAAAGAACAAAATAATAAACATAATAGTAAAAGATAAATGATGTAAAATGATAAATCTATAAATAAAACTTAAAATCAAAAAAAAAAAATTTAAATAAAGATATAGAGAAAATTTATATCAAGAATTGCTTATGTGTTTGAGTGTTTTTCATAGGGACATGGACAACAGATGGAAGGCATTGGACAACAACAGACTAATGGAGGACATTGGACAAGAAGGAACTGGTGGAGGAGGGCATTGGACAACGAATGGCAGCAACTAGGTAACTTACTTACCCAGTGACAAGGTAAGATCTCTCTCCCTTACAAGACATTTTCATTTTGAACTTAAACCAAATAAAAAAGATAAAACACTAACCAAAAAAATAATAAACATAATAGTAAAAGATAAATGATGTAAAATAATAAAACTATAAATAAAACTTAAGATTTAAAAAAGATTTTTTGAATGGAGATATAGAGAAAAGTTAGATCAAGAATTGCTTATGTGTTTGAGTGTTTTTTATAGGGACATGGACCTCAGATGGAAAGCATTGGACAACAACAGATTAATGGAGAACATTGGACAACAAGGAACTGGTGGAGGAGGGCATTGGACAACGAATGTCAGCAACAAGGTAACTTACTTACCCAGTGACAAGGTAAGAGTTCTCTCCCTTACAAGACATTTTCATTTTGAACTTAAACCAAATCAAAAAAATAAAAGACTAAACATATAAATAAAAACATAATAGTAAAAGATAAATGATGTAAAGTAATAAAACTATAAATAATACTTAAAATTTAAAAAAGATTTTTTGAATAAAGATATAGAGAAAAGTTACATCAAGAATTACTTATGTTTTGGAGTGTTTTTCATAGGGACATTGACCTCAGATGGAAGGCATTGGACAACAACAGATTAATGGAGGACACTGCACAACAAGGAACTGGTGGAGGAGGGCATTGGACAACGAATGGCAGCAATTAGGTAACTTACTCACCTAGTGACAAGGTAAGAGTTCTCTCGCTTACAAGACATTTTCATTTTGAACTTAAACCAAGTAAAAAAAATTAAAGACTAAACATGTAGATAAAAACGTAATAGTAAAAGATAAATGATATAAAATGATAAAACTATGAATAAAACTTAAAATTTAAAAGAGATTTTTAAAGTAAAGATATAGAGAAAAGTTACATCAAGAATTGCTTATGTGTTTGAGTGTTTTTCATAGGGACATGGACCACAGATGGAAGGCATTGGACAACAACAGATTAATGGAGGACATTGGACAACAAGGAACTGATGGAGGAGGGGATTGGACAACGAATGGCAGCAACTAGGTAAGATACTTACCTAGTGACAAGGTAAGAGTTCTCTCCCTTACAAGACATTTTCATTTTGAACTTAAACCAAATAAAAAAAATTAAAGACTAAACATGTAAATAAAAACATAATAGTAAAAGATAAATGATATAAAATGATAAAACTATGAATAAAACTTTAAATTTAAAAGAGATTTTTAAGGTAAAGATATAGAGAAAAGTTACATCAAGAATTGCTTATGTGTTTGAGTGTTTTTCATAGGGACATGGACCACAGATTGAAGGCATTGGACAACAACAGACTAATGGAGGACGTTGGACAACAACCAGCTGGTGGAGGAGGGCATTGGACAACGAATGGCAGCAACTAGGTAACTTACTTACCTAGTGACAAGGTAAGTGTTCTCTCCCTTACAATATATTTTGATTTTGAAGTTAAACCAAATAAAAAAGATAAAAGACTAAACAAAAAAATAATAAACATAATAGTAAAAGATAAATGATGTAAAATAATAAAACTATAGATAAAACTTAAAATTTATAAAAGATTTTTTGAATAAAGATATAGAGAAAAGTTACATCAAGAATTGCTTATGTGTTTGAGTGTTTTTCGTAGGGACATTGACCTCAGATGGAAGGCATTGGCCAACAACAGATTAATGGAAGACATTGGACAACAAGGACATTGTGGAGGAGGGCATTAGACAAGGAATGGCAGCAACTAGGTAACTTACTTACCCAGTGACAAGGTAAGGGTTCTCTCCCGTACAAGACATTTTCATTTTGAACTTAAACCAAATAAAAAAAATAAAAGACTAAACATGTATATAAAAACATAATAGTAAAAGATAAATAATATAAAATGATAAAACTATAAATAAAACTTAAAAATGAAAAGAGATTTTTAAAGTAAAGATATAGAGAAAAGTTACATCAAGAATTGCTTATGTGTTTGGGTATTTTCATAGGGACGTGGACCTCAGATGGAAGTCATTGGACAACAACAGACTAATGAAGGACATTGGACAACAACCCGCTGGGGGAGGAGGGAATTGAACAACGAATGACAGCAACTAGGTAACTTACTTACCTAGTGACAAGGTAAGAGTTCTCTTCCTTATAAGACATTTTCATTTTGAACTTAAACCAAATAAAAAAAAATGAAAGACTAAACATATAAATAAAAACATAATAGTAAAAGATAAATGATATAAAATGATAAAACTATAAATAAAACTTAAAAATGTAAAGAGATTTTTAAAGTAAAGGTATAGAGAAAAGTTACATCAAGAATTGCTTATGTGTTTGAGTGTTTATGATAGGGACATGGACCACAGATGGAAGGCATTGGACAACAACAGACTAAAATAGGACGTTGGACAACAACCAGCTGGGGGAGGAGGGCATTGGACAACGAATGACAACAACTAGGTAACTTACTTACCTAGTGACAAGGTAAGTGTTCTCTCCCTTAGAAGACATTTTCATTTTGTACTTAAACCAAATAAAAAGATAAAAGACTAAACAAAAATAATAAACATAATAGTAAAAGGTAAATGATGTAAAATGATAAAACTAAAAATAAAACATAAAATTTAAAAAGATTTTTTAAATAAAGATATAGAGAAAAGTTACATCAAGAATTGCTTATGTGTTAGAGTGTTTTTCATAGGGATATGGACCTCAGATGGAAGGCATTGGATAACAACAGACTAATGGAGGACATTGGACAACAAGGCACTTGTGGAGGAGGGCATTGGACAACGAATTGCAGCAATTAGGTAACTTACTTACCTAGTGACAAGGTAAGAGATCTCTCCCTTACAAGACATTTTCATTATGAACTTAAACCAAATAAAAAAATAATAAAAGACTAAACATATAAATAAAAACATAATAGTAAAAGATAAATGATATAAAATGTTTAAACTATAAATAAAACTTAAAATTGAAAAGAGATTTTTAAAGTAGAGGTATAGAGAAAAGTTACATCAAGAATTGCTTATGTGTTTGAGTGTTTATGATAGGGACGTGGACCACAAATGGAAGGCATTGGACAACAACATACTAATGGAGGATGTTGGACAACAACCAGCTGGAGGAGGAGGGCATTGGACAACGAATGAGAGCATTTAGGTAACTTACTTACCTAGTGAAAAGGTTAGTGTTCTCTCCCTTACAAGACATTTTCATTTTGTACTTAAACCAAATAAAAAAGATAAAAAACTAAAAATAAAATAAATAAATAAACATAATAGTAGAAGATAAATGATGTAAAATGATAAAACTAAAAATAAAACTTAAAATTCAAAAGAGATTTTTGAAGTAAAGATATAGAGAAAAATTACATCAAGAATTGCTTATGTGTTTGAGTGTTTTTCATAGGACAACAACAGATTAATGGAGAACATTGGACAACAAGGAACTGGTGGAGGAGGGCATTGGACAACGAATGTCAGCAACAAGGTAACTTACTTACCCAGTGACAAGGTAAGAGTTCTCTCCCTTACAAGACATTTTCATTTTGAACTTAAACCAAATGAAAAAAATAAAAGACTAAACATATAAATAAAAACATAATAGTAAAAGATAAATGATGTAAAATAATAAAACTATAAATAAAACTTAAAATTTAAAAAAGATTTTTTGAATAAAGATATAGAGAAAAGTTACATCAAGAATTGCTTAGGTGTTTGAGTGTTTTTCATAGGGACATGGACCAAAGATGGAAGGCATTGGACAACAACAGACTAATGGAGGACGTTGGACAACAACGAGCTGGTTGAGGAGGGCATTGGACAACGAATGACAGCAACTAGGTAACGTACTTATCTAGTGACAAGGTAAGTGTTCTCTCCCTTACAAGACATTTTCATTTTGTACTTAAACCAAATTAAAAAAGATAAAAGACTAAACAGAAAAATAATAAACATAATAGTAAAAGATAAATGATGTAAAATGATAAAACTATAAATAAAACTTAAAATTTAAAAAATATTTTTTAAATAAAGATATAGAGAAAAGTTACATCAAGAATTGCTTATGAGTTTGAGTGTTTTTCATAGGGATATGGACCTCATATGGAAGGCGTTGGACAACAACAGACTAATGGAGGACATTGGACAACAAGAAACTGTTGGAGGAGGGCATTGGACAACGAATGGCTGCAATTAGGGAACTTACTCACCTACTGAAAAGATAAGAGTTCTCTCCCTTATAAGACATTTTCATTTTGAACTTAAACCAAATTAAAAAAAATAAAAGACTAAACATATAAATAAAAACATAATAGTAAAAGATAAATGATATAAAATGATAAAACTATGAATAAAACTTTAAATTTAAAAGATATTTTTAAAGTAAAGATATAAAGAAAAGTTACATCAAGAATTGCTTATGTGTTTGAGTGTTTTTCATAGGGACATGGACCACAGATTGAAGGTTGGACAACAACAGACTAATGGAGGACGTTGGACAACAACCAGCTGGTGGAGGAGGGCATTGGACAACGAATGGCAGCAACTAGGTAACTTACTTACCTAGTGACAAGGTAAGTGTTCTCTCCCTTACAATATATTTTGATTTTGAAGTTAAACCAAATAAAAAAGATAAAAGACTAAACAAAAAAATAATAAACATAATAGTAAAAGATAAATGATGTAAAATAATAAAACTATAGATGAAACTTAAAATTTATAAAAGATTTTTTGAATAAAGATATAGAGAAAAGTTACATCAAGAATTGCTTATGTGTTTGAGTGTTTTTCATAGGGACATTGACCACAGATGGAAGGCATTGGCCAACAACAGATTAATGGAAGACATTGGACAACAAGGACATTGTGGAGGAGGGCTTTAGACAAGGAATGGCAGCAACTAGGTACATGTAACTTACTTACCCAGTGACAAGGTAAGGGTTCTCTCCCGTACAAGACATTTTCATTTTGAACTTAAACCAAATAAAAAAAATAAAAGACTAAACATGTAAATAAAAACATAATAGTAAAAGATAAATGATATAAAATGATAAAACTATAAATAAAACTTAAAAATGAAAAGAGATTTTTAAAGTAAAGATATAGAGAAAAGTTACATCAAGAATTGCTTATGTGTTTGGGTATTTTCATAGGGACGTGGACCTCAGATGGAAGTCATTGGACAACAACAGACTAATGAAGGACATTGGACAACAACCCGCTGGGGGAGGAGGGAATTGGACAACGAATGACAGCAACTAGGTAACTTACTTACCTAGTGACAAGGTAAGAGTTCTCTTCCTTATAAGACATTTTCATTTTGAACTTAAACCAAACAAAAAAAAATGAAAGACTAAACATATAAATAAAAACATAATAGTAAAAGATAAATGATATAAAATGATAAAACTAGAAATAAAACTTAAAAATGTAAAGAGATTTTTAAAGTAAAGGTATAGGGAAAAGTCACATCAAGAATTGCTTATGTGTTTGAGTGTTTATGATAGGGACGTGGACCACAGATGGAAGGCATTGGACAACAACATACTAATGGAGGATGTTGGACAACAACCAGCGGGGGGAGGAGGGCATTGGACAACGAATGACAGCATTTAGGTAACTTACTTACCTAGTGAAAAAGTTAGTGTTCTCTCCCTTACAAGACATTTTCATTTTGTACTTAAACCAAATAAAAAAGATAAAAAACTAAAAATAAAATAAATAAATAAACATAATAGTAAAAGATAAATGATGTAAAATGATAAAACTAAAAATAAAACTTAAAATTCAAAAGAGATTTTTGAAGTAAAGATATAGAGAAAAGTTACATCAAGAATTGCTTATGTGTTTGAGAGTTTTTAATAGGGACATGGACCTCAGATTGAAGTCATTGGACAACAACAGATTAATGGAGGACACTGGACAAAAAGGAACTGGTGGAGGAGGGCATTGGACAACGAATGGCAGCAGTTAGGTAACTTACTCACCTAGTGACAAGGTAAGAGTTCTCTCCCTTACAAGACATTTTCATTTTGAACTTTAACCAAATAAAAAAAAAATAAAAGACTAAACATATAAATAAGAAATATAATAGTAAAAGATAAATGATGTAAAATGATAAAACTATAAATAAAACTTAAAATTAAAAAAAAAATTAAATAAAGATATAGAGAAAAGTTATATCAGGAATTGCTTATGTGTTTGAATGTTTTTCATAGGGACACGGTCCACAGATGGAAGGCATTGGACAACAACAGACTAATGGGGGACATTGGACAACAAGGAACTGGTGGAGGAGGGCATTGGACAACGAATGGCAGCAACTAGGTAACTTACTTACCTAGTGACATGGTAAGAGTTCTCTCCCTTACAAGACATTTTCATTTTGAACTTAAACCAAATAAAAAAATAAAAGACTAAATATATAAATAAAAACATAATAATAAAAGATAAATGATATAAAATGATGAAACTATGAATAAAACTTAAAATTTAAAGGAGATTTTTAAAGTGAAGGTATAGAGAAAAGTTACATCAAGAATTGCTTATGTGTTTGAGTGTTTTTATAGGGACATGGACCACAGATGGAAGGCATTGGACAACAACAGACTAATGGAGGACATTGGACAACAATCAGCTGGTGGAGTAGGGCATGATGGAAGGAATGGCAAAAACTGCGTAACTTACTTACCTATTGACAAAGTAAGAGTTGTCTCCCTTTCAAAACATGTTCAATTTGAACTTAAAATAATAAAAAAGATAAAAGACTAAACATAAAAGTAATAAACATAATTGAAAAATATAAAAGATATAAAATGAATAAAACTATAAATAAAACTAAAGATTAAATGTTAAATGCTATATTAGTAATTTTTAAAATTAATAAAACTTTAAATAAAACTCAGGACTTAAGATAAAATAAAATAATAAAAGATAAAAGATAAATGATATAAAATTAAGTTTTAAAATGAATAAAACTATAAATAAAGGGGAAAAACTCTTGTACAACTTTGTTTTTTTGCATATGTTATATAGAGAAAATAGACAGTTTAAATGCTTCATCAGTTATTACCCTTTGTTTTTCTGGCCCCAAAATTATTATTTTTGAGCAGTGGGCATTGTAACCTTTTAGAAAATATGTAGTTTACAGTACCTTACCAGGCATGGAAAAATGCCCTATTGTACATCGGATACCTAAAATGCTATATAAGTAATTTTTGTAATTAATAAAACTTTAAATAAAACTCAGGACTTAAGATGAAATAAGATAATAAAAGATAAAAAATAAATGATATAAAATTAATTTTTCAAATGAATAAAACTATAAATAAATCCTAAAGATTTAAAAGATGAATGATATAAAATGAATAAAACTATGAATAGATAAAAGATATTTTGAAAGTAAAGATATAGGGAAAAGATACATCAAGAATTGCTTACGTGCTTGAGTCTTTTTCATAGGGACTTGGACTAAGGGATGGAAGGCATTGGACAACAACAGACTAGTGGAGGACATTTAACAACAACAAGCTGGTGGAGGAGGGCATTGGACAACGAATGGCAGCAACTAGGTAACTTATTGACCTAGTGACAAGGAAAGAATTCTCTATTTTTCAAAACATTTTCATTTTGTACTTAAACTGATAAGTAAGATAAAAGACTAAACATGAAATAATAAACATAATAGTAAAAGATAAATGATATAAAATGATAAAACTATAAATAAAACTTAAAATTCAAAAGAGATTTTTAAAGTAAAGGTATAGAGAAAAGTTACACCAAAAATTGCTTATATGTTTGAGTGTTTTTCATAGGGACATGGACCAAAGAAGGAAGGCATTGGACAACAACAGACTAATGGAGGACGTTGGACAACAACAAGCTGGGGGAGGAGGGCATTGGACAACGAATGACAGCAACTAGGTAACTTACTTAACTAGTGACAAGGTAAGAGCTCTTTCCCTTACAAGACATTTTCATTTTGTACTTAAACCAAATAAAAAAGATAAAAGACTAAACAAAAATAAAAATAATAAACATAATACTAAAAGATAAATCATATAAAATGATAAAACTATAGATAAAACTTAAAATTTGAATGTTATTTTTAAAGTAAAGATTTAGAGAAAAGTTACATCAAGAATTGCTTATGTGTTTGAGTGTTTTTCATAGGGACATGGACCTCAGATGGAAGGAATTGGACTACAACAGACTAATGAAGGACATTGGACAACAAGGAACTGGTGGAGGAGGGCATTGGACAACGAATGGCAGCAACTAGGTAACTTACTTACCTAGTGACAAGGTAAGAGCTCTCTCCCTTACAAGACATTTTCATTTTGTACTTCAACCAAATAAAAAAGATAAAAGACTAAACAAAAATAAAAGTAATAAACATAATAGTAAAAGATAAACGATATAAAATGATAAAATTATAAATAAAACTTAAAATTTGAAAGGTATTTTTAAAGTAAAGATATAGAGAAAAGTTACATCAAGAATTGCTTATGTGTTTCAGTGTTTTTCATAGGGACATGGACCACAGATGGAAGGCATTGGACAACAACAGACTAATGGAGGACGTTGGACAACAACCAGCTGGGGGAGGAGGGCATTGGACAACGAATGACAGCAACTAGGTAACTTACTTACCTAGTGACAAGGTAAGAGCTCTCTCCCTTACAAGACATTTTCATTTTGTACTTAAACGAAATAAAAAAGATAAAAGACTAAACAAAAATAAAAATAATAAACATACTAGTAAAAGATAAATGATATAAAAAGATAAAACTATAAATAAAACTTAAAATTTGAAAGGTATTTTTAAAGTAAAGATATAGAGAAAGTTACATCAAGAACTGCTGATGTGTTAGAGATTTTTTCATAGGGACATGGACCTCAGATGGAAGGAATTGGACTACAACAGACTAATGAAGGACATTGGACAACAAGGAACTGGTGGAGGAGGGCATTGGACAACGAATGGCAGCAACTAGGTAACTTACTTACCTAGTGACAAGGTAAGAGCTCTCTTCCTTACAAGACATTTTCATTTTGTACTTAAACCAAATAAAAAAGATAAAAGACTAAACAAAAATAAAAACAATAAACATAATAGTAAAAGATAAACGATATAAAATGATAAAACTATTAATAAAACTTAAAATTTGAAAGGTATTTTTAAAGTAAAGATATAGAGAAAAGTTACATCAAGAATTGCTTATGTGTTAGAGATTTTTTCATAGGGACATGGACCTCTGATGGAAGGAATTGCACTATAACAGACTAATGGAGGACATTGGACAACAAGGAACTGGTGGAGGAGGGCATTGGACAACGAATGGCAGCAACTAGGTAACTTACTTACCTAGTGACATGGTAAGAGTTCTCTCCCTTACAAGACATTTTCATTTTGAACTTAAACCAAATAAAAAAATAAAAGACTAAATATATAAATAAAAACATAATAATAAAAGATAAATGATATAAAATGATGAAACTATGAATAAAACTTAAAATTTAAAGGAGATTTTTAAAGTGAAGGTATAGAGAAAAGTTACATCAAGAATTGCTTATGTGTTTGAGTGTTTTTATAGGGACATGGACCACAGATGGAAGGCATTGGACAACAACAGACTAATGGAGGACATTGGACAACAATCAGCTGGTGGAGTAGGGCATGATGGAAGGAATGGCAAAAACTGCGTAACTTACTTACCTATTGACAAAGTAAGAGTTGTCTCCCTTTCAAAACATGTTCAATTTGAACTTAAAATAATAAAAAAGATAAAAGACTAAACATAAAAGTAATAAACATAATTGAAAAATATAAAAGATATAAAATGAATACTATAAATAAAACTAAAAATTAAATGTTAAATGCTATATTAGTAATTTTTAAAATTAATAAAACTTTAAATAAAACTCAGGACTTAAGACAAAATAAAATAATAAAAGATAAAAGATAAATGATATAAAATTAAGTTTTAAAATGAATAAAACTATAAATAAAGGGGAAAAACTCTTGTACAACTTTGTTTTTTTGCATATGTTATATAGAGAAAATAGACAGTTTAAATGCTTCATCAGTTATTACCCTTTGTTTTTCTGGCCCCAAAATTATTATTTTTGAGCAGTGGGCATTGTAACCTTTCAGAAAATATGTAGTTTACAGTACCTTACCAGGCATGGAAAAATGCCCTATTGTACATCGGATACCTAAAATGCTATATAAGTAATTTTTGTAATTAATAAAACTTTAAATAAAACTCAGGACTTAAGATGAAATAAGATAATAAAAGATAAAAAATAAATGATATAAAATTAATTTTTCAAATGAATAAAACTATAAATAAAACCTAAAGATTTAAAAGATGAATGATATAAAATGAATAAAACTATGAATAGATAAAAGATATTTTGAAAGTAAAGATATAGGGAAAAGATACATCAAGAATTGCTTACGTGCTTGAGTCTTTTTCATAGGGACTTGGACCAAGGGATGGAAGGCATTGGACAACAACAGACTAGTGGAGGACATTTAACAACAACAAGCTGGTGGAGGAGGGCATTGGACAACGAATGGCAGCAACTAGGTAACTTATTGACCTAGTGACAAGGAAAGAATTCTCTATTTTTCAAAACATTTTCATTTTGTACTTAAACTGATAAGTAAGATAAAAGACTAAACATGAAATAATAAACATAATAGTAAAAGATAAATGATATAAAATGATAAAACTATAAATAAAACTTAAAATTCAAAAGAGATTTTTAAAGTAAAGGTATAGAGAAAAGTTACACCAAAAATTGCTTATATGTTTGAGTGTTTTTCATAGGGACATGGACCAAAGAAGGAAGGCATTGGACAACAACAGACTAATGGAGGACGTTGGACAACAACAAGCTGGGGGAGGAGGGCATTGGACAACGAATGACAGCAACTAGGTAACTTACTTAACTAGTGACAAGGTAAGAGCTCTTTCCCTTACAAGACATTTTCATTTTGTACTTAAACCAAATAAAAAAGATAAAAGACTAAACAAAAATAAATAATAAACATAATACTAAAAGATAAATCATATAAAATGATAAAACTATAGATAAAACTTAAAATTTGAATGTTATTTTTAAAGTAAAGATTTAGAGAAAAGTTACATCAAGAATTGCTTATGTGTTTGAGTGTTTTTCATAGGGACATGGACCTCAGATGGAAGGAATTGGACTACAATAGACTAATGGAGGACATTGGACAACAAGGAACTGGTGGAGGAGGGCATTGGACAACGAATGGCAGCAACTAGGTAACTTACTTACCTAGTGACAAGGTAAGAGTTCTCTCCCTTACAAGACATTTTCATTTTGAACCGAAACCAAATAAAAAAATAAAAGATTAACATATAAATAAAAACATAATAGTAAAAGATAAATGATACGAAATGATAAAACTATGAATAAAACTTAAAATTTAAAAGAGATTTTTAAAGTAAAGATATAGAGAAAAGTTACATCAAGAATTGCTTATGTGTTTGAGTATTTTCATAGGGACATGGATCTCAGATGGAAGGCATTGGACAACAACAGACTAATGGAGGACATTGGACAACAACCAGCTGGTGGAGTAGGTCATCATAGAAGGAATGGCAAAACCTGCGTAACTTACTTACCTATTGACAAGGTAAGAGTTGTCTCCCTTTCAAAACATTTTGAATTTGTACTAAAAATAATAAAAAAGATAAAAGACTAAACATAAAAATAATAAACATAAATGAAAAATATAAATGATATAAAATGAATAAAACTATAAATAAAACTATGGATTAAATGTTAAATGCTATATTAGTAATTTTTAAAATTAATAAAACTTTAAATAAAACTCAGGACTTAAGATAAAATAAAATAATAAAAGATTAAAGATAAATGATATAAAATTAATTTTTAAAATGAATAAAACTATAAATAAAACCTAAAGATTTAAAGATGAATGATATAAAATGAATAAAACTATGAATAGATAAAAGATATTTTGAAAGTAAAGATATAGGGAAAAGAAACATCAAGAATTGCTTACGTGCTTGAGTCTTTTCATAGGGACTTGGACCTTGGGATGGAAGGCATTGGACTACAACAGACTAGTGGAGGACATTTAACAACAACAACAAGCTGGTGGAGGCGGGCACTGGACAACGAATGGCAGCAACTAGGTAACTTATTTACCTAGTGACAAGGTAAGAATTCTCTATCTTTCAAAACATTTTCATTTTGTACTTAAACTGATAAGTAAGATAAAAGACTAAACATGAAATAATAAACGTAATAGTAAAAGATAAATGATGTAAAATGATAAAACTATAAATAAAACTTAAAATTCAAAAGAGATTTTTAAAGTAAAGGTATAGAGAAAAGTTACATCAAGAATTACTTATGTGTTTGAGTGTTTTTCATAGGGACATGGACCACAGATGGGAGGCATTGGACAACAACAGACTAATGGAGGACGTTGGACAACAACCAGCTGGGGGAGGAGGGCATTGGACAACGAATGACAGCAACTAGGTAACTTACTTAACTAGTGACAAGGTAAGAGCTCTCTCCCTTACAAGACATTTTCATTTTGTACTTAAACCAAATGAAAAAGATAAAAGACTAAACTAAAATAAAAATAATAAACATAATAGTAAAAGATAAATGATATAAAATGATAAAACTATAAATAAAACTTAAAATTTGAAAGGTATTTTTAAAGTAAAGATATAGAGAAAAGTTACATCAAGAATTGCTTATGTGTTTGAGTGTTTTTCATAGGGACATGGACCTCAGATGGAAGGAATTGGACTACAACAGACTAATGGAGGACATTGGACAACAAGGAACTGGTGGAAGAGGGCATTGGACAACGAATGGCAGCAACTAGGTAACTTACTTGCCTAGTGACAAGGTAAGAGTTCTCTCCCTTACAAGACATTTTCATTTTGAACCGAAACCAAATAAAAAAATATAAAACATAACATATAAATAAAAACATAATAGTAAAAGATAAATGATATAAAATGATAAAACTATAAATAAAACTTAAAATTCAGAAGAGATTTTTAAAGTAAAGGTATAGAGAAAAGTTACATCAAGAATTGCTTATGTGTTTGAGTGTTTTTCATAGGGACTTGGACCTCAGATGGAAGGCATTGGACAACAACAGACTAATGGAAGACATTGGACAACAAGGAGAAGGTGGAGGAGGGCATTGGACAACGAATGGCAGCAACTAAGTAACATACTTACCTAGTGACAAGGTAAGAGTTCTCTCCCTTACAAGACATTTTCATTTTGAACTTAAACCAAATAAAAAAATTAAAAGACTAAACATATAGATAAAAAGATAATAGTAAAAGATAAATGATATAAAATGATAAAACTATAAATAAAACTTAAAATTCAAAAGAGATTTTAAAGGAAAGGTATAGAGAAAAGTTACATCAAGAATTGCTTATGTGTTTGAGTGTTTTCAGAGGGACATGGACCACAGATGGAAGGCATTGGACATCAACAGACTAATGGAGGACGTTGGACAACAACCACCTGGGAGAGGAGGGCATCGGACAACGAATGACAGCAACTAAGTAACTAACTTCCCTAGTGACAAGGTAAGAGCTCTTTCCCTTACAAGACATTTTCATTTTGTACTTAAACAAAATAAAAAAGATAAAAGACTACAGAAAAATAAAAATAATAAACATAATAGTAAAAGATAAATGATATAAAATGATAAAACTATAAATAAAACTTAAAATTTGAAAGGTATTTTAAAGTAAAGATATAGAGAAAAGTTACATCAAGAATTGCTTATGTGGTTGAGTATTTTTCATAGGGACATGGACCTCAGATGGAAGACATTGGACAACAACAGACTAATGGAGGACATTGGACAACAAGGAACTGGTGGAGGAGGGCATTAGACAACGAATGGCAGCAACTAGGTAACTTACTTACCTAGTGACAAGGTAAGAGTTCTCTCTCTTAGAAACGCATATTATGAAGCATAATAGCATTTATGCAATTTTTAGTGCTATTAAATCTATCTCTACAGAGTCCTATTTATAGAAGGGACTCTCCACTAGTCATATCAAATATAGTAACCAATCAGAATGCTTCCTTAGATCACGTGGCTAATTACTTATTCTGTTTATCGAAAGAGAAAGCGTCCCTACAAAAAAGCGAAAGAAACACTTTTTTTGGTCGGTTTTTACAAGGTGGCAACTTGTATCCATTAATCAACAGGACGCAGCACTTTGTTAAAGATTCATAGAGTGAGCAACTGTTGTACTTTTGTCAATATTTTGGTTATTGACTTGTTATTTCTGTGGAGAAAGGTCGGCAGCGAGGACCGTCGAACATAAACAAAATGGCGAGGGAGGAAAAACCTGTTTCTGTTTGCCTGATACAGTACGTCCATCGCTATCTTTGTCACTTTGTCTGATAGGATACGATAGGATACGATCTGATAGAGTCTGATGCGCGATGCGCGATGTCTGATGTCTGATGCGCGATGACTGATGTCTGATGCACGATGTCTGATGTCTGATGCGCGATGTCTGATGTCTGATGCACGATGTCTGATGTCTGTTGCACGATGTCTGAAACGATTGAATCCTATCGTATCAGAAATCCTAACAGACATCGTATCAGACAAATTTTAGTACGGTGACCAAACTTCAAAAAGGGCTCTATTTTAGGAGTTTAAAGGTCATGAAAGGCATATGGCTGTATTATATATCAAATGAAAGCTTAAAGTTTCTTTTTTCAATCTAGCTTGGTCATCACAACCCAAAGTGGTGCAAAATACGTTTAAAGTGACGTCATCTGACGTCACCCCAAAATTCATTATTTCTCTAGAGAGAAATACGCTATATTGCAATGTCGCAAACAGTAACAAAAAATAAGTGAACTTGATATAGAATTGTTTAAAAGTAAACAGGATATAACCCTTATTGAATATGGATAAACATCGAATGTGATTGCACATCATAAGAGTGCTGTAAATGGCGTTAAATCACGTATCCATTCCTTTCCATCAGAATCATTCAATTCAAGATAATTTTATTTAAAACTCGATATCTATTCTGATATACATCGTGAACTGTTATACAAAATAAAGTTAGAATATCTCTGACTAATTATATGTAATTTTTGGCAAGCTATTCGGGTCAGTGTCGGAGAAGAAGGACGTCAATCAACGTCACCCTTCAATACTTGGTAGTAGGCAATTATGTGTTTGAAAAGTTATTTTGTCATATATTACACTATTTATTCGTTCACATTATGAAATTTTGAAATGAATTGGTTCTACACATTCGAAATAGATTTCGGAAGAATGTCATTGGTCAAAAACATCACGATCGACGATGACGTCACAATTATAATGGCGACGTTAATTCGTAACTTGAGCAAGGAAATGTAAAAATCTACCATTTTTACGGATATTTTCCCCGTTATTTTGTGAATTATATGATGTTTAGAATCTCAAGTGCTGATTCTACATCAAACAGAATTCGTGAAATTTCTTTGTAGTGAAGATCCCCTAGCAAAGGCTCGTTGACGTAATTTGTTCGATAGAACTATTTTACGTCGAAAATCATTTTGTATCCTCTTCTGATCACATCAAATACCCTATCTCCATATAATAAAGTTATTTCAGAATGATTCATATGACACAAATCCCATATAACTTTGAAGCTTTCTCATTTGAAGTTGCATTTAAAATTGACAATGACGTCACAATTAAAATGGCGACGTAGGTTCGTGATTTGAGCAAAGAAAGATAGGCCTTTTTTAAGCAAAACTGTTCACAATTTCGATTTTACGTTATTTTTCCGTTATGTAAATTGCATACAATAAGATATAAAGAATCCTAAATGTTTTTTGTTTAATTCATACATAATTCATTTAAGTAGTTTCGTTGTGAAGGTTCCCTAGTTAAGGCTCATTGACGTAAAATCACATCTGTTTGATAGATACCGTTTGACATCGACCACTATTTGAGACCCCCTTTTGATCACATCAGACTCCCTATATTCAATCTAATAATGTTATTTCACAATGACACACAACCCAGGTCATCGTGAAGCTTGTTCGTAAGATGTTGGACTTTAATTGACAATGACGTCATGGCTGAATGAAGTATTCGGTGCGTTTCAAACATATAGTTAGAATTTATGTTTGGCGTTACATGTCTATCCTCGAATTACAAGAAGAAGTTATAAATTTCGTATGAAATAGAAAATCAATTGATTCTATCTTCTTCATGCTTTATTTGTTTATTTTTATACATGCTTATTTATGTTTTTTGCAAAGATTTTTGAATAAAAGTTATGGACGTGATACAGGATTTTTTTTATTGAAAGTTTGAAATTATAAATAATTAAGAATGTAAAAAAATCTATGACGTCAAGATGACGTTAATATGAAAAAGCTTGTATCGTGTCATGAACTTTCAAACAATGTTGATATATACATGTACGCGTTCATGGCGTATGTTCTTCGATCATTCAATTATATAATCTGTATTGAAATGACGTATCAGTGACGTTCTATACGTGCTTATAGTAATCTATGCGTTTCGACAGCCTTATTTTGACGTCAATGAGGAGTTTTTGCTTCGTAAAATTAGCGCTACTGTGTGTCCTGTCCCATCATGCTACGTCTTTCGGTACATTTTGGACATGATAATAATTTTCACACTCATTGGCCATATAACATTGTTTAGATTGAGAATCAGAAGCGAGGGTTAAGTACCCGAAACGTGCAGGTCTGGTCCATGCTGCAGATTTAAATGATGCTATGAATTTGAAGACACTTAATATGCAAACGGATATCAAAAGCATATAGGCGTACAAGAAACACTTAACGTAGCAATTACGTAGTTTGTACTCTGAATATACTCGTACTCAAGAGACAATTAACGAAATGTTGTACGCTTTCACGATAAGATTCACTCACTTGTGTCTTTTCGTGTGACGTTTTATACACTGAGGACAATGAAATGACGTCGTATCGCTCTAAACCGTGACATGGACTGCTGCATTCGGATCCCCTCGCCCTTTATTTGTAACGGCATAAAAAGAAGAAAAAGGTCGAGGCTAATCCGAATGGGATTGCTGCTCCATGGCGTAATTTCATCGTTTTGAGTAGATCAAATGCCGTAAGAAGAGACAAAAGGGATCCGAGCGAACCTAACGTGATAAAGTCTATACGCTGTTCTATGTTAGTCATATTAGCATTTTTGTTCCTTAAAATATGATCAAACGTCATTTTCGAAATTGAATCCTGCATCTTTTAAAAAATCTAATCTGTATCATACCAAGTCATCATGAAATAACATAATTATATCAAATCGAGGAAGATTTGATCAATAGAGGATCTTAAATGCTGTCTGGTGTCAAACGGTATCTATCAAAACAGGTGACGTGATTTTACGTCCATCAGACTATGCTAAGGGACCTTCACTTCAAGACAATTTGCATGAATTCCGTATGAAATAGAATATCAAGCATTTATTAATATTATTCTCTATAACTTATGATATGCAATGAAATGGAAAAAATAACGTAAAAATGAACGATTTCAACCGATTTTGCTCAAACAACACGCCTACGTTGCCATTTTTATTGTGACGTCATTTTCGAATTGAATTCTACATCTTAAAAGAAAGATACAAAGTGTAATCGAATTTGTGTCATGTAAATTTACCATAACATGACATAACATAACAAAATTGAATAAAGTGAGTTTGATGTGACCAAAGGATTATTTCAAATGATGTTCTGTGTCGAAGGTATCTATCAAGCAAGTGTAATATTTTACGTCCATGAATCTTTGCTACAGGAAGTTCACTACAACACGAGTTGCCTGAATTCCGAAGGAAATGTTAGCATTTATAATTCTTCATATCTTAAAAAGTACAATGAAATTGAAAATTTATCGTAAAATTGAATGATTTCGACCATTATTGCTAAAATAAAAGAAGAAAAAAGTGCAACGTCGCCATTTTGATTTTGACGTCATTTTTCGATTTTGAATGATTCAAATCGTTTCTTTTAGTGTACCCTAGTTCATTTTTGTGTAGAATATAATTTTGAATTCTTCTATAAGTTCGACATTTCTTCAAGAATTTGTTGTGATTATCAGGAACATCGTAACAAAGGTGCTCACTTAAACTATGTTCCTTAAAAATGTTTATAACAATATCTGTATAACCATTTAATAAAAGTTTGTGATAAGATTTCATGGCATCTTTCAATTCGCCCGTCGTGTCACCAATTCTTGGGCGGTATACAATTGTTTGGACAAATGTTGGACATATTTTAAAATAAATATCCTAGTAAATCAGCTACAAATTGAACATTTGATTTACAAAAAATTTACCTTTGTTTGTTAATAAATTTAATAAGGTTTGAAAAAGAGCTGATAAGATACGACGTAAAATCTGCCCTAAAATGTGGAATTTTGAAAATGGAAATTTTAAGAAAAATCGTTTGTTAAATTAATACAAATACAGTATCCCATCAAATTATTTTAGACCTATTATGCATAATATTGCTAATATTTGTGTCAAAACTTGTCTTTTTCCCATAGAAATCAATAGAAAGCGGAAAAGTTTTTTTGAACATTGTTCCCCCCGGAGATACAAAACGCCACTTATACTGGAGGTGTATGTCCATGATACAAATTTTCCGGAAAAGTGGGGTTCTGTATCTCCGGGGGGAACACTACCCCAGAGACGAAAAACCAAAAAAGGAAGGGGGTGCATTTGTTAAAGAATCGATCTGTAAGATAATTAAATATGGAAAATTTGACTATTTGTCCTCCTTAATCCATCAAAAAATGTGTTCTGAATACGATCGAATGAAATGTACAACAATTAGGAACGAAATAAGCAGAAGCGATGTGAATTTCTCCGCTATGAGTATTTCGCCCTAAGAAGCTTCTATTATAGCAATTACATACAAAATAAGACCGTATTTTGAGTTTCGGATTTCATTATATACTGATTAGAGGAAATAGAACTTTCGGAATGTATTTCTGATATACAATGTAGATGTATTTGATATCTTTTAGTTAATATTTATACATTTCAGGCAAAATATTCTAAAATGTCTACGTTTATGGTCGATATGATCAGTTTTATTACCTCAGTACCCCTACCTTTTCGGTCCTTCATTTTAGAATCTTGGGAGCATTTCATCGAAAAGTAAAACATACAAAAAGTCTTCAAATACAATTTATTTCAGTAATGATTATCTTTTGTCTGCAAATGTACCGTCATGTTGAAGAAATACGGCACGAGATTTAGGGCTAAAAACGGTCCTTATCTTATCAGCTCCTTAGCTTTGTTGAATTTAGTTAGATATACATTATGTTCATTTCGTCTGTGTAACATTTCTAAAAAGGCCGAAAAGTTTATCAATTTAAAATACTCATCTGAATTCCTTTTAATTTCTAATATAGAGTAATCAAAAATGAACGTGAAACCTTTATCCAAATCTAAATAAAGAGAAAAAAATAATAAATTGCTATTAAGAACTGGTGATATTGTATTTTATACTCAATCTTATATCAAGTCTTAAGGGGGTATGAGTGTGAACCGCATTTTTAGGGAATAATCGAAATTGAAAATAATTGTCTACATATAAAAGAATATCCCTTCCTTCATCGATTGCAATATTTCATGAAAAAAAGAGTGTAGCCGTTTGTCCCCTATACCCCGACAAAAAAGGGAGGTAACTCTGCACATTTTTTTCTAAAACAATGTCCCAACTTTGGACTTTATTTTAAAAATCAACATAATGCAATACGAAGTAAATTTTTATCCATTCACGTAGCAAATGAAGTAATTTTATCATTTTCGAAAAACAAATTTTGTTGCCATGGTAACCATGCTGGAGAATGACATTTACTTCATCCCATTTTTGACAGTAAAAATTGTATGAAAGTTTAAAAACATTTATTTTCGAAGTAGTTGGCATAATAGAATTTTGATAAAATGTTTCGTTTATCATCTAGTGATACATGCTAAAGATGAAAAAATGATTTATAGAAAAAAGAGTGTAGCCGTTTTAAAGAAATTTAGCTTAGAATTCCTCTGACCAAGCCTCTGGATATGATAAATCCTTTGTTTATGATTGAAAATGGGAAGTTGTTATATATCTATACATTTTATCTAAGATTTCTTATAATCTGGACTTCAGACTAAAAATTTGAGTCATATTCTGATCAATTTCTCATTCATTTCCCAACACTTGGCGCTTTTAAGCACCGACAACGTAACCTGACGTAGAGTACATCGTGACGCTCACTTTAGGTAATGCTCGGCGATATTGTGTACTGTTAATCTCAGTGAATGAGAAAAAATGGATGTTTTGGATTCTTATCTGTATGCTTCTTCTGTATATCATTTCTCTCAAAATTGATTTTGCGGCATCTACACGTATCTATTTATTCACAACATTCGTGCATCATGTACATATTGTACCAGATTAAAAAAAAATTAAGCAACTTTAGTAGAACAACGATACGAAGGATCTCTTAATCTCTTGATACGTTTGCTTTGAAATAATTCATCTGAAGTTAGCTGAGGCACATTTCTAGTTTCAGTTTAATAAGTGCTGGGATAAGAAGGTGGGGGGGGGGGGGGGTGTTGGTATGATAGGAAAGGACTAGTAAACGCACACCCTGTCTTCCGCTTTGATTTCCTGCAGATGTTCTCTTCAATGAATGTCGTTATATCATACTTTAGTAAAATTGAAACAGAATAATTCCCTTTTAAATAGGGCGTACAATGGGAAGTGTGTTTACTGAGTCCTTCGGATCGATTTATTTTACAACGTACATGTACGTGATCTTTGGTCCTTTTGATGTTTTGACAGTCGGTCGTCATGCTCACCTATTACAACTACTAATCAATAGGCCTCGTGATATTAATTCTAGCTAAATCATTATAACATACCTTTTGTAAATGAAAGAAAAGTACTTTCAAGATTAATTAGTTTTACATGTTTTCAATATTTGCAGTAAATTGCGTGGTCAGAAACTATCTATCTATCTCTTCATACTGCAACACCCTCTTATGAGTATTATGTGCAGCGTGAGCGTCAGTGTAGTGTTAAAAATTGGTGAAGTTCATATTGTGTGCTGTTAAAAATTATGAAATTTACAGTTAAAAGATAAAACAGATTGGTTGATTTATGGCCTTAGGTGGTGGAGGTCTGAGACCACTGCCTTAAAGGCATCAGGGTCTGCAAGCTCCACTGCGTGCTGTGGGAGGGAATTCCATTGGACAATAGCCAGAGGGAAAAATGAATATTTATAGAAATCTTTACATGTTTGCACTTGCCGAAAGGAGAGGGAATGTGTGAAACGAGTCTGTCTGGTGGGTTGCACAATATACTCTGGGAGGGGCACTGCCACCAGTCCATATACTATGTTATGGAACAGTGACAGCCTAGCACAGGATCTCCGGTGTTGCAACCAAGTTGGTCAAGCATACAGGTGACACTGGAAGTTTGGCTATAGTCACTAGTAGCCCATCTAGCAGCTCTGCGCTGCACCCTTTCTAATTTGTCTGAGAGCTCATTTGTAGGGGATCCCATGTACATGCCGCATACTCAAGTTGGGGACGGACAAGTGTCTTGTATGCGCAAGCCCTAATATTTGAGTGTTTGGACTTTATATTTCTGCGAATGAAGCCAAGAGACCTACTGGCTTTACCTGCTACATAGTCCACATGTTTGTTCCACTTGAGGTCAGATGAGATTATTATACCTAAGTATTTTGCGTGATCAATGACCTCAAGTGTATGGCCATGGAGGACGTAATTGTTTGGGATGGGATTTCTAGAGCGGGTTACCTGTATCACCTGACACTTACCAGGATTAAATTCCATGTCCCACTCGGTTTCCCACGCCTGGAGGCTGTCTATGTCTGCTTGGAGGATCTTGCCATTACTGTGATGGTCTAAGGTCAGGTACAATGCTGTGTCGTCAGCAAATAATCTTACATGTGATCTTACCTGTTCCGGGAGGTCATTTATATAAATGAGGAAGAGGATTGGCCCGAGGACCGACCCTTGTGGGACCCCGGATGTTGCAGGGACAGATGGTGATTCCTCTCCCTCTACAACTACTGTTTGAGATCTATTACTTAAAAAACGCCGCATCGTCAACTTGAACTATGAAATATAATCATTCTTTTGAATTTATTTGTGTCTTTTGTATGCAAGAATATTTGAAGTATTAACTTACTCATTTCACTCGCAATCAAATTATTCCACTCCGTAAATTTGTCATGGCGTGAAATAATATAAGACAAACTGAATTACCGGACTTCTAAAGAACAAGCACAAAGCGCTTTCATATTAATTCGCGGAAAAAATATTACAACGTCATAATTCAGTATGACGTCAAATAAACTCCCGTTGATGACGTAAACTGTATGCCAAGGGTAAAACAATGTCGTGATAGAAGCGTATTTTAGATGTAAGCAAGGATATATATTGCTCGTCATTCGAAATGCTTTGCTCTTTAATCTGGAGGTATATTCAACCTTTAGTTCAGTAAGTTTTCCGATTTTGTTTTCTTTACGACATCGATACGGTTTACGTTTGATTTGTTCACGCTCGTATCCTCTTAATTGCGTCTTTTATATAAAAAAAAATAATTGTATAACCTAAAATGCCATAAAAATCAATTATCAATTTGCAGTGTGACTGCCCCTGTCAACATCCGGTAATCTCAGAGATGACACGACAGCGAGAGAAAGGAAAATTCTAATAAAATTATTCATAATTCTGAAGTGATTTAAAACATATCCTTAACAACAATAATTTAAACTTATAGCCAAGGTCGCTATCCGTAAAATATATCAACGCTTTGATCTGAAAACCACATTCTCAATTCTTGAAGTATTCGTACATCTTTTGTTCTTGGATGTTGGGAATCGGCATTGTCATATTTCCAAGTTGAATCAGAATAAAGGTCATGTATGGTTGTTTCAGTCGGTTTATCAGAGAAATCGGGACTGAATTTGGTATATCAATAGCCGAATAATGAAGATTATTTGTAACCGAAAAATTTGTCCAATTTGAGTTAAGTTTGCAGACCGGCCATTCTGCCAAAGAGATATCAGAAATAGAGGATGGAGGCTGAATGTCCAGCAAGGATGGACACAATGGTAAGGTTAATAAAGGAATTGTTGCACAAATGGTATCCGAAGTTATTTCAAGAACAATTGTTGTTCCATATTTCTTTCTATTTTTGAGAATAGCAGTCAAGATGATAAATAAAGCCAAAATGATGATGGTCATTGCAAAAATTATATGATCCCATTTTTAGCTCACCTCGACGAAGTTGAGTGAGCTTATGCTATACCCCCGCGCGTCCGCGTCCGCGTCCGGTTAAGAAGTTTGGGGTAGCTCAGTATTTGGCAAAGTACTGATGCTACAGTAACCAAACTTGCACAAGTGATTCATCTTTGGATGCTGAGGTGAACCCATGCATCGGATGCTGCATCTGACCTACATTTTCCGCTTGAGTGACTTGGTTAAGAAGTTTGGGGTAGCTCAGTATCTGACAAAGTATTGATGCTACATTAACCAAACTTGCACAAGTGATTCATCTTTGGATGCTGAGGTGAATCCATGCATCAGATGCAGCATCTGACCTACATTTTCCGCTTGATTGACTTGGTTAAGAAGTTTGGGGTAGCTCAGTATCTGACAAAGTACTAATGCTACAATAACCAAACTTGCACAAGTGATTAATCTTTGGATGCTGAGGTGAATCCATGCATCAGATGCAGCATCTGACCTACATTTACCGCTTAATTGACTTGGTTAAGAAGTTTGGGGTAGCTCCGTATCTGACCAAGTTCTAATGCTACAGTAACCAAACTTGCACAAGTGATTCATCTTTGGATGCCGAGATGGACCCATGCATCGGATGCAGCATCTGACCTACTTTTCAACTTGAGTGATTTTGCTTTTAAAAGCCAATACTGAGCAAAGTATAAGTGCTACATGTTCCAAACTTGCATATTGGATGTATCTTTGATCAAACTTTCATAAAATGACCTTGACCTACTTTTTCCGCTTGAGCGATTTTGCCTTTAAAAGCCAATATTGAGCAAAATATAAGTGCTGCATGTTCCAAACTTGCATATTGGATGTATCTTTGATCAAACTTTCATAAAATGACCTTGACCTACTTTTTCCGCTTGAGAGATTTTGCCTTTAAAAGCCAATATTGAGCGAAGTATAAGTGCTGCATGTTCCAAACTTGCATATTGGATGTATCTTTGATCAAACTTTCATAAAATGACCTTGACCTACTTTTTCTGCTTGAGTGATTTTGCCTTTAAAAGCCAATATTGAACAAGTATAAGTGCTACATGTACAAAACTTGCTTATTGGATGCATCATTGATCAAATTTTCATATGATGACCTTGACCTACTTTTTCCGCTTGAGTGAATTTGACTTTAAAAGCCAATGTTGAGCAAAGTATAAGTGCTACATGTACCAAACTTGCTTATTGGATGTATCATTGATCAAACTTTCATATAATGACCTTGACCTACTTTTTCCACTTGAGTGATTTTGCATTTAAAAGCCAATATTGAGCAAAATATAAGTGCTACACGTACCAAACTTGCATATTGGATTTATGTTTGGTCATATTTCATAAAATGACCTTGACCTACTGTTTCCGCTTGAGTTATTTTTCCTTTAAAAGCCAATATTGAGCAAAGTATAAGTGCTTCATGTACTTAACTTGCATATTGTATGTATCTTTGATCAAACTGTCATAAAATGAAATTGACCTACTTTTTCCGCATGAATGATTTTGCCTTTAAAAGCCAATATACATGAACTTAGAAATATGTTTGAATTGAATTTTGCTGCCACGAGGTGAGCTTCGTAATCTGTGATTACCTATGTTTAATTGTCATCTATTACTTTTAGTATGTTTAGGGGTTCTGGGGTTGTTGGTTTAACAAAAACAAAATCCTTTGCGATTAGTGTTGACTTAGCAAAATTTACTTTTTGAAGAGTTATAAGAGCAGCTGATAATTTGCGAAATTACCAAAATAGATAGGAACAGCCAATTGTGGAGAGACAAGCAAAGGCAAGACTTATATATATGATGATGTCGTTAGTAGAAAAACCAGTCTGAATCAATATCAATTTCACCAGTTAACAAAGGTTCTGCCAAAGATTGAAATACTTTGTCGTCATTTTTGGCGGCTTCGGCCATTTTTCTCATGCTCAAATGTGACTTAGTATCTAAGTAGCTAATTTGTTTTGAAAGGTATGTTGATAAATCTCAAAGTTAGGGAGTTTAACATTCAATGGATTTCCAAATATTGTATCCGGTTTCAGAATCATTGAACAATTGTTGTAATAAGGCCAGGTTAAAAGGATGAAATAGTTCAATATTTTTATCTGTTTGACATTTTACTAATCTTGGTGGTAAGTACCATTGCTTTGATGTTATTGAGCATTTGCACGGAAGAGTTATTATGCACATTGAACAACCATGGAGCATCGATTTGTTCATTGGGCAGTCGATGATGAGATTAAAGGTATTATAGATAAGAGTAGATCCAGGTGAACGTTTCATTGCAGTTGGGTCAAGTATATCTTGCATGAGTCGGAAATTACAAAGGATATTAACTTGTTTCTTGTCATTAGCAAATTGACTCATTACACAAGAATTAAGAGTAACCGGTTGTAAAGCTTTGTTAAAGTTACAAAGGAATAAATGATGTTTGTGACAGGTGGCCATGTCAGTTTTACTTAAAGTAAGATAATATTGTTGGCGATTCGTTATAGCGATGTAGTCCGGTAAATCTAATAATTACGTAGCATGTTTAGATGATTCGTGAACGGGCATTGATATGATTTCATAAAGTTGGAGTGGTTCTCGTTCATGGCAAATTGGAAATTTCAAACTAATGTATAGGTAACCGAAGCGTTGTCCGATTATAAATTGACCGTGTTTATAGAAATATTCGGGATCAGTGATAGTGAGATAAAATCTTGTGTATTTCTCGGAAAGGGTTTTCTTTATTTCATTAATTGCTCGTTTCAAAGATGTTTTTGGAATAATAGAAGGAGATAATTGGCCTTCGATTAATGATTCGTTTGCTGATTTAAAGTTGCTTATAGCTTTCATAACTTTATGTGCTCTTTTTCGGTTTTCAAGGTTTTCTGATAAATTTGCGATAACCAGAAAGTTTGACTTTACCAAAACATGCATGTTATTGAATCTTTCATCTGTTTCCGACATGAAGGAAGAGAAATGATGATTTTGGGATTATATAAGTTTAGATAAAAGTCTTCCCGATCTAATGAGTGTATTAATATGATTTTTAAGAATATTAACATCCTCAGAAGTTGCAGTTCCGAACAATTTTTTGGATAAACCACCTATGAAAGGTAGAAGTGATTTTTTCGACCTCGTGTTTACATTTATTATGGGAACGTTTTCACTGACAACCCAAACGAAAAAAAATCTTAACAAACCACAAATAACTTTCATGTAACTCATACAAAACCATCAGATCCATGGGTTGTTAGTATGAGTTTAGTATGATCCATTTAACGAATCATAATTAAACCATTTGACTACAAATAAGGAATAATGGTCTAAATGCGAGTTCTTTCCTAAAGAAGGGTTGGATGAGAGTTCAGTATGATTTGTTCTTGGTTATTTAACTCTGTCAACTAAGCATAGTGAGTTGTGTATTGGTTATTGACTTGTTTTGAAATATTTCAATGGTTTATGTATGGTTTGTTTTCTTAGATTAGAGCACAGTGCGAGTTCAGTATGGTCTCTTAACTTCGTTCACACATCTGCTATGAGTTATATGAGGTTTGTTAACTTTGCCCCTGATGCTAAATGAGTTTGATACAGTTTGTTAACTTTACCTTTATCGTTTAACGAGTTTGTTGCGATTTGCTAACTTCTAAAATATCTGTTATCAAAATTTCTTGAAATTTCTAAAACGTGGGTCCTGTAGCATCATATCCCACCAATTCTGCTACGTCTTTCGGTACGCTGTTTCGACATAGTAACTTTCACACTGCTTTGGCTTATTACATTGTTTAGATTTGAGGATCACTGACGAGGGTTAAGTACCCGAAACGTGCATGTCTGGTCCATGTTGCCAATTTACCTGTACTTAAATGATGCTATTCAATATGAAGACGTTTACATTTGTACAATAATGCATATTTTCTGTTATTTAGTGAAACATATATGGTATGATATGAACACAGCTGAATGCTAGAAAATATTACACTAAAGGTCAGTATGAAAAGCTCACAATTCCTCAATTGCTGACTTATAGCTTATGGTAATGTGACTGATAATTACCTTGAACCGTCCTTCAACGCTCTTTCTAGGTACAAAGGCGTCCATAATGAATAAGCTGCTACATGAATGTACTTGTTTCATAGTATATTCCAATCCATTACATATGTTACATGTACATGTAAGAAACAAAAAAAGTACACAATAAAAAAAATCATCAAATAGAGTTATTTCTCTTGTTTTGTAAAAGTTGAAAAACATGCAGAATTAATTGTATCAGCTCTACAGAAATATGTACATTTCTAATAGAATTTCATATTAAATATACTGTAACAATATACATACTGAAATGTGGTTTGATCTGATGCCAATTACATGCATTCAAAACCTTCACATATTATTTCGATCATTCACTTGCACAGAGATCACTATATATGCATTGTTTTATCTCGGGATAGGGATTCACACAGGGTATCACAGGACAATGAAAATAGACTGAAACCCCATCCTGTTAAACATCAAAGATTTACTTCATGGTGGTTGGAATCATCACAAACTACATGAATACTGTCAAACTCCATTGCCAAACATAAATCAAGTACGTTTTCAACTGGCACAACATATCTGAGATCACTTTTTTCTACAAAATGAATATTTGGTAGAGATAAATTTAAGAAATTAGATTTTATTCAGTCATCAGCAGTAATGCCAGAGTGATGTCTATCAAACACATTTATACTTTTTTCTCTTAGTACTGAAATGCATACAAAAAGACTCTGCAAATAATTATCCTCACATCTCACAAACCAGCAAATCTGTCCATACTCTACAAAACCTCTTTTGTTTTTGAACTTGACTGTGTAAGAGTCCCTGGATGTTGTCCTGGTGTAGTCCAAGGAGTGGTACATTATACCTCTCAGCTTTGCCCTACTGTGAAATAAAAACTTGCAACCTGGAACTTCGAAAATCCCTAACAGCATTCCCAAGTCTTGCTCATACAGTGATTTTTCATATCCCTTTCCACAAAGCTGAAATGCTAGATGATCTACATTTCGTTTCTTTAAGAGCGAACAAATCAAATCGTGAACTCTAGATGTACTTGGAACGATAGTTGATAAAGACGGTAACATTTGAAAAACATGAACAGCATTGATAATTTGAACATCTATTAATTGAGTTCGATGAAAAAGTTTAAGAAGATCTCCATTTGCAGACTCTAAGGCAAAGCAAGATGTCATCCACAGGGGTCCAATTTTACGAACTGTATCTGGAAGATGTAACAATTAATGCATATTTATAATCATGAATCGCTCTCCATATAGATATGGAAACATGTAAATAAAATAGTTTAACAGGCGCTCACTTTTAACAATATCATCGATGGATATGATTGACTGATTTAGGAGATAAATGCCTTCTAGTAAGTTAAAGAAGATCCTGACGATAATCTCAACAGCACTCACAATAGAGCAAAAAATTAAGCATCGACGGACCCCTAGCAAGCCAGAGGTGGGACCAGGTGCCCGGGAGGAGTAAGCATCCCCTGTTGGCTAGCCGCACCCGCCGTCGATGTTTAAGCACGAAAACAATATATAACATATATAAACTGTCTGACTTTATGTCTATATAGAAAGTGCTATGGAAACAATGTCAGGGAAATATATTCAAAACACTTACAAAATCCTGCGCTGAATTGATGAATTCCTGCAGGAATTTTTTTTCCTGCGGGAGAAAAAAAAATCCCGCAGGAATATTTTCGTCAATTTTTTTAAAGAAATTTCTGCGGGAGAAAAATTTTCCCGCAGGAATTTTTCTTGAAGAAATCTTGAAAATGGTGTTCCTGCTGGAAAAATAAAAATCCTGCGGGAAAAATTTTGTTCTTAAGAAATTCCTGCAGGATTTTTTTTCCCGCAGGAATTTTCTGTATATTGAAAATTCCTGCAGGATTTTTATGTTCTGATAAAAATCCTGCAGGAAATTGTATTTCTGAAAATTTCCTGCAGGATTTTTTTTCAAATCTACAAAACCACTTCTTTATTCTTAAAATATTTATGAAAAATGTTATGATCGCTGAGCGATATAAGTCCCCTGCTGGCGGCATATATTTATGTCCTCCAACTCTGCCTATGAATTTATCTTCAATTAAACATGAGTTTTAATTAAACTTACTGTCTGGGCAGCTCAGTTCTGAGGTTTTTATCTGCTTTATCGATTCGAAGAATAGGTCAAGCGTGACAAAAATCGAACTTGCTCTGTAACTATCCAAGACTAAGCCGAGTATCAAATTTTACCTGAATACCTATTTGTTGCAGAAAAAAGTCTGGAAAATTGACAAAAAACTGCATTGTACAAGTCATCAAGGGGCATAACTCCTCGGAAAATAGGGCAAGCGTGACAAAAGTCGACGTTGCTCTGTAACTATCCAAGACTAAGCCGAGTATCAAATTTTACATGAATATCTCTATTTGTTGCAGGAAAAAGTCAAGAAGACTGACAAAAACTGAATTTTCCAAGTCATCAAGGGGCATAACTCCTCAAGCGTGACGAAAGTCAAACTTGCTCTGTAACTATCCAAGACCAAGCTGTGTATCAAATTTCATCTGAATATCTCCATCCGTTGCAGAAAAAAGTCTGGAAAACTGATCATCGGACAATCGGACGGACGGACAGACAGACAGACCGAGAGGGAACTAATTAAGAGTCCCCTTCGGCGTTGCCAGTAGGGGACAAAAAAGCTCCGTAACATATATAAAAGAACATCCTTTCTTCTTGATTTATACAAATTTTCAAAACATTTCACCCAAAAAATAGATTTTTAGATAATTTTTTACTATTTCAGAATATTTTCACTGTATTGAAAAAAATATAAGTCCCGTAACTCCGTAAAAACAAATCAGATGAATCCGGCAATTGATAGGCGGCTGCCTCTCCAGTCTGATCATAATGTACAATTATCATAAAATCCGTCGACGCATATTTAGGTTATTGCGTTCCATAAGTGGACGGACAGACAGACAGACGGACTTTGCCATTCCATAATACTTCTTGTCAAATAACAGGCTTATAAAAAAGTAGTTCGTGTTTTAGTTTTTAGTTTAAACATATTTTATTTCCATAAACATGAAATGGGAATTGGGCACAAGTTATACAAACATTGTTTAAGCCCTTAGTTCGTGTATTGAAGCAATTTCATACATTGTATATTAAGATTCTAAAATCCTTGAATAATGTTGGGTACAAGGGATCATTACTATAGTATTGGTAATAAACTAATATGAAATTTTCCTATCTGATTGATATGCTCACTTACTAACTAAAAGTAAGACAAAATTATGGCAATTTCACAAGTACAATTAATATGATGTTGTTTGAAATCAACATCTGTGAAATAAAAACTATTTGCCAAAAATGTACCCTTTAAATCCAAGAAGTATGACTAATAACTTATAAAGGGCTGATTCCGTCATAAAGATTGTGATGGAATTCTTTAAAACAATATGTAGAGAGAAAGCTCTAGTCTTTGTCAGTTTGAAAATATCTGTGTTGTGAGTTAAAAGTTTAAGACTTGGTATTATGGTGAATGAAGGTAGGTACAAAAAAATCCAATGTTTCAGCACTTAAGCACATAATACAGTATTGTGCATGGATTCTGAGTCAAAATCAAAGTATTTGAGTGAAAAGGGGGATCAGTTGAGCTCCCCATCTTAATCTGCCACTGGTTGAAAAAAATTAAGCCTAAAGCTTATCTCTAAAGAAGATACTAGTGATGCAAACTGAAAATAAAACTTAAACAGATACATAAGCATCATGTGTATGTCAAGTAAAAAGTGCAGGTAAAATAGGAAAGAGAAATTTTAACATTGTAGGTAAACCTTCAGTACTTTTAATGGGAGCACTGTTGAAATCATTATGTGCCTATGGGTATAAACAGCAAAATAAATTTGGTCTTTTCGAAGCACAGAGTCACTTCCAATTTTTGCAGGTATCTGACATCAAGTTATTGCGAGTCATCATATTCTATGGAAACAAGTGTAAAATTCAGGGAAACATGGTTACAAATTTGACGTTTTTAAATGAATTTAAAGACTCACAATACATTTACGTCAGATACCTGCATAAATGGGAAGTAACTCTGTATTTCAAAAAGTAAGAACTTATGATTTAATCATGTTCATTCTTGCACAATTTGCGAATGTGATGAAAAATGCAACACTTAGATGAAAGAACAATTTCTTAAACTTTAAATTTACAAGTGGAACAAATGTCAACCTATAATACTACATGTTTTCTACACTTCTGACAGCACATGTCATCTTATGAAGGATTCAAGGAAATTCGAGCTAACAATGTTGCTCGTATTTTGAGTTTCGCAGCTTTTACTTGGCTATCGTATTAGAAGTTAGTAAATACGAATACGATTGTCAGTAAATATCATCTCAGATCGCCTAGTTCTACCAGTTTTAAAAAGCTCGAAAGTTCTTCTTTCTTTTTTTTCTTCTAAGCTCGCTTTGTCATCGAACAATTCGTTCCTCTTCTCCTTCTTATCATAAGTATTTTCCCCTGCTATTCGGAGAACCAAATGGGAATATGAATTGATGTGGAATTCACTTTAGTCAGGGCGGATCCAAGGGGGATGAAAGGATACAGGGGCGGATCCAGAACACCAACTGCCGAGGGAGCACATACAATTTTTGATGGGAATCACCTGCGAGGCCCGAAAGGCCGACCTGGGGGAGGGTATACATGGGAGGGGGCGGTCCCCCCCCCCTTCCCAATTATTGGGGTACGGGGGCCTCCCCCCGAGAAAATTTTGAAAAAAATGAAGCTATTTGGTTATATCTGAAGCATATTTTAACTGAATTTAGAAGGAATTCCGTCAGTGTTCAACAAATTAATGATTTGTATATTGAATTTTTTTTCGAAAAACGAGGTAAAAACTATTTTTGCAGTGTTTAACAATGATTTGTATATTGAATTTTTTTTTTCGAAAAACGAGGTAAAAACTATTTTTGCAAATTCCAGGCGAGGCCATGCAGACCCCCTAACCATCACTCTAGATCTGCGCTTGTTTGTTAATTTTTGTAAGGTAGAAAAAACAAACAAGTCATAGAGATCACGAGAGTCCCGTTCCCTGCAGCGTCAAGATAGAAAGATTAATAGAAAAACATTCATATGTAGACACTTTGCAAAGTTCTTGGAGGTAGCCAGTCCAAATCTGGCCAAAACAATTTAAAAAAGATTGATCACGACCTCAATTCTAAAACGATCTTAATTTTTTCGATGCCGATTTTATAGAAGGTAATATCGAAGATTTGGTTAAGAAATATATGAGTGTGTTTTATGCCTTGCATAGGACTGAACATTACTCTCCATTTATCCCTCAGATGAAGAAAATTTCGGAAACGTGTATGTCCATGTACAGCTAGACAATGGACATGGCAGCAATGCATCCATCCCGACTTTGTTATCTATCCCCGAGAAAATTTTGGAAAATTTATTCAAATCTGTGGTTTCTGGGGTGTTTATCGAGCATTTTCTGACTAATTTCATAGAAGTACTATTAATTTGATGCTTCCAAAAGCATGTCATAAGTGCCGCTTCTGCCGCTTCTTTGGGCACTGCCGGGGGGACGTGCCCCTGTGCCCCCCCCCCTCCCCCCCCGACTGAATCCGCCACTGGGGTAGTCTGGTCTACTCGAGGTTCTTGTATAAATACCAACTTGGAATGTAGGGAAACGAAAAGGACTGATTCCCCCTCTGAATCAATGACCCATATTTTTCCAAAAATAAGTATATATTTTTGCCTTAAAGAAGAATTCAAAGAGAAAAGGCGAAAAACAATGAAAACGGCGGGTTGATTGGGGCGTGTGTCACCTAGACAAATTAATATTGTATCAATAATCATATCTATATATCTAATTAATGGACTCCGGACACTTCTAAATTAATAGTATTGCTTCGCTGTTAAACGTTTATATCATAAATATGGCTTCCTTCGCTACGGTACGGAATATAGCTTTATCAAATGTTTGTGAAAAGGATAGACATTTGCATTTTTTAAATAATACAATGTACCCATGGTAAAATCTTCCTGTTGGCGGTGATTTTTTCGTTGCTTGACATCCCCTCCCCCTTCCCAGAAGAACACCCCCACCAAAAAGTACAGAAAAAAAATCTCCAAAAACCCATCAATGCGTATTTCACGGCATTCTAGTTGTTTTCGACTATGACTTTAGTTTTATTATTCACTTTTACAATACAAGTAATTATTCTTATACATGTACGCTGACGGTCGTATTTTCCACCAGAAACAAACGATACACGTGAACAGTTGACGTACAAGCACAGGTCACCGGGGAAAAAACCAGGAGAGGTGGCCAACTCATAATTGTTTAAAAGAATATATAAATAGAGGAAGTATTTATGTTAATTCTTCTTGAATGACTCAACACAAGGGGGGGGGGGGTTCCAGGTAAATATATCCTCTTGGTATTTGCCATCCTTTCTAATTTTTATGTTTTACTGTATTATATTTTTCTTTCAAAGTCATATACTGGACCCTCCCCCCCCCCTTTTTTTTTAAATTGCTGGAACCCCCTCTCTCGGAAAATTCTCTAGATCCAACCATGATGTTGACATACATGTACAATGTACATATATTTTCCCATGGTTTCTTATTATTAATCTAACGACCTTAATAAACCAATCATTCTTGAAATATAATTGTTTTGAATAAGTGGTAGTTTCAGGGAGCTCGAAGGAAAGCTCCCACAACCTCACAGGAAAATTTTATTTCCTGAGTCTTCGAGAAATTTCACCTTTCTTTGTTTCTAGAATTTCTGAAGATAAGGGCATATTGTTAAGTTGAAGAGGCAGATCCAAAAGCCCGAACCACGACTTCAAGGGAGGTGCCTTTTCTTTTGGATAATTTGCAAGACACGGAGAACTGAATGACAATAGATAGAACTAGAATTTCGGAATACAAACACATCATGATCACTTTTAATAAAAGATAAAAAAAAATGATATACCGGTATTATAATCAAAAAGGAGATTTTATCAACAATGAAAACATGATTCAAGACAAAAATCTATCGACGGCGAGAGAAAGAGAGTAGAATGGTACTGTATATTGTCATCAAGGGGTTGACACTTGGTGGTTACGTAATATACGCGTTTCTTGAATTTACCCGGAGGCGTACTTCATTGCGCAATATATATCTACCCCTGTGTATACATGTACTTAATGCCGCAGGGCGCAGAGGTGTCACCCATCGCTTTGGTCAGACCCGCCGATAACACGAGTGGGAGGAATGTTGTAGGACAGTGAAAGACATCTAGGGGTGGGGGTGTTTGACAATTAAACACATAGTCAGACGGGATTTTGGATAAAATGTTTGAATAATGAATTAAAAAAAACATAGAGTCTATATACGGGAAAGATCTTTATGTAAAAAAAAATCATGAAGTCTACAAGGGAAAGATCTTTAACAAAATACATGCTCTCTCTCTCTCTCTCTCTCTCTCTCTCTCTCTCTCTCTCTCTCTCTCTCTCTCTCATATTTCATTTTTAAAGCATTTTCAAAATAATTATGTGGTCTAATTATGACATGTATTGAGCTTATGCAGTATATGGGAAGGAATTGAAGCCCTCACTCTCTCTCACACACACCCCCTCAAAAATAACCGAATACGACCAACGTGTAAGAAGCCTCAGAAAGGCGAAACACTAAAGCTATTACTCGGGTATCTTGAATTTTTCACTTGGATAATTGTTTGTGTTTTATTATTTGGGAAGTAGCAATTAACCTGTTTCTGAGAGAGAAAGGCTTGTTTTTAGGGAAGGGGGGAGGGAGCGGACATTTTCATAGCCGAAAATTCCTCTGCGACCAGTTGGGTTGGATGATAATTTTTTATTCACAAACCTCTCTCTCTCTCTCTCTCTCTCTCTCTCTCTCTCTCGATCTCTCTAGATCTCCTTTTGGGTATTCATTTTGCGGATGTACAAATAAAAAAAAATCGAACGGTCCGTGTCGCCTTGAGGATAACAATTCACTGAAAGCTTTCGTATAGAATACATGTCATTGACGTTCTACTATCCCCCTCTTTTTACCTTCAACAAATCGTGGTACTGTCATATATTTCAATATGTCCGTATGCTATGTACAAAGTTGCATCAAAATATGCTCGTTCGTTTTGAAATAATTCAGCCAAAATGAAGCCCGATTATCGCTATTTATATTTGACAAAATTAATCACATTTTCATGTCCGTTATTTTCAAGACTGTCCTGTTCTCCTCAAAATAAGATACTTACACAAAATAAACCACGTGTCTTCTTTCAACTTTGATATAATGATATTTTAAATGTAAAAACTTCAAACTGCATTTTTAGAATTTGTATGGGGTTTTTTTCAGGAGGCCAGAGAGGGGTAATTCAGACTCCAAATAATCGTGTAAAATCAACGAGAAAAAAGATAATTCTAGGCTTGTACTGTGTCAGTGACCATTAAACAACTCTATAAAGTGAATCGATACAACGACTAAATTTTTCCTCTATAAAGAGAAAAAAAGTACACATATATGGATACAACGACTCGTGGTAAGACAAAAACGCCCCCCCCCCCCTTATTTTACAATTCCTGCGTTTTTCCTGTATGTTCGGTATAAGCTAAGAATGGAGCCTAAAACTGTATATTACACTCCGAATTTATAGTTTTCCACATTAAAATAAGATAAACATCAAATGCGAATTACAAAAAAAAAAAAAAAAAAAAATCATTAGAGCATTTCGATATATATATATGCTTAACTTCATCATCAATTTATATATTTCTTATCATATATGGTTATAAACACAAAACTTTGTATAAATCTTATTTAAATCAAATGGAAATTGGGGCGAGGGGCGAGGAGGTGGGGGAGGGGGTTTCGGCGTCATTATAGAAAGGGGGGGGGGGGGCGCTCGGCGCCTTAGATTGAATGAGCGTGTAATATGTACACGTCAAATAGATATGTTAAACCCATGGCCATCAAATCATATTCTGTGCCAGTATCTACATTCTTTCATGAAATAATAACAACACTACATCGTTTCCTTATACAATTTTATGATACAAAATATATTTATTCGTGAACACTAACTCTTGAATACTGAATTCGGCGTCAGGCTGAAATATCAATGAAATGTGCACGCAGAGCGTCTGTGTACGATTATTTCAAGTATATGTTTCAAAGTGTATACTAAAATACCGTAATTTTACAAATTTTCACGATTCCTTATGATATAGATAAAATCTGTCATCCTTGGAACCGCTTGACCTACATATTTCTAGGATCCAGATGCCAGTTATTTTTCAAGCAGTTTCTTACCAAAAAAAAAAGAGAAAAATTCTCAAATCGCACCAGCTCAAATACATTGACACTACTTTCAAATTATTAGAAATTTTATTTGAATCACAGAGAAAAAAATGCCGAAAGATTAAAAATACGCAACATTTAAAATAATTTTACAAAGACGTGTACCTGGTTCCGGACCGGAATTATTCGAATTTCCTGTTCTGAGGACCAATTTTCACACGTATACTATACATGTCTTACACACTTTAAAACATATTCAGAATTTTATTTCGTCTATCAAGTAAACATTGATGGGGAGACAATTCAAGATCAACCTTATGTGCATTTCCCACCTGAATTATTAAAAAAAATATCAAGCTAAGAAATAATAGGAACTATCCAACAGGTGTGATTGTCTGGTCAATACCGTCCATCCACAGGGATTTATCGCGCTTGATGTACTATGGGCTATACATACATACACGTAACCAATAGTACGTACATCAAGCAATCGAGAAGCGCGATGAATCCCTGTGCGCCCATCTAATTTACGTTCGCATGATGTGCACACCAAAATACACACATGCATATTAGTAGTTTTATGAGGGGGTGGACAGGGTCAAAGGGAGGGGGGAGAAAGGGGGGTGGGAGGAGGGAGAGAGGGAACGGGATGGGGGGAGAAAGAGATATGATTGGGAGGGTAACAGTAACCAAAAAAATTAGAAAATTACTTTAAATATAAATAATCTTGCTCTTATGCGTTCATGTACATAATATCAATTTGAAAAATTACCACGAAATTCATCTTTATATACCTTAAATTTTTTTCGGCTCGCTCCGCTCGCCACAATTTTCAATTCATTTTTCAAATATTTCAGGCTCGTTTCTTTCACATTCGTTTTTATCTAAAACAGGTCTATTTTTTTCAAGGTTTTTGAAAAAAGGAAATAACCCAAAATAACTTCACTATTGCACCAATTTACACTTTTAAGTTTAAACATTTGTCTTGAACCCCTCCCCCCACTTTACAAAGTTTACATGTACCTCATATATACTTTGCAGGTATTTGTATATTTCCTATAATCCCTATATTTATGGATGTGACCTATTTTCCTTATTTAATCCAATTTTTCCTATATTATCCCTGTGATTTAAGATTTCATTGATTTAAGGAATCATTGTAATATTTTTTTTGGTTGATCGAGGTATCAACACCAAAAATTGAGGGAAAACTGCATCGTGCGCGTAGCGCACCAATTTTTGGTGTTGATACCTCGATCAACCAAAAAAATATTACATTGATTACTTATCATTTCATTTCATCGCTTTTCAACGTTTATTTGCAGCTTTGAAATCGTGTTGCTAACGACGTTGCTTATAACGTTGCTAAGCGCGTACTTCCGTTTTGTGTTGATACAGGTATCAACAGAATTTTTCGGCCAATCAGAATCGTCGTTTCAATGGAAATTAAATGATAGCAAAATCTTGCTCTTAAATGATAATATTCACTGTTTCCTCTAAATTGAAATATTACACGAAATACTGCAGTGCATCTTAAAAAAATTTCCGTCTCGCTTCGCTCGCAAAATTAAAGCTTTCTCTTACACATATAAATTTGCCTGTGCATTACAGATTTACTAGTTTTATATACATGTAATTCTATAGATAGAAAAAAATTCTTTTCTCCAACTTTGTAACAAAAAAAAATAATTTTGCCCCAGTCCGGATCGAAAAAAAATTCTTGCCCTGACAACGAAAAAACAAGCCGCCCCCCCCCCCCCCCGATATTTAAAATGGACCGTGTCTATAAGCAACAGTTAAGTAATGTACACTAATTAAAACCATATTTAGAAGTTTTCTAAGGCCTTTTTCTATTTACTCGTATATACAATGTGATAAGTATGTCAGTTTAGTGCATTGTCATACATGTATTTCCTTAAGCACGGGGACTTTAGATTGAAAAGGGAGGAGGGAGGAAGGGGGAGGGAGGAGGGAGAATGGGGGGCGGGAGAAGGGAGGGGGGGCGGGAGGGGGGAGAGTGGTACCCCCCCTGTCGCCCCCCCCCCCCCTATTATAACAGAAAGAAAGAAAATCAATTTCATAGATGAGATTGTACAAAAGAGTCCATTACATGTATTTTATGAGGAGTCTGAATTTTCAAAAAAAAAATTATAAAAAAAAGTATGTGTAATTACTCGTCCCTATACAGGAGAGAATCCAGAACCTGAACGGGGGCTCAAACTCTTTTCGAGGGATGCTTTGCGAGGCCCGAACGGTCCTTCGGTGGTTGGGGTGCCTCCCCCGTGAAAATTAATAAAATGAAAAAAAAAGAAGTAAATTAGTGGCTTCTGGGGCATATTTGAAATGAATCTAGAAGTTATCATTTTCTCTTCTATATGTCAATGTTAATGCAACTTTAAATTTCTCTTAGGAAATGGACGGATTAAATTTGACCAAGGGTTCAGCCAATATTCGGGGAGATCCCTACAAGGGGACATCACGCTGGGGACCAACACTAGTCGAAACAGATCTATTTATAGTCACACGTCTAAAAAGTGATGTATATTTTACCCTTTGTATAAGATTAAGTGGCGGATTCAAGGGGGGGGGGTTGCTGAGGAGGCGCCCGTCCCCGGCACTGACCCAAAATTTTCCAAAACAGGTATAATTTGGCCCATTTTCAGTCAAAATCGGCAAAATTTGCCCGTTGACCTACGGTAAAGCCGGGGGCGCTAGATCCGCCATTGAGATTTTCTTAAGATATTTTTTTTACGGATTTGCCCAGCTTGGACTTCATGAATTTTATACGGCATATATCTATATACATTTGTGTACTTTGTGGCGGATTCTGCCCGGGGGGGGGGGGGGAGGCAGAATTAAACTCAACTGAGGTGCCAGCAAATTTGCTTTTTTTCACGGGGATTCCCCTGCCTCATCTACCGGTCTCTCGTATCCCCTTCGAACCTTCCTGTCTAGCATGTCATCCCAAACCCCCGAAACACAGTTGCGGATTAGAGGATGTCCCCTCCCCCCAACCGAGGGAGGGGGGGGGGGGCACTGACCCAAATATTTTCAAACAACCCTATATTTTGGTCCATTTTCATTAAAAAATCGGCAAAATTCCCCCCGGCAAAGGGGGCGCTGGATCCGCCATTGCAACAGTTCAGTTTCTGGATCAGCACCCATATCTCGCTGTGAAAATACCATGCAAACTACTCTTTAAGGCGAACATTTTTATTATGAACAAGAAACAACTCAAAACAAGTGAATCTATATTTAGTCCAGGGAACCCCCGACCATTCCCCAACATGTCCAAAGACAAAATCATCGAAGAAACGATGAAAACAGGGTAAATTGTGTACTCACAATCATATTTGTAGGGATTTTATAGAAGTAATGATATGATTGGTGGGTGATGCCTTCGTTTCAGTAAGGGTAATGTTTGAGATGTAACTCGAATTGCCTCTGACTACCAAAGCCATACATGCCTTGCGTTAAAAGCTTAACAAACATGTTCTATTTTATTCCATTTTCTTAATTCACTTTCAATCTAATTGTAAGCAAACAACTTCAGTACTTTGCATATTTACCTAAGATAAAGCGATTATTGTATCTTGGAGGTGGGGGAGGGGCTACATATACATGTAAGTGCAAATACACTATTTTTCAAATTGGGAGAGGGGCTACATGTAAGTGCAAATACAATTATTTTTCAATTTTGAGTGATTATTGAAGCCTTCCGTATATGTTACATCACTTGTACATGTACATCAGGCAAAATTTGACAATAAATAGACCATTTTCATATTACCGCTAGACTTACATTTTAGACACTCCAAAACCCAATATCACACTATTTGACGTATTGCTTACTGTGATGTTGAAACGTATCTATAAAATTTTTGACATTATTTTACTTTATGACATCATAGATATGTTTCGACATCATAGTAAGAAATAACGTCAAACATTGTGATGTCGGGTCATGAAATGTAAAAGTCTACCACGTTAATGTGAATATCGTCTATTTATTGTCAAATTTTGACACCATGTACAAGTGATTTTACATGCGCGGAAGACTTCAAAAATCACTACAAATTGAAAAATCCTAAAATTTTCTATATATGTTCTATATTTTCACACACAATTTACCTGTATTCCTATATTTTGAGTAGGGGAAGTTGCTATGACCCATGATATAAATACCTGATAGATCTCAAAACATTCAAGAAATGATGATATGATCTAAATAAATTGTTGTCGCTGAACTTTTAATAAAATATTGGGCAAAGTACAGAAATGCTTTTATATCTGTATTTTAAATTCAGGATCGTGATATGAATCGTATCATGTGTAAATATTATAATACATATCATATCGTGGGCTTGGCATATCATTGCAGCCCAATCATGGTTGGAAATCAAATGGACTTACTTAAATGTTCATTCATTCATTAATTCATTAATTCATTAATTCATTAATTCATTCATTCATTCATTCATTCATTCTTTATTTGTAGTAGTATTTTTTTTGTAAGTGTACTGCAAGATTTTACTTCTTTATAAAAAATCCTGCAGGAGGTCTTTCTTCTCAAAAAATTCCTGCAGGAATTTTTCTAAATAAATTTCCTGCAGGAATTTTTAACAAAGCATAATTTCCTGCGGGAAAAAAATTGTTCATATAATATTTCCCGCAGGAATATTCTAAGGTCAAATTTTTCCTGCAGGAATTTTTTTCTCCCGCAGGATTTTACTTCGAAAACATTTTCCCGCAGGAATTTTTTTTTCCTGCAGGAATTTTTTTTTCCTGCAGGATTATTTCAAGCAATTTTTCCTGCGGGAGTTTGAAAATTCCCGCAGGAATTCATCAATTTCCCGCAGGATTTTGATAATTCCCGCAGGATTTTTTTATTTCCCGCAGGATTTTTTTGTAATTAAGGTGAATATTTCAGGTACCAGGTGCGCTACAGGTAAATGAGATATGGATTCCGACTAACTCAGGTATCCTCTACGCGATGACACTATTAGTTTTGCTGTACGTCCAGCCCCGGGCGGGCGCAAAAATGAACTAGCGCGCAAGTTCATAATTATTTTGCCCACTGTTCTATATAGAAAGTGCTATGGAAACAATGTCAGGGAAATATATTCAAAACACTTACTGTCAGACCCCTCGCGGGGAATTTTTTTACGAGCTCCACACGGCAAAGGGCATAAGTGTGACACAAATGAGTTAAAGAAGATCCTGACGATAATCTCAACAGCACTCACAATAGAGCAAAAAATTAAGCATCGACGGACCCCTAGCAAGCCAGAGGTGGGACCAGGTGCCCGGGAGGAGTAAGCATCCCCTGTTGGCTAGCCGCACCCGCCGTCGATATTTAAGCACGAAAATAAAAACAATATATAACATTCATGCACTGTCTGACTTAGTAATGCACAGTAGTGGCAAAGATATCTTTGATGCATTAATTCTTCTATGCATGGTACAGATTAAAAAAAGAACCATGATCTATATTCTGCAGCTTTCCAAAATTTTAAATTCTCCTTAATTGATCTTGGCACCCTTGATATCAAATGAAATGGCTTTATATGCAGTAATCGAGAGTCTATGATATCAACGTAACGGTACAAAGAAAAGGGTTCCAGGCTGTGTGAAATGTTGAACCGCAGTTTCATAATAAGACGAATGACTCCAAGGTAGAGAAGATGCATCACATCTATGGCAACAATTTCCACGCAATCATATCGAGGACAAAACATCAGGAAAGATGGGCCCTTAATACCATTAACATGTGCAGCTTTTTGTAAGGAAGTTGCTTTCTGGGAATCTACTATCATATTAATAGATTCCCTTTTTGGTCCACAAGGATCACTTTTCTGATATGGGAAAACCCATATATTGCCACCAGTCGGAGTTCTTAGATTACATCCAGTTTGGAGGCACTTTGGACAGCAGCACTCACCATTATGTTGATTCATGTTCATGACACTGCTTCTGGCAGGAATGTCACAGGAATCTGAATATAGATATCCATGTACCTTAAATGTTTCAGATTTGCAATTTGTTATTATGTTAATTCCATGTTCTAGGGAGATGAACGCTTTATGAAGTGGACCACAAAACATATTCATATCAGGTTTAGTTCTTTTTCGTCATAATCACTTCCGGTCTTATGTGAGATAGTAGTACGCATGTGCAACCTCAGTGTAGTACTTGATCTCGTAGGGAGAAGACGTGATTCTCCTTACAGCGACCTTAGTCAAGTTTGTGTCTAGTTAACGTAGTTAACTTCAGATTTTATATCCAATAGACACTTTTCAATGTATAAACTCGAGGAGTTTATTAAAAAAAAAATTTATATAAAAAACGTACGTGGTACGTTTTTACGACTTGTCGTAAGTGAGTCGTAACAAATTCAAAATGGCGGAGCAAATGGTGCAAGGTCAAAAGAAACAACTGAGAAGCTCTAAGTCGTTTGAGGATGATATCCTCGAGTTAAATCCAGAGGAAAGAGAAAAAGAGGAGAAATCCTGTAAAACTAGCGATGTCGGCAAGAAACCTTCAAAGTCGGACTCTAAGTGTAAGAACACGACTAGCAGCTCAAAAAATGCGTCGTCGACCTCTGGTAAAATGCCCAGTAAAATGCACAGTAATGTCAAAAATACCATTAAGACTGTTGCAGACGTGCACAGCAATGCTGATTCCTCAAAAGACTCGAACATAATGTCGATACTTGGTCAAATTTTAGAGAATCAGAGAAAACAAGATGAAAAAATCTCCGATCTTAATAACAAAGTCAATGCAATGGAATACGAAGAATATGACGAAGATTATATAGATTTGGATGAAAATGCCAATGAAATTGTTGAAACTGAAAAGCAGCAAGAAGCTCGTGACAAACGTAAAAGTGACGAAGTAGAAACGGAGAGTAGGTTTCATAGTATGAGCAAAAGATTTAAAAGTAAAGAGGTTTGTGACAGTAAAATTGACGAAACATTAGCCTCTAATCTTACTGATTTGTTTCGCAATGGCATGAATGATGAGCAATATTCTGAATTAACAAAAGATGACAATAATGCAAGACCTGAGAATTGTGAGGGTCTGAAAGTTGTAAAAACAAATCAGCTTGTGTGGGATATTATATCGCCTGAAGCAAAAACAAACGATAGGAAAATGCAGAATATCGAAACGTCTTTGATTAAAGGTTCTATCATACTAGCCAAGATTGTTAACAAGCTGGCCATTCTTGAGAACGATATAAACGATGATGAACATAAATCAACTATTGGCCAAATTATAGATGAATGTAACGACATCTTGGCTCTATTTGGTCAGACAAATCGACAAATAAACATGACCAGAAGGGACCTTATCAAACCGGAACTTCGATATGAATATTTGCATTTGTGTGCACAGTCTGTTCCATATACGGCGTGGTTGTTTGGCGATGATATATCTAAAACTGCTAAGGAAATTGAAGACTGCAGTAAGGTTGGAAACAAGTTGTATAACAACAGAGGAGGGTCATATCGTGGCCGAATGAGAGGCAGATTCAGGGGCCGTAGTAGAGCAAGAGGCCGTAGCTCATACAGTCAGACTGGTTACCAAAGTTACAGTCAATCATATGGGTACTCTGGAAGAGGTGGTACAGGTCACATATACTCAAAAAACTACAAGAGGGCCGGGACCTCACAGCAGAAAAGCAAAACATAATAAGTGATGAGGTGAGTTCAGTAAAGAATAGCAAAGAATTTTCAGCAGGTAGACTGAAATATTTCTCTAAGGAAGGGAATAAAATCACGACAGATATCAATATTTTGGAAATTATACAGGGTTGCAAGATAGAATTTACTGACAATATAACTCCAGTATTGGCCAAGTCATATGAGCCAAGATTTAATGAATCAGAAACTGAATGTATTGATAGAGAAATAAATAATCTATTAAAAATTGGTGCTATTGTCAAAGCAAATTTTGATCCCAGTCAGTTTTTGTCCACTATTTTTGTACGACCAAAGAAAAATTGTGAATTTAGAGTTATATTGAATCTAAAGAATTTAAACCGATTTGTGCCATATAGACATTTTAAAATGGACACCTTTGGATCGGCTGTGAATCTTGTTTCAAAAAGTTGTTATATGGCATCTGTTGATATTCGTCACGCTTATCATTCCATTCCTATCGCTGAGGAATACAAGAAACTTTTAAGATTTCGCTGGAAAGGTGAAATATTTCAGTACACCTGTTTACCATTTGGATTGGCGTCTGCGCCCCGAATATTTATAAAAATTCTTAAACCAGTGTTTGCTAAGCTACGATTACTCGGTCACATAAGTGTTGCATACATAGATGACATTTTGATATATGGAGATTCAGAAACCGAATGCAATAACAATCTAATAGCTACAAGACATATGCTTGAAAAGTTAGGTTTTGTTATACACGACAAAAAATGTGTGTTTAAACCTTCAAATCAGATTATTTTCTTAGGAAACATAATAGATTCTGAAGCTATGGTTGTAAAACTTACAGAGAGTAAGAAAAATGTCATTTGTCAAGAATGCAAAGCTTTGCTTTACAAATCTAGTGTTAAGATCAGGGTATTTGCTAGAGTTGTAGGACTTATCATCTCGTCCTTTTTGCCGTAGAGTTGGGCCTTTTACATTACAGAACACTGGAAAATGAAAAGACCAAATATCTAAAAGAAGCCAAAGGTAATTTTGAGTTCAAAATGCCTTTGAATGCAAATGTGAAAAATGAACTCAAATGGTAGACTGAAAATATTTACTCGCAAAAGACAATTATTATTCGGGGTAATCCCGAGGCCACCATCAAAACAGATGCTTCTTTATTAGGATGGGGAGCTGTTTATGATACAATTCAAACAGGTGGAAGATGGAAATCTGACGAAATGACCCATCATATCAATTATTTAGAAATGCTTGCTATTTTCTTTATAGCTTTAAAGTCATTTGAAAATCACATTACCAACAAATATGTAAGAATATTGTCAAACAACACAACTGCCATTAGTTGTATTAACAAAATGGGCGGAATTAAATCAGAATGTTGCAATAATCTTGCAGTTGAAATTTGGAGTTGGTGCTTGAATAGAAATATTTGGTTTCTGTGCTCTCACATTCCTGGAAAAATCAATAATGAGGCTGACAAACTTTCCAGAGAGTTCAGTGATCAAACAGAATGACATCTTGATCATAAAATATTCTTACAAACTTCTTCAAAATTGTATGTCCCGGACATGGATTTATTTGCTTCTAGACTGAATAAACAGTGAGATATTTTCTGTTCATGGAAGCCAGATCCAGAGTGTAGCTTTGTAAATGCATTTTCATTGAATTGGGAAAATTTTAATTTTGTTTATCTTTTCCCGCCTTTTAGTTTACTGAGCTTGTGCATCAAAAAGATCCGAGGGGACGAAGCAAGGGGGATAATCATTGCGCCACTATGGCCAACCCAGTCTTGGTTTACAAAACTAATGAGAATTTTAGTAGCGGAACCCATGCTACTTCCCAGGAAAGGAGGTTTATTAACGAATCCCATGAAGGAGACACTGCACCCCTTACGAAAGAAGATTGTTCTACTGGCATGTCAAGTATCAGGAAAGCATAAAGAAAGTATGGAATTTCAAAAAAATTCTACCTCCATTATTATGGCATCATGGAGAACCGGTACTAAAAAGCAATATCAAACTTTCTTTAAGAGATGGATTCAGTACTGCTCTAAATGGAAAATTGATTCAGTTTCACCATCTGTAGGAAATGTTGTGGAATTCCTTACATCTCTTTTCGATACTGGACTTAGTTACAGTACCATTAATACTGCAAGAGGAGCATTGTCTGCCTTAGGAATCAAGATAGATGGTTTTAGCATAGGATCCCATCCTGTAATCATTCGATATATGAAAGGAGTTTACAACATTAGGCCAAGTAAACCTAGATATTATGGAACTTGGGATGTGTCTTTAGTTTTGAATCAACTACGTAAATGGTTACCAGTCAAGTTTTTAAGTTTAAAGCTCCTTACTTTAAAATTAACTATGCTGATAGCTTTAACCAATGCTGCACGAGCTCAGTCCATTCATCTGATTAGTGTACATAGGATGAAAAAGTGTTTTAAAGAATATGTTTTTGAATATTCTGGACTTCTTAAACAATGCAGACCAGGATATAAATTTCCAGTTGTACATATGAAAGCACACCCTCCAGACAGGAGGCTTTGTATATATGTTGTGGTGAAGGAATATTTACAGAGAACTGAGCCATTAAGAAATGGCAGTCAGTCACTGTTAATTAGTTATGTTAAACCTCACAAAGCTATATCAAGAGACACAGTTTCCAGATGGATTAAGCAATTATTAAAACTCTCGGGAATAGATACTGATATTTTTGGATCACATAGTGTTAGGTCAGCTGCAACATCAAAAGCAAAACTTTGCGCTGTACCTATAGATGAAATAATGAAAAAAGCAGGATGGACTAATGCGGGAACATTTGGAAAATTTTATGATAAAGATATCGTTACAGAATCTGAGAAATTTTGTTCAGCCGTTCTAGGTGCCAAGTAGCAGCTTATTGCTGAATATTGTTTTTATTTTGTCAGGTATATATGAAGTTTTTCCCTTATACTCGTGGTAATTTCTGAAACATTTGATCATAATTTGCTTTAAAGTCTCACATAAGACCGGAAGTGATTATGACGAAAAAGAATTTAAAAATTTGACGAGACTTACCTTGGTTAAGTTGAAGTCAAATTGTAATTATGTGAGTCATAAGACTCACTGCAGGGATTATGTGAGATAGTAGTACGCAGGTACACACCTAAATGTACAAAAAATTCATCATGTTTCTACACTTCATGCATCTTTGAAACTGTAGAACTTGATACCTTTGTCCTCCTTATCTGGTGCAATAACTTCTTCAGCTTCCTGATATGCTGTTGGTTTTCCACTGCTTGGACCTTCATTGCACCCACTCTCCGCCCGGATTTTTTTGTATTAACTGTTGCACTTAATTGGACGAACTTGTCCACGTTTGTTGATGGCAACAACATCTATGTAACAAAAGATATACACACATGGAAATGAATATGCATGCCTTATAAAAAAATGTACATGTTACTATAGTAAATTGCAGTTATCTTGAAGGTTAATACACTGTAAATCAGAATGTTTCAGTACAAAATTATACATTATAATGCATTATGTACATATGGTAAAAAGACAAAAAAGTTATATACAGTAACATCGGTTGCATTTCACATGCAATGAGTTGTGCACATGTATAAATACATTTCTCGATCATCATGCCTCACACTTCTCAAAACATATTCCAACCATCTTACATTTATAATTCTAAGAAATTCTTTCATATTTATATGTACACTATATTCTCGAGAATGATGCTTGTGAATGTGACACTAATCCTAAAAACATATCATAACATATAGAGAATTTGTGTCTTAATTTGTGTTTTGACATGTAGCACAGCAAGTGCATTTACCGTGCATGTAATGCACTTAGCACACTTGATGCTATATGCACTTGCTTTGTGTTGTATACCCAGAACAAAACACATGAAATTATGACATTTATTCTATACACATATATGCACCAGAGTTGTCTGTTTCCTTCTTGTTTTCTCAAATCACATTTTTCTAGGTAAAAACGTGACGATAAAATTCAGGTCACTGCTGGTTCAATTCAAAGAGTTAAAGAAGATCCTGAAGATAATCTGATAACCTGAAGATTACAATAGCCATCTCGGCATGTTTAACTCTATAATCCGCAAAGCAGATTATATAAATTTTCTTTGTGCATAGGTTTTGCCTTTACATGTACATCAATAGACAGAAAAATTATTGCAATCATTTCTTGAATAAATAGATAAAATTTGTATAGATCAATGTTGTTAATTATTTAACACACATTTTTTATGTATATGTTTAGATCTGATCATTGTGTTATTAAACATGTTTTAAAATTAAACATTACATGTATGTAACATTAATAAAGCATTTATCTAAGCATATATACATGTATCATGTATGTTAAAATCTTTATAGGATTAATTATCATTAGTGTGATTTCACAAGCATCATTCTTATCAAAAATAGTTTGCTTTTTTATTTTTTTTATTAACTACATTGTAGTTATTTCAAATACATGTATATCTTTCTTTATTTACCATCACATGACATGTTCCTATTCAATATGCAATTATGTCTTCATACAGTTGAAACCACTTTATTTTTATCTGTTCATCTCTCCAGGAGCATGTAGTGAATCCCTGAAATTCAATGAAAATTTGGTAAAATAAACATATTTTATCAGCAAAAAAAAAGAAAATAAGGCGGTAACTTAGATACAACTCAAGTAAGCATAGAGGTCCAGGTATGGAACCCAAGACATTCTGCTTAAAGGGCAGACGCTCTTACCGACTGAGCACCTGGATGATTTAGACTAGCTAATCTGGCAATGGAGTTTCAAGACAGAAAGTAGAAAACAGTCCAACTTAGGCAGACGATTAGGCTGTGTTATGAGATCTTTTTGGGTGAATTATTCATGTTTTTAGGATTAAGTATACAAATCAATCTATATGGTCATACCCCGGTTTACCCTTCAAATGCAAAAAAACTGCAGAAATGCTACTTCTAGCTGAAAATTCATCGAAAGCATTGTCTTTCTATAGATACCAGTATTCTCTTATGACCATACAGGATATCGACGCTCTTTCTACATGTGCCTTTGAGCTACGCAAAACAAAAAGGTCAGGGCATTTTCTGTTTCGACTAAGAGAGTTCTGCATGGGCATGTATTTATAATCGAAAAAAGGGCTCTGGTTTTTAATTGAACAGAACAGTAGCAAAGATACCTACTCTCTCAGCCTCTAAGTACAAGTAATAATAATTATAATTTGGAAAGTTTTTAATTTCTTCACAAGTACTGAAGTGAAGTAGAGGAAGAATTTTTTTTTCGCAAAATTTCCTGAACAATCACCAACAATTTTTTTTTGCAAGATAGAGGTTCTGTCGAATTGGGAATAAATACTATACCTTTCTTTCCACATGACACGACACACCATCACTACTGTAGGAGAGTTGTCTTCTCTTCAATGAGGCTCCAAAAATATGTTCTGGCATTCAATGACATTCTTTACATAATTGAATGTATAATGATACCGTTAACGTTGCAACATTAATTTATAAATGCATGTCACATGATGTGTTTACAAAACTTTACTTTTTATGTTCGGTGCAGTGTTTCTGGACATTCGGAGCACGTCTTCTCGGTGGGAAAACGCATGCGCACTGTACGCGCGGATATTCATTTCGGGACTCATCGGATTAGGCGGGCACTTTGATCGGGCGGTTCATCTTGCTGTTTGAAACGTGATGGCATCAAAGCGTAAAATAAAGTTCACAATAAGTGATGATATCGGTAAGTCGAGTATATTGTTACTCGTAATTAATATGTCACTCGGCCCATACTGGTCGAGGACCAGTGGCCGCCCAGGACCAGTTACCACCTACTGCATTTTGGAGGGACTTAGGGTTGAAATAATGATCGACACATGAAAATTTGTCAGAAGGCTTTTCATAATAGGAAAAAAACAAGCAAAGGTATAATAATAACATAACCTCGCTGCGAGATGCAAGATCATTATATCTGTCGTCTCTCTAATGGCAATAAGAGGGATTTCGCTCTGTATACATGAAAATCATATTTATTTGCCTTTGCTACTTGGTGATGATTTGTTTGGTTTATTCGACTCGGGGAATTACTGGAAATTAAACCAAGGCTAGCTCTTCTTCTTCAGGATACGGCAAAACTTCAATACACTGAAGATTACTTGCCGGCTAGCTATAGTTGTTCTTTCTTAAACTATAATAAAAATAGAAATAGAGGCCGAAATGTATGGAACATATTACCAAAATATTAAAATATAATTATTTAATAGATCAAAATTGCATGTGGGCCAAAACGTCGAACGCTTCAGGCCGAAATGTCAGTAAAGGTCGGCCGAGGTTGCAAAAGATTGAATATTCAAAACTTAAAGGTCTACATGATTCAAGGTCGAACTGTAAAAAGATCGAAGTGACTGTCAATCCTTTTAAATGCTAGACAGATGAAATGTCGACTAAAAATTTTGGAGTTGATTCTCATTAAGTGCTGTAAAACCTGATAAAACGGTGCAGTCTTTCCGAAAATTATTTTCAGCCACTAGCCCAAAGATAACTTTAACTGAGTTTTTTGTATAGTCTTTAAGAATTTCTACTAGCCCAGCAAGAATTTTTACTAGCCCAGCAAAAATTTTGGTAGCCTCGGGCGTCAGGCTTGTGAGTTTTGGGAAAGACTGTTCAATATTTTACATTACGCACTCCCTGTGTGGTGAACAATGTGAGAATAGAGTGAGGAGCAAGAGAGGATTATAAATTAATGTCTTGTTTGATATGTTGTGCTCTATGTGATCCCTTTTCTATAGTTGTAGAGTGCTCTGAAAAGTGAGGATCATACTATCAATTAGAAAAGTTTGGTTTTACACACAAGTAGGGCTGTAACGATTCGCTTCCCTCACGATACGATACGTGGTCAATGAAGCAATGTCTGACCAATTAAAGAGCGTTTTAAGGTATCCGATGTACAATAGGGCATTTTTTCATGCCTGGTAAGGTACCATAAACCATATATTTTCTGAAAGGTTATAATGCCCACTGCTCAGAAATAATAATTATAGGGCCAGAAAAACAAAGGGGAATAACTTTTGAAGAATTTAAATAGTCAATTTTCTCTATATAACATATGCAAAATAACAAAGTTGTACAAGAGTTTTTCCCCTTTGATTTTTAAGACCTGAGAGTCTTATATCTGTACTCAGGACATCATTACCTTTCAGAAAATATATAGTTTATAGTACCTTACCAGGAATAAAATTTACCATACTTTACAATGGAGACGATAAAAACGCTATGTAAAATGACTCAATTGTACAACGGATACCTTAAGTGCAAAAGTAAAAAAAAATCTGAACAGATCGAACCGCAAAATACGGATGCACCTCGATTCATCGAATCAAAGGGTTTTATCACGGTGCTCCGCTGTGAATCGTTACTCCCCTATTTATCAGTCTTCGTGAAAACTCACTAGCCCGATCGCCCTGGCTACCAAATATTTCCACACTTATCAATGATCGAACTTCCAGTTTTCGGTGTTATAAAGCATGTTTAGGATGTTTAGGTTTTAGGAATCTCGATAAACATTTCTCGCAGATTAAACTGATTGAAAACATGCTAGCTGCACGTACACCTTCCAACATAGCTATACTTAGACATTCGCAGGTTCGCATGTGTATCTAAACGACGTCTTCTGATTGTGACGTCAAACGGTGACGTGTACTTGTACATCAAACGTACACGTTGAAAGCACTTGTAACTAAACCTCTCTAATATCATGCATTCATTGTAAAATTAAGTCTATTGATAGTGACTTAGCTGACATCCGCCAGAGAAATGATCGGCAGGTAGTTTAATTAACTCTGTTCGATTTTTATGTATTTTCTATATACGTGTGAATTTTTGCCTACTCAACGAACCTAGCTGAGGAAACGATATGTCTATATAGCTGTTTGATTTTTCTTCAATGGCTAGTGAAAAATTTGGAAGGCTAGTAGATTTTGGCACTAAACTAACACGGCTGGCTAGTGGTCAAAAAAGTTTTCATGAAGACTGATTTACAAGTCTTGAACAGACTTGGGCTAATCAACTGAATAAGGATAAATTTTATCTAAAAAAATTAACAACCACATGACCTTATTTATTAAATTGTTCTAAATAATGTGCTATGTGCATTATTTCTCTTGACTTGTAGTTGAATGGACTCTTGTGAAGTTCAAAGAAGGTGGAATTCTACATATAACTAAATATCATGAGCTTCGAATCGAAGACTGTGATAGAAATGGAGAGGCAGGTTTGGAAGAAGGAGATACTTGCCTGGCGAGATTTATAGACGGGAAATTTTGCGATGCCAAAATTCTGCTTAAAACAGGTAGAAATGCTAATTTAATTGCATTGTACAATTGTGCAATATATGTACATATTAAAAACTCAGTTTTCTAGAAATACAATGATTACCAGTTTCCCACAGGGATTACCCTAGCCTTGCAGAGTAATTTGCTGAAAAACAATGAGATTGTTTCGATATCAATGAGATTTTGCATCAAGTGCGTGCAAGTACGTGGAAATCAGGCCAAATAGAATAAATTCTTTGTTTTTCATACATCACAGCATATGCTATGATTTGTTGCCAACGAGACATGTTTTCACAACTTAAGAAGAAAGATTCCCTGCGCCTCATTTCTATTCCCTGCTTCTCATTTCTATTCGATGGTTAAATATGAAGTATCTATTATTATAAATTATATCAATAATAAAATCTATTTACAAATATATCTGAAGGAAATCAATACATTGTCTTGTAAAAACTTTTTAAAGAATGTTCCAGCGGTATTTCAGCAGGCTGTGACTATATATGTGTCAATATATTTTACGGCGACTTCTGATCTACGAGTAAATATATATATATATTTATAGGGTGTACGAATAGACTGTTAAGTCAAGACTGTATTCATAACATATTTCCAAGGAATTTTAAAATAGCCATCATGGCTATTGTTCACGTTAAAGATTCAGAGCTATAATAATGGCCACGTGCCAACAAGTGTCAATGTCAAAAACAAAATAGAAAATTAGATACGGGCTATATTATATATATATATATGGTAATCTTTGTATTGTATTGTATCGTATCGAAAGTTTGGTTTCGATACCAAGCCAATTGAGATGCACGGATTCATATACACCTTTTGGTCTTAATTAGTTCAAGTATCATTAAAAATGCTTCTATACATTTTTATAATTTCAGATGACAAGGAAAAGGCAATGAAACAGAAAAAATATTTGAAAAAGTAGAAAATGGTATGTACATGTATACATTTATATCATGCTCTTCGGGAAAACTCAAAATTGACCGCAACGTTGTCAGATTCAACCACTCATTGCTAAAGGAGCAGGTTCGTTAACATGGAAAATCAGCCCTAATGTTAGAATGTTTTAGATTTCAATTGTAATTCGTATCAAGGAAGTTAAATGTATGTTTAATTGAAATACCAAATAAATATTTTAATTTACGTGCAATACACCGAAAGATATGGCTTCAAAAATCGGCTTTAAGTCATAAAATGCTGAAAAATCGTAAGAAATGAGCATAATTCTGGTTAAAATTTATGAAAATAAGTAAGACGCCAGCCCTAACCCAAAATAATTTTCATACAAAAAGTTAAATTTGCAATTTATCTTTCAATCTACATAAAAGGACAAGGTACAGTAAGGGCCTTATTTGGTCCCTCATAGAAATGAATGAATTTGGTCTAAAACAAAGGAGTATGAAGTCTACTTACCGAAAAACCTATATATCATACCATGCTTTATCGTTTCTATATATTCTAAGGTCAATTTTTAAGGTCAAGGTTATGGCTTAATTAATCAAGGAATAGAACGTAACCATTATAGTATGGGATGTATCACTTGGTTGGCTGCAGCCCTTCCACCTTCATCCTCCAAAATTGGCCTAACCTTGCAGCATTTTTGTGTTATTTCAATTGAAAAAAAGTTTCATGGAAATTTCTATTGAAAAAGTGATGTTTTCGGGGGAAAAACATGTTTTTTAGTGCAAAATCAATGAAAATCGGAAAATTTTCATAATTTGTAAATGGACGATGATTTAAAAAATAGGAAAACGTAATTATAAAGTATTTTTCGTGTTCTTTCATATGGAATAAGATTTAAATTTCATTTTTTATTTTTACGACGTGTTTTTGGGGTAAAAAATCAATTTTTTTTCAAAATTTCAAAGAAATTAGAGGAAATTATAATTTTCTCCTGTTCCTCAGTTCTAAATATTGCCTATAATCGTTTATTGAAGAGTTAAACTAATTCTTAAAAGTGTTGCTCATGAATCATATATTCAAAGTAAGCACGGCATATTTCCTACTTCGTTTTGAGGCAAAATTTTATTTTTTTTTTTTTAAATCACAGATTTCTGGTAAAATTAAATGAATACAAGGTTTTACCTATAATATAAATTTAAAACTGTCGTTTACTAAAAAAAAAAATCATTTATGATATCAAATGCAAGTAATATGAAACGTTTTAGTTAATTGAAGTCTAAATTTTGGGTAAAATATATACTTTTTGCGCAAAAAACACTTCTTTTGAGAAGTACAAGTTCTTTTCCCTTGACAAAATATGTAGGATGTGTAGGATCTTGTTTCTGATCATGAATGGAAAGGAATATCATTTGATAAACAAAGTTCAAATTATATCCTATGAATATTCGTACCAGTTACAAATGTCTGCGTAAAAACTGACCAAGATATAGGCTACTAAGGCTTATTATTAAACAATACCAATACATATGTAGTTCTTTTTCGCTTTAGAAAGTGATTGTCATTTGAAAAACACAAATATACGATGACTTATTGATATGTTGTGAGTCTCAATTTTCTGGGATGCAGAGGGTATTCTGCTGATAGATTATCTCCAAAAAGGACAAACAATGAATGGTACATACTATGCTTCACTTCTGAGACGTTACACTTACTAGCGCCGAGGAAAGCTCACTAGTTCAAGGTGTGTTGTTCCATCAGGACAATGCTGCCATACGAGGCTCACAACATATCAATCAGCCCTCGTACTGGCTAAAATGAGTTTATCATGTTTATTTTTGAGTACCGTACCTTCTGAAAACTGATTCCGTTTACCCTTAAGGAAAACACAGTAAAAAGGAGTACAGAAAAGGGTACTAGGGAGTTCACTTGGCCCCCCTTACCCTCGAGGTTTATGTATTCAATGACAAAGGCCAAGGTCTGCGATTGTGCGATTGATTCAATGACTCTAAAAACGAATACTATTCTAAGAGCTAAACTGAGCTTCAGGAGGTCAGACTCCCCCCCCCCCTGGAATTTGCCACAACATGCTGATTTTCACCGTTTTATGGTATTTTTTTCAAAACCATAGACTTAAGCCTTTCCATCCGACGGGTTAGAATCCCCCTCCTCTTTCCCGGATGAAAAAAAAATTCAAGATCCACTTATGCATACAATGTCTGAAACAAATGCTCAAAGGTACAGTGTCCCTGAAAATTAATTTATTTTACAAAACTCTATAATGAAAAATCTTTCTTTTGGTATGAACGTTTACATTCTCATTTACATTAATTCAAATTTTCAGGCTAATCTAACGCATACATTCGTAGTTGTAGCCGTTTGTAAACGTCATTTTTAATTTGGGGTGCGCATCTCTAATTCATTCCACTAGCACCACCTACAATGAATTGCGTTTTTACAATCGAGGTATATGTATATTTAATTTTACAAATTCGACAATATTAGGGTAGCTACGGCATATTTTCAAATAGCACTTTTTACGGCTCCTTTTAATCTTCAATCTAGACCCATCGGAATAAATTTTGCGTTTTCAATAAAATTCATTTTCAGGGACACTGTATCTTTAATGTTTGTTAGACATCTGTATGCGTCGTATAAATTTACAATCGATATTCTATATGCAAACCGACATCATGGACCTCTTGCAATAGACAGATTATTGGGGTTTTTTATGTGGAGATAAGGGGGGGGGGGGGTTATTGAAGACATGATTTATCGATAAGGCGAAGAGATGTTTATTGTTAGAATTACAATTCATATACGAAATTATGATATTTTTTTATTTCATTCCATTTTTGTCATTTTGAAATTTACATCTATGTTAACCGACGGTGCGAGCCGAAAAAAAAAAAACTGAAAGAAATAAAAATATACAATTTTTCAGTGTAAATTCAATCATATTGATAAGATCTACCTAATTGTCGATAAAAAATAAAAATAATTATGATAGTGATAATTAGTTTTGTCCTTTATTCCTTTGATCGTGGAAACTTTGGGAATGTATGATTCTGAATCTATTCGGAAAAAATTTGGAATAAATGATGACAGTTTTATTGGGAATAGTGTTTGTAAAATAACAGTTTTTTTTTTAAATATATCATACAGGCAAACTATGAGTTTTCACTACCCAGAACAGAAACTTCTTCACAGTTACAGTCTCCGTGAGAGTTGGCACCTATACTAATTTTAAAGATTTATTCAGAAAATATGACAATTTTCCTTCATTTTTCCGTCATGCAGAGCAAATGACGTCACAATGTGAGGTCATAACTGACGCACGTGACGTTTAAACTGACAATTAAATATATTTACTTTCTACTTAGGCAGGTATTGGAGATAAATATAAGAGATGCTGAATCATAATTTTCATAAGATTATTTTTCTCAAAAAATTAGGGCTGATTTTTGAAGTTAGTGAACCTGCCCCTTTGGCAACTTTCGGTTCCTGAATTCAGCAATATTTCCTTAATTAGTAAAAAAAAACCCAGCATTAAAGTCGAAAGATAAACTTGTATCTGCTGCCAGATTCTTCAATAATTCACCATTCTACATGTTTTGACTCTTTGAGTGATGTCAATGTCGACTAGGAGACAGTTATCATGGTTTTATAGTCCTAGTCCCTGACTAGTCGATTTGACAGCCTTATATAACATGTGGCCGACCTAGAAATGTCCTTTCCTATGAACTTTTTTTGATGATTCTTATCTATGGGTTGCCACTCTGGCAACCTTGGGCAACTCTTTTTATCGCCGGAAATTCAAAACGGCCGCCAAATGCCTCCCACCATAAGATGAAATTAAATTCTTTCTTAAAATATTAAGTGTGGCACACCAAATCAGGGGTTTTGGGGGTCAACAAACCCATTTCCGTTGTCATTTTTACAATTTGAGTTCATTCAGGACTACAAATTCAAGATGGCCGCCAAATAACAATTTCATTATTGTGCAATGTGAATATTTCAGTAAAACGTTTGTGTAACACATCTTATTTGTAGTTGTAATGGTCCTAGAATGCATTTATTTTGCTGTTTTAGTTGTTTTCAGCTGATACATGCTTCTGGGACAACTCTGCTTATAGGTGAAATTTAATTCTTTCTTTAAATATTAAGTGTGGCACATCAAATCAGAGGTTTTAAATGTCAACAAACTCATTTCCAATGTCATCTTGAAATTTTGGGCTTATTCTAGGCTAGAAATGCAAGATGGCCGCCAAATTACAAAGTGTAGATTTCAATTTAAAAAAGTCGTGTTACACATCTTATTTGTAGTAACAATGATCCTTGAATACATTTATTTTGCTGTTTTGGTTGTGTCCAGTTCACACATACTTGTAGGACAACATTTTTCATCGGGGGAGATACAAAATAGCCGCCAAATAGTTCACTATCACTGACTAAAATGTAAAAAGAAATAGCACAAGCTCTTATTTTATAGGACTTACTTATAATGTAATGAAAAATGAATAAGAGTGACATATAAGATTGGATGGTTTCAGCTTTTACAGCTTAAGGATTCGTCAAAATGTAATGCAAAGATAAACATGTCATTTGTTTGACTGAAATGGTACTCCAAAGACATAAAGTTTCGCTATTAATCATGTTGATATAAGACCAGTTTGTTTGACGCAGGGGATTTTAGAGTAAGCAAGTAAACTCGAGGTAACTTGACTATCTTGGCTCTTTGACCATCATGGCAATTTCTTTGCTTGCATGGCCTGTATAGCTTTTTTTTCCAATCGGCAAGAATTATGCAATAGAAAGTATTTGATGTTTTCTTTACAACAGTCCCTCGGTGTAACTTAAGTTGAGTTGAGCTATCTACTACATGTATATTTATGTATAACATAAATGATGACATGTACCATTTTGCAATGCAATTCTGAACCTTGCATCTCTATCCTAGCTATTTATACTTAAAATGCAACTTTGTAAGAATAGAATGTCTTCAAATTTGGCAAAAAAACTTTAATTATATATGCTTCTTTGAATCATTTTGGCTGGAAGTACCACTAATGAGCATTCATTGTCCGAATCATGCATGTCTGGTGCATAGAATGTATTCTTCTATTTAAAGAAGGCTGCCCAATAGTAACAGGGTTAGCACTCTCCTATTTCTTCATAAGGACGGTTAAGTTTGTAAATGAACACAATTTCATCTGCTATCATAACATCTTAGGATAATTTTAACTTCTGGTCGGGGATTTCGTCAGTTTTTCTCTACAGTGATTCAAAAGTAAATCTGAGGAATCTTCAACTGTGGTAAGATGAAATGGTACTACGTATGTTTTGGCATGTAAAACTCATGTGGGTGAAATCTACAACATGTATCTTGAAAGCAATTGCCTTGGATATCAGTGTTCCGTACAAATTGAAGGTTGTTTCTATATCATATATCTTAAACAGGCGGGTGATGCATGCGAACGGGAGATGCTTACTCTTCCTGGGCACCTGGTCTAACTTCCATATAGGGAGTTCGCTTCTTTTCATGTGGTGGAGGTTTTTGTTTGTTTGCTTTGGTTTCTGTTTAATCCAGATTTTGTATGCCTTCGGTTTCTAATTTTCTGAATTATCGATTTTGTGCTGTATACAGGGATATATGGTCATTATCAATATTTGTCATTCTAAATGTTTTCTTACAACACAGAGTATTTGGTTGAAGAGTAAGACGTAGTCAGTGTGACAAGCTTGAAATGAATCTTAGAACAGAACAGGGTCATAAGTCAAAAGAACAGTGACAGGGAAAATTATCTATGTCAATAATACAGGTCATGCAGAAATCCTGGAAGAACTTTGCTCCTTTGAATTCCTTTTGCAGACTTTCAAATAGGACAATCATTTAAGTATTTGACATGATATTTTGACAATCCATAGCCCTATGATGTAGATTCTTGCTTCGGGTCGACTTTTATCCCCTTTCTTAAAGTATACAATATTTGCAATTTATTTTTATCTTTATGATAAAAAAATTCTCTCTTTTACGGTTTGAGAATGTGCAATCTATGTAAAAAGTGCATGTGTAAGCTCATATCGACAAAGGAAATTACACGTGGATTATACCACCTTTGGGATTACAAATAATGTTTAACGTCTTCAAATTCATTAGCATCATTTTAGAGCAGATGAATTTTCAGCATGGACCAGACATGCACGTTTCGGGTAATAAACACTCGACATGTATTGAGATGCACCACAGTTACTCGTAACGAAATGGGAATATTGAACTGAGGAGTCATTTTATGTTTAGCCTTTAATGAACTAATAAGCAAAAGGACACCAGATATGGATTTGGCCCTTAAAATCACCGATTAGATGTGCTACACTTGATATATCAAAAAATTATTACATTTTGCACAGTAGTAGAAGACTATTTAGTGGCATTTTGAATTTCCCACGATCAGCAGAGTTGTCCCAGAAGAATGTGTTTACTAAAAACAACCAAAACAGCAAAATATATGTATTCTAGGACCATTGCAACTACAAATAAGATGTGTTACACGAACGTTTTATTGAAATATTCACATTGTACCATAATGAGGTTGAAATTTGGCGGCCATCTTGAATTTTAGTCCTGAATGAACTCAAATTGTAAAAATGACATCGGAAATTGGTTTGTTGACCCTCAAAACCCCTGATTTGATGTGCCACACTTGATATTTAAAGAAAGAATTTAATTTCATCTATTGGTGGGAGGCATTTGGCGGCCATTTTGGATTTCCGGCGATAAAAAGAGTTGGCCAAGGTTGCCAGAGTGGCAACCAAGCTAGAATCGTTCAGTACTACCCAATAGATAAGAATCATCAAAAAAAGTTCATAGGAAAGGACATTTCTAGGTTCTGAAATTTTCAAATCGACTATGACATTGAAATTGAGTTACAATATAATTATTAGACCCACTATTTTCCAAACTTTAAATTGGGCCAGTTCAAGCTCTGATTGAGATTCTTTCGATTTTATTATATAATAATATTTATTTATATTATTTCTCTTATTCCAAAGAGAAAAGCAAAGCTAAAAAAGGAAATAAGAAAAAAGATGACAATGAGGTTGTCGCTACCAGTAAGAGAAAAACACAAAAAAGAAAAAGTAAACAAATGGAGGTAATTGATAATGATGATGAGAAAAGTGATGATGAGGAAACAAAAAAAAGTACTACAAAACGAAAAAGGATAAATGAAGAAGATGATGCAACAAAAAAGAAAAAAGGTATGAAATGTATAAACATTTAAAAAGTTAACATAATTCCATTCAATATGGATTCCTGAACTTATAAAAAGTATAGGGTTGGGCTGATCCTTGTGACAAGATTCCATGGATACCAAAAATTTTTTACCTTAAAGTTTGACCTTCTTTTGAAAAACTTAAACCTTGGCCATAATTTTCTTGAATGGTAATGAATAGGACTTTCATATTTCACATGTGTATTCCTTGTGACAAGACCTTCTATGAATACTATTAAAAAATTACCAGGCAACCTCGACCTTGGAATTTTTACCCACATCATTAATAAATATACTGACAAAGATGCCTACGGGAACATCTGTATTTCACAAACACATTTATTTTATTTTTGTTTGGACCAATTACATGCAGCTACTGCCATTTATACCATTTAGGCAATCGATATACAATACATATGCAGAAAAAATTCTATAGAAATGTAACTTGTTCACTTCAATTTTTTTTATTGCACTATTCTTGATTTCCTTTTTGTATGTACGTCAATCTGTCATTTGCACTTTGGTTCCAAAATTGTAGAACTAGCAGAGATACAGAAGAGGAAAAAAGGAGGCCGTTGCTCGAACAATGCAAGAAAGGGCTAGCATGCTATTTGCGTACCCTGTAAAAACTAAAGCCTCTCAGTCTATACCTGTGATCTCCTCTCAGTCCTCTTTACCTACAGTTAACTTACCTCATCCTCCTGTACCTACCAGCTCCTCTCAGCCTCCTTTACATGCAGTTTACTTACCACACCCTACTGTACCTACCAGTTCCTCTCAGCCTCCTTTACCTGCAATTTTCTCACCTCATCCTCCAGTACCCACTACCTCCTCTCAGCCTCCTTTATCTGCGGTTTTCTCACATCACCTTCCTGTACCTACTACCTCCTTTCAACCTCCTTTACCTGCAGGTTACTCACCTCACCCTCATGTACCTACTACCTCATTTCAGCCTTCTTTACCTGCAGTTTTCTCACCTCACCCTCCTGTGCCTACTACCTCCTTTCAGCCTCCTTTACCTGCAGTAAACTCACATCACCCTCCTGTACCTACTAGCTCCTCTCAGCCTCCTTTACCTGCAGTTAACTCACCTCACCCTCTTGTACCTACCAAATCCTCTCAGCCTCTTTTACCTGCAGTTAACTCACCTCACCCTCATGTACCTACTACCTCCTTTCAGCCTTCTTTACCTGCAGTTAACTCACCTCACCCTCCTGTAACTACCAGCTCCTCTCAGCCTTCTTTACTTGCAGTTAACTCACCTCACCCTCGTGTACCTACTACCTCCTTTCAGCCTCCTTTATCTACATCGAGCTACATTCAATCATCTATTCATGCTTGTAACAACTTTCAGTCACCTTTATCAACTGCTAGCTCCCTGGAGCCTATTGTATCCTCTAGCACCCCTTTAAAGTCCCTAATGCAAGTTGCTTCTCCACATTATTCTCCTATTTCTTCTGTTTGCAATAGTGCTTTTCAGCCTTTTTTGTCTTCTGTTCCTCTTCAGCCTTCTATGCCCCCTAATAGCTCTTCACTAAATACCACTAGCTCTACTTCAAGCACTTTCCAGTCCCCACACTTAGTGAACTCATATTAGGCTTCTTATCCCTTTGATATTAATCAGCCTAGTAGTAGTATTTACCAACCTCTCTTACCATTGCTATCAAATGAGAAGACGATCCCTCTGAACTAGAGAAATCAAATTTAGGGCCTCTCAGCGAGGCATTGTACTATTCGATAGGATATGAAGACACATATGAATCAAGTTCCCAGTGTCCTTCCTGTGAAGGGAACTTGATCATAATAAAGGATTTTAGAAAAGAAAATAAGTCATTGAGAGATCAATTAGAAGGTACATGCATGCGTGCATGCACCTGATCGATGCAAAAGTTATAAAATGTGACTTTTTATATATCTATTTTCTAATTTATAATTTTTGTCAGATGCCAACAGGCATATGGATGTCAGTCTGTCTTATGCCTACACTTTAGTTTTACAAGCTTCCTTTCACAATTTGAAACTGACAAAGCATGTCAAAAATTGCTGGTAATTAATGCAGAGTTCTTTAAATCGGTCATCTTGTGATATTACTAGTAATTTTATTTATAAATCATATAAATCCAATAATTTTCATGACCTATGGTATTTTGATTGGTGCTTCATAGAAACTACATAGAATTTTCAAATGTTTTTTTTCTAACACTTGTTTATACATTTTGTATATTTTGCAGAAGAACGAAACTGTACTAATCAGAGGATCGAAGAACAACATTTTGCTAGCGCACTTCAGTCAAGATCATACTATCCCAAAACTAGACCCAGGCTTAGGTTTTCGGACTATGTAAGTAAAAAAAGATAAATATATAAGTTTACAAATGTAGTATTTTCTTTCGTACAATAAATAAAATACATCTACTTATAAATGATCTTAAATTTCATTGGTTATAGAGAAATATATGTATTCATATAAAGGGATCACTCAGGAATTTTCCCACAAGGGGCTTTAGTAAACATTTGTGGGTTACATAATAATTGCAGGTCCATTAATACAATGTATATGAACAACATGTGTACATGTGTGTGATGACATTTGTACATAACATGTCTTAAATCAATAGAACATGTACTTCGGAAAGTTAGGGGAAGATGAATCTATGGTTTTTCTGTCAATTTCTGGTCAGGAATATGAAAAATAAAACTGAGCCTTGGGATAACTTTTAGTGATATTTATATATAGCTTTCATACATGCAATTGAATTTCGTTTTCTTTGTATTGTCCAGTATCTCACAGATCCAAAAAGACCAGAACTAAAAGAAGGATACCAACAGTTAGCTCCTGGAGCCTCCATAGCAGTTGAGGCCCTGTGGCTCCATGAGGCCCTTTCATCAGTGAGAGGAAAGGACACTGGTTGTCAATATTTTTACTGTCAGATGAATCATTGGATAATCCCTAAAAATTTGCTCTTGTTATTAACAATTAATGCATAAATTTCGTTCTCCAACCAAACTGAAATTTTGGAATTTTTGATCACACAAAAATATCAAATTGTATTGTGAAACCTCTATCAGGAAAAAAAAATTTTTTAATGTGAAAATGTTAAAAGAAATATTTACTGAAACCTTTGATAAAAAAATATTCTTTCACAGGAAAAAAGAAACCAAAGGGGGAGGCCATCATCAAAAAATCAATTGATGGCTTTTTTTATGTGAAGGACTTGATAGTAAAAGGAGGGACAACATCATTTCTCGAAAGCCCAGTTTTGACATCAATAAAATGTAAGTAGTAATTCCAGTTACTTAAAAATTCTAGCTTTTGTCATTACGCACTGACCACTGTCATTTCTTGATTGTCAAGGAGGATCCCTATTGATTTTAAGGTTAAAAGACTATCGTTATTTCAATCCATAATTTTATTTTGTCATGGACCAGAGATTTAGAATTTATGTAAGTGTGTTTCAATTACAATGTACATGGGGTACATTATTCTTAAAACTGAAGTATGAATTTAAAGTTTTGCAACTCATCACTTTGCATCTTCAATGCACATTGAACTTATCTTAATGATATACATGTGTTTTCGTATCTGCATGCTTTTCAATTTAAAATTCATCTTTCTGAACATGTTTAAAAGCAATGAATCGAAAATTACGAATGATTACTGAATATGCTAACATCATAATTTGAAAGTGTTGATATTGTTGTAAGGGCATTTCATTTTTTTATTTTTTCTAAAGATTCACTATAGATTAATAAAGGTGATAATATGCATCAGAATTTTCTTTTTTTTTTGTATTTTCAGTATATGCAGAACACCAATTAAAACTTAGCACAACAAAATTCAATGTGGCATGGAATGAAAAGCTGTCCTCAGCTAGAAAAACTGTTAAACGTTTGACTACGCAAGAAGAAGTCAACACAAAGGAACATGCATAAATCCATATAAGACTTTTTGTGCGACTGCATGATTTTTTCACACAGTGGTGCCCTGATTACTTATCACACTCAGTACCTTCAGTCCTTTGAATTTAGCTCACCTAAGCCAATGGTTCTGTCATAACTTTATTTGTTTTTGTTACTTTTTTTCATTTCTTCAGAATTGTTTTTGTTACTGCTTTTTGTTGTTGTTGTTGTTTTCTTTTTCATTGCTTCATAATATGTCGTTGTTTTTGTTTTTTTTTTTATTACTTCATAATTTGTTGTTGTTTTTGTTTTCTTTTTCATTACTTCATAATTTGTATTTGTTACTGTTTTTTTTTTCATCATACAAAAGAATATTGAAAGTTTCAATTATGGTTTTACCATTTACTTTATTTACACTCTTTTCAAATTTGTACAATGCTATTTACAATGTATGTGAATTTTACACTTTTATATATCTGATTTACACCTATTTTTTACACCTTTTTTGTATTTTTTTTTAGCTCGCCGGGACGACAAAGTCTGGAGAGCTAATGCCATATTCCATACCCTTGGCGTTGTTGTTGTTGTCGTTGTTGTCCGCAGTCGGCTATATCTCTTGAACTATAAGGGGTAGGGCTTTGATATTTCACATGCGGATACCTTGTGACAAGACCTTTCATTTGAAACCATGACCTTTGACCTAGTGACCTTGGACATTGACCTACTTTTCAAAAACTTTAAACTTTGCTATCTCTCTTGAACTATAAGGGGTAGGCCTTTGATATTTCATATGTAAATACCTTGTGACAAGACCTTTCATTTTACCATTACCTTTGACCTAGTGACCGTGACCTTAGATGTTGACTTACTTTTCAAAAAGTTTAACCTGGGCTTTATCTCTTGAACTTTAAGGGTTAGGGCTCTGGTATTTCACATGTAGATTCCTTTTGATGGGACCTTTCATTTTAGACCATGACCTTTGACCCAGTGAACTTGACCTTGGACTTTCACCATAATAATTTATCTAGTTTTTAATTACTTATACCTTGGCAATATCTTTAGCTCTTTTTGTATTTTGGAAGTTATTTGATTTTTTTTTACAAAAACCTGCTACGGCGAGCTATGTAATCTTTGATTACCCTGTTTTATTTTACATTTGTATGTCAAATTCTGACATTACATTTATTGATATTATTTACAACTGATTTATTTTATTTGTCTACAATTTAGTTTACAAATATGTCTGGTTGTTTATTCACCTATACTTCACAATTTTTTTTCAGATACATATACATTTTATTTCATATGCAAGGCTTTGTTACACATGTACTTTTTTCAATATACATATATTATCATGTATCGTATACATAATTTCGTTGTTGAAGTGTCAGACTATTGGTATGCATATACATGTACTTAAAGTAATTTTTATAATTAATTAAGTTGTCTGCATGCATGCAAAACAAGGGCAGCTTACATGTACTAGTATATAGAAACCACTTTGTTCTGTCAGTCTGTCTATCCATCCATTTGGTATAAACTTTCACATAATTAGCTACAACTTACTTCATATGCATCGTACATACATCTTTTCAACTTTCTCGGGTGGCGCTCGTTACCAAATGAGGGTCAACCTCACTTTCTATGCCACATATCGTGGCAGGTAATGTTTAAAGTTTTATGCACCCATTGCATTGCAACAACAAAAACATATGTATATGTTATGGAGGTATTGAACACTTGGACGCCAAATTCAATTTTTCTAAAAATTTCTGAAATTATATATATCTTGTCTGTCCTTGACTATACAAACTTACATTTGATTCTATCCACAGGAAAATTTTCTACGAGACTTTGAAATATGCATTAGTCGACGTTTTCGTGAATTTCTTGATGACGTCATAATTGAAAGTGTCATTCCAGTTTTCGTAAACCTATTGGAAATTAATTTTGATTTAGATTCCTAAATAACCATAAATATATTGCACTTACGTATGGAAAAGATAAAATGAATTGTGTTTTAAACATAGGCAGGATACTTGAATAAAAGATGACACTGTCGCTAAAAAATTGCAATTTCGGGCCAATTTAATGTAGTTGCTAGTTAATTATTAAGAATCCTGTGGATGAATCTTTGTCAAAAACTATCAAAATTATCAAGAATGTCCAGAGATGATTTCATGATAAAATGGGAAAAATTGAATTTAGGATTAAAATATTACAAGGCTTTATATTTTCCTATTTTTTCTTCGAAAATCGTCCATTTTCAATGAAGTGACATCCGCTTTCCAGTAACGTAAATTTGTCAATGAATACACTGTGATTGATGAAACCATGAAGATTTAATTTTCTATTTTATACATGCTAAGTTTCAATGCAATACGTTTAGTAATAATGTTTTTATTGCATTTTGAATGCGAAGGTTTGTGACGCCATTTTTTCCCGATTAAGTCGAAATGACGTCGTGGTTTGCTCATGGATAAAACTCCCAAAGTCCTAAATTTCGAAAATCGCCATAATTTCTTCAAATGACGCCGGAAATTATTCAAACTTTATCAGGATACTCAAATGCGTATATCAATCAAAGTATCAAATGTTTAAAGGGAGTTAAGACTGTACTTTTCCTAGGAAGCGAGAAAGCAAATTGTGCCGCCGCCATCTTGGTGTTCAAACCCTCCTTAATACTGTTGTTTTTCAGTATAAACTTTATAAAGTGTGAATATTTCTATATTGTTTACTTTTTGTATTTGACAATGTTTTGGTGATTTTTTTATCACTTATACAAATATCAAGTTTACCTTACTTGAATACATGTACATTTCATTTGCTTGCCCGAAAAACATGCAGCATTCATTTTTAGCTCACCTCGACGAAGTTGAGTGAGCTTATGCTATACCCCCATGCGTCCGCGTCCGTGTCCGCGTCCGCGTCCCCGTCCCCGTCCGCGTCCGGTTAAGAAGTTTGGGATAGCTCAGTATTTGGCAAAGTACTTATGCTACAGTAACCAAACTTGCACAAGTGATTCATCTTTGGATGCTGAGGGGAACCCATGCATCAGATGCTGCATCTGACCTACATTTTCCGCTTGATTGACTTGGTTAAGAAGTGGGGTAGCTCAGAGTGGCTTGGTTAAGAAGTTTGGGGTAGCTCAGTATTTGACAATCTACTGATGCTACAGTAACCAAACTTGCACAAGTGATTCATCTTGGGGATGTCGAGAGAACCCATGCATCGGATGCTGCTTCTGAACTACATTTTCCGCTTGATTGACTTGGTTAAGAAGTTCGGGGTAGCTCAGAGTGGCTTGGTTAAGAAGTTTGGGGTAGCTCAGTATCTGACAAAGTAATGATGCTACAGTTACCAACTTGCACAAGTGATTCATCTTGGGATGCCGAGAGGAACCCATGCATAGGATGCAGCATCTGACCTACTTTTTCCACTTGAGTGATTTTGCCTTTAAAAGCCAATATTGAGCAAAGTATAAGTGCTACATGTACCAAACTTACATAATGGATGTATCTTTGATCAAACTTTCATAAAATGACCTTGACCTACTTTTTCCGCTTGAGTGATTTTGCCTTTAAAAGCCAATATCGAGCAAAGTAGAAGTGCTACATATACCAAACTTGCATATTGGATGTATCTTTGATCAAAATTTCATAAAATGACCTTGACCTACTCTTTCCGCTTGAATGATTTTGCCTTTAAAAGCAATATTGAGCAAAGTATAAGTGCTTCATGTACCAAACTTGCATATTGGATGTATCTTTGATCAAACTTTCATAAAATGACCATGATCTACTTTTTCCGCTTGTGATTTTGCCTTGTAAAGCCAATATTGAGCAAAGTATAAGTGCTTCATGTACCAAACTTTCATCTTGGACGTATCTTTGATCAAACATTCATAAAATGACCATGACCTACTTTTTCCGCTTGGGTGATTTTGCTTTTTAAAGCCAATATTGAGCAAAGTATAAGTGCTACATGTACCAATCTTGCATATTGGATGTATCTTTGATCAAACTTTCATAAAATAACCTTGACCTTCTTTTTCTGCTTGAGTGATTTTACCTTTTAAAGCCAATATTGAGCAAAGTATAAGTGCTTCATGTACCAGACTTGCATATTGGATGTATCTTTGATCAAACTTTTATAAAATGACCATGACCTACTTTTTCCGCTTGAATGATTTTGCCTTTAAGAGCCAATATACATGTACTTAGAAATATGTTTGAATTGCATTTTGCTGCCACGAGTTGAGCTTCGTAATCTGTGATTACCTATGTTAAGTTTTATCTTGTATGTTCATGATATCCTTGATATTGTGTCTGTAAGAAGTCACATTTAATTTCAGAAATACTTCTAGCAATATTTCGTCCACATTTTAAGATAGCTAGTTATATTTATACAAAAGGCATGAATTCCCATATATATTTATGATAAAAGGTGTAAAATTGTTGTTAAATTGAAATAAAATAGACATAGTATGAATTGAAAACAATTTCATATTATATTTAGATTTTCTTATGAAAGCAGTAAAAGTGTGAATTTATGTAGAAATGAATCTTCCATATTTGGATTAATATAAGTTGACCATACCTGAATCACTAGGTTTTAATGTGAGTTGTTTGCATTCAAATGGATTGTATTTGAATGGTTTTATATGATCTGTTTTATCCATTTGATTATGGTTTTGATACGAGTTGTTTTTATTTCTAATGGAATGTACTTGAATCATTATGGTTCTGGTACGAGTTGTTTAATATTGGATTGTATGGAGATCATTATGATTTTGATGTGAGTTGGTAAAAATGGTAAAACACCAATGGATTGTATTTGAATCATGGTTTCGATATGGGTTGTTCTCTTTTGTAAAATTGTGTTTTTAGACGAGTTGTTAAGATGCGATCCATTAGCTCATTTGCATGTGAAATTTCAACCGGGAAACTCTCATCAAAACCATAGTTCTTGAACGAGTTGTCTAATCAAAGACAACTGATAGCAGGATCATATGAGTTATATATGAGCCGTTTTAATGGACCATACTTGGATCATTATACATCTCTCACTTACTATTGTGATGGTTTTCTTATGATTTGCAAATATACAAATTTTCAGTCGCGATCCGTTAACTCATTTTCATGTGAAATTTCAACCGGGAAAACCGCATGAAAAACCATGGTTTGTATATGATATGTTTATGCGAGTTGTTAGGCTTTTTTTTCATTTGGGAAATTGAAGAGCATGTGTGTATTCAGACATCGTTTGTTCATGCAATACGTTCAATTGTTTAATTAACGTTATATATGCGGCAATTGGTTTCGTTTGCATTATAGCACAGTAAGCTTTCAATTAAAGGTCGAGGGGGTAATGCAAGTACGAATGTTTGACGCAAGTATTCATTTGTCATAACCACATCGTTTACACCCTTAAAAACTACACCATAATATAAGCGATATACAGATTTAGGTAAGTAGAGCGACTAAGGAACGCCTGGTGAGATTCTTAGGGTATTCACAAGATTCAGGCAGCTCAACAGCATCATCATTAAAAAGACCGTGGGGAGTCCAATTTCTACAACAGACCAAAAAAGACAAATCAAAGGACTGAAAGTCCTGCGAGTTGGCAAAGTCTAATTAAGGATTGTTTTTCAGCTTTTGCGCTTTATCGGTGTGTATTGGCAGTAGGGAATGGAAACAAAATATGTAAAGCACGAAGTGCTTTTCATGAATTTTGTTTCCATTCCCTACTGCCAATACACACCGATAAAGCGCAAAAGCTGAAAAACAATCCTTATATTTACATTTTACGTGTTAACTAAGTTATTTCTGCCAATTTTTCAGCCAGTTTCTTTACATTTCAAATATCATTGCGGAGGGAGAACGCCATTTGACGCAAGAGCAAACGAACGTTCGACGTTTTTCGCTTGATTCGAAGTAGTACCTTCTGTACGGAAACGTTGTTGACAAATGAGAAACTGAATTTTTTCCTCTTGCTGTATTTTGAACATTTCAATTAAAAGTGAAGAAAATTGAATCGTGAAAAGACGTGACTTTTGTCCAACATAATTCAGACATGGCGTAGAGTTAAACTGGAGAAATTTCACAAAACTGAACGGAAAACTTTTCAAAACTCTTTTTAACACACTGTTAAACTGCTTAGACATATGAAATCAATCGGTATTATTGTATATAAACTTCTGTAAATACCCTATTTCATCTGGAAGTAATTAGAATAATGCAAAAGTCGAGTACAGCCGTCGAAAACGCGAAAACTTTCGGTATTTTCATGACTTACCTCAACATCATGACTAAAGATTCGCTGATACTCGAAGTATTTCTGATATTATGAATCCATAAGAAGCAAAGATAAATTCACTGTTGATAATGACACAAGTGAATCAAATCCTCATCCTAAATACTGAATATTTGATCCACTTATGCCTTAATATTCGTTCATCCAAACACGGCATCTTTCTGCAGACAACAATGCAGTTCGTCCTTGAACTTCGTCTACTGACGCGTGATCGACTTACTACGTCACACTTCTTGGAGGTGTACATGTGGGTGACCTAGATTTTGACACATTTAATCACTGGGGGTAGACGGCGTCGTTTGATAATGGATACATGTTTTGAATCTGTTTTAAAGCAATAAATAAAATGGGCATTTTATCAGAAATTAATCCGCGTAAGTTCTAAAGTCACGTGATAGGCTCTTGCGATTATCGAGAAATAAAGCAACAGTTGGTTTTGTACCTTTATATAAGGGAAACGCAGTAGGAATGTAAATATTATTGAATAAAGCCTTTGTTTGTGAAATACGAATGCTCCCGGCGGAGTATAAACACCATTTTTCACCAAGTATGTGAAAGGTCAAGGTCAGGGTCACTGGGCATAAAAATGTTGGTATCTATGGAAAAATTGTGTGACAAGGAATACATATGTGAAATATAAAAGCCATATAATTTACCATTCAAAGTTTTTTGGACAAACAGACGGACAGGCCAAAAACTATATACCCCCGAATCTTTGATTCCGGGGTGCATAAAAAGTTTGTTTTTTCTTAATCTCTAAGCGGTATTAGTCCCCTACCAGCATAAATCTAAGTCATAACTTTTAAAGTGTGTCTTACATGTACAAGTACATGCTTATTTTTCTCACATTGTCTAAAAGCGCTTAAAATAAAATTTTATGTACCGGTATTCATTTTCATATGTTGATCAGCCAACGCAGCATTCATGAATGACATCATAAATGTCTGAATTGACATAACAGTTAAAAGGCACGTGAAAATGAAATCTTACCCCATAGGATTAAGACTTATAGAATCTACATGTATCATAAGGTGTGAGCATCGACAAGGAAATGCACTCCGAATGTCCAGAATTTGCTTGTACAATGACAAGACTTGCCGAGTCCTGGACAAAAGCAAATCCCAGACAAGAGGTATAGATTTAAGGAATCATTCTTTTATTTTTTTTGGTTGATCGAGGTATCAACACCAAAAATTTAGGGAAAACTGCATTGTGCGCATAGCGCAAGATGCACAAGTTTTTCCTCAATTTTTGGTGTCGATACCTCGATCAACCAAAAACATATTACATTGATTACTTATCATTTCATTTTGTTGCTTTCCAACGTTTATTTGCGGCATTGAAACAGTGTTGCTAACGACGTTGCTAAGCACGTACTTCCGTTTGGTGTTGATAAAGGTATCAACAAAATTTCTCGGCCAAACGGAATCGTCGTTTTTTAATAATAACAATAGAAATTAAATGATTTCCTTGTGACGTTATCAATGATCACACCCAAGTGATTGACGTTCGATAAGTTTTCTTTACTTTTCTGCCATCTTTTGATCAAGTTTGAAGCGACGCAGTGTGTCGAATATTTTTCTCCTTACCGGTATGTGCAAAAACGTCAAAAATAGTACTTTTCCTATGCCTTATCAAGACTAAACGTCATAGTCAACGTGGATGATCGATTTGCCATTTTGCTTTATACGAGTACAGTTCTGTAAATATGGGATAAAAGAATATTTTTTCCCAGCGTTTCCATGAATATCCAAGCCCACGGTAATAACACGTGATGAAGTGAGTGTGATGGAATACTACAAGTAGTACATGGACATACATGTATATACATTTATTGCAGTCATTAGGTGAAGATTTATTCAGCCTTGAAAAATTATATTCCTCGAGGACAATGCTCTTCTTATAACCCTAACTGTAATGTACATCGTTCATTCACCCAATCAAACACAACACAACCCCCCCCCCCCCTCCTTCCCAAAAATCGAACTTCGATAAACGGCGACCCGATAAACAGATAACGACATACAGTAATTAGACGATCTAGTCTTTCGAATTGTGGTTTTTCATAATCCTTTATACAACAGATAAGAAAATATTCAATTTTCTATCAGTTATTTTCAAGAACTTACTACAAATCCAGTTCGCCGTTCATCGTATGGCCTTCCGAGTGTCCTCTGATCTTAAGACGCAAGAACCATAGCGATTTATATTGACATCAACAGACTATTTTATATCTATCTTTTCATCAATGAAATATAAATCGACATGGTTATAATAACTATCATTGGGCCTAACCTCTGGTCATTCCCCCGGAAAAATACCGCATGGCCGGCCTAGCGCAGTGCTACTTTGGACTACTTAAAAGTTGAATTCCGGTATTCCTACGCGATACGAGAACTATACTCCGAATCTTCATTACAAATAGCTCTATAGACCATTTTTTTTACTCCAATAATTACATTGGAATCATCATTTACAACTTGCACTCATTGTGTCGTTTAAAATGTTTTTGTCCAAATAATAGTGGTACTATTTCTTACTAAAGTAAGACTACAGATTTTTGACCGTTGCACGGTTCGTGCAGGCCCTAACTGGGGCATTCGATTCCAATGAATAGTTGGCTTTGCCAACTCAAAAATTAAGTGGCTTATTTCAAAAATGTTTGCGCACCAATATCTTCGAACCACAATAATTTTGTAAAAGTCTAAAAATAAAAAATAAATATGTTAAGGAGAAATTTTCTTTCCCGCATTTTTGTGTCGCCTGCGAAGCATAGCGACACTTAGGATCACTTTGTCCGTTGTCCATCTGTCCGTCCGTCTGTCTGTCACACTTTGGGTGTCACAGCCCATAACTTTTGATTGGTAAGTGATAGGGCTTTGATATTTCACATGTGTATTCCTTGTGTCAAGACCTTCCTACACATACCATAATTTTTGACCTATTGACCTTGACCTACATATTTGACCTACTTTTTAAAAAAATTAAGAATGTATAAATCTTTTGATTGGTAGGTGATAGGACTTTGATATTTCACATGTGCAGTCCTTGTGGCAAGACCTTTCTACACATACCATAATTTTTTACCTTGTGACCTTGACCTAATTATTTGACCTACTTTTGAAAAAAAAAGATAAGATTTGCTATATCTTTTGATTGGTAAGTGATAGGGCTTTGATATTTCACATGGGTATTCCTTGTATCAAGACCTTTCTACACAGACCATTAAATTTGACCTTTTGACCTTGATTTCAAGAAAAGTAATATTGGCTATATCTTTTGATTGGTAGGTAGCGGCACTTAGGGATCACTTTGTCCGTCTGTCCGTCCGTCTGTCTGTTTGTCACACTTTGGGTGTCACAGCCCATAACTTTTGATTGGTAAGTGATAGGGCTTTGATATTTCACATGTATTTTCCTTGTAACAATGCCATTCTACACATACCATAATTTTTTACCTTTTGACCTTGACCTACTATTTGGCCTTCTTTTCTAAGGTTGTATATATCTTTTAATTGGTAGTTGATAGGTCTTTAATATTTCTTATGATGAGACCTTTTTGCTACCAGTTTTTACGTGGTAACCTTGACCTAGATGATTGACACTCTTTTCTGAAAATTTGAGAATGACCATATCTTTTAATTTGTTATTTCAAAGAGGTCTGATATTTCAAATGAATTTCATTTGACAAGACTTTTCTACTAATACCATTAATCTTGATCCACTTTCTAGAATAATAATAAAACCGCTTCGCAGGCGACACAAGCATTCCTTGGATTGCTATTTTTTTCCTAAACCTTCCGACATAGATTTAAGTTGAATCTATGAAGAATCGTTACGATTACGCAACGACGGTCGCTTTCGTTTCTTGTCCGATATCGTGTGAGAAACAAAATATTCCCTTGTGAGAATGTCAGATATATTCTCTTCGGGTTCCCAGGATTTGGATCCATTTTCCCATTTGACGTAGTATTCCCGTTTGCCTGCTCGTTTTCGTGAGTTGAGTAATTTTTTAACTGGGTACACTATGTCATTCGTATCATTGTTTGATCATTTGAAGAGGTTTTGTCGTTTGTTGAGTTATAACCTTGTGTTTGGTCAAGTGACGTAATGGGACTTAACCCGATTTGACCTTGCGTTTGGTCATCAGATGTGTCTTTTAATTCTGTGTCATCCTCTTCGAATAATTGTGCGAGTCCGTTGTCTGGAAAAAGAGACCTTGAGTTTCCACTTGGGGTATATAGTTTTAACCTGCTTGCGTTAACTGTCGATTTCAGTTCTTTGTGTGTCGTGCAGTCTCGTAACTTGTATGTGTAGTTGGGTCCTATGTAAGCTATGTAGAATGGTCCGTCGTATTTGTCTACTAGCTTGGGGGAGTTTTGTGTTGCCTAAGTAAAACCATTTGGTTTAATCTGAAGGATTGCTCTTTTGTTCGTTTGTCGTAATGTTCCTTTGATTTTTGTTGGTTAAATTGATCATTTTGTTTCGCAATTTCTTCTGTGATTTTCAAATTCTCGAGTATGTTTGAATATGTTCCTTTGCATCTTGTTGCAGAGAGTCTTTAGGTGTGACTTTAATGTAAACGTCTTCAAATTGAATAGCATCATTTAAGAACAGATAAATTGGCAACATGAACCAGACAAGCACGTTTCGGATACTCAACCCTCATCAGTGATCCTCAAATCTAAACAATGTAATATGTCAAAACGTATGAAAGTTACTATGTCGAAAAAGCGTACCGAAAGATGGAGCAGGATGGGTGGGATATGATACTACAGGACCCACGTTTTAGAAATTTTAAGAAATTTTGATAACAGAAATTTTAGAATGCGTTGAAGAAACGATCAACTGAAATTGATCGAACTTGACTGCATGTGCCCTCGGGGATCCCTGGTCCACCAGCAGTGACACTCACCAAGCGGTATAAATGTATTAAACGTCTTCAAATTGAAAAGCATCATTTAAGAACAGATAAATTGGCAACATGGACCAGACATGCACGTTTCGGGTACTCAACCCTCGTCAGTGATCCTCAAATGTAAACAATGTAATATACCAAAAAATATGAAAGTTACTATGTCGAAAAAGCGTACCGAAAGATGTGGCAGGATGGGTGGGATATGATGCTACAGGACCCACGTTTTAGAAATTTCAAGAAATTTTGATAACAGAAATTTTAGAATGCGTTGAAGAAACGATCAACTGAAATGGCAAGTTCATTTCTCTACCAAAAGCCATGAAATAAGGTGAATGCTTTGTTGAGTTGGTGCAGGGTGAGTTTCTGAGTGCCATTAGTATACCTGATATTTTAGATGGCCATTTGTTTTGATCTTTGTCGCAATAAGCCCTTATTGATTGAATGATTGTTCTGTTGTTTCGCTCACAGAAGCTGTTTGTTTGCGGGTGATATGCAGATGTAAAGTGTCGTTTGACGTTGAAAATCTCGCATAGGGAAAGAATGAGGTTTGATGTAAATTGCTTACCAAGATCCGAGACAATCTTTTTTGGTGCTCCATATCTCGAGAAAACTTGTTCAAATAGTACTTTTGCTACTTGTTTACTGTCTTGAGTTTTCATCGGAAATGCCTCTACCCACCTTGTGAAGGAATCTACGACAAGTAATAAGTATTGGTGACCTTCTTTCATTTGACTTAACTTTAGAAAATCCATATGCCATCTTTCGAATGGACCATCTATTTGCGTGGAAGTGAGAGGAGGTGGTCTGAGATGTTGATCGGTTTTTGTTTTCTGGCATCGATCACATGATTTGATATAGTCATATAAATCTTGATGCATCATAGGCCAATGAAATTTTTGTTTTAAAGCGACCATTAATTTTTCAATGCAAAAATGAGCTCCTCCTACTACATTGTCGTGGTAGGCATTCATTGCTTCTAAACGCAGAACTTTGGGAAGCGCCAATTGTTTTATCCATTTGTCAGTATTTGATGCTTTCCTCAATCTACGTTGAAACCAATGATACCACACCATTACAAAGACTATTATACTCTGCTTTTGATATAACCTGCTTTCTTTTTCTTGATTCGTCCGGGAGGACATCTTCATCAAGGAAACTGTTAATATCTTTAAAATCATCGCATTGCTTTTGGAGATTTGCCAGATTACCTTCCGCAGGTATATTGACATCTGGTTCCTGGTTCGTTTCCACTTGTACTGCTGCCACTGTGGATTCTTTGTACTCAAATTCAACGATGACTGGTTCGTTATGTCTTACCTCTTCTGACATTCGATCTGTGATTTGGACTTCGTTCGTCTCTGTGTTCTCTGTGTATGCACGTCTACTGATCGCGTCAGCTACTACGTTGCTCTCACCTTCTTTGTAAACTATGTTGAAGTTGTAACCTTGTAGCTCTAAGGACCAGCGTGCTAACCTACCTGTTGTCCCTTTGTGTTTTATCAGATATTGCAGGGGTTTATGATCTGTGTAAACTGTGAATTCATTACACGCAAGTGTTATACTCCCTTATACCTTCAATGACAGCGAGACACTCAATGTCAGATGCTGACCAGTTACGCTCTGATTTTGAGAAAGATCTACCCCCATAAGCAATTACGTGTTCTCTTTTACCTTTGTCTGTTTGTGACAGAATATATCCGATTGCCGTCGTTGACGCATCAGTCGTAGTTATGAATGGTTTGTGCATGTTTGGATATGCTAGAATAGGTGCTGATGTTAGTTGTTGTTTGAGCGTTTGAAATGCTGTTTCGCATTGTTCCGACCAAACGAATTATTTATCTTTTCTTAAAAGTTTGTTAAAGGATTGGCATCACTCGAATAACTTTTGATAAATCTGCGATAGTAATTGCACATTCCGAGAAACGATCTGATTCCTTTCACCGTCTTCCGTGTCGGAAAAGTGTCAATGACTTTCGTCTTGTCAGGGTCAACATGAATTCCGTCCGTACTGATGACATGTCCCAGGTACTTCACCTGTTTTGCAGCAAATTTGCATTTCTTGGGGTTAAGAGTCATTCCTGCTTTTCCTAAACGCGAGAATAGTTCATTCAAATGTTCAAGATGTTCATCAAAATTTTTAGAAAAAAACACAAATGTCGTCTACATAAACAAGCATATTTTTTCAATGTAAACCCCTTAAAATGTCAGTCATTGCTGTTTGAAAAGAAACACAGCTATTTCTGAGACCCATGCCGACTCTTGTCCATTCATAAACTCCGTTTTGTGTAATAAATGCAGTTTTATGTCTGCTTTCCAGGTACATCTGGAGTTGCCAATATCCAGAATGCAAATCAAAAGTAGAAAATATTTGTGATTTCGCTTCTGCTATTGTATCAAATACACACTCTAATCTTGGCAAGGGAAAAGTTAAAGGTTTTGTAATTTTGTTCAATTTCCTGTAATCTTTGCAAAATCTATACCCACCGTCCTTTTTCTTCACCAAAATAACAGGAGAATTGAATTCGCTATTCGACTCAACAATGATTCCAGCTTCTAAAAGTTCTTGAACTTGTCTATCTATTTCTTTTTGCGTGTGAATCGGACTCTGTAAAATGGCGTTCTAACAGGTGGGGCATCATAAGTTTCGAGTTTATGTGAATATCTTCCTATGTTTTTGCACAATTCAGACAAATTTGCTGCAAATACCCCTTAAAGAAATAAAGAAATCATCCCTGCACGAAGTATGCTTTAAGCATACTTTTTTGTGCTTAAAGTGTACTTTTCAAACTTTCAAAAAAATGAAATGTACTTAAAGTGTACTTCTTAAAAACTTAGATTTTTTTCATTGTACTTTTTCTATACTTAAAGTGTGCTCTTTTATGCTTCTCAGAATAAGTTGATTTTTTTTAATCTTAAAGTGAGCTTTTCGAAATGATGACCAAACCAAAGATGAAATAAGTGTACTTTTTCTTAAAGAATCAATCTCAAAAAGTACTTAAAGTAGACTTTTCCTAGTTAAATTAAGATGAAAAATGCTTAAAGTGTGCTTCTACACGACACGTGATATTTTAGCACCAGTAAAATTATGCTTAACGTGTGCTTCGTGAGACCATGATCTAGCTGGAAATAATAAAAAGTATTTAAAGTATACTTCGTGACCTTTTTTCCAATTTTTAAAAATGAAGATGAAAAGTGCTGAAAGTATGCTTCCGTTATTTTTTCACTAAGCCGTATCATTTTTTCCCCGTATCATATGAAAATATTTATTTGTACTTCTAACTGCTGGGGGGGGGGGGGGGGTTTCAGAACAATGTAGCAAATCTGCTGATTTGGGAATAAACATGTTCAAATATCAATTCGTCAAAATTGTGTAAATATCGAGAGGATCGAATATTATTTCAAAAACAACTTAAGGTAAAAAAAACAAACTGAGCGGGAGCAGTGTAAAATTTCGAATTCAAAATAGAAAAAAATATCAGCCAATCACAACCAAGAACACTCGGAATGTCTCGCACCTTACTAGTGTTAGTGAAAGAAAAATACCGATTCTTTCCGAACGATGCACGCTTTCTTTTTCAAAATAAACACGAGGAAGAAGTTCGACAATTTTGCCGGTAATTAGCCTGTATTTGATCACTAAAGACACAACAGAAAGGCATATTCAGTTTAAAATAGGTAAGTATGGTTTATTGATATTTAGGTGAGTTTATAATGTAAGATCATGATGATCGTAAAGAGCGATTGACGCCGAACGTCTCGTGCATACAGCTGTATAGTACAGTATGGCATGATGCATGCGTGTTTGTTGAACGTCCGACGCAGATCTTCTCAGTCTGTATAATTGAAGCGGGGCCGGGTCAGGCCGAGTTGCTACATGCTCAGTGGCGGATTCAGGGGGTATGCGGAGGGGGCGTCCGCCCCCGGCACTGACCCCAAAAAAACCCCCATATTTTGGCCCATTTTCAGTAAAAATAGTCAAATTCGCCCCTTGACCCCCCAGCAAAGGGGGCGCTGGATCCGCCACTGATGCTGAGGTGTGGGTAGGTGTGGTTTATCTGAGGAATGGTTCAGTTAGTTCAGTCAGTCATTCTAAGACAAGGGGTCAGTAATTTAAAAAAGAGTAACATGCGGGCAAGGAGATTTAATACACCCCAACCCTCCCCCAGATCCTGACCGAGCAGCTCACTTCAGAAATTCGAAAATTGAACATTTCTCTTCTTTGTCAGCAAATGTTCTGATTATAATTTATATCGGGGGATAAATCTTAAACTCTTGTAACTTAGGGTGTAAGTTATATGTACATACGACCAATAGACTAGTAATACTACGCTCACGGTGACAGAAAATTGTTTCAGATAGGGAGGTTTCTGATAATAGATGTTTCATGTATACTTACTTCTAGTTATTAGATGTATGATACATGTATTCATACACTTTAAAGTTTGGTAAGCAAATTATGTAAATGTAATGATTGATAAATATTAGTTTATTCAACTTTACAATGATCATTATTCTTAGAATATACCGGGTATGTACATTGTACATGTAATGAAATAATATTATCTAAACATAACTTTCATGCCTTAGCCTTGTAAGTTGTTAGCAGTATACTCATGTGTTTAATAATGCAGTTTGATGAATTTATTTTTCTTTTCTTTTTCCTGATGATGATGATGTAATGATGATGATGATATGTCCATTCCAAACGTACATGTATAGAGATGAACATTACACTTTACAGTTAGTACAGACTCCCCCTCTTATTTTTGAGTCACGAAGAATGGTGTCATGTACCCTGTAATATGACATAAATGAAAGGTATGGTATAAATGTGTACACATATGCTACAGGTGAATAAAATATTTTTTGAATTAAATTTTATAAAATCAAGGACTGACCCTTATTACATGTACGATAAATATGATAAACACAATTGCTGTGTGTTCATACCTGTAACATAACACAAATTCTTGAGATTGTAATTATTGAGACATTTATTCTATGAACATGAAATAGATGCATTGGTACCGATACATAATACATTTTGTATTAAAATCCTTCTAATGGTCATGATGATTTCAGGTACTTTACTATAATGTGAATGAATATATTGAGCTTTTTAGATTATAAATATAAGTCAGCTGTTCAATTTAATTCAAATTTCTAATGTCATTTAAGGTACAAGGACTCGAAGAAGAAATTTGCTAGGCCTGGAGCACAAGACAGATCATGCAAGTCCAACATCAACCAAATCTGTTAGCTGATAACATACATCACAATAATGTAAGGAAAAACACTGAAACATGACTGATATCCTGACTTCTATCATGTGTTCTATTGATTTATTTCATTCTAAGAGATTTGAAAAAAAATGTCAAAAGATACCAAGTGTGAAAATTACTTTCTAGCATTAATCATGTTTATGGTAACCTTATTTCATTTTATCATGAATAAATTCGCTCTTGCTTTTACCTGTATTAATTGATTTGATTTTCACATTTTTTTAAAGTCAACATTTTCATTGTGCATGGAGTGTGAACTGTTCTTTTGACAATCACAAAAGATTAAATTGCTTCACATCTTATTCATGTGTATATACATTGTATAAGAGTCCCTAAAGTTGTTACAGAGATGTAGTAGTTGTATACTCATAATTCAGATTGTTTGAACACTTAGACCGAGCAGATAGAGGGACCCTACCATATCAAGTTGATTAGTTATCATCCACAGAAAGCAAGGTATGCACAAATGTTGTCTTTTGACACTAAATCAAAACAAATACTTCTCTAGGTATTTTTAAAATGATTGCATAAATTATTATGTCCATTACAGAGGTCGGAGTAAGAAGTTTCTCAACATTTGGTATTTTGAAAAAACCCAAGGAAGATAAGTGGCATATATGCTAGATGATAAAGAATGGAACCTACAAAGATGTGAATATACTTTGAGCAAAATATGTACTGTCTTAAAAAAAAGATACTTTGAGCAAAATACGTATACTGCCTTAAAAAATTTACTTTGCCGAAGAACATATATTATGCCAATAAATGACAACCATTAGAAAAATATACAGATTTTATCAAACTCATTAAAAATATTGGCAGTCCATAAACTGTATCAGTAAACTGATGTATATAAACATAACTTGTATAATTAAACTGTTATGTACTTGTACATGTATACAAGTAATTTATTTTTCATGAAGATTCTTTGTATAGGTACTTATTTACACTTGTTTGATGATTGTAATAGATTTAACAAAATTTGAAGATGTCATGAAGATTTTGAGTCCTAATTAATTTTTTTTTTTTGGTTCCCAGGGTACGTTGACAATGGGGAAATATACACTGTAAAGTTTGGATTATTAGGCCTCTATTAAAAAACTGTTGTTTCCCCTCCCCTGGATCTGTTTTTCTCAAGTGACCTGACAGGCAGTTACGTTTTTTATGTCCCCGTAATCGAAGATTCGGGGGCATATAGTTTTTGTCCTGTCCGTCTGTCTGTTTGTCTGCAAATTTCCACATTGGCCAAATTTTTTAATAGTAAGGGATAAAGCTTTGATATTTCACATGTGTAATCCTTGTAATAAGAACTTTCCATGGATACACAAATTTTTGACCTTGTGGCCTTAAATTGATCTTGCAGTTTAACCTACTTTTGAAAAACATTAACCTAGGCCATAACTTTTGAATGGTAAGGGATAGGGCTTTGATAATTCACATGTGTATTCATTGTGACAAGACCTTTCCATGGATACCAAATATTTGACCTTGTGACCTTGACCTTGGGGTTCGACCATTATACAATTTTTACTGACTATAGGCATTTTTTTTTTTTCGTTTTTCTTTTTCTTTTCTTTTCTTTTTTTTTTTTTTTTTTTTTTTTGCTGCCATAATATTAATCCAAATAGCTAACAGGCACGCATATCTTATATGATAAATGTATATACTAAGAGTCGGCAAGAACTCTTTTACAGCTATCTGATAGTCAACAAGGTGATCAGGCCAACATAAAGCAAACCACTCAGAACCATAAACTGCTGCAAAGCCAACCGCTCCTGCAGCATCAGTCTGCAAATTCAGAACCTCTGATGAATTCCACTGTGACGAAATGACAAATGACATTGTCAAGAAAATCTAACCATAACCTCATATCTGCTCTGGAATCAACAGTCAGCCTAATCCAGTGAAACGGTTTAATAACGCCACAGGTTAAGTCTATAAGACGCCGTAAAAAGGCCCTCCCAGGGACTACAACTCCACATGCAAAGTTTAGCAACCCGATAGGCGATTGCAACTCTTTCAATTTGACTTTTTTGCGACCTAAGGTTTCAGACAATCTAGACTTTAACTTTGCTAACTTTTCTTCTGGTAATCTATTTTCCATTTTAACCGAGTCTACTTCTATGCCATAAATAATCAATTTTGTTGTTGGGGGCAATGTTTTGTCCATATTAATAGGGATGTTTATTTTCTTGCAAAGCAAAAGGAAAGAAGCGAGGTCATGTCTACATTTATCGGACGCGGGTGGTCCTATGAAGAAAAAATCATCAAGAATGTGCGACATTCCAGCAGCCTTGTACTTTGTGAGCATGCACCATTGCAAAGCTTTACTTAGTTCTTCAAAAATATGGCAAGAGCTACTGGCTCCCATTGGTAGACAGCGTTCATAGTAATACTGGTCATCCCACGAAAAACCTAGCAAGTTATAGTCGGAAGGACTGACTGGCATGATTCTGAAAGCATCCTTAATATCAGATTTTGCCATTAAGCAACCCTTACCAAAACGTTCAATGAGGGACACAACAGTATCTATTGTATCGTATTGCACTGAAGAATATTCCACTGGGATATTTGAATTAACGGAGTCGTTTTGGGGAAAAGATAGGTCATGAATAATTCTAAATTTGCCTGGTTCTGATTTTGGTACGACCCCAAGGGGCGATATTTTAAAATGTTTAAAAGGTGGTTTCAAAAATGGACCTGCTACACGGCCAAGACTAAGCCCTTTATTAATATACTCATCTACAACCTCCCTGTGTTCAAAAGATGACTTGTGATTATGAGGGGGGGCGTACTGATGGTTGAGTAATACAGCCTAAAGAAAAACCCTTCGTAACACCGTCGAACAAAAACCTACTCTTCTCCGAATCATACCCGCATAATTCATTTAACAGACTTTGTGGATTTATTGGAGTCGGAAGACCCCCCTGACTGACCTTGTTTTTTTATTTTGCTCTTGTCCACACCTTACCCGCGGGTGGTAACCCCACACTGTTGGCAGGATTGACTGTACTTGCAGGGACTATTTGTACAACGTTCTCCCTTATTAAACTTGTAGCAAAATCTTTTGCCACGATAATTCGAATTCCCATTTTTGAAGGGTCATTCTGTCTCGCATAACTCGGGCGTGTGCCCATTGTTGCTGCCTTTAAACGCAACTCATGAACTGGTAGTTGCCATGGAAGCAAGAGGAGTCTCTAAGTTTTCTAAATTGTTCGTCGTATCCCCTCCATGCAGCATCTACATACAGTCTGCCCATTTCTCTAATCATATAGCAATATTTAAAAAGACTGCAAGCCTCCCCGGGGTACTTTTCTAAATAAATGCTCCCGTAAGTCAAAAATGCGTCCGTCCATTGATGTAAGGTAAGGGGCATTTTACGTTTAAACGATTGCTCAACATCAATCTTTCCTGCTGTTATTGTTATTGATAATGGTTCTTCCCCCTGTGAGTGAATTAAAGATCTAAAATCAATGTATTCATTGGACCATATTTTGTTTTTTACCTTACTACTTATAGTAGCCCCCAGTGGGATTCCATCAGATATGCTTATCTGAGACACATATGGTCTCGAACCTGCAGGCTCACCTGAAAATACAGCATCCAAAATGTTTGAAACATTAGTTTTCGCTGGCGCGCAATATTGTTACCGGTAGTAGCGATCTGATAGGCAATATTTCTACCAGTAATAGCGGTCTGATTGGCGCCTATCGCCTCCCTTTCCTCGCGATTTGATTGTACAGGCGCATATGTTCCCTGGTTCCGGTTGTATTCAGCAACTCGTTGGGCTATCGCCGCAATGTCACTCTCCTGGAGTCCATGTGTGTTCCTATGTTGGATTGCAGTTACTTCCTGCGCTATCGCCGCAACGGCATCTAACGGCAAGTTAGTTGACGGCACGACTTCCGGTGCACTTACTGTCGCCCTTGTCCGCGACACACTATCCTCCTTGTTTGCAACTTTCCTCCGTTTTGCACGGGGCGGCCTACCTGGATCAGCTCGAGGCATTATCCTAAAACAGTTTGAAAGTGTTAAAGTATCTGTGGGCCCAAATGTTTTATACATGTGTTATAAACTTATTAGAATAATGTATAAACAAACTACATAAAATTGCTAAATTTCCTTTTGTGTATAATATTTTGACAATTTTCTCGATACTCATCATAAAAGTGCAGTAATGTCGTATCTAAAATTGATGATGGAATAAGCTATCCAATTCTTTGTATGAAGTATACTATCTATATATAAATTATATGAATAGTGGGCAAAACAATTATGAACTTGCGCGCTAGTTCATTTTTGCGCCCGCCCGGGGCTGGACGTACAGCAAAACTAATAGTGTCATCGCGTAGAGGATACCTGAGTTAGTCAGAATCCACATCTCATTTACCTGTAGCGCACCTGGTACCTGAGATATTCACCTTAATTACAAAAAAATCCTGCGGGAATTTTCAAAATCCTGCGGGAATTTTCAAAATCCTGCGGGAATTATCAAAATCCTGCGGGAAATTGATGAATTCCTGCGGGAGAAAATTTTTTTCGAAGTAAAATCCTGCGGGAGAAAAAAATTCCTGCAGGAAAAATTTGAACTTAAAATTATATTCCTGCGGGAAATATTATATAAACATTTTTTCCCGCAGGAAATTATGCTTTGTTAAAAATTCCTGCAGGAAATTTATTTAGAAAAATTCCTGCAGGAATTTTTTTGAGAAAAAAGAACTCCTGCAGGTTTTTTTTTTATAAAGAAGTAAAATCTTGCAGTACACTTACAAAAAAAATACTACTACAAATAAAGAATGAATGAATGAATGAATGAATGAGTGTATGAATGTATGAATGTATGAATGAATGAATGAATGAATAAATGAATGAATGAATGAACCTTTAAGTAAGTCCATTTGATTTCCAACCATGATTGGGCTGCAATGATATGCCTAGCCCACGATATGATATGTATTATAATATTTACGCATGATACGATTCATATCACGATCCTGAATTTAAAATACAGATATAAAAGCATTTCTGTACTTTGCTCAATATTTTATTAAAAGTTCAGCGACAACAATTTATTTAGATCATATCATCATTTCTTGAATGTTTTGAGATCTATCAGGTATTTATATCATGGTTCATAGCAACTTCCCCTACTCAAAATATAGGAATATAAGTATATTGTGTGTGAAAATATAGAATATATATAGAATTTTTTTTAGAAAATAGAAATAAAGAATTAACTCTCCGTCATTAATAACTTTAAAAGAGTAGAGAGCACAATTATATAGGAGAAAATGACCACACCCATTTCTAAGACCCTAGGGGTCAGGGGCTCAAACAAAATATCAGGTTCACAACTAGACCACAGATCCATAATATTGCAAAAAGAATCAAGTCTCCATCATTTATAGTGTCAGAGGAGTTGCGAGCACAAGATTACATAGAGTTATATAGGAGAAAATGACCACACCCATTTCTAAGACCCTGGGGGTCAGGGGCTCAAACAAAATATAAGGTGCACAACTAGACCACAGACACATCATATTGCAAAAAAAAAATCAAGTCTCCATCATTTATAGTGTCAGGAGTTGCGAGCACAAGATTACATAGTTATATACATGTAGGAGAAAATGACCACACCCATTTCTAAGACCCTGGGGGTCAGGGGCTCAAACAAAATATAAGGTGCACAACTAGACCACAGACCCATCATATTGCAAAAAAGAATCAAGTCTCCATCATTTATAGTGTCAGGAGTTGCGAGCACAAGATTACATAGAGTTATATAAATGTAGGAGAAAATGACCACACCCATTTCTAAGACCCTGGTGGTTAGGGGCTCAAACAAAATATCAGGTGCACAACTAGACCACAGACCCATCATATTTCAAAAAGAATTAAGTCCCCATCATTTATAGAGTCAGAGGAGTTGCGAGCACAAGATTACATAGAGTTATATAGGAGAAAATGACCACACCCATTTTCTAAGACCCTGGGGGTCAGGGACTCAAACAAAATATCAGGTGCACAACTAGACCACAGACCCATCATATTTCAAAAAGAATTAAGTCCCCATCATTTATAGTGTCAGAGGAGTTGTGAGCACAAGATTACATAGAGTTTTATAGGAGAAAATGACCACACCCATTTCTAAGACCCTGGGGGTCAGGGGCTCAAACAAAATATCAGGTGCACAACTAGACCACAGACCCATCATATTGCAAAAAGAATTCAGTCTCCATCATTTATAGTGTCAGAGGAGTTGCGAGCACAAGATTACATGGATTTATATTGGAGAAAATGACCACACCCATTTCTAAGACCCTTTGGGTCAGGGGCTCAAACAAAATATCAGGTGCACAACTAGACCACAGACCCACCATATTTCAAAAAGAATTAAGTCCCCATCATTTACAGTGTCAGAGGAGTTGTGAGCACAAGATTACATTGAGTTTTATAGGAGAAAATGACCACACCCATTTCTAAGACCCTGGGGGTCAGGGGCTCAAACAAAATATCAGGTGCACAACTAGACCACAGACCCATCATATTGCAAAAAGAATTCAGTCTCCATCATTTATAGTGTCAGAGGAGTTGCGAGCACAAGATTACATGGATTTATATTGGAGAAAATGACCACACCCATTTCTAAGACCCTTTGGGTCAGGGGCTCAAACAAAATATCAGGTACACAACTAGACCACAGACCCACCATATTGCAAAAAGAATTCAGTCTCCATCATCTATAGTGTCAGAGGAGTTGCGAGCACAAGATAACATGGATTTTCATAACCACACCCATTTTCTAAGACCCTGGGGGTCAGGGGCTGAAACCAAATGTCAGGTGCACAACTAGACCACATACAAAGTAGGATGCAAAAAGAATTAACTTTCTATCACCTATGGTTTCAGAGGAGTTGCGAGCACAAGAATTGTTTACAGACGGACAGACGGAAGGATGCCGGAAGACGGGGTATCGCATAAGCTTGACTGGTCTGAGACCAGTAGAGCTAAAAATAGTGTATTTGCACTTACATGTACATGTAGCCCCACCCCCACCTCCAAGATACAATAATCGCTTTATCTTAGGTAAATATGCAAAGTACTGAAGTTGGTTGCTTACAATTAGATTGAAAGTGAATTAAGAAAATGGAATAAAATAAAACATGTTTGTTAAGCTTTTAAAGCAAGGCATGTGTGACTTTGGTAGTCAGAGGCAATTCGAGTTACATCTCAAACATTACCCACTTGATACTGAAACGAAGGCATCACCCACCAATCATATCATTAATTCTATAAAATTCCTGTAAATATGATTGTGAGTACACAATTTACCCTGTTTTCATCGTTTCTTCAACTTTCCTGTCTTTGCCTTTGGACATGTTGGGTAATGGTCGGGGGTTCCCTGGACTAAATATAGATTCACTTGTTTTGAGTTGTTTCTTGTTCATAATAAAAATGTTCGCCTTAAAGAGTAGTTTGCATGGTATTTTCACAGCGAGATATGGGTGCTGATCCAGAAACTGAACTGTTGCAATGGCGGATCCAGCGCCCCCTTTGCCGGGGGGGAATTTTTCCGATTTTTAAATGAAAATGGACCAAAATATAGGGTTGTTTGAAAATATTTGGGTCAGTGCCGCCCCCCCCCCCCCTCGGGGGGGGATCCTCTCCGCACCCCTAAATCCGCAACTGTGTTGGGGGGTTTGGGATGACATGCTAGACAGGAAGGTCCGAGGGGGATACGAGAGACCGGTAGATGAGGCAGGGGAATCCCCGTGAAAAAAAGCAAATTCTGCCTCTCCCCCCCCCCCCCCCCGGGCAGAATCAGCCACAAAGTACACAAATGTATATAGATACATGCCGTATAAAATTCATGAAGTCCAAGATGGGCAAATCCGTAAAAAAATATCTTAAGAAAATCTCAGTGGCGGATCTAGCGCCCCCTTTACCGGGGGTCAACGGGCAAATTTTGCCGATTTTGACTGAAAATGGGCCAAAATATACCTGTTTTTGGAAAATTTTGGGTCAGTTCCGGGGGCGGGCGCCTCCTCCGCAACCCCCCCCCCCCCCTGAATCCGCCACTTAATCTTATACAAAGGGTATAATATATATATATCACTTTTTAGACGTGTGACTATAAATAGACCTGTTTCGACTAGTGTTGGTCCCCAGCGTGGTGTCCCCTGGTAGGGAGTTTAGGGGCGGTTGAACCCCGGCGACAAAACAAAATTTTGAATAGCAAATCATCCAGCTCTTGGAAATTGCGGAGTTTCCGGGGTTTTTATTTATTTTAATTTTTTTTTGTTCAAAATCATAAGCTGGATCTTCCCGAATATTGGCTGAACCCTTGGTCAGATTTAATTCTTGATCAATCCGTCCATTTCCTAAGAGAAATTTAAAGTTGCATTAACATTGACATGTAGAAGAGAAAATGATAACTTCTAGATTCATTTCAAATATGCCCCAGAAGCCACTAATTTACTTCATTTTTATTTATTTATTTATTTTTTTTTTCATCTTATTAATTTTCACGGGAGAGGCACCCCAACCACCGAAGGACCGTTCGGGCCTCGCAAAGCATCACTCGAAAAGAGTTTGAGCCCCCGTTCAGGTTCTGAATTCTCTCCTGTATAGGGACGAGTAATTACATATACTTTTTTTTATAAATTTTTGTATGAAAATTCAGACTCCTCATAGAATACATGTAATGTACTCTTTTGTACAATCTCATCTATGAAATTGATTTTCTTTCTTTCTGTTATAATAATTTTTATGCATGTGTGTATTTTGGTGTGCACATCTTGCAAACGTAAATTAGATGGGTGCACAGGGATTCATCGCGCTTCTCGATTGCTTGATGTACGTACTATTGGTTACGTGTATGTATGTATAGCCCATAGTACATCAAGCAACTGGGAAGCGCGATAAATCCCTGTGGATGGACGGTATTGACCAGACGATCACACCTGTAGGATAGTTCCTATTATTTCTTAGCTTGATTTTTTTTAATAATTCAGGTGGGAAATGCACATAAGGTTTATCTTGAATTGTCTCCCCATCAATGTTTACTTGATAGACGAAATAAAATTCTGAATATATTTTAAAGTGTGTAAGACATGTATAGTATATGTGTGGAAGAATACATGTGAAAATGGGTCCTCAGAACAGGAAATTCAAATAATTCTGGTCCGGAACCAGGTGCACGACCTTGTAAAATTATTTTAAAAGTTGCGTATTTTCAATCTTTCGGCATTTTTTCTCTGTGATTCAAATAAAATTTCTAATAATTTGAAAGTAGTGTCAATGTATTTGAGCTGATGCGATTTGAGAATTTTCTCCTATTTTTGGTAAGAAAGTGCTTGAAAAATAACTGGGTTCTGGATCCTAGAAATATGTAGGTCAAGCGGTTCCAAGGATGACAGGTTTTATCTATATCATAAGAAATCGTGAAAATTTGTGAAAATACGGTATTTTAGTATACACTTTGAAATATATACTTGAAATAATCGTACACAGACGCTCTGCGTACACATTTCATTGATATTTCAGCCTGACGCCGAATTCAGTATTCAAGAGTTAGTGTTCACGAATAAATATATTTTGTATCATAAAACTGTATAAGGAAACGATGTAGTGTTGTTATTATTTCATGAAAGAATGTAGATACTGGCACAGAATATTATTTGATGGCCATGGGTTTAACATATCTATTTGACGTGTATATATTACACGCTCATTCAATCTACTTAAGGCGCCGAGCGCCCCCTCCCCCTTTCTATAATGACGCCGAAACACCCTCCCCCCACCTCCTCGCCCCTCGCCCCATTAATTTTCATTTAATTTAAATAAGATTTATACAAAGTTTTGTGTTTATAACCATATATGATAAGAGATATATAAATTGATGATGAAGTTAAGCATATATATCGAAATGCTCCCCCCCCCCCCCGGATTATTAATATCAATTTATTATTTTTTTATTTTATTTTTTTTTTTTTTTTTGTATTCATTGTTATGAAAACGAAACTTTTATGTAGAACATAATTCGCATTTGATGTTTATCTTATTTTAATGTGGAAAACTATAAATTCGGAGTCTAATATACAATTTTAGGCTTCATTCTTAGCTTATACCGAACATACAGGAAAAACGCAGGAATTGTAAAATAAGGGGGGGTGCGTTTTTGTCTTACCACGAATCGTTGTATCGATATATGCGTACTTTTTTCACTTTATAGAGGAAAATTTAGTCGTTGTATCGATATATGCGTACTTTTTCACTTTATAGAGTTGTTTAATGGTCACTGACACAGTACAAGGACAAATTTACAACACTAGCCTAAAATTATCTTTTTTCTGGTTGATTTTACACGATTATTTGGAGTCTGAATTACCCCTCTCTGGCCTCCTGAAAAAAAAAACCCATACCAATTCTAAAAATGCAGTTTGAAGTTTTTACATTTAAAATATCATTATATCAAAGTTGAAAGAAGACACATGGTTTATTTTGTGTAAATATCTTATTTTGAGGAGAACAGGACAGTCTTGAAAATAACGGACATGAAAATGTAATTAATTTTGTCAAATATAAATAGCGCTAATCGGGCTTCATTTTAGCTGGATTATTTCAAAACGAATGAGCATATTTTTGATGCAACTTTGTACATAGCATACGGACATATTGAAATATATGACAGTACCACGATTTGTTGAAGGTAAAAGAGGGGGATAGTAGAACGTCAATGGCATGTATTCTATACGAAAGCTTTCAGTGAATTGTTATCCTCAAGGCTACATGGACCGTTCGATTTTTTTTTATTTGTACATCCGCAAAATGAATACCAAGAAGGAGATCTATATATATATATATATATATAGAGAGAGAGAGAGAGGGGGGGGGGGGGTGGATAAAAAAAATATCATCCAACCCAACTGGTCGCAGAGGAATTTTCGGCTATGAAAATGTCCGCTCCCCCCCCTTTCCCTAAAAACAAGCCTTTCTCTCTCAGAAACAGGTTAATTGCTACTTCCCAAATCATAAAACACAAACAATTATCCATGTGAAAAATTCAAGATTCCCGAGTAATAGCTTCTTACACGTTGGTCCTATTCGGTTATTTTTGAGGGTGTACGTGTGTGTGAGAGAGAGAGTGAGGGCTTCAATTCCTTCCTATATACTGCATAAGCGCAATACATGTCATAATTAGACCACATAATTATTTTGAAAATGCTTTAAAAATGAAATATGAGGAGAGAGAGAGAGAGAGAGAGAGCATGTATTTTGTTATAGATCTTTCCCGTGTAGACTTCGTGATTTTTTTTTTACATCAAGATCTTTCCCGTATATAGACTCTATGATTTTTTTATTCATTATTCAAACATTTTATCTAAAATACTGTATGACTATGTTTTTAATTGTCAAACACCCCAGCCCCACCCCCTAGATGTCTTTCACTGTCCTACAACATTCCTCCCACTCGTGTTATCGGCGGGTCTGACCAAAGCGATGGGTGACACCCCTGCGCCCTGCGGCATTAAGTACATGTATACACAGGGGTAGATATATATTGCGCAAGTACGCCTCCGGGTAAATTCAAGAAACGTGTATATTACGTAACCACCAAGTGTGAACCCCTGGATGACAATATACAGTGCCATTCTACTCTCTTTCTCTCGCCGTCGATAGATTTTTGTCTTGAATCATGTTTTCATTGTTGATAAAATCTCCTTTTTGATTATAATACCGGTATATCATTTTTTATCTTTTATTAAAAGTGATCATGATGTGTTTGTATTCTAGTTCTATCTACTGTCATTCAGTTCTCCGTGTCTTGCAAATTATCCAACAGAAAAGGCACCTCCCTTGAAGTCATGGTTCGGGCTTTTGGATCTGCCTCTTCAACTTAACAATATTATCTTATTCTCTCCGGAAATGTCGTATACATGTATATGCCCTTATCTTCAGAAATTCTAGAAACAATGAAAGGTGAAATTTCTCGAAGACTCAGGAAATAAAATTTTCTTGTGAGGTTGTGGGAGCTTTCCTTCGAGCTCCCTGAAACTACCACTTATTCAAAACAATTATATTTCAAGAATGATTGGTTTATTAAGGTCGTTAGAAACCATGGGAAATTATATGTACATGTATGTCATCATCATGGTTGGATCTAGAGAATTTTCCGAGAGAGGGGTTCCAGCCATTTAAAAAAAAGGGGGGGGGGGAGGGTCCAGTATATGACTTTGAAAGAAAAATATAATACAGTAAAACATAAAAATTAGAAAGGATGGCAAATACCGAATGGATATAATTACCTGGCCACCCCCCCCCCCAATGTGTTGAGTCATTCAAGAAGAATTAACATAAATACTTCCTCTATATTTATACGTTTTTTAAAACCATTATGATCGAGTTGGCCACCTCTCCTGGTTTTTTTCCCCGGTGACCTGTGCTTGTACGTCAACTGTTCACGTGTATCGTTTGTCTCTGGTGGAAAATACGACCGTCAGCGTACATGTATAAGAATAATTACTTGTGTTGTGAATAATAAAACTAAAGTCATAGTCGAAAACAACTAGAATGCCGTGAAATACGCATTGATGGGTTAGTGGAGATTTTCTTTTTTTTCTGTACTTTTTGGTGGGGGTGTTCTTCTTGGAAGGGGGAGGGGATGTCAAGCATCGAAAAAATCACCGCCAACAGGAAGATTTTACCATGGGTACATTGTATTATTTAAAAAATGCAAATGTCTATCCTTTTCACAAACATTTGATAAAGCTATATTCCGTACCGTAGCGAAGGAAACCATATTTATGATATAAACGTTTAACAGCGAAGCAATACTATTAATTTAGAAGTGTCCGGAGTCCATTAATTAGATATATAGATATGATTATTGATACCATATTAATTTGGTGTCATCCTGATTGTCCAACATTTATATAAAAAGGTAAAAATGAGGTATATTTTTTGTTGGACTATCAGGATTTTAGGTAGTACCAATTACATTGTTTGCATAATTACTTAATAGTTAATTGATCACATTGATCTTGCCGCTAATTGGCTCAGGTAAATGTCGGATAGATATGCCATAACCTCATGAATGTAAAATAGATAAGATAAAAGACGTATACTAAGTACATGTATCTGAAGTATTTTTTAAATTTTTTAAAGTACTTTAGTCTGGGATGTATCACTGGGTTGGGTGACCCCCCCCCCCCCTTGATTCGGATGAAAGTAAATCCCGCGGTGGAATAAGGGAGGATCCAGAGGATATTTTCATTGGCGTAAGACGTTTCAGGAATGCTAGGTACAGTACTATCTATCCGGAATAGACGCGAAGTCCACGAAACAAGGAATTCATAACTACAACTACATAGAATCAAAAGGTGCCAAGATATTGCATCTTATTCTTTTCAAGCCGAGATCATCGTTCGCACGTATGACAGCAAAGGTTAACGTGCGCCCGCAGGACGCCGATCTGCTAGATGACGATGACTTTTGGTCACCAGGCGTTCGTTGCAGACGATGGTTTAGTGCGCGTGCTTGGGAGGAACGCTGCATGCGCCGTAACGAGGACGCATATGAAGACTGGGGCGAAAGTACCGCTGATGATTAGCTGTAGAACGAAGAGTGAATTGATAAAGATCATAAAACATTTATGCAATGTTTTGTCGAAATATAAATTTTAAGCGTATAATATGTGCAGACACCTATGAACATTTACGGACTATATTTGATAAAACAATTTTTTCGTAGGAAATAGACAGTCATATATATACATGTAGATATTGGCGGCTTTTATAAGAGTAGCGGAGAAATTCCATTCATATTTTTACATCTCAAACTAGCAGACAGACAGCAGGCGTGATAGACAGACAGCAGACATAACCATCCATATTACAATTTACTGATTCTATAACAAATATTTAGCATAAAAGAGTTGCATGGGCATGAACAACCTCCATTTTACTCCAAGATATAGGGAAAAAGTTTTTTTTTCTAGTACTATATAAATCGATTGTAAAACCATGGAAAACATATCATTTATTACAGGAATCGCTAGCATTTTATAGAAAATATGCCAAAGTTGACAAAATTCTGAGACTTTTCGTAAAATGATAGGCATTAACTCAGAAATCATGTAATATTGGAGTGAAACAAACTCAAACATAGTGATAATGGATATGCTAGAGAAAAGCTGCAAAGCTCTTAAAATCTATGAAATCCTCAATTTGTTGTTTGCATGTCATACATGATGTACGTACATAAAAAAATGAAAAAAATATATATATGATTTTTTTTTTTTTGCAAAAGCTCGTTTTCTAGGAATTTTTTGAAGAATTTTACTAAAGATTGTAGTGTATTTTTCTCCTTATTGGTCTCATCTTTTTAAGTAATTATCTACTATTACATGTAGCCGATGATCTACTGAAAATCATAATTGAGAAATAAACTAATTTTGAGTGAAACTTTAACATTTATTCTACTTTTTTATATATCAAATTTAAATCAACTTTGTACGATTTGGTGAAAATAGATTTATGAAAAATAGCCCTAATTGGTATGTTTATTTAGACAAACAGGTGTGTTTATATAACAATACAGGTGACCTTAATATTTTTGTTGGACAATCAGGATATGGGATTTTCCAAATGGGTGTCATCCCGATTGTCCCACATTTATATAAAAAAGGTATAAAAGTCATGTGGGACAATCGGGATAAGGTGTGCAGGTTAATTAGGTAATTGCGGCAATTATCTCATTCAGAGATCAAAGGGTGAAGGTTAAAGTCTGATTCATGATTTCTTAATTAACAGCATGAATGTTTTGTACTTTCTGGTGTGCTTTTATTTATTTATTTATTTATGTGACTCATTTTTTCGGACTTTAGGACCATCCCTCTAAAAATCCTGGATCCGCCCATGAAATCTACTAAGAGATGTGGTTTGTAGACCGATTTTTGTGACCCTATATTTTGGCTTTTTTTTCTTTTTTTTTTTTTGCAAATAACTTGACCATTTTCGGGACACCGAATTTTAAAGCTGTCAATTTCAGGAAGAACTGAAGGATTTTTGGATATTAAAAATCATGTACATAGATTAAAAAAAGGACGGTTCTCGGCGACTTCCCCCTGTGCGCGACATTGTTGATGGCGCCAGGAAAATTCACTTTGGCTTTATTTTTAAAGTACTACTGACGAGGATTCAATATCCGAAACATGTGTCTAGTACAATAAATTGGTACTATAGAACATATATTTTAATATTGACAAATTCAAAGGGGCAAAAGGGGTCAAAAGGCGGTATGATTAAGCAACTTAGATGCAGGATTTTTAAAAATACTTCAAAATTGTCACAGAATTTTGAAAATAAGTTTCTTCAAATTACTTCAAAAGGACGACGTCTGTCCGGAGTCCGTTCTGACACTAGTATAGCTTTTGACCATACTTCTTTTTGAATCATGACAGTATCACAACGAAGTTTTTGCGTGTGATTGTTAAAAAATGTGAAAGGATGAAGATGCAATCAATGGCAGTTATGAAATAACATAAAATTGGATATGAAAGTGTCTGACAATTGTCCGAATTGTCACATTCCTATGAAAACTAAGTATTTATGAGGTTTTAGAAATAATTATCAATATTTGTCATACTAATCTATTTGAAAATGAAAATGCCTAAATTGTTGCTGGAACGTAAAGTGAAAACTTTTCATTGACATAAAAATCTTTTCATCACTATATTGCATACGTTTCGAAACTAATGTTCTGTACAGATACAATTTTTAAAGTACAAGTATATGCTCTTTCAGTTGAAGTGTGCAATTTCTGAACTATAATTATAAATCTTGATCACGCGTTAAATCTATGAAATACGGCATACGAAACTAATCCTTTAGAATCCATTAGTCTTAGATTGTATTTATCAATAGTAGATTCATATTTAATATTTTCAGTAGTTATCCCATACTCTACAATTAATGAAACTCCTGATGCAAAAAACCCTGATTATTATATCCAATAGCTATAAATTGAATAAATAAAGGTGCCAAAAATGAAGATCGACCATGCCTTTGGAGTGAAATATTTTTTTGCAAAAAACTACTTATTTTGAGAAATTATTAGGCTTATTGATGAAAATATAAAGAGTAAATGTATGTCCATATAAAAGTGTTCGAGATGGAGAAATACATAAGAACATTTAGCCAGAATAAAAGTTAACAATGGGGGGAGGGGTGTCTCTTATGAGTAATAATAAAGAATGTATCGGTATTTAATCGTATTAATACCATTTTCAAAAGTGCAACAAAAAAACCTACAACAATAAAATAGACTATAACCTGAATGTTTGTATTATTATTATGCATGTGTTTGACAATCGGGATATGATTTTTGGGTCCCTGTAAAGTGCGAAACGAAACAAAAACGAAACGAAACGAAACGAACCAATTCGAAACGAAACGAAACAAATCGAAACGAAACGAAACAAATCGAAACGAAACGAAACAAATCGAAACGAAACGAAACAAAACGAAACGAAACAGATCGAAACGAAACGAAACAGATCGAAACGAAACGAAACAAAACATAAAACTTAAAGAAATTGAGAAAAAGGGGAAAAATCACCGAAAACGAATATTTCAAGACAAGATCAGCATGTAATATTGCCTTAATCCAAGAGTTCTACATTTGTAACTAGTGCCGAGAGGGTTTCTTGAAAGAGTCAAAGTTGACAATTAAAAAAGTAAATGTCAAATGCCATTCATGTATTTAGGAGGAATAAAAGGGAGGGGATAGAAAACCACGCTATGACTCCGTAATGAGATCATAATACGGGGTTGGGGCACATTTCAGGAAAAAAATCTTATCCTTTTTCAAACGAAATGTGCCCCCCCCCCCCCCCCCAGTTTTTAATTGTTCTCATTTTTCTGATAAGATTTTCAAATAGACATAACGGAACAGTTCCGTTTCCTCTGCGCTAGACTCCTCCCTGCTAAATAATATTTTTCCGTCTATGACGAGGTTATTCATCCCATTCACTATCCTTTAAAATGCAGTTGTGCTATATACCGTATAATACATATTATGTTTTCATCGTCAACTTTGATTCTTTAAAAAACCCTCCAGCCACAAGAACTAACGGTTGAAGGCAATAATGAGGGGGTGGACAGGGACAAAGGGAGGGGAGAGAAAGGGGGCGGGAGGAGAGGAAAGGGGGCGAGGGGGAGGGACAGATGATTGGGAGGGTAACAGTAATAACCAAAAAAATTAGGAAATTACTTTTAATATAAATAATCTTGCTCTGATGCGTTCATGTACATAATCTCAATCTTAAAAATGACCACGAATTTCATCTTTATATACCTTACAAAATTTTCCCGATCGCTTCGCACGACGCAATATTCAATTCATTTTTCAAATACTTCAGGCTCGCTTCGCTCACCTTAGTTTTTCATCTAAACAGGTCTATTTCTTTTTTTCAAGGTTTGAAAAAGGAAATAACTTCACTATTGCACCAATTTACACTTTAAAGTTTAAACATTTGTCTTGACCGCCCAAGACCTTCTCCCCCACGGGGAGGGGGGAGGTGGCAGGAGGAGAGTGGTACCCCTTGACCCTTCAATAAGATATTGTCTTGAAATATTCGTTTTCGGCGATTTTTCCTCTTTTTCTCATTTTCTTTAAGTTTTATGTATTGTTTCGTTTCGTTAGATCTGTTTCGTTTCGTATCGATCTGTTTCGTTTCGTTTTGTTTCGTTTCGTTTCGATCTGTTTCGTTTCGTTTCGATTTGTTTCGTTTCGTTTCGATTTGTTTCGTTTCGTTTCGATTTGTTTCGTTTCGTTTCGTTTCGTTTTTGTTTCGTTTCGCACTTTACAGGTACCCATGATTTTTTCCAAATGTGGGACAATCGGGATTAAACCTCCAAATGTTGAACAATCAGGATTGTCTAGGTGACACACGCCCTAATCAACCCGGCCGTTTTCATTGTTTTTTCGCCTTTTCTCTTTGAATTCTTCTTTAAGGCAAAAATATATATACTTATTTTTGGAAAAATATGGGTCATTGATTCAGAGGGAGAATCAGTCCTTTTCGTTTCCCTACATTCCAAGTTGGTATTTATACAAGAACCTCGAGTAGACCAGACTACCCCAGTGGCGGATTCAGTCGGGGGGGGGGGGGGGCACAGGGGCACATCCCCCCGGCAGTGCCCAAAGAAGGGACACTTATGACATGCTTTTGGAAGCATCAAATTAATAGTACCTCTATGAAATTAGTCAGAAAATGCTCGATAAACACCTCAGAAACCACAGATTTGAATAAATTTTCCAAAATTTTCTCGGGGATAGATAACAAAGTCGGGATGCATGCATTGCTGCCATGTCCATTGTCTAGCTGTACATGGACATACAAGTTTCCGAAATTTTCTTCATCTGAGGGATAAATGGAGAGTGATGTTCAGTCCTATGTAAGGCATAAAACACACTCACATATTTCTTAACCAAATCTTCGATATTACCTTCTATAAAATCGGCATTGAAAAAAATAAGATCGTTTTAGAATTGAGGTCGTGATCAATCTTTTTTAAATGAATAAAAATTGTTTTGGCCAGATTTGGACTGGCTACCTCCAAGAACTTTGCAAAGAGTCTACAAATGAATGTTTTTTTTTTATTAATCTTTCTATCTTGACGCTGCAGGGAACGGGACACTCGTGATCTCTATGACTTGTTTGTTTTTCTACCTTACAAAAATTAACAAACAAGCGCAGATCTAGAGTGATGATTAGGGGGTCTGCACGGCCTCGCCTGAAATTTGCAAAAATAGTTTTTACCTCGTTTTTCGAAAAAAAATTTTGATATACAAATCATTGTTAAACACTGCAAAAATAGTTTTTACCTCGTTTTTCGAAAAAAATTTCAATATACAAATCATTGTTGAACACTGAAGGAATTCCTTCTAAATTCAGTTAAAATACGCTTCAGATATCACCAAATAGCTTCATTTTTTTCAAATTTTTCTCGGGGGAGGCCCCCGTACCCCAACAATTGGGAAGGGGGGGGAACCACCCCCTCCCATGTATATTCCCTCCCCCAGTCGGCCTTTCGGGCCTCGCAGGTGATTCCCATCAAAAATTGTATGTGCTCCCTCGGCAGTTGGTGTTCTGGATCCGCCCCTGTATCCTTTCATCCCCCTTGGATCCGCCCCGACTAAAGTGAATTCCACATCAATTCATATTCCCATTTGGTTCTCCGAATAGCAGGGGAAAATACTTATGATAAGGAGAAGAGGAACGAATTGTTCGATGACAAAGCGAGCTAAGAAGATAAAAAAAAAAAGGAGAAGAACTTTCGAGCTTTTTAAAACTGGTAGAACTAGGCGATCTGAGGTGATATTTACTGACAATCGTATTCGTATTTACTAACTTCTAATACGATAGCCAAGTAAAAGCTGCGAAACTCAAAATACGAGCAACATTGCTAGCTCGAATTTCCTTGAATCCTTCATAAGATGACATGTGCTGTCAGAAGTGTAGAAAACATGTAGTGTTATAGGTTGACATTTGTTCCACTTGTAAATTTAAAGTTTAAAAAATTGTACTTTCATGTAGGTGTCGCATTTTTCATCACATTCGCAAATTATGCAAGAATGAACATGATTAAATCATAAGTTCGTTCTTTTTGAAATAAGCCTTTTTCACGTAACTGCGTGACTAGCATTTTGTGGACGGCAAGTACCGAATTTCGTTACGTCACAGTTAAATATTGATTGTCCTTGACGTCATATTGCGGGAAAAGTAGTTATTTTGCCGTCCAAAATAACTGGACCGCAGTTATGCGAAAAAGACTAATACAGTGTTACTTCCCATTTATGCAGGTATCTGACGTAAACGTATTGTGAGTCTTTAAATTCATTTAAAAACGTCAAATTTGTAACCATGTTTCCCTGAATTTTACACTTGTTTCCACAGAATATGATGACTTGCAATAACTTGATGTCAGATACCTGCAAAAATGGGAAGTAACTCTGTGTTTCGAAAAGACCAAATTTATTTTGCTGTTTATACCCACAGGCACAGAATGATTTCAATAGTGCTCCCATTAAAAGTACTGAATGTTTACCTACAACGTTAAAATTTCTCTTTCCTATTTTACCTGCACTTTTTACTTGACATACATATGATGCTTATGTATCTGTTTAAGTTTTATGTTCAGTTTGCATCACTAGTATCTTCTTTAGAGATAAGCTTTAGGCTTAATTTTTTTCAACCAGTGGCAGATTAAGATGGGGAGCTCAGTTGATCCCCCTTTTTCACTCAAATACTTTGATTTTGACTCAGAATCCATGCACAATACTGTATTATGTGCTTAAGAAGGACCAATAGTCGGATGACGTCATTAATTTTCTGTGATAGTTATATGGATTTGGTGATTGGATAAAGTTGATTGATTTTCAAGGTCAAATGTTGAAGCTCAAAGGTCAAAATCAAAGAAAACTTATAGAAAAAAATCAAAAACATCTTCAGAATGAGACGATATGAAAAGTTCCAAGGTTTTTATGACTAGGCAATGGAATGTGATTATTCATGTCGTCTTGTATCTCAGAATGCGTTTGAGTTTGTCAATACACATGTTATAGTATCATGAAGCTCAACGATCAAGGTCATTAAAATAAAATTGCCTGTATGCGCAAAATTATTTATATTTTTTTTATGATATTAAGGTAGCAAACCAATACCAGTGAAAACCTATAGGTTACAACATATCTTTATGAAAAAAAGGGGGGATGTTGAATATCATTGTATCTTTACCATTTACATGGATACATATCAGATTTTCTTTACCAATCAATTAATATTAAAGAAAAGAATACAACAACAACAATGTATGCATGGTTTGACCTTGAGATTTTGTTTTATGTGCCATTTATATGGTACCGATGTGTATTTTTACGTTATAATTTATGGGGTACATGAAGGCAAAATGGCGAAAGATTTTCTGAAACTTGTCTATAATGATGAAATATTTGCCTAAAATGAAGTAAGATATTTAGTAAAAAGTTAAAATTCGAATGTCTACTGAGTAACTATCAAGGAAATATTGCAAAGCTTCGAATTTTGATTTGATATGGCATAAATCTTTAGAAATGTTCGTTCCAGTTATTGTTGTTTGGGGATCATTATGTTCATCAGACCATTGAATGTATAAAAAACCTGGATTGAGATGAACTCTTGGTGTATATTTCTTCATTTAGGATACATTGATCAATTTAAGCAGTTTTAATTAGTTTTTGACCTTGAATCCCTTAAGTATTGGTCATCCTTAAGTGCTTAAACATTGGATTTTTTTGTACCTACCTTCATTCACCATAATACCAAGTCTTAAACTTTTAACTCACAACACAGATATTTTCAAACTGACAAAGACTGGAGCTTTCTCTCTGAATATTGTTTTAAAGAATTCCATCACAATCTTTATGACGGAATCAGCCCTTTATAAGTTATTAGTCATACTTCTTGGATTTATAGGGTACATTTTTGGCAAATAATTTTTATTTCACAGATGTTGATTTCAAACAACATCATATTAATTGTACTTGTGAAATTGCCATAATTTTGGCTTACTTTTAGTTAGTAAGTGAACATATGAATCAGATAGGAAAATTTCATATTACCAATACTATAGTAATGATCCCTTGTACCCAACATTATTCAAGGATTTTAGAATCTTAATATACAATGTGTGAAATTGCTTCAATACACGAACTAAGGGCTTAAACAATGTTTGTATAACTTGTGCCCAATTCCCATTTCATGTTTATGGAAATAAAATATGTTTAAACTAAAAACTAAAACACGAACTACTTTTTTATAAGCCTGTCATTTGACAAGAAGTATTATGGAATGGCAAAGTCCGTCTGTCTGTCCGTCCACTTATGGAACGCAATAACCTAAATATGTGTTGACGGATTTTATGATTTTTGTACATTATGATCAGACTGGAGAGGCAGCTGCCTTTCAATTGTCAGATTCATCTGATTTGTTTTTACGGAGTTACGGGACTTACGTAAGTTACATTCTTTTCAATACAGTGAAAATATTCTGAAATAGTTAAAAATTACCTAAAAATCTATTTTGTGGGTGAAATGTTTTGAAAATTTGTATAAATCAAGAAGAAAGGATGTTCTTTTATATATGTTACGGGGCTTTTTTGCCCCTACTGGCAACGCCGAAGGGGACTCTTAATTAGTTTCCTCTTGGTCTGTCTGTCTGTCCGTCCGATTGTCCGATGATCAGCTTTCCAGACTTTTTTCTGCAACGGATTGAGATATTCAGATGAAATTTGATATACAGCTTGGTCTTGGATAGTTACAGAGCAAGTTTGACTTTCGTAACGCTTGACCTAATTTTTGAGGAGTTATGCCCCTTGATGACTTGGAAAATTCAGCTTTTGTCAGTTTTCTTGACTTTTTCCTGCAACAAATAGAGATATTCATGTAAAATTTGATACTCGGCTTAGTCTTGGATAGTTACAGAGCAACGTCGACTTTTGTCACGCTTGCCCTATTTTCCGAGGAGTTATGCCCCTTGATGACTTGTACAATGCAGTTTTTTGTCAATTTTCCAGACTTTTTTCTGCAACAAATAGGTATTCAGGTAAAATTTGATACTCGGCTTAGTCTTGGATAGTTACAGAGCAAGTTCGATTTTTGTCACGCTTGACCTATTCTTCGAATCGATAAAGCAGATAAAACCTTAGAACTGAGCTGCCCAGACAGTAAGTTTAATTAAAACTCATATTTAATTGAAGATAAATTCATAGGCAGAGTTTCAGGACATAAATATATGCCGCCAGCAGGGGACTTATATCGCTCAGCGATCATAACATCTTTCATAAATATTTTAAGAATAAAGAAGTGGTTTTGTAGATTTGAAAAAAATCCTGCAGGAAATTTTTAGAAATACAATTTCCTGCAGGATTTTTATCAGAACATAAAAATCCTACAGGAATTTTCAATATTCAGAAAATTCCTGCGGGAAAAAAAATCCTGCAGGAATTTCTTAAGAACAAAAATTTTCCCGCAGGATTTTAATTTTTCCCGCAGGAACACCATTTTCAAGATCTCAAGAAAATATTCCTGCGGGATTTTTTTTCTCCCGCAGGAAAAAAAAAATTCCTGCAGGAATTCATCAATTTCCCGCAGGATTTTGATAATTCCCGCAGGATTTTGATAATTCCCGCAGGATTTTTTAATTTCCCGCAGGATTTTTTTGTAATTAAGGTGAATATCTCAGGTACCAGGTGCGCTACAGGTAAATGAGATGTGGATTCCGACTAACCCAGGTATCCTCTACGCGATGACACTATTGGTTTTGCTGTACGTTCAGCCCCGGGCGGGCGCAAAAATGAACTAGCGCGCAAGTTCATAATTATTTTGCCCACTGTTTATACTGTTTATGCAAAATATACAGCATAAAAATCTTGATAGCGCACATTGATAAAAAGAGAATTAAGGTATCAAATTAGTACAAAACATATTAAAACTTCATCAAAACGGATACCTGGCTCAATATAGATCTACATAAATACACCAAGATGGGTGTAAAGTAGCTATATTTATGTACCAAATGGGTACGAAGAACACAAGGATGAAAATTACACCAAATGGGTATACAAAATGCACCAAGTGGGTGCAAAGTACCTATAAGTGTACCAAGTGGGTACGAGGTACCAAATATAAAGAAAGACACCAAATGGGTGTATAAATGTACCAAGTGGGTACAATGTACCTCTAAATGTACCAGGTAGGTACGAAGTACACAAAAATAAAAATTACACCAAATGGGTGTACATGGTGTACAAAATGCACCAAGTGGGTGCAAAGTACCTATAAGTGTACCAAGTGGGTACGAGGTACCAAATATAAAGAAAGACACCAAATGGGTGTATAAATATACCAAGTGGGTACAAAGTACCTCTAAATGTACCAGGTGGGTACGAAGTATATACAAAAATAAAAATTACACCAAATGGATGTATAAAATGCAAGTGAGTACACTTGTACCTATAATGTACCAAGTGAGTGTATAAATATATCAATATTATTATAATTAGGTACATTGTACGCTATAAACAGTGATAAAATTACCTCAAGTGGGTATATAAAGAAGTGGTCGTGTAAAATGCACAGAAATGATGCAAAGTCCTATACATGTACCAACTGGGTACAATATGCAAAAATTTCAATGAATAAGCACCCTGATATGAGACATAATGCAGTATGGCTAACAATAAAACATGATAAATACGAATCATATATATTTATAATAGTAAACATGATAAATAGTTGATGCGCGGTAAGGCTGTAGAATGTCATCATATTTGCTTTGAATCTATTAAGTGTGTAGACCTTTTTTTTTAATTTCATCTGTCTACTTGTATAATAGTTATCCTGAAAATAGTTTCTATGGTTACTTGCACCTATCCGAAACGACTATGTACCATCAAACTTCCAACTGTGATCATTATTGCGTCAACATAGACGCTCCCTTCAAATGCCAATTATCGTATCTACAAGATACGTAAATAAGCCATCTGGCTGATCTGCAGACAAACAACTATAATTATACAGAGTAATGAGGTATAGATAAAATGAATAAATATGCATTAAGTACTGGCCTTGGGCATGTTGCGCGAGGAGATAATGACTGCATTCCTGACACTTCGCAGGTACTTCCTCATGGGATGGTCATTCTGCGGTGAGCACAGGAGATGTACCCCGTCGGGCCCCAGGTGATTCATGTCCGCCCAAAATCCTCGATGCTGCCAATATCTGACCCCTGGGGGTGTTAGCAGCTCTCCGTTTTAGCTGGCCATTGATTTGAAACACCATCCTATTGTAGCCTCGGCATGTTTTATGAGGCATCCTTCTAAACAATTGTTCGATAAGAACTAGGCGGACCCCTTTTCCTTGGTGCAGAAATTCAGCAACTGAAATTATGGCCTCCGCTAACTGATGACAATTCGTAGATTCCTTGATATCGTTACCTCCGATTTGCAAAAAAACAAATGTCCGGCACCTCGTAGAAATTTAAGAAAGTCGGATCTGTTGCTAACTCCCGAATACGAAGTCCACCACGAGCACGAAATTTTACATTAAAGTTTTCAACATCCAATTTAAGATTACGGATATCACATTTTTCCAAATACTCCCTTAAACGACGGATATAAGAATGCCCGATAATATAAACTTTGCATGGATCCATCATCGACATTGTTTGTTTAAAGCGAAAGTACTAAAACCAGAAGCACATGACAGGGTATTCTCCGGCTCACCAAAGTTAATATTTATCTAAAGTTTTAAAACTTTTCAAAAGAACAAATACTCACTATGATCAGTATCAATGATGAACGATTCAAAAGCAAGAGCAATATATTTAGATAGTTTACTCCTCGCGCATACAAGAATAAGTGATATTTCCGATCACAACATATTGATCGATGCTATAAATAATACAAATCATTTCATTGGCTGAACCTTGAAGGGGTAGCTCACCTACCGATATTTAAATTACATTCATGTCATAAATTCCATTATCGTAAATAATGTATATTTCAAGTTTGCTTTTCCAGTACTTTTCCTATGCTTCCAGAAGTATGCCTTTTCAGTACTTTCTCTATGCTTCCAAAAGTATGCCTTTTTAGTACCTTTTCCGTGCTCCCAAAAGTATGCTTTTTTAGTACTTTTTCCAAGTTTCCAAAAGTACTTTAAGTATGCCTTTTCAGTACTTTTTCTATGCTTCCAAAAGTATGCCTTTTAAGTACCTTTTCTGTGCTTCCAAAAGTATGCTTTTTAGTACTTTTTCCAAGTTTCCAAAAGTACTTTAAGTATGCTTTTTCAGTAGTTTTTCTATGCTTCCAGAAGTATGCCTTTTTTGTATTTTTTCCATGCTCCCAAAAGTATACTTTTTTAGTATTGCTTCCAAAAGTACTTTAAGGATGCGCGCTACTTTGATTTTCGAACTTTCCGCGCATCTGAGATACGACGTTACGACGTAAGACCTATCCGTCCCATTTACACTTTACGTCATTTCGTCTTTTAGCCCAAACCGCATGTACTGTACAAGTATAATAGTACAATACAATGTATGTGTACATATTATTTGTAAAAATGACATGACAAGAAAGAAAAATTGCAGTACTCTGGATTTCTAATGCCTTATGACACGAAATTTACATGATATTGTGGGTAGATCAACTTCGGTAAAATCACCCGTTTCTCCTGTAAGTACATTCACTGCGTAGCATCACGTGACTTAAGTTGGTGAAACCACGAACACAAAATGGAGGCATACCGCTCGTTTGGGGGAAAGAAAATAGGTACTGTGATGATTGTTTTGATTCAATTTTATCTTTTCATAGCCGATGTCCTAGTAAAAATGATATATTGATGATTCTTTGTTTGTCAGTCAAGAAATCATTGTAGTTATTACAAACATTCTGACGAAAGGGATGTCGTGGTCTAAATATTTTAAACACAATGTTGTGGTGGTTTCCACGAACACATCTACAGCTTTTGTCACAATGTTTGTAAAAACAACGGCGTTTTATATACTAACGAGTCCACAACTGTAAAAGTATCAGTTTAGAGAAAGATATAAGCTATAAAAAGATAGAATCTAATCAAAGCAATTATTTCAGTTCCTGTTTTCTTCCCTCCGACTGAGCATTTATTTATTCGTGGTTTCACCAAGTTCAGTCACGTGGTGCTATACAGTGACATTTGTAATAAGAAAACAGTAATGCAAAAATGGAGAACAGCCACGGAAAAGGTAATTTACTGGAACGGTACACGACATACACCAACAACATGGCTCAAGATTCGCTGATAGATCTACTCGAAATATTTCTGGTATTATGATTCCAATATAAGCAAAAATAAATTTCCTGTTGATTAATGACACAAGTGGATCAAATCCTCATCCTGAATATTGAATATTTGTTCCACTAATGTATGAATTCGTGCATGCAAACATGGGACCTTTCTGCAGACAGCAGCACAGACAGTATAGTTCGTCCTTGAACTTCGTCTGGTGTGACGCGTGATCGACTTACTTCGTCACACGTCTTTGAAGTGCAAGTACGTGACCCCCCCTCCATGAAATAAGGATGAATGTATGAAGGAAAATATGTCATGTTATTAGATATAAGTTCAATGGCTAGAATGTTTTTCGATTTTTTATATGATTTGTCTAAACTACGCAACAGTTACTCATATTTATAAAACAAATTATTTGATTCCAAAATTATTTCTTTTCTGTATATATGTAGGAAGGTACATACATTTGTACTACATCTCATTTCTTTACTTCTGTCTACCTGTATACTTTGGCGACATTTTAGTCACTCCATCTGTCCGTGTTTCCGTATGTTTTTTTTTTCCTCACGCAAGGAATTAACCTGGTCATTTCTTTCGACTGGTAACTTTAGATTCAATTTGTGTGTGATATAATCATCATATTTAGATTCATACTTGTGACAATTTTGGTCATGTTTTTTTTTCCTCTTTGACCTTGATATTTGACATTTTCTATAAAAAAAAACAACTTTAGGCATACATGGGGTGCCGGTGCGACACGTATGCCCCGCTGGTAGTCATCATATTTCCAAGGGCAATACCTCCTTCAATAAAACCAGAATTACACATCAAATATGTACGTTTACATTTAGAAATTGGCGTGCTCTTTAGCATGTTAACAAAAGGTCGAGATATTTGAACGATTGCAAGGTTACAACACGATTGCAAGGTTACAACACATATGCAGTGGCGGATTCAGCCGGGGGGCACGGGGGCACGTGCCCCCCCGGCAGTGCCCAAAGAAGGGGCACTTATGACATGCTTTTGGAAGCATTAAACTACTCTTTCCGTAATAAATCTATGAAACTAGTCAGAAATAGCCCCAAAACACTCCAGAAACCACCGATTTGAGTAAATTTTCCAAAAATTTCTCGGGGATAGATATAGTCATGTCCATTGTCTGTACGTGGACGTACACACGTTTCGGAAACAACCTACATTGAATCATGTTCATATCGAATTTTCTTTATCTGAGGGATGAATCGGGAACTTTATATCCTATGCAAGGCATATTTAACACACATATTTCTTGACCAAATCTTCGATACACAACCTCCTATAAAACTTACAGTTTTTAAACTCAAAATTTGAGGTCGTGATCAATCTTTTTTTGGCCAGATTTAAACCGGCTATACCTCCAAGAATTTTGAAAAGATCAAAATGCATGTTTTTCTTTATTTTTAGAATCGAAGTTATCATGATTACATTTTTGGTTAAGCCCCTAGGTAAATGAAAACTATAATAATGATAGAACTGCCAAGAAATAATTAAACCTTACAATCTGGACGATGCAGGGAATGGGGCACCCGTGATCACTAGCTTGTCAAGGAAATTTATCATTTACAAGGGAATTTTTTAGGGCCTGAATGGGGCCGAAATTCGGTAAAAATAGGTACTTTTCCCCAATTTTAGACCTAAAAATTCCCAATTCAATCTTTCCTCCAAAACGAGAAATTCATTTCCAATTTACGTATCATTAACTGAAAGGAAAACGAAAGTAGAACAAACATGCTCTAGGATTCAAAATATAGACAATTGATATGATAAGGGATAATTTGCATGAATGTATCTTTTTGTTGTTTGAAATTAATTTCCCAATTTAGGTTAAAATGTTGCAAAATTCCCAATTTCATCGGCCTAGTCCCCTGACATCAGGGGCTAGAAAAAAAACCCTGTAATTACCTATTTTCTTTACCTTTATACAAATATTAACAAACGAGCGCGGATCTAGAGTGGTTAGGGGATCAAGTCCTATCTGGAATTTGCATAAAATGCTGATTTTTCCTAGTTTTACGAGAATTTATGGCTGGACACCCCTCCCTCCCATGGGCTTACCTCTCTGCCCTTTCAAAACTTCTCCTGATCCGCCCGTTTCTTTGGGAAATCCTGAACATGTTGACTTCTGCATGCCGTGCGAGAACAGTACAGCATCAGAAAATTTCGAAAATTTTCAAATATATTCTATATATATAAATTATAATTATTGTTACTGACACTGAATGAATCATGCGCGCCAAATCCCTTCTAAATTCAGTTCAAATACGCTTCAGATGCCACTAAATTGCTTCATTTTTTCAAAATTTTCTAGGGGGAGGCCCCCCGAACCCCCACCAATGGGAGGGGGAAACCCCCTCCCATACCCTCCCCCACTCGGCCCTTCGGGCCTCGCAAGTGATTTCCATAAAAATTGTATGTGCCCCCCCGGCAATTGGGGTTCTGGATCCGCCCCTGATATGGTACTTTTAAAATGAGAAGTTGAACTTTTAAAAGGGACACTCAGAAAATAGAAACGTGGTATAGAAATTGCAGTGTCCATGAAGCACTCAGCAGTTATATTGTTCTTTATTTTTCTCCGGATAGTTTTGTGACCTTGACATATTTGTTTGACCTTTTTCTTAATACAAAGGATGTACCATTATCCTTAAATTGTAAATAAGAATTTCTTTATACTTTGTATATTCTTGGTAACAAGATGGTTTAGGCTTTATTTGTTGCTTATAATGACCTATTGCAAGCGATACATTTATTCCCCCAAACACTCTAGTTGCATGTATTCCGAAAGACCCCGTAATCTTGAAAATAAATAGACATTTCATGATTTTTAAAACATTTTCAAAATATTTTCAAAATATCAATGGATCCAAATGTCTATGATCTTTGCTCCTGATCTTGAACATCATTCCTCTGTTGAGGACCTTCTACATGGAAAGTTTGAAGATCCTATGGTTTAGAGTTCAGCCTATACTTGCAGCGTAAACATTTTGGTGCATGTATTATCCCTCCCCCCCCCCCCTTCCCCCACTTCTACGTCGATCAATTTCTAAATTATTCTTTAAAAGATGATAAAACCAGATACATTTTTAAAAGAAATGTATTTATCATATCGAATACAGACCCTGTGCTATACATGAAGAAAAATAAACGTCTGTACTATCAGTGCGGATCCAGCTTATTATTTAGGGGGGGGGGGAGAAATTGGCAAGGGGTTTGGGGACTTCCTAGGTCCCCAGCGGGTCCAGGGCAGAGCCCTGTTAGGGGGGTTGAAGCTCCCTGGAATCTCTTGAATTTCAGCCTTTTTAGGACCCATTTTCGTGACTGTAATTAATTAAAGAATGGAATTTGATGCATTTAACAATTATATTTACTAAAAGGTAGGTAATATTCACTAATATTCACTCTTTCTTGATTTAAAATGATTGTTTTACCCATGATTGGAAAATTTCAGGGGGCCCTACGCCCCCCTTCAATCCGTCACTGACTAGCAGTCATGCTGACAGAGGTTCATAAATGTTTTGTTCCCGAACATTGGAAAATTGATTTGTTCTATCTGCTTATACAAAATTTTAAAATCCCATGAAATAGTTTGATATCATTCTAAAATGAATAAACGAAACTCGCCATCAGTTCCCTCAGAGCTTTGATTTAAACTAGAATATTATGGATATACAGACAGGTCCAGGTGTAATCGGGAAAAAACAAAAAACACAGTGCAGAAAAAATCAGAATACGCAGTGTTTTTCAGGTGTTTTTACCTGAGCCATCCTAGAGCGACTTTACCTGTAGTAGGGTGTTATTGGGGATGTTTATTACCTGAGCCAATTAACAACTCCCCTCACCTATACAGGACACACAGATGTATTCTCACCTTTCTAAGAAAGAATTTTTATTGTTAAAAAATTTACTTGCTTAAAATTCTATTTATTCAGTAGAAATAAAAAAAAAAAAAAAAAAAAACTCATCAAACTTTTTTTTTCATATATTGAATTTAAGTTATCCCAATTTTTATTATTTTATTATTCATATTTAATTATATTCATATTCATTATATCATTTGAATTAAAGTTATCCTTATTCATGATTTTCTAAATTAAGAAGAAATTGTATGGGTAAGTAGAAATGAAATAAAAATCATATTCTTTTACAAACTTATTATTTTGATTATATATATAAATTTCTTAAAAAAAGGAAGAAAAAAACATTGAGTAACTGGAAATAGAACAAAAATTTCATATACAAATAGGCCCAAATTATTTTGATTTGTTTACAGTTTAACTATCTGACAATATACATAAAGTTTATAGATTAACCCCGTCTTTGCATACATGTACAAAAAAATGTACGTGTCAATTCTAGGTTTAAACATTTTTATTGAAATAAATACATTGTGTATTTGTACTTTATGTTCGGCCATGGACTCCGATCTATTAATTTTCAAAGAAGTCGGTATTTGAGTTTGCAATCGCTCTCCTCTTGTTTCTCTAATTTATCGTATTTATTTTATGTAGACCCGGCCATATAAGATTCATTCTTTGTTTCCCAGACACCGCCACGCGCTAAAATTTTTCACCGACGAGACGTACGTATTCATGAAAAAAAAATCCGTCATGCATAGCTTCCGGTCGCTGGTTAATTTCCGATCGCTGGTTACTACCTATCTATCTATTTATCTAAGGAAATAACATTGTCTTGTAAATCCGTCTTTAAATAAAAAATGTTCCAACGTACAATCAGCGCGCCATGACAAGTCATTTTACGGCAGCGTCTAATCTGCGAGTATAAGGTGTACGATGAATAGAACGCTGTCTTAAAGACTTCATTCACGCATTGTAAATATTTCTAAAGATTATCCACGTTGACGATTCAGAGCTACTGGCCATTTGTCAATGAAAATTACATGTATTAAAAAGGCCGGTCTGTTCGCGTGCGCAATACATTTTGTTTGCTTTTTATGAATAGTTATTATTCACTTTTTCCGGCCTCTATTCTATTCTATTCGTTTTACTTTATTTTAATTTTTTTATTTTATTTTTTTTTTTTGTTCGTCGTACCCCAAATAAGTTGAAATTGAAAAATTAAGAGAGAGAATATTCAGAGAGAGAGAGAGAGAGAGAGAGAGAGAGGGAGGGGGAAAAGAACTATACGGAATGACATTAAAATATCCTCTATAGTACGGACTTATTCCAGACCCCCCCCCCCAAAAAAAAAAAAAAACCCAACAGAAATTCCCGACTCACAACACTGTCTGCTGCTTTATAGTTCTAAAAACGGTGAATATCCCATCCATTGATTCTCTTAAAAAAAGGGGGGGGGGGGGGGTTCGAGCGGGCGCGGTAATGCAATTACATTTTACAGGTACGCAGGTACGGTAATCTTCTACCTAGTCCAAGTATATTTCTGGCAAATCAACTTGTTTTTCACACCTTTTTGGCTGACTGCGCACAGTATAACGACTGTCTATACATGTCTTGAAAATTTAGGAAAGGGTTCCCTTCGGCGTTACCGGTAGGGGACTAACAAAAGAGGGGGGGGTGTAGGTAGTTTACCATTGCTTTTGAATAGGACTTAATCGTTTAATTTTGTAGAGTCTTGTAGTCTTTTGTAGAGTTTTGCAGAGTTCTTGAAATCTTCCAATTAAATGTAGGACATTTAGGGATTTTTATCTGTACAAATAAAAGATATATCGTGCGATTTTATCGGACCCAAAATTTTTTTATCAGCAAATCCGCTAAAACCAATACATTTCACGAACTCTGCTTCTACATTAATTTTACAACACTAAAAAAATCTTACTATTCCGCCGTTTTAGGCCTGGTCATTCCTCGATTCCGCCACCTTCTTACTTTTTTTTTTGGAGGGAAGGTAGACTGCGACTTTGTTAATAAATTAAAAAAGCATATCGAAAAAAAACCCCCCAAAATTACCGGCCCGAAGCGCCGACGTAATATTCGCTATTTTATTATAAAAAATATCATGAAAAAAATGTAATTGCAGAAATATTTAGATGCCGCAAATACATTTCACGTAACTCTCTCTTTCATTCCCTAATATTTTACAAAAAAAGAAAGGGTAAAGTGTTGGGGGATTGTCTATTTATCATGTTTATCTTGATATTGAATATCTGTCGATACCACGACTCTCTTTCACACCTGTACGGCTCACTGAACGCCACTTTAATAATCTCCGGCGACGTAGACGGCACCAACTAAAATAGCGTAGTCGCCCGACTTGCCAGGTTTTGAGAACATAGTATTGGTACAACCCCCCCCCCCCCCCCCCTTTCGTATCCGATGTACTCCATTCTGTAAATTCCTAGTCTGTGGGATAAATACACGATTGAACGTCAGTGAAATGTCCGTGATGGTAAATTTCAAAGATCAATATATTATATTAAAGGTCCTATTTAGACGGGAAGTTAAAAGATGATAAAGTCTACGGTGTCGTTTAAAAGACATAAATACCGCGCTGTGTTTATTGATTTATACCTGGTTCCAGGTGTTAAACGTCTTGTAGTCCACAGCAAGCTTGTATTTACCAGAGAAACGGCTTTTGTGGCTTCCACCTCTACTACGCACGTACGTTAATCTCATTTTCCGTCGTACTTTAAACATGTAGACCGTAATTTTCCTTCATTAAATGTATGATGAAACGTGTTACATTATCAAAATACATGTGTACATTGTATATTTCTATAATGACATACCCCCCGCTACGAGAAAACGTTTACATGTATTGCTTGATTCACGTCGTACCGTCACGTGTCATAAGTTTATCGCGTAACGATATAAATGTTGTTGTCAGTCAAAAAAAAATCTGACTGTTACAGGAGCGCAAAATAATTTACCCATCTTTAGTATTTATGAAAAAAAAAATCGTGACTTTTTTACTTAAAATCTGGGAGAACTTGATAGACAAACACTTTATGACTGTTTAAACGACATAAAATATATATCAAACTCCAATACCCCGGCCATAATTGTGAGGACTCTAAAATTTATAATTCCCGTGTTTTATCTAGTTCATATTCTGAGGCGTGGGAAATCATTGTCCGGAGAAGCCACCTAAGCTAAGCAGATAATCGGATTAACGCAGGGGTATATGTTGTTTGCACAGGCAGCGTTACCGGCTGAAAGTATTGGACAAATTCATGAGGGGGGGGGGGGGGGCACTGACCCTGAAATCGATTCTTTGACATGTTTAAAAAATATGTTTCAATTCTTAAAAAGCTTTTCTTTTATTGAATGAAATTTTGTATAATTACAAAGTACAATAATTTTTTTTATAATCATTGTTTTGTTCTTATGTATATTTTTTCTTTCAGATATCCATATGTAAAAAAAAAAAAAAAATAAGAAAAAAAAAAAAAAAGAAAAAGATAATTATGTATAATTAATTATAAAATATTTTTATCTTATATTTTAGCATGTTTTAATTTCAGTTTTTGAATGTCCAATATGTGAAAAAAAAATAAAAAGAAAAAGATAATTATGGATATTAGAAAGAAAAAAAAAGAATAATTATAAAATAATTTTATCTTATATTTTAGCATGTTTTAATTTCAGTTTTTGAATGTCCAATAACAAACTTCAATTTATTATAAAATTAGTGGATATTATAAAGTTTAAATTATGAAATTAAAATACACTTTTATACATGTTAAAACTTCAAGTGTTTGTTAAGTTTTGAAAAATAAACAGAAAACAGCCTTCATACATGTAATGGTATCTAATATTTCCTTCTAGTATAAATGCCACTACCTTGCCTTTTGTCAGGGTAACTTCCACACCTGAGCGATTTTCACACCTTCCATCAGAGGGGCATATATCAGCTACAGAGGGGGGTGAAAGTGACAGAGGGGGAATACAATAACACTGTGTTTTCTGATTTACCTGTAGAAAACACCTGAAATAAATACACTGCGTTTTTTGTTTTTTCCCTATTACACCCGGACCTGTCTGTATGAAAAACTTTGAAAATAGGGCCGATATGACAGGTTACCGCACCTACTTCTTTTAAAAGGATACACGCTGTTGAAAAATTGTAATTTAACATATAACAATATTCTTAAGTCTAAGGAAAAAATGAGATAACCCTCTGGGTATTGAATTCGAACACGCGATGACCTTATGACATTACCTTTGTGCCACAAATTGATTTCATGCGCCGCAGCTTGAGATATGAATGAGCATGTACGATAAATGCACTTGCTGTGTGTTGTATACCTGTAACAAAACACAAATTAAGACATTTATTCTCTATTTATAATGTTCTTTTTCAGATGGTTAATATTTTTTTTTACCAAAAAGTGAATCTTGTTTTACATATTTTTATTTGTTTTGCCTTATCTAGCATGCATAGCTGCTACACATGCGTCTCGTTGCCATGGACGTGTCCTCACGGTGTATATTTCGTTGTTCTCTGTGCATTATATATCGTCTTCGGAAATAAAAAACAGAATGATGACCCAACACGATTTTTCTCTTGTCAAGTATAATTGATCTTAAAATATGTTTTGTGTTGGGTCCGCTTTCTGTTCATATTGAATTTTTGTGTTTTATGATGGAAAATTGCAGAAAAATGCCGGATTCGTAGGATCATAAAAGGTTCCGTCATGTACTGTACTAAATGTAGTTTCCGATAGCGATCCATGTTAATGGATTTTTCAACACAAAATCTTCCTTAATAAAATTTCCATGCATAAAGTCTCCAATGAAGTATTTTATTTTTGTAAATTTTACTAGGCCGTATAAGGAGTTAGTGACTTTTCTCCTTTGTGTCCTAACTGTCTCTCATCTCCTTTCATGTAATCGTGTACTAGTACATGTCATAATTAGACCACATAATTATTTTATGAAAATGCTTTAAAAAATGAAATAGGAGGAGAGAGAGAGAGAGCATGCATTTTGTTATATATATAGATCTTTCCCGTGTAGACTTCATGATTTTTTTACATAAAGATCTTTCCCGAACATATAGGCTCTATGATTTATTTTTATTCATCATTCAAACATTTTATCCAAAATCCCGTCTGGCTATGTGTTTAAATGTCGAACACCCCCACGCCCATCCCTCAGATGTCTTTCACTGTCCTACTACATTCCTCCCACTCGTGTTATCGGGAGGTCTGATCAAAAGGATGGGTGACACCCCTGCACCCTGCGGCATTAAGTACATGTATACACAGGGGTAGAAATTGCGCAATGAAGTACGCCTCTGGGTAAATTCAAGGAACTTGTATATTACGTAACCACCAAGTGTCAACCCCTTGATGACAGTACCATTCTACTCTCTTTTTCTCGCGGTCGATAGATTTTTGTCTTGAATCATGTTTTCATTGTTAATAAAATCTCCTTTTTGATTAATACCAGTATATTATTCCAAGGACTTATAAACAGAAGGTTTCGCAACTCTCTACACCGCCTTGAGAATAGTAATGAAAACTCGCGTGTAACGAGATCTGAACGAGATAAAAACATTGCCCAGTCCTATCCGAGAAGGGTGATCAAATAACATGATTTTCTCAAGCATCACACAATAAACATATAAAATATTGATATGTACATGTAGAAGAAACCTTACTGTTTCAATAAATACCAATTTTATCAAAATATATTGATATATTGTTATAATACATGTATCTAGCTTCAAAGCGGAGCCTTGACATTCGCCGTTATGACCCAGATATCGTCAAAGAGAGTTAAATAGGCATATGCTCTGTCCCATTTTCTCAGTCATTACTAGACTTACACATAAAATATTTGGTGGCAAATCGAAAATGAAAACCCAGTGCGTGCATTAGAACAAATTTTGATTAATTTATTCGACGATTCCATCGTATACCGGAGGTTCAAAAATAGAGGTTTTCATTCTTCGGAATGCCCGGACATTTTCTGAAAGAGGTAAACAGCCCAACGCTCTGACCCATTTTCTCAAACTGGACAAGATTTACATATGAAATATTGTTATCAAAATAAAGACTATTACCTAATGTGTGCATTAGGACCAATTTTGTTTAATAAATTCGATAATTTTATTGTTTTACGGGGCTTCGAAAATGGGTGTTTTCACTCGTCGGTACGCGCGGCCATTTCCCCAAAAGACGTAGGCAGGTCAACGCTCTGACCCGTTTTCTCAAACAAGACACAAGGAATATTGTTATCAAAATAATGAATAAATTCTCATGCGTGCATTAGTACCATTTTCATTTCATGATACCGAATATTAATAAGAATACAAGACTTCGAAAATGGGGGTGTTTTCGATCACCTGTTTACCACGGCCTGTAACGAAGAAGGTAAACAAGCCATCTAAAAACCTTTTTTTTCTGTTTTATTTTATAAAGTATCTATGAAATTTCAGAAAAGTTGTTTTTGAAATAAAGATGGACTTTTTTTATTTTTCATGTATAGATGTCGATAATTGACCATAATATAACTGCCTCAGATATAAGGGATCTCGACGCAAGTTCGCCCTCGCCATTACGACTACGAGTACGACGTGACCTATATAAATAGGCCCGATTTAATTTACCATTTTCTCGACTATTTCAAGACGTAATGTCAAAATATTGGTACCAAAATGATCAGGATAATCTATTCTACTTATTCAAGTCGTTTTTATGTTGTCATAATGAGCATATTTAGGGCATTCATGGTTTTGAATATCACAACCCTAACATCTCGTTGCCTAATTTGCATATCAAAAGGGCACGCGAGATGTTAACGGGAAAAGACGAGATTCCAATCCTTCTGTTTATAAGTCCTTGATCATTCTTTATCTTTTATTAAAAGTGATCATGATGTATTCCAAATTCTAGTTCTATCAAAGTTCTGTCTTTCAGTTCTCCGTGTCTTGCAAATTATCCTACAGAAAAGGCACCTCCCTTGAAGTCGTGGTTCGGCCTTTTGGATCTGCCTCTTCAACTTACCAATATTATCTGATTCCCTCCGGAAATGTCGTATACATGTATATGCCCTTATCTTCAAATTTCTCGAAGACTGAAAATAAAATTTTCTTGTGAGGTTGTGGGAGTTTTCCTTCGAACTCCCTGAATCTACCACTTATTCAAAACAAATATATTTTAAGAATGATTGGTTTATTAAGGTCGTTGGAAACCATGGGAAAATATATGTACATGTATGTCAATATCATGGTTGGATCTAAAGATTTTTCCGAGAGAGGGGGTCCAGCCATTTAAAAAAGGGGGGTCCAGTATATGACTTTGAAAGAAAAATATAATACAGTTAAACATAAAAATGAGAAAGGATGGCAAATACCAAGAGGATATAATTACCTGACACCCCCCCCCCAAATGTGTAGGCATTCAAGAAGAAATATTTAACATAAATACTTCCTCTATTTATATATTTTTTGAAATAATTTTCTGACCATTATGAGTTGGACCACCTCCCCTGGTTTTTTTTCCGGTGACCTGTGCTTGTACGTCTTCTGTTCACGTGTATCGTTTGTTTCTGGTGGAAAATACGACCGTCGGCGTACATGTATAAGAATAATTACTTGTATTGTAAAAGTGAATAATAAAACTAAAGTCATAATCGAAAACAACTAGAATGCCGTGAAATACGCATTGATATGTTTTTGCAGATTTTCTCTTTTTTTTCTGTACTTTTTGGTGTGGGATGTTCTTCTGGGAAGGGCGAGGGGATGTCAAGCACTGAAAAAATCACCTCCAACAGGAAGATTTTACCATGTGTACTCCATTTAAAAAAATGCAAATGTCTATCCTTTTCACAGACATTTGATAAACCTATATTCCGTACCGTAGCGAAGGAAGCCATATTTATGATATAAACATTTAACAGCAAAGCAATTTAGAAGTATCCGGAGTCCATTAATTAGATATATAGATATTCTTATTTATACCATATTGATTTGTCTAGTTGACACACGCCCCAACCAACCCGGCCGTTTTCATTGCTTTTTCGCCTTTTCTCTTTGAATTCTTCTTTCAGTAGCCGATCCAGCGTCCCCTTTGTAAAGTAGCGAATTTTGTCGATTTTTACTGAAAATGCAGGGACAAAAATATATACTTATTTTTGGAAAAATATGGGTAATTGATTCAGAGGGAGAATCAGTCCTTTTCGTTTCCCTACATTCCAAGTTGATATTTATATAAGAACCTCGAGTAGACGGTAGACCAGACTACCCAGTGGCGGATTCAAGCGGAAGGGGGGGGGGGGTACAGGGGCAACCCCCCCCCCCGGCAGTGCCCAAAGAAGGGGCACTTATGACATGCTTTTAGAAGCATCAAATTAATAGTACTGTTTCCGTACTAAATCTATGGAATTAGTCAGAAAATGCCCGATAAACACCCAAGAAACCACAGATTTGAATAGATTTTCCAAAATTTTCTCGGGGATAGATGACAAAGTCGGGATGGATGCATTGCTGCCATGTCCATTGTCTAGCTGTACATGGACATACACGTTTCCGAAATAACCTTCATTGAATGTGCACGTCTGATTTTCTTCATCCGAGGGATAAATGGAGAGTAATGTTCAGTCCTATACAAGGAATAAAACACACATATTTCCTAACCTAATCTTCGATATTACCTTCTATAAAATCGGCATTGAAAAAAATTAAGATTGTTTTAGAATTGAGGTCGTGATCAATCTTTTTTAAATGAATAATTAAATTGTTTTGGCCAGATTTGGACTGGCTACCTTCAAGAATTTTGCAAATGAATGTTTTTCTATTAACCTTTCTATCTTGGCGCTGCAGGGAACGGAACACACGTGATCTCTATGACTTGTTTGTTTTTCTACCTTACAAAAATTAACAAACAAACTCAGATCTAGAGTGATGGTTAGGGGGGTCTGGCCTCGCCTGGAATTTGAAAAAAAAATTACCCCCCCGTCCTTTCAAAACTTATTGATCCGCCAATTTCATAAGGAAATCCTGAGCATGTTGACCTGCATGCCGTGCAAAAACAGTACAGCACCAGACAATGTCGAAAAATTTTCAATATACAAATCATTGTTGAGCACTGACGCTGACGGAATTCCTTCTAAATTCAGTTAAAATACGCTTCAGATATCACCGAATAGCTTCATTTTTCCAAATTTTCTCGGGGGAAGCCCCCGTGCCCCAATCATGGGGAGGGGGAAAACCACCCCCTCCCATACCCTCCCTTCAGTCGGCCTTTCGGGCCTTGCAAGTGATTCCCCCAAAAAATTGTATGTACTCCCTCGGCAGTTTGTGATCCGCCCCTGTATCCTTTCATCCCCTTTGGATCCGCCCTGACTAAAGTGAATTCCACATTAATAATTCATATTCCCATTTTGTTCTCCGAATAGCAGGGGATAATACTTCTGATAAGAAGGAGAAGAGGAACAAATTGTTCGATGACAAAGCGAGCTAAGAAGAAAAAAAAGAACTTTCGAGTTTGAAAACTGGTAGAACTAGGCGATCTGAGATGATATGTACCGACAATCGTATTCGTATTTACTAACTTCTAATACGATAGCCAAGTTAAAGCTGCGAAACTCAAAATACGAGCAACGGATGGAGATACACAGCTTGGTCTTGGATAGTTACAGAGCAAGTTTGACTTTCGTCACACCGAGGAGTTATGCCCCTTGATGACTTGGAAAATTCAGTTTTTGTCAGTTTTCCGGACTTTTCTCTGCAACGAATAGAGATATTCAGGTGAAATTTGATACACAGCTTACTCTTGGATATTTACATAGCAAGTTTAATTTTCGTCACGCTTGACCTAATTTTTGAGGAGTTATGCCCCTTGATGACATTGAAAATTCAGTATTTGTCAGTTTTCTTGACTTTTTCCTGCAACAAAAAGAGATACTCAGGTGAAATTTGATACTCAGCTTAGTCTTGGATAGTTACGAGGCAAGTGCAACTTTTAACACACTTGACTTATTTTCCGAGGAGTTATGCCCCTTGACAATTCAGTTTTTGTCAGTTTTCCAGACTTTTCTTCTGCAACAAATAGAGATATGTATAGGTAAAATTTGATACTCAGCTTAGTCTTGGATAGTTACAGAGCAACTTTGACTTGTAAAATAATGACCCTCATTATTTTATCCGAGATCCGCCACTGTTTGTGCCTAAAGTGATATACATGATATCAAAGACAGACTATATCTATTATTGATTTTAGTGAGAGACTGTTAAAGTTAACATATTTTCACATGATTGAAATTGATAAAGAATATTAATTGATATTGTTTATTTGAATATGTTTTACTTGGATTGCACTTATTTGTACTTTATAACATGCTTGTTATGATATTGGGATGCTGGTATGCGAGGAGGAAACATGATTATTACCTAGATAGGGACTGTTACCTAGATGGGAAACGTAGAAAACGTGAGGTCAGAAATGGGGGTAGGTTCGAGTACGGACATTGTTGCATAAGTTATGTCACATCTAGAGTTCACGTCCATTCCTACGGCCAAGATTCGTGCTTCATTTTCATAACTGGGGGTATGGGGAAGTAATTAAGTTGTTTGTTCTCTAGTATAAAAAGCCCTGGTCAGAAAATGCAATTCAGACCATTTCTCACTCTCCAGTGGGTCTCCTCCCTGTGGGAAAACATGTCAAATGGGTCTCCTCCCTGCATGCCAGCACAGCAGCCGCCTTTCACCATTGTCAGATTGTTAGATTAAAGTTCTTATCAAAATGGACTTCGGCGTTTGAAGCGTTTTCCTTTCGTCTCAGAAGATCAGACCAGTACCATTCACAGAGTTAAAGAACCAGAGAGAGAGAAACACAACGCGACAAAGAAACCACTATACGACACGAGCTGAAATGGTTGCCGTGACCTGGATTCTCAGACGGTCGGGGAACATGGTAAGTTACTTTATTGAACATCTAGAAATGGGTGTAGAAATTTTTTCTTGAAAGGGTTGGCACAGGGTGATTTTTCGATTCAGGGAGTAAGGTTTGATGTTCCATCGAATTAAATTTATTCTTTCCACGGAAGAAACGATTAATTTTCATTTTTTAGTAATGACAGTTTTTGAGAGAAAAAAAACTGGAAAACTGATAAAATATATTTACATCAATTTTGATTTGAATTGAATAAAATGTGTTTTCGTAAATAGTTAAATAAAAGGAGTAAATTTTCTAATGTTTGGCCATGATATTGAAAATATTTGTTAGGATAAACATTCAATGTTAGCTAGGCGCGTAAAAGGAAAAACAAGTTAAAATACATGTAGTAGTTTTTTAAGTAAATGAAAGACGAACATAGATGAAAAGTTAACTGATTGAGAACAAAATTATATTTTCTTTTAACAAAAATTAGCTTCTCCCGGGCAAAATCAGATGAAGTTTTAAATATATTACAATTTTCTTTTGGAACCAAAGTATACATAGACAAATCGAAATTCACGGAAAATAACAGATCTAATTATAAAAAATTAAATCAACCTTCATTTGAAAATTAACATTTTAAAAGGATTTTTGAATATAAGTTAAAGGAAAACTTCGAATAAAAATATTTCAAAATTCTGTTATGAAAACAAATTAGATAAATCAATGAATAAACGTTAGAAACGGGCAATTGGAATTTGAAAAAAGTAAGGTACAAGAAAATATCTAAACGGATAATTAAGATAATATTAAGTAAAACGTAAAACGTTGCATCTTTTGTCGGAAAGTGGCGATGTATGCAAGATCCTAGGGGCAAATCATGTAATACACCCTTGGTCTCGCAAACATCGATGCGACGGATGGTAAACCTTAATCTTGTAAATATGTATCCTTGGGGTTCGGCTCACCTCAATTGATTTTGAACAGACTTTTAGTGTATTGGGCAATAAATGACAGTTAAATTTTGACTTAATAAGACATTTTAAAGGTTAGAATTTAAAGTTCTAAGCAAATGAGAGTTTTGTTAAATAAATGTGGACATTTGAGATTTTTAATGAATATAAAAATTACGGTAATAAATTGCGTGTTCTTTATTGACTACAATTGCTAAAAGTCGTTTTTTTCGGATATATATAAATTTTCGATCTTCGAATTTTAGAACCTTAGCGAAAATAATGGCGAGGCATTAAAATTATACAACTCCATAGGTAAATTCTTCAATTGAAGGAGTTCCAATTGTGGATGTTAGTAATGATTTCAGTGGAAAAAAAATAGGAAAACATTTTTTTTTTGTTTTGGCTTAATGAAAATTAGGAATAGTGTTTGGTGAAAATTAAGTGGAATCAGATTTATTCTTATCGAGACAATTTAACACATAGTTAAAATACGGACTAAACCTATCAAAATCTCAATTGAGGGTGATATATCTCATTTAGCGGTATGTTATTCACATACCGACAGACATCCGTCTGTAAATACTTTGCGTCGATAATTGAAAAAAAAATGTTTGGCGCTATTAACGAATAACTATAGCTTAAGGCGTCCTCACGAGTGGCTCGGGTGGTATCGTACGCCGCGCCTCGTGAAGGGCTTAGTAGAACGTTGATCCGGACCGCCTCCATTGGTATTGTGGTGTCCTTGTTACAGGTAGATAACATGCGATCGAATGGGTAGTCTTAACTTCTCGGGCGGGGCCAGGACTTTTTACAACAGGGGGTATATCGCATTCTAAAAATCTTACAAGTCCCTGATGATCTCTTGTTTGGAGGCAACTGCGAGTAACGGTTGACACGAGAAATACGCCAAATCTGGTGAGCGTGTTAGTCAGGTCGGTACTGTAAGTGGAACCATTTATATTACTTGGTAAACCTTGAATATAACTGGAACTGTGGTTAAATTTGTCGGTTAAGGGTTCGGTAAAATTATAATTTGGATAATTTTTAGATGATTAAAACAAATGGTCGAAGCCACTCCTGAAAGTAATCCTGTAGCATCTAAATATTTTATAAAAGTAAACGTTCTGCAGTTCATTTTCAAATTACTTAAAAGTCTAAACTTTTATGGTAAATTATTGAATTTTATTTCTAATACAAAATAAAAAAAAATTATTAATTCAAAGAGCAATTAAAGAGAAAGCTTAAATGTATGAAATTAAAAATGGGAACCTCTTACTGTTTCTCTTTAAAATTTGATTATGGCATTTAAAGTAAAATATGATTAATTCAATTTGGCATTAATTTGAATTAAAATAATGGGTTTATTATTGGGATAATTTTTATGTGAAAAATTGTAACCCATTTCAAGATCTCAATAGGTAACTGCACCATCAATTCCACCAGAGCTGATGCGTGCTGAGAAATCCGAGATCAAGGATTCAAGTCATTCCAGGGGACGTCCAACAACCAACATTATCCGTCTCGTACAAATATTGCAGAGGAGACGCTCGGGTAACGAACGGATGAGTTCGGGGCCCATAATTTGACTTTTGAAATTAAAATCAAAATTAGAACATTTCAGATACTATAGATGCGGGAGAACAAGGGATACCTTCGTGCTATTTCAAATTCAAAACGGGATACATTCCAAGCCGACGTCATTTCGCTAGGGGACATAGAGTTGTTGATCTGAGACTTCAACATTGGTGTTAGGAATACAACAAGTTTGAAAGGACCATCCTACAGAATGGATACCCATGGCATCAACGGACAAAGCAGACAGCGGACATACAGACGCTCACTACCACAAATAAAGAATATTCATAAAGTTCATTTATACAGCCACTGCGTGTTTGTCTTTGTTTGTGGGGCGAGTGTAAAATAATGACCCTCATTATTTCATCCGAGATCCGCCACTGTTTGTGGCTAAAGTGATATACATGATATCAAAGACAGACTATATCTATTATTGATTTTAGTAAGAGACTGTTAAAGTTAACATATTTTCACATGATTGAAATTGATAAAGAATATTAATTGATATTGTTTATTTGAATATGTTTTACTTGGATTGCACTTATTTGTACTTTATAACATGCTTGTTATGATATTGCGATGCTGGTATGCGAGGAGGAAACATGATTATTACCTAGATAGGGACTGTTACCTAGATGGAAAACGTAGAAAACGTGAGGTCAGAAATGGGGGTAGGTTCGAGTACGGACATTGTTGCATAAGTTATGTCACATCTAGAGTTCACGTCCATTCCTACGGCCAAGATTCGTGCTTCATTTTCATAACTGGGGGTATGGGGAAGTAATTAAGTTGTTTGTTCTCTAGTATAAAAAGCCCTGGTCAGAAAATGCAATTCAGACCATTTCTCACTCTCCAGTGGGTCTCCTCCCTGTGGGAAAACATGTCAAATGGGTCTCCTCCCTGCATGCCAGCACAGCAGCCGCCTTTCACCATTGTCAGATTGTTAGATTAAAGTTCTTATCAAAATGGACTTCGGCGTTTGAAGCGTTTTCCTTTCGTCTCAGAAGATCAGACCAGTACCATTCACAGAGTTAAAGAACCAGAGAGAGAGAAACACAACGCGACAAAGAAACCACTATACGACACGAGCTGAAATGGTTGCCGTGACCTGGATTCTCAGACGGTCGGGGAACATGGTAAGTTACTTTATTGAACATCTAGAAATGGGTGTAGAAATTTTTTCTTGAAAGGGTTGGCACAGGGTGATTTTTCGATTCAGGGAGTAAGGTTTGATGTTCCATCGAATTAAATTTATTCTTTCCACGGAAGAAACGATTAATTTTCATTTTTTAGTAATGACAGTTTTTGAGAGAAAAAAAACTGGAAAACTGATAAAATATATTTACATCAATTTTGATTTGAATTGAATAAAATGTGTTTTCGTAAATAGTTAAATAAAAGGAGTAAATTTTCTAATGTTTGGCCATGATATTGAAAATATTTGTTAGGATAAACATTCAATGTTAGCTAGGCGCGTAAAAGGAAAAACAAGTTAAAATACATGTAGTAGTTTTTTAAGTAAATGAAAGACGAACATAGATGAAAAGTTAACTGATTGAGAACAAAATTATATTTTCTTTTAACAAAAATTAGCTTCTCCCGGGCAAAATCAGATGAAGTTTTAAATATATTACAATTTTCTTTTGGAACCAAAGTATACATAGACAAATCGAAATTCACGGAAAATAACAGATCTAATTATAAAAAATTAAATCAACCTTCATTTGAAAATTAACATTTTAAAAGGATTTTTGAATATAAGTTAAAGGAAAACTTCGAATAAAAATATTTCAAAATTCTGTTATGAAAACAAATTAAATAAATCAATGAATAAACGTTAGAAACGGGCAATTGGAATTTGAAAAAAGTAAGGTACAAGAAAATATCTAAACGGATAATTAAGATAATATTAAGTAAAACGTAAAACGTTGCATCTTTTGTCGGAAAGTGGCGATGTATGCAAGATCCTAGGGGCAAATCATGTAATACACCCTTGGTCTCGCAAACATCGATGCGACGGATGGTAAACCTTAATCTTGTAAATATGTATCCTTGGGGTTCGGCTCACCTCAATTGATTTTGAACAGACTTTTAGTGTATTGGGCAATAAATGACAGTTAAATTTTGACTTAATAAGACATTTTAAAGGTTAGAATTTAAAGTTCTAAGCAAATGAGAGTTTTGTTAAATAAATGTGGACATTTGAGATTTTTAATGAATATAAAAATTACGGTAATAAATTGCGTGTTCTTTATTGACTACAATTGCTAAAAGTCGTTTTTTTCGGATATATATAAATTTTCGATCTTCGAATTTTAGAACCTTAGCGAAAATAATGGCGAGGCATTAAAATTATACAACTCCATAGGTAAATTCTTCAATTGAAGGAGTTCCAATTGTGGATGTTAGTAATGATTTCAGTGGAAAAAAAATAGGAAAACATTTTTTTTTTTTTTTTGGCTTAATGAAAATTAGGAATAGTGTTTGGTGAAAATTAAGTGGAATCAGATTTATTCTTATCGAGACAATTTAACACATAGTGTGAGGGACAAACCCTTATTAAAATACGGACTAAACCTATCAAAATCTCAATTGAGGGTGATATATCTCATTTAGCGGTATGTTATTCACATACCGACAGACATTCGTCTGTAAATACTTTGCGTCGATAATTGAAAAAAAATGTTTGGCGCTATTAACGAATAACTATAGCCTAAGGCGTCCTCACGAGTGGCTCGGGTGGTATCGTACGCCGCGCCTCGTGAAGGGCTTAGTAGATCGTTGATCCGGACCGCCTCCATTGGTATTGTGGTGTCCTTGTTACAGGTAGATAACATGCGATCGAATGGGTAGTCTTAACTTCTCGGGCGGGGCCAGGACTTTTTACAACAGGGGGTATATCGCATTCTAAAAATCTTTCAAGTCCCTGATGATCTCTTGTTTGGAGGCAACTGCGAGTAACGGTTGACACGAGAAATACGCCAAATCTGGTGAGCGTGTTAGTCAGGTCGGTACTGTAAGTGGAACCATTTATATTACTTGGTAAACCTTGAATATAACTGGAACTGTGGTTAAATTTGTCGGTTAAGGGTTCGGTAAAATTATAATTTGGATAATTTTTAGATGATTAAAACAAATGGTCGAAGCCACTCCTGAAAGTAATCCTGTAGCATCTAAATATTTTATAAAAGTAAACGTTCTGCAGTTCATTTTCAAATTACTTAAAAGTCTAAACTTTTATGGTAAATTATTGAATTTTATTTCTAATACAAAATAAAAAAAATTATTAATTCAAAGAGCAATTAAAGAGAAAGCTTAAATGTATGAAATTAAAAATGGGAACCTCTTACTGTTTCTCTTTAAAATTTGATTATGGCATTTAAAGTAAAATATGATTAATTCAATTTGGCATTAATTTGAATTAAAATAATGGGTTTATTATTGGGATAATTTTTATGTGAAAAATTGTAACCCATTTCAAGATCTCAATAGGTAACTGCACCATCAATTCCACCAGAGCTGATGCGTGCTGAGAAATCCGAGATCAAGGATTCAAGTCATTCCAGGGGACGTCCAACAACCAACATTATCCGTCTCGTACAAATATTGCAGAGGAGACGCTCGGGTAACGAACGGATGAGTTCGGGGCCCATAATTTGACTTTTGAAATTAAAATCAAAATTAGAACATTTCAGATACTATAGATGCGGGAGAACAAGGGATACCTTCGTGCTATTTCAAATTCAAAACGGGATACATTCCAAGCCGACGTCATTTCGCTAGGGGACATAGAGTTGTTGATCTGAGACTTCAACATTGGTGTTAGGAATACAACAAGTTTGAAAGGACCATCCTACAGAATGGATACCCATGGCATCAACGGGCAAAGCAGACAGCGGACATACAGACGCTCACTACCACAAATAAAGAATATTCATAAAGTTCATTTATACAGCCACTGCGTGTTTGTCTTTGTTTGTGGGGCGAGTGTAAAATAATGACCCTCATTATTTCATCCGAGATCCGCCACTGTTTGTGGCTAAAGTGATATACATGATATCAAAGACAGACTATATCTATTATTGATTTTAGTGAGAGACTGTTAAAGTTAACATATTTTCACATGATTGAAATTGATAAAGAATATTAATTGATATTGTTTATTTGAATATGTTTAACTTGGATTGCACTTGTAACATGAAACGCTAGGGGATGTGGCGCCCAATATGTTGGAGAAACAGGTCAGGCCTTAAAATCTCGTTTTAGAAGTCATTCGTATCAGATAAGAAACTCACATCACAAAAAAACAAAGAAATTTCCTTTATAATCACTTCATTAAATACAATCATTCTATTTCGGATATAACTATTACACCGGTTCAGTCTTTTTCTAAATTTAAAAATCTTAGTAAAACGGAAATTAAAAAACGCCGACTACACGCTGAACTTGCCTGGATCACAAAACTCCAAACTGCGTACCCCCTTGGTTTAAACGATCAAATTTATGGACAAGGAAACATTTCCTCGACGTCAACTAATATTAATGTATTTTCAATCCGCCCAAACACTAAACGGAAGCATAGGTCTCACGGAAGACGACGAAACCGAAAACTCAAAATAAGATCTAGATTACACCGTACCCTCAACGATCTTCTGATCATTGCACGCAACGGCGGCAGACATGAACTGCTTCATGCTCTCTCATCAGTTCCAGCAGTTCAATTGAAATCTATCTTGGATGAAGCACTGGTTGCATTCTTAAGAAATACTGATTGATTCAGACTTAATATCATTGTTGCATTCGCACAGAATAAACTTTATCCAGTTGTTAAAAACATCCCACCTAAAAAACGATTCATAAAAATTTCATTTATTAACAAAGGATTCGATCTTCTTAACATCTCTAATATTTTTCGGGATCATCGTGTACAAAGTGCTATTCCTCAATATTTTGAAAATTTAGAACCTCCTCTTATTTGTTACAAATATAAGAGACCTATTCGAAATTTCGTTTTTAACTACAACAAAGTTACATCAGATCCTAGAATACTTGAATCATGTCCTGCTTCTTGAGAATGTGCAACATCTGAATATCTATATAAACCAGCTGGCCATATTATTACAGGTGACTTTTCAATTATCCAAGACAGGCAGCTCCGTGGTCTTCTCAAAAAAGGACCCAAGTATAGAATCCCATCCAAGATAGATTTTATTAAATGTCGCGAAGTACTAAAGGAAGCCTTAGATAACTATACCAAACGATGGTGTAAATCGGAATGAGTCGAATCGCATTCTCTGAATGACTGGAAAAACCTCATTTTGGACATTACTGACATTCGAATAGACAACTTCCACAAAAATCCTCATCTTTTTGAAAATCCAGGTTCTAGATCTGAAAGATATTTTAAATCCAAATTACGTAATTTACATGAAAAATTTGTCGATAAAGCAGCCAACAACACCATAATCATATGAAAACTTTACAATATATCAACTTTAGTTTCGGAACTTTCGTCTACAAATACTTATATAAAAAGCAATGAAAGTGTTCCTAACATTTTGAGCAAACATAACAGTGAAATTTCTTTATTCAACATCCCTATTTCTAAATTGGATCTTCCTACAATATACTGCATACCAAAACTACACAAATCTCCTTACAAATTTAGATACATTGCTACAGATAAAGAATAGTTAATGTTAACAGATTCTATGAAATGGTATCTAATCTATTCATCCTCTCCTCGATAACGTCTAATTTCTGCAGTTTTTGCATAATAAAATCCAATTTCTGGTTTATTTCGGCAAACTGAGAACTTGTGCTACATGCATTTCCGGCTATCAGCGGCGTCGATACATAAGCAATATTTTCTGCATTTTCAGCATTTCCAGCATTTTCAGCACAGTAACGCTCGTCCGGTGTTCGATATAAAATATTGTTCGCTTCGTTCAACATAAAACTTACTGCATGTTGTTCTGACACTGACCGACCACGAGAACTGTTCTCACTTTGAGTACTACGTAAACTTTGGTTACTAATGTCGTCAGTTTTCCTCTTTTTTCCTTTTTTCCCCATTTTTGCGCAAAAAATCCATGAAATTCGACTTCACATCTTATGAATGATATCTAAATAATCGTATCCTCACAAATATAAAACGTCAGCAAAAGCATTTATATGCATTTTCATTGTTCTTACGGAGCAGATAAAAACACGTCCGTTCACCTTGAAAACTAATCACTCACGACATTACCATTATAAAATGTTCGTCTGTTTATTGGTTCATGAACTAGTTTCTCTTTTTAGCTTGCTTGCTTTTTTTTCAAACAAACGTACTAACGTCTCAAGTGAACACGCAATCAAAAGATGTAGTATTAAAGAGAGTTCCAAAGACATCCGATTATACAAAAGAAAAAAGTAGTACGAGCGCCTTGGTCTGGTACTTCAAAAGGTTCCAAATGTACATACCGCTCTTTTACCTGTACCTGTATATTAATTAACACTCCCTTTACACGGAGAGGCCCGTATAAGGTCGTGTGACTATAAACCTTCCCCTTTAATTTGTTTACAAACTTTGCTAATTTGATGCCACTGTGGCAGGTATTTTACAGACATAATCTTTCTTTGAACATTCGTGCATATATTATGTGTATGTGAGATTGAGGATTTTATATCAATTCAATTTACCGTTTCTGAGTCCCCCCCCCCCGCCATCGGCGGAACAAACTGAATTCGCAAGTAAACAGAATCTAAATAGAAAAGAAAAATTGAACATGAAAGCGTAAGAGAGAGCTATAGGTCTCCGTTCATCCCACTACCTACTTATTCACTCGTATATTATGATCCTGTTTTCTGTTTTATGTCAAAGTACCCTCCCCCCCCCCCCCCCCCTCCCCCCCCCCCCAAAAAAAGAAAACGAAGGGATACCTGAACAAAAGAAAAATAAACAAATACATGTAAGTGAAATTCTATATTGAAACCAACAAAAATACAAAGGTAAAAGATGGTATAAAGGAAATTCTGAAAAGATGCAGATAATTCATGGGGAAAACTATGGAACCCAATCCGAGCCTCAAATCGATCAGGGGATCGGCATGGGGGTTACAGGAATTTTTGCTTTACCATGTTTACACTGGATTTTTTTCTTTGAAAACGTTCTTTCATCATCTTCAAATAAACGATTTGGGGATTTCTTGACAAATCAGTCCAATTCAGTTTAATTAAGGGAAATAGATGATTTTTTTTAATAAAATTGTGAAATAATTCTCCTGAAAATGAATCTATACCTCGTCTGATGTCAAAGCTCTCGCTGTGTATTTAAATCATATCGATCGGCCCTTGAGGGCAGTATCTGTATATTGTAAGTCTTTACGTTGTCAAGTAAGAAAAAAATATTTTAAAAACTAGTAAGTTATATACACACATCTCAAAAGACGATGAAAGAAAATTGAAAAAAAAAATAATAAAATAAAATACATGTTTGTTTGAAATAATCCAGGCGAAAAATGCATATCTAATTATTTACAGATTAATTCACAGTAGACTGAATTGCTGTCGTTTCCTGACTGAGGAGGGTATATTCCCCGAGAGGACCCTGATCAAGGCGCGAAGCGCCGAATCGGAAGGGGGGGGGGGGGTAGGAGTTGTCTGAAGTCAGCCTCGGATAATTTTGCGAAATTTATTAATTCTAAGACCATTGTTGAACAAGTTTGATTTGATCTTGTGATGTTAAAACGAAAGATTATCTTGGAGACAAAAAATTAATATAAAGTTTTCATGCGTACATGTAAAAGATGTATATATCGCTCAATTTGAGATCATTGAAAGACATTTATTAAATCAAAGATACTTAGAGACAATAACAACTCTTTATCCGAGTCTGGTTTCTTGGGCTAGTTGTATTGATACTAGTTTAAAAATTAATACGAAGCGACTTATGATCTTGAGTTAGTTTAAGGACTTTTCTCATCATTATTTTCATGAATTGAAATGAGAAGGTGCGGTAACCTGCCTTTTGTCCCTATACGATTAAAGAGTGCATTCCGTAATACAGGCGGATCTAAAGGTACATGTTTGTCAAAGGAGGAGAAGGATTTTTTGGAGAAGCCATGACCTGAACTAAAAGGAAACTGTAAATGGGTTGTTCTCTTTTTCTCTCCAGGTATTAAGGAAGAAAATTTAGTAGTCATGAAACGAAATTCGTACAATTTCTTTGGCCGTATTTTTTTTTAAACTGAAAAGCTTGTGGATCTGGAGGCGGGCCATGGTGATCACGTACAATGTAATAAAGACTTTGAAAAAAATACAATGATGACAAGAAGTTGTTAAGTCAAAAGATAAATAGATACAAGATTAAACTCAGCAATCAATCACTCAGCACGAACAAATGTCGGGAGGAAGAAAATAACTTACATGTATTTGAAAACTGTTAGTCCTTTTTATATAAATATATTTATTAATAACTCACGACAAGTAATCTCGTGCGCAACGCGGAACAATCGGTTTGTCTATATTTCTTTGCAATATACACGTAGTTCATTTATAATAAGAATGTCTTAGCTTTGAGTTTTATTCCAAAAATGAAAAAACGATCGGTGATCTACTTTCACATTCATATACATTATTTTTAGCTAAAGCATCCCTACACTTCATTGCCGTCCTTTTTCTGACAAATAATCTATAGTACATGAAATTATATAAAAACCGAAAGTTCTGCATTGCGAGATTGTCCAACATGTATCTTGGATTATATCTTGCATAAAAAAAAAGAATTGTGTATCAACATAAACGGAGGACGAAAATACTGATTTTTTTTTAAAATGAAAATTAAATTATTCAAAATCATCAATATAAAGAATTAGAGAAAAGGGAAAGCGCCGAAAAAGACAATTTCCTAAATATTCACAGCAGCTTGCTGTACCAAATTAGAATAATTAATAATTAATTTCGGCATTAAAAATAAAATAACGGGATTTGACACGCAGCATACACACGATAAACAGCTCGTGCCACATGGCAGGTAGTTGTTGAAATAACACAGGTATTGTTGTGGTAGGGCGAAGCATAGTATTACCTGGTCATCGGAAGAGTTCATCCTAGGCAGGTGATACATGATGTCAAAATACGTAATCTTATAATTATACAGGCATTTCATACTCTATGTAACAGTGTGTGAACTAATTTTTTTTTATCGATTGGTCTCATTTGCTTGATTGAATTATCTCCGCCCGGTCAGACCACTTTGGTAGAGAAATACATGTATTACGTTTATATTATCGTTGTATGAATTTAGATTAGTACAAAGTACGTATAATATTTAGCTAGCAAATAAAAAAAAAAATCCGTTAAAAATTTACAAATTTCATAAAATTATAAACAAAATTCGGATTCTGAGTAAGATTGATTCGTTTTGCAAGTTTTGAGTCGTAATATTAATTCATTCACGTTATTCCCCATTGTAATGTTTATTATGCATACGCTAACGGTTTATTCTGCATACGCTCATGATAGAATTTTTTTCCGCGCACGCTCACGATAGAATGGTTAATTAGCGCTACTCATTTATCGCGATACAATGAATACAGATAATTTGATACTACCGCTATGAATAAGAACAAGAGCCCCAGGGGGCACAACGCTCACCTGATACCCATGCACGCTCTAATTGACATACTGACATTGAATACAGTACCAGGATTTTAGCCCACAACCTTTCTAAAAAGATTTTTGCCGGATGCAGAGAAGTTTTTTTTTTCAGACAACCTTTAAAAGTACAAAAAAGAAAAAATAGTCACATTTCAAAACAATAACTTTTTTACTGATTTGAAAAGACGGATAAAGTGGTCCAACGTCATATGCCCAGCTAGTATAGTTCAATTATGCAACATCAAAAATAAAATCATATTGTAACATTCCACATTAATGTGCAGCAGAAAAAGAATAAAACAATGAAATGATTTCATAAATTAAGTTTATTTAAAATTGAACACAAAACCTTTCATTATTGATAGCTAGCATGCCAGAAATTATAAAGCCTGTGTTTGTGAAACGAGAATGCCCCCGGCGGCATCTTTGTTAGTATAAAGGCCATTTTCTGTTAAGTATGTGAGAGGTCAGGGTCAGCGCAATATTGGTATCAATGGAAAGATCTTGTCACAAGGAATACACATGTAAAAATTGAAACTTCTATCACTAACCATTCAAAAGTTATGTCCAATGTTAAAGTTTTTGAAAAGTACGTCAAAGGTCAAGGTTATGGTCACGAGGTCAAAAATTTTGGTATCAATGGAAAGGTATTGTCACAAGGAATACACATGTGAAATATGAAACCTCTATCACCAGCTTCCATTTAAAAGTTATGCCCAATGTTAAAGTTTTTCAGAAAACAGACAGACAAACAGACAGGCGGACAGGCCAAAAACTATATGCTCCCGAATCTTTTATTCCAGGGGCATAAAAAACAAAGATTTTTCGGTTTTGCCTTTATTCATATTAAAGTATACTGAAATCTATGAATGCTTTTGAATAGTATTGATTTCATCTCAAATACATGAAACGTACAGTTAAAATCGTTTTAATCCAATATTTATCAATTGAAGTGAGTTGTGCAGAAATTGGGCCAGTTTGTTTTCCAAAAAGCAGCGTATGGTGTATCAAACCTCATGACCCAGTGAAGCCACTTGAACAAATAATTTTCAGTGAATATGCTGAAATGCGGCGCTTCTTGCCTATGCATATTTCAACAGGCGAGAAGGAGCGTCGCATTTCAGCATACGCTGTTCAACAACTCAAGTGGTTTCTCTAGGTTTCGTAGTTTGAAACAAATTAAAAGGCCCATGAAATTGTTAAGATTGTCCAACTAGCAGACCTACGACATCGTTATTTACTGTTAACAAATTGTTTTACCTCATCAAAGGTCTGTTACACGGACAAGTTGTTAGCGGAGAGAGTTCATGAAATGTATCGGTTGCATAGGATTTGCCGACAAAAAGTTATTTGGTCCGATAAAAACTCATCATGTATCTATTATTTGAACAGATAAAAAATTCCCAAATGTCTTATCACATGAACCTGTCATTTTATGAGAGAAAATGTTTTATTATTCACAACCTCAGGCCTCTGTGTTCCTCTTAGAAATATTATACATACAAGATGTCGAACACAGTGGCTTATGGTTGTAAATAATAATTTATTTACTCTATTTAAACAACAGCTTTCTGTGGTCCAACATTTCATAGGAAGATTTCAGGAACTCTGAACTGAATTATCTATTTCAAGAATTTCAGATATTAAATGTCCTATGCATTCTCAAAATCCGGAGGAAGAGATTACTCATTAGACGTTTCTTCAAGAAATCAGTCCGTAAATTACTTCATCTAAGAGAGTCTAAGACAGAGGAAATTCGAGCAAACTTTATACATGATAATAAGTATATGCAAGTGTTCCAAGTACATGAATGATAACCATTATGAAAGTGTTCCAAGTATAATGCACATTTCATTAAATAAAAATCTATTCCGTTTGCACTGTATCTCCTGAAATGTATCGCAGTACTAAAGGTATCACATTTCTACATGGGGAATCCCCTTCGTGTACACGGCAAAACATGGCCGCTTTTGAAATCTTGTTCCCGACTTTAAAAATAAAATTCTTAATAAGTATAAAGTAGGCATTCCAGTTAACCTTTAGGAAGGATAACTCTTATAGAAAATCGTGCGATAAATACGAGAAAATATATACTATAGATAATGAAGGAAAATATGAAATTACAACTTGTAGCATGATGTTTCATCATCGACGTCCAAGTATTAGTCATTCGAACAAAAAATAAACTGTCATTTTACTATTCAAATGATGCAAAAATGGTCACAGCTACAAAGAAAATCTGAAGCGTACCTGTCTGAGAAAGTGACCCTCCATTACTATAGGCCGTTTCATATAACTATCCTTAACATGTCAAAACAATCAAATGAATGAAATAAACTACCGACGAAATACACTATACCTTTAAAACGAAAGTACAGACAGCGCCCCCAAAGGTTAACTGGAATGCCTATATAAAGAATTTAAATAATTGAATCATATCACATAAAAGGTCAATCAATAAGACATTGAAGCATGTGTCACTTGTTGAATTATCAGCTGTAACTATGGATGAAAGGTCGATCTAAAAATGATTTATCATACAAAGAAGGTTTTTTCCTGTAGTTGCACCTGAAACATTGGGCATGGAAAACATACATTATACCTATGTACAATCTTAAAAAATATTCCTTAAAAATCCAAAAGTGGATATCTTGACAAAATTCTTTCACTTGTAGGGTACCATGCTTGAGTACCTCATACCTACAAATTTTCATGACAATCTGAAGAGTGGTTATAGAAAAGAAGCAGAAAATGTATGAAAATCAACCCCCCCCCCCCTTCCTTTTTACATAAGAAAAAAATTCATAAAAAATCAAAAAATAAAATTTAAACATAAAATACATATCAAAGCATTAAGTAAGTTAAATATGGTAAATATGTAGTAAATGAGTGTGTAAAATCATACACTTATTTAGTTATTTAAAGAAATAGTGCAAAAATGTGCATTTCTGACTAAGTCCGAAAAGACGTCAAAAACGCGTCAAAAATTTGACTTCGAAGTGGAACCAAAAATAACAACACTTCTTAAGACATCTCTCTAGATCATCCTGATGCTTTCGGTTTGTCGATACATGCTTTGGTTCTGAAGAAGAAGTTTGTCAAAGGAGGGTACCCCCCGTGACCTACTTTTGGCTGTGGTGGCGCCATCTTTTGACAGATCCGGACGAAAAACAACAACACTTGTAGGGGACCATGAGTACTTCATACCTACCAAGTTTCATCAAAATCCCTTCAGCCGTTCTGGAGAAGAAGTTTAAAATGTGAAAAGTTTACGACGACGGACGACGCGGGACGACGACGGACGATGACGACGGACGACAGACGCAACACTATGACAATAGCTCACTTGAGCCTATGGCTCAGGTGAGCTAAAAAGGGGAAAACATTTTGTTGGGGTCCCGCCGGGGTTTGAAGCCACTCCCCATGGGTCCATTGGGCATGGAAAACATACATTATACCTATGTACAATCTTAAAAAATATTCCTTAAAAATCCAAAAGTGGATATCTTGACAAAATTCTTTCACTTGTAGGGTACCATGCATGAGTACCTCATACCTACAAATTGTCATGAAAATCTGAAGAGTGGTTATAGAAAAGAAGCAGAAAATGTATGAAAATCACCCCCCCCCCCTTCCTTTTTACATAAGAAAAAAATTCATAAAAAATCCAAAAAATAAAATTTAAGCATAAAATACATATCAAAGCATTAAGTAAGTTAAATATGATAAATATGTAGTAAATGAGTGTGTAAAATCATACACTTATTTAGTTATTTAAAGAAATAGTGCAAAAATGTGCATTTCTGACTAAGTCCGAAAAGACGTCAAAAACGCGTCAAAAATTTGACTTCGAAGTGGAACCAAAAATAACAACACTTCTTAAGACATCTCTCTAGATCATCCTGATGCTTTCGGTTTGTCGATACATGCTTCGGTTCTGAAGAAGAAGTTTGTCAAAGGAGGGTACCCCCGTGACCTACTTTTGGCTGTGGTGGCGCCACCTGTTGACAGATCCGGACGAAAAACAACAACACTTGTAGGGGACCATGAGTACTTCATACCTACCAAGTTTCATCAAAATCCCTTCAGCCGTTCTGGAGAAGAAGTTTAAAATGTGAAAAGTTTACGACGACGGACGACGACGGACGACGACGACGACGACGGACGCCGGACGACAGACGCAACACTATGACAATAGCTCACTTGAGCCTATGGCTCAGGTGAGCTAAAAATTGAATACAAACGTGAATGAGATAAGCTCTAACCATTGTACGTTTTTCAATCAGTATTGATACAAATGAATAAGGACTATTTGGTAATATCGTGAGCAAATAAATAACTAAGATTAATTAAACGATAAAAATCGTGAACTAAGAATACGTATAAATAATGAATGAGGACTAACGTGAGAGCTGTTAAGATTAACTATTCCTTATCTGTAATTCTAGCAACTACTCAACTACAAGTTTGTCTAGAAATCTGACGTCAGCCCTCACGGCGGTAAAGGAACACGTTGCGAAATATTGTGAGACTGTTCTTAACAGGAATGATGTAAATCTATTTTGGTCTATAAAAAATTCCGGGGATGTGATTGACAAAATGAAATCTAGAAATTTTCAAGCCAATACGATTTCTTCATACGATTTTTCAAATATGTACACCACGCTTCCTCACGACAAGACCAATGATCAATTGTCCAAACTCATTTTAAAATGGTGCTATAATCGAGAGGGGAAAACTTATATTTGTACTTCTGAATCAAAGGGTTTCTTTTCCGCTACAGAATACAAATCATACAAATCATGGACATGTAGCGACCTGTGTAGTGCCTTGTCCTTCCTCTTGGACAACATTTATGTAAGATTTGGTGAGAATCTCTACAAGCAGGTTGTAGGGATTCCTATGGGTACAAATTGTGCGCCTCTTGTTGCAGATTTATTTTTATACACATATGAAAAAGAATATATTCAAAATCTTCAAAAGCAAAGAAAACATGATGATGTGAAATGCTTCATTGGTACTTCTAAGTACCTGGATGATATTCTTACTATCGATAATCCTGTTTTTGAAAAGTATAAAGATGTTATTTATCCACCAAACTTGAATCTAAACAAGGCAAACTTTACAGACACAGAAACACCATTTTTGGACCTAAATATCAAAATTGTAAATGGAGAAATTCAAACAAGTGTATATGACAAACGAGATGATTTTTTTGGATTCAACATAGTAAATTTCCCCTGGCTCGACGGTGATGTCCCTAGATTACCGTCATACGGAATCTACATTTCACAGCTCATCCGGTATGTTAGAGCATGTACTGATGTTTTGGATTTTCATAATAGAAATCTACAAATTACAAAGAAACTTTTAGGTCAAGGTTTTCGCTTTCACAAACTAGTAAAGACTTTCTGGAAATTTTACAAAAATTATGATCAACTTCTTTTGAAATTCGGACCCATACAAGCAACGGAGTATATTACTTTAGGTATTTCACAACCTGCATTTTATGGTGACATAATTAACAAAATAAGAAGGATCAAAGGTAGACAGCATATGTATCGAAAATGCGTCAGAGTCATCAAACGCCTTTTATACCGTGGATTTGATCCTAATGTCACCAGACGGACACTAAGCTTGGTACTTGACCAATATACAGTCTTGTACGAGCGCATTCTTAAGACTTGCACTCTGACTGACTGTGACGACGGGACTCCATGACGGGCCCTGTCAAAACCTCCTTAGAGAAGACAGGGCCCCGACCACCTGTCCTCTCTGAATGTCAGTCGGACTCCTCGGGTGATAACATATATGAGCTCGCTACAGCCGGCAGAGCACGGACTGTTTTACGCACGTCCTCTTTTTATATCCATTTACATATTCATCTGTGTTGCTTGGACCCCTGTGTTTTACGGTCTTGTTTGTGTGTTGTCATCTAACAGTGAGGAGGTTGTTTTACACCATAATTGTGCGTTCTTCGAGACCTCTGGGAAATCGGAATAGTGGGAGGGTTGTGCGCACGTAATCCAGGATAACTACACCGTCTGCTATTTACGTGGCAGATGGCCGTCCTAAGTCGGCACCGGTTGCCTATTGGTCTCGTTGGTTTATGTGTAGTCTTTTATGTTTCATGTTTCTATGTTGTGAGTTGGTGTTCCTTGTCCCTTTTGCGTCTCTTTCTGTGGGTATCTGTTCTGTGTTTTTTGCATGGGTGTTTTGGGATTTTGCTGTGGGTGCTGCAACCTAGATGGGAAACGTAGAAAACGTGAGGTCAGGAATGGGGGTAGGTTCGAGTACGGACATTGTTGCATAAGTTATGTCACATCTAGAGTTCACGTCCATTCCTATGGCCAAGATTCGTGCTTCATTTTCATAACTGGGGGTATGGGGAAGTAAACAAGTTGTTTGTTCTCTAGTATAAAAAGCCCTGGTCAGAAAATGCAATTCAGACCATTTCTCACTCTCCAGCGGGTCTCCTCCCTGTGGGAGACCATGTCAAATGGGTCTCCTCCCTGCATGCCATCACAGCAGCCGCCTTTCACCATTGTCTGATTGTTAAATTAAAGTTCTTATAAAAATGGACTTCGGCGTTTGAAGCGTTTTCCTTTCGTCTCAGAAGATCAGACCAGTACCATTCACAGAGTTAAAGAACCAGAGAGAGAGAGAGAAACACAACGCGACAAAGAAACCACTATACGACAGTTTTTTGTCACGCTTGACCTATTTTCCGAGGAGTTATGCCCCTTGATGACTTGTACAATGCTGTTTTTGTCAGTTTTCCAGACTTTTTTCTGCAACAAATAGATATTCAGATAAAATTTGATACTCGGCTTAGTTTTGGATAGTTATAGAGCAAGTTCGATTTTTGTCACGCTTGACCTATTCTTCGAACCGATAAAGCAGATAATACCTCAGAAATGAGCTGCCCAGACAGTAAGTTTAATTAAAACTCATGTTTAATTGAAGATAAATTCATAGGCGGAGTTGCAGGACATAAATATATACCGCCAGCAGGGGACTTATATCGCTCAGCGATCATAACATTTTTCATAAATGTTTTAAGAAATAAAGAAATGGTTTTGTAGATTTGAAAAAAAAAACCTGCAAGAAATTTTATAGAAATACAATTTCCTGCAGGATTTTTATCAGAATATAAAAATCCTGCAGGAATTTTTGATATACAGAAAATTCCTGCGGGAAAATAAATCCTGCAGGAATTTCTAACGTACAAATTTTTTCCCACAAGATTTTTATTTTTCCCGCAGGAACACCATTACCAAGATTTTTCAAAGAAAAATTCCTGCGGGAACATTTTTCTCCCGCAGGAATTTCTTGAAAAAGATTCAAGAAAATATTCCTGCAGGAATTCATCAATTTGCGCAGGATTTTTTAATTTCCCGCAGGATGTTTTTGTAATTAAGGTAAATATCTCAGGTACAAGGTGCGCTACAGGTAAATGATATGTGGATTCCAGCTAACTCAGGTATCCTCTACGCGATGACACTATTGGTTTTGCTGTACTTCCAGCCCCGGGCGGGCGCAAAAATGAACTAGCGCGCAAGTTCATGATTATTTTGCCCACTGTTAAAAACATTTTCCTTTTGTACTTAAACTAATGATAAAGATAAAAATCTTAAAATAAAAATGATAAACTTAATAATAAAAGATAAATGATATAAAATGAATAAAACTCTAACGAAACTAAACTATTTTGCTGAGGATGCTGCAACTGAGTCTTCTTGGAGATTCCCTCATACCATTTTAAAATTCATAAGAGATTAATAAAGTAGGGATATAGGGAAAGATTACATAAAGAAGTGCTTACTTGTTTGAGTCTTTTTCAAGGGGCTATGGACCAACAGATGGAAGGCATTGGACAGCAACATAACCAGATGGTAGAGCAGGGAATTGGATAAAACAAAGGAGGGGATCTCCAACAACACCAGGTTGTAGCACCCACAGCAAAACCCTAAAACACTCAATGCAAAAACACAAAGCAGACAAGCACGGAAAAAGACGCATAAGGGACAAGAACGTCAACGCACAACACAGAAACATCAAACACAAAGGACTACACATAAACCAACGAGACCAATGGACAACCGGTGCCGACTAAGGACGGCCATCTGCCACGGAAATAGCAGAAGGTGTGGTCATCCTGGATTACGTGCGCACAACCCTCCCACTTTTGGATAAAGACCAACGAGTGACAGGAATAAGGTAATTTCTATTACCTAGTAACGAGGTAAGAGTGTCCTCCCTTACAATACATTTGCCTTATGTACTTAAACTAATAATAAAGATAAAAAACTTAAAATAAAGATAAAAAACTTAAAATAAAATTGAAAATCTTAATAATAAAAGATAAATGATATAAAATGAATAAAACTGTAACAAAACTAAAATATTTTTGCTGAGGATGCTGCAACTGAGTCATGTTGGAGATCCAGTCATACCATTTTAAAATCTAAAGGAGATTTTCAAAGTAGGGATAAAGGATAAGGTTACATAACAAATTGCTTACTAGTTTGAATCTTTTTCATGGGCCTTGGACCAACAGATGGAAGGCATTGATCAACAACAGAAAGATGAAGAACATTGGACCATATCCAGCCTGTAGAGGAGGGTACTGGATAAAGACCAACGAGTGGCAGGAATTAGGTAATGTCTATTACCTAGTAACGAGGTAAGAGTGTCCTCTCTTACAACACATTTGCCTTCTGTACTTAAACTAATAATAAAGATAAAAATCTTAAAGTAAAACTGATAAACTTAATAATAAAAGATAAATGATATAAAGTAAAATAAAACTCTAACAAAACTAAAATATTTTGCTGAGGATGCTGCAACTGAGTCATGTTGGAGATCCCCTCATACCATCTTAAAATCTAAAGGAGATTTATAAAGTAGGGATAAAGAGAAATGTTACATAAAGAATTGCTAACTTGTTTGAGTCTTTTTCATGAGGCCTTGGATAAACAGATGGAAGGCATTGGACAACAACAAACAAATGAAGAACATTGGACCATATCCAGCCTGTAGAGAAGGGCACTGGATAAAGACCAACGAGTGGCATGAATTAGGTAATTTCTATCACTTAAAAAATGTAGTACCGAGGTAAGAGTGTCCTCCCTTACAACACATTTTTCCTTTTGTACCTGTCCTCTCTGAATGTCAGTCGGACTCCTCGGGTGATAACATACATGAGCTCGCCGCGGCAGAGCACGGATTGTATTACGTACGCCCTCTTTTTATATCCTATTACATATTCATCTGTGTTGCTTGGACCCCTGCATTTTGCGGTCTTGATTGTGTGTAGTCATCTGACAGTGAGGAGGTTGTTTTACTCCACAATTGTACCCTCTCCGAGACCTCTGGGTAATCGGGAAAGTGGGAGGGTTGGGCTCAAGTAATCCATGATAACCACACCTTCTGCTATTTCCTTAGCAGATGGCCGTCCTAAGTCGGCACCGGTTGGCCATTGGTTTCGTTGGTTTATGTGTAGTCCTTTCTGTTTGATGTTTCTGTGTTGTGCGTTGACGTTCCTTGTCCCTTATGCGTCTCTTTCTGAGCTTGTCTGCTTTGTGTTTTTGCATCGAGTGTTTTTGGGTTTTGCTGTGGGTGCTGCAACCTTGTGTTGTTGGAGGTCCCCTCCTTTGTTTTAAAGTAATAATAACGATAAAAAAACTGAAAATAAAAATGAAAAACTTAATAATAAAGATAAATGATATAAAATGAATAAAACTCAAAAGAAACTAAAATATTTTGCTGTGGATGCTGCAACTGATTCTTGCTGGATATCCCCTCTTAAAACCATCTTAAAATTTAAAAGAGATTTTCAAAGTAGGGATAAAGAGAAAGGTTACATAAAGAATTGCTTACTTGTTAGAGTCTTTTTCATGGGGCCTTGGACCAACAGATGGAAGGCATTGGACAACAACAGACCGAAGGGGGACATTGGATCATATCCAGCCTGTAGAGGAGGGCATTGGATAGAGACCAACGAGTTGCAGGAATTAGGTAATTTCTATTACCAAGTAACGAGGTAAAAGTGTCCTCCCTTACAACACATTTGCCTTTTGTACTTAGACTAATAATGAAGATAAAAAACTAAAAATGAAAATGAAAAACTTAATAATAAAAGATAAATGATATTAAATGAATAAAACTCTAAGAGAAACTATAAAACATTGTCCTTTTGTACTTAAACTAATAATAAAGATAAAAATCTTAAAATAAAAATGATAAACTTAATAATAAAAGATAAATAATATAAAATGAATAAAACTGTAGCGAAACTAAAATATTTTGCTGTGGATGCTGCAACTGATTCTTGCTGGATATCCCCTCACATCATTTGAAAATTTAAAAGAGATTTTCAATGTAGGGATAAAGAGAAATGTTACATAAAGAATTGCTAACTTGTTTGAGTCTTTTTCATTGGGCCTTGGACCACAAATGGAAGGCACTGGACAACAACAGACAGATGGAGGACATTGGACCATATCCAGCTGGGAGGGGAAGGGCATGGGATAAAGACCAACGAGTGGCAGGAATTAGGTAATTTCTATCACCTAGTAACGAGGTAAGAGTGTCCTCCCTTACAACACATTTTCCTTTTGTACTTAGACTAATAATAAAGATAAAAATCTTAATGCAGCACGTTCCGCCTTCGGACGAAAATATGCTTTATAAAAAAGATATAGGGCAATCCTCTATTTTTCCTGGATAGTAGAAGTTATAAACTTTCCATTAATACCAAAAGTGTTACATGTAACCACAGGTCCTTGAAGTTATCAAAATAACTCAAATAAAAAACGAATTTTTGTGGCGCCACAAAAATTGCCCATGTTTGGGATAGACCAACCGTCACGCGTGCGCGATACGGCTCGTCATGTTGTACAAATAAAAACAAACATGGCGAGTAGCGTACACTCTCATCGTAGAAGAGGGAAAAACGTACTGATACTCAGATTTCGATAGAGAAAGAAGAAAAAAGGCATTGCTCGCCAGATAATATCAGGTGTGTGTGGGAGGAGGGGGTGTCCTGTTTTCGCTGTACACAGTGTACAGCTGCGTACAATTGCGTATCAGTCAGAAAGTCGCAGGGCTGTACAAACCTTGTCTTCATTTGCAATCGTACGATTACAATCTCATCCGTTTCTATAAGTATGACAAAATTTCACGAGTTTTGAAGAGATGAATAAATATCGTATACTTCAGGTTTTCTCTTTTTTTACACAATATGTAAATGCGCGCGCCAAATTGCAGAAAAACTGAAAAGACGGAATTACCCTTAAGATTGTGAATATGACATTTCCAGCGTAGGGGAACAGAGGAATTGTGATATTGTTAAAATAAAAATGCGAAAATATCGCAAAGGTACGACCTGGGATTATTCCCGCAAGAAAGTACAATGTCGAAAACAATTTTCGTCGAATTTCATCCATGCAATATCTGATCATCATAACAATTACATGTTCTCAATTGATACTTACTCTCTTTCATTTTATCTTTATCATGAATTCAGCTTGTAGATTTTGGGTTTATGCTTGTGGCAAATAAAACTTAACATTCGAGGCCTGCTGTATATATATATTAGTGTTAAAATAATGGAGGCCACAATAACAAATTGTTTGTTTCCCCTCGCCCCGGGTCTGTATTTTCCAAGCGACCCGGCAGGCAGGTACTTTTTGCCAGATTACATGTATCACATGTGTTTAAAGTTGTTTCAATCAAAATTGCATATTATCGGGCACTTTACAGCCGCGCACATTTCATCAAAAGGACCCGATAGGTCGACACTCTGTGTTTCCAATTGACATGGTAAATACTAAAAGCCAGCAGCCGGCGATTTCTCGCCTCCTTACTTCGGGAAAAATCGCAGTGCCGCCTACTTTCCGTAAAAAATATCCGTTCAATATGTCTCAATTTCTATTGCTGGTTAAGTATGAAATATCTTTTTATTTCATTGAACATTTTCAAAAGAAAATGATGTTGTCCTGTTTAATCTTTTCAAAAGAAAAAAATTGTTCTAAAATACACCATCTATAAATATTTCCGCAACGGGTGCGTCAAGTGTTTCAGCGCGGCGTTAAAGGATCATTTTACGGCAACGTCTAATCTGCGAGTATAATAAGATGCACTATAATAGTAAGATTACTGTAAATTATAAATGCAGCTCGACTTTTTTGACGCCTTGTATATAAATATTACGAAAATTGTATTGATAGATATTGACCACGCGTCACGGACAATACATGTTTTGGCCGGGGTATTCGCATGTTTTGTTACCTGTAGATGAAATAAGTTCGATCCTTTCTTTTCTATATAAAGTGTATGTGGAAAAAAATAATTATACGAACAACTAACTTCCCGATGTAAGAACTGAAGTGCGCACAGACCGCCGACAACCCCTAGAGAAACGTACATGTACATGTAGGTTACAAGTTAACTGATGATGTAACCGAGTACGTAGGATCAGGTGGTAGTTTAACTTAATTCATTCTATTTTATGCATGCGTATGTCTGAATTTTGGCCCACTCAGCGGACCTCTCCCAAGAAGTGATTGCATGGTGACTTTACCTATCCGTGAAATGGGATTTCATAAGTCGAGGAACTAGATTGGGCACGCAATACTAGCTCACTCGCAGAATTTTGGAACGGCACATTTGTTTATTGCAGCTCTGCGACTAACTTCATGGGGGAAATGTAATCAAATTATTTACAGGAGAGAGTCTTGACGGTTTAAAGCTACGGGTGTTATGACAAGATTTCTTATTAATGTAGGAATAAGAAATCTATTGAGTTGATTCACAATCTATTTGGATTGAATATTCGAAAATGGACATGGTCATAAATCGATTTCTGAAAAAAAAAATATTGGGATTTTTTGGATACAAAAAAAATCGACTTTGCGACGTTTTTCCTGACCCGGTCGGTGCGAAGGGAAACAAACTTTTTTCAAATTATGGCCTGAATACGGTTGACCAGTGACACTATTGAACCGTAAACTATTGTTTAAGTCGGCATCAAATGCACTCTTCGCTGAACTATTCATCGTTCATTATGAATAAACAGAGAAAAATATATTCGAATTAATAGTCAGTCAGCCAGCAGCGAATAGACAGCCTATTATTACTATTATTTGTTGCATTTGAAAAAATAAATTGACCGATTGAAAATATATAAATCTATGACACTAGAAATATCTGCAGTCATTTCATTTTTCTAATTATCGTTTCAGTCTATGCCTTTACTGTTTACATTATGTTCGCCTAGTATGAAGCCTGCCCCTCTAGTGACGTCAAATGTCGTGACGTAACACGCTGCGGTCTTTGACAGGTGAAGAAATGGTACCATTGCAAATAACTCAAGAACGATATATCTTAGAAAAATCGGGTTTCGCGATCTTTTATTATGCATAGAGATGATTATTAGTGCATTTTCTATTTTTGTCACTGCACATACTCTTTAAAAGAGAATTATAAAGTAGAGATAAAGAGAAAAGTTACATAAAGAATTGCTTACTTGTTTGAGTCTTTTTCATGGGGCCTTGGACCAACAGATGGAAGGCATTGGACAACAACAGACTGATGGAGGAAATTGGACTATATCCAGCTGGTAGAGGAGGGCATTGGATAAACACCAACGAGTGGCAGGAATTAGGTAATTTCTATTACCTAGTAACGAGGTAAGAGTGTCCTCCCTTACAACACATTTTCCTTTTGTACTTAAACTTATTACATGTATACAGGTAAAAAACTTAAAATAAAAATGAAAAACTTAATAATAAAAGATAAATGATAAAAAAATGAATAAAACTCTAAAAGAAACTAAAATATTTTGCTGAGGATGCTGCAACTGATTCTTGCTGGAAATCCCCTCAAACCATTTTAAAATTTAAAAGAGATTTTCAAAGTAGGAATAAAGAGAAAAAGTTTCATAAAGTGTTGCTTACTTGTTTGAGTCTTTTTCATGAGGCCTTGGACCAACAGATGGAAGGCATTGGACAACAACAGACTGATGGATGACATTGGACCATAACCAGCTGGTAGAGGAGGCATAAGATGTATTAAAGACCAATGTGATCGAAGAATTAGGTACTTTCTATTGCCTATTGACAAGGTAAGAGTTTTCTCCCTCACAACACATTTTTCTATTGTTATTAAACTTATGATAATGATAGAAAAACGGATACATATAAAAATAATAAACTTAATAATAAAAGATAAATGATATAAAATGAATAAAACTCTAAAAGAAACTAAAATATTTCTCTGCGGGTGCTGCAACTGAGTCTTGTTGGAGATCCCCTTGTTTTTTTTTAAATCTTAAACACATTTTCTTTTTGTACTTCAGCTACAAAAACTAAAAAAATATAAGATAAAAACTAAACATAAAAATGATAAACTCAACAATACAAAATTATTATATGATAAATAAACTTGCTGACTTGTATTACTTTGTGGCAAGGAAAGAGTTCTCTCTCTTACAGCACATTTTACTTTTGTATTTGAACTAATAACAAAGAGATGAAAAGATTGAAAACTGAAAATAACAATGATCAACTTAATAATGAAAGATAAATTATAGAAAATGAATACTCACGAAGTGAGAGGGAGTTTATGCTATCTGCCGAAGACTTCAAAAATCGATATTTGTATAAAATATTAAGTGAAAAAGACGTTTTTTCGAAAATGGTGGACATCTTGAAAAAAGCGGTCGTTTTGATTTCTCGAGATTGGTTTATATGTAGTATTGTGAAGTATGGCCCGAAGAACGTTAGTGCCAAGTTTCATACTTTCTTGAAAATTTGCACAATCATTTCTTCATACATCTTGGCTATAAGTCTTTTTTCAGTGTCATTGTGTAATTTCACAAGGTTTATATTTTCAGCAAAGTAACTTAAATAATGCACACGTTTTTGAAAGAGCCGTGTATGTCAGTCTGTCTGTCACACTTTACTTTTCTAGATTTTTTCACCATTTGTAGAGATACTGAGATGAAATTTGGTATAAGAGTACTACTTTTCGTCCCGATGAAATAATTTTAGGCACGCTTATATATATATGTAGCTTATACATATGTTAAAAACACTACTGAATGAAACAAAAAGAATACGAAATGAAATAAACAAAAAATGAAATACACTGTATTCTTAATCAAAATTTAGCAAGATGAAGTAAATATTGATAATCTCCAACTTTTTTGGATAGCTAATACTTGTTAGTTATTAGATGGTCAAATTTATTGTTTATTTAAGTAAATATCTCTAACTGAAGTCATTTCGCCAAAACGACATTCACTAAAAATGTTCTACCTAAAATTCTCAGTTAAGGCAAAATGGGAACGCATTTCTTTAAGATAGATAAAAAATGTTGCTGCGATATCCATTTGTGCTGATTTTTCTACTCCCTATCTGATACTCTGTACTGATCCTAGCTTCAATATTTCGCCTGTCTCACACATTGCTCCTATTCGGTTATTTTTATGTGTCACACACAAAAATAACCGAATAGGAAAACGTGTGAAAAGGGCGAAATAATGAAGCAATATATACTGTTCCATGTCAGGGCAGTACACTTAAATCACAATGGTTCATGAATTTGATGGTTTATTATTTCACCGAAATCAAATCTATATTTTGATTTAAATGTCACATGAAATTATTTTCTGAAAGGACATTCATTGATGCTAACATATTCTACCGCTTTATGAGAATGACATTACAATGGAAAGCTTACAAAACATTAACACAGATATAATTCACAAACGAGGGCATTTTGAGTTGAACACAATCATTTGACAGAGCTTTTTCATAAAGTTCAAAATCATTTATGTTCACGTAAATATTGGCCTTTATCGGACAATGTCCAAACAAATTGAGAAACGCCCTATATTGAAGTACTGTCGATTATTATTCTTCAATTCTTTACTCTTCTGTGCTTTTTTAAAGTGTTGATATACTTGAAATAAACTATATAATCTAAGAGCTTATGATAAAAAGGACATTTAGGACACATAAGATATACACAGTTTACCAGGGTATTTAATAATTCATTTTTGAACTGAAGATAAACTTCTGATACATCAATAGTAGTTATGTCGATGTACCAATCAGTCATGAACGGCAGTAATTTCTCCTTTAAGGCCCCTTCACATATAGACGAATCCATAGCACGAAGCGTTGCGAATGAGTAAAATTTGTCAAACTTGACGAATTTTGAACGAAAACGGTGTTGAAAAATATGATCACAACGAAATGCAAACGCAATGGAACTGCTTATTGCGAATAAGAAACGAAGCACTGCGAATTGTTACGACTTCGCGCTATGATACGTTAGAATGAGCATTGTGTACATTTGTTTTTTCACTTGCGATTAGGAGCGTAACTATGCGAAAGTTTACGCAGCGTTGCGCATTGATACGAACGCTTCCGAAGGCACCTGCGTTTAACAGACATGACATTTTCTGTAGACTAACAGACGTTAGTACTATTATGCCAAGAGGAAAGGGGAAAGGTACGTGTAGAGGATCGGGAAGGAAGCAGCCAGAAAATCGGCCTAGTAGTCCTAATCCAGAAGAACTATGAGGCTGTTTTTGTAATATACGCTAAACGTGAAAATAAATTTCATGAACTATTTGTTCAAAGCAAATTATTGATGTTTTTATGATCACAGATAAAAGCTGGTCTTTGAGTCCTTCATTTAGTCCACCTCTCTATCTGTCCGTTAGAGCTCATACATGTACATCCTTATATAATATGTATATACATCAGAATTTAATTTTTTTTTTCAGAAGTTTGTTCATTTGGATAACGCCACTTTGGGTCAAAGGTCACTTAATGTCGTTCAGAGGTCAAGGTCACTTTATAGCTAAATTATAGCATTTACTTCATACCCGGTAAAATATTTCAAACATTCATTAAAATAAATTTCTTGCCCAAATGATATGAAAGAATATATATACAATGTTAGAAAAATACATCCATGTGTTCAATAATTATATAAGAGTTATAATTATATAAAGGGGGATTACACTCAACTTCCATGTATAGGCTGTTCATATTAACATCATACATCGACAAATTGTTTTTGATTGTGAGCTTTTTGACATGTCACTAAAATGGGCAATTTCGTAAAGATCAAGGTTATTTGGTAACTAATGATAATATAGGATATGAAAATACTAATTCAGCAGACTTTACAAAATGTTTTGCATGATCTGAGCTTTCCCTCAAAGGTATTCAAGGTAATTTTAGGATTAAAGGTCAAGGTTATAGATATGAACTTGTCGTTTCAGGTCATTAATATGAAAAAGAAATTAACAAACACATGAAATTCTTATTAATCTCTTAAGGGTCAAGGCCACTCAGAAAACAGATGTTCATTAAGACTAAATTGTTTTGGTGGTATTGTTTTCTTTATCAATTCTATTTTTTTTTTTTGGTTCAGAAGCAGTGATATGCAGTCAAAAAGTCCAATTTCTTGAAGGTTCTAGGATTTTTTCTCCTGAGCTAAACCATGAGTTGATCATTAATTCCAAATTGGCGCCACATGTCGTAATGCAGCCATGGTCTTCTCAAGATACGACCTGCTCTGGCTTCTCTTCTCCATCTGATACGGCATCTGATATACTGAGAGATGTTGAGTTGTTGCCGTAGCACTTCCTTACAGGCTACTGCAGTCGTGCACTGAAGAACCAGACGTTGTGTATCTTCCAATTGAACAAGTAATTTCCAGAATAATTCCCTTTTCACAATAAAAATAAATAAATTTGTAAGATGTTTCGAAAAGCTTTCGTTGCTATTAGTACGCAGTGGTAACCCTTCGTAATGATTATTACTAAAACGTTTTCTGTTCGTTTCGTATCGTCAACCTATCGCAATAATTCGTTTTTATTCGCCGATTGAATTATTTACGCATCGTCGCTATTCGTTACAGGTCGCACCAATAAGTAAAATATCGCAAAGGTGCGCTTTCAGTCGCCTGGAATGCAAATACGTTGTGTAATATGCAAAACAGTAGGTCACATTCTAGTCCCTTGCGAACGTCGACGAACATATAACGAATGCATACCGAATGATTAACGCTTTATAACGCATTATAACGAATACTTACGAATGATGGACGAAGATTTTATTCGCTGAGAAATTTTGAACATGTTCAAAATTTAACGACGAACAGAACTAACCGGAACGAATCAAGACGCTCACAAACGAATCCGCGCGAAGTCGACAACGAAGTATAACGTTGATATGCAAACGGAAACGAATTTTGCAAAAACCTTATTCGCCAGTTTGCGCAAGTTGACGTCGGAGGGCTTTCGTCCATATGTGAAGGGGCCTTTAAGAAACAAGAGAATAAGATCGCCATGCGCGTAACCATGCGCAATACACTATAACTCGTACCGAACTCGGCCTCGTTAAATAAGATAGTTAAAGATTTTGGTTAAAGTTTCTGCTTGAAGTAAAATCTAAGGAACTGTATGCAGTAGAGCTGAGCGGTTTTATCGCGGTACCGGTATATTGCGATACAAGGCTTCGCAATACGTACCACGATATTCATTTTCAAAACCTGACGATATTATTCGTATATAAGCAATGTTGAAAATCGCCTTTTAAGAGAATTGATTTATTTGGTTCAAAAGCTACATGGCATCGACATGTAAATCGTAAAACACTTTATTTTAAAATTCTGATCTATTATGTCGTTATTAAGCCCTTGAAGTTCCAGTTATATATGAATTATACAATTTTAAATGCTTTTCGAACATCGCCTTTCAACAAAGAAATTGTTAGAATTGAATTCATTTATGTTTGTTGACGTCATGCAGCAAAACGAATGTTTATTCTTCCCGCCATATACAAATGTACGTCGCAAGTGTTACTGTCATACATTGTGTAAGAGAAGAACACATATTGTTGTGGGTCATGTATTATTTTAGTTTTACTTTATGTGTAGGTACACATGTACTTAGTCATGTTATTTAATGATTTCATAATAATTCTTTCTAGATTTTACTATGTCATGTTTATCTCATTAGAGAATATTCCAGTATGTTCTTTGTTACATCATTATCATCACATGACTGTGATTTCTAGAATTTACTCTATTGTTAATCATGGGTAATGAGTCATTGTTCTAGAAGCTTCTGGTAAATTCATTGTTATTAAGTATAAATACCTCTGAGGAACTGTGATGAGGGGACATTCGTACACATTCGTAGACACGATTCATTCATCTATTCTGATATACTGGGATACTTTATTTGTTGAGACTTTAATCCATTTGACAACGTTTGGACACCGATCTTTCGAGAACGTTTGTGATTATCGGAAACCATACATTCGATAGACTTTGTGGACCGTCACGGACACTTTGATCCGGACATTGTATTGTAAGTTGTAATCATTGTAAATATATATATTTTGTACATAATTAAACTTGTAAATTTATATTCTGTCTTTGTCTGATTTTTGCTGGCGTTTTGGGGTATTCTGACCCATAACAGAATTGGGGGCTCGTCCGGGATCGTAATCTCTGCATATTTGCATTTTTACGTAAAAGTTCGTTTTTTGAAAAAAGGAAAATTCTCCAAATTTTTTGCCAGCAGAAATCAATCATGGTATTTTCGGTCACTGAATTTTTGAAATCGCCGACTGTACAAGAGTTCGAATCATTGAAGAAAGATGATTTGATTGGTTTAGGTCTTCACTTGAAGTTAGATGTAAAATCTTCTATGAGAAAACAAGAAATTAGAAATATTGTGGCTAAAGAGCTTTTAGCTAAGGAAATCTTTTCGTCATACGATTTTCCTGTTGAACCTGTTTCAAGCGAAACCAAAATGTCAAAATATGAGTTTGAATTAGAGAAAATGAAAATACAATTACAATTTGAAAAAGAAGAAAAAGAAAGACAATTTCAAATTGAAAAAGAAGAAAAAGAAAGACAAATTGAAAAAGAAGAAAAAGAAAGACATTTACAATTTGAAAGAGAAAAAGAAGAAAGAGAGAAACAGGAACGTATGCACGAGAAAGAACTCCAGTTTGAGTTAGAAAAGTTAAAGTTAGAGAAAAGCGCTAAGGAAAATCCTGTTCCTTCGCCTGTCAAGTCTGAATTCGACGCCGCCAAAAACATCAGATTAGTACCAAAATTTCAAGAAAAGTCCGTGGACAAATATTTTCCACATTTCGAGAAAATCGCGGCCAATCTGAAGTGGCCACGTGATTTTTGGCCAACTTTGTTACAAAGCGTACTTATTGGCAAAGCGGCTGAAGTGTACTCGGCGCTCAGTATTGCTGAGAGTTCAGACTATGACAAGGTCAAGGACACGATTTTGAGAGCATATCAGTTAGTACCTGAGGCGTACAGACAAAAGTTTAGAAAGTACAAAAAGTTTAAAAATCAAACATATGTTGAATTTGCTCGAGAAAAAGAAGATTTATTTGATCAGTGGTTTCGATCTAAGAAAATTCCCAATTCATTTGACAATTTGCGTCAGATCATTCTGATAGAAGAGTTCAAAGAGTGTGTAAATCAAGATTTAAGAACTCATTTGGAAGACAAAAGTGTTAAAACTCTTGAAGAAGCCGCTGTTTTGTCTGATACGTATGCTCTCACTCATAAGAAAAATTTTGTGTCAAAAACTCAATCTAGCGATAGCGCAAAAACGTCAGATGTTCCAAAGAAAAATGTACAAGAGTCTCAGTCGTCCATTAGTTCCCAGTCACCATCTCAAGGTGGTTCTACGTCCGGACCTAGGTCCGAACGTTCTGAGGCATCCCCAGGGGTGGGGTCGCTTCCTACATGCAATTATTGTAAGAAAAAAGGTCATGTTATTGGTGAGTGTTTGAAGCTTAAGAAGAAAAAAGAACTTAAGTCACAGGCCTGTGCGTCTGTTAGAAATGATAGGAAAGCCTTAGATTCGATTTGTTCTGACACTCCTGAGATTCAGGGTTCTAAGTCCAGTTCTGATGATTTTGTGGAGGATCATTATAAGCCCTTTTTGTCACAGGGATTTGTTTCACTCACTGATTCTAGCGAAGCGTTGCCTGTTCAGATTTTGAGAGATACTGGTGCTGCCCAGACTTTATTGTTAGAGGGTTCATTGCCTTTGTCTGAGCACACTTTTACTGGTAGGTCAGTTTTATTACAGGGTGTGGAGCTAGGCGTCATTGATGTTCCCCTTCATGAAATTTATTTGAAGTCAGACTTAATTACTGGACCTGTTATCGTAGGTGTTCGACCTACTCTTCCCGTTCAAGGCGTTTCCTTGTTGCTTGGCAACGATTTAGCTGGCGGCAAAGTTGTAGCCGATCCGATTGTTTGTGAGAAAATCACGTCCGATGTCGTGTCCGATGATGAAAACGACGACTTGTACCCAGCTTGCGCAGTTACCAGGGCGATGGCCAGGAACAGACTAAAAGAGGCTGAGAGTACTTCTGCACTTAACGAGGACCATCTCTCAAAAAATATAGACCTTTCTGACACATTCATGTCTACTATTGATGACAGCGTACCTGAGACGTCAGTACCACTTCATGTTGACAAGTCTCCCACAGTACCTGGTGATGATTCCCATCCGCCATTTGACAGAGATACAGATGCCTTAAGCCGTGAGCAGCTCCTCTCCGAACAAACTAAAGATCCGGAGATCATCCGACTAAGTAGGAGGGCCCTTCCCCGAGAAGAAGCGGACAAAGTCGGAGAGTGCTTCTACATACAAGATGGCATCCTCATGCGGAAATGGAGACCACCCGATGCACCCCCTAATGACGTGTGGCGGGTCGTTCACCAGATAGTGGTTCCAGTAGCATATCGCGGGGACATCATGAGTTTAGCTCACGACACACCCATAGCAGGTCATTTAGGTGTCAATAAGACTTATAATAGGATTTTAAGTCACTTTTACTGGCCTAAGTTGAGAAAAGATGTGTCTGAGTTTTGTAAGTCTTGTCATAGTTGTCAGATGGTAGGTAAACCCAATCAAGTTATACCACCTGCTCCCCTCAAACCCATTCCAGCCTTTGAGGAACCTTTTAGTAGGGTGTTAGTTGATTGTGTGGGTCCTTTGCCTAGGACTAGGTCAGGTAATCAGTACTTACTGACAATTATGTGTACTTCGACTAGGTTTCCTGAGGCCATACCTCTTAGGAATATTAAGGCAAAGACCATAGTTAAGGCCCTTACAACGTTTTTCAGTTTCGTAGGTGCTCCCAAGGCTATTCAGTCAGATCAGGGTTCGAATTTTATGTCAGGATTGTTTCAGCAGGTTATGCATGAGCTAGGTATCAGGCAGTATAAGTCTTCTGCGTACCATCCTGAGTCCCAGGGGGCACTTGAACGCTTTCATCAGACCCTTAAATCTATGATGAAAACATATTGTCACCAGTATGGAAAAGACTGGGATGAAGGGGTTCACCTCGTGTTGTTTGCGGCACGAGAAGCGGTTCAGGAGTCCCTGGGGTTCAGTCCCTTTGAGCTAGTTTTTGGGCATACGGTCAGGGGGCCATTGAAGTTGTTGAAGGAAAAATGGTTGACTGAGACTAGCGATTTGAATCTCTTAGACTACGTGTCTAATTTCAAAGAGAAATTATATAATGCTTGCAAATTGGCTCAAGAAAATCTCAAAACATCACAAATGAAAATGAAAACATGGTATGACAAAGATGCTAGAAACAGAGTTTTTAAACCAGGCGATAAAGTTCTTGTATTTTTGCCTATCCCTGGTCATCCTTCGCAAGCTAGATATTTCGGTCCTTATGAGATTGAGAGTAAAATTAGTGATGTTAACTATGTGGTTAAGACACCAGGTCGGCGAAAAGAAAAAAGAGTGTGTCATGTTAACATGTTGAAAGAGTATTTTGATAGAAGTGACCGAAATTTTGTAAAACCAGTTTCCACTTTGGCCAATGTAAATACATTAGAAAATTGTGTTGAACCTGAATGTAATGAAGAGACTGTCGAAAAAGACTTCGCTCAAAGTGTCCGTTTGAAGAATTCCGAAATTCTGACAAGTCCGGAAGTGAAACTCGGACATCTGACCGTGCATCAAAAAGAGGAAGTGCACCAATTAATGCGGGAATATACGACCATCTTTCCGGACGTTCCAAAAAAGACGAATGCATCTCATCATGACGTCATTGTGGGTGATGCGTCACCTATCAAACAGCATCCCTATCGGTTAAACCCGATAAAACTTCAATACATGCGGAAAGAAATTCAATACATGCTCGAAAATGACATTATTGAACCCAGCAATAGTGATTGGAGTTCCCCATGTATTCTGGTTCCGAAGCCAGACGGAACTTACCGATTGTGTACGGACTTTAGAAAAGTCAATTCAGTCACCAAAACTGACTCTTATCCGATCCCCAGAATCGATGACTGTATCGATAAAATTGGCAGTGCAAAATTTGTCAGTAAATTTGACTTGCTTAAAGGCTATTGGCAGGTCCCGCTTACCGAGAGAGCCAGAGAAATATCGGCATTTGCGACTCCAGATGGGCTATACCAATATAAAGTAATGCCCTTTGGTATGAAAAACGCACCAGCCACATTCCAGAGGATGATTCATTCGCTCCTAAATCATCTCGAAGGATGCGAGGCGTACATCGATGACGTCATCATCTACAGCGACACCTGGGATGATCATCTCCGAATCATGCGTACTTTCTTCGACATACTGGCGAAAGCAAACCTCACAGTGAACCTTGCGAAAAGTGAATTTTGTCATGCGACTGTAGAATATTTGGCATGGGTCACAAAGTAGGTCAAGGTTTTGTTACTCCTATCATGGCCAAGGTGGAAGCTATTTCAAAGTTCCCGATTCCTACCAACAAGAAAGAGATAATGAGATTCTTGGGAATGGCAGGATTTTACAGAAAATTTTGTCCAAATTTCTCGTCAGTTGTTGGTCCACTTACCAATCTGTTACAAAAGAAAGTGAATTTTGCATGGACCAATGACTGTGACGAATCTTTTAAGAAAATCAAATGTGTTCTTATGAATAGTCCTGTCCTGTCAGCTCCAAATTTTGATAAGCAATTTAAGCTTACTGTTGATGCCAGTGACGTAGGAATCGGGGCTGCTTTGTTTCAAGAAAATGATGATGGTGTAGATAGAGTTGTTTGTTATTTTTCAAAGAAATTGACAAAATGTCAAAAGAATTACTCTACTATTGAAAAAGAGTGTCTTGCATTATTGTTAGCTTTACAACATTTTGATGTTTATTTGAATGTTACTTTACATCCCATTCTTGTGTTTACTGACCACAACCCTCTCACATTTTTGCACAAAATGTCAAACAAGAATCAAAGACTTACAAGGTGGAGTTTATTGTTGCAAGAGTACGATATCATTATTAACCATATCAAGGGCAAAGACAATGTGATTGCAGATGCACTATCAAGAGTTTCATGAGTGATTTTTGCAGAATTTACCACCTAAGTTTTCATTGACATTCAAACTTTTTTTAAGGGGGGAGGTGTTGTGGGTCATGTATTATTTTAGTTTTACTTTATGTGTAGGTACACATGTACTTAGTCATGTTATTTAATGATTTCATAATAATTCTTTCTAGATTTTACTATGTCATGTATATCTCATTAGAGAATATTCCAGTATGTTCTTTGTTACATCATTATCATCACATGACTGTGATTTCTAGAATTTACTCTATTGTTAATCATGGGTAATGAGTCATTGTTCTAGAAGCTTCTGGTAAATTCATTGTTATTAAGTATAAATACCTCTGAGGAACTGTGATGAGGGGACATTCGTACACATTCGTAGACACGATTCATTCATCTATTCTGATATACTGGGATACTTTATTTGTTGAGACTTTAATCCATTTGACAACGTTTGGACACCGATCTTTCGAGAACGTTTGTGATTATCGGAAATCATACATTCGATAGACTTTGTGGACCGTCACGGACACTTTGATCCGGACATTGTATTGTAAGTTGTAACCATTGTTAATATATATATTTTGTACATAATTAAACTTGTAAATTTATATTCTGTCTTTGTCTGATTTTTGCTGGCGTTTTGGGGTATTCTGACCCATAACAATATAAATAGTATCTAATCATTTTGAGGGATTTTAAACAGATTACGGCTGTATACAAAATAATTTTTCATGAGAAATTTGTAATTTCAGCAGAATTTTGTTTAAAAGTAACACGTGACTGCAGAGATTTAGATGATGGCAAGATTTGTTCATGCCCTCCTCTTTTCTGACTTCATGATATACTGGTACATGTTAATAAGATTAAATTAAAAATTCTAATTGAATCCATTGTATTGAAATAATCAACGATTTTGATCACTTCTAAAAAAAAAATTCGGCTCCACCAATATACTGTGAAATAAACATGCATGTTTGTACATTTTAAAAACTTTCTACGACCTTATAGTATCTTATTGCATTGAAACAGCTGTTTATAACATCACCAGGCGCGTAGCCAGAGTAGAAATGATGTGTAGTCATATCAGTCTAGGCCAAGGTCAATACCTGCAATCAAAAAATTCCTTTCCTATCTCGATTCAATGTTCAAATCTGAAATTCCACGTATAATTTGTACAATAGAACTACATGTGTATAAAATAACATTTTCTAGTTCAATATAAAACTTCACCCTAGGTTTACACTATGTTCCCGGCGACCACGGCAGTCACGGCGGCCAAAAACGTAGCACACCGTATGATTTTTGGCAGTTTTTATCTTGGTATTCAAGTTCTGTTAGGTCTCGTTACGTTTTCGCACGGTCTATCAAGGTATCCTTGACGAGCCGCGGCTCCTGAATCCCGGAGACCTGACGGCGCACTACGTTTCAACCTACGGCTTGTTACGGACGTTTGTACGTTTCCTCACGACCTGTCACGTTCTGATAAGGTCTGTCACGGTTTGTTACGATCCAATCAAGTTGGCCACGACTACCAAGTTCTGTCAAGGCCCACTACGATTAACCGAGAACAGGAGACACAAAAAGCTGCATAAAAGGGTTTGGTTTGTTATACTTCTTGTGTGATCGTGCTTGCCGTGCCAGGCCGTAGTAGAACTTAAAATAAACCGTAACAAGCCGGGACGTACCGTGACGAAACGGCTAACACTTCCTTAGCTCGCCGTGAGAAACCGTAGCTCACCTTGATAAAACGTGCATCTGCCCTAAAGCAGCCGCAGCTAAACGGGACATAAACGTGGCAGACCGTAACTCAACTTCGCTAGGATCGTAATTTGTTGAGTCATACTTTTGCATCCCGTTCCGCTACGGACACTGTCCCAAGTTTTGTCACGGTCTGTAACGTTCTGTCACGTTGCGTTGCGTTCGACCCGTTTTGCTACGGTTTCTAAAGTAGGTCATCTGCACCGTGGGCTGCCGTGACAAATGTTTTGACAGTTTAAACATTTGCCCCGTCAGCCCCGGCATCCACGGCTAGTTACGATTGTCGATCCCGTTCCCCTACGTTGTCTCAGGGTCACCACGTTTCGTCCACGGTGGCTTGAAACGTGGCCGCCGTGGCCGCCGGGAACATAGTGTAAACGGGGGGTCAAGGACAAAACGCGCGCATGCTCAGATCCTCTCAATAAGCTTTATCTATATTACGGACCTTAACGTTCTTTTACAACTAAACTAAATGTAACTGCTGAACAAAATTGTTGTCACAGACAGATAAAAGGACATCGCCATTTCATAGGCCGCAATTAGACCAAAAAGAAAAAAACGTGTGTGTGTTTGAGGGGGGGGGGGGAGCTGAAGTTTCAATTATACATGTATTCTATTTATCTCTCCTATACAGATATCAAATGTTCATACATAGGCGGATCCAGTATTTTTTAAAGGGAAATTGAAGGCTCAAAATTCAAAATTGTGTTAAATTTCCTGTCATTTTTTGAAAATTTACATGTAAAATTGGAAGCTCGGCGAACCGAAAATTTTCAAGTTTAATATCTTATTTCAGTCTTTGTGGGAGATTAAGATGATTAACTTGCGTATATCGGCGAATACAGGATTGTATTTTGCCTATCTAGGGAATGTAATAAATTTTTTTTTCCAACAAACATGACACCAAAATATTTTTTAAAGAATTTAAATCCCTTTGTAAGACAATATATACTCTTCTTAGATAGCTACAAATATACATGTACCATGTCTTTAAAAGGACAAACGATTCAGTGCTAACCAAAAGGGAAGTGATCTCTCTCTCTCTCTCTCTCTCTCTCTCTCTCTCTCTCTCTCTCTCTCAGCTTACTGTCAAAGAAAAAGAAACAAAATAATATGTCTGAAGCGATATAGATGTAGTAAAGTCGGTTATTTTAAGAAATGAATCTTGACTATCATTTTAAAATGAAAGAACCATATTTATTTCAGGGTTGTTTTTTTTTTTGAGTGGAGTTATAAAGGGTTCACTCCGTAACTGAGTTTCGGTGTATAAATACTATCTCTATACTTCTTTCGGTCTGTGGCCTCAGCTCCGTCATCTGATTGTCTATTTTGCCGGCCGCAGTTGGATGTGTGAAGTTAGAATAAATCCTTGTTAACAAAGAACAAATTTAAAGAAATCTGATACTTTCCTAATTTCTAAAATGAATGGCTTTAAACAGTGCTTATTACATAGTGAATAAAAAAGAAATAACAAATTTATCAATATACATAATATATGTATCAACTATGTCTTCTTCCGGAAACGTAAGACACTGATTGTCCGTTTAAGACCTGACAAATAAAAGACCACGTAAATTTCAGAACGAAGTTCGTTTGGTGGGATTATTCATCATTTATTTATGTTGTTTTACATAGAAGGAGCAAAATACAAATTCAAATGGGTGACCATATGGGGCGTGTTAACTGTAAACAACTTTGAGCAACCTTCGATAAATAACGATGTATCTGCATTTGCTGTATTGACTACGTGTAAATGGTGATATTCCAGTGGTAGATCAAGGTTAGTGACTTTAAAAGGTCGTTTTCTACTGCAGAATAACCTGTGGCAGTCATTAAAGTAAATTTACGTAGAAAGGAAACATCTTGCATGTTCGACTCTTTGTTTTTACTAGTTAAAATGTCCCTTCTGGATTTTTGGCCTGATTGCAAAGCAATTCCGGTCTATAGATTAACGATGTCCGTCCGTCTGTCCGTCCGTCTGCCGTCAATATTTTGGTTAAAGTTTCGGGTTGAGGCAATAACCGTAACATTTGACCGAGTGACCTTGACCATGGACTTTGACCTAGTTAAAGATTTTGGTTAAATTCCTGGTTTAAGCAAAATCTATGGAACTGTATGCAGTAGAAACTTTATATTATACAATGTACATGTAGGTTGCCCATGACATGACCTTTCAATGAATGCCGTAACATTTGACCTACAGTATTGACCTTGACCTTGGACTTTGACCTAGTTAAAGATTTTGGTTAAAGTTTCTGCTTGAAGCAAAATCTATGGAACTGTATCCAGTAAAAACTTTATATTATACATATAGGTTGCCTCTGACAAAACCTTATGCCGTATTCTTTGACCTATTAACCTTGACCCAGTTAGTGACAAACACTTCTTTTGCAATCCGGTCATACCGTCTTTAGCGGTGTTTTATTGAGGATGCGTTACTATCATCTCATGAATTTCGAGAGCTTTGAGTTACTATAAAAAATTTGCGTTACTACCGTCTTGGCTAATAGAAAGATAATATATTTATGAATGTCCCCCTATGATAATACTTTGTATATGTACTTTTCCGGCGCTTCAGATTGTTAATATACACTAGAATAAGTGAAATAAAAGGGAAAATTGTTTCTGCCTATTTTGTGTCCGCCATTTTCGGATGATAGTAACTAAAGTTACTATCATTGTTTTAACGCCAGTGAACAATAGAGTCACGTTGTCTTGAAATTCATGGACGTTCGCCTTTCCTGTCATTTATTAAATAAGGGTAGTTTCAATGACGTTTATGTTTCCTAGCAATATCTGCATGTCAACGAGTGTCCGCCGATGTCCCAGCAGAATTATGATTTTATCACAATGGGATAAATTTTAATTTCTTGAAATCGGATATTCATGCATGTATGATTGACTTCGAAAGTAATAGGACGACTGTCAAATTTGTCTGCACATGTCCATCGTTATATAATAAAGACATTTTCAGATTTTTGAATAAAATTTTGAAAGCAAAATTGAAGTAGGAAAATGAAAATCACAAGAAATCTCGATGTTATAAAATATTGCAATATATCGCAATATTTTTTCCAAATATCGCAATACAAATTTGACCCGCAATACGCAGCTCTATAAAATTCATATTTCTATCAAACTTGAGGGAAAATATAAAATACACACGACAAATGAAGTATGAAAAAATTTAGAGGAACGTTCCTCCAGATATACCACTCTGATACTTTTATGACACATGGATGAACATTACTATAGAAATTATCGTTTAAAAAAAGGAATTATGGAGAAACGTGGATGAAAATTACTCCACAATTTCTTATAAACAGTATAATGGTGAAACTTGGAGGAACATTACTTAAGAAGTAACAATACATGTATGAAACTTTTATTAAACCTTGCACCTGGTCTCACCTTTAGCTTGCTAGGGGTTCGTCGATGCTCAATTCTATACTCTATTTTGAGTTCTGTTGAGATTATCATCAGGATAGTCTTTAACTCATTTGTGTCACACTTATGCCCTTTGCCGTGTGGAGCTGGTAAAAAAAGTTCCCCACGAGGGGTTTGACAGGAAGTGTTTTGACAGTGAGGGGTTTCTTTTACACCACAATTGTACGTTCTTCGAGACCTCTGGGTAATCGAAAAGTGGGAGTGTTGTGCGCACTTAATCCAGAATAGCCACATCTTCTGTTATTTCTGTGGCAGATGGCCGTCCTCAGTCGGCACCGGTTGCCCATTGGTCTCGTTGGTTTATGTGTAGTCCTTTGTGTTTGATGTTTCTGCGTTGTGTGCTGACGTTCCTTGTCCCTTTTGTGTCTCTTCCTGTGCTTGTCTGCTCTGTGTTTTTGCATTGAGTGTTTTGCTGTGGATGCTGCAACCTGATGTTGTTGGAAATCAAATAACACTTTCTATATAGACATTACCTCAGGGAGTGCAGTGTAAGTATTTTATATATTGCTTTCATGAACATCGACGGCGGATGCGGCTAGCCAAACGGGATGCTTACTTCTCCCGGGCACCTGGACCCACCTCTAGCTTGTTAGGGGTCCGTCGATGATCAATTTGGTGCTCTATTATGAGCGGTGTTGAGATCATCGTCAGGATATTCTTTATCTCCTTTATTATTGTTTCTGATATTTTGCTTCAACGAGAAATCATGCACTGAAGCTTTGCAAGGTGGGCAGTTTGACATCTTCAATCTATATACCAGAAAAAGTTAAAAATATTTTCAAAACCCAAGCTGAATAGAATTTTCTTTAGATACATGCATCATTATATTCACAATGACTCCACATATACTCAGGTTTTTTTATATCACTTTTCCTTTGTTTTCCACTCATGATGCAATCATAATCATCTCCCCAAATAACGTCTTTTCGTCCGTTAGATGTTGTTCATTTCATTTTTAACTCACCTCGACGAAGTCGAGTAAGCTTATGCTATACCCCCGCGCGTCCGCCTCCGCGTCCGGTTAAGAAGTTTGGGGTAGCTCAGTATCTGACAAAGTACTGATGCTACAGTAACCAAACTTGCACAAGTGATTCATCTTGGGATACTGAGAGGAACCCATGCATCGGATACAGCATCTGACCTACTTTTTCCACTTGAGTGATTTTGCTTTAAAAGCCAATATTGAGCAAAGTATAAGTGCTACATGTACCAAACTTGCAGATTGGATGTATCTTTGATCAAATTTTCATAAAATGACCTTGACCTACTTTTTCCGCTTGAGTGATTTTGCCTTTAAAAGCCAATATTGAGCAAAGTTTAATTCCATATGTACCAAACTTGCTTATTGGATGTATCTTTGATCAAACTTTCATAAAATGACTTTGACCTCCTTTTTCCGCTTGAGTGATTTGCCTTTAAAAGCGAATATTGAGCAAAGTATAAGTGCTACATGTACCAAACTTGCTTATTGGATGTTTCTTTGATCAAACTTTTATAAAATGACCTTGACCTACTTTTTCCGCTTGAGTGATTTTGCCTTTTAAAGCCAATATTGAGCAAAGTATAAGGGCTACATGTACCAAACTTGCATATTGGATGTTTCTTTGATCAAACTTTTATAAAATGACCTTGACCTACTTTTTCCGCTTGAATGATTTGCCTTTAAATATTTTTGAATTGAATTTTGCTGCCACGAGGTGAGCTTCGTAATCTGTGATTACCTATGTTTAATTCATGTCTTTTCTCTGCTGAAGTAGAAAGTCGGAATCCTAAAAATAAAAGTCCAATAACTCTGTAATGGCCATGGATGAACATGAAAATCAAAAGGCGGCTTCCTCTCCACAGTCTAATCACAGCAGTGAAAAATCTATCGACGGATTTTCAAGTTATTGAGTTCCATAAGTGCGGATGGACAGACAGACTGACGGACGGACGGACAACGCCATACCATAATACGTCCCGTCAAAGGACGGGCGGATAAAAATACAGGCCCTTGAATCCCTTTAGTAACAACTTTGCATTCGTTTTTTTTTTTTTTTGTATAAACATTAAAGAAGTACCTATGAGTTATTCAGGTCTCAAAGTAGAAAGACAGGGAAAAATGATTAATTGTCATTGAAGGCCGACATGGGACTACTTTTTATATAAGAGAACAAGTAAATTTTTCTTCATGGGAAGCATCACTAATGAGAATTTAATATTCGAAACACATGTCTGGTGCATGAAACTTGGTTTGAAATTTTCTTCAAGAAGTTTTAGAGTTGAAACACTTCTGTATTATTGCACACTTACTGCTATAAGATTAACACCTCTAATCTGATTGGTCTGTTGTACCTAGATAAGTCGGGGCTGACCTTCGACAAAGTATTACATGTACATGTAAACATTTTTCGGGGTGTCTCTCCGACCTTCTCTTCTTAGCTACGACCCACTCCGACTCGTCCTGACCAAGCTACGAATCGCCCGACGGAGCCCCGATTCACTCTAACTTCATCCAGTCGGGGATCTATTTCGGCACATTGTGACTGGGGCTTTTAAAATATATTTAAGGCTCAGCCCCGACTTATTACGAGGGCTGATTGATACGTTGTGAGCTCGGTTACTGGGATACAGAAGGTATTCTGCTGATAAATTGTCTCCAAAAAGGACAAACAATCAATGTCACATACTATGCTTCACTTCTGACACAGTTACGAGAAAATATTCAACTTACGCGCCGCGGAAAGATCACTTGTTCCATAAGGACAATGTTTACAAGTCTGTCACTGCTATGGCTGCCATTCATGATTGTAGCTTTTAATTGATTGAACATCCTCCTTATTCGCCTGACCTTGCTCCATCAGACTTTCATCTATTCCCAAAACTGAAAGCAGCTATTTCTTGCACCTACTTTCAGTCCAATGATGACACCTTACAGTAAAATGCCTTCCGACTGTCAAGATAAGGAGTTCTTTAAAAGTGGTATTGAGGCCCTTTAACACCGATGACAAATGTGTATAGACACTGAAGGAGATTATGTTGTAAAATGATGGGCAATGTCTGATGGAATTCAAATTCTTCAGTACGAAGCTCATAACATATCAATTAGCCGTCGTACATTGTATGTCGGGTCAAGGTAGTAGTAATGTCGAGGAGGTCGATCGGGAATAAGCCGGGGTAAATTTGAGCTCAGTCGAGGTTAATCGGGTACAGACCTTCCCAACTGAGCTACAATTCACCACGACTTCGCCCAACGAGTCACCCCGACCTTCCCGATTGACGCCGACCTACAATGGAAACTATGCCTGAGGAAGATAAAGCTACAATCTGCCCTATTAGGCCCCGCCTTGAGAAAAAAATGCATAATGTCTAGTAGATGATTTCACTTCAGTTTCATCATGCAATCAAATAGTGGAATGAGCTCCCAAAAGGTTCCAAAAAAGATACTATTAAAGAATCGTATATCTGGATATGTCTTAGTTCAGTCTGCTAAAGTCGTTGCGAGTCAGGATAGGTCATAGCTAAGTCGGATAGGCCGGGTCTAAGTCGATGTGAAGTCGTAGCAAGATCGTGGTAAGTCGTTGTCAATGGCGAGGTCGACGTTACGGTCAATTGGAATCACTTCAGCGCCGACTTTCCAAACTTCATCAAAATTTTAAGTCGGGGCAAATCGGATCTGATCGGGGAGCTATGTCGGCACTGCGCCTTAAAGCTGAAAGCCTACATTAAAAACTTTGATGAAATAGTAAATTTTTTTTGGGACAGAGATTGTTAGATATAGACTCTAACAATCTCCGTCCCATGGCATAGAAATAAGCTATAGCGACCCTTCACACCTGCTGACGTATGCATACTAATGAAGGTACGACCTAAAATCCAGGGACATCGCTACAGCGCCGGTATATAAGACGAGCTTCAAACTCGTCCACCGTGACATTCAGTGATTAGAAGTCTGGGAGTAAATACATGTAACACCTGAAATGAGAAATGAAGTTATTTGATGAAATAATCAATAATCGATTTCAAAAGCAGGCATTTATATCTAAAACTTTGAATTACGAAGAAATGAATTTATTTATTAAATGCAATTAAAAATCCCCTCCCCTCCCCACCTTATACCACGTCTATAAAGTCAGTACGAACGCCAATGTACAAAGCTCTATTATTTACCTACGTTGAAACATAAACAAAGAATATATGAAAAGACCCCATCTCTTTTAAGCCCCCCCCCCTTGCAAAACACACACTACTTCAACTGTTAATAGCCCTAAATTAGTTTCTATTTGGATATCCAATACTAGTTTTGAATATGGCCTTTTCGTCTGAAATAGTAAAATAAAAACAAAACCTGAAATGTGTGCCCATTAATTGTTATATCTTACCTCTAGAAAATGAATTTACTAGATTTCATGTCAGCCTTCCTGTATACAAGACGAAAATCATCACTTCCGGTATAACTGACATTTTGAGAGTGTTCGTTTGCATAAGGTAGAATTACAACGTCTCATTCACTGCATTTTCGAGGTTGAAGAACCCCTTCCGCCTTTCCCTTTCGCCTTATTCTCGGTGAATTTAGTTAGTAAATTAAATATATAGGATATACAGTAAATTCTGACAAACAAATGCAGCTAAGAATTGATAATTTAAGATTATCTTTTGTTGATTCTTAGTACTCGTGGTAATCTCTTCACAAAAATAGAAAGGATGAACTAATGATGCGAATTTAATAATACAATTTTAATTTTCTTTCCTCAAGATTTTTAATTTTCCATTTTATCTGACATACATATATTACATATTTTACATGATTGCATTTTGTTTTCATGTTTTATTCAAGAAATACAGATGATAAATATATGTATATAATTTCATTGAAATATGCGCGGATCTAAAATAGGGGAAAGATGGTAAGGGTCTTTCTAATGCTCCATTTATCAATGGACGAATCCAGATTTTTTTTCTAGGGGTTCCTAGCCATTTGAGGAAGGGATGTTCTAGCTATTGTTTTTGAAAAAAAAATAAAAAGAAGAAAACTATCATTTTGGCAAAAAAAAAAAAAAACAAAAAACAAAAAACAAAAAAACTGGAGTTTCACAATGTGGTCCTTGATTATTATTTTCAAAACCAATATATGGCTGCGATGGCGAGTCAGCAAACATGTTTGACAGTTCAAATGAAATATATATAGTATTGCTTCCAAACGAACACTCTCAGCGATAAACTTATACCGGAAGTAGCATAGCAAGTGTCAGATTGATGATGCATCAGGATTTATTCTCTTATCAGGTGAGATACGATTTTTTTTCTTCAGTCTGTCCGTCCTGAATATAATTTTCAATTTACCATAATACTACATATACATACTGTCTTCATTCATATGGCATATAAAAAGACAAGTACGAATTCAGCGGATCCAGCACTGTTTGCAAAAATGAAAGGAAAGCTAAATCTTTTTCAGTTGGTCAAAATTTAGTCATTGAGCAAGGAAACTGGATGTACAACCCACTCCCTCCGCAAAGACATAAACCTTATTGAAACTACTGTAAATAGTATTGACTGAATTCAAATGCAAATGTAACCCCCCCCATCTTTCCGTACTTGCATCCGCCCTAGATATGCACTGCAAGCTTTATTTTAAAGTTTTTATTCAAAGTGGATTTTTTGCCTATTTCTGATTACTCATCAGATGACTTCATTTCTCATTTCAGGTGTTACATGTATTTACTACCAGACTTCTAATCACTGAATGTCACGGTGGACGAGTTTGAAGCTCGTCTTATATACCGGCGCTGTAGCGATGTCCCTGGATTTTAGGTCGTACTTTCATTAGTATGCATACGTCAGCAGGTGTGAAAGGTCGCTATAGCTTATTTCTATGTCATGGGACGGAGATTGTTAGAGTCTATATCTAACAATCTCCGTCCCCAAAAAAAAATTCTATTTCGTCAAAGTTTTTAATGTAGGCTTTCAGCTTTAACTGCCTACCTGCTTCAGTACCTGGATATAGTGAGAGAATACATGTCTCTGCCTATTCACATACACATATCTCATATACGTTTATCATGCATTTGAAGTATAACATGTGAATAAAAAATTTACACGTTTAATGGAAGGTATTATATGAGGAGAAGGTATGTTTTCATACAAATGTTCTCATTCTCGTCCCATAAAAACAGTAAAAAACGATCACAATAGCAAAATGTCGCCTAATACGATTTTATACCGTAGAAAAGTGTCGCAACAAGTGAACTTATTCTAAACAAGACTTATAGATGAAATAAAATAATTTGATAATATTATATTTTGTATTTCTAAATATATTATATATCTTTCATGATAACATATCTTTATCTGGTGATATCAGTATTTTAATTTTGATACTAACTTTTGGGGACATTATTAGTTATACAGTGTTTTACAGGGGGGATACGGAAATATATTGGGTCGATGAAAAAAGTTGTATTGGGCGAGGCGAAGCCGAGCCCAATACAACTTTTTTCATCGACCCAATATATTTTTGTATCCCCCCCTGTAAAATACTGTATAACGAATTTTTCTCCCATTTGCCCCATGTGGGATAGAGTTTGCCCATAGCGACGCGTCATGTAGGGTCACTGTATCCCACACGTACCTCGCTTGACTTTTGACGTCGGCCGTATCCATATTGCGACGTCGTTGTTATCCATTGTGACGTCATAATTTTTGCACCTAAAGCGGCGACCTCTCAACAGAAACGTCGTTTTAAAACACTTTTTTTTAACATTCTTATTCTTATTAAATCGATTTAGGCTAAGGACTACGGTTTATTTTTATAGAATAAACCATTTTTGGGGGTGCTGAAAACGAATTCCTTTATTTGCCGAATTCGATAAAGTTGACGATTTCATGATTTCATGGAATTTCAAGAAAGGCCCCTAGAAAAGGGAGAAAAACGATCAACCATAATTTTTGTCATATGGGATGATAAAAGCCCACCATTGGGGTCTGGTTTCAGGTCAGGGAACTCGGCAAGCCTCGTTCCCTGGCCAGAAACCAGACCCCTCGTGTGGGCATTTCTCATCCCACATGACAGCATATGGTTGATAGTTATAATCCCACCGATGGCTTTTGGTTTGCGTATGTAACGTCAACATATTTTAAAGTATCTCGGTGACGTCAATATCGTGAAGCGTCTTAGTAGAAGCGGGATATTAAAATAATATCCTGTCAGTAAAATGATACAACATACATGTAATATTCGGTTCTTTTCGAACAATCAGATTGCAAGAAATTTGTCAGAGGTGGGATAAAAAAACTTAACAGTCATTCTCTGTAAGGACCAAAATCGAGTGGCGCGGCATGTCATGGATTTTGATGCTTTTCGGTATAATGGGTATATATAAAGTACTGACCATGAAAATAACACTTTTCGGCCTATGTGTCCTCTGGTTGCCATGGTAACGAGGTCCTTCTATTTATAGCACTTTTTGGACCATGAAATAAGTCAACTCTTGATACTTCGTTGCCATGGATACCACTGTAACATAACAGTTTGTTCATTTTCATGAAATCTATTCTTCCTTACTTCCATTCTTACTTAGTGCACTTAATTATGTGATATATATTTCAGGAAGCTTATTGTATCAAGCCAAAATCAGTTAAAATGAAGCGAAAAATAGAGGTGAAAGGAAGGGCCAATTTAGTGTGTTTTTGACCATTTTCAATCTTTTGTTACGAAAAGTGAGAGACTTTTCTTCTCCCTGTTTGGGATCAAGGTCAGCATTGCCGGTTCAATCGATCAGCTGATCGGCCGTCAAACATGGCCAAGTCGAGTTTCACGAACATTCGTAAATCTATGATCAGTTCCCCTCACATGATGATCAAATACCACGTATTCGTATTTATTATTGCTGTTATTCCATGATTATTGGAAGAAATACGATGTTTTACCCATTATTTGTACTTGGGAATTGAGCACGAAGGAATCCCTTATTGTTCACATGGGAGTTAGCCTTGAGATCCGTGCCGATTCAGAGCTATTTTTCACATTTCCCGACTATATCATCGATCGATGCTTTATATGGACTCTCTCTAACTCCCCTGCTAACTGTTATCATCGTTAAAATATCGTATTTATCCCTTTTTAAGCGTTTATTAGTCATTTTCTATCAGCCGACTTCGCTGCGTGCTATTTCCCGTCTCTGTTTATGCCGGAAATAGCACGAGGTCAATCCAGGTCACGGATTGGCTGATAGGGGTTACCAAGGGGACCCAGTTAGTATATAAGGAGCACTGCAGCAGCAGATGCAGGCCAGTCTGTTACATCCGAATCTGTCGGAAAGACCTCAGAAAAAGTTCCAGCAAGTGGAAATATGGCTGCCTCCGGAATAACCCAGAGCAGATGGGTAAATATTTAGCTCCATTAGCTTCAGTAGCGGGAGCAGGTCTGAGATACCAGTGGGAGCCCATAGCTACCCCAATGGGAGCCCCGTAAACTCTGCGGGAGTCCCATACTTGCTCGGGAAGTACAAAAACTTAAGATAAATGATTCATTAGTAATATACTAAAGCAAATTAACTACTTTCAGGCCAATCCAGAGAAATTTTAGCTAGGGGAATGAAATTAGGTCTACGGGAGACCCTCACAGGTTATGGGATGTGACATTCATACGATAGAAAAATACTAGCACACTCTCACTTATTATATACATATATACATTTATTAAAGTAATATACAATCATATTATAATTACGGCAAATAAATATACAATGTTGGTAAACTGCTATCCTGACTTTCTTGGTTATTTGGTTATCAAGCACTGACTTACGGGAGTGAAAGCCCGCGCAGTTATCTCGCTCCCTCATCCGAGGGTACAACGTAACACTGGTGTCAGAAGTGGGATTGAAATTACTGTCCTTTGATGGAATAAACTAATTTTCACATACCCGCCGGTCAGTTTGATAAAATTCTAAATTTCACAAATTTATACCCGCAGGTATCCGCACATTAGTTTTTATTTATTTGCCGCACCCGCAACACAAAATGTCACACTTAGATGAGTCAGGGGAAATAATCCTCAGTCATAAAGCCCAGCCTGTGGGAGAAACTGATAAATCCGCATCAGTTGGTGAACGGGAACCTGCACCCGCTAATGGTATCTCAGAATCTGCCTCTCCCGCACCTGAAAATTTGAATGTTATATTTAGAGCTTTACAAGAGCAATTTTCTGATGAATTTGCTAAGATTAACTATAGATTAGGTGAGGAATTTGTAAGCATGCGGGAAGAAATTGATGGGAAACTAGAGAGTGTACAAGGTGACATTCTCAGATTAAAGCATGACTCCCATGATAAACAATTTCAGATGGGAGATAGGCAATTTAGTAACATACCTAGACCAATGATTGGAAAGAGTAGGGGAAATGAAATACAAAATATTCAAAATAGTATGGGGGACAGTCTGGGACATGGGAGAAATGTAGACAATACCCCTAGTCCTCCCATTCTTCAAAGGGAAGCAACCCCTAATGATGGTTACCCCAGGCATCACAGGTTCAGTACACCCAATTTTAATGGGAATCAAAATGTGGTTCAGCCTATAAGGGAATTTCATAGGGAAAAAGCAAAGCCCAGAGTGTATGACGGGAACGAGGACTTTGACGACTATTTGTCGCAATTTGAAATAGTTGCCGATTTAAATAATTGGGACTATAGGACTAAATCTTTGCAATTAGCAGGTCATTTAGCAAAAGACGCTTGTGGGATATTAAGCGAGTTAGGCACCGAGCAAAGGCGAGATTATGACACTTTGGTTAATGCAATAAAAAGACGTTTCGGAGCTGTAGAGCGATCGGAAATGTTTAGGGCAAAATTAAAGACCCGTACACGGGGAAAAGATGAAAGCATCTCAGAATTGGCCCAATCCATTAAAAAATTAACAAGACAAGCCTATCCCAGTGCTGAGCCAGGTCTCACGGATATATTGGCACTAGATCAATTCATTGATGCACTACCCAATCCGGATATTAGGCTGCGCCTTAGAGAAGCCCGTCCAAGGGACATAAATGAGGCAGAAACACTTGCTATTAGACTTGAAACGTATAGGTTGGCCGACCCACAAAAAGTAGCTAATATAAATGCCATAAATTCTAGCGAGAAAAACAATACGCAAGACAATCAAGGTGCGTTAACAAAATTGCTAGAAAGACTAAATGAAAACATAGAAAAGTTAGAGAAAGCAAGTACTGTTAGTAGGCAAAGAAATTGGTTCCCGAACCCACAAAATAACAGGGGAAATTGGGATAACCAAAGTTATAATCAAAGAAATAATGGGTGGCAGAATCAGAGACCCAGGAGCAATGGTTCTTATCAGAATAGGAACAATGGTTCATACCAGAATAGGAACAATGATTCATACCAGAATAGGAACAATGGGAATCAAAACCAGTCATGGGGATCCCAAAATAGAGAAAATCCCACACAGGGAAATTCAGAAAATAGAAACTTACGGGAAAACCGTCCCGAGTCGGCTTCGCGGGTCGGAAATCGACAGATAGAAGGGGGAGACCCGAGGCAGTAGAAACTGTTAAAAACTTTCCCCCAATACGTGATGAAGAATTAGAAAATAAGGGGGAAACATTAGAAAAAGTAGGTGAAGATTTGAACGAAAATTGGGATAAAACAGGTACAGGGGAAAACAACAGTACCAATTCCCATGAACAAATTATTGTGCATAATGCAAGCAAAATAGAATCAGGAATTTTTGTACCCATAAAGATAAATGGGAAAGAATGTAGATTTCTAGTAGATTCGGGGGCGGATATTACAATCATAAACAATGACATCTTAGGGACATGTTATGGTGGGGAAATCCCTCCATTAGAACCCTATCACACTGAACTTATCTCTGCATCAGGAGACCCAATACCTAATAGTGGGAAATGCGAGATCAAATGTGAAATTGGCAAAAGCGATATAGGCCATAGAGTGGTTGTAGCGAATATAAGATATGATGGTATCTTAGGTCTAGATTTTATGACAGAACATTCATGCGATATTTTAGTACAAAAGATGTGTTTACGGGTTAAGGGAAAAGAAATCCCTTGTTTTAGATATAGTAGTGACCACAAGGATGGCACATTTAGAGTTGCATTAATGGAGGACATAATAGTACCTCCCAACTCAGAATATATAGCCCAAGGTAGAGTTTTAGATTCTGTCCCATACTGGGAAGATGCATTATTGGAACCTAATGGTGAATTTATGGGCAAGAAGGAAGTATTAGTAGCTAGAGTATTAGTAAACCCGTTGACAGGAAAAATTCCTGTAAAAATCATGAATGTTTCGGATAAGGAAGTTGAACTATATAAACATAGTTGTGTGGGATCATTAGAGGAAATAACCTCTCCCCCTAAGATTAAGAATTACATGGCCGTATCAGACATTAGTCTAGAGGAAAGCACCACTCCCAAAACTTTGCCAGAAAATCTGGAAAACTTATATCAAGATTCCTGTAAGGGATTAAGTTCAGAAGAAGATGCCCAATTTAGGGACTTCCTATTCAAATATCAGGGATGTTTCTCAGTAAACTCGCAAGACATGGGTCTTACTAATTTGGCCGAACACAAAATAGACACTGGGAATAATGAGCCCATTAAACAAGCCCCTAGAAGAATCCCTATTGCAAAAATGCAAGATGTAGACAGGGAAATCAAAGATATGATGGATAAGGGGGTAATTGAGGAGTCAGATAGCCCATGGAGTTCCCCCATAGTCCTAGTGAAAAAGAAAGATAACTCTATCAGGTTTTGCATAGATTTTCGCAAACTTAATGAAATCACAGTTAAGGATAGTCACCCCATCCCCAGGATAGACTCCATATTAGATGCTCTATCAGGTTCTAAGTTCTATTCTACCATAGACTTAAAAAGTGGGTACTGGCAGGTCAAGGTCGCGCCAGAAGCAAAACCCAAAACTGTTTTTTCTATACCTGGAGGAGGCCACTGGCATTTTAACGTAATGCCATTTGGACTGTGTAATGCGGGGGCAACATTTCAAAGACTTATGGAAAGAGTATTATCCCGTTTATCGTGGAAAACATGCATGGTATACCTGGACGATATAATTGTCTTAGCCCCTGATTTTTCCCAACATTTAAAGAATTTAGAGGAAGTATTTATTAGACTAAGGGATGCAAACCTTAAAATGAACCCTAAGAAATGCAAACTTTTGCAAAGGGAGGTTGCATATCTGGGACATACTATCAGTGAAAAGGGAGTCAGTACAGACCTTGCTAAAATTGAGGCAGTACAAAATTGGCCCGTACCTAAAAATGTAAGGGACGTTAGAAGTTTTCTAGGAATTTGCTCCTACTATAGAAAATTTGTGTATCGATTTTCTGTTATTGCCAAGCCCTTACACAAACTGACTGAAAAGACCCAGAAATTTGTATGGGATTCAGATTGTCAGGAAGCTTTTGATAAGCTTAAGAGAGCTTTAACGAGCACCCCAATCCTTTCATATCCTAGAAAAGAGGGACAATATCTGTTAGATACAGATGCTTCAAATATAGGGATGGGCTCTGTTTTATCACAAATTCAAGATGGGGAAGAAAAAGTTATATGTTATTATAGTAAGCTATTCAATGCTGCAGAACGTAGGTATTGCGTTACTAGACGGGAATTACTAGCCATAGTCCAATCGATCAAACACTTTCATCATTATTTATATGGGCAAACCTTCAAAGTAAGGACAGACCATGGATCTTTACAATGGCTGTTAAGATTTAAAAATCCCGAAGGTCAGATAGCCCGATGGCTAGAAACTTTATCTTCCTACCAATTTATTATAGAACATAGGCCAGGTAGGTTACACGGGAACGCAGACGCTTTATCCCGTAGGCCATGCGCAGAGATAGATTGTGGTTATTGCACTAAAGCGGAAGTAAGGTACCAACCTGAAAAACCTGCTCACAGTTGTTTAGCCGTAGAAACTAGGGCACAAACATCTTCTAAAACCACACCTGAAAAAGATAGGGACAGTGAACATTTCAATATAGATATCACAAAATGTCAACTTGATGACCCAGATTTATCTTATGTAATTAAGTGGGTAAAAGACGGGACTCAGCCCGAATGGAAAGATATATCCTATCTTAGTGAAACTTGTAAATTTTACTGGGTAAGATTTGAATCTTTAAAATACATAGATAATATTCTATATTGTCAGACCCAGGAAAAGATAGATGGGAAATATTGCATTGTAATCCCTAAATCTTTAGTGGGAAAAGTCTTAGCCCTCCTACATAACAGTACAACGGGAGGCCATCTAGGCATGAAAAAAACCCTCTCAAAAGTAAGGGAGAGATGTTTCTGGTACAGAATGAGCACTGATACAAAACATTGGTGTTCGACATGTGACATATGTGAGTCAAGAAAATCCCCAAATAGGAGGATAAGGGCCCCACTACAGAAATATGTAGTTGGTGCACCATTAGAGCGAATTGCCATTGACATTATGGGACCATTACCCAAGTCAAATAAGGGAAACCTTTATATCTTAGTAGTAGGTGATTACTTTACTAAATGGGTAGATGCTATCCCTATTCGTAATCAAAAAGCCACTACAATAGCCCAAAAGCTAGTAGATAGGATAATAAGTATTTTTGGGGTACCCATGCAAATACATAGTGACCAGGGAAGGTCGTTTGAATCCAATGTATTCAAAGAAATGTGTAATTTATTGGGAATAGAGAAAACTCGCACATCACCATATAGACCGCAATCAGACGGGATGGTAGAGCAGGCAAATAGAACTATAGAAAACATGTTGGCTTCATTTGTATCCCAAAATCAAAAAGATTGGGACGAATACTTATCCTTACTTATGCTAGCTTATAGGTCAGCTGAACATGAAACTACAGGTGTCAGTCCGTACGAAATTATGTTTGGTAGGCATGTTTCTATCCCAGTTGACATCATAATGGGAAGGCTAGAACCTTAAAATAAAGTGGGAATGTCAGAACATGCTTACAAATTGTCTCAAAGAATAGACAAAATACATGAATTTGCTAGGGCTAGAATAAAATTATCTACAGAGAAAATGGTTAGAGAATACAACTCTAAGATTAACCATAAAAGTTATGATGAAGGTGACCTTGTTTGGTATTATGCCCATAATGCATGTAAAATGGGAACACCAAAACTACAGTGTCATTGGGTAGGACCATATCTGATTATAAAAAGAATAAACAATGTTGTGTACAAAATCAGGAAGTCCCCTAAAAGCAAACCCAAGATAGTACACTACAATTTGTTGAAACTTTACAAAGGGTTAAAGAGACCAAACTAATATAATGTCTCAAAATTAAGCACTACATTGTATATAAACCCATATGTGGGAAAAATTTATTTCTGTGTATTAGGCACATAAATTATTTGTGTATTGAATTATATTAATAGCTATATTGCTTTCCTTATATGCACGTGTGTGCAGGTAAGCTTTATTATCTTTAAAAGTTTCCCTTCAATATGGGAACTACAAATATAATGGGGACTTAGCATCCTAAAATTATATTTACAGGTCCAGAGATTTAACTGCGGGCTCTGTGATGAACCTTGAGAATTTACGCAGCAGGCACACTGTGAAAGACATATGACGTCAGTTCACTCTGGCTTCACATTCCTCTGTGGAGAGTGCAATCTAACCATGACGCGAGTAGACCAACGTCACGGCTGCGAGCGGAAGGCTTTACATAGGGTTAAAAAAGAGACCCTCACGATGACGCCCGAGGAAGCCCGGGAGTTCGAGAAATTCCAGCAAGAACGGGGGAAACATGTTATGCCCTTTATGAAGGAGCTGCCCCTGGTATTTAGCGACCAGCCTTATCAGTCCAAACAACAAAAGAGGAAGAGGGCCCGGCTAACAGAGCCTCATTTTATGAGGAAGGCCAGGAAGGAGGCTGAACCCGCACCATTGCCCACACAATCCCTCGCCCCACAGGAGCTGCCCCAGAGTCAGTAAGCAACGCACCTACACCCGCTTTGGTGGTGCCAGTCACTCCAGCCCTTCCCCATATCTCCGCCCAATTGAAGCCTCCTACTGACCCCATGAAACCCACACTACAGGACCTTGCTGCCGCAGAACCCCAACTACAGGACCTCACTGCCAAAGAACCCAAACAACAGGACCCCACTCTTCAGGACCCAGCAGATCCCACTCAACAGGACCCCGCAGACCCCACCCAACTGGACCCAGCAGACCAGGACCAGAAAGAAAAGCTAGCTCGCACGTTTAAACGCCTTTTTGGGGATGAGCCAGCCCTAAGTGAATCAGAGGAGGACGACGACAACTGCCCCCTTGTATCCCCTGATATATCCATCAGCGAGCCCGTCCAAGTATCGACGCCATCTAGGACCGTTATAGTCACCCGAGAACGAGAATTCGACAAACTAGATAGCGGGACCCAGACAAAGGCAGATGACTTAGGACCATTGGAGGAATTACGTACCATGCAGAAAGAGGTGGTTGAGTTAATTGTTGGAGGCAGATCGTTCCTGACCACTTCTAGGACCCTCACAAAGTATCCAGAATCCATACTGTCCAAGATGATCAACCACACGGACGTCTCACCCATGAAGACAACACCTGATGGGATTGCCGTATATTTTCTGGATAGAGACCCAGAGTTTTTCCCCGTTGTCCTACATTTTCTCCGGGATGGACCAATGAACATTCAGTGCCATCTTCCCACAGATCCAGTAAGTCTGCGAAAAATTCATATGGAAGCCATTTATTATGGACTTTTTAAACTATCAAGTATCATTGCTCACCGCATGTGCAATTTCCTCATGGGGAGTGATACGTTTTCGCCCCTAGAGGAATAAAAGAACATTTTCATAATTACGTGTGTATATATAAGAGTGCTTAACAGTGTAACATGGACTGTGCCAAATGGACTATTTAGATATATGGACTGTACTTGCATGTATCATTATATTATATTATATCATATTATCATTGTATTGTTTATAACCTGATATATTCTAATGCATCAAATTATTAGTGCTTTGTCATACATATGAAAAATGTAAAATATGAACTGTGTGATACTTGAGCTGTGACAGGAACTGTGAACAGTGTATGAACTATGAACAAAGTACATATGGACTGTACATGTACATGTATATGATGAACATTGCACTTCAGTGCCAACGCTTAATATTTGTGATACTTTATAATATATGTGCATATTGACTTGAAGGATGATATTCATGTCACATTCCTATTGATCTTAATTGTTATACATGTTTCATATTCATATGATAATTGATATTACCTTGTTGCGCCCATTACTATAGTTTATTGTTATCGTTAATTGATTAAAACTTACCTTGTTAGAACCTTTATATCTGTAGTTGTTCCATATACATTCGGGACGAATGCTCTTCAAAGGGGGGGAGCTCTGTTACGAAAAGTGAGAGACTTTTCTTCTCCCTGTTTGGGATCAAGGTCAGCATTGCCGGTTCAATCGATCAGCTGATCGGCCGTCAAACATGGCCAAGTCGAGTTTCACGAACATTCGTAAATCTATGATCAGTTCCCCTCACATGATGATCAAATACCACGTATTCGTATTTATTATTGCTGTTATTCCATGATTATTGGAAGAAATACGATGTTTTACCCATTATTTGTACTTGGGAATTGAGCACGAAGGAATCCCTTATTGTTCACATGGGAGTTAGCCTTGAGATCCGTGCCGATTCAGAGCTATTTTTCACATTTCCCGACTATATCATCGATCGATGCTTTATATGGACTCTCTCTAACTCCCCTGCTAACTGTTATCATCGTTAAAATATCGTATTTATCCCTTTTTAAGCGTTTATTAGTCATTTTCTATCAGCCGACTTCGCTGCGTGCTATTTCCCGTCTCTGTTTATGCCGGAAATAGCACGAGGTCAATCCAGGTCACGGATTGGCTGATAGGGGTTACCAAGGGGACCCAGTTAGTATATAAGGAGCACTGCAGCAGCAGATGCAGGCCAGTCTGTTACATCCGAATCTGTCGGAAAGACCTCAGAAAAAGTTCCAGCAAGTGGAAATATGGCTGCCTCCGGAATAACCCAGAGCAGATGGGTAAATATTTAGCTCCATTGGCTTCAGTAGCGGGAGCAGGTCTGAGATACCAGTGGGAGCCCATAGCTACCCCAATGGGAGCCCCGTAAACTCTGCGGGAGTCCCATACTTGCTCGGGAAGTACAAAAACTTAAGATAAATGATTCATTAGTAATATACTAAAGCAAATTAACTACTTTCAGGCCAATCCAGAGAAATTTTAGCTAGGGGAATGAAATTAGGTCTACGGGAGACCCTCACAGGTTATGGGATGTGACATTCATACGATAGAAAAATACTAGCACACTCTCACTTATTATATACATATATACATTTATTAAAGTAATATACAATCATATTATAATTACGGCAAATAAATATACATTGTTGGTAAACTGCTATCCTGACTTTCTTGGTTATTTGGTTATCAAGCACTGACTTACGGGAGTGAAAGCCCGCGCAGTTATCTCGCTCCCTCATCCGAGGGTACGACGTAACACTTTGATATCACAAAAGGCACAAATAGGAGACCAGTGATTGCTCTAATCAGACCCACATTCCACGTTCGAGCAATCAGTGACAGATCCATTTCCAGCCTATTTTAAGTCCTATATAAATTTTTAAAAAAAACTTGTGTGGGTGATGCATCTGAGGATAATTACTGCAATGCAATGTACAGGTGCTGCGTCTGACCTATATTTCACTCTTGGTTGACGTATGGTATCTTCATGTCTAGCCTTCTTTTAATTTTTTATCAACTAAACTTATATGGGTGATGCATCTGGAAATAATTTATGCAATGTAGGTACAGATGCTTGTCATTTGACAATTTTGCCATCGAGGTGAGCGCTGTCATCTCCAATGATACGATATGCATGCACGGGGTCCAATTGATATGTGAAGAATCAGAAAGGTAGGTAAGTGTATAAAGTGTGCCGTGTGGCTATATTTGTGCTACCTTTAATTTTAAAACATTTTATGATATTGAGGCCTTAGGAACAAGTTGACAGGAAGTCAAGTTGAGATAAACGTTGTACCCCTTCCAAATAAGAGTAAGAGAGGCCATGAGGGCTCCTGTTACATTGTACCTACATGTATCGATGACTTAACTTTAACTGTCCTTTGCAATTTTATTTGAATGAATAAAAATTTAGCAAAGCTTAATGTTCGACCCGCTTCACTAGCATTCACATTATTCGTTTCGTTTTCGTTTCGTTGTGTTGTTTTGTTTTATTTCCACCAAGTTTCATTTTAATTTCGTCCAATTGGACAAATTTCCAAGTCAACACGGAAGCTCGACGGTTAAAATTACAATACTTTAATTGTACAAATTACAAATTCATATTTAATTCTTTTCATGAAAGTCCGAAACAAGTGAGTATGCTCTAGCGTTATCTGATGAATTGAAAATATTAAATGTCAAATGAAGTAATTGTAGGAACATTACCGTCAAGTGAAGAAAAAGTTTCTTTACTGAAGCAAGAATCTTTTTTATCAATTGTCTCTTTTTATCATATACATTTGTTTGAACTTCTCCTTTATGATTTAGATACGAATGTCCAATAATGGTCAAGCCCAGTCACCGTTGTTCGCAATGCTGAAAATGCTTGTAAACACTTTTGTGTGCCTACAACTGTAATCATAATCTTGAATATGAGCACATTAATGTCTGATATAACAATTTTTGGGGCATATTACTGCGAATTTGATTTATTCCTGGGTTCTTGAATTTCACCGATTGAAATAAAAACTTATGGAATTTGAAAAAAAAAAACGAACCGAAATAGCGACTTCTGCACCTTTTTGTCTCCTGAAACAGAATCATATAATAGACGATTTTCACATTACGGCAGTTGACTTGCATTTTACCTAAGACCTGACATCACAAGATTTCACGTTATTATCAAATGTGACGTTGTAGCATGTTTATGACGTCACAGTTAGAAATAACACCAAAAGTAGTGATGTTGGGTCTTGGCGTGTCTAAAATGCAAGTCTAGCGCAACATGAAGTTGGTATATTTCAGCATATGAAAAGAGATGGGAAGATGGTGGGAAATAGTCCAGCAATTGGTTAGTTAAAGGAGGCCGATCATCGCAAATATGGTAAAAATACAAGATATTACCAATGAAATCTCACTGTTATATATTTTAGCATAATCTCTAATTGAATCCGACATGCAACAATTTCTCTAATTGCCATTTTCCCAATTTAGATTAGATAAGCTAAGATTGTATGGCCATATCCGCAATGCAACTGACTTGAAAGAACTGCATAAAAACAAACACGTTTAACCACTTTTTCTGCCTGGACGGGCTGTAAAGAAAGTAAACGAAACGCGCAAGATTTATACTATAGTGCCAAATATGATGTTGACAACGGCAGGCACACGCACTGTAGAAAGGTAGTGTACATGTACTTCGATGCAATGTACATACGCCTACTATGTTGCATATGAATAGCAGTATTTGTGAACAAGGCAATTTTCTTGACCAATAAGGCGACTCACTTATTCATAGGTACGTAAATTCGTGAGTCGGACCCTCCTTGAAAACCACGAAAAATTGGTACCACTCGAATACTAAGCCATTCACAATATGTTAATTGACTGTATGCATGAAAATTTTGGACCTCGATATTAAAAGTTTTTGAAAGGGTAAACTCTGGGGGGATATAAATTACTGAATATCTTCATTAGGGGCTGAATTCCTCTCCTTCTCTTTTAATCATGAAATCTGTAGTTTACATTTCTTTCCTTTTACTCAAAGATTTAATGATAAAATATTTTACAATTGAGAGAATGAATTCAAAAAGGGTCTTTTAAATAACTTCTTAAAGGCTTTAAATATTTTAAGGTATACATCAATTAAAAAGATTTATCCAAATATTGAGAAATTCACATCAGCCAGTACAGATAATAGTATGTTGTCTAAAATTTATTCTGGTTATTTCGTTTGCCATTTTTTTAAAGGGACGATTTTTCTGTCTTCGTAGAGAACTTATTTATTAAAATTTTGTTTAAGTGGTGGTGTGGTGTAGTCCTTCTTATTTGATTTGATATCATTTTCATGTATAGATTTTTTAAAATAATTTCTTGAAAATAATTTGGAGAGACAGAGAATTGGAGGTCCTATTTGATTAATAAAGCGTGTTTACAATTCTTTTAAAACACGTCTTCAAATTCATAGCATCATTTAAGAACAGATATAATCAGGTATCTGAATATCTAAAAAAAAATACATCTCCGCACATACAATAATATTTGAATATAAATGTCCTACCGGAACGGGTTATTGTCAATTCGTACGATAACCACCTCGTAGCCGCCACTTCGTACCATACCATACTACCAAGTCGTACCAAAACCATTTCGTACCATGACAAACTCGTACCATAAATTCTACCAACTCGTACCATACATCAACTCGTACCATTACCAACTCGTACCATGGTACCAATACTCGTACCATAAACTTGTACGATGCAGAAATCCCCACCCCTACCAACTCGTACTATTGTACTCGGTAAATTGTACTCTGTAATCTCGTACCTGAAATAACTTTCTTCCGACCATGACAAATTAAATTTTTGCATTAATTTTGATTGATTAAGCGTCACCAAACATGCATGTTTCGGATATCTAATCCTCATCACAGGAAACATATCATACATTCAAAAGATGTTGTATATCTACGCTATAACGAAGGGTGATTCGAATTGGTTATGAATCGATTAAACGTTAATGGGTACGAGATTCTGGGTGATTCGAGTTTGGTATGATAGGAATTCATGTATGGGTACGAAATTATGTGTGATACGAGTTGGTTATGGTTCTAGCACATGTATGTAATGGTACGATGTGTACGAGATTATGTGTGATACGATTTGGTTATGATTCGAGAAAATGTTAATGGGTACGAGATTCTAGGTGATTCGAGTTGGTTATGATATTAAAGTCATTGGGTACGAGATTATGTGTGGTACGAGTTGGTCATGGTTCTAGTACATGTATGTAATGGTACGAGTTGAAATAAACTTGGGTACGAGTTGGTTATGGTACGAGTTTATGTCAATGGGCACGAGGTTCTGTGTGGTACGAGTTGATTATGGTACGAGTATGTTATGGTACGAGTTGGAATAAAATTGGGTACGAGTTGTACCTATGAATTCGCAATGGATACGAATTGACTATTTATTTGGTACGAGTTGGTCATGGTACGAAATGGTTACGGTACGAGTTGGTAAATTTTTGTTTGGTACGAAGTGACCAAGGTACGAGTTGGTTATGGTACGAAGTGACCATAAACCATCGGAACATGTATCTAATTTACAAAAAAAGAAAAAAAAAAGAAAAAAGAAACGAGAATAATTATGCGATAAAGTGGTCGCTTTTTAAACATATGAGGTAATATCAATTAAAAGATTCAAAGGAACAATATTGTAAACTATTGTTATTGCTCAAATGGTTGCTGGATGTATCACATTTTCACATGATAAGTAAGAATTCCTTTTATCTCGAATAATCGATATATTCAATATGTGGAATAAAAGGCATTGTGTAAATAATGAGACTGGGCAGAAATAGATCTATATGGAGTGCTTGTATAATCTAATGAGCTATAGAAAACCACTCAACATTCGACTGTAATGAGATCGTGTTCTTTCTATTGATACACCTCTTTTAATTTAACTTTTCTTTAAACCGCCCCTTTACCTCGTGTAAAATAACATATACGTGTGGGGTTGAACTGAATTAAAATAACGAGTTCAGGAAGTGCTGATGTCATTGAGATGACCTTTGCTGTAAAGATATCAAATATCAAATGTTAACTAGAATCTATGTATAAAATGATACCTTCAGATCAAAACCATATATCTTTGAATTATGCCAAAGTTCATTATCATGGAAGTGGAACAAATTAAATCCAAGGAGCTGTTTGAATAAGACGTATAAAGAATAAAGAATAAAGAAATTTTTCAGTAGAAATATCAACTAACGTGATGCATATCTGAATCTTATGTCCAGTTGAATAAATTCTCAATAATAGTACCGATATTTCAGTTAAAATGTGAGATTTTATATATAGAAATCAATGGAAAAAGGAAAAAAAAAAATCAACAACATTGTTCCACCCCGAGTTACAGAATGCCACTTTTACCAAACGTGTATATTATTAACACCAATTTTCTGACAAGGTTTGGTTTTGTAACTCGGGGTGGAACAATGTCCCAGAGACGAAAAACGAAAAAGGGGGATTGGACAATTTTTTAAGAATCTGTCCGAGTTCGGTACGAGTTATAGTGCATTGCGCATGGTTACGCGCATGGCGATCTTATTCGCTTGTTTCTTGACGGATTTCGACAAGTTTGGTATCGATGAAACCAGAAAATTATCATCTACAATCCTATAGTAATGAATATTTTGTAAGATTTATCGTTTACTTAATATATAGAAAAATATCAAGTAAATGAGACCTCCGGGATATCGCCGTAAACGTTTCATATTTATAACGTCATCATCGGAAATTCAACCGCTTGTTGCTTGGGAACAAATCAAACAGGAACCTTCTTTTTGACGATCTAACAGGATATTTCTTGAAGATTTTAGCGATGCAATGGTTCAAAAATTTCAAGTTTAGTATCTCGAATTATCTTTGATTGTAAGAATTTTATGCTATTTTGTGAACCTTCGTACTTTGAACGGAAATATTATCGAATAAAGTTTCTCTGTTTGAAAACTTTGAGCGAGTGAATTTTATTATCAACTCTGCTTTGTTCAAAGATGTAACCATTCTACAGATAATTGCGCGCATTATCGAGAATGAGCGAGATGAATGACGTGCATTTCTTGACCTGTAACGTCAAAATTTAAAATGCTTACGTTTACTTTTTACTCTCTCTTCTTCATGTTGTCGTATCTCTAAATTGATTCATGAAGCTAGATTTGAGCTTTTATTCACACACACTCGCACAAAATAATAATAATAATAAAACATAAAATAAACCATAAACCGCTAAAGGCGTTACCGCCTTACGGCCGGATTGCGAAGTGTTTGTATTAGATGACGCATACATTTTTGCTCAGACAGAAAGGTCAAAGGTCATTAATACTATTGCACAATGAAAAAAAGCTATGGTCATAAGGAATCTAAATGTGAAATATCAAAGCCCTACCCCTTATAGTTAAAAAATAGGTCAAAGGTCAATGTCAAGGTCACTAGATCAAAAGTCACGATATCAAATGAAAGATCTCATCATATGGAATCTATATGTGAAATATCAAAACCCTAACTCTTATAGTTTAAAAGTAGGTCAAAGGTCAATGTCAAGGTCATTTGATCAAAAGTCATGATATCAAATGAAAGGTCTGGTTATGAGGAATCTACATGTAAAATATCAAAACCCTACCTCTTATAGTTTAAAAGTAGGTCAAAGGTCAATGTCAAGGTCACTAGGTCAAAAGTAATGATATCAAATGAAAGGTGTGGTCATGAGGATTCTACAACTGAAATTTTAAAATCCTACCTCTTATAATTTGAAAGGAGGTCAAAGGTCAATGTCAAAGTCACTAGGTCAAAAGTCATGATATCAAATGAAAGGTGTGGTCATGAGGATTCTACAACTGAAATTTTAAAATCCTACCTCTTATTATTTGAAAGGAGGTCAAAGGTCAATGTCAAAGTCACGATATCAAATGAAAGATCTCATCATTAATAATATATATGTGAAATATCAAAACCCTAACTCTTATACATGTAGTTTAAATGTAGGTCAAAGGTCAAGGTCAAGGTCATTTGATCAAAAGTCATGATATCAAATGAAAGGCCTGATTATGAGGAATCTACATGTGAAATGTCAAAACCCTAACTCTTATAGTTTAAAAGTAGGTCAAAGGTCAATGTCAAGGACACTAGGTCAAAAGTCATGATATCAATTTAAAGTTCTGGTCATGAGGATCTATGTATGTAATATATCAAAACACTACCTCTTACAGTTCAAAAGTAGATCAAAGGTCAATGTTAAGGTCACTAGGTCAAAACTCATGATATCAAATGAAAGATCTGATCATAAAGATTCTGCATGTGAAATTTCAAAGCCATAACCTCTACAGTTCATGAGATATAGCCCAGATTTATTATTTTTAAAAGTAGGTCAATCTCCAAGGTCAAGGTCACAAGGTCAAAACTTTTGGTATCCATGGCGAGATCTTGTGACAAGGAATAGGTATGTGAAATATAAAAGCCCTATCATTTACCATTCAAAAGTTATGGCCAAGGTTAAAGTTTTTCAGAAGTAGGTCAAACTCCAAGGTCAAGGTCACAAGGTCAAAATTTTTGGTATCCATGGAAAGGCCTTGTCACAAGAAATACACAAGTGAAATATGAAAGCCCTATCATTTACCATTCAAAAGCTATGGCCAAGGTTAAAGTTTTTCAAAAGTAGGTCAAACTCCAAGGTCAAGGTCTCTATGTCAAATTTTGTTGCTACGTTTGATTCGTCTCATCATGGTCTATCACCATGTCAAGTATCAAGTTGCTCCTCCAAACAGTTTTCTCTCAACGGACTTAAACGCAACACTTTAACCAAAATGTTGACGCACTGACAGACAGACGGACTTCGCCATTTCATAGACCGGATTTTGCTTCGCAATCCGGCCAATAAAAAAAATGGGGGGGGTGCAAAACTGACACCAGCAATATGGCGAATAATGCTTGACCAGGGATTTTGATTTTCTTGGTTTATTATTTCAATACATCATCTTTAAACCTGCTTATTTTCATTTTATTCGATGACTATCGTAGAACTTTGTGTTCATAAGAAAAAAAAAACCTCAAAAGTATAAGTGGATCATGCTTGTACCAGATTTTTTATGTTTCACTGAAAAAAAATCTCGAGTCGGAGTCACTGACTCCACCCCTCTCCTTTTTTTTGGGGGGGGGGGGAGGGTATGTGCCCGTTCTACAATGTTCTATGTTTGCATTCGAAATAAATGTATGCATGTAAACATGAAATTCAGAATAAATGAGAAATGATACAGATAGGAAGGATATATACAATTATGCATATTTAGATGAGGGAACTCTCCGGTCGCAAAATAAGTTTCTTCAGTAAATGAATACCAAAAGACGATTTAAAATGGAAGATATTCAAAGTAAATAAACCAGTAACAAATATTCATTGCAATTGTTTTACTCTCTTTCCATTTTGTAGATAAAAAGAACATGTAATTCGTTTATTTACAATTTTTAGCTCACCTGAGCAAAGCTCAAGTGAGCTATTGTCATAGCGCACCGTCCGGCGTCCGCCGTCTGTCGTCCGTCGTCTGTCGTTCGTCGTCTGTCCGTCATCCGTCGTCCGTCGTAAACTTTTCAACATTTTCGACTTCTTCTCCAGAACCACTGAACAGATTTTCATGAAACTTGGTAGGAATGAAGAACTCATGGTCCCCTACAAGTGTTGTTGTTTTTCGTCCGGATCCATCAATAGGTGGCGCCACCACAAACTTCTTCAGAATGGAAGCACGTATCGACAAACCGAAAGCATCAGGATGATCTAGAGAGATGTCTTAAGAAGTGTTGTTATTTCTGGTTCCATTCGGAAGTCAAATTTTTGACGCGTTTTTGACGCCTTTTCGGACTTTGTCAGAAATGCACATTTTTGCACTATTTCTTTAAATAACTCAATAAGTGTATGATTTTACACATTCATTTACTGCATATTTATCATATTAAAGTTACTTAATGCTTTGATAAGTATTTTATTCTAAAATTTTAATTTTTTGATTTTTTTTTTTTCGATTTTTTTTTCTTATGTGAAAAGGAAGGGGGATGGGGGTTGATTTTCATACATATTCAACTTCTTCTCCAGAACCACTGAACAGATTTGCATGAAACTTGATAGGAATGAAGTACTCATGGTCCCCTACAAGTGTTGTTGTTTTTCGTCCGGATCCATCAACAGGTGGCGCCACCAGAGGCAAAAGTAGGTTACGGGGGGTACCCTCCTTTGACAAACTTCTTCTTCAGAATGGAAGCACGTATTGACAAACCGAAAGCATCAGGATGATCTAGAGAGATGTCTTAAGAAGTGTTGTTATTTTTGGTTCCACTCGGAAGTCAAATTTTTGACGTGTTTTTGACGTCTTTTCAGACTTTGTCAGAAATGCACATTTTTGCACTATTTCTTTAAATAACTCAATATGTGTATGATTTTACACATTCATTTACTGCACATTTATCACATTTAAGTTACTTAATGCTTTGATATGTATTTTATACTAAAATTTTAATTTTTTGATTTTTTTATGAATTTTTTTTCTTATGTGAAAAGGAAAGGGGGGGGGGTGATTTTCATACATATTCAACTTCTTCTCCAGAACTGCTGAACAAATTTTTATGAGTAATTTTTCAATCATGAATAGATATGTTTACTGTGCACATGGACCCAAGGCTTGTGGGTTCAAGTTCTGGTACTTCTTTTATCTATATCAGGAATTTTAACCCTGGTAACTTTAGTTTCGTATAAGAGGGAGAGAACTCATATAGTTGGTACATGTATAACAGCAGAACTCATGTATGATAGAGTTGTCTTTCTTCAATATTGATATATGTTTTTGAGGTTTAAATTCTTGGATTATCGATTCATTTGAATGTTATATACTTTAAATCATTAAATAAGTATGCAAAAGGAAACTAAATAATTCAAAAAAGATGAATAAGTATTTTCAAATTCATCTTGTGAAGACTTAGATATATAACTTTGAAATTAAAATATTGAGAGCAGCTCAAAATATTAATGTAAAAACATGCAGAACTCTACATTTACATAATGTAGTGAAAGGGGGGAGAAGGCTGTAATTTATTAGCAGGATTTTGCTTTGGCTTCTGTATAAATGTCTCTCTCAGGTTACTTAGATTACTCAAGAAGAAGGGGGAGATGATTTTCATACATATTCAACTTCATCTCCAGAACCGCTGAACAGATTTTCATGAAACTTGGTAGGAATGAAGTAATCATGGTCCCCTACAAGTATTCTTGTTTTTTGGTCCGGATCTGTCAACAGGTGGCACCACCACAGGCAAAAATAGGTCATGGGAAGTACCCTCATTTGACAAACTTCTTCAGAACGGAAGCACGTATCGACATACCGAAAGCATCAGGATTATCTAGAGAGATGTCTTAAGAAGTGTTGTTAATTTTTGTTCCACTCTGAAGTCTGGTTATTTTCCTCTTACAAACTTCTTTATGTTTGATATGCTTAGTTTACGTAGTTTTAAGGTGAGCGTTTTTGCCCCTGGGCCTCTTGTTTTATAAATTCATAACGACTGATATTTGGGTCCCTGTAAAGTGCTTGACGAAACAAAAATGAGACGAAACGAAACAAATCGGAACGAAACGAAACAAATCGAAACATTTAGAAAAATAGAATATAAAAAAAAAACAGAAAAAAGAATTTCTCTCTCTCTGAACTTCATGTGATGATATCAAATGTATGTCATCGACTTCTGTAAGAGAGATATGAAATGATTTATCACTTCTACATGTTTCGTTGCGTTCTACCTGCTTTTGACGTCTCTCGGGGAATCTTTTGCCGTTTTATTTTACACTCAAATTAAAGAAAAAAAAATCAAACATTAAGGAGGGATTAAACACCAAGATGGCGGCGGCATTATTTAACGCAGTTGAAATTTTTTGTTACAAAATTTCTTGAAATGTCTAAAACGTGGGTCCTGTAGCATCATATCCCTTCCATTCTGCTACGTCTTTTGGTACATTTTTGGACAATCATAATAATTTTCATACTTTTTGGCTATATTACATTGTTTAGACTGAGGATCACTGACGAGGGTTTAGTACCCGAAACGTGCATGTCTGGTCCATGCTGTAAATTTATCAGCTTTTAAATGATGCTATTGAATTTAAAGACGTTTAACATGTGAACTACTTGGTGAGTGTCACTGCTGGTGGACCAATAGTCCCCGAGGGCACATGTAGCCAAGTTCGATCAACTTCGGTTGATCGTCTGTCTCTTTAACGCATTTGAAATTTTCTGTTACAAAATTCCTTGAAATTTTACAAAACGTGGGTCCTGTAGCATCATATCCCACCCATTCTGCTACGCCTTTTGGTACATTTTTGGACAATCATAATAATTTTCATACTTTTTGGCTATATTACATTGTTAAGACTGAGGATCACTGACGAGGGTTTAGTACCCGAAACGTGCATGTCTGGTCCATGCTGTAACTTTATCAGCTTTTAAATGATGCTATTGAATTTAAAGACGTTTAACATGTGAACTACTTGGTGAGTGTCACTGCTGGTGGACCAAGAGTCCCCGAGGGCACATGTAGCCAAGTTCGATCAACTTCGGTTGATCGTCTGTCTCTTTAACGCATTTGAAATTTTCTGTTACAAAATTCCTTGAAATTTTACAAAACGTGGGTCCTGTAGCATCATATCCCACCCATTCTGCTACGCCTTTTGGTACATTTTTGGACAATCATAATAATTTTCATACTTTTTGGCTATATTACATTGTTAAGACTGAGGATCACTGACGAGGGTTTAGTACCCGAAACGTGCATGTCTGGTCCATGCTGTAAATTTATCAGCTTTTAAATGATGCTATTGAATTTAAAGACGTTTAACATGTGAACTACTTGGTGAGTGTCACTGCTGGTGGACCAATAGTCCCCGAGGGCACATATAGCCAAGTTCGATCAACTTCGGTTGATCATCTGTCTCTTTAACGCATTTGAAATTTTCTGTTACAAAATTTCTTGAAATTTCTAAAACGTGGGTCCTGTAGCATCATATCCCACCCATTCTGCTACGTCTTTTGGTACATTTTTGGACAATCATAATAATTTTCATACTTTTTGGCTATTTTACATTGTTTAGACTGAGGATCACTGACGAGGGTTTAATACCCGAAACGTGCATGTCTGGTCCATGCTGTAAATTTATCAGGTTTTAAATTCAAATTCAAATTCATTCATTGCATTAACTCAATATAAAGTCATTATGCATATAAAAGTAACAACACATTCATATACTCATACTCACATCGTCATCTATATGTGCATTTGAACCTCCTGGGGAGATTCTTTAATTTAATTTAATATATCGTGTACAAAATGACCCAAACTATTTATCGAATTCATGTCACCATTATTGAAAATAAAACTTATTTTACTTTCTTCGTCCAGATAAATAAGATTTGGACATTTTTCAAAAAGTATATCAAGGAATTTCTTTCTTTGTTGTTTATACGCAGAACAACGTAAAATTACATGTTTTTCGTCTTCAATCTCTCCAGCATTACACTTGTCACATAACCTGTCATTTAGTGGAGTAACCGGCCTTGTATGTCTTCCGGTTTCAACTTTGAGCTTATGGGCACTTATACGGAACCGTGCAAGGCCAAGCCGTACTTTAAATGACATATTTGAATCCAAATACTCCTCAAGCTCGAAACGTGTTTTAAAGTTACAGTAGTTTTTTAGTTTACCATTTTTATTTTCACAGAGTTTTTCTTCCCATATTTCTCGATAATAAGCTCTTAATTCTGTACGTAATTTCTTAGTATCATAAGACTCTAAGTTATATTTCAGTAAATTATCAATTGTTTTAATCCATGTTATCCATGATCGTCCGCCTTTGTTATCAATATATTCAGCTTCTAGCAAACAATTTTCCAGTAATGGTCTATTTTTGCATCTTACTTTCACACGTTTCCAGTAATTAAAGGAATTTATTACAGCGTCAATGGCCATGGGATACTGAGCTAACTCCCCCATTACAGCTACATTTGATGCATACTTATGAACACCAAGTATCCACTTCATATAGGAAATGTTAATCTTCTCTATTGGTAGAGAATTGCATATTTTATCAAGAGAAACTTTAGTATTCGAACTCAGATCTTGGCGATTGATTTTTAGTGTGCTTGCCCACATTTCACTTCCATACAGACATACTGGTTTAACAGTTTTATTAAACAGATCAAAACTAATTTTTGGCGACATTATTTCTCTATCAATTACTGACTGGAGTTTGTATAGTGCTTTAGCGCCTCTGTCATACATGTTCTTTTTAGCTGGATGAAAATTTCCAGTGGAATCAAATATTACACCAAGGTACGTGGGCTGTTCCGAAAGTTCATGGACAACACCATTTCAGGACAGATCTGTAGAATTTCATAAAAACCATGATGATTTCCTTATAATACGGATAAATTTGAATACATATACGAATTTTCATTACCATTGGTCAATAATAACCTTCTAAATGCCCTTTTGAACAACGTAAAGTTTTAGGTAACGGAGCAGCTAATAAAAAGTAACGACGTCGTCAGATGTCCACTATAAATTTGACATTTTAAAAAGAAATAACAACACCTCTCATCTGAATAAAATTTAAATAGCTTTTCATGTATTTTGATAAGGAAGATATGTTCTATTTTCATGTGCATTTCTACTTCTGTGTCATATTGTGCTTTCATCTTTGAATCATTCAAAGTCAGATCACGATTAAGGGAGAAAACGGCATCACTTTACTTATTTTCGTTCACTTTTTTGTTCAACTCCAAACCAAACCAAACCAACCAAAATCGCGTACTTATGTATCTCATCATCATAAAAACACATTCCTCCTATTCTAGCAGCATTAGTTTTCATGTATTTTGTCCATATCAAGATGCATCCATCAGCTGTTAAGTCTCCGTCTGTTTTATTCAACAGAAAATCAAAACTGAATGACTGTCTATTGCTCCGTAAAGAGCGCTGACGTCATAAATTTTTGGTTGATTTGTTCAACAATATCATGCATAACTCATCATAAAAGTCGTAAATCGGTCCAATTTTGTTAAAACTTTGCACTTTTCATAACAAATAATAGTATTATTGATATAGAAAGTTTAATTGATAGTCAAATATTTTTTCTAATTTTATTCAGCAATTTAATGAAAGAGGTAGGTTTATTTCAACAACTCAAATTTTACTGCTCCGTAACCTCTACCCTTCATTTATGAAGGTGACAATTATTCCCTTTTAACAAATTATTTTAACCTAATATTTTTTGTTTTCTCTTTCTGAATGTATCCCTTTCATTTCTAGAAAATTTCATTCGCATACGACTTCAAATGTGTCCACGAACTTTTGGAACGGCCCTCGTATTTGTATTTACTAGTAATTGTCAAAACAGAATGCTTAAGCTTAATAGTAGCTGAAGAAATTCGTCCATGTTTGGACACTTGCAAGACCATTGATTTTGATTCATTTATTTCAAGTTTCCAGCGGTCGCAGTACTTCGTTAGATTATCAAATTTCCTCTGCAATCCTCCAAAAGTAGAAGACAAAATAACTAAATCATCAGCATATAAAAGACAGTCTATTACACTCTCATTTAAAACAGGACTATCAATATCACCCAATACATCGACCACATCATTAACATAGATATTAAATAGCAGTGGACTTAAAACTTCACCCTGTTTGACACCGACATTGTCTTTGAAGAAATCTGTTCGTTTTCCGTCAACTTTTATACATGTTTCCGATTTTGAATACATATCCTTTATAACATTGCATATTTTACCATTTATTCCATTTTTATTAAGTTTATACATTAATCCATCTCTCCAAACGGTGTCATAAGCTTTCTTAAAATCAACAAATCCAAGGTATAATTTCTTGTTTTCAAACTTATACTTGTCAATTAATGTTTTCAAGACAAACATGTGATTTAAAGTCTGACTTTTTTCACTAAAACTAATATAATTTGTAATTTACTAATGATATCTCTATCTTTTGTAAACTTATTAAGCCTTTTATTTGGAGTTGATGTAAAAACTTTTCCCAAACAGCTAGTTAATGCCAGTCCACGGTAATTATTTGTATCGTAGTAATTGCCCGCTTTATGTAGAGGCACGATTATGCTTCTACTCCATTCTAAAGGAAAATTTCCCGTTTTAAGAATCTTATTAAAGAGTTTCGTAAACATATTTGCGCAACAATTTGCTGCAACTTTCAACATTTCATTCTTGATCATGTCTAAACTACTTGATTTTCCATTCTTTAAAGCTTATATCGCTTCCATTGTTTCACTAACTGTTATAATTGCGCTTAGATCATTTTCTTCAGATAAAAAATCAGTATCCATAATTAACTCGGTTCCTGGATCTATTCTTTTTTGTGGTAAATTTTTAAAATGCCACATCCACGTTTCTCCTGGAATTAGGGCAGCTTTGTTATCATATTTAGAGCCATCAATGGTTTTCAATTCATTAACAACTTCCCAAAATTCTTTGTTGTTTTTACTATCAATATTTTTTTTTCTATCAATTGAATTTTGAAAAGTTTATTTTTGAATTTGAGAGTTTTCTTATACATTTTACGTACGCGGAAAAACGCTTCCCTTGCAGACATATCACACGGATTAAGAATAAACTTTCTATTCGCACGATTTAACATACGCTTTAATTCACGACAGTCTCCATCATACCACTTTTTTCTGCATTTTTTCTTCGTGACCTTCCGCTTTCTGATCGTATTTGTCGGAAGAGCATCAAGTAGAATTTCATTTATAGCCTTAACATTTTCATTTATAGATTCATCATTTACTTCAATTTTTTCGGAAATTTCAGTAATATCCGTCTTGATTTTATCTGTTTGTAATTTCAGATTATATATCGACTCTATTTCCGCATTCCACCTTATCTGTAAAGGTAGATCAACCATTTCCTCATTATTGTCAATAAAGTTAAATTTAGATGGAATTTGAAGGGACAGTTTACTATGATTTGAATATAATCCTTTTAGATCATGAATATGAAAGTATTCCACAGTCCCCAGGAGGTCCTCAGTAACTATGCAGTAGTCAACGACTGAACACCCATTCCATTGATAACATGTAAACTTTCCAATAGTGTCACCAATAGTTCTTCCATTCAAAATTCTAAGTCTATTAGCTTTACATAATTCAAGTAAATTTCTCCCATACTCATTCACACTTTTGTCCATACTAATTCTCTCATAAATAGGATTATCAGATATGTACGATGAATCAAAATCCATGTATCTATTTTCATCGTCAATAATATAATCACATTGCAGACGACCAGTTCTTGCATTGAAATCACCTTACAACATAATATTCCCTAAATTATTACATTTCAAAATACCAGTCTTAAGATCTTCCCATGTTTTCTCTGATATTTCTTTCGTACAATATGAATTTTGAGGGCTAATATATACTACTCCAATATACAAGTCAGATTCAAATTGAAAGAATTTTTTTGTTTAATTTCAATCAAATGAGATCAGCAGATGTTTTATGAAATTCTATCCCTGCTTTTATATGATTTTTAACAAGTATAGCTATTCCACCCGAATGTTTTCTAGCTTTCTTGTGTTTCGATCTAGTAGCCCTGTAATCCTACATGGTCATTCGGACCTGCATGGGTTTCTGTTAATGCAACTATATCATGAGCCCTTAGTTCTTTGCTAAATTCTGGGTCATCTAACTTAGAAGATTTCGATGATTTAATACCCTCTATATTCCAATGGCAAATACCTAGTCGTCTGTTAAAGTACCTACTACTATCCATAGCAGAAAACAAATTATAACATCGTCAAAACAACATGCATACAATACAGATAAAATTCTAAGATGATAGTTGTTTAAAATTTCCTGTAAAAAATTCAAATTCTACACTCTGACTACGCGTGTATTTACAATACACCCTCAATTGCACGCCGGATATTCGCAAATAATACCTTTCCTCCTTCAGGAGTAGGATGTACCCCATCACCACAAATAAAACGGCGATTCGGTTCTCCTCGATACGATAAGTTGGAGTTGTCACAAATGGATACAATATTATCTTCTGCAAATAGCGATTTGACATGCGCATTGACTACATCCGTTTTGGTATTAAGACTTCTAGAATCCCCTCGATTCGGCGGAAGAGATATGATAATAGGGGCTGAACGGCACTTCTCCTTGGTTAACTTGACAAGATTTTCAAGATCTTCTACGCATTTCGATTCAGACGTTTTTTTCACATCATTTAATAATAATTGAAACAACACTACATTTGTATCACAAGGTATATCATGCATGTTTTCCTTTGCCGCTGGGATCGTATAAGCAATATGCACATCCGTTGAAACTCAAGATGACAGCCAATCACCTCTCATATTTTTGACGAGTGAACTTCCTATTACAAACGCCTTAGGCTTTGATTTTTCCTTTTCCATTCTTTGCAATAATTCGCTTCGAAGCTCCTCCATCATTTTTCCTAAGACATTCATTCCTTTTCCATCTTTCCCGATTCCCCAAAACGGATCAGGCTTGTTTTCAAGCAGCTGATTTTCTCCACTTTCTATGAACTTTTCCCGGAATTCGCCACACTGCCTAGACTTCGTGCGAAGAAGGTTATACATGAGCCGCTCTTTCTCCATATCCCAACGTGGATCTAGTTTGACTTGTCTGCCTAGCTTCTTTGCTATTCCTGCATTCCTAGATTGGTCGATTTTGCTGGCCAGAGATTTATCACCATGCCGAAGAGCTTTTTCATATTGAAACGCCTGCTCAACGCTGTGAAATCGATGTTTGTTCCAATACAAAGTCATCGAATAAAAATTTGATAAAGGATCCAAGTGGCCTTCAATAAACCTAGTGTTTAGGCTGCTCACAACTATGTCAGTGTCAATTCACTCTTTTTCAAATCGGTCTGCTGTTGGGACATTTGCAATAGACGATCTTCTTTCATTTCCTCTGTTGTCAGTCTCCTCATGATCAGTAACTATTTCGATGTGCTTCTCTATAGTTTCCTGTTTGCACAATATCAAAATTTCATCATCTTTCGCTCGTAAGCGCTCTTCATACTTTTGTGCATCTTCATTTTTTCTTGCATTGCTCACCCTTAGGTTTTCACATTCAGCATTCAAATTATTGTTCTTTTCCTTGAGTTTCAAAATCTGATTTCTAAGTTCTTCCTCCGTACTTTCACTTTTTCTGATTAACGCTGTTAACCTTCCATTCTCTGTACTCACTGTTTAAATTTTTTCCTCAAAAATGCTTTCATTAAGTTGGGCATTCTCATCACAAAGTTTGGACATTAGCCTTAAGATCTCTTTTTCTAAGGTACCAAACATCTTCTTCATACCTTCCATTTCTATTTTCGTGACATTTTCTGGTATCGCGACAATATGGCCATCCATCTGTTTTGTTTCACCCAGGGATTTATGCGCATCGCTTTGCTTTACATCACCAGAATTTCCAACGCATTTTTCACATGTAAATTTTCTGGACGTTTTCTTAAACACCACGATCTGAAAAAAAAGGGAAGCCCAGTACATGTATAATGCACTTTCCTTGTACAATTTGTACATGGAATTATTTCTTTTGTATCTCCTTCCTCACATATCGGACATCCATGATTTTGCTGGTTCGCAGCATTGTCAGACTCTCGGACAACTCCAGCGCTTGTACTGCATTCGTTTTGACCATTGCATTGACCAATCAAATCATGCCCATTCTGAATTGCATAATCATTAAGACTTACAGATACGAGTTCTTCCGCAGACAATTTGTCCTCTTCGTGAACTCTGATGTCACCAACAGCAAAATCTCCCATAATCATGAAATTAACAGCTTCTTCCAACGTACTGAAACCTTTAAACGCTGCTCCTGGAAATTTGTCCACCAAAGGTTTAACTTGGCTCCACTGTTTAAAAATACCGCATGTTCTTCCATTAGTAATCGCATAAAAATTCTTCTTTTCGCTATTTTCTTTACCCATATTCGAATCGGATATTTCACACTAGTCCAAAATGCATGTTTGACTTTGTTGTCTACTCATAAAATCGTCCGCCCATCGCGGCGTCTTGTTTGAACCGGACAATTTTCACAAATCAATAAAAAAAAAATCCAATTCACACAATAATTTTATATCCGCTGGACCGGAACGTTGCAACGATGATGATTCGATATAATTTAAGTTCCAATGATGTCTAAATTCGACAAAAAAATAGGAAAAATCCACAACTTGTTTACAAGCGTCCAAAATAACGTCTAGAGCCTACTATGACGTCACAGAAAAATGATGCTATTGCATTTAAAGACGTTTAACATTGTTTTCTCACTTCCTAGGAAAAGTACAGTCCTTACTTCCATATAACATTTGATACCCTGATCGATATACAGATTTGAGTATCCTGATAGAGTTTGAATAATTTCCGACGTAATTTGAAGGAATTATAGCGATTTTAAAAATTGTGGACTTTAGGAGTTTTATCCATGAGCTAACCTCGACGTCATTTCGACGTTATCGGGGGAAAATAGCGTCACAAACTATCGCATTCAAAATGCAATTAAAACATTAATACAAAACGTACCGCGTTGAAACATTACATGTATAAAATAGAAGATTCTATTTTTATCTCAGTGTAGTCGTTGACAAATTTACATAACAAGGAAGCGGATGTCACTTCATTGAAAATGGAAGAATTTGGAAGAAAAGAAATGGAAAATATAAAGCTTTGCAAAATCATGATCCCTACTTTAATTTTTCTCATTTAATCATGAAATCATATCTGGACACCGTTGATAATTTTGTTAGTTTTTGACAAGGATTGATCCACAGGATTCCTAATAATCACCTATCAACTACAGTCAATTGGTTCGAAATTGCAATTTTTTGGGTGACGGTGTCATCTTTTATTCAAGTATCCTGCCTTTTTTATGACACAATTCAGCTAATCTTTTCCATATGTAAGAGCAATATATTTATGAATATTTTGGAAGTTAGATCAAAATTAATTTCCAATAGCTTAAAGAGAACCGGAGTGACACTTTTGATATTATGACGTCATCAAGAAATTCACGGATACGTTGAAAAAATGCATATTTGAAAGTCTCTTAGAATTTTTTCCTGTGGATAGAATCAAAGTAAGTTTGTATGATGAAGGACAGACCAAAAATAAATAATTTCAGAAATTTTGAGAAAAATTGAATTTAGCGTCAAAGTATTCAAATGTGGCCGCATGCTTTAACTAAGATTAGACTTTTATGACATAGAGATATTATCAAAATCTTTCATATGTATTTTTTTTTTTTCGTCTCGTGTGACTTGTTTATGCTTGCGTTTCTTACAAGTTACTCCGTTCTTTTGTTTAAAACTGCATATGACCAGTTAAAATATCAGGACTTTATATCTAAAATGTTAAAGCCATAGGACATTATAAAATGTCTAAACCGAGTTAATTGCCAAATAAAAACAATTTTCACGAATGCGATGAGTCTTGAATTGTCAATTTTGGACTAGACTTCAAGACCATGGGCGGAAAAACAATACGAATAAAAATAAAAACGCTCGGCGTTAATAATAGAAGATTTAGACAGTATTTATCTTGTTTAATCGAAGGAAATTCCCATGTTCTAGATTATCTGCGTATCACGTCATATGCATCGGTTAAAAACTCGTACGGCTGATGAGTACAGGCTTTGATTAGTGACCACGGAAAGAGACAACCCGGCCTGTTCTATCGAAAGTTGTATCCCAGTATTTGTTTATTCTCCTATTAATTTTTTTTTTCATATTTGAATGTTGAAGGTGATTAGTCCGTCCCCAAATAAATGATTGTTAGGCTTTAGTCATTCTTACAAGTCATAATTCAGTACCAATAATTAGTGGTGGATCCAGGAGAATTACTACAGAAAGCCTAGTTCTACAGATGCAAAGTTCCAGCTGCAAGCTTGATTCATACAAATTTCAAATTCAAATTCAAATTCATTTATTGCATTAACTCAATATAAAGTCATCATGCATATAAAAGTAACAACACATTCATATACTCATACTCACATTGTGATCTATATGTGCATTTGAACCTCCTGGAGAGCTTCTTGAATTTAATTTCATATATTGTGTACAAAATGACCCAAACTATTTATCAAATTCATGTCACCATTATTGAAAATAAAACTCATGTAATACAATGCACAGAGCGTTGCAGTCAAAATAATGTTATATCAGTACTACTGAGGTCAACGGATATCACATAGGAACTTGTATGTCGGTCATTACTTGAATCTCTTTTCTGACTTATCCGTCTCCTGAAATAAGCCCGGCGTTTGTTCTTGATCCTTTTGTGCTTTCATCTATGGTCTTGATTCCAAGTCCTAAATGGACACTTCAAGACTCATCGCATTCGTGAAAGTTGTTTTTCTTTGGAAATTTAATCGGTATAGACAGATTATAATGTCCTATTGTTTTTATTAAACATTTTAGAAAATAGGTTTTTATTGATATTTGAACTGGCCATATGCAGTCTTTAACAGAAGACCGGAGTTACTTGTAAGATACGCAAGCGCAAATAAGTAACACGAAACGATTTCTAAGTCAAAGAGAAGATGATCGAATCATTTATATCGTTAACATCATTTAACGTATCCAATGTACAAATGAAGATCTCGCGGACGTCTCGTCCATTTAAACAGTGTTAGAATTATCTCGGTAATCTTCGGCAGTGTCTCGATAGTTTCCGTGGCTTAAGCGACGGTCGGCATGCTGACCTTTGATGATAGAAACCATTATTTATGTTGTATTAGGTATATTAAGGTAAAAATATGTCATTATTCTAACTATATAGTATAATATATAATACACTTGATATTTATTTGTACAACGGATACTTAAGGGGGCGTGGAAGTATTGGACCAATCAAATTTGAAACACATGATTGATGCAACTTTGTTTATCATAGATACAAAATTAAGAGAAACAGAGAAAGGTGTCCTTTAAACATAAAATTGTTTTGAAACATGTATGTATGGAAAACATAAATATCTACAAATTAAATCAAGAGTATATTTGATATTCTATATGCCCCAGTTAATCGATGTACGAACGTATGCACACAGGGCGAAACACAGTTGTTCTGGTAATCATGATGTAATCATACCCCTATGTAGTTCTGCAGAAATCTCTTAAAATGTACATACCTATTTTGATTCATTTAAAGATAGGAGATGAAATATATGTTCCATCCAGTATTTTCCCCTTTTTTGTAAAACAAGATATATTTAGAAAAAGCACAATGAAATATACATAATTAAAATCAATACAGGGACGCAAAACTGGGACCAATAGTCAACTCGACCTTGAAATAATTAAAGATTACATATAAATACAGACTTCCTTATTTAAGAGATAATTTGATTCCAAAGGGAAACCCCTAAATCGGCCCTGTTTCTTAACATTTGAATTGATTATTTTTTGTGACTTGATACTTTGTTAAGTTCTTTACTAAAGTATGTGTTTAGATTTTGTAAATAATGCATGTATCAGCAGCTTTGAGCCCTTTGAAAACCCCCAAATCGGCAATTTTCCGTCAAATTGCTCCAAAACCTACATGTTTCTTTAAAATTAGCATTGGCCACATGCATCGAGAAACATGAAAAATTTACAAATGAAAAATAACTACTATATCCTCTTGTCATAAAAGTTTTGTGTTTCTCGACGAATGTGGCCACGTCCAAATTATCCGCGAGTGACAAATTTTCGAGCATTTTTGACCATGTTTTGTCAATAACGTCAAAATGACGTCACTTGATGACATCATTTGTCTTCCTATGGTGCTTCGGTCCGTGATATGTTCCTTTTATTAAAAGCGGGAAACATTCATTATATTTTGTGTAATATATCAAGTATTTCTTATTAAGTTAAATTTTAAGGAAAATTGCAGGGCCGTTTTAGAGGCTTCGTGGCCCTACCCCTTTGATATGTACCCTGTTAATAATGTCTATGATTTTCATGGTATCATTGTTCTCCCGGCGAATTGATGCTATGCATCAATAGTTTTCTTGTTATTATCATTTGCCGTGGTGGCTGACACCTGCGGCTCGTTACAGTACAATTGTGAGCAACTGATTTTGTCACTGCAAATTTCTTTTTGACGATACGATGAAAATAGTAAACATTTTAATTAACACATCCAATTATCCTCCATTTTGGAAGATATTTTAGGTTAGAACCACCAAAACACCGAATATAACAGACTTACCGGATTTGACTTTCTTTTCTGCACGGCCTAAGTAAGTGATGGGTGTTGCTAGCAAACGGTAGATGCTTACTCACTCCGGGCACCTGATCACATCTCCATTTGGGGATTCACTTTTGCTTCTTTGCAGAAAGTTTATTGTATTATATATGTATATGTTTGTGTAAACTCGAAATTCATTGTAGGTGGCGCTGTTAAATTCACACATGTAAGCTGCTAAAGATCTAATTCTATTCTGATTAGTCTGAACTTTTATATTTGATTTAAAAGAATTTCAAACAAACAATTTTTTTACGTTGATTGTATCATTTGTTGTGAAAATATTTTCTTATGATATTTTGTGAGATTCCACAAGAAATTATTGTCTTTGCAGGCTTTTGGATAAATGTAATTGCATTTTTTAATCTTAGTGACCATATAAATTCCTCATCGAATTTGCTCAGGATGGCACTGCTTATAATCATTTTTGATAATTTTTAGGTTATTACATTGGGGCCAATGAGCGAATAATACGAACTTTACGAAGAGAGAAAATCAAATAACCTTTCATTTTCATTTTTGGTCCTATTTCCTTCAATACTTTAACTTGCATCATTCCTGTGATATTTGAATAATATAATGTATAAACTGTGTTATTATACCTCTACTATTTTTATACAAAAAAATGCTCATTAAATCTAGCTTTAACTTGCCTGATGAGACTATTTCCCTGCAAAGGGTGTGTTAGTTGGGAAGACTATTTCCCTACGAAAATAGCTTCGAAATGGATCAGAGCTACAACGCTAAAACAGTAAAAGTGTACCATTGAGGGAATTAGCATGATCCTGGTATCCCTCGACCAGACCTATCGGCTTCGCCTCGGGAAATAGGTCTAGTCTCGGGAAACCAGAATCATGCTAACTTTCTCAATGGTATACTTTAACTTTATACTAACCATCACAGCACCATGTTTAAAGCGCCACCAACAGTTGCCCTTCGTTTTGTTTTCATTGTCTCCTTTTGTTTATCCTATTTTTTTTTTTTTTTTTTTTTTTTTACTTGTGAGAAATTTTTTTTTTCATATGCTTTAAAAAAACTTTAAGCTTTTGGATTTTTAGAATCTGATTTAAGGTTTTGTGTTTGTGTAAAACTTGTCAACAATGCATGAATAGTACACTTGTTTATAATCAAAATGATTAATTCATAAGATGTATGAAATAGCATTCACTGTAAGATTTCAAGGTAAGCGAGTCGACTTTACCTTCATTCTAGATAGAAAATTGCTTTTGGTTAACTCGTTAAGAATACACAATTACATATCAACTTAGTAATACAATGATTAAAAAAGGGAAATTTCGACATCTACATTTGTATTTTCATTTTCCCCTTTTTTTCATTATCGATGTGAATTGAATTCCATTCAAACCCATTGAGAATACACATTTATAGACCAGCTATCGAATAAAAGGACATACTTGTTAGAAGGTTTCACTTTGCTTTTTAAAGCAAACAGTCCTTGTGAGTATTGAGAAGTTTTGAGATTAATAGGCAAACAGAATTGAGCTTCATATAGCTAAACTATAATTTTTATTTCAAAATGAGATGACTATTTAGTTTAAAGGTTCCCGTTTAAGCTTCCTTTAAAATTAAAAATAGTTTTTCATACGTTCCCTCCTCTTTTTTAACAACGTAATCATGAAGATAGATTGTTAATTGTAACAGGCAGTGATTGACAGACAAGAGGGGACAAACACCACAGTGACATATTCCTTTATAACGTAGTCATATTAGGGTTGAACCTGATGTATAATGTAGTGATAAAGAATTAGGTACTGTTTATCCATTGGCTGAATTACTCCCCTACCTGTCAAACCTTTGGTGCACTTATTAATCCCAATTCTCTGGAATGAAAAACAAATGCTTTAAAGAATCTTCTCAGTGAATTATCTCAAGATGCATTCATAAGCTAATGTTCCAAAATAATCTGACAGCATAAACAGAATGCTAATGCAATTAAGTCATATTCGTTAAATTTCAGGAAGACTCTCTTGAAGAAAACTCACAGCTATAAAAAAAGGTCTTAAAGACAAAAGCCACAGTTCTGGCACAAACGCGTACACGTGCATGCACTGAACACTCGAAAAGTAAACGATGGATTTTACTCAGATGTCATAATATACATTGTCGGTTTTTTTGCACTTGGACCAAGGGGCCAAAAGTTTGTGTATTTTGAGGTTTTTGTAATTTTATCTACAACTTCTATTAATAAAAATAAACGAAATGGTATGAACGAAAGCAGACAGCTGTTTAATTTAGTTTGAAAAAATAGAAAAAAATAATCTTATATTTTTTCTGTTGATGCAGATATCACCCGAAAAATTAGACAGAAAACTGCATCAATGCGTGTAGCTTGGAAAACAGACTGTTTTCTTGGATCTAAAAACAATCGATAACCGCACTATATTTCGTAAGTCGGAAGGTTTCGCAGTGATACGTCTGCCAAAACAAGTTATGGCAGCCGCCATGATTCAAACTGCGAGCGATCATCTCTCTATATCTTTGGAATAAGGACCAGTTTGAGCAAATTCTACATGCACTGTTAATTTTTGAGTAAGTAGAAAAGAAATGGTACCCTTGAAATGATAAGCAAACATCCACAAATTGTATTTTCAGCTACGAGTTCATTCGTGTTTGAGGGATCCCCCAGTTCTAAAAATAGTGCTATAAATAGACTTCTGTAAAAATTGTGTTGATCGATGTATCAACAAAATTTCTCGACCAATCAGAATCTTCGTTTATTGAAAATGACAATGGAAATTAAATGATATACAAATCATAGGAATATTCAATTTTACCAACGTTTTAGCTTGGATTTAGTCAATTATACAGTAGATCGTTAAAACTCACCACCTTTCACCAGCAGTAAATATCGTAAAATGACGATCTGAGAGCAGAATCGCCGTACTATCCGAGTTGTACAGTGTAATAATATCGCGACGGCTCCCTCATTTTCTTAAGATGCACTTTTCTCTTCGTAAAGCATGTTAAATTCAAGTTAGTGTTTTTTATATATATTAAGTGATTATACATGTTGTATACGTATATATGTATATCTGTAGCGTGCTGTATACTTGTTGTATCGGTATAAATCAAGTAATTATAAATGTATATTTATAGCGTGTTGTATTTAACGCATTAACGTATTTACAACTGGTGAAAATGCTCAGGCCTCAATAGGAAACGTAAATAATGCAAGTGTGATGATCCGTTACACGACCAAGATATTGACAAATAGCCGTTATTCTGATTTCAAACCTCTAACTACTTCTCAACAGGAAAGCGTTTTGTCGTTTTTAGCTCACATGAGCGAAGCTCATGTGAGCTATTGTCATAGCGCGCCATCCGTCGTCCGTCCGGCGTAAACATTTTATATTTTCGAATTCTCTGCATTCGCTGTACAGAATTTCACGAAACCTTACAGGAAGCAAGTACTCAAGGTCCTCTACCAAGCTTGTGTTATTTGTGCCGATCGGTCAACAAATATGGCTGGCGAGGGCTCTGATTGGCTGACGCATTTTCGACCTCTCCTTCGCAACTGCTGCACAGAATTTTACAAAACCTTACAGGAACTCATGGTCTTCTACCAAGTTTGTTTGTTTGTTTTTTTGTTTGTTTGTTTTTTCTTTTTTCGTGCTGATCGGTCAACAAGTATGACCGCAGAGGGTTCTCATTGGCCGACACATTTTCAAATCCTCCTCTGTGCAACTGCTGCACAGAATTTCATGATAGTTACATGAGGAAAGTGCACAGGTTCCTCTACCAAATATAACGTGCCGACTGGTCAACGAATATGGCTGCTAAGGGCTCTGATTGGCTGATGAATTTTTAACTTCTCAGCAACCACTGCATAGAATTTAACGAAACTTTAAGAAAGGAAATACTCAAGGGCCTCCTACAAATTGTCCACCTTTTTTTTTTGTCCGCAGCTCAGATGAACGGTGTGGTCCCCTTGGACCTCTTGTTTCATGATGACCTGGATGATATTCTAAGGAAAATGTCCGGTCCGCCATTGACATATGTACCAGCGGAGAGAACACGTGTCTCAAAAAATGTAAATGAATGTCAAACTAGTAACATTTTTACTCAAAATCACAATATTTCGCAGAATAGAAATGTAATTACCAACAATATGCAATTACCACCCCATCCTTCAATCTATGCCAATACATGTAGTATCTTGGTTAATTACAATATTTATCAGAAGTAAACATTTTAACAATATTGTTTTCAATTGTTGAATAAAATGCTCAAATCTATGTATCGTGTTTTCTGTTGTAGAGGTAAAATTAATAAATGCTATGAATTGAAAAGATTTCCTTCAGCTGTTAATTAATAGGTCATACAATATAATAAAACAATTACGTTTTTTTTTTATCTCGGTGAATATATGGTGTCGTCTCGTCAATAGTTTCAAATTATGTAAACATCACACCATATTCACCCTGTAGATCATCCATAATTGTATAGTTTTAATATCTATAGCGCGTTGTATATGGCGTGTTGTATCGGTATATATCAAGTAATTATACATGTATCTATAGCGTGTTGTATATTGCGTGTTGTATCGGTATATATCAAGTGATTATACATGTATCTATAGCGTGTTGTATATGGCGTGTTGTATCGGTATATATCAAGTGATTATACATGTATCTATAGCGTGTTGTATATGGCGTGTTGTATCGGTATATATCAAGTGATTATACATGTATCTATAGCGTGTTGTATATTGCGTGTTGTATCGGTATATATCAAGTGATTATACATGTATCTATAGCGTGTTGTAAATTGCGTGTTGTATCGGTATATATGAAGTGATTATACATGTATCTATAGCGTGTTGAATATTGCGTGTTGTATCGATATATATCAAGTGATTATACATGTATCTATAGCGTGTTGTATATTGCGTGTTGTATCGATATATATCAAGTGATTATACATGTATCTATAACGTGTTGTATATTGCGTGTTGTATCGGTATATATCAAGTGATTATACATGTATCTATAGCGTGTTGCATGTTGCGTGTTGTATCGGTATATATCAAGTGATTATATCTATAGAGTGTTGTATATTGCGTGTTGTATCGGTATATATCAAGTGATTATACATGTATCTATAACGTGTTGTATATTGCGTGTTGTATCGGTATATATCAAGTTATTATACATGTATCTATAGAGTGTTGTATATTGCGTGTTGTATCGGTATATATCAAGTGATTATACATGTATCTATAGAGTGTTGTCCTTCATCCTGTTATCCATTATGGTCTTGAACATTTATGATTTCTTCACCAGAACCTCTGAAGACATTATCCACTACAGCATGGAAAACTGAAAAGTTTGTATACAACTCTCCAGTCAAAACGTTTCACGAACGTTGCGCGATCGTTCGGCACACGTTCCGCGAACGTTGAGATCGTTGGAACTATACGATATGCTTATGTTATATAAACGCTAATGAAGAAAGCGGGTATCTTTTCAAGATCTTGTATAACCGACACCAGCGTTCGGCAGTGTGTGCCAAGATTATTTTCATATGTTGCCACATGCTGTCTAGAACGCTGTAGTGTGACAGAGCCTTTAAAATGTTATATTGTAATAATCTGCATAGTTGCTTTTAAAGAGATATTGATCTTAAGACCAAGAAGTTTTGTTTTCAAGGTATATTTGTCTGAGAAGCCAAGGGGGTTGTTTGTGAATGCCTTCTGACGTTGATTACCGACAGTTATATTTGTTATGATGCATGTTCTTATTATCATTCTTTAATGAAAAACTGATCAATGTTTGTCTTATGGTGCATACTGCATTATCTTTGGCAAACACTTAGATGTGGAGTTCTCTATAATCTTTTCAGCAGAAAGTCTTCAATATGCAGTTTTTGCTTCTAGAAGTGCATTCGCAAATAAACTATGACAAAGCGTGTTTGATCACTGGTATTGGGGTATATTTACCTGACCCTTTGGATTAATGCGCCATCAATAATCTCCTCAAAATTAAAGTAATACAGGCTCTCGAGCTTTATCTGACAATACTTCGTGCTGTACCTTATGTCCAAATTTTAATATCAAAACTAGACACAAAATTTTATATACCTTTAATGCTGTATATAGCATGAGATTGAGTTCTTTAATGTTATTGGTTAACGGATGGTTAGAGGGATTCCCTCAATACAGCCTTTAAAATGAAATAACAGCTGATCTAACAGATCATTACTATTTTGACATCTCAAGTAAAGGTGGAATGTGTCAATAATAGGGAATATTAGATAAAACATTAATTCAAAGGGTAGGTTCTTGACATTTTCATCTTTAACATTTAAATGACACTATAAAGTTGGTTCATATCAACTAGATCAAACGATGGATATTTCTTATAATTCTGTTGAAATTGCATATCATATGATTAATAATGAGTCATTATCGATCTATTCTTCATACAATTGAACCTATCAGTGTATTCATTTATACTCTCAATATTATTTTCAATTTTCGGGTTTATATATATATTTTATTTAATTCATATACTCATTCATGAATTTAATAATCTGTACTTTCACTTAGATTTGAAAAAAGTCAAACTGAATGAATTCAATGTTCATTTTGTTGGCTTAATACATAGCACAGTATAAACCGTGAACTTAATTCCATATCTAGTTGTTTTATTGTCATTTGCTATTGTGTCCATGTAAATAGTTTTATCCTTCTTTTGATGGAATGTAATTTTTTTTTAAATCTTGTTTTGCATTTTTCAGTCCGTCACGATAAAGTCAGAATACAAAATAGGAAAGTTATTAAATGTACCATGGAACTTGGACTACTATGGACAAAAATTAGTAAACATTCGAGTTTTGATTTATTGTCCCCCAATTTACTACCCTGCGTAAAGCAAACAAATCCGTCTACTTCATTCTATTTATGAAGTCTCAAACGTCAATATTTGTTTATTATTCACGTTCAGACGTAAAGATTATATATATAAACATCCTCTTTATTGGGCTTCCTGGGATATTCTCTTTGCATTAAACAATAAGAGTTACAAGTACAAAAAAAAGAATAAAACTTCATTCTAGACTATCAGGTAGATCCCGTGTACATATAAGTAAATATTTGTAAAAGTTATCCCCAGGTAAGATACATTTTTTTCTTTTGAGATAACACAAAATTTTGAATGGTTTTCAATAAATAAACTAAAAACTTTTAAAAACTAGATTAAATTTTGTTAATGAGAAATATATATATTATTCATCATATTTGTCTCAGAATGTAAAGCTTGTAATATTGAATGTATAATATACTTGTAGAAAACACTAAGTGAATTGTGATTAATAATGAAGTAATAAATATTGGAGACCATGCATGTTTAATTATCATTGAAATTCATATACGAGAATGCTTAATTTGATTGAAATACTATTGTAAACTTAATGCGTTGGATTAAAAAGAGTAGTAGCAAATTTATATATTTGGAAGATAGGAAAGGAAAATAATGCAAGGAAAAAAGATAATTATAAAGTAATAGAATAATATTAAGACATAACCGGAATCATTACATGAAGGGGGTAATTCAAGTATTTAATAAGGAATCCGTATTATTGATTTAAGGTCTCGATGTACCAACAAATAGATGAAAACTCACCTGTGAGAGGCAGATTTTGACTTTTTAAATTCTGTTGCCATGACAACCAATTGTCACAAATAAGTTTTGATTTAATTGTTTCTCTCATTTTATGTGATTTTCTTTATAATCAAAATGATGTCTCGTGTTTTCTACGGTTCACAATCTAGAAAAAAAAAATATTTATTGATATATTTCGAACTGGTGGATTGTTCTGTTTATCAGGATCATTCAGATAATTAATTAGCAAGTATGATGGGATGAAATGAAAAGGATTTTACGAAACAGGGCAGGGGATTTTACGAACACGGGCACTTGTCAAACATTGGATTTTACGAACACAGTCTGTATAACTCAATTTATTTCATACATAATGGTTCAGCCACGTTTTAATTTACGAATGAACGCTCAACAAATAACTTAATTTCAATTTCTTTCCATCTTAGACAACCTATATAATGTTTAGTATGTATATTATGTGTTATACCTATATAAAAAATTTATCCCACCCATGGCAAATTTCTTGCATTCTTATTGGTCGAGAAGAACCGAATATTATGTTTTGTTTTGCCTCGGACTAGTTTGACCCAATGGGAATGCTTGAATTTGGTCATGTGACTGCCCGACAAATTCTTGTGGAAAGTCAGTTTCAAAAATTTGTAAGGCAATGGCCGACAATTAGCAAAACGGTCCTCGACAAAATGGTCCTCGACAAAATGGTCCTCGACAAAATGGTCCTCGACAAAACAAATCAGTTATTAGGTTTGTTACTGACCTTACACGAAAATCTGTCGGGTTGAAAAAGCCCATAGAAGGCTCGGCGCAAGCGCCTCGCCTTCTATGGGCTTTATCAACCCGACAGATTTCCGTGTAAGGTCAGTAACAAACCTAATAACTAATAGTATCATATAACTGACAGGTTAGTATTTTAATATCCTGCTTCTACTAAGACGCTTTACGATATTGACGTCACCGAGATGCTTTAAAATATGTTGACGTTACATACACAAGCCAAAAGCCATCGGCGGGATAAATTCGTTATACAGTGTTTTACAGGGGGGATACAAAAATATATTGGGTCGATGAAAATAGTTGTATTGGTTCGCCGAGACCAATACAACTTTTTTCATCGACCCAATATATTTTTGTATCCCCCCCCCCTGTAAAACGCTGTATAACTAATAATACAACTTGTTACAGAACACTGACATGCCATCGCAGACGAATTTCAGTACGCAGAAAAAGTTATATTGGAATGTCAAACCTATTTTGAAACATAATCTAATAAGTTGCATGTATAATCATAGCTTAGTAACCGGTTTTATTGCATCAACATGATCAAGGAAACACTTAAACATGTTGAACACAATCGTATAGTAATAGTAAAGGTCAAATTTATATTCGGGGAGGAGTTGCTCCTTGTTAGAATATCCTTTATAATACTGAGGAGTTGAACTTTGTATACTTTTAATCTAGTATTAATTTATATAAATATCTTATGCAGCGTTGTTCAGTTATAAGATGTAAAATACTTTCACAATTTAATTTGCAGATTTTGCACATGTATGTGAAATGACTTATTTTAATTGGCTCACCTGCGCGAAGCTTAAGTGAGCTGTTGTCATAACGCAACGTCGGTGTCCGTCCGTCCGTCTGTCGAAAACATTCATCATCATCATTATCATCATCGTACAGGGTATATTTTCAAGATTCATTTATTTCAGCAAAAGGGACGGAAAAGATTTTGTTTAAATGAGAAAAAGCTTTGAAATGCATATTTTGAACATTCAGTCCCTTGAATATACTTTTATCATGGACGAATCCAGAAAAAAAATTCAATGGGGGTTAAGTATGGGAAGGAGGAAGCGTGTTCTAGTACATGTATATGCTTTAAAAAAAATCCCACACACATATAATAGGAAATTAAGCAATTTCGGCAAATTCCAGGGGGTGGGTGCTTGTCCCCATTAATCCTTTAGATCCGCGCATTCTTATGCCTATTTATTGTATTGTTTGAATTTGTAAGAGAGATAAAAAAGAAATGTACAATGTTTTGCCCTTTGTAGAGTCACGTGTTGATGGATGTATGTCTTGAGGATAAAGAATAAACGAAGATGTGGCAGTTCGAACTACTTACTTGGTACACATTTTTAGCTCACCTGAGCAAAGCTCATGTGAGCTTTTGTCATAGCGCGCTGTCCGTCCGTCGTCCGGCATAAACTTTTAACATTTCCGACTTCTTTTCTGCAACAACTGCACAGAATGTCACAAAACCTTTCAGGAAACAAGTACTCAAGGTCCTCTATCATTCAAGTTTGTGTTTTTCGTGCCGATCGGTCAACGAATATGGCCGCCGAGGGCTTTGATTGACTGACGCATTTTCGACGTCTCCTCTGTAACCGCTGCACAGAATTTCACAAAACCTTACATGAAGCAAGAAATCAAGGTTCTGTACAAAGTTTGTGTTTTTCGTGCCTATCAGTCAACAAATATGGCTGCCGAGGGCTCCGATTTGCGGACACATTTTTGACATCTCCAAACCTTATGCTCATTATTTCACGAAACCTTAAAGAAAGCAAGAATTCAAGGGCCTCAACTAAATTTCAACTATCATTCTTTTGTTTCAGTTTGCAACTCAGGTGAGCGATGTAGCCCCTTGGGCCTCTTGTTATTGTATAGCAGGTTGAATTTAATCTACTTGAAGTCAATTTCATACAATTAAACGTTCTACATTCAAGACGGGGCACTCCCCCCTTTGAAAAGTGGGGGGGGGGGGCACAACCATGAAGCCAGTTCATGCCATATTATATTTTTTTACCATCTCGTATTTACGAGAAAAGTTTCTCGGTAGTTACGATAACAGTTTCTCGTACTTAGGAGAACATATGATCGTAGTTACGAGAAAATATTCTCGTATTCTCGTAGTTACGAGAAAATATTCTCGTATTCTGGTAGTTATGAGAAAATATTCTCGTCTTTACGAGAAACAAAGTTAAGAGTTTTAGGGTAAAAGCTATTTATTTTTACTAAAAATTGCTGAAAGTGGAAAAAAAACTTTGGGTTTTGGGGCAAAAATAGGTATTTTTATGGAAATATGGTATTCCTGTGTGGATATGATTTCTCCAAGGTACCGCAGATGTTATGAGATTTGAAAGTATTATCTGAAAGCATAAAGGTCCTACTCTAAAATGAAGTAGGTTTAGACTTTGCCAATTGAGGTATTTAATGGAAATTTCGGGTTAAAATCATAAAAAAAATTCATCAAAAACTTCTGAAAATTGGAAATGCTTTCTTTCATTCAATTTTTTGGAGTATTTTCATATTTTGGACATAAATTCATATCAAAAGTAGTTAATGTTTTAAGTCATCACATTTGAAATTTGCAAATTTTGTTGAAGGTTTTTGGGGCAAAATCTCTTTGTGTCGCCTGCGAAGCACAGCGACACTTAGGGATCACTTTGTCCGTTGTCCGTCTGTCCGTCCGTCCGTCCGTCTGTCTGTCTGTCTGTCTGTCTGTCTGTCTGTCACACTTGGGTGTCACACCCCATAACTTTTGATTGGTAAGTGATAGGGCTTTGATATTTCACATGTGTATTCCTTGTGACAAGACCTTTCTACACATATCATAATTTTTGACCTTGTGACCTTGATCTAGATATTTGACCTACTTTTCTAAAAATCTAATATTGGCTATATCTCTTGATTGGCAAGTCATAGTAGATATTTGACCTACTTTTCAGAAAAATCTAAGATTGGCTAAATCTTTTGATTGGTAAATGATAGGGCTTTGATATTTCACATGTGTATTTCTTGTGACAATACCTTTCTACACATACCATAATTTTGACCTCGTGACCTTGACCTAGATATTTGACCTACTTTTCAAAAAATCTTAGATTGGCTATTTCTTTTGATTGCTGAGTGATAGGCTTTGATATTTCACATGTGCATTCCATGTGACAACACCTTTCTTCACATACATCATTTTTTATCTCGTGCACTTGTCCTATATATTTGACCTACTTTTCAACAAATCTAAGATTGGCTATATCTTTTGAGTGGTAAGTGATAGAGCTTTGATCTTTCACATTTGTATTCCTTATGAGAAGACCTTTCTAAACATTCCATAATTTTTGACCTTGTGACCTTGCCCTTAATATTTGACCTATTTTCGATAAAAAAAATCCGCTTCGCAGGCGACACAATCATTACTTGGATTGCTATTTTTTATATTTTTACATCCTTTTTAGCTCACCTGAGCGAAGCTCAAGTGAGCTATTGTCATAGCGCGCCGTCCGTCGTCCGTCCGTCCGTCCGTCGTCGTCGTCGTCGTCGTCGTCGTCGTCCGTCTGGCGTAAATTTTTAACATTTTCGACATCTCCTCTGCAACCGCTGCACAGAATTTCATGAAACTTTACAGGAAGGAAGTACTCAAGGTCCTCTACCAAGTTTGTGTTTTTTGTGCCGATTGTTCAACAAATATGGCCGCCGAGGGCTCTGATTGGCTGACACATTTTCGACATCTCCTCTGCAACCACTTCACAGAATTTCATGAAACATTACAGGAAGGAAGTACTCAAGGTCCTCTACCAAGTTTGTGTTTTTTGTGCCGATCGGTCATCAAATATGGCCGCCGAGGGCTCTGATTGGCTGACACATTTTCGACATCTCCTCTGCAACCACTTCACAGAATTTCATGAAACATTACAGGAAGGAAGTACTCAAGGTCCTCTACCAAGTTTGTGTTTTTTGTGCCGATCGGTCATCAAATATGGCCGCCGAGGGCTCTGATTGGCTGACACATTTTCGACATCTCCTCTGCAACCGCTGCACAGAATTTCATGAAACTTTACAGGAAGGAAGTACTCAAGGTCCTCTACCAAGTTTGTGTTTTTTGTGCCGATCGGTCATCAAATATGGCCGCCGAGGGCTCTGATTGGCTGACACATTTTCGACATCTCCTCTGCAACCGCTTCACAGAATTTCATGAAACTTTACAGGAAGGAAGTACTCAAGGTCCTGTACCAAGTTTGTGTTTTTTGTGCCGATCGGTCAGCAAATATGGCCGCCGAGGGCTCTGATTGGCTGACACATTTTCGACATCTCCTCTGCAACCGCTGCACAGAATTTCATGAAACTTTACAGGAAGGAAGTACTCAAGGTCCTCTACCAAGTTTGTGTTTTTTGTGCCGATCGGTCAACAAATATGGCTGCCGAAGGCTCTGATTGGCTGACTCATTTTGGACATCTCCTCTGCAACCCCTGCACAGAATGTTATGAAACTTTACAGGAAGGAAGTACTCAAGGTCCTCTACCAAGTTTGTGTTTTTTGTGCCGATCGGTCATCAAATATGGCCGCCGAGGGCTCTGATTGGCTGACACATTTTCGACATCTCCTCTGCAACCGCTGCACAGAATTTCATGAAACTTTACAGGAAGGAAGTACTCAAGGTCCTCTACCAAGTTTGTGTTTTTTGTGCCGATCGGTCAACAAATATGGCTGCCGAAGGCTCTGATTGGCTGACTCATTTTGGACATCTCCTCTGCAACCCCTGCACAGAATGTTATGAAACTTTACAGGAAGGAAGTACTCAAAGTCCTCTACTTATTTGTGTTTTTCGTGCTGATTGGTCAACAAATATGGCCGCCAAGGGCTCTGATTGGCTGACACATTTTCGACACCTCCTCTGCTACCGCTGCACAGAATTTCATGAAACATTACAGGAAGGAAGTACTCAAGGTCCTCTACCAAATTTGTGTTTTTCGTGCCGATCGGTCAACAAATATGGCTGCCAAGGGCTCTGATTGGCTGATACAATCTCGACATCTCCTCTGCAACTGCTGCACAGAATTTCATGAAACTTTACAGGAAGGAAGTACTCAAGGTCCTCTACCAAGTGTGTGTATTTGGTGCCGTTCGTTCAACAAATATGGCCGCCAAGGGCTCTGATTTTCCGACGCATTTTCGACATCTCCTCTGCAACCACTGCACAGAATTTCATGAAACTTTACAGGAAGGAAGTACTCAAGGTCCTCTACCAAGTTTGTGTTTTTTGTGCCGATTGTTCAACAAATATGGCTGTCGAGGGCTCTGATTGGCTGACACATTTTCGACATCTCCTCTGCTACTGCTGCACAGAATTTTTATGAAACTTTACAGGAAGGAAGTATTCAAGGTCCTCCAACAAGTTTATGTTTTTTGTGCTGATTGGTCAACAAATGTGGCCGCCGAGGGCTCTGATTGGCTACCACATTTTCAACATCTTCTCTGCAAAAAAAAGAACGCTACACAGAATTTCATGAAACTTTACAGGAAGAAAGTACTCAAGGTCCTCTACCAAGATTGTGTATTTTGTGCTTATCGGTCAACAAATATGGCCGCCGAGGACTCTGATTGGCTGACACATTTTCGAAATCCCCTCTGCAACTACTGCACAGAATTTCACGAAACCTTGCAGCAAGCAAGTACTCAAGGTCCTCTGCCAAGTTTGTGTTTTTCTTGTCGATAGGTCAATTAATATGGCTGTTGAGGGCTTTGATCTGTAGAAGTATTTTTGTGACTTTCAACCCTTTACCTGCAACTCAGGTGAGCGATGTGGCCCCCTTTGGCCTCTTGTTTCATTAAAAATGTAGAAAATTCAAGAATTTCAATCTGGGAAGGCTTTTTTAAGCCAAATGTCATGCCATTCAGATTGTATAATTTTTTCTTGTGACTACGAGATTTTTTTCTCGTAACTACGAGATTTTTTTCTCGTAACTACGAGAAACTTTTCTCGTAAATTCGAAAAAAAATTTCTTGTAACTACGAAATTTTTTTCTCGTAACTTCGAGAATTTTTTTCTCGTAACTACGAGAAACTTTTCTCGTAACTATGAAATGGTAAAAAGATATAACATGGTACGAACTAGCTTCCGTAAGAAAGTATATTTTAATAAGTCTATATTTTGCCAAAAATTTTCCTGGCTCGCTACCGACCAGACATTTATTCTTATCCAATCTCTGGCAAATTTCTTACAATCTGATTGATCGAGAAGAACCGAATATTATGTTGTATTATGTTACTGACATAATTTTATTTTGATATCCTGCTTCTACAAAGACGCTTTACTTTTTTGACGTCACCGAGATGCTTTAAAATATGTTGACGTTATACATACGCAAGCCAAAAGCCATCGGCGGGATAAATTCGTTATACAGTGTTTTACAGGGGGGATACAAAAATATATTCGGTCGATGAAAAAAGTTGTATTGGGCTCGGCTTCGCCTCGCCCAATACAACTTTTTTCATCGACCCAATATATTTCTGTATCCCCCCTGTAAAACACTGTATAACTAATAATACACTGCCATCCATAAATAACTATACAAACAAGGAAATCATTCTAAATTCTTTATACGTTTATCCTAATTTTTAAATCCTGAACTTGAAAGAATCATAATAATTGGCTTCACATAATTCAAAATTATAAATTGTGGTAAGGAAAATGTAAAAAGAAACTTTTCTCATCTGCACAATTTTTTTCCAAAAATTGTCATTTTAATATAAAAAAAAAAATAAAAATTCAAAAACTTCAAATATTTGGGTAAAGTTTGTTACAAATGATTTCTACAAGGTTCATTATTAGAATCATACAGCAATGAATTTGAAACTGTTCATTTTATAACAGAAGATTGAGTAGAAATAGTGTATACTAATTTATGGATGGCAGTGTATACATGTACTTATAGGTCTGCACTAGAGATGTCTAAATTTGTGCGTACAGAACAACATGACACCTCCATTCTATATCCCCCCTTTTTTTGCTTGTAAGAAATCTTGGGATGTTGCGCCCCTACACTTTTTAGGCAGAGCTACGTCGTTGCCTTTGATAGATTTAGTTTATTTGACCTTTATGTCCTTCAAAATTCCCTGCATGCGTTTAATGTAGCATTTGTTCAAAGTTGCGGGTCCATCTTAATTTTGAGTAAGGGGCGAGGGCGTAAATAGGCAAGGCATACGAAGTCATGGTATGGAGACCAGGGGGAAGGGGTGGCGAAGTCCCCGGAAGCTCATGCATTACAGCCTTTTTAGGATCCAATTTAAGACTCTCTGAGTTGGTCTTTGGAATAATTGATTCAAAAATGGAAAGTAATGCATTTAACAATTATATAGATAATGAAATACTGACATTTACTCTTTATGTAGATGGAAAATTATAACATTACCAGTGATTAGCAAATTTTAGGAGGGGGTGGCAGGGGAGTAAGGGACTTGGCCTTCACACGAACTATTCTCGGTACATTGTATTTATTACATATCCATAAATATCATCCATTTGATATTCTCGAAAATAAAAATCGGAAAATGGGTTGTCGGGATAAGAAATTAGTACCGATTAAAGGCAACAAACAGAAAGCAATCGGAAGGATATCTTGTCTCACCGGAAGCAAGTCAAGTTTTACATGTACTATCGACTTTCTGTTCCTTCAATGTACATGTATTTCTGTATCGCTTGCATTCTTTACCTCTGTTTGGTGGTTTGAAATCAATTTTATTTAATCATTGTAACGGATGTAATTCACGACAAACTATTAAATTGTCATTTTTTCCAAAGATTATCATGATTATCAGACTCTCAAACCCAAATTTCGCTTTACTGCAGTTTGATAGATTTCCTGTTGATCTCTTCATTTCCTTTGCATTTAGTTATACGTGTAAGTCATGTTTAGAATGCTATTTTCCCTTTCGCTACTGTAATGATCGGAAAATATGTGTTTTTAAAGCGTGTTCGTAAAATCCAGTGCCCGCGTTTGTAAAATCCATTTTCCTTAGTTACCCGCATTGGTAAAATCCATTTTCAAATACCCCTGTCTTCTAGAAAGCCTTTTAACTCAGGAATAATTCGTTGTCCATGATATATTTTTACGATTCAGATTTACAGATGTCCAGTCTTGAAATTCCATGTATAATATGAATTACAAAAAATCCTACTAGGAAAGATTTCATGATTATGTGAAAATGTAGAAGGAAAAATATTTTATCTCGTCATTACGCAAAAATTTCAAAACGAAAAAAGAAACGCAAAAGACACGTTATAAAGAAATATGTGTAATCGAAGAATCTAGTCTTCGCATTGATACAAGCTGTATAAGAAAAGAGATATACTAGTATTTTTGACGGCACCTCTTGTTTGTCAAGAACGCATATGCCCGATTCGTAAAATCCTGCCCGATTCGTAAAATCCGTTTACCCGGTGTGAGAATGGTCACCTCTATACATTAGAATAGAAATAAGCATCATTAACACTATTCAAATTCAGAAACACAGAATTTAATGTAACCCCACTTTTACTGACATTTTTTCAAAGCGCACGGTATAATGAGATTTTTAAAATGCGTGTACAAAACAACAATTTCAAATCTAAAGTAATTATAATTTCAATTTCCGAGGGAAAATGTTGAAAATGTGAAAATTCATGACATATCCTGAACGAGGAGGGTCAATATTTTCTGATAACGTTTTTGTCCAAAATTATCTGCGGTGAAAATACATTTACTAGAAAAGATTCTTGTTTCAATCATCTAGAAATTGACATATAAACTGTGATAATCTATCCTTTATACCTCACCTGAACCAAGGACTCAAAGACCAGAGAGTCCACATTCGGAGAAATCGGATAGGGGGAGGGTGTCTTGATCCATCATCAGCATTTAGATCATCTCTGACTACATGTACATGTAACTAAACTACAAGAAATTACGATTGAAATAAACACAAAAGGTATTTCATTTATCGACGAAGTTTGACCACAACTTGGTAAATGGTTTGAATACCTGTTACGTAATGATACAGTGGTACATTGTAAGTCATATCGTGCATAACACGAAAGGCGGTATTACACTATGTGTAATTATGTAAATCGGATTCATTGTAATTTTTCTAGTATTCTCAGGGGAGCGATGTTGGCCATGGGCCTTATCTTTATTTTTGTTGATTCATACGTTTCAGGGTGTCATTATTATTCGGGTATCAAATACTCAAAAACTGCAAAATAGCATGCAATATTCAAAGATCCCCATCCCAAGGCAATATACCGATATGGATTCAACACGCAGGAGAAACTATATCAGTATTGAAATGGGATTGGAAAAAAAACTATGGAATTGTAATCTTGTTTAAAGAAATCTTTCGTAGACAATGGGATGTACCTCGGGGAGGATGGTAGCGCCATCTATGACAGAGACGGAGAAAACTTTGGTCAAAGACTCATGGTCACTGATAGCAGGCGAAAAAGACCTTGGTGACGTGGGTCTGATAATGTTTAACAAGTAAGACCCTTTGAGTGAAAAAATAACATATGTACATAAGTCTTCTTTCTTAAAGTATAACCAATATGTAAAATTATACATAATATTATATAAAATTTATTCTTTCTTGTGTTTTTATATTTCATCTTATAAACAACATTGCATACCAATTTTGGGATCCGTTAGTGTTCTTGGATTAAATTTGTATGACAGAGAGTGTGAGGGAGCTTATTCTATCACCCTGTCGTCTGCGTCCGCGTCCGCGTCCGCACTAGTATGTTAAGAAATTTTAGTGCTAGGAAGTCCAAACTTGCTCAGATGATACGTCTTTATGAGGAGATCACAAATCTACGTTAAAATGTAGGTCATGACCTTAGGTATATTCTCAGCTTGAGTGCACATGTTAGGAAGATTTGGGTATCAATGTTAAGAAGCTTCATTTCTCTATTATAAGTGCCAGGAAGTTTAAACTTGCACAGATGATACGTCTTTAAGAGTAGATCACAAATCTACGTTCAAATGTAGGTCATGACCTACATTTTCCGCTTGGGTGCACATGTTAGGGAAGATTTGGGTATCAATGTTAAGAAGTTTTATTTCTCTGTTATAAGTGCTATGAAGGCCATACTTAGGCACGGTCCATTTGATATTCTGGGGAGGGGGGGGGGGCTTGGGTTTTTTGTCGGAGCGAGATTATTTTTTTTCGCCCCTGACCGGGGCAAAATTATTTTTTTCTTGCAAAGTTGGAGCAAGGAAATTTTTTTGAACAAAGTGAAGCGCATATTAAGAATGTTTGTGTTTTATCAATAGAAATTATTTATATTTTTACTCAAAACTCTAAATATTCATATATATTAGTTTATTTTTATGCAAGTATTCTATTCACTTTTAAACAGAGAGATAAAAGATTTTTACAATACAATTCTCAATTATATTTTATACAAGGTACATGTATATAACATGTATAAGAGGGTCTGAGGGGAAGGTCTCCTGGACAAATTTTTAAATGTATAATTGTAAATGGGTGAATAACTGAAGTTAGACCTTCCAAGCTTACAAGAACATAAAATTAGACTCTATGGGATACATGTAACATGTATCAATAGCAATACATAAATATTGATAATATATTTTAGCTTTTAAAGAAGCCCTTTTTCAATCACATACATGTATAACTTTTGATACATCTTCAAATATATGAACTTTGCCATTAGTGAATAATGTTTTGATATATACCGGTAGAGCACTATGGCGTGCGAAGCGAGCCAAAAATTTTTGATTCAATTTGAAAACTGCGGCGAGCGAAGCGAGGCGGAAAATTCTCAAGAATTTTAGCGAAATTTTATGGTAAGTCTTCAAATTCAGATTATTTGTAAGAGCAAGATTATTTTTTTTGTCACACAATAAGCAAATTTATTTTTTTCATCAAAATTGAGAGCAAAATTATTTTTTTCGAAAAAAAACCCCAAGCCCCCCCCCCCTCCCTCCCCCAGGATATATATCAAATGGACCGTGCCTTACACCGATGATGCATCTTTATAAGTAGATGACAAATTTACGTACAAATGTAGGTCATGACCAATATTTTCCGCTTGAGTGCACACGTTAGGAAGTTTTGGGTATCAATGTTAAGAAGTTTTATTTTTTGTGTCGCCTGCGAAGCATAGCGACACTTAGGGATCACTTTGTCCGTTGTCCGTCTGTCCGTCTGTCCGTCCGTCCGTCTGTCAGTCTGTCTGTCTGTCACACTTTGGGTGTCACAGCCCATAACTTTTGATTGGTAAGTGATAGGGCTTTGATATTTCACATGTGTATTCCTTGTGACAAGACCTTCCAACGCATACCATAATTTTTGACCTAGTGACCTTGACCTACATATTTGACCTACTTTTCAAAAAAATTAAGAATGGATATATCTTTTGATTTGTAGGTGATAGGGCTTTGATATTTCACATGTGCAATCCTTGCGGCAAGACCTTTCAACACATACCATAATTTTTGACCTTGTGACCTTGACCTAGATATTTGACCTACTTTTGAAAAAAAGATAAGATTCGCTATATCTTTTGATTGGTAAGTGATAGGGCTTTGATATTTCACATGTGTATTCCTTGTGACAAGACCTTCCTACTCATACAATAATTTTTGACCTAGTGACCTTAACCTACATATTTGACCTACTTTTCAAAAAAATTAAGAATGGATATATCTTTTGATTTGTAGATGATAGGGCTTTGATATTTCACATGTGCAATCCTTGTGGCAAGACCTTTCAACACATACCATAATTTTTGACCTTGTGACCTTGACCTAGATATTTGACCTCCTTTTGAAAAAAGATAAGATTCGCTATATCTTTTGATTGGTAAGTGATAGGGCTTTGATATTTCACATGTGTATTCCTTGTGACAAGACCTTCCTACACAGACCATAAAATTTGACCTTTTGACCTTGATCTAGATATTTGACCTACTTTTCAAGAAAAGTAATATTGGCTATATCTTTTGATTGGTAGGTGATAGGACTTTGATATTTCACATGTATTTTCCTTGTAACAATGCCATTCTACAAATACCATAATTTTTTTACCTTTTGACCTTGACCTACATATTTGACCTACTTTTCAAAAAAATGAAGAATTGATATATCTTTTGATTGGTAAGTGATAGGGCTTTGGTATTTCACATGTGTATTCCTTGTGACAAGACCTTCCTACACAGACCATAAAATGTGACCTTTTGACCTTGATCTAGATATTTGACCTACTTTTCAAGAAAAGTAATATTGGCTATATCTTTTGATTGGTAGGTGATAGGGCTTTGATATTTCACATGTATTTTCCTTGTATTTATGCCATTCTACAAATACCATAATTTTTTTACCTTTTGACCTTGACCTAGCTATTTGACCTTCTTTTCTAAGGTTGTAAATTGGCAGGTGATAAGTTTTTAATATTTCTTATGATGAGACCTTTTTATTACCAATTTTTACGTAGTGACCTTGACCTAGATGATTGACACTCTTTTCTGAAAATTTGAGAATGACCATATCTTTTAATTTGTAATTAAGAGGTCTGATATTTCAAATGAATTTCATATGACAAGACTTTTCTACTGATACCAATAATTTTGATCCACTTTCTAGAATAATAATCAAACCGCTTCGCAGGCGACACAAGCATTCCTTGGATTGCTATTTTCTATTATAAGTGCTGGGAAGTCCAAACTTGCACATATGATGCCTCTTTTAAAAGTAGATCACAAATCTACATTCAAATGTAGGTCATGACCAATATTTCTGTTAGAGTGCATATGTTACATTAAGAAAGATTATGGGTATCAATATTGATTTTAAGATGTTTGATTTCTTTATTATAAGTGTTAGGAAGTTCAAACTTGCACAGATGATGCGTCTTTATGAGCAGATCACAAATCTACGTTCAAATGTACGTCATGACCTATATTTTCCGCCTGAGTGTACATGATAGGAAGGTTATGGTATCAATGTTAAGAAGTTTTCTTTCTTTATTATAAGTGCTAGAAAAGCAAACTTGCACAGATGATGCGTCTTTATGAGTAGATGACAAGTCTACGTTGAAATTAAGGTTATGACTTATATTTTCAGCTTGAGCACATACAGCCCCGACCAGTCGAAAGTTTAATATTCGCTTTCAATTCGTAAACGAATTGAAAGTTTTTTGAAAGCTTAGCTTTTAAAAGGAGTATATATGGTTTATATAGTAAAGTGGCCCCCTAAATTCGACTTCTCCAAAATCAAATTATATTGTCCTGTTTAGAGAGTAAAATATCTATATTTTGAAAAATCTAGTTATAAAAACTACTCCTAGCTTTCTAAGACATAGTAAATTTTGCATATATAATATGAAAGCTGCGGATTTTGTCCATTTTTCAAGAAAAATAGCATAATTCTTGATTATTTTCATTGAGATAACATCGAGCGGGATCGTGAACAACTTTTTCCTTTTGCATGTAAAGACGTGCAAAGGTAACAACATATCTAAATATAAAAGTTGTTCAGAAGCCCGCTCGATACTAACTGATTGGAAGTTTGTCGAAAATGAGCCCCAAAATGACCTTTTTACAGAAATTTGGCAAAATATACCATTTTTGAAAACCAAATTCAAGGAAATTGACAAAGGAAATTAAATGTTATATATCATTTCATAAGTTGTCTACATTGTAGAATAAATATTGATACAAATTCATTACTTTATGAGATTTTAGGATTTTGCCCTGAAAGGGGGCCGCTTTACTATATAAACCATATATAGTCCTTTCGTCAGTGATTGCTTTCAAAATTTTGAATACTCGAGGGATGACGAAATTTCGTCAGCGATTTCTCGTTAACTAACTTTCGTCAGCGATAACCTAGCTTTCAAAATTTTCGTCAGCGATAGCTTTCAAAAATTTTGAAAGCTATAGTTTACGAAATTTCTTCAGCTATAGTTTTCAAAAAAATTGAAAGCTATAGTTAACGAAATTTCGTCAGCTATAGCTTTCAAAATTTTTGAAAGCTAATCGCTGACGAAAATTTCGTTAACTATAGCTTTCAACATTTTTGAAAGCTAATCGCTGACGAAAATTTCGTTAACTATAGCTTTCAACAGTTTTGAAAGCTAATTGCTGACGAAAATTTCGTTAACTAGCTTTCAACGTTTTTGAAAGCTTTTCTCGTAAGCTATTTTGTGCCGAGAAAACCAAGATGGCCGAAATGAAAGCAATCATCTTCATAATTTGCTTGATAAATGACCATATCCCTGTTTACAGCACAAAATCGATAATTCAGAAAATCAGAAACCGAAGGCATACAAAATCAGGACAAAACAGGAACCAAAGCAAACAAACAAAAACCTCCACCATATGAAAAGAAGCGAACTCCCGACATCGGAGTGATAATGATGTTTATTCAGTTTAAATCATGAAAATATATAATCTTGGATTAAATGAAACATTGTATCTTGTTTATTTCTATAACTTTGTATCTTGTTTATTTTTATAACTTTATTGAAAGATTCCGTGTTTCCGAGATCGAACTAGATTTTAAATACACAATTCTTGATATATCCAGTGAAACCCTGGCTTCTCTGTGACTGTCGGAAGCTTTGAAAGATATTTCACAATCGGTGAAGTTTTAAAGTGCCCCACCAATAATGAGACGGCTTCTTTCATCCTCCAAACTGTACAGAGGAATTCGCCCGAGGCGTGCCACAGCCATTGAAAAAAACAATATGGCACCCGAGCGTTCAAAAAGCTTTCAAAATTTTCGTCAGCGATAGCTTTCAAAATTTTCGTCAGCGATAGCTTTTAAAATTTTCGTCAGCGATTGCTTTCAAAATTTCGTCAGCGATTGCTTTCAAATATTCTGAACGCTCCGAGATGACGACAATTTGAAAGCTCATAGCTTTCAAAATTTTCGTTAACAAAGATTAGTGAACGAAATTTTCGTCAGCTATTTTTCGAAAGCTTTTTAGAGCTTTCAAAATTTCGTCATCTCAGTAGCTTTCAAAAAAAGCTGACGAATAGTTAACGAAACTTTCGCATTTAGCTTTCAAAATTTCGGCATCTCGGCGTTAAACTTTCGACTGGTCGGGGCTGTATGTTTGGGAAGATAGAGTACACTCGAAACACTCTACTCCCCTTTTCTATTTTGTTTTGTGTGGTAGTATTTTTGTTGGTTTTCAGTAGGACAGATTTTCAAATTCAAAACTCTGTAATCTTTGACTTCTTTCTGTTTACTGCCATGATAAAATGCTGCCATGAGGTGAGTTTTGTAATCTTTTATTACATTATGCTTTTCTATTATGCAATTGCTGTGCGTTTTATTCTTTTTGTTTGTTCGGTTTTTTTTTTTTTTTCATTTATTTGATGGTTTTTTTTTGTGAATGTGAGTGTGATTGCTTGTAACTACTTAGGAAATTTTCGTCAGCGATAGCTTTCAAAATTTTCGTCAGCGATAGCTTTCAAAATTTTCGTCAGCGATTGCTTTCAAAATTTCGTCAGCGATTGCTTTCAAATATTCTGAACGCTCCGAGATGACGACAATATATTCTAAATTTGAGGTTAAATACTTTTTTTAGTATCGTAGTCACTCGCACCCTTTTTATGCTGTTTATATCGTTTAGGTTGGATTAATTATCTAAAATAAGATCGATTTTGGGGAGTTTTTCTAAAACATTGTTTCCCTCCTTGTTTCAGAATGTCACTTTCACCAAATGTGTATATCAATAAAAGAAATGTTCTGGCCAAGTGGGGTTCTTAACCGAGGGGAGGGGAACACTGTCCCACAGGCGAAAAACGAAGAAAGGGAGAATGGCTGACTATTTTAGAATCAGCCCTTAGAGCAGTAAAATAGATTAAAATTGCATTCTTTTCCTTTAAATATCATAGACCAATCTATTCAGAGTGTGTTCCAATCAAAAATGTAACCGTTAGGAAGGAAATAAACAAGAAAGTTGTAATATTTTTTCTACACTGTGTATTTCGCGCACGAAAGCTACCAATGTGGCTGATAAGTACGAAATAAAACCGTTTTTAAGTTCCCGGATTGTGGATTTTGCCGATTATATTGATATAATAACCTCAAGGTTAATTTATTTATCAGATTTTGACTTGAAAAGCTACAGAAGCATAATAAACATCAATTTTGTCTAAAATTATAATGCATTTTTTTTTAATTTTCTCTAGATATTTGACGTTTTCTCTCTATAGTACCCCTACCTCTTCAACCCGTAATTATAACATCTATCACCAAATCTATTTAAGTGAAATACCTACTAGGAATCTTCTAGTACTTGATATTTTAATCCTGACTAACTTTTTCCTAAAATAGAAGGACAGCGCACGAGAAATAATCGAGTGGCTTCAGGGCTAAATCAAGCCCTTATCTTAACAACTCCGTTACCTGCTTTTAAATGATGCTATTGAATTTTAATACGTTTAACATGTTAATGCAATTTCCCTCATCAGGTTGTTTCAAGATAATTCAAGTCTACGATCCTTGTACTCATTTCTGCGTGATGATAACGTTAATGATGACGTAAACGGCAAACTTCGTAGCCATGGCAAAGGTGTGATGGAAGTTGTTGATATAGCAGTATCAAGTATAGACGATCTGAGGGGATTACATCCGATTGTTGTTGATTTAGGATGCAGACATTACAAATATGGAGTCCAGAAATCTCATCTTCAAGTAAGGATTTATCATACCTCATATGAATAGTATGACAAATAAAGAAATCTCATTGCTCTACAGACGTCACGTTACAGAGACGTGATATTACCCTCCTGAGACGTCATATCATCCTCGAAAGACGTAATTTCTCACGGCATCATGTAACCTCAAATTCTACGTTTGTTTAAACAACATTAATTTAAGAAATGCGCTCATATCATACTTAGAATACAGAGACGGTAAGGATTGCGCAACAAAGCTGGTTCCTAAATACTCTACGGTGAGTATCAGTTGCCTCTATTGTTGCGGTGACTACTGCAGGGTACAAGTTAATGTTCGGTATTATAATAAGAAAGTTTTAACAATTATTGTCCAGTTGGGAGGGAAACATGACAATTTGTTCAACCTAGAAAAAGCATGTCACCCTCGGGCGACAAGATTTCACTTGGTTGAACAAATTGTCATGTCTCCCTCTCAACTCGGCAATAAATGTATAATATTTGCCTCTTCTCTATTTCATATTCTTTAGCACCTATGTCATGTAACACAAGTTGAAGAACTTATTGCATATTGCTTGCCAAGTGAACAATTGTCATAACGCTTCTCAGTAAGAACCTCTGTTTAAGATTTACATCTCCTCATAAAATTGAGTCATATCGAGTATATAGTGCACATGCGCGTTTCCTTTAAACGTAAATATCCTGCTATTTGTAAATACACTTTCAAAACAGCTAGTCCAGGATTTTGCCTTTTGAGTCACAAATCATCTTTTACACTATCATCAAATTACATTATATTTGAAAATAATATACAGCTGGCCAAGAAACAATAAGTTTGTTCATCGTATCGTTTTTCGATCCTCCAGCTTTGTTTTTTAGATCATTGAGAGTTCGATGGTTGACTTGAGCTGTCATCGGGAAAGACTTTCAACTAAGCTTGCATCATGTATCTGTTAAAAACTTCCATAGACATGAACTTTATTACCGTCAGTCATGACTGACGGTATACTGTAATCATTCGTAACCTACTTGCACGGATAGAATACCTCTTGGTAATATGATTGGTTGACAATTGCATAAAATGCAACTATCCGTCTAGGTCATTCAGAACCTGTGTATAAGATTCTCTCATCAGGTCGGCTTAAGAGTCTAGATGACCTGACAAATGAAAGTCATATCGCATCAGTGTATTTTCTTCCGAAATTTGCATCGAAAAGTCTTTGAACCGATACGTCCTATAACAATCGCAGATTTTCGGACATTTCCGTCACTTGAATCGGAAAAACGCGGAAAAGTCCGGAAATGTGCGATTGGTAAATGCATTTTCTGACTTTTACAGTCAGCTAACTGACGGCAAGCTTTTTTGTAAAAGCTAATACTTGTTTCATACTAACCGTTAAAAAAAAATCATATTTATTTAAGGAGGATTTGAACACCAAGATGGCGGCGGCATTATTTGTTTTCTCGCTTCCTAGGAAAAGTGCATTCTTATCTCCCTTAAAACATTTGATACTCCGATTGATATACGCATTTGACTATCCTGATGAAGTTTGAATAATTTGAAGAAATTATGGCGATTTTCGAAATTTAGGACTTTGGGAATTTTATCCATGAGCAAACCACGACGTCATTTGGACGTTATCGGGAAAAATGGCGTCACAAACTTCGCATTCAAAATGCAATAAAAACATTATTACTAAACGTATTGCATTGAAAATTAGCATGTATAAAAAAGAAAAATAAATCTTCATCACATTGTATTCGTTGACAAATTTACGTTGCAGGAAAGCGGATGTCACTTCAATGAAAATGGACGATTTTGGAAGAAAAAAAATGGAAAATATATAGCCTTGTAATATTTTAATCCTAATTTCAGTTTTTCCCATTTATTCATGAAATCATCTCTGGACACTCTTGATAATTTTGATAGTTTTTGACAAAGATTCATCCACAGGATTCCTAATAAATAACTATCAACTACAGTAAATCGGCCCAAAATTGCAATTTTTTAGCGACAATGTCATGTTTTATTTGTCTTGATGTACATTTTGATGTACAGATAAGGTAACTATGTCTTGTTTGGTGATGACGACAGCCATTCAATCACAAGCGTCGCATTTCAGCATACTTTGTTCACCATAAAAATCTCAATCAAATGGTTTCGCTAGGTCTTGGAGTTTGATGCATCATACTCTGGTGTATGCTGCTTTTAGGGAAACAAATTAATAGGCCCATAATATTGTTAAGCTTGTCCAACTAGCAGACCTTCGACGTCGTTATTTACTGTTAACTAATTGTTTCAGATGACAGAGTTCGTGAAAAGTATCGGTTGTATTGGATTTGCCGATAAAAAATTATTTGGTCCGATAAAAACTCATGTTGTATCTATTATTTGGACAGATAAAAATTCCCAAATGTCTTACCATAGGAACCTGTCGTTTTGTGAGAGAAAATGTTTTATTATTCACAACCTCAAGGTTAGGGTTGCGACTACAGGGAGATAACTCTATTTTCATATCACATAATATTTGACATATTACATAAACAGTATATGGTATAAGCTCAGATTGCTACATTATTTTAGAAAAAAAAAATAATACTCCTTGAAGTTTTCATTGCTTAATGGGTATTTTGGGGAAACATGCATAATAATAAATTATTTTTCAATGTAAAAACGTTGAAAATTGGAGAAAAAAAATTGCACGACTTCTGCTACCAAAGATTCAAACATCAGAATATTTGATATCCATTATACTCTTTAAAAGCGATCATTAGAAATTCGAACTTAATGTTAAACTCTATGTCTTTTGGTCAAAATGTTGATTTTTGCATAAATTATTGAAACAGTCATTTTGCTTAAAAACTAATACGGGTACATATTGATTTTACTGCTTTAGTATTAAGCAATACCATAGATATATACGTAGAAAAAATTTTGTGCAACTGGCGACCTTCTAGCTATTAACAAAAATAAACGAGTTGTTGCCATGGCAACCAGCAACATAGTATTTAAAGAAAGTATTATTTTATCAGAATTTCTCAAAATATCCTTAATTCATGCATAAGCTAAAACTATCTCGAAAAATAAGGATATATATGAATTTTTGAAATTTCATGCATTGCAGAGGTATGAAAAGTTACGATGTGGTATTCTCCAAAAAGACAAAAATGTTAAAATAGGCCAAAAATGCATTTATAGCTAAAAAACAAAACGGGCAAATTTTGATTTTTTGGTCGGAATAATTCGAGGAGATGTTCCTCTACATGTGGACCTATCCATCTTTCTTCTACCTCTTTTTATTAAAAGTCGCTACCCTGACTTTAAGCCTCTATGTTCATCTTAGGAATATTATACATGCAAGATGTCGTACGCAATGGCTTACATATAAACTAAACATCAAAGAAGTACCTAACCGTTATTCAGTCTCAAAGTCGAGAAGGCAAGGCAAAATCGTGAGAATTCCCATCAAAACGGTTGCGAACCCCGGAATGATCAACATTCCGAAGTGAGACCAGGTGCTCGTGGAGAGTCAGCGTCTCCTGATTGCATGCAACATCCGTCGCAACAGCTCCATAGAAACCTGTCAAATTCGGTGATTGTCTAGATGTACATTTTGATGTACAGATCAGATAAGTATGTTTTGTTTGGTGATGACGACAGCCATTCAATCACAATGTAGAATGTCACTGATCATTCTGGAAAGGGGGATCTGATGTGCTTTAATAATATCCCCGTAGCGACCGCAGAACTTCCGCAATGATGATTTCAGTCGTTGTGTGTTATGACCCTGAACAAGTAGCTTACTTGCAAGCCGTCTGGCTCTAATGATGAAATCTTCATATTTGGAACATGCCCTGGCGTACCGTATCAGCTGAGAAATAAAAACGCCATAAGTAGGAGAAGACGGAATGTTGCTACTCATAAAAGGGAAGTTAGTTATGTGGAAGCTGAAATCGTCATGCATGTCATACTGTGAATAATGATTTATTTTCTCCATTAACAACAGCTTCCTGTGGTCCAAAATTCCATTGGAATATTTCAAGAACTCTGAGCTGACTTATTTGTTTTCAAGAATTTCAGATATATCAAATGTGCTATGCATTCTCAAAATCTATAGGAAGAGATTTCTCATTAGTCTGATTAGACGTTTCTTCAAGAAATCAGTCCGTACTATACTTCATCTAAGAGAGTCTAAGTTCAGAGCTAAGTTTATAAATGATAACAAGTATGCAAGTGTTCCAAGTACACGCACATTAAATAAAAATCTAATCAAATATACTATTTCGTTTGCACGATAGATTCTATTAATCTCCTGAAATGTATCGCAGTACTAAAGGGGGATGGAGCTATTGAACCAATCAAATCTGTAACACAAGATATATGACGACTTTAATTACCATAGATACAGAATTAAAACAGAGAAAATAATTATTAAACAGGAAAATTGTTATGAAATAATCATATATGGTAAAAGTCAACATCTTTTAAAAAAAATAAATTCAGAGTTTATTTCGAGGTACGAAAATAAGTAAACAATTCGAAACTAGCTTGTCTCTTTAAAAAAATCATTTAAAATCTAAAAGTTGATATTTTGACAAAATTCTTTCATAGTTTCATTTCTAACGATAAATATAAAAAGAAAATGAGAAAAAACGAAAAAGGAAAAAACAATGGGGGGGGGGGGGGGTCCCGCCAGAGTTTGAACCAACTCCTCTTGGGTCAATTCGGCATGGAAAACAAACATGGTGCCTATGAATGTTTTTCCTTAAAAATCCAAAAGTGGATATCCTGTCAAAATGTTTTCACTTGTAGGGAACCATGAGTACCTCATACCTAACACGTTTCATGTCAATCTGAAGAGTGGTTATATAGAAAGAAGCAAAAAATTTATGAAAATCATCTCCCCCCTTCCTTTTTATGTAAGAAATAGATTTTTTAAAAATTAAAGTTTTAGCATTAACTACAAATCAAAGCATAAAGTAACTTACATATGATAAATATGCAGTATATGAGTGTGTAAAATCATACATTTATTGAGTTATTATAAAACAAAGGAGGGGATCTCCAACAACACCCGGTTGTAGCACCCACAGCAAAACCCCAAAACACCCAATGCAAAAACACAAAGCAGACAAGCACGGAAAGAGACGCCTAAGGGACAAGGAACGTCAACGCACAACACAGAAATATCAAACACAAAGGACTACACATAAACCAACGAGGCCAAAGGGCAACCGGTGCCGACTAAGGACGGCCATCTGCCACGGAAATAGCAGAAGGTGTGGTTATCCTGAATTACGTGCGCACAACCCTCCCACTTTTCCGATTACCCAGAGGTCTCGAAGAAGAAATAGTGCAAAAATTTGCATTTCTGACCAAGTCCGAAAAGACGTCAAAAACGCGTCAAAATTAACCAAAAATAACAACACGTCTTAAGACATCTCTCTAGATCATCCTGATGCTTTCGGTTTGTCGATACGTCCTTTCGTTCTGAAGAAAAAGTTTGTCGAAGAGTATACCCACCGTGACCTACTTTTTTGTGTTGGCGCCCATGTTGATGGTTCCGGGCGAAAAACAATAACACTTGTAGGGGAACATTAGTACTTTATACCTATCAAGTTTCATAAAGAATCCCTTCAGCCGTTCTTGAGAAGAAGTCAAAATGTGAAAAGTTTACGACAGACACACGACACATGACGGATCGCTATGATTATAGCACACTTGAGCCTTAGGCTCAGGTGAGCTAAAATACGCACATTAATTTTCAATTAGTAACTTCCATTAAACACACCGGGTAAACGGATTTTACGGACCGGGCAGGATTTTACGAATCGGGCAAATTCGTTCTTGACAAATAAGGGGTGCCGTCAAAAATACTAGTATATCGCTTTTCTTATACAGCTTGTATCAATGCGAAGACTAGATTCTTCGAGTACACATTTTTGCGTAATGACGAGATGAAATATTATTCCTTCTACATTTTCACATAATCATGAAATCTTTCCTAGTAGGATTCTTTTGTAATTTATATTATACATGGAATTTCAAGACTGGACATCTGTGAATCTGAATCGTAAAAATATACCATGGGCAACGAAGTATTCCTAGCTTAAAAGGTATTCTAAAGGACAGGGGTATTCAAAATGGATTTTACGAATGCGGGCAACTATGGAAAATGGATTTTACGAACGCGGACACTGGATTTTACGAACACGCTTTAAAAACACATAATTTCCAATCATTACTGTAGCGATAGGGAAAATAGCATTCTAAACTTGACTTACACGTATGACTTTATGCATAGGAAAAAATAGATCAACAGGAAATCTTTCAAAACAGTAAAGCGAAATTTGGGTTTGAGAGTCTGATAATCATGTCTGACTTTTTTCCATGGTATTGCAGATATTGAAGTCATTTTTGGTATGTGAATATATCTCAGTGTGATACAAATCAAGTTCGTGTTTCAATTTGATTGACCAATTTCTTCAGGAGTTATGGCCCCTGAACATAGCAAATTTCATGAAAAGGTAATTTTAAAGGAATTGTGAGAACATGTTGGAGGAATTCAGGTAAAAAATTCGTCTACCGATTAATGAGTTTTGTAATAAGATTGAGTATCACTGACGATGGTTAAGTACACGAAACGTGAATGTCTGGTCCATGCTGCAAATTTATCTGTTCTTTTAATGATGCTATTGAAATTGAAGACGTTTAACATTTCAAACTATTTCAAAACACTTGTTCGACAAGGAGAGGGGTTCGTCGGGCCAAGCCTTTGGAATTCATAAAAACAAAGTTATTTTCAAGATTTCTCAAAAAATCGTAGACTCTGTCTGAAACTTACATTCCCCCAACTGATTCACGCTTGGGTTTACTTCATATACTTGCAAATACATATATCATAACAGACCAAATGTACGAGATCCGATAACGCCGACATAATGATTGTACAATAGTGAAAAGATGTTTTGCTTTGTGTTGAAATGTTTCTGAGGTATGGATATTGAGAAAAGTAATATTACCGAGAAACGAATCGGGTTTTTTTTTTTGTGTCGCCTGTGAAGCATAGCGACTCTTTTTTTTCTTTTGTAATTGCTCAGTATTGTATGGGTGAATGTGCCGTGTTTGGCGTGATAAATCCATGTTACTTTCGAAAATGAGGAGAAACTCAATGTGATTTTATAATCGGTTATTATGAAATAAGTTGATGTCTCTGTCAGGGATATGTTGCAAATTTAGTTGAAAATTTCGTCCGACAAAATTTCAAGTCATCCATCGGACTTTCGAAGGATCTTAAAATCAAAGCTGAAACGGCATGTTATTCAAAAACGATACGATGAGTAAACATATTGTTCCTTGACCAGCTATGTAATATTTTCAAATTATATGTAATTTGATGGAAATTTTACATAAAGGTATCTTCCTCTACTTAGGAAAAGCACGATATAATCAGGGAAAGAATTCAGCATTAAAATTTCTCAAATATGGCGTTACAATCGATTTGCCAGCGTACGTTACTGATCACCCATGGTGTAGATGCATTGTCTTTGTGCAAAATAAATCAATTACGAAATCAATAACCTTTAAAACATTTTTGTTGTAACCGTGGCGTTGCGGTATAAGCAGCCTTCCTAGGTGAATCCGCCGCATGGAATGTACAGACTCTGCACCTATATGGGCATCTGCTGGTCGATAAAGGAAAGGTTCCGCTGCCTCGGATCGAACCATGTGCATTTAAATTCAAATGATAACGATTACTTCACCTCCGGTATGTGCTAAGCAGGCCGCATACATATGCAACTCTTTTTGGGGTTGTCATCGTTGCGTTGCGTTGGGATGGTGTGAGCGGCCTGCTTTGTATGTCACCGTATGTAGTCTACTGACTTTGATAATACATATAGTATATTTCTGATCTTGTAAAATTGACCTCCTGTGATAAAAATCTATCTTATAACCTTTCATAGGTAAGTGAAAGGCCTTTTTTAATTTCACATGTTTATATCTAATAGCAAACCAAAATGTTTACATTGTGTCCTTGACCTTGGAGTTTGACCTTCATTTTAAAAAGATTAACTTTGACCATTAGTTTTGAATGTTTAGTTAAAGAATCGTCTTATATAACAAAAAATATGTGGGGTTTTTTTTTTCTTATTCCACCAATTCCTGTTAGAAAACACTTTATTTACTGACAAAGATTCCGAAAGGGACATTCATGTTTCACGGACACATCTTTTTCTATTTGCATTATTATCTATTTGAATATCGTTCTTTTATATTTAAGCCTGTCGGTAAGAGTTTAATTTATTCACTGGAAACATCCATCGGGGCAGGATTCAACAAGGACATGAGGCGAAGCTGGCTCAAGTTTTTTGCTGTTTTGAGTATTAGTTTCTCTGAAGGACTTGACAAAGGCCAGCATTTAGTGGAAAACGATGGATGATTATAGAAATCGAGGATTCGTGAACTCTGACCTGCATTGCTGTGATAGTATAGTCTACTTCACTTATATTGAAGCCGGATTAAATAAATAGTTAAGATTACTTGTTTCTATTGAAGTGTTTCGACAGGAATACAATCGGCCGACTAAATCAAGTAAACTGCTGTAAAAATAATGTTTATATAATGATAAGAAAAATAATACTTTAGACAATGAATGCGACCCATTAAGTCTAGGACTTATCATTAAGTCATTATTTAGCATAGGACTAATTATTGAGTACATGACTAATGATTAAGTATAGGACTAATAATCAAGTCTAGGACTAATCATTAAGTCTAGGAATAATCATTAAGTCTAGGAGAAATCATTAAGTCTAGGAATAATCATTAAGTCTAAGAGTAATCATTAAGTCTAGGAGTAATCATTCAGTCTAAAAGTGATCATTAAGGTTAGGGTTGCGACTACTGGGAGATAACTCTATTTTCATATCACATAATATTTGAAACCAACATAAACGATACATGGTATAAACTCAGATTGTAACATTATTTCAGAAAAAAATAATACTCCTTGAAAATTTCATTGCTGAATGGAAATTTTGGGGGAAAATGCATATTTTTCAATGAAAAATCGCCAAAAAATAGGAAAAAATTTGTCATGTTCGCATGAGTTCTGCTACCAAAGATTAAAACATCAGAATGTTTACTATCCATTATACTCTTTAAAAGTGAGATAATTAGAAATTCGAACTTCAAGTTAAACTCTACGTTTTTGGGTCAAAATGTTGATTTTTTGCATTAATTATTGTGCTATTTATAGAAACAGTCATTTTGCTCAAAAACTAATTCGGGTACATATAGAATTGACTGCTTTAAGATAAAGCAATACCATAGATATATATGTAGAAAAAAAATTGTGTAGCAGTCGACCTTCTAGCTATTAATAAAAATAACGAGTTGTTGCCATGGCAACCAGCAACATAGTTTTTATAAGAAAATATTCTCCTTAAAACTGATTATTTTATTAAAATTTCTCAAAATAGCCTTTAATTCATCCACAAGCTATAAGAATCTTGAAAAATAAGGATGAATATGAATTTTTGAAATTTTATGCATTTCAGAGGTATGTAAAGTTATGATGTGATATTCTCTAAAATGACAAAAATGTTAAATAGGCCAAAATGGATGTTTAAAGCCAAAAAAACGAAACGGGCAAATTTTGATTTTTTGGTCTGAATAGTTTGAGGAGATGTTCCTCTACATATGAACCTATCCATCTTTTTTCTACCTTATTTCTATTAAAAGTCGCCACCCTGACCTTAAGTCTAGCAATAGGACTAATAATTAAGTATAAGACTAATTATGGCATAATACTGTTATTGGCACCGCGATGCCAATTCTTTTTTAGATAAACATGATAAAGTAGCATAACTAAAAATAACATGAATAACATGTTTTAATAAAATCTTAGCCATCTAAACGCTTCAAAAAAGAAAAAAAGTATCTTGTTTCATATATGTATACTCCTGTTATTTGCACCGGTCTATGATTCATTTTAAGTCTAGGACAAATCATTCAGCCTAGGATTAATCATTAAGTATAGGAGTAATCATTAAGTCTAAGACTAAATATTAAGTATGGAAGTAATCATTAAGTCTTTTTAGCTCACCTGAGCAAAGCTCAAGTGAGCTATTGTCATAGCGCGCCGTCGTCGTCGTCCGTCTGGCGTAATATTTTAACGTTTTTGACATCTCCTCTGCAATCGCTGCATGGAATTTCACCAAACCTTGCAGGAAGCAAGTACTCAAGGTCCTCTTCCAAGTTTGTGTTTTTCATGCCGAACGGTCAACAAATATGGCCACCGAGGGCTCTGATTGGCTGACACATTTTCGACATCTCCTCTGTAACCGCTGCACAGAATTTCATGAAACTTTACAGGAAGGAAGTATTCAAGGTCCTCTACCAAGTTTGTGTTTTTTGTGCCGATCGGTCAACAAATATGGCTGCCGAGGGCTCTGATTGGCTGACACATTTTCGACATCTCCTCTGCAACCGCTGTACAGAATTTCATGAAATTTTACAGGAAAGAAGTACTCAAGGTCCTCTACCAAGTTTGTGTTTTTCATGCCGATCGGTCAACAAATATGACTACCGAGGGCTCTGATTGGCTGACACATTTTCGACATCTCCTCTGCAACCGCTGTACAGAATTTCATGAAACTTTACAGGAAGGAAGTACTCAAGGTCCTCTACCAAGTTTGTGTTTTTTCGTGCCGATCGGTCAACAAATATGACCGCCGAGGGCTCTGATTGGCTGACACATTTTCGACATCTCCTCTGCAACCGCTGTACAGAATTTCATGAAACTTTACAGGAAGGAAGTACATCAGGACCTCTACCATGTTTGTGTTTTTTTGTGCCGATCAGTCAACAAATATGGCCGCCGAGGGCTCTGATTGGCTGACACATTTTCGAAATCTCCTCTGCAGCCGCTGCACAGAATTTCATGAAACTTTACAGGAAGGAAGAACTCAAGGTCCTCTACCATGTTTGTGTTTTTCGTGCCGATCGTTCGACAAATATGGCCGCCGAGGGCTCTGATTGGCTGACACATTTTAGACATCTCCTCTGCAACCGCTGCACAGAATTTCATGAAACTTTACAGGAAGGAAGTACTCAATGTCCTCTACCAAGATTGTGTATTTTGTGCTGATCGGTCAACAAATATGGTCGCCGGGGAATCTGATTGGCTGACACATTTTCGAATCTCCTCTGCAACCACTGCACAGAATTTCACGAAACCTTGCAGCAAGCAAGTACTCAAGGTCCTCTGCCATGTTTTTGTTTTTCTTGTCAATTGGTCAACAAATATGGATGTAAAGGGCTTTGATCTGTAGAAGTATTTTTGTGACTTTTAACCCTTTGTCTGCAACTCATGTCAGCGATGTGGCCCCCTTGGGCCTCTTGTTTCATTTTTAGACTTTTAAAGTTTTCTTAAACTGTTCCGAATTATGCTTAGGGATGCATAGATCCTTATTAGATTCAAAATGTAAACCATAGGAACTGGAAGCTTAGTTTGTTTGTCAAGATACAATCGATACGTATTATTTACGAGCAAGTTGTTTATCAAAACTTAAACATGTCGTTTGATTTAATGAAATAAAAAAAATATGCTTTATCTACTTAGCAAATGGTAATGCAAATTGGTCTTGTATTTAAGTTTGATGAAACAAAGAAATGTTGCCTCGCTTGAGTTCATCATAAGTGGATTAGACTGACATTTAATTGTAAGGTTTGGATTGTTTTGAAAAATCACTTTTTGTGTTTATTCTTATATGGATTTTAGAGATATACATTGCTGTTTAAATAGTTAACGTCTTCAAATTCATTAGCATCATTTTAGAGCAGATAAATTCACAGCATGGACCAGACATGCACGTTTCGGGTAATAAACCCTCTTCAGTGATCCTCAGTCTAAGAAATGTTATATGACCAAAATCTGTGAAAATTATGTCCTTAATATACCGAAAGACATAGCAAAATGGCTGGGATATAATGCTACAGGACTCAGGTTTTAGAAATTTGACAAAATTTTGTAAAAAGAAATTTTCAAATGCGTTTGACGAAACGACCAACCGAAATAGATCGAACTTGGCTACATGTGCCCTCGGGGACTCTTGGTCCACCAGCTGTGATTGATTGATTTGTATTGACAATGTATTTTATATAAATTGCATATCTATATTCAAATGAGAGATATTTATGTTAGACCAAATGCAAATTACCATTTAAACCATCGAACATAAAACGAAGAACATTTTTGGACATAATAACTTTAACATTCTTTGGCCATATTACGTTGTTTAGATTTAGGATCACTGACGAAGGTTGAGTACCCGAAACGTACATGTCTGACCCATGCTGTAAATTTATCTGCTCTGAAATGATTCTAATGAATTTGAAGACGTTAGATATTTAAATACAATCCAGATTATTGAATGTGCACCTGCTCTATGCCTATATGACTTATATATGACACTGAATACAAGGTAAAGCGAAAACAATTAAGAGTCTGAATAATGACGTCATCTCAGTTGGAAATAGCAATCAAGCCTACACAATAAACGTCTGTGTCTTTCTTAATGTCACCACCCCAAACATGGTATATCTGACAAAATTTCGCGCTAATCAAGATCCAAAGCAGCTGTTATGTTTTACTGAGGAAAACAAAGCCCCTTAATTTAGCGCCTTTGTCATCTGACTGATGTATGACTATCTTGGTTTGGCAGCGACGAGCTTCCGAACTTAAAAAAAGCAAAACAATTTGTCAAAGCGTCGTATACTAGAACTTAACATGAAATGAATTTGGGCTGCTTATGAAAAGCACTTTGGCAGGAAGCCTCAATGATGACAATTTAACATTCGAAACACGTGTCTGGTGCATGGAAATTGGTTTGAAATTTTCTTAAGGTATAAGGTTGGAACACTTCCTTATTATTAATATAAACACCTATATCTTGTTGCAGTGTGGGGCAGTTAAAATCGTTTTCATCGAAAAATATCTTCGAACTTAAAGGAGGTTAACATTTTAGCACCATCCCTCCAATGATATTTTGCACATAGATTTTATTTGGACATGCTACTGAATCGACCCTACAGGAAATTTGGAGCCGCGCACTCTCTGTAAAGTAAATGCAGAAATATAAATTTAAAAAAATAAAACCAGAGGGAGCTAGTGAAATGAATTTTGGCTGCTTATCAAAAGCACTTTGGCTGGACGCATCACTGAAGAGAATTTAATATTCGAAGGACGTGTCTGGTGCATAAAAAGTGGTTTGAAATTTTCTTAAATAAGGTATAGAGTTGGAACACTTCCGTGTAATGAACATCAATTTTCTGTATGCATCAATCGAAGGTTGGCAACAATATTAGTAACCGGTAATACTGTTTCTATGACAACAGAATGTCTAAAATTTCATGCATTAATTTGATTGTTGTACCAAAATATTAATTTTCATTCTCAGTTATATACCACGCACAGTGAAATTACAAAATAAATCGTTGCCAACCTACGATAGATGCTAACAGAGAATTTATGTTGAATTATAGACTTCGACGTTGTGCACATTTCGGAAGCTCGATGCCGAAAGCCTTCCAAAGATACTTCATGTTCCCTGTGTTACATTTTGTATTCATTACTGACAATAGCCACAACGTTTCTTAGTCAGGCTAGCACTTAAAATGAATTGAAACATACAGCACATCGCAGCGAAATACACATTGATAAGAAAATGAAACGAACAGTGCTTTGTCGCGAAATAAAAAGTGTACATAAAATTGTTATGAACAATGATAACCCTTGGGGGTTTTTTTTCAATCTTTGCACTTATGTTGAGTAAGATTTAGCATATCTTTTCTACGATATGAACAATATTATCAAAATCGTAATGTAATTCTTTATAGGTAAGCACTGCCCAACACTTGCGATTTTCTTGTTAGTTAGCGGTCTTGAACACGAAAAGTCACGGAATAAATCAGTTTCGTACCTTATTGCATGTACAGGCAATGTAGTAATTAGACGAGACATGGATTTAATTTATTTCCTTTTCAATGATTCTTTCTCTCTTACACTTTGTATAAACCGTATCTACACCATAGCTGCATAATGGGGATTCATCTAGAAATACTTTAGTATAAATACTGACTTAGATTTTCAAAATGGTGGTGCATAAAAGGAAGGGGTTTCTTGGTTGAAAGTTTTTGAAAGTGTCAGAATTCATCTTTTCTTCCTTCGATCATTTTTCCGCTTGTTTCGAATATATGTGTTACCTTCGGGCACGCTTGCTCGCTTCGCTATTAACTTACAACTACGAATGTACTTCAAAGTCAATGCAAACGAATAATACCATTGATAAACTGCTATCCCAGAAAAAATAATTTTGTGATTCATTTTATAAATCGTAAAATCATGAAAATGTATAAAATTTTACGTTTGAATATCGGTGACCTTAAAAATGGAATATTTTGCCTTGAAATATTTTCAAGGTTATCTTGAAGTAACTAGATTACTTATGATTTATTGTGTTTATTCAAGTATCTTTTTCATTTATATATATATAAATCAAAATGCATCATTTGTTGACTTTGTATTGACTTATGTACAAAGGTAATGGTGGTAAATGTTGTCATAGTAACCAATTTCATTTACGAATGGAACATTGTTATTGTCCCAAACAAAGTGTTGAACATATCTGCCACCTAATTTTAATGTGAATCTTCTGGGGACCCCGAAGAAGTGGTCTGAAATTAAGCGCATTTAATCCCATTCTCGGTGGATTGAGCTGGTCTGCCGGAGAGGCAAGCTTATATTCCTAAGCTTACTATTTCACCGTAGCGTATCACGTGATATGAAAATAATCTCTTGCATGGGAATCCCTTTCGATTAACAAGGTAAATGCTGTCTAAATCTACATTATATGAATTTATTCTAGGCCTATCATACAATCATCGTTATAAATAATATGATGGTTATCTATTCTGGTCAAGAATAGAGGTATGCCCAGAAAACACTTGAACAGAAAGTGTTGTTTATTTACGTGAACCATATCATAACATGTAAACAAAATAGAAAATTTTCTGTTTAAGTGTTCTTTAAATATTCCTCTATTCTTGACCAGAAAAGATTACTATCATATTTATAAAAATGATGCTCATATGATAGGCGTAAACTAGTTTCATATAAAGTAGATTTAGACAGCATTTACCTTGTTTAATCGAAGGGGATTCCTTTGTAAGAGATTATATGCACATCACGTGATATGCCACGGTGTATTTGTTACATTAGCATTCCATATTCATACATTGTCCTTGCTATCTCTCTACCATACCTGGACGTTCTTAGGCTGCCTTAAGGCAAGTCGTCCAATTTTGTCTAGAATTCACATAGCTTTCTTGCTGAAACTGTGTGCGACATTGCAACGAACACTCTTTAGCTAACCCGAGAGAAGCTCAAGTAAGCTTTTGTCATAGCACACCGTATGTCGTCCTTCTGTCATTAAATTTTGACATCTCCTCTGTAACCAATGCAAATTATTTCACAAAACTTTTAAAGTACTTACGTTCGTCTATCAATTTTCAGTTTTTTAACCGATCTGTCCACAAATGTGGCAGCCAGGGGTTCTCATAAGTTTGCGCATTTTCGACATCTCCTCCGCAACCGCTGCGTATACGTAATGCATGTAGGAACAGTAAGGTACTTTATTGAATACCTGACCAAACTACACGCACTAATTCAATAATTGCATTGATTAACAAGATTTGAAGATGAATGATAACCTAACATAATTAATAATTATCTACTTGAAATCAGTGTATGTACAGTTTTATCTATAATGGACACTTCTAGCTGTGATATGTGTTGAACAAACGAAAGGAATAGTTGAATATATACGAATGCATTTAAAGATTTTTAAATAGGTATAAGAAAACACATTTCTGGTATACATTTAATGTTGACTGTTCGTTTTTAGTAAAGTTCCTTGTTAAGTCTAATCATACAATGTATAGAAGTAGGAAGCTTCAGCAGAAGACCTAATGCACAAAGTACAATGCTATATGGTACTTGATGCGCATGCTCATATAGATATCTCTTATAGGTAGATGACCATCTCTCGTTATGTCCATATTCTACAATAAGTTGAAATGCAAGGGTTTCTGAAAAGATTAATGTAAGATAAATAAAATTGTACTATTTTTATATGCGATTATTCCATTCTTAGTTTTTTTCTGAAAAGTCGTTCTTTTAAATCAATATATAAATTGTGTAGTCTTAGAAAGTAATCATACAGTAAAAAAGCCTAATATAAGATGGAATATTATTTTTTGTGGAAATAATTCAGAAAACGTCATAAATCAAAATGAAGCAAATTGCAAGAAAAACTTTAATCCACTAAAATTTACAGGTTGATACATACATGACTAAAGCGAAATATCACAGAGGCTTTCTTGAAGTAACAAAACATTCCTAGAAGTATTTGATCGATAGATGAACACTTAAAAGATTTGCCGAGTTATCAACAGGTTAACTAAACGTAAACATGTTTCAAAATAGAAGGAAACATGACTTCATGCATATATAATGTTTCAATACCTAACAAAATTTATAACTAACTATTCAACATTACAAATTAAGCATGACAATAAAACATACACTTAAAACGATTTTCAATGGTCATTGTCAACTAGAAACACTCGTCATTCTCAGATGTTTACACGTCTGTAAATCAGATTAAATCATATTTGGTGAGGAGAAGGCAATCCACTGGAAAAGGTGTTTTACCAATGGTGCGATACAAATTGACTTGCTATAGAATTGCAAACAATCGCCTATATAATGAAAACTAAATATGAAAAAGTATTGTGATATTACACAGTTTTGAGGAAGGAGGAATAACGACAAATTTGACTTTTTGAATTAAAGATTTTTTTTTGCATTTTGCCTGAAGCCCAAACAAATCAAATGATATCTAAGTTCCGTTTCACTCATTATTTTGGTAGACTTTCCTTCGATACATAGTGTATTATCCATGGCGTAGTCCGTACCTAACACAACCCTACAGTAGAGAAACCAAGAGAGAACAGTGGAAATCTTAAAGTGATGCGGTACTTGGCCATTGAAGCAATTCAAATAAGAAATGTACCAAAGATAGAGTAGTCATTATTTTCAAATTGAAAACGATACAAAGTATTATATAGACGTTTGCTGTTAAGTACTTGCTTCCTGTAAGATTTAGTGTATTATTCACAGTAGTTGCAGAGGAAAAGCCGTTAGCCCAGATCGCAATCAAAACACAAATTTGGTTGAGGATCTTGAGTTTTTGCTATCTGTGAGGTTTTGTGAAATTCTGCGCAACGTTGCAGAGGAAATGTGATAACGGATGGACGGACGCTAGACGTCACTTGAGCCATTGGCTTAGGTGAGCTAACAAGTTCGAAAACCTTCGTAGCAAATCAATCATTTAAATAAAGCCATTGCCATTAGTCTAGTTAAATAATGACATGCTTTTCATGATACACAAATATAATCGGCAACGAACTTAAAGACTTTGAATTGAAGGAAAACACCTTTTGTGAGCGTGCTGTCCATCATCAGTCGTCCGTCCGTCGAAATAGGCGATAGGTCCGTCGAAAACATTAAACAGTTTTTATATCTACTATGCAATCGCTTAGCAGAATTTTACGAAACTTCCCTCGAGGTCCTTAACAAAATTTGTGTTTTTCGAGCTGATCGATAAACAAACATGAAAACTGAGGGCTCTGATTGGCTGATACATTTTCGAATTGACCGCTACTGCTGCATAGAATGTCAGGAAACCTACAGGAAGCAAGTACTCAAGGCCCTCTGCCCAAGTTTCCACAATCCCATAACACCCCCGCCCCTTTTCCTCGTATTTGCTCCAAATTTTCATACATTTCTGTTGGTATTCATTTTCAGCGTTTTACTCGGAATCATTTGAAACCAAGGTCGATTGCAATATACTCAAATTTAAGCGAAGAAATAAATCAAAAACATTTTAGGAAGGGAGGGGATATACATCGCTTGGGATAGGTACATGTATTTTTTATAAGGATAGGGCCAATCATCACTTGTGACAAGTACCTATGTATTCTTATGAATTGCAATGGGACTCCCTGTGACGATAGGAAATGGCGGGCCGTGTTCATACATCGTTAGAGAAGACAGTGTCTCGACCACCTGTCCATAGGACTGTCGATAGGACTGATCGGTGATAATACGCATGAGTTCTCAATTACTACAGTCACCAAAGATGGTATGGATTGATTTTGTACATGTTTTGTATTCTATATCCAGGTACATATTCATCTGTTTATAACTTGGTCCCTGCGATTTGCTGTCTAGTTTTCATCTGACAGTGAGGCCTCTGGTTAATAATAAGACCACATGCTAATAGGAAAAATGGTAGGCTTGTGTGCACGTACTATGGAAAACCACACCACTTGCACGAACGTGGCAGATGGTCATTATAAATCGGCACCAGTTGGTATATTTGGTTTTATGTCTGATGTTTGATGTCGTCTCCCTTGTTCCTTTAACGCCTGTGACTGTGTTTGTCTGCTGGTTTGCTGTGTTTCAACTTTGTAAATATTAACTCCCAATGGTGATAACACTTAAAATGGACAACGAAAACTTACAAAAAACACACTAATATTATGAGAAAATCAAAATAGATGAAAAGTTGAATAAGTGAATGGACTTAACACAGACATTCGTACCTGATACTGCTGTTAGGATGACTACCAGGAAAGACCACAACTGGTTAAATCTTTGTAATCTCAGATAAAGAGCCAAGGCCAACAATGCGCACAAGGAGCAGATGAGAGACACCATTACCCGCATTTGTTCCAGGACCATAAACTCATACATGTTACCGTATGTCCATTTTATACCTGATTTCTCATCTCTTGCATCTGCAAAGAAAAAACTGAAAATACAACTGCAGAGGAAGAAAATAGACTTCTTAATATTATATTGTGACTATTGACCATTTTCAATTTGTGTAGATTAAATCGAAATTCAGAATATAAAATATTGCATGTTGGTAATGTACATTAAAATGATGTTTTGTTAAGAAATGAGCAGCAAGCAAGTATAAATATTACACATCTTTAAATTTGATTCATAGCATTATTGGAATTATAGTCATTGTACCTAGAGTACACGAATTAAAAGCAGATGGGAAACTTTAAATTTGATCTTTGAAAACTAATCACGACACCTTTTGAATTTCAATAAATTTATATCACGATAGAAATATTAAGGATATGTGTCGTACAGGCATATACTCTGATATACTCTTGTATGATCTTGAAACGAAACCAAATTATATACAATACCTAAGTATAACATTGTATATTTCATGCACTGCTTTACATGTCTATGTTACAGGGAATAAGTGTAATCAGGGATTTCATGTAATTCGTGAGAGGTTCAGTGATTACGTGTAATTCCTGGTCATTTTAGGGATTACACGAAATCTCCAAAATATTAGGGATTACGAGTAATTCCTACAATATTTAAGCATTTTTACACTTATTTCCTGATGATCAAAAACCGGATTTCGTAAATTTTTATACGGTTTTCCGTATAAAAATGATTAAATTGGGATGTGATAAATATTTTTCGTTTTCATATTAACATGGTTAATCAAATATATAATACCATTACTGAGCGAGAGAAATAGCTTTTAAGATAGATATAGGAAATTTATATGTTAAAAAAGAAACTCTGCGAAGCATGATTTTGTCTTCAATACAATTTTTGCCCACTGTGTAAATGCACTCGACACAGTTATATGTATTGAATCTTGATAGGATCATGTAAGTCGATACATGATATAGCTATCGTAACAAAGTGCAATGATGATATATTGTCTTGTTCTTATTAACCGATTTCAATGAAGTTGTTGCAATAAAATATATAGGTAGACACGAACGTTTTTACCGGAAGACCATGGAGACAGGACTTACTGAGTTAGATTTGATTCATGAATTTTCATACGTATACAACCTACGCTTTCTGTCGGACGGGGACATGCGTTACCTACCAAATAATATACGTCATTTTTGTGTATCTTAAATCCTTTCATGATATCAGATAAAAGGTAGTAGAGAATAAAAACATTGGATAATTTTTTGTCTAAATCAAGAAAAGTAAATTAACGTTAAATACTATTTTTTCCTATTCATTTGGACGTCATAGGAACAACTCTTTATAGGGTTGTCACCGTGGCGTAGCGGTATGAGCGGCCTGCTTTGTATGCTAGGCGAAGCCGCCGTACGGAGTTTACCGACTTTATATATAACATCTGCACCTATTTGGGAGTCCGCTGGATGATAAAGGACAGGGTCCACTGCCTCGGATCAGCCCAAGTGCAATCAAATTCAAACAACAACGAATTCTTCACTTCCGGTGTGTGCTGAGTGGGCCGTATTCATATGGACGTCATAGGATCAACACTTTATAGGGTTGTCACCGTGGCGTAGCGGTATTAGCGGCCTGCTTTGTATGCTAGGCGAAGCCGCCGTACGGAGTTTACCGACTTTATATATAACATCTGCACCTATTTGGGAGTCCGCTGGTTGATAAAGGACAGGGTCCACTGCCTCGGATCAGCCCAAGTGCAATAAAATTCAAACAACAACGAATACTATTTTTTTTTCGTAAGATACTTGGTTTTCTGTCCACTCTGCAAAGATAATGCGAAATGGACTTCGAAATTTGAGCAATATCTTTATAGACATTACCTGTTATAGTTCAAAGTTGTTCATTTATTTTGCATAAACATTCACTGTTACTTGACAGAGAGAAGATTCAGCATCAATAGGGCGGAAAAGCGTCGATTTCAAATGTCAAAAATAAGACAAAATCTAAGTTAGGAAATAAGTGTAAAAATTCATGAAAAAATCGGGAATTAGGAATCCCATGGAATGACTAATGGAAACAGGGATTACACGAAATCCCTAAATTTCAGGAATTACGTGAAATTCCTGATTACACTTATTCCCTGTAACATATATACAATATTATGTTATCATAGTCTTTAGAAGTAAATTGCATTTTTTTATGTCAGCATACCAGTTGTGGTGAATAAAAACGATAAAAAAGTAAAGCATCCTCCGTCCGTCTATATGGTACGATAAAGAATTAGATAAGGATGGAGGGGGATGGATGAAAGAACATTAATTTCCAACGTAAAATTTGAAGAAAAAATGAATTTATATATCATTCCCTAGAAATAGTCAAAATATAACCATACATCCTTAAAAGTTTTCGGTTGTCATTGCAAGCGTCTATACATCGACTGAATTTAGACACTATTTCAACTTTCTGCTTAAAAATTTCAACTCGCTACGCTCACTAGAAAATTTTAAAATATTATACAAGTATTTAAAAGTATTATTTGCGCCCTATCGATAAATGTCGCGCAACGTAGCGTGACGTTGCGATCAAGTAAGGTTCATGACGTCATAGCGTAGATGTGCACATAAGAATTCGAAGGTGAAACATGCGTACACATTTGATTGTTATGAAAGCTTCCCCGCGACTACGTTAAGAACGGATAAATTTACAGCCAGAATTAACGTAGCTCGCGGGGAAGCTTTCATCACAATCAAATGTGTACGCAGGTTTCACCCTCGAATTTTTTATGTGCACATCTACGCTATGACGTCATAAACCTTACTTGATCGTAACGTCACGCTACGTTGCGCGACATTTATCGATAGGGCGTAATTTTTTCAATACTTATATACACAAGGTACAATGAAAATAATTCCAAATTTCTATAGGATCTGATAAAGGCTTTACTTTTGATCACTCTTTCTCTCGCTCTCCTTATTGTTTGTTTCTGTGCACAATTGGCGTGTCCGACAGAAAAGGAGAGGACGGGCTGCCTTATAAAATTAATCTTGTCTTTACTTTTTAAATGATATGCAAAGCAGTGTTTTACCATAAGAAGTTAGGAATACATAGTGTCCTCTCTCCCTCCCCTCCCTCCCTCTCCCTCTCTCCCTTCCCTGTCCACCCCCTCATATAACAGCTTCCCCAAAAATGTTGAAGCACAAAAAACGGACGGAGGGTTGGCGGACGGACAGAAAGACTCGGACTTCGCCAATTCATAGACCGGATTTTGCTTCGCAACCTGATAAGAATATATGGAAATCCAAAGATTTTTACAAGTAGATTATATTCCGGAGTAAAGGTCACAGTGTTAAAGATTTGGGATCCACGCAAGGTCTTGCCAAAGCCGAGACTACATATGTGCAAGTTGTTTGTTTGTTTGGATTTTTTTGTAATCGGAAAAAAAGATACCGTACTGCCTTCTTGAGGAATTCTTGAACTCGGAGATTGAAATGGAAATTTCATTTGATAATCTATATAACGACAATCGAGGCGACTGAACGTAATGATTGAAAACGAGCATGAAATGAAAATCACAAAGTATATTTCACATGGCCCGTCCCTCACCAACCCTTTTCCGATATTATAAAGTACACGTACATATTTATAAACAGAGAGTATTTTTATTGTATACCCCGCCAAAACATATCGGATTAAATACTGGTAGTAATGAGCATGTCCCTCAGTCTGTTCCGTATGGTGTTTTCAAATATTTGAAGAGAAAATGTCATGTACGAAGAGTAAATTTAAGATAAATGAAGATATTAAATAAATCAAGATGTAAGGTCTAGTCCGAATACGTCCCATGTAATTGCTTAATTATCTAAAAAAATAAAATTGGGTTTCTGGATGTTTTAAAGAAGACCGTTACAGAGAATCAAATATTCTGCATACTCATTGACGTCATGTTGACACATGCGATCTGAACACGCTGTGACTTTGACGTTGCGAGTAAAATTGACGCCGAAGACAAGCAAAACAAATTTTTAATCTTAAATTGCAAAAAATCTGCCGAGAAGACCTATCGATGTTTTTATATATTCAAATTCAGCTCATTCTCTACTTTTACGTGTAAGAAGGGCTTTAAGGATCTCCACAACTTAATGGAGAAAGTGGAAATGAAACAAGCCGTGTTTTGCCTTTTGAATGAGTGCGCATTTTTTAATAGTAAGTTGCAAAATGGCGATAAAAATTGCAAATTTCCCAAAGATACATAATAATCAGTAGACATACAATACTCAACATGGCAACAATATTTTCGATCTCTCTTTTCGCCCTCCTTGGTAAATTTTCTAGATTGAAATTATTTTAGTTCAGAAAACGCATATTTTCGAATTAGAACGTCAATGCCGTCTTTGAGGCTTAAAATCTCGAAAACTTCGTGGAATAATTACATGAAAATTATATCAAAGATTGATCAAATCTTAAATTTCATGTACACATATTTTCAGGCTATGTCTTCTCGCAAAGTTTTTCGAGCCCTAACGCCGCAATGTACCTTAAGCGCTGCTGAACGGAGTTGGAGCCACAAATCATTTATATATAAATGTCAAACAGCAAGATATGATTCACAAAAGTACTGGTTATTCTTATTGTACATTTTGTTACCATTGTCTCCATAAACTTGGTGTTTTCCCATGAGAATACAATACTACCTAATGTATAAAGCCTAAATTTGCAGCATAGCTATAATTGATACGCTACAGGGATCAAGTGTAATCAGGGATTTTCTGTTATTACTTAACTTTAGGAATTTCGTGTCATTCGTGTATAGATAAGTTATTACTCAAAATTCCTTAAATTGACCAGGTATTTTATGTAATTTCTGAAAATTTCATGAATTTCTACACCTCTGTCCTAACCTTTGACATGCTATGAATTTTGAATTGGGTTAAATTTTATTTCAATTGGTAAAGATCGAGTTACAAAGGCAAGATTTTGGCATTGCACTATTGCATACCGGTATTTGAAACAATAGCTATGTTGAGCTGCATGGATTCCATTGATACATTTTGACAGATGCGCACAATCAGTAGGTCATAGACATGGATATCTAGGGTAAAATTTCTTCATTGAAAGATTTAAGCTGGCACCACTTGCAATGACTTTTTAATTCTCATTATAAATATTAATACTGGGGAACGAAACCGCCCTCCTTTTTTTAAGTTATACAGCGAGCCAAATAAAAATAAACTAGAAGATGGATGATCTCCAACAACACTCGGCTGCAGCATACGCACCAACAGCAAATGTAATACCTACTATTTTGAGATCTCAATGACCAGGAATTACCAGTAAAAACTTTATCTTTCAGGAATTACATTAATCCCTGATTACCCTTTTTCTCTGTAACAGATCCATATAATACAGTAACATAGTGATGAATAGTAGAATAATGAAATTTCATACTAATATAATGTTAGATAATAAATCAAATTCTGTCTTATAAGACAGTGAAGGCGTTCAATTCGTATTCATCTTACCTTCGCTCAAATGGTATTCATCATGATATGACCTTAGAATACACGTGTCTGAAGTATCACAAATTCTATAGAACCACATGCCCCAGTAGTACGTGTGATTTTGCTGCAGTTTTTCATGGAAATAGAACCAGGAAACATTGAACTGATTTGTGTATTTGAACACGGACCAACCCGGTGCCGCGAAACTCACAAATTGGAAAAAAGTACCGACGGCCGTCATAGCCGCACAGACAAAAACTGAGACTTCTCGTAACTTCATCGCCGAATCTACAACACACGACTATCTTCCTTACCATAAAACAAATTTAAAAGAAAGGTAAACTATTTACAAAGCATTTATCTTGATCGTTTTGAAGTATCACCACATTCTAATGTAAAAGCGTTCATGCATTTAAGATGAATGGAAATATATTTTATGTTGAGTTTGACACCTGAAATTCATAAATCGCCAGTTGAAGGAATACAAACAAGGATATAAAGAATTATATGTGTGTATTCCATCAGTCCTCTCGTTAGAGAATAAGGAAATATTGCGTCACTTATATTCTATATCATATTGCATGTATTGAAATTACATAATTGTAAAATATCGTAAAGGGAACTTTACATTACATAATTATGGGCTTTTTTTCGGAGTGAGTGTAGTGTGATATTTTCTAAATCTGAAAATATTGACAGAGGCGACAGCCAAATGTTTTTATTACCCACTCACATAGATTGTTTACATGCACATATTTAGTTTTCCCATCCATGCAGCGGTTATGGAGGAAAAGATTTTTGAAGAGGCAAGACATTCTTTTGAGACTTTTCAAATTATCAAACAACTCTCGTTACAGGATAAGGAAATATTGCGTCACTTATATTCTATATCATATTGCATGTATTGAAATTACATAATTGTAAAATATCGTAAAGGGAACTTTACATTACATAATTATGGGCTTTTTTCGGAGTGAGTGTAGTGTGATATTTTCTAAATCTGAAAATATTGACAGAGGCGACAGCCAAATTTTTTTTATTACCCACTCACATAGATTGTTTACATGTACATATTTAGTTTTCTCATCCATGCAGCGGTTATGGAGGAAAAGATTTTTGAAGGGGCAAGACATTCTTTTGAGACTTTTCAAATTATCAAACAACTCTATCTTAACCATCATATCATTTTCTTGAAATAAAGATGCCTCGATTCCTGGTGTATATAGTGAGATTAAACTGTTTTGTATAATCTAGGGTAGAAAGGACTGGATTTTTGAATGATATACCATATGCTTTGGTCAAATAAAAAATATTTACATTACTAGTAGATTTCCAATGCTAAATGCCCATTAGGCAATTACAATTACATGTACATTTCAATAACTTGGGTTGATACTGAGACGTCCCATTCCAGTTTTGCATATAGGGAGAACTGACCCCCTTAAAATACATTTGACCTTGTTACAGGCAAAAGGTGCAATGTGCATGCATATAAAAATGACAGATAATTAGAATAATGTTAATATAAGAAATGATTGTCTTACTTTTGGTATTCATAGGTTTAAAATTCTGGTTGAACACGAGTAAAATTTCCGAGTTTCGCTTCGCGATTACGGAATTTGCACGTGACCAAATAGAATTATACACCCATGAACACCAAAGGTAAGAAAGTCATTTCTTAAATGACTCATTTATCTGGTCCGTATCAGAATCAAGCCTGTCATCATATGGATAACCTGTCAACTCACAAGACTTAATTTTGGTCACTTTGTATGCTAGTTAGGCCATAAACTAATACTAAACAACTGAGTATTTTATATTCATTGCTTGCTCGGAATCTTGAATACCACATACTATTCGGTCAAACAAATCCTAGGATCTAATTTTCCTCCGTTCTCTCAATCATTCGACATTCATTTCAAACAAATGTAAGGATAACGAACACACTTTTCCACAGTGGACTGGGATTTTGACACAAATTGCAGTATAAACCAATCATATGCTGACAAATGACAACAATATACACCACCAGCTAGCCATCCAGTATGTCTATAGATACAAAAGTAAGTTAGGTTAAGTACCCGAAACGTTCATATCTGGTCCATGCTGTAAATTTATATGCTCTTACAAACCTTCAAATGTGATTCTTTTGTTATTCATCGGTCATTTTATTTCATAAAGACCGCGGACGATTCTAAGCATACGAGATCTTATGAACGTTCAATGAAGTGTGGAGGTCAATAAAAAACAATGAGGGGCGGAGAAAAGAAACTTATTTCAATAGTGGATGTGAATTGTTTTGACTATAATTAGTATTCGGCCATAGTATAGAAAATATTGTGTTTCAAGTCCACTTAAGGCATCCTTTAGTAAGAAATGTTAACAGAAGAAGAATAGATTCTTCTATCCCGAAAACCCCAAATTGCCATTTCAAATTAATCTAGATCCCTATAGCGATTCTTGAAGACCAATAATTCTAAATGTTTTTCAGATACATGTATATTGAGGAACTTGATGAACAAAATAAAGAAATATTATCCTCACTTGATTAGAAACTATTTCCTTATCTCTATTTGTAATAACGTAATCACACATTTAAAAACTTTAATGGAAATAGAACTCATTGTTACACTATTTTTTTCTTATTTGACCGAATACAGGGTACCTTTCAGAAAATCATCGGGATGTATAAAAAATTATTTTACTTCTATGGCCTAATAGTCGTAACCGTTGCATATTTCCAACCGGTAATTTGCATGGTCAATTTCATTTTGAAAAGCAGGGGTGTACCAAATATTTAGATTTTTATTTTTCGGAAAATTGAAGAAAATTTGCGGTTTGTAAGCCTTCGGCCTCGGTCTTTAAACACCATCCGGTTCTCTCCTTGGGCTTCTAACCTTCATACAGACCTCAACTCGTCTTTTATCCTATACTTAAATGATGCTATCAAATGAGCTGTTAAGATAAGGGCTTGTTTTAGCCCTGAAATCACTCGATTTTTTCTCGTGCACTGTCCTTCTATTTCAGGTAAAAAGTGGTCGGGATTAAAATATCAAGTATTTGAAGATTCCTAGTAGGTATTTTATTTAAATAGATTTAGTGAAAGATGTTATAATATATATATTCAATTTGAAGACGTTTACATTTATACCACTTGGTGAGTGTCACTGCTGGTGGACCAGGAGTCCCCGAGGGCACATGTAGCCACGTTCGATCAATTTCGGTTGATCGTTTCTTCAACGCATTCTAATTTCTGTTATCAAAATTTCTTGAAATTTCTAAAAAGTGGGTCATGTGGCATCATATCCCACCCATCCTGCTACGTCTTTCGGTACACTTTTTCGACATAGTAACTTTCATACTTTTTTGGCATATTACATTGTTTAGATTTAGGATCACTGATGAGGGTTAAGTACCCGAAACGTGCATGTCTGGTCCACGTTGCCAATTTATCTGTTCTTAAATGATGCTATTCAATTTGAAGACGTTTACATTGCACAATGATTTTGCAATGGGAAAATTTATTATAATAGAATATGACACATGAGTCATGTTACGAAAGGGGAAAAAAGGAAACAAGGAACAAGAATAAAAGAGGTATCTTTCTTGTGTCATGTTAAGTTCAAATAAGAATGACCAATTGTGTGAAGAATTTTAATAAAATAGTATAAGACAAAAACTGTGTATTCTAAGAGTAAATGTTTGTTATTACCTTGAGAATGATTATTTGACCTTGAATCAAGGTCACGGATAAAAGATAAGCATTTGAGATTATTTTCATCAAGATTGATCTTAATCTGATCAAAAAGCAATATTTTATGAACATAAGCCTGTTGTGTGACCTTGATATCGAACAAATGACCTTGGGATAAGGTCAATGTGAAACAGCATGAACCAAGGAAAATTTGTGTTAAGTGTGAACTCTCAATGACAGGGTGAAAGGGCTTGGCTTAACAATTTTATGTATGAAGTTTGAACTCTCAAGGCAAGTCTTTGTTTTATAGGCAAAAGTTTGTTGTGACCTTGAGAATAAGAATTTTGACCTTGGCTCAAGGTTAGGGTGAAAGCGATTGGCTCAAGAAGAATCATATGTAAGAAGTTTGAATTTGAAGGTCAAACAGTCTTTGTTCTATAGGCAAAACTTTCCTGCGACCTTGAGCATGGGAACTTGACCTCGAAACTAGGTCGACATTAAATGACAACCTATAATTAACCTACCATCCAAGTTTCAAATCAAAGTCTCAAACACTGTAGAAACTGGCACTGTGCCAATTTAAAGTACTATTTTCAACTCGAAATAGCACGAAAACCGTAAATATTTTATCGAGCATGTAAGTCTATAAAAGTTTGCACATTTTCCAAAAAAAAAAACAGTATGAATTTAATTTCGTTCAAATCGCACGGTTAGTTTAGGAGTTATAAGAGTTTAAAGATTTGACCTTTGATGACCTTTAGCGGGGGCATCTGTGAACTTTTCGACAACAACAAAAATTTTAATCAAGATTTTAATTTGCTCTTTCACATGGTTCTTTCCATTTTATCCTAGTACTTTTTTGTAAAGTGCCCGGTAGGGTTGGGGGTAATGGTAATAATAATAATAATAATAATGAAGAAGAAAAGACATTGCAGTAACAGAAAGGAATCCGACGGAATAGTCGGAATCCTTAATAAAGAAAAGACAAATAAAATAACAGAAATGGTTTCGACGGAAGTCGGAATCCTTAATTTTGATTTTGAAAATATGTCCTACTGAGAACAAAAAAAATGCTACCACTCAAAAACAAAATAGAAAAGAGGAGTAGAGTATTTCCATTATTGAACGTAATTCTGCATGGACTGAAGTAATCTATTAATACCCAAATCTCCCTAACATATGCACTCATGTGGAAAATATAGGTCATGACCTAATTCTGAACATAGGTTTGTGATCTACTCATTAAAAGGAATCATCTGTGCAAGTTTGACCTTCCTAACACCTACAATAGAGAAAAAGAACTTCTTAACATTGATAACCAAATCTTCCAAAACACGTGCACTCAAGCGGAAAATATAGGTCAAGACCTAAATTTGAACGTAGATTTGTGATCTACTCAAAAAGACGCATCATCTGTACAAGATTGCCTTCCTGGCACTTATAATAGAGAAATAAAACTTCTTAACATTGATACTCAAATCTTCCTTAGATGATCACTCGAGCGGAAAATATAGGTCATAACCTACATTTGAACGTAGAATAAAGACACATCATCTGTGCAAGTCTGGCGTTCCTAGCACTTATAATAGAGAAATAAAACTTCTAAACATTGATACCCAATTCTTCTAACGTGCACTTATGCGGAAAAAGTAGGTCATGACCTACATTTGAACGTAGATTTGTGATCTGTGCAAATTTGGCCTTCCTAGCACTTATAATAAAGAAATAAAACTTCTGAACATACAATTGCCGACGCCGACGACAGAGTGATAGCATAAGCTCCCTCTCACTTCGTGAGATTTGCTTATAAATTCTTTATTTTAAGAGGAGGGTAACTCGATAGTTAGACTCTATTCTTCCTAAAGGCTTCCATAAACAAACAAACATGTTTACACTATACATATATATATGACATGGTAATAACCATTATACATGTAAGCTAAAAGAAATAAAGATTGTTGTATGATAAATGATATACATGGCGGGGCTCGAGCATCATCATCATTCTTTCCTCTTTCAAAACTGTATTTTAAAAGACATTTTTTAAAGCTTAACAAAGAAGATGTTTCTTTTTATATAGGATGGAAGTTTATTCCACAGAGAGATTCCACTGTATTGTAAAGTGCGCTTATAGAAATCAGTCATGTGCGTTAACGTACGAACAGCGAGTTAAGAAAACGGAAATCTTGATTTTACATAAACACGCTTTGAGATCAAACTTCAAGGGAGATGTTCAACTATGAGAGCACTATTTCGAAATGAACTTTTTTCGGGTATTTCTTTTTTTTTTTTCTTTTTTTTTGTTGTTGTTGTTTCCTTCTACACATATGAAACAACACGTAAAATAATATTTTCCATGCACAAAGTCCGTAAAATCTATACTGGTCAAGTTTGAATAATACAATAGCCATAATCAAGATGCAACACATAGATTTATGCATGAATGATAAGTGAATATTTACCTATATGAAAAGGAGTCGCTGTTAATCTAACATACTTAATCCTTGTTGAGAAACATGACTTTGTCAATTTTTAAGCGTAAAATATTGCTATTTTCAAATGAGTACACAAAAAATGATGCCATATAAGATTTGAAAAGCTAAGGGTTTTGGTAGTGCTTTTTATTCTGTATTACCATGTCAATTTTCCAACAATGATTCTATTTATCAGTATATTTTACAAAATAGAAGGGATATTTTCGTTTCCTTAACTCGCTGTTAGTACTATAGTATCTGTAAGTAATTAAATCGTAAAAATGTAAGAGAAAACGTCACAGAAATACGGGGGGGAAAGTTTATTAAAAAATTGTAAGAAAGATTCTTTTGTTCAATATGCACTTATCATTGATATATATACCAACCAAGCTTGTCGAATAAAGGTTGGGATTGGGAATTAGGTGGGACATCCTTGATTACTTTTGCAACTTAAGGTGGCGCTGAACTTATATAACTTTTTAAAACCATGTCCCGTTTGATTGCTACAAAGTTAAGTTGTATATGAAATTGTTTGTTGGAATCCGAGGAGCACACATAAACAAGGGACAAGTTCAGGTATGGAATATGAATTTCATTCTCAATTTGGGTAATCTCATGAGTTTTGCCTAGAAATCTGTAGGTTTTATTTATTTTAGCCAAACAGATCAGTTAACGCTTAAATATACAGTAAAGAAGGGCAATGTTTATCTCTTCATAAAAGGAATAATTACGGTATAACGTGCTTATGTGTAGTAGTGTTGGTAGCGTAATGGTTAGCTCGGTGGACTATGAATCCATTGGTCATGGGTTCGAATCTCACCGCCGCCGGACATTGCAAAACCATTGTAACCTTACTTTACACTACGTTGCACTCCCTCTACCCAGGAGTAAACCGGGTACCTGGCTCATGAGACGAGTTGGCAATGTGAATGAAAAGCATTAGCGCCTGAACGACAGCTCTGCTTGTATACTCCCAAGGGAGTTGATAATGCACTGGACTGTACAGGTCTCGCCAGGGAGTTAATTGTAGAAGTCGCGTGAGGCTAAAACGAACGAGACTATAAACCCCTACCTTTATCTATATGTATCTAAATGTGTTACAAGTACTCGCTTAAAAAAGCTTGTCGGCGCCACCAATTTTTCGCTTAAAAAGTATTCGTTTAAAAAAGCTTGTCGGCGTTACCAATCATTTTAGGTGGGGTGGCAAGGAACCAATCTCTTCACAGAGCGGGAGGGGATTACTCTGTTTAAGTTCTACATGTAATTGAACCATAGACGTATGAATGGAACATTCCTGCATATTAATAAACGCACCAAAGATAGGAAGCTTGAACTAAAAGTATGACTCAGATACGGGACCGGACAAAATAAGATAAGGAAGAAAACGAACGAATTTTAAGGACAAAGACAGAGAGAAGAAATATATCCAAATACAAATCTAAGCATAGTGTCATCAGAGATTGCAGCGCGAACCTCGACGGCAACATTGTCATTAAGTATTTCCAGATGCATCACCTACATTGGTTGATATAAATTCAATGAAGGCTGGAAATGAAGATTCTAATTTTACACTTCCTAGTCAATCAAGCGTGAATTATAGGTCAGACGCAGCATCTGTACAGTACATTGCAGTAAGCATCCTCAGATAAATCATCCATGCAAGTTTTTTTATTGGTCTAGGTCTTAAGATAGGCCAGAAATAGACCTGTCCCATTTTACTTAACCTGATTGCTCGAGCGTGGAATGTGTGTCAGATGTAGCATCTGTACCATGCATTGCATTAAGCATCCTCAGATGCATCATCCAAACAAGTTTGGCTGATATAAGACTTAAAGTTAGGCAAAAACGGACCTATCGCATTTTATTCAACCTTGTCACTCAAGCTTGAAATATAGGTCAGATGCAGCATCTGTACCATGCACTGCAGAAAGCATCCTCAGATACATTAACCACACAACTTTGGATAACCTAGGATCAACTACTAGTAAGGTAGTAATGGACTTGTCCAATTTTACCTAACTTGCTCACTCAAGCATGAAATGTGGGTCAGATGCAGCATACGTACCATGCAATATAGCAAGCATCATAAGATGCATCATCCAAGCAAGTTTGGTTGATGTAGGACTTGTAGAAAGGTGGGAATAGACCTGTCCCATTTTACCTTAGTTGCTCAATCAAGCGTGAATTGTGGGTCAGATTCAGCCTCCGTACCATGCACTGTAGTAAGCATCCTCAAATGCATCATCCAAGCAAGTCTGGTTGATGTAGGACTTGTAGTAAAGCGGGAATGGACCTGTCTCATTTAATCTAACCTGCTCACTCAAGCGTGAAATGTGGGTCAGATGCAGCCTCCGAAATATACATTGTTGTAAGCATCCTCAGATGAATCATCCGTGCAAGTTTGGTTGATGTAGGACTAATAGTTTGGCGGGAATGGACCTCTCCCGTTTTGCTTAATCTATAGTGCGAACGCGGACGCCGACGACGGGGCGGTAGTATAAGCCCCCCTCTACTTCGTCGAGGTGAACTAAAATCGTTCGACTGAAGAGCTGAACCAAATATCGACTTTGTTTTGTTCGCAAAGTCTGTCCCGAAACACCTAGATCCTCAAATTAGAAATTAACATGGTGTTTTCTCTTATTTAGAACAAGAAAATCCTCTATTTCGCTATGAATTCCTTATCTCACCTTGCATTGATCTCATCCTCCCGGAAGTTGAAGCATTATATTCATCTGATATTATCATATGTTATATATCTGTTTTATTCATAGGGGTATAAGTATCAAAAATAGATGAACAATTTCACAAGTTACGTCATTTCTGCGCTTTTAAACTTTAATTTGAAGCTTTGAATTTGACGTTGCTAACAACGTTGCTGTTGACGTTTCTAAGTGCGCACTTCTGGTTCTGATTAACGTATTTTTTTTTAAATAATCATTGACATATCTAGTAAAAGAAAAACTGATGATAAAGGTGAGAAAAAGGATCAAACACCACATTCCGGGAGAAACAACGAAATCTCAATTCTCGTGTCCATGCCGATTGAAATTCATGACTCGGCAAGCCTTCTCATGAATATCAATCGGCATGGACACTCGGATTGAGATTTCAGAAAATAGAACTGTCTGATTGCCCGTATGCTACCTTTTCGGAGAATGTGCGGAAGTAAAAATATCCCTTGTCTGTCCGGCTTTCTCAACAAGTCTAATTTCTCTTTCAAATTTGATATATGTGGAGATTTGTAGATAAGTCTTAGCTATGTATTTTCTTCAGGATCCAGCATGAGCATTCGCATTGTTGTATGAATATTCATTCATTCCTTGGAGGGGGGTTCATTTTTTTTTTAAGAAAATAGAATTTCGGTTGGATCTCTAGATTTCTATACAAAATTAATTGTATTTCTCCCCATTTCTGAATAGCATAGGCAATGTCTGAACTTATTCACCATAAATGTGCATTCTTCACATTGTAACAGACATTATGATATACAACGTTATCTAAACATTTGTAGCAATAAAACAGGAGAGAGATTTAAAGGCCGAGCTTGGATATAGAAATAGCAGCCAACCAGGAAAATGGTGGCGAATATGACATTTCTAGAAAAGTCAAGATTGCAGAGAAAAATGTTAAATCATGAAATTTGCTATGCATCGGAACACGATATTCAATCGTATATGTATTTAATATGTTGAAATTATATTGCGATTTAACTGAATTTTTTCACTCAAAATTAATTCAGAAGAGTAACATGAGGTTGGCGTTTGTTTATGCCGGATGCTGAGTCATACCGAGAGCGCGTTATGTGTCATAGATTTTGAATTTACATATGATCATGCATCATGCGCACTAACACATGTAAACAATTCTTATCCCATCCAAGACAGATTTTGTCAAATGTCGTGAGGTGCTTACGGTAGCCTTAGATAATTATACGAAAAGATGGTGTAAATCATAAGGAGTCGTTAGAACCGCATGCTCTGAATGACTGGAAAAACTTCATTTTAGATATAACGGATATTCGAATAGATAACTTCCACAAAAACCCTTATCTTTTTCAAAATCCACGTTCCAAATCAGAAAGATATTTCAAATCCAAACTAAGTAACTTACATGAAAAATATGTCTTTGCATCAGCTGCTAAAGCAGCCAACAACACCATTATCATTTGAAAACGTTACCTTATTCTAGTAACTGCTCTATAACAATTTTGTCTACAAATCTGACGTCAGCACTTACTGCTATGACAGAACACGTAACTAGATGTTGTGAAGCGGTTCTAAACAGGAATGATATCAATTTATTTTGGTCTATAAAGAACTCAGGGGATGTGATTGACAAAATGAAATCTAGAAATTTCCAAGCCAATACGATTTCTTCATACGACTTCTCTTATATGTACACCACACTTCCTCATGACAAAATTAATGATCGATTATCTACTCTCATTAAATGGTGTTTTGATCGAGAGTGGAAAACTTACATTTGTACATCTGAATCGAAGGGTTTCTTTTCCTCGACAGACTACAAATCATACCAATTATGGACATGTAGTGACCTGTGTAATGCCTTGTCCTTCCTCTTGGACAATCTTTATGTTAGATTTGGTGAGGATCTATACAAGCAAGTTGTAGGAATTCCTACGGGTACAAACTGTGCGCCTCTTGTTGCAGATTTATTTTTATACACTTATGAAAAAGAATTTATCCAAAATCTTCAAAAGCAAAGAAAATTTGATGATCTGAAATGTTTCAATAATACTTCTAGGTATCTAAATGATATTCTAACTATTGACAAACCTGTTTTTTATCCAATTTATCCACAAGAATTAACACTTAAGAAGGCAAACGTTACAAATACAGAAACACCATTGTTGGACCTTAATATCAAAACTGTAAACGGAAAGATTCATACAAGTGTATATGACAAAAGGGATGATTTTGGATTCAACATAGTAAATTTCTCCTGGCTTGACGATGACGTTCCAAGATTACCGTCATACGGCATTTACATATCACAGCTCATCCGGTACGCTAGAGCATGTACTGATATTTTGGATTTTCATGGCAGAAATTTACAAATTACCAAAACACTTTTAGGTCAAGGTTTCCGCTTTCATAAACTAGTTAAGACTTTTTGGAAATTTTACAAAAATTACAGTCAACTCCTTTTAAATTCAGATCTTTACACGCAACAGAGTACATTACTTTGGGTATTACACAGCTTTTATCTTTTATGGTGATAAGATAATAAAATAGAAGGATCAAAGGTAGGCAGCATAACCATCGAAAATGCGTCAGAATCATCAAACGCCTTCTATACCGTGGATATGATCCTAATGTCACCAGACGGACACTAGGCTTGGTACTTGACCAATCTACAGCTTTGTACCAGCGCATCCTTGAGACTTCCACTCTGGCTGTCTGTGACGACGGGACTCCATGACGGGCCCCGACCACCTCTCTGAATGTCAGTCGAACTCCTCGGGTGATAACATACATGAGCTCGCTACAGTCGGCAGAGCAAGGACTGTATTACGCACGCCCTCTTTTTATATCCATTTACATATTCATCTGTGTTGCTTGGGCCTCTACATTTTTGCGGTCTTGTTTGTGTAAGGTCATCTTACAGTGAGGAGGTTGTTTTACATCACAACTGTACGTTCTTCGAGACCTCTGGGTAATTGGAGAAGTGAGAGGGTTGTGTGCACGTAATCCAGTATAACCACACCATTTGCTACATGCGTGGCAAATGGCTGTTCAAAGTCGGTACCGGTTGCCTATTGGTCTCGTCGGTTTATGTGTAATCTTTTGTGTTTGATGTTGACATGTCTTATGTCTCTTTTCCCGTGTCATACTATTCTCGTTTTTTGTGTTTTTGCATCGGGTGTTTTGGTGTTTTGCTGTTGGTGCTGCAACAGGGTCTTGTTGGAGATCCCCTCCCTTCTTTTACCTTATTTCTTCACATTTTTTTTTCCATTTGATAAAAATATTGAATAAAAAACTCATCAATAATGATTAAAGTATATCCAATGTGCCTTTGTCGTGTTTATTCGACAAACTTTTTTTCGCTGTATTCGCGAGTAATTTGGAATCGCGAAAAATTATTCTCGCAAAATTTTGTGTATGATGAATTACAACATAAATTGGTATACGGTGTATCATTTACATTACGATTCAATCGCACATGCGTCATGCTTTACTTTAAATTCAGTTAATCGCAAATAGAAGTGAATTGAGTGTACTCTCATAGCCCAAACTAAACTCCAATTATGAAAGGTATAAAATAGTCACATCATATGTACGTATTTGCTTATAATTTAAGGAATCGCGAAAAATTGTAGCTGTGAAAATAAAAACACCCTATTCTTGTTAGGTTTAACATGTTATGTGAACATGACACGTCAATATAGGTTATAAATGTTATAAAAATGTACCACATATTAATCCACTAGCAATAACGCTTTCTTTCAGAAATACGATTCATACTTTTGTTGTTGAAACAGGAACTATATCAACAGTATCTTTAAACTGATTAAAATCAAACTGATTTTCGGCTGAAGTTCGGAATATGTTTATTGAGTGTAATAATGCAGACGCTGATAGCAGTACAACTCCTATACCACACAGAAGTAATGAGTAGGGAAATATATGGCTGTAACTCTTATCTGGATCACTTGACATCCAACGTTCTTGGTGAATATGAACCGATATTAAAGGTAGCATCAAACTTCCTGAAATATATATGTTCATTATGATCTGAAATAGAATGCTTAATCAATAATAATCAATTGTCATTTACGGCATTAGATGTATAATGAGAGATATTGAGATGCATAATTGGTTCACCCATATTTCCCTCCCATCCTGTTACGTCTATCGGTAAGTTTTAGGACGTGATACATTTCACATTCTTTGGTCATATTACATTGTTTAGACTGAGGATCATCGACGAGGGTTGAATCTTTGGTCATATTACATTTTTTAGACGGAGGATCATTGACGAGGGTTAAATCTTTGGTCATATTACATTGTTTAAACTGAGGATCATTGACGAGGGTTAAATCAAATCAAAAAACCTTTATTTAGAGTGGGAGATGTCAACAATACACGTGCGCTATAAACCGAGTACCCGAAGCATGCATGTCTGGTCCCTTTTGTAAATTCATCTGTTCTTAAATTATGTTATTGAATTTGAAGACGTTTAACATTATGACATACATTAGTTATAATATAGAAATTTATTGAAAATTTTCACCAATGCGTTTTTGAAAAGAACTTAGTTCCTAAATGACCCTCACTTTTCCTTATTGGCCCTCGGAGTTTACATTGAAGCCTATGGATTAACTAATATTTCAGCCATATTTTCCATGAAAATGATTGGGGCTCAAATACGGATGGATAAAAAAAATTATGAAATTAATATTAAAAAGATGTCAATGAACAAATCACCGTTTAGACCTTCGCAATTGATTTTTTTTTAATAACTCCTAAAAATAACCCTTTATCCGATACCTTTTTCGTGTAAATGTAGCACAAAAAATGTAGTTCAAAAGCGATAGAGAAATATGAAATAATTATACTGAATAACTGTTAAGTACTTCTTTGATGTTTATTATTGATATACATATAATTTCAATTTGGACACGATTTCGATCATTATACATCTAAATACCTTAAAATGATGACAGTGAGATATACGTGAGATGTATCGGTGAATTGAAATTGAAGAGAGAAGGTGCACATTACCTGTGTTTTGAAAATCCTTATTTATTCCTTTAGATGTAAACGATAAAGGAGTAGGGCCACGAAGCCCCTAAATCGGCCCTGTTTCTTCTAAACATTTCAATGAATTGACTATTTTGTTGTGATTTGATACTTTGTAAAGTTCTTTACTAAATTATGTGTTGAGATTTTGTAAATAATGCATTTATCACTAGCTTTAAGCCTTTTGAAAACACTAAATTTGGCACTTTTCAGTGAAATTGCTGCAAAACCTACATGCTTCCTTATAATTAGCATTGGCCATATGCATCGAGAAAGATGAAAAATTTACAAATGAAAGATAATAATCATATTGCCTTGTCATAAAAAAAGTTTTATGTTTCTCGACGCATGTGGATTAAATTCTCCACTAAAGACAAATTTTTGAGCTTTTTGACCATGTTTTGTCAATAACGTCAAAATGACGTCATTTGATGACGTCATAAGACTTCTTATTTTGCTTCGATTGGTGATATGTTCCTTTCATTATAAGCGGGAAACATTCATTGTATTTTATGTGATAAATCAAGTATTTCTCATTAAGTTTAATTCTTAGGAAAATTGCAGGGTCGTTTTAAGGGCTTCGTAGCCATACCCCTTTGCAAATTAAACAGCATTGATTGTTAATGATGTGGGTTAAAATTGATCGCTTCTTTGCATTATTACTTAATTTGATTATTTCCGTAGTATCTGTATAACGTACAAACGTACGGCGCTAAATTTCATCTATAGCTGTATAGACAATGTCGCCTATTATGACGTCACTAACGTCGAGCGCCGCTACGTTAGGCCTGTTCAAATATTGCCTCGCCAGTTTTGAACTTGAAAATCAGCAATGCTACAATGGCGTCGATTGCAAAATAAACTAGATAATTAAATAGTTATTTAATTAAATTATAAGAAATGACTGTAATCATTTTTCTGTCTATCGATGTATAGACAAAAATCGGATTATATAGTTTGTGCATCGGTTTTTGTCTATACATCGATAGACAGAAAAATAATTACAGTCATTTCTTAAATAACTTCATTTATTTGAATTTTACCTGAAACGGAAATCAGTGTGACAGTCCAGAAGCTCAGAAATCGACATCTATTTGCGCTAAACGCACACAAACAGGAAGTGACGCATGATAGGCTTGAACAGATAAACGCTACAACAACCCACACCTGCTCTAAAATCATCCTTTCATACATCTGTCCAAATCTCCATTTCATCTTCTCATCTTTACTTCGTTTGTCATCTGATATGTAAGAAAGCAGTGAACATTAGTACACATTATATTGTCAATATATTAAGATGGTATATCAAAAATATTTTTTTATCAAATAACCGTATATGTAGTATATATACAATGGTGTATGTAGCATTAAAAGGTATATGGTTTTATATACATTTCTTACAAATTTTTAAAATAGATGTTTCAGTCACAGAGGAACAATCATTGGCTAGTATAATCAATAACCATTCGTCACAAGTACAACTGACAACCATTGGTCACCAGTATTACTGACAGCTACTCGTCACTAGCATTGCAGACAACCATTCGTCACCAGTATGACTGGCAACCATTTGTCAAAAGCATAACTGAAAACCAATCGTCAAAGATATTACTGACAACCCTTTGTCACCAGTAAACTGGAAACTGATCAACACTGGTCAGTATAACAGACAATCATTCGGCACCAGTATTACATACAATCAATTGTCACAAGTATAATAGAAAACCATTCGTCATCAGTATAACAGACAACAATTCGTCATCAGTATTACAGACAATCAATTCGTCATCAGTATTACAGACAACCATTTGTCATCAGTATTACAGACACCACATCTTCACCAGTGTAACTGGCAACCAATAGTCACCAGTATAGCAGAAACCCATTCGTCATCAGACAATCAATCGTCACAAGTATGATAGACATCAATTCGTCATCAGTATAACTGACAAGCAATCGTCACCAGTATAACAGACAACCAATCTTCACCAGTATAACTGACAACCAATCGTCACCAGTATAACTGACAACCAATCCTAACCAATATAACTGACAACCAATCGTCACCAGTATAACTGACAACCAATCGGCACCATTATAAAGACACTAAATCGTCACCAGTATAGCTGGCAGCCAATCGGCACCAGACAACCAATCCTCACCAGTATAACTGACAACCAATCGTCACCAGTATAACTGACAACCAATCGTCACCAATATAACTGACAACCAATCGGCACCAGTATAAAGACACCAAATCGTCACCAGTATAGCTGGCAGCTAATCGTCATCAGTATGACAGGCAATCAATCGTCACAAGTATAATAGACAACCATTCGTCATCAGTATTACAGACAACCATTCGTCATCAGTATTACAGACAACCAATCGTCACCAGTATTACAGACCCCAAATCGTTACCAGTTTAACTGACAAGCAATCGTCATCAGTATAACAGACCATTAATCGTCACCAGTATAAATGACAACCAATCGTCACCAGTATAGCTGACAACTAATCGTCACCAGTATAATAGACAACCATTCGTCATCACTATAACATACAGCCATTCGTCATCAGTATAACATTCACCAAATCGTCACCAGTATAACAGACAATCGTTCATCATCAGTATAACAGTCACCAAATCGTCACCAGTATAACTGACAACCAATCGTCACCAGTATTATAGACAACTATTCGTCATCAGTATAACAGACACCAAATCGTCATTAGTATAACTTACAACTAATCGTCACCAGTATAACAGACACCAAATCGTCACCAGTACAAATAATGTAGAAGGGTTCCAACTCTCTACCTTCTTGAAGAAAAGGGGTAGGACCACGAGACCCCTAAATCGGCCCTTGATTTTTCTCTTAAAATAAATTTAATGAGGAATACTTGATATCTCTCATGAAAATACACGAATGTTTACCGCTTTTCATGAAAAGAATAATATCACCAAACAATGTGCCATGACGTTATTGACAAAATTTGGTGAAAATTGCTAGGAATTTTGTCTTTTGTCGTAGAATTCATTGTGGCCGCATGCGTTAACTGAGATAAAACTTTTATGACAAGAGGATATAATGATAATCTTTCACATATAAATTTTCAATCATAGTTAATGCATGCGGCCATTGCTAATTTAATATGACCTATTTTGGTGTTTTCAAAGGGCTTAAAGGTGTTGATAAAAGCAATGTTTACAAAAAGTAGATTCGTGATTCAGCAGAGAACGTTTCAAAATGTCAAATAACACTTAAAAATTCTATGAAGTACAATGTTCAAAATTTATCAAAATTAGGGCCAATATCGGGCTTCGTGGCCCTACCCCTTTCCAAACCAATTTACATGCACCAGACACGTGTTTCGAATATTAAATTCTCATCAGTGATGCTTTCAGCGGAGCCACCAAATATAATTTCAGTAGCGCCCTCTTTCATTTTTTGAAGTTAGATTTTTACATTTGCATTACAGAGAGAGTGCGGCTCCAAATTTCCTGTAGGGTCGATTCAGTAGCATATCCAAATAAAATCCATGTTCAAAATAGCATTGGAGGGATGGTGCTAAGATGTTAAACTCCTTTAATTTCGATGATATTTATCGGTGAAATGGCTGGTTTCCGAAATAGCAATAAAATATATATATATGATGTCACATTGATAAAAAGCCAAAACAAAGCTTCTTTCAGGTGACAGAGCTGGAAAGAAGTAATTAATACACTTAACAAACATCAGGCCACGGGGAACAATTTTAACTGCTCCACACTGCAACGTGAAATAATTGTCGATATTAATAATGTCGAAGGGTTCCAACTCTCTACCTTCTTGAAGAAAATTTCCAAACCATTTTACATGCACCAGACACGTGTTTCGAATATTATATTCTCATCAGTGATGCTTTCAGCTGCTGACAACCAATCGTCACCAGTATTATAGACAACCATTCGTCATCAGTTTAACAGACACCAAATCGTCACCAGTATAACTGACAACCAATCGTCACCAGTATAACTGACAACCAATCGTCACCGATATAACAGACAACCATTCGTCACCAGTATTACTGACAATCATTTGTCAGCAGTATACTAGTAACAGAAAACCAATCGTCATCAGTATTACTGACAGCCATTTGTCACCACTTTGCTTTACGTAGAAATCCGTACTCATTTCAATGCTTAAAATGACCAACTTGCAAACAAGATCATAAGCGGCACAAACCTGCAACATAACCTTGCCGTCATCGCGATTTTCTAGGTCATTTCACGCAATGATAAAGAACGATAGGCCTCGCAAGTACTGTATGTCGTTACAGTGACGCCATTTGGATTTCTGAACTAAACAGTGCCAATGTGATTAAAACTAGATCTCTACATGTTCCCGAATTTGTTATATCGCGTACAGGATCTGGTATAACCCAGCAGACATCGACGTGCAGGTGACCTTTCTAAATGACCAATTAATTGATCGGCCTGAGAACTGTAGACATTGTCGGGGGCTTGCGGATGCATAAGAACTCTTTCTGAAATGCTTAGTTCCGAGGAGATGACCACAGCACACAGAAGCCAGCTGTTTGTAAACATTACTGCTGCGTTGGTTTACATAAAGACCGCGAGCTTGACATGGTTGAAGTTATTGTGGTCACATACGATGACAATGAAAAATAAAACAGTGATCGTGTTATTTTGAAAAATAATTCTTACACCCCAACAAACCTTTCTGCCTCTGAAATAATAGATACCACAAATCAGCTCTTGCTTCCTTTGGCTTCAACACTAACAAATTAGATTATGATTTACCATACTTATACTGCAAACCTAAAATGCATAAGAATCCGTGCAAACAACGTTTCATCGCTGGTTCCTTAAAATGTTCTACCAAATCTGTATCGATCTTACTCACCAAAGTTTTATCTGAAATCAAATCTGCGCTTCAAAAATATTGTTCGACAGTATATTCTCACAGTAGAATCAACCAGATGTGGATTTTAAAGAATTCGAAGGAACTTTTAGAACATCTGAAATCCACTCATTTTAGTAGAGTCCATTCGATCAAAGCCTTTGACTTTACACTACAATTCCACATTCTAAATTGAAAGAAAGACTCGCAAAAATTATAAGTAATGCGCTTACAAGTGCCCAACTCCTTGCCGACATTTTCCTTTACTCGTACGAAGCTGAATTCATTCAATCTTTGGTCTCTGGAGGGAAAAGATACTTAGCTTCTGGCTTCAACTTCACTTACAGATACATAGACGATGTGTTGTCCTACGACACTGATGGTCACATGAACACCTCATTCTATGACAAAAGTGACGACTTCAATTTCAGCATTACAAACTTTCCTTTTTCTGAGTAGCAACATCCCTTCATCGCCTGCTTATGGCGTGTTCATATCTCAGTTGATACGCTATGCCAGAGCAAGTACCAAATATACGGATTCTGTTCTGAGAGCTAGGCATTTTTCAGATAAGCTTCTCAGTCAGGGATATGTATGTGACCGACTAACATCGTCACTGAGGAAGTTCTACGGTCCATATGGAGAACTCGTCATACACTATGATGTCCCACTCTCCAGAATGGTGGATGATATTCTGTCATAGACTATTTGAACCATCCAACCAAAGATTGTACTATATGTATTCCGAAATAGAAGTAACCGGATGTGACAGCTCTACCGAATTGAAGCGGTGGGTGTTACATGCGAGCAGGAGATGCTTACTCTTCCTGGGCACCTGGTCTCACTCCCATATCGGGAGCTCGCTTCTTTTCATGTGGTGGAGGTTTTTGTTTATTTGCTTTGGTTCCTGTTTTATCCTGATTTTGTATGCCTTCGGTTTCTGATTCTCTGAATTATCGATTTTGTGCTGTATACAGGGATATGGTCATTATCCATATTTGTCATTATTGCAAAAAGGACAGAAATTTATACAATATTTATCTATCATGTTTATATTTCAAAACCGTGAATTATTCAAAAGAAGGCTAATAGAATTTTCACATGCGACACAGTAGCTTGGACTCCCTTCGAATCATGATATTCCATGAAGTTTGGTTTTTTTTTTCTTTTTTTTGTGCAGTGATATGTTAAACATTATACTTAATCATGTTAATGTCATCTCATATATATAAACAAGCATTGATGAATCATTAGATATTTGCACAGTTTCTTATTGTTTAGTTAGAAATAGAAAGAAAAGGAAAGTAGAGTTGAGAGTAAGAGATAGACAGTAAATAAGAAGAGAAAGCAAAATCACATTCACTGGATTGTGTGCATGGAGTGCATTTGATAATTCATGAAGAATATTGAAAGAGAAAGAGAATTGAAAATTTAAAGATGATTCAAAGGGCTGGTTTCCATTTAAACCATTCTTTTTCAAAATCAGACATTTTATTTTCATTTTTGTAAGTCTGCTCTAATACTTTTATCATAAATCTTAAGTATGACAGAAGACCTGGGAGTGAAAGTGAAGATTTTTGGCATTTACATCTGTATATGAAGAATTTAGTATAAAGAATAATGTATGCTGTAGAAATGTGCTTTCTGTTATAAGGTCCTAAAATGAAATAAGTCTTATTGAAATCTAAATGTAATGAGAATGATTTGAAAAAATTAGTCATTTCATATAAAAGAATTTGAACTTTTTCACATTCCCACAACAGATGCGTTATATCTTCAATTTCATCACCACAAAATATACATTATGGGGAGTCACATATTCCTATTTTGTGAGCAGTTTGATTTGTGGTAAGGATGTAATGATTTATTCTAAATTGAAAATATTGTAATTCTTTATCTTTAAACATTATAATCGATTTATAAATATTATTAAAATTAATTTCATTATTTTCAGACAATTTAATTCTCCATTTCAACTGGTAAGAGATTTCGTTCATAGTTTTAGAGAAAGTTAGGATTTTGTACATATCTTGACATCCCTTTTTACTTTTACGTAGGACACTTGTCATTCTAGGAAGCCATATTTCTGTTGTTTTCTCTACATTAATTTTTTTTTCTAAATATCTTTTAATGGTAATAACAATCCCATGATACTCCAAAAAGTTAGAATTAATACCAAAAATATCTTGAAATTCTTGGAATATTACAAAGAAAATATTTTTTGCTACCCAGTGTTTATAGAATACAGTTTTATTATTAACCAAAATGTTAGTGTTATACCAGATAGGAATATGAGACGAATTTACTGATTTATCTGAAATTTCATCACTTTTCTGTTGAAGTAATTTCCAAGCTATTAAAATATCTTTCCAAAATAAGTTTGTCTGTTGATCTATAAATTTGTCTACATAAGCTGCCCCAAATTTCAAAAGTAATTTGATATCGAAAAATTGTGAAATGATATTTTGCCAAATTCCCTCTGTGTTTAAAATTCTTCTGAACCATGTATTTTTCAGTGCAATGATGAAAGCCTTAATGTCTAACATTTTTAGACCACCATTTTCATATTCTTGAGTGATTATGTTACGTTTAATTTTATCAGTTTTTTGATTCCATAAGAAACTAAATACTGTACTATTTAATTCTTTCATAAATTCATTTTTTGGATAAGGCAGAGAAATAAATAAGTGGTTCATTTGGGATATAAGAAGAGATTTTATAAGAGTTATTCTACCTATTGGAGTGATGTTTCTTTTTTCCCATTGTTTAATTATACTCTGAATCTTTTTAAGTTTATTTCTGTAATTGATTTCACATACGTTGCTTAGATCAACATCAAAATTTATCCCTAAATGAGTGAATCTGTGTTCACCCCATTTTAGTCCCCAATTTTTACATAACTTCTCATTACTATATTTCTTTTTACCGATCCATATGACTTGTGATTTTTCAAAGTTTACTTTAAGGCCAGATATATCTTCAAACCATTTTAAAATTTTTAGGGAAGTATTTAGAGATTCTTCAGAGCCATTAAGAAGGAGAGAAGTGTCACCAGCGTATTGTGATATTTTAAACTCAAATCTGTCTACAATTATTCCTTTAACTTTTGGTTCATTTCTTATTTTAATTGATAGTATTTCTGCACAGAGTATGAATAGGTACGAAGAGACAGGAGCCCCCTGACGGCAGCCTCTTTGAGGAGTAAATATTTCTGATAAATGCCCTCTCAAGTTAACTCTTGAATTGATATTATTGTACAGTACTGTTATCCATTTTTGAATAGAAGGTCCAAATTTAAAGAATTTGAGTACTTTTTGAATAAATTTCCTTGATACAGAATCAAATGTTTTTTGGAAATCTATGAATAAAAGAAGTCCTGGAATTTGATTTTCTTCAGTGTACTGTAGTAGATCATAGATTAATCGGATATTTTCACCTATGTAACGTCCGGATATGAATCCTGTCTGTTCTTTACTTATTAGTTTATCGAGAGTACTTTTCAATCTGTTTGCAATAGAACCTGAGCCAATTTTATATACAGTATTTAGAAGGGTTATGGGTCTCCAGTTTTTGATAAGTGTTTGGGTTTGTTTTCTTTAGGAATACACGTTATTATACCTTCTTTTTGTGTGTTTGACAATTCTTCATTTAAGTAACCAAAATTCAGTGATCTAACAACAAAGTAACCTATTTTTTTCAAAAAAAATTTTTAAAAATTCGGCTGAAAATCCATCAGATCCTGGACTCTTAACTTGCTTCATATTTCTAAGAGTATCAGTTGCTTCTTTATAGGTAATGATACTTTCTAATTTATAAGATTCAATTTCTGTAAGTTTTGGTATTTCTAGGTTTTCAAATTCATCATGTAAGTCAATATCTATCAAATTTGATTTTTCTGTATATAAATTTTCATAGAACTTTTTTGTTTCATTTAGAATTTCTTTTTGATCTGTAATTGAGTTGCCATTATCTTTTTCAATGCGTGGTATTATCTTGTTAACAAAATTTCGGGATTCTAGATTAAAGAAGTATCTTGAAGGCTTTTCACAACTTTCTATCCATTTTGCTTTTGAACGTATTAAAATTCCTTTTGTTTTTTCTTCGCGGATTGTCTGTAATTCGTGTTTTTTTAAATCTAGGTCAGCTAAGTTAGAATTAGTAAGGTGGATAAGATTTTCTACTTTTGTAAGTTCTTTTTCTTTACTTTCAGTTAATTTTTTTTTATGTGATGCAAAGGAGATAGTTCTACCTCTAATTTCCATTAACATAACATCCAAGAAAAGTTTATCATTAATAACAAATTGAATGTCGTTAATTGGAATTTGTTTTAAGTTTTCACGATTGTATACAGGAAGTGCAAATTCAGAAACAGTGTTGTCTATAATTGAATTTATTGTATCAACATATTCCTTGTCATAAAGTAAAGATTTATTAAATTTCCAAAGACTCTTGCCTTTTACGAAATCATTGAACTTTAAACTCATTTGTATAGGGGAGTGGTCAGACCTGTAACTTGATTTAATTGAACATGATGCGATACTAGGTGAAAGAATATCAGAGATTAGGAAAAAATCAAGTCGAGATTGTTTAAGAGGGTTTCTCTTACGCCATGTGTATCTTCTCAAGGAGTTATTTATTTCTCGAAAGGGGTCAATCAGACCTATCTCATCTTTCATTTGTAAAAGTGTATCTCTCGCTTTAGGATTATTTATGTTGGTGTAGTTAAAACAGTCAATATCTGGGTTTTGGACAAGATTAAAATCACCACAAATGACTATATTATCATTTCCAAATTCAACAATCAAGTCAGAAATATTTTTAAAAAATTGTTGAGAGTCAGTATTAGGGCCATAGAGGTTACACAAAGTAAACTTTTTATCATCAATAAGTATGTCTACAATAAGGTAATTCCCACCTACATCTCTTTTTACTTTGTTTATCTTATATCCAAAATTATTTTTAAAAAGTATACAAACACCTCTCGAATTCGAACAGAAAGAACTAAACAGACAATCATATCCCCATTCAGATCTAATTATTGTTTCTTTATCTTGTGAAAGTAAAGTGAGTGTCTTGTAAACAGTAAATATTGGCATTAAAATTACGAATATAATTAAAGACGTCCCTCCGTTTAACATTATTACCTAGCCCTTGACAGTTCAGAGATACTATATCAACCATAAAAACAATTTTTCATTTTTGTATAATGTACCCATACACACAATCATGGAAGCGAATAAAGACGAGAAAGAGGAGAGAAAAGAAAAAGAATAGTAAGCGTAGAAAGATGAGAGAAGAATAGACATGTACAAGAACTGTAAAATGTTTCTCATGATTACAAACATGGCTAGAGCGTCAAAATGACCGATACATTTTGTTCAATACACACAATATTATGCGGGACTTCTCAAACCGGAAATCGTTAGTTGTGTGAAACACGCGTGTGTCAATACGGAACCTGTCCTGTGGTTAGCAGTAATAGGAGAATCCGGATATTTTAATGTGACGGTTTACTGCGCACTTTCTCGTCTACATTGTCGTATAAGTCAAACATTATACGTTTACCATTTACCTGGCCAAACACTCGTCCGTTGAAATACCAGGCAGAGTCTATTTGGTCGTGGTTTATCAAGCGTGTAATAAGCTTGGCATGCAGTTCAGTTACGTCGTCCACAAGCTTCACATTACCTTGCGCTTTTTTAATCACGGATTGTTTCCTCATGATGAAAGATTTACACTCTGTGTTTTTCAGTTTGATTAGAATGGGCCTGTGATCATCTTTTTTACCCGGGATACGATGTATGGCGATGACATCCTCTGTTTTTAACTCTATATTTCCTTTTTCTTTGAGTATGTCCTGTGCAACTTTAAGTGTGTTCTCATTTTTATTTTCTGGTACCCCTTGGATCTTAATATTATTTTTCCTGCTATATTGCTCATTATAGTTGCTTTTCTTCATGGCATTTTTAGCCAGTATTTCGTTTTCGCACTCTGATTTTTCTAATTCTCGCACCTTTTTGTTTGAGTCTGCAAGTAATTCTCGAAGTTTGATGTTTTCTCCTTCAATGCGATCTCTATCGTTTTCTAATTTTGTAATTTTTTTTCTCAAATTTTTTTTCTTTCTCATCTGACTCTGAAGACAGGGCCCCGACCACCTGTCCTCTCTGAATGTCAGTCGGACTCCTCGGGTGATTACATACATGAGCTCGCTACAGCCGGCAGAGCACGGACTGTATTACGCATGCCCTCTTTTTATATCCATTTACATATTCATCTGTGTCTATGGGGCCTCTGCGTTTCGCGGTCTTGTTTGTGTGATGTCATCTTACAGTGAGGAGGTTGTTTTACACCACAATTGTACGTTCTTCGAGACCTCTGGGTAATTGGAGAAGTGAGAGGGTTGTGCGCACGTAATCCAGGATAACCACACCATTTGCTACTTGCGTGACAGATGGCCGTCCAAAGTCGGCACCGGTTACCCATTGGTCTCGTCGGTTTATGTGTAGTCTTTAGTGTTTGATGTTTACATGTCGTGTGTCTCTTTTCCGTCTCGTGCTGTACTCGTCTTTTGTGTTTTTGCATCGGGTGTTTTGGTGTTTTACTGTTGATGCTGCAACGGGGTCTTGTTGGAGATCTCCTCCCTTCTTCTGAATTGTGCTCAAGTAGTACTTCCTTGACTATGCTGGTAATAAGCGTTTCTGAATCGTCTGATTTTATCATTTTTTCACATTTTCGTTTAAGGTACGCAGATCATTTTTAATTGTCGTTATGTCATCGCTGCATGATGAGGCATCGTGCTTGCCAACAGTAGAGCTTCTCCTAGTACTCATATCTGTACTCTTTTGAAAGTAATGTTTGATGTTGTATTTTGAATACACCTTGATTATATATGCAGGTATCGTACAATGTACACAGGTACACCGTACACACAGGTGAAAAGGTATGCAGTTAGTGATTTATTACTCACTGTTTGTTGATCTGTTTCAAAACACGTCCATTAAATCCTTCTAAATGCACATTTTTCCATCAAAAGTCACAATAGCAATCACAAACATACGATCAACTGTTTTATCCAAGAAAATTCGCTATAAAGTAATTATTTATGCGTTTTATGGTCAGATTGTAACGCTCGATACTTAGCGTGTCATACGTTACTGAGTGCCATTTTTCCTCTTCCTCCATGTAGTTTTTTACTTCGATCTTACTGCGGCGACCAATCAAAGAAAGGGAAATATTACAAAACAGTGACTTTCAATCCGTTTTATTCTACATGATTCTTTCTCATTAATTCTCCTTTTCGTTAATTGAAGGGAACTGATTTTCTATTCGTAGAAAACCGTTTGAAGTACTACATATTTTTGTTTTATTTGATTTCGATGAGATATCGTGCTGCAACTACCATACAGATCATTATGGCTCTGCATTCTTGTAATCTTATGATCTTTATATCACTTTCTATGTAAACTTAACCTCAGACAGTGCATGTATTTTACATATTGTTTTCATTTTCGTGCGTGAACATCGACGGCGGCACCTGGTCCCACCTCTAGCTAAATAGGGGTCCGTCGATGCTCAATTTGGTGCCCTTTTGTGGATGCTGTTGAGATTATCGTCAGGATCTTCTTTAACTCATTTGTAATCTTATGAAGTCATCCAGATGTGTCCGTCTGATAAGGTGGGAAAACTGGCCCATGGTCATTTAATTCTAATTATCTTAGTAGGGCAGAATGTTTGCAGAACCGACTTGCGTTTGATACAAATATGAGGAACGGCTGAAGATTTTCACTTGGCATTTTTTGATGGGACGAAGAAATTTGTCAGCAAAGGTCACCTTCACATCGTTTAGTTTAAACGTTTAGTTTTAGTTTATTTGATACACTCCGGCACTAATAAGTGCAACAAGAGGAACAATACAGTTTAACATGACAAAGTGGCGAAATAACAAAATTAATACATGAATCAATAAGATAATCAGATACATGATCATAGTAAACTATACATTTGTAATTATTAAAAGGAAGAAAGAAAGAAGAAGAAAGAAAAAAAAAAGAAAGAAAGAAATTAGGTGATTGAACATGAAAATGTACATGCATACATGCAAACATAAATTGACAAATAATGAACAATAATATATGCTATTTCTTTTCTTTTTTTTAAACAAGCGTTGAATGTAAGATATAAAGTTAGAGACGCTGTCTAATACTTTGACGTTACATATTGAGAGAAGACCCATCATTTTCCCTACACTTGGGTTTGTGGTATAATAATGTGGAATATACTTATTTCGCAAATTTTTAATATTTTCGTTATCACATTCAAAAAAGTAATGGAATTCATTTCCAATAGAACTACTGTTACAGAACCTACACAATCTTTCCGACCTAGCAATATTTTGCCATCTACCTTGTTCAATTGGAAATTTAATATTGCTACATCTTAATTTGCATATTAATAGTCGATTTCTTTCTCTTAAGTTAATGAGATACTTTTCTAATTTGAATTCAGTTTTAAAGAGTGAGTAAAATGACCCTCTTGACGATGTTTCCATAGCAGAAAACCAAGATTGGTAAAATTGATCCCTCATTCGTTGTTTAATTACCGATTTAATTTGGGTTTTACTCAATGGAGTCTGTGACGTCCAAATATAGTTAAAGCCGATATCATTCAATATTGTTTTAATATATTCAATCCATTTGAATCTTCCACATCCTGTTTCGTGTAGACTATAAAGAAGTTGATATAGAATCGAGATGTCTACAGGGTTATACCAGATCCTCTACGCGACATAACAAAATCGGGAGCATATAGAGATCTGGTTTTAATCAGATTAAAACAGTGCAAAAGATTCAAAGGCAGAGACACACAGATTACTTCTTTGAGTGTACAGGGAAGAGTACATAGGCAATGAGAGAAACGACTCTTATCTTGATGTAGAAAAAGACTCACTTTTTCGATTTATAGCTTGAATTGTTTATTTTCACCGGGAACTTCTTGTGCAGATGATCGTGTTGGCAACGTACGAATGAAGAACGAATCCCTGATCTTGCATCGTATTGCATTAGATGTACAAGTCTTCAGTTTAATAGCATCATAATTTCAGAACGGATGAATTAACAGCATGGACCAGACATGCACGTAGTAAGTATTTAACCCTCGTCAGTGATCCTCAATCTAAACAATGTAATATGGCCAAAGAGTGTGAAAGTTATTATGTCAAAAATGTATCGAAAGACGTAGGATGGGTGGGATATGATGCCACAGGACCCACGTTTAAGAAATTTCAAGAAATTCTGATAACAGAAATTTTCGAATGCGTTGAAGAAACTATCAACCGAAGTTTATCAAACTTGGCATCATGTTCCCTCGAGGACTCCTGGTTCACCAGCAGTAACACTCACCAAGTGGTCTAAATGTTAGCGTTTTCAAGTTCAATAGAATCATTTAAGAACGGATAAATTTACAGCATGGACCTGACATATACGTTTCGGGTACTTAACTCTCGTCAGTGATCCTTAGTCTAAACAATATGAAATGGCCAATTTTCAACTTACAAAGTCGTTGTGTTTGACGTATATTTCATGAGTATTATAAATGGTCTACCAGAAATGCAAATTCTTTTACCAAAAATAAATCTAACACACATGGACAACGGATGAATAAATTTGAAAATAGATCTACATGACTGTAAAAGGTTCAGCGCCATCAGTGACTTACTGAACTTTTCAATCTGATACTTCTCATTCCCAAGAAATAAGTAAAGCTGATATTCCAATACCCGTAGATCTATAAATGTGATTTCTCATCAGACATATAGATCTGCAACGCACTGAGGTTCACAAGGGGAAAATGACTTTTTAAAGAATAAATGCTGGGTTGGTTTTTTACGCTTCATTAAATGAGTTAAAGAAGATCCTGACGATAGTCTCAACAGCACTCACAATAGAGCACCAAATTGAGCATCGACGGACCCCTAGCAAGCTAGAGGTGGGACCAGGTGCCCGGGAGGAGTAAGCATCCCCTGTTGGCTAGCCGCACCCGCCATCAATGTTCATGGACGAAAATAAAAACAGTATATAAAATACATGCATTGCACTGTCTGAGGTTATATCTACATTGTAAATAGAAAGTGCTATGGCGACCATGTCAGGGAAAATATTCAAAACACTTACTGTCAAACCCCTTGATGGCAACTTTTTACGAGCTCCACACGGTAAAGGGCATAACTTTGACACAAATGAGGTAAAGAAGATCCTGACGATAATCTCATCAGCACTCACAATAGAGCACCAAACTGAGCATCGACGGACCCCTAGCAAGCTAGAGGTGGGACCAGTTGCCCGGAAGGAGTAAGCATCCACTGTTGGCTAGCCGCACCCGCAATCGATGTTCATGCACGAAAATAAAAACAATATATAAAACATAGCATTACACTGTTTGAGGATATATCTATATAGAAAGTGTTATGGCGACAATGTCAGGGAAAATATTCAAAACACTTACTATCAAACCCCTCGCAGGGAACTTTTTTTACGAGCTCAACACGACAAAGGGCATAAGTGTGACACAAATGAGTTAGAGAAGGTCCTGGCGATAATCTCAACAGCAACCACAATAAAGTTACAATTGGTCTAGTCAAGATCAAACCATGAATCAACAATTTTTGTCAAATTTTAAATGGAAGCGGGTAGATATATCATGCTTAGAAATTAGAAAGTAGCTGTTACAACAGTCACATATGCCCTCGCTACCGAGCTATGATCATTTATTACTTATAAAATGCATGGGTACCCTAATCTAACCTACTTTTCTCCGTAGAAGACCTAATGCGAACACGTGTAATCATTTATTCCCATAATGCTATTACTGCAGCAAAACAAAGCAAAACTTCAAATGCACTATGACAGAATATCATCCACCATTCTGGCCATGGAGAGTGGGACATCATAGTGTATGACGAGTTCCCCATATCGACCCTAGAACAAATAAAGCAAGAGCTGATTTGTGTTTATCTATTATTTCAGAGGCAGAAAGGTTTATTTGGGTGTAAGTGGGATTTCCAGGTGTCGAATTTAAACCCAACTCTTTAACTAGACTGTCGAAATAGTACATTTTGCAAGTAAATGTGTAATTATTTGAGGCTTTGTCTGCTGGTGTGATGACATTATAATGTTCTTTGAGCTAAATCATAGCTAAATAAAGACTAATCTTCATTCAGGATTTCGTAAACGAAAGCGCATGTACATATAGCAGACTACACCTGTCTTCCATCCAATTTGAAAGTGTTCGATTGTTCATGCTCGACATGGTTATTTGAACGCAACATAATATCTGTACATGTTGCAATTAATGAAATACATGTATAAGTACGACCTAAAGTAAATTAATTTGGGGTTTTTTTTATTATTTTTGTGAGAAGACAATGAATAAGCAAGTGTTTACACGTGGTTTACTAAATGTTTCGTAGTAATCCCACGATGTAAAGTTCATTTTAGCGATTGGCTGATCGTGGTAGCGTGCTCATTCTGACCTAAGTATACGTGACATATTTCTCTATACTGTATCTGCAAATAACAAATTCTGATGTTTACCGAACTCGTATGCAACCGTCTAAATAACAAAAATGTGAGACATAATTTATGCAAGTAATATGTAGATGTTTAAATGGTAGTACATGTATTTAGGTTTAATCCCGATTGTCCCACATTAAGATAAAATCATATCCCAATTGTCCTACATTTCTAAATAAACACATGCATAATTGCAATACAGACACTCAGTTTATAGTCCCTTTTATTCTATCAGTGATAAAAATAAAATAAAAATGATAAATATGATAAAAATAATTTTCTTCTGTACATCTTCATCATTTTTTTTTTCTTGTTTGATTCTTTATAACTTATGCAAACAATGACACCCCCCCCCCCCCCCCCGGTTTCATAGATATATCATTTAATATCCATTGTCATTTTCAAGAAACGAAGATTCTGATTGGCTGAGAAATTTTGTTGATGCATCGATCAACACAATTTTTCACGGAAGTCTATTTATAGCACTATTTTTAGAACTGGGGTTCCCTCAAACACGAATGAACTCGTTGCTGAAAATTCAAAAAAATTGTTGATGTTTGCTTATCATTTCAAGGGTACCATTTCTTTTCTACTTACTCAAAAATTAACAGCGCATGTAGAATTTGCTCAAACTGGTCCTTATTCCAAAGATATAGAGAGACGATCGTTCGCTGTTTGAATCATGACGGCTGCCATAACTTATTTTGGCAGACATATCACTGCGAAACCCTCCGACTTACGAAATATAGTGTGTTTTTAGATCCAAGAAAACAGTCTATTTTCCATAAATAGATGATAAGAAAATGATAAGAAATGAATCTTATATCTTTTTCTGTTGATGCAGGTATCACCTGAAAAATTGGACAGAAAACTTTTGCATTTACGCTATCACAAATTCTATTTTTTGATATCAAATAATGGATTATTTTATATTAAAAACTCAATTTGTATTAGCCGTTTTCCTATTTATTCCTTATTTTTTATCTATATTAAAAAATTGTATTTGTGATATCACAAAATCGACTTTTTTGGCCGGATTGCGAAGCAAAATCCGGTCTATGAAATGCCGAAGTCCGTCTGTCTGTCCGTCACAGCGTCAACATTTTGGTTAAAGTGTTGCGTTTAAGTCCGTTGAGAGAAAACTGTTTGGAGGAGCAACTTGAAACTTGACATGTTGATAGACCATGATGAGACGAATCAAAAACCGCAACAAAATTTGACCTTGTGACCTTGACCTTGAAGTTTGACCTACTTTTGAAAAACTTTAACCTTGGCCATAGCTTTTGAATGGTAAGTGATAGGGCTTTCATATTTTACTTGTGCATTTCTTGTGACAAGACCTTTCCATGGATACCAAAATTTTTTACCTTGTGACCTTGACCTTGGAGTTTGACCTACTTTTGAAAAACTGAAAATTCCTAGATTTTTCTCTTTACATCTTTCATTGTATTAATACTACACAAGGAGTATGCTTCCGCCTGCTATTCTTTTTGTTAATATGCTCAAAATGTAGGCAAAAACTTGATTTGAAGAGGCCCTTTTTAAGACCGAAAAAGCTCCTTATTTAACATGATTTTGATCAATTTTAAGGGCAAATAATCTTAAATGTCAGGCTAACTTGATTTCTACTGCCAAATATCTTTTAAGTTTAATCCTCGATCTTTAAGAAAATGTTAAAATTTGAGTGGGACTTCTTCACAATTCTATTCAAAAGGGTATAAAAAATGGTTACCATGGTGACATTCTGTTCAGTGCTATTACACATAGAGTAATTTACTGGTAGATTTTTAGCTGTCCGTAATATATCTTAAGCATTTTTATTAGTGCTTATAAAAAGGGCATTATTGATTAAAAAATCACCTTTAAATTTTTCAAGGTCACAGGACCCAATGTCAAGGTCTTCTTGAATGCAATTCACAAAATTTGGCAAAATTCTGTGATTTTTCAAAAATATGAAAGGCAATTACTCAAAAATCATGTGGTATTGAGTAAAACAAACACATACATAGTGATTTTGGATATGTCCCCTATTTACTGACCAAAGTTGTAAAAATCTCAAAATCAATGACATCCTTGATTTGTAGCTAGTATTTCATACATACATATAAAAAATGTGAGATTATCCTGATTTTTGTCTGGGGCTTATTTTTTTATGAGAAATGTTCTTAACTAAAAATTGCAATGTTTTTCCACCTATCGGTCATAATATTGGAAAGGAATATTTTTGATACAAATATATGACAGTCAAGCCTAAAATTAGTAACAATAAATAACAACAAAAATGCAAATTTTATTGAAATTGGAACCTGTATTTCGAATTGACCTTGAACTTGGAGTCAATGATCTTGACAAATTTTGGAAGTGCTCAAACAAAGAATAATTTCATCTGTTGTCCCTACATAAAGCTTAAGCAATATAAGTTATTAAAACAATGCTAAAAAAATCAATTTAATAAGATGTAGTCATCATGTGTCAAATGAATAGTTGCCATGGAAACCATTTTTGACCTCAAAATGTAGGAAAACAACACAAGGTCCCACTTATTTTTTCAGTGATTATATTTGTCACATGAAATCTATTTTGTTCTGACAACAGTGATGGTGATATCATTTAATTTCCATTGTTATCATTAAGAAACGACGATTCTGATTGGCCGAGGAATTTTGTTGATACCTGTATCAACACAAAACGGAAGTACGCGCCTAGCAACGTCGTTAGCAACACGATTTCAAAGCTGCAAATAAACGTTGAAAAGCGACGAAATAAAATGATAAGTAATCAATGTAATAATTTTTTGGTTGATCGAGGTATCAACACCAAAAATTGAGGGAAAACTTGTGCATCTTGCGCTACGCGCACGATGCAGTTTTCCCTCAATTTTTGGTGTTGATACCTGGATCAACCAAAAAAATATTACAATGATTCCTTAAATCAGCCTGACATTTTGTGGTATTTTTGCTTAAAAAATGGTAAAAATTGGACAAAAATGGGCCTGAATTTTGACTTTATTTTATGGCAATTTTTGACTGATTTTAATTTGATAGGATTCGGCTAATTGAGAGAAATTTTAAAAAATTGTTAATTTTTCTAAAAATAGAGGATTTAAAGATTATATGTTGTTAATACCAATAAGCTCTAACAATGGTTTCCATGGCAACATAAAAACCAAAGATGACTTATTTGACCATTTTAGTGCTATAAATAGACAGACCTCGTTTCCATGGCAACCGGATTTTTTTCAAAATATTGTTATTTTTGTATTCAAGGCATTATACATACCATTTATAGAGAAAATCATAAAAATGCATGACATGCTATTTCCAACATATTTTGGTCCTTACAAAGAATTGATATTAAAATCTCGATATCTGAGGACCAATATTGTAATGTTTACTGTTAAAACGTAAGTTACCTACATTCTAGTTTGCATAACTGCAAAAAAGAATCTATTGGTTTTATTACGAGTTGCCAAAGCATTTCAATCCCCCTTTTTTTCTTTTTTTCTTTTTTTTTCTTTTTTTTTTTTTTTTTTTTTTTTTTTGTTTCTTTATTTTTTAGGTTAACGTACACGGGCTGATTGATATGTTGTGAGCCTCGAATTTTATCATACATTTTGTTTTATTTTCTACATAATCCCCTTCAGGATCTATACACTTTTGCCGCCGGTGTTTAATAGCCTCATTAAAGAACTCCTTATCTCGACTTTTTAGAAAGTCATCCACTGCAAGTATGACGTCATCATTGGACTGCAAATGGGTGCCAGAAATAGCTGCTTTTAATTTTAGAAATAGATGAAGGTCTGATGTAGCAAGATCAGGAGAATAATGCGGATGCTCAATCAGATTAAAGCCACAACCATGAATGGAAGTCATGGCAGTGACAGACTTGTGAACAGGAGCATTGTCCTCATGAAACAACATATCTTTAACTAGTGAGCTTTCCTTGGCGCTGAAGTTTAATATTTTCCTGTTACTGTGTCAGAAGTGAAGCATAATATGTGCCATAGATTGTTTGTCCTTTTTGGAGATAATCTATTAGCTGAATACCTTTTACATCCCCAAAATCGAGGATCACAATATATCAATCAGCCCTCGTATGTCACTATTGCTGTGCAAGAGATATCGCTAAGGAACAGAACATGACGACTACGGTCTTATCTATTCGGCAATTCAATGATAACCTTAACTTGCCTTATCAAAAAAATGTTGGATAACTGTTTCCAAACCATATTTGTTTTCCCCCTTCTCTTCATTCCTTCCCCCTTGCCTTCCCCACCGGCCCTTTCAACCTGTCCACTCCCCATAGGAATCGTTATACAATATATAAGAATAAATAATGTATAAAACATGGTTTGAATTGAGGTTGCAAATAATGGATAAAATGAAAAAGTTGGAAATAAAGGGAAAATACAGGTAAATAGAGAAAAAAAAAATACAGGTAAATTTATCTTCTAATTAGTTAATTGGTGAATTGTGTTATTTTAGCAGTTCCATAGTTGAAGTAATTATTCCTGTTCTTCTCACCTCAATTCCAGCCTTTGATATATATATATATATTTTACAAAAGTGGGAAAAACAGAAGAACCCAAACCATATGGTACTTAAACATTTCGATATATCGGTCGTTTTCCCCGCAAAATCAACATTTTCCATGGCAAAGACTTATAGATAAACAGTCTATCTATTCATAAGTCCTTGCCCCAAGATTTGAGAAATGTCTGAATATTATTTTAAGTACGAAATTGATGATCATATCGAGTTAAATTTTGATTTAATTGATTTGACTCATTGTAACATATTTTTTGGTTGACCGAGATATCGCAAGATGCATACGTTTTCCCTTAATTTTTGGTGTTGATACCTAGATCAACCAAAAAATATTATGTACAGTGATTACTTATCATTTCATTTCGTCGCGTTTCAACGTTTATGCCATTGATCTATAATTGCATATCCCCTTCTCTTATATTTAAAGGAAAGTGAAAGTACTGTAGAGAAGGGGTGTATATAAGGCAGGATTGTTGGCGCCGAGCTCCTGTGATTTTCATGCAGCCACTTGTGGACAAATTAATTATCTAGTTTCTACAAATCCTTTCCTTCGTATTAAGTATTGAAGTCTGATCTTTAAATTATTAAAGCAACAAAAAGTCACGGCTTGTGTTTCATTACACATGATGTGCATTACCCTAATTGCTGTACATGTATACATACGTGCATGACTACCTGCTATGAACAACTCCCCCCTCCTTCGCCCCCTCCACCCCGGCACACACACACACATGGTCGGAATAGATCCGAATTTTACATATATACTAATTTTACATATATCTATGAATTATTTTCTGAAATGTCTTTGTCGATTCTCAAAGGTTATAACAATATCAAATACACATAATGCTTGCCATTGTTTACATATTTCATGGTAAACATGGCAAACATGTGGTAGCTCTGACGTGTCATTTTCAGTGATCTGATTTTGTTACAAATTTGATTGGCTTATACAGCCATGTGACCTTTCAAGGGCTTTTCTCGAATGTTCTATATGCAAAATAAAATTGTAAAATATATTGCACGTCATATATTTCAGAAAACGAATATGGAACTGGAGCGAAATATAGCCTCCTACTAACATTAGACACGTCTTGCAAGAATCGTCTTGCTTATTTATTGATACGTAAGATGTCGTGGATTGAGTGGGAGCATAAATAAGTGGAAAATATGAAGTAAATGGTTATTGTCTGTCGCCGGTTTTGAACTTTAGATTGTCTAAGATTTGTTTTAGGAAAACGGTGAGACATAAGTAATGATTACACGTTAATTAGAAATATTTGTTTCTCAAAAGTTATCAAATTCACATTGTCATGTATCATATGCTATATCTTCATATCACACCATTTACACTGTGTAGCATCACGTGACTTACGTTGGTGAAACCACGAACACAAAATGGAGACATATACCGCTCGTTTGGAGGAAAGAAAACAGGTACTGTGATGATTGCGTTGATTCAATCAAGGACTTATAAACAGAAGGATTGGAATCTCGTCTTTTCCCGTTAACATCTCGCGTGCCCTTTTGATATGCAAATTAGGCAACGAGATGTTAGGGTTGTGATATTCAAAACCATGAATACCCTAAATATGTTAATTATGACAACTTAAAAACGACTTGAATAAGTAGAATAGATTATCCTGATCATTTTGGTACCAATATTTTGATATTACGTCTTGAAATAGTCGAGAAATTGGTAAATTAAATCGGGCCTATATTTATTTAGGTCACGTCGTACTCGTAGTCGTAATGGCGAGGGCGAACTTGCGTCGAGATCCCTTATATCTGAGGCAGTTTTATTATGGTCAATTATCGACATCTATACGTGAAAAATAATTATATCAGATACAAAAAAGTCCAACTTTATTTTAAAAACAAGTTTTCATAGATACTTTATAAAATAAAACAGAAAAAATGGTTTTTAGATGGCTTGTTTACCTTCTTCGTTACAGGCCGTGGTAAACAGGTGATCGTAAACACCCCCATTTTCGAAGTCTTGTATTCTTATCAATATTCGGTATCATGAAATGAAAATGGTACTAATGCACGCATGAGAATTCATTAATTATTTTGATAACAATTTTCCTTGTGTTTATCGTCTCTTGTTTGAGAAAACGGGTCAGAGCGTTGACCTGCCTACGTCTTTTGGGAAAATGGACGCGCGTACGACGAGTGAAAACACCCATTTTCGAAGCCCCGTAAAACAATGAAACTGTCGAATTAATTAAACAAAATTGGTCCTAATGCACACTTTAGGTTTTAGTCTTTATTTTGATAACAATATTTCATATGAAAATCTTGTCTAGTTTGAGAAAATGGGTCAGAGCGTTGGGGTGTCTACCTCTTTCAGAAAATGGCCGCGCGTACCGACGAGAGAAAACACCCATTTTCGAAGCCCTGTAAAACAATAAAATTGTCGAATTAATTAAACAAAATTGGTCCTAATGCACACTTTAGGTTTTAGTCTTTATTTTGATAACAATATTTCATATGAAAATCTTGTCTAGTTTGAGAAAATGGGTCAGAGCGTTTGGCTGTCTAACCTCTTTCATAAAATGGCCGCGCTTACCGACGAGTGAAAACACCCATTTTCGAAGCCCCGTAAAACAATAAAATTGTCGAATTAATTAAATAAAATTGGTCCTAATGCACACTTTAGGTTTTAGTCTTTATTTTGATAACAATATTTCATATGTAAATCTTGTCTACTTTGAGAAAATCGGTCAGAGCGTTGGGTTGTTTACCTCTTTCAGAAAATGCCCGGGTATACCGAAGAGTGAAAACCTCTATTTTTGAACCTCCGGTATACAATGAAATCGTCGAATAGATTAATCAAAATTGGTCCTAATGCACGCACTAGGTTTTCATTTTTGATTTGCCACCAATATTTTATGTGTAAGTCTAGTAATGACTGAGAAAATGGGACAGAGCATATATGCCTATTTAACTCTCATTTACGATATCTGGGTCATAACGGCGAATGTCAAGGCTCCGCTTTGAAGCTAGATATTATAACAATATATCAATGTATTTTGATAAAATTGGTATTTATTGAAACAGTAAGGTTTCATCTACATGTACGTATCAATATTTTATATGTTTATTGTGTGATGCTTGAGAAAATCATGTTATTTGATCACCCTTCTCGGATAGGACTGGGCAATGTTTTGATCTCGTTCAGATCTCGTTACACGCGAGTTTTCGTTACTATTCTAAAGGCGGTGTAGAGAGTTGCGAATCCTTCTGTTTATAAGTCCTTGATTCAATTTTATCTTTTCATTGCTGATGTCCTTGTAAAAGATGATATTTTGACGATTCTTTGTTTGCCAATCTAGAAACCATTGTAGTTTTTACAAACATTCTGACAAAAGGAACGTCGTGGTCGAAATATGTTAAACACAATGTTCTGGTGGTTTCCCACGAAAATATCTACAGCTTTTGTCACGATGTTTGAGAAAATAACGGCGTTTTACTTACTAACGATTCCATGATAGTAAAAGTACCATTTTTGACGAAGTAATATAGGCTATGAAAGATAAAATTTAATCAAAGCAATTAGTGCAGTTCCTGTTTTCTTTCTTTCAATCGAGCTTTTTATTCATTCTTGGTTTCACCAACTAAAGTTACGTGATGCTACACAGTGATTTATCTCTGTCCTCTTCGTTTCGACGAAGAATCGGTTTATTCGTTCCTTTAGTACATGTAGTATAGATTCATGTTTTAGACTACAATTGTTTTTCTACACAATTTTAAAAATCTGTAGAATAAAAATGTATATATACTTACCGTTTATAAATTTGAAATATTCATTTTGATATGATTTGGTCTGGCACTCTTTAAATCTTAGAGGACCACAGACGTGATAGTACCACATACCCCACTCATATGTGTAATTGGCCTTCAGGTCCTCATGGAAGAACGTGTACGACATGCGGTTTGTATACACAAATATCACCCAACCTGGAGCAACGTAAGATATAAACTGAAACAATGTTCCCAGAATTAACACTGCACCCAGAAGGACAAATGTCCTACGAATGAATACCATATTGTTCGACCTCTACCAAATTCGGTTTTCTGTATTTCTTCAAAATCCGTTTCTATTATTCACGCAAGATTTCATGACATTCACTAGATAACATTTTTAGCAGCAATTGATTGATCTTATATGGTCGATCAGTGTCGCGTGAAGACATACTTAAATTTGCTAACGTCATGAGGATCTAAATTAACATAATTATTCAGACTTTATTTACAACGAATTGATCTTTATCTTAACTTTTTAGAGCCGCATTGCTAGTTTCATTCGTAACAATTATGTCATCGAACTTTACGATTCTTGGACTTAAAAAACGAATTTAAAAATGTTTTTGAGAGATGGTGTATATAGAAACGTGTACATGTGTTCCCGTTATGCCTTAAAGTTAGAGGCCAAAGGAGTCACTTCTTCGCCTGAGTTGCAGACGAAGGACTAAAAGTTGTCACAAGAAAAAAAGGAGAAAACCCCAAATAGGCATGCGACGTTATTGCAACGTTGAATTCTGGTAGAATGTTATTCGTGACGTTGAACAACCATATATCGACGTTTCTTCAACGTTGAAAAATAGACGTTCTTTAGACGATTCTTTTTAACGTTGATACACCGTTGGTTTTATGATGAAATATGGTCGGATTTTTCATAACTATTATTCAACGTTATATTTACGTTGAAATTTGACGATTTTTCAACATTACTTCTTTCTTTTTACTCATGTTATAGTAGATTATGAAATAGCCGAGAACTATTTATAAGCGTCAAACACGAGATGTCGATCGTTATATATTTACGGACACCATGCGTTTTTAGGACAGATATTGAAGGCAAATATTCCGACAAGCCCTTTGCTCATTATATATTTTAATTAATCCTATTCATTGTTGTAAAACTTGATTTAAAGTATTTTTCAACTAAACATCGACGTTGTGCCGACGTCATGTTTAACGTTTTCTCCACGTCGGTAATTCAACTTCATTCAAATGACTTTCTAACTTAAGCACGTTGTATTGCTGTACATAAATTTAACGTATTCATTTATGAAGAAAAAAGTATTTAAATTATGACATAATTGATTAAAACTAACAGATATTATTTCGATAATTCTGTACATGTATATATTCCCTTTCGAATTGAGAAATGAGGAAAGATAAGAAAAAAACAGAACTAAGAACAAAAAAAGAGGAAGAAGGATCGGAGGCTTTTCGTAAAGTCAAAAATTATATAAATAATTATTTTATTTTATATCTAAAAGCATTGTTACACATAAATTAGATAAACAAGTTATAAACATCTGTGGAAAGGCGGTCAAACTTATTATAACACGTTCAAGTTAAAGTAGCGAGATAAAATCTGGTAAATAGTATAGGTCAGTTCTCGCCTGCTGAGAATCTGGTAAATATTATAGGTCAGTTCTCGCCTGCTGAGAATCTGGTAATAGTATAGGTCAGTTCTCGCCTGCTGAGAATCTGGCCAGATTCCGTGCTGACATTTCCATTTGAATAAATTACCATTTCCGCGTCACTCTACATTCAGAATCTGTACACAAGTGTGCTGCTCCAACAAGAAGGCACTTTCAAAATAATTTTGCATTTGACTCAAACATAATTTACAACAAAACGTACAAGTAAAAGATATTTATTTTCTCATAATATCATGAACCCCTTTGAACACATTTTAATCTGATCTAATGTTAATTAAGATAACAATTGGATAAAAGTATTAGCTTTATTGATACTAAATTTATTTCCCCTTTTAACAGAAGAAGACAGGGACAAGGATGAAACTGGAATCATTATGTGATAAATAATGGCAACTTGCAGCAAGGTCATAGGCGGTACAGGCTTGCAATATAACCTTGCCGTCATCGCTATTTTCCTACGCCATTTCACGCAATGATAAAGCCCAAGAGGCATCGCAGGTACGGCATGTCGTCACAGTGACGTCATTCGGACTTCTGACGTATACATCGCAAAAGATTCAAAGGTAGAGGCACATATTTGAGCGTTTAGGGGCGAGTAAATTGGCAATGAAGGAAACGATTGTTATCTTGATGTAGGAAAATTTACAAGACTCACATCTAAAGACGGTAGGTTTCGATTTACAGCTAGAATTTGTATTTTTACTGGAGACTTCTCGTTCAGCTGATCGTGTTGGCAAAGTACGAATGAAGAAAGAATCCCTGATACTGCTTGGTATTGCATTGAAACAAAGACAATGCTTGTACATTATATACCTCATAAATGTAGTTATACTAAGTGGTATATACTTGCAATATTTTATTTACAAATACGAAGCCCCAGTTTAAATCTGCAAGAATCTTGCAGACAAACAATAGGCGATGACGGCAGAGGTAGATTTCAAAGTGAAGAAAAGCGGAACTGAAATCGGACGCATGCGTAGGAGATTGAAATAATGGAAGAAATTTGATATTAAGAGGGTCATACACGGATAGCATATTTTCAAGGTCAATAGTCAAAGGTAAAGGTCATAGTGGACTTAGGCTTAAAATCCTTGTGAACAGCAAAGAAGACAAAGTAATCATCAAAGAAGCATCAAACCTTTTACAAATATTTCCCGGAGAGAGGATGAACCCTATTCATTTTCAAAGTCAAGGGTCAAAGGTGAAGGTCTCAGTGGACTTGGGCTTAAAATCCTTGTGAACAGCATAGAAGACAAAGGAATCATCATAGAAACATCAAATCTGCCACTTATGTTCCCCGTGGAGAGAGGATGAAACCTATCGATTTTGAATGTCAAGGGTCAAAGGTCAAGGTGACAGTGGACTTAGGCTTAAAATCCTTGTGAACAGCATAGAAGCGATAGGAATCATCATGGAAACATAAAACCTTCCACAAATGTTCCCCATAGGGAGAGGATGAACCCTATTGATTTTCATTTTCAAGGGTCAATTCTAAAGGTAATTTGAGGCTTAAAATCCTTGTGAACAGTTATGAAGACACAGCAATCATCCTAGAAGCATCAAACCTTTTACAAATATTTCCCATGAGAAGAGAATGAACACTGTCGATTTTCAAGGTCAAGGTCACGGTGGACTTAGCCGAAAATTGTTTGCTCATTGGTAAGAACATGCAATTGCGAGGGGATGCTACGCTTGCGTTAAATTCTCATCAGTGATGCTTCCAGCCAAAGTGCATTTTATAAGCCGCCCAAATTCATTTCACAATCGTCCTCTGGTTTTATTTTTAGAATTTAAATTTCTGCATTTACTTTACAGAGAGTGCGCAGCTCCAAATTTCCTGTGGGGTCGATGCAGTAGCACATCCAATTAAAATCTATGTTCAAAATTGCGTTGAAGGGATGATGCTAAACTAAACGTTGTTTCAACTTTAAAATCCAATCAAAACTCGACGTCATTTCAACGTTTTGCACTGACGTCATTTCAATGTTGAGGTAACGTTGAAATAGGTTGATAACCTTACGTACTTTTTTCTGTAAGACTTCGTGAATAGAATAGGAGTTACAGTAGGATGACCAAGTCGCTAAAAGTGGTGGCTTATATTAGAAGTTTAGTCGCCAGTAATATTGGTATCAGATGAAAGGTGGTTAATGAATAAATATGTTGTCAAATGATTTTGCGTTCTTTACAGGGACATAATAACACGTGAAGACTCTGCCAAGCTCAAAATCGATATGGATGCACTCCAACAACGGGAACAGGATTGGCTCATGAAATTCCATCCCCAGAAATGCCGCGTACTGCACATTACCACCCGCAGGAGCCAAATCAGAGTGCCATATACTATCCATGGTCACAACCTTGAAGAAGTTGACCTTGGGGTCACTACTCATCACAAGCTCAGCTGGGATACCCATAGACATGATAATCAAGAAGACAAATTGTACTAGAGCCTTCTTACAACGGAACATCAGTCGTTGCACTATGACCAAGGAGCTTTGCTACACAATATAAGTAAGACCTTTAATGGAGTATGTAAGCGTAATTTGGGATCGCCATACAGTGGATTTGACCAGCAAGCTGGAGAATGTACAAAGAAGATCTGCAAGTTTCGTAACACATGACCATCACAGAACAAGCAGTGTATTATCTTCAGTGGAGGGAAGGGTGCAAGCCAGAGCCATAATGATGTACAAGATAGTCAATAATTTGGTAGACATACCTACATCGTATCTAACCCCTACAGCCATCAAAATCAAGGGACACAACCAGAAATTCCTTGTGCCCTATGCAAAGACCTCCGCTTATAAATACTCCTTCTTTCCTGGCGCCATTCGTATCTGGAACAGCCTACCACAGTCTGTCATTGCCTGCAACACACTGGAGTGCTTCAAAGCCAGTTGCACACAATGCACACATCCAAATAGAAGGAACAGATGTTTTTCACCTGTTTTAATTGCATGTAAATATTTTATTTATCTGCACTTGTGATCCATCAGCACCATGCATTTAAAGTGCGAAAATACACAATGTGGTATCCCAGCTGAGCTTGTGATGAATAGTAACCACTAGGTATTTTGCGGAGTCAACTTCTTCAGGATTGTGACCATGGATAGTATATGACACTCTGATTGGGCTCCTGCAGGTGGTAATGTGAAGTACTTGGTTTTTCTGGGGATGGAATTCCATGAGCCAATCCTGTTCCCATTGTTGGAGTGCATCCAGATTGATTTGGAGCTTGGCAGAATCTTCGGGTGTTCTTTTGTCCCTGTATAGAACGCAGTCATCTGCGAACAGCCTTACTGAAGATGAGTTTGTGAGGTACTCTGGTAGGCCGTTGATAAACAGAAGAATGAGGAAGGGCCGACCATGCTCCCCTGGGGCAACCCGGATTGCACAGCTGCATTTCTGGATGAGTGACCGTCCATGACAACCCTCTGTTCTCTTCCCTCTAGGAATTCTGTCAACCAGCCATGGACTTGACCCCTAACACCGTAGTGATGAATCTTATGTAGGAACCGTTTATGCGGGAGAGTGATCATAAGTTGGGTTTCACAAGACCTACGCTTCCTAAAGCCATGATGGGCATCTGTTAGTATGCTGTGTCGGTTCACCCGTCGCATTATGTTGCTGCACACTATGTGCTCCAGGGTTTTACACACTACTGAGGTTAAGGAAACAGGTCTGTAGTTCCCTGGACAACTTTTGGTTCCTCTTTTGTGAATTTGGGACCACATCAGCTTTTTTCAGTCAGCTTGTACCTTACCCTGTTGTAATGATGCCCGGAACAAAGTGGTGAAAACTAGTGCAAGCTCGGATGCAAATTCTTTATGTATCCTAGTAGATACACGATCAGGACCACTAGCTTTGTGGATATTGAGACCTAGCAGTAGTTTTTTTACTCCCTCCACAGAGACGTGTACATCAGGCATAGATTTGGTCGGTGGCGATTTCATGTCCTTGATGTTATCAGAGCTCTCTGATGCATTGAAGACTGAGGAAAACTGATCGTTCAAGATGCTAGCCTTCATGGGTGGATCTAAGTATGTTATGCCTCTGGAGCCTTCAATAGAGATCCTCCACGGTTTTCCTTACGTTTACTAGTTACTTGCGGTAGATATGATACGGTTAACGTATGATTTGTTAACGCTCAATCCCTCTTAATGTGTGTTTTGGTCAAAAAGTTCTGCTAAAAATCGCATTAATTTGTGAAATTTTCATTTTGGGTTTTTTTTTTTTCGTATCCGAGATCCTCTGTATGAATTTTGATAGTTCTTTAAACAGTTAAATCTTCAAAATGTTCTCTTTAATTTGATATCACTCATTAATTCATTTCGATCATTTTATTTCTGAAATTGTTGTTTTCTACAGACATCTGCATATTAATTTTGATTCAGATTTCTATACGTTAATCGAATCATCTTTTAAATTTTTAATTATGAAATTGACAATAGCTGATTTTCCAGTAGATTCAATAGGCGGAAAGACACCAGTCATCATAAGATTTGACGTTATTTTCATTGTGACGTCATAATAGAAAACATGACAACGCATAAAGTCAGTGCGATCAAATATGACGTCACAATTAGAAATTTTGCCAAACAATGTCATATCTGGTGTCTGTGTATATAAAATCAAGGTTTAAAACGGTCATGAACATTTTCTGAAAAATAGACTATTGAAGGACATGTTCCATTGTGATTTATTAAGCTCTTTCCCGAAGGAGATTGTTGAACATAGAAAGACTCTTATTCCACATCTCAAGGCGGGTAAACAGCAAAAAAAAAGTTCTGAAAGTGGATGTAATTTTTTTTCATCGTCGAGAATACTTTCTTTAGATATATAGAATAGAAGGGCGAGTCTAAAAAAAATCGTCGTTTTCCGTCGTTAGACGAACGTTGCGAGGTCGTTAGGCATGAGTTATAGAACGTTAACAGGTAAATTGCAAACTAGTTTAAAGCGCAAGGAACACGCCATGATCGTTTGGAGAATATTCTGATATTGTTTATAAGGTCGCAGTAAAATGAATTCCCAAATGATACTGCAGGATGCTGGAATTGTCCTAAATGTATAATAATGTCGATCAAATATTGTCCTAAATGTATCAATAATGCAGATCAAACATGTAATTCATCTGTGAAATCACTGGCGTGTTTCCCATGTCAGCTAAAAGGCTTGGGCTCCAGAAAAAAGGGATTCAATCATTTTTGGTTAAAAAAAAGAGGGATAAGATGTCATAAAAGAGATCATAGCAAAATTCAGTACGAAATTCATCCTTATCTCGGGTTGAGCGAACCCTTAGAGGAAATGTCAAAGACAATCATTATGTAAAACAAACAATGGGTTACGACGAGCTGTAGTATTGTCACAAACAATATTAGTCATGATTTGCTTGAACAGATCACTAAGCTGAATATTAAGTTATATATTTATTTACATAGATTCATGATACTAAGAGTTGCATAGACTGATAGAGGTACACGCTAGCTGGCAGACTGACCAGCAAGTAGGCATGCATACTGATAAGATATGCTACATTATCACGTGACTGGCTAACTTAGATATTACATTCCCCCTTTTCGTTATAGATTAAAAAATTATCACTGGTGATTAAGATATAAATGTAATAAAGTAATCTAAAAATTAATGAAGTAGTGTCGAACACGGCACAAGTTCATGGAAAATGTCAAAAGTTCACCGTCTCGACACGAGCAGATAAATTAAGAAAGCAATTAATACGAAATCTAAAGTGAATATCTTAAGAGGGTAACAAGTCTTCCAATTGATCTCAGAGAGTGTCAAAGAGAAACTAAACATAAAAGAGAGCAATGTAAAACAACGAGTGTTAAAGTTAATTATATCCGAGTCCCTGAAAAGCAATTATATTCAATCTTTGGTCTCTGAAGGGAAAAGATACTTAGCTTCTGACTTCAACTTCACTTACAGATACATAGACGATGTGTTGTCCATCAATAGTTCCAAATTCGCGGATTACCAGAGCAGTATCTATCCTTTGGAGCTTGAAGTCAAAGAAACTACAGAGACAAATCATTCAGCATCCTATTTGGACATTATGTTGTCCTACAATACTGATGGTCACATGAACACCTCACTCTATGACAAACGTGACGACTTCAATTTCAGCATTACAAACTTTCCTTTTCTGAGTAGCAACATCCCTTCATCGCCTACTTATGGCGTGTTCATATCTCAGTTGATGCGCCATGCCAGAGCAAGTACCAAATATACGGATTTTGTTCTGAGAGCTAGGCGTCTTTCAGATAAGCTTCTCAGTCAGGGATATGTTTGTGACCGACTAACATCGTCACTGAGGAAATTCAACGGTCGATATGGGAAACTCGTCATACACTATGATGCCCCACTCTCCAGAATGGTGGATGATATTCTGTCATAGACCATTTGAACCATCAAACCAAAGATTGTACTCTATGTCTTCCGAAATAGAAGTAACCGGATGTGACAGTTCTACCGAATTGAAGCGGTGGGTGTTGCATGCAAGCAGGAGATGCTTACTCTTCCTGGGCACCTGGTCTCACTCCCATATCGGGAGTTCGCTTCTTTTCATGTGAAGGAGGTTTTTGTTTATTTGCTTTGGTTCCTGTTTTATCCTGATTTTGTATGCCTTCGGTTTATGATTTTCTGAATTATCGATTTTGTGCTGTATACAGGGATATGGTCAATATCCATATTTGTCATGATATCAGCAAAATTAATTAGTATCATTAAAATCAAAGATTCGTATACATGATCAAATTCAAATTTTGTAATATATGATTTTGATTGACTTTTCCTTTTTGTCACATTTCACATTTTTTTATCACAATACTCATTAATCGCGATATCTTGCCGGTTTCTGTCTATTTCGTTTTTACTTTCTATGAATGCTCGGGGTTTGCGATTGATGTTGTGTTTGATTGATGCGGTAATTCCAGATGGAAGCGGTTTGAAATGTGAAGAATCTCGGGTTATTTCTCTTTCTTCTTGATTTACGGTTATCAAGGATTTCTTTCTTCGAATAACTTCGACCGGTTTCGGATGAAACGGGGGTGTTAATTTATCTCTTTTTTCGTTTTTGACGAGTACTTGATCCCCCTCCTTGATAGCTGAATCTCTTCCTTTTCTTTTTGAGTCAGCGTACTCTTTGTTTTTCGATTTTTTCTTAAGAATCTTTGCGTTGCAATGGGCTGTTTGTTTGTGATTTCGGCATTTCTGATAGTTTAGTTTTGAACAGAATCTCTGCCGGTGAAATTCCAGTTGTAGAATGCGGTGTAGCACGGTAGTTGGGTGCAGTTCCTGTCGGTAATTTTTGTTTTCAATGTTTGTGGCTTTTATCATTTTCTGTAACGGTTGCATGAACTTTTCGACAAGTCAGTTTGCTTCTGGATTAAACAGAGTTATTCCCCGGTGTTTGAATCCCAGATAATCTGCAAATTTGCTGAATTCTGAACCGTTAAATGGCGATCAATTGTCGCTCTTACAAACTGACGGTATTCCGAATGTAGCAAATATACCATCTAGCCTAGGTATGGCAGTTCTCGCAGAGAAAGATGTCATTATTTCAATGACCTGAAAACGAGAATAATCGTCGATTACAACCATGATGTAATCACCATTCGGAATTGGCCCAAAAAAAACAAAAAACAGAAACTTCGTCCCACGGTTTTGACAGTAATTCAATCATTTTTAACAGTTCGGTTGTCTTTGTATGTGACAACGATAGGCAAGTTATGCACGATTTGCACATTTGTTCAGTAAGATCGTCGATATACGGAAACGATACTTTTTCTTGCAGTAGTTGTTTTGTCTTTGTGATTCCCTGATGACCTTCGTGAGCTATGCTAATTGCTCTTCGCTTTATGATTGTGGGATAACAATCCTTGTTCCTCGTAAAAGTAAACGCTTATCTTTGATACTGACGACTGTAAAGTTCATTTCGTACGGAAGCCCGTTAGTGCCAAAAATGAAAAAATAAAAAAGGAGGAAATGCGAAATATATTTAGGAAAATGAGAAATAAATTTAGAAAAACGAGAAATAAATTTATTTCTTATTTTCCTAAATATATTTCTCATTTTCCTAAATATATTTCTCATTTTCCTAAATATATTTCTCATTTTCCTAAATATATTTCTCATTTTCCTAACTTTATTTTTCTTTTTCCTAAATATATTTCTCATTTTCCTAAATATATTTCTCATTTTCCTAAATTTATTTTTCATTTTCCTAAATATATTTCTCGTTTTCCTAAATTTATTTTTCATTTTACTAAATATATTTCTCATTTCCTTCTTTTTTTATTTTTTATATTTGGCACTAACGGGCTTCCGTAATTTCGCATTCAATTGTGAGATTTATTTACTTTGCACATTTTGGGGTCCCTGCACTGACCTCGATAACGAGCGGAATTACAGGGTCATGCCGGGATGCTTAAAGGCCGACGTTGGGAACCACCCGGTCGTTAATAGGTTTACCTGAGTGACATAAGCTTGATAGGCGTGGCATACCGTCTTTGAAGATAACGCCATCTGCGAGCGGCATGTTACATCAAAGACAAACCGACAGGTAATCCTTTATTATGCTAATGAGATACCCGAGTCTCATCTGTTTTAAAATGTCAATCAAAAACTGATAGGGTTAAAGGGATTAAAGGGAACCAATCAGATACCAATAAGAGATGTTAACCCTACAGCGGTCAGTGAGGAAATGACAGAAAATTTACCTGTCCCCTTATATAGTCCCCCGTCGGCCTTTAAGGATCTCGTCCAGTTGCATAGATCCTGGTATGGCATTTTCGGTAACGTTCTTTATGTAATGTCCATCTGGATTACATTCTTTGACCTCGGTCAGCGGGTGTCTAGACAAGTAATCGGCGGCATTAGTGATCCCAGGCATGACCGAAGTTATATGTTGTTAACCTTAAACACCACCTTTCTAGTCTGATATTTTATTTTGCTTTCGGCTTCTGAAAAATGTATTCTAAAGGTTTGTGACCCGCGATAAGAGGTAAACGGTATTTCAAATATATATAGGTGGGAAATATGTTCGTATCCCCAAACAATTGCAAGTGCTTCGCGTTCAGTTTGGCTTATATCTTTGTTTTACATGTGTTAGTGCACGGCTTGCGTAAGCGACTATTTTATTTTCTTGGTTCATCACTGCGGCTAGACCTACTGGACTTACATCTACGTGTAATTCTGTCTGTTTTCTAGGATCAAAGAATGTCATTACACGTTCGCTTGTGAGGTTACGTTTTACTTCCTCGAATGCGTTATCTTGTTCACTCGTCCATTTCCAAGGAGTCTTGTCCCGTAGTAATTTTCGCAACGGATCAGTGATACCTAGTCGAATAGTCCGGAATGAATCTGGATTCATAGTTTATCACTCCAAGAAAACGTTTGATTTCTGATTGATTTGGCGGCTTCTTTGTGTCATGTATTGCCTCTTCTTTCTTTGGATCGGCTGATATTCCTTCCGCTGAGAATTTATATCCGAAAAACGAATATTTTTCCTTGTTGAGAGTAAGATTCTTTTCTCTTAATCTCTGAAGAACAGCTCGGAGATTTGCATCGTGAGTTTTCTGGTCAGATCCAAATACTATTACCGGTATGTCGTCGCTTAGATTTCGGACTCTTTTAAAGCTTTTGACGAATTTCGTTTTGGAATATTTCAGGAGCTGCAGAAATACCAAAATTAATTCTATTATAGCGCCATAATCCTATATGTGTAGAAAAGGTATAGTTATACATACCTTGACTCGGGTTCGAGCTCTTGCTGATGAAAGCCATTTCTAAGATCCAATTTGGAGAACACTTTAAGTGGATGTATACTTTTTGGCTTCTCGATCAAAATCACAATTCCGTTACATACATCAATATCTACTCATGTCATGTTCCAAGTTTCAGGAAAATATATTCATTCGTCTGGTTTTTATACGATCATCTCAGAGGTAACCCCAGGCCGTAAAAGTTTGCAAAATACACTATTTTCGCTCTTTTCAATGTGCCCATCTGCTCTTACTTAATATACCTGTATTTGCATAAAACAAGTTTCAGAACATTTCCTTAGCTTTGTTTCTACTATATTTACAAATTTCAAAGCTGATGATTTCCATTTGGAATTAATATGAATATTATTCAGGAGTCAATCAAAAGAGCGATAAAAGTAATAAAAAACCGAATTAAAATTCGTGAAAAAAAAAATTTGAAAATTATTTCATAAATTTTGGGTGGTTTTACATAATAAATATATATACTAACTTCACAGCTCATAAAACGAAGTTTTTATCCAAAGAAAGTCTTTCAGTGTACAAAACATAAGCCCAACCCCTATAAATCGGTAAGCTCATTTTCTTATACAAGTGCGTAATATCTTCATAGAATGTAGCCTATAACTCAACTTTTTTTTTCATCTTGTACAGAATTCGATGCTTCATCAATCACTTTGGAAACTGGAATCATAACATGAATAAGAGACATTGATTTCCATGTTAAATCGAAGAAAAAAAAAGATGGGTAGGGTGTCATGGAACGCACCCCCCCCCCCTTTCCTTCCTCCTGTCTTCATATTCTATACAGCAGGATGTCGTCTACGTTGTGTGTTACGCCTCGATTTCGATGGAAATTAATTATGAAAATACGAACTTTTATCCTAGAGTCGATCTTTGATACGTACATAGTCCGTCATGTACATTTTCACATGCATACACATGTTCGTTCTTAAGGTAGCACCCCTGTATTGATTTTTACTATGTATTTCATTGTACGTTTTCTCAATATATCTTGTTTTACGAAGAAGTACGGGGTGAAAGACACCATTCATTTTGTAGACTAATATTCCATCTCCCATCTATTAAAAAAATCAGCATAGGTTATGTACCTGTTAAGAGATTTCTTTTCTGCAGAACAACACAGGGGTATGTTTACATCATGATTACAAGAATGACAAGCGTGTTTCGCACTCTGTGTATAAATTCCGTACATCGATTAACTGGGGCATATAGATTATCAAATATGCTCTTAATTTAAAATGTAAATATTTATTTTTTCCGTGCATGCATGTTTCAAAACAATTTTTGTGTATAAATTAAACTTTTCTCTGTTTTAATTGTGTATCTATGGTAAACAAAGACGCCATGTTTCTTGTGTTACAAATTTGATTGGTTCAATACCTCCCCGCCCCCTTTAGCTCCATTTAAGATCCATTATCAGGTCATCCATAGTCAGTGTTAGATGCCGATCACGTTTGACAGCTTTATTAGCTTCCCTCATATCGAAACATATCCTTATTTGATTCGGATTTTTCGCTCGTGTTGCTACAACGATAGGCGATACCCAGGGTGTCGGTCCTACGGCTTTTTTATTACGTCTTGTTGCTCAAGTCGCTTTTATTCCTCTTCTACTTGGTCCCGCACGTGAATTCTCCTGTGAGGCTCCGCTACATATATGCAGGTGCGATGTATTTTGATCCTTTTATCTTTTAATGATGCCTTCGAACATATCGTCATGTTCTTCTATTAATTCCTTTTTCGGGATTTTCACTCTCTGGGTGACTGGTATAATATTAAGATCCACTTCTGTTGCGTAAAGTAACAGATTTCCATAATCTCCCGACACAACATAGAATGTAAAGTTTACGATCTTATCCTTGGATTCAACAGATGCAGAAAATTTGCCTCTTATACGGAGCTTTTCCTTTTGACCGTAAGCAAATGCACTTACATCCGATTTCTGCAGTTTCGGTTTGTTTCGCATTTTGTTTAGCGTGCTTTTTTCAATGATGTTGATTGAGCTACCCATATCGACTATAATTTTCATTCTGTGGTCGTTCAGACGGATTTCTGTTTTGGGTAGTTTGGCTTTGGCTTTAACTCCGAATGAGTATGCACCTTTTTCATCGTCACTTCTTGGAAATGTAGCGCTAGACAACTTTTCATCGTCGCTGCTTGATGCGCTGTTTTCCTCGGCATTTTGTACCTTTCGTCTTTCTCTATTTTTGCGTTACTTGTGACTGAAAATAGTTTGTCAGAGCTGTTTTTTTTTTATCATATCTGTCTTCTGCACTTGTATCTGGAAGGGTGTGATAGTTGTCAAAAACTTCTTCTCCTGCGTAATTTAAGAGTAATGCCTTTTTTCTCTTTTGCTAGAAATGTCCATAGGAACGAATAAATTCTCAAGTTGATTTACGTTTATTGTCCATCTAATTCCCACAGAATTTTCATGGGAATGAATGTCGAATTTTGGAAACGTTGGAAGAGACATTTTCGGCATTTAAACTATAAGTGTACTACACGGTTGTTAAAACTCGAGTTTGTCTTTTAATTCAGTTTATCCAGTTTATCCTCGTCACCAAAATGTAGTATTGTCACAGACAATATATAAATGAGATAAAGAAAATCCTGACGACAATCTCAACAGCACTCACAATAGAGCACAAAATTTAGCATCGACGGACCTCTAGCAAGCTAGAGGTGGGAACAGGTGCCCGGGAGGAGTATTAAGCATCCCCTGTTTGGCTAGCCGCATCCGCCGTCGAAATGAAAACAATATCTACACAATATGCACTGTCTGATCTATATAGAAAGTGATATGGTGACCATGTCAGGGAAAATATTCAAAACACTTAACTGTCAAACCCCCCGCGTAGAGAGGACATTTTTACGAGCTCCATACGGCAAAGGGCATAAGTGTGACACTTAAATGAGATAAAGAATTCTAAGTTCTATATCTTTTTACATATATAAATAGTACTACGAGTTGCACAGAGGTACACGCTAGCTGGCAGACTGACCTGCAGGTGCGTATGCATACAGATAAGATGCTACATAATCACGTGACTGGCTAACTTTAGATATTACATGAGCTGCTCGTTTATCTTGTGTGATGTGTAACAAATCTAAACGAAATTAGAGTTTAGTAAAAATAAGGGAAGACTACGAATGATTCGTTGGCATAAATTTAGCAATATACTTTTATTTTTCGAGAAGGATAAGACCCCATTTAGCCTCTATTTATTCCACGCCAAACTCTGAAAATATATATCTATATATCGTCATCTTCAAAGATGTCCTCTTTTTGACTCTCATTTCCAAACCTTCACCAATTGCTCCTCTACATCTGATTTCTGTCAAAATTTTGTACCATGCTATAAATATCATTTAGATAGTTATTTCTTTCATCGTTCTCCTCGTTAAAAAGATGTAATATGACATAATGTACATCACGATTTCATCTGGACATTATATAGTGAAATCTAATTATAAAGATAATTCTAATATGACTTGAGATTTTCTCCCTATATGCACCATAGAACTCGCCTGGTGTAAAATCGATCTCCAACAAATTTACAGTGCGCTAAAGCCCCCGTTCCACTGCAATCCCGCTGTACCTACGTTCATTCCCGACCTCGAAAATTGCCAAGTCGGGAGAGAACGGCTCTTAGTCGTATCTTGATCTGGTACAGCGTATGTTGGTCCAAAATCGATCGGTATTAGAGCGGGCACGCTTTAGAGGTCGGGAAAAGTTTCCCGTATTCTTTCAACCGGTTGAAAAAATACGGGAAACTTTCCCGCTCTCTTTTTGGTCGTGAAATAGTCGGCGCTTGGTCGGGATAGTCAGGGGTACAGCCTAGGTTAATCGTGTCCTGGTCGGGAAAGAGCGTGGCTTGAGCGTGGTCTGATCGGCATAAAACTTAACCCCGCTCTCTTCACGCACGAGATACGTTTTAATTATGCTCTGTTCCCGATCTTTATCCGTCTATTCTACGCTCTTACCACGATCTATCCACTACAGATTCAATGTTTGCTGATCGTACTAAGACCTTTTCATGACCATCTTGCGACCTATTCACGCTCTATATGACCAAGTTACGACAAAACGACGCTTCAAATAGGATCTGTGTATATTTCATTCATTTTCTCGCACTGATATTGATTTGTTCGAAATACTTATTATCTAAATGTTGCGGTGACGATTCTTGGCTATCCAATGCCATTTTTAAGTAAGGAATTTTTTTTTAATTTTGATCGCGACACTTTTGGGTAAGGCTTGGTCAAAACGAGAAATATAGGCTTCTTCTTGGCCGATAGGATCATTGGATGACAAATGAGACCAGTTTAAGTTAGAATTTATGTTTTGAGCGGGAATGCGTCGGAGACAGTCGGTAATGAATCGGGATTGCATCGGGAATAGATCGGGTTTTGGTCAGGAATAGATCGGAGTTTGATCGGATAGAACGGGACTTGGTCGGCAAAATGATCGTGAGTAGAGCGGGTAAAGCGTGAGTAAGTCCGCGATGAAACGTGAATCGGTCATATATTGATCGGGAATCGGTCGGGAATAGAGCGTAATCACAAGAAAAAAATGAAAAGGTCGGGAACGTTTTACCCGCTTTTGTCAAAATTGCGGTCGGGAATGGTCGTAGATACAGCGGGATTGCAGTGGAACGGTGGCTTAAGCTCCGCCCATTCACGTGCTATATTAGAATAGAAATAACAACTAGCTAGCCGTGATTCATTGTCCAGTAATTCCACTCGTCGCTTCGCGGCTCGGTGATAATTTCATTGGTTCATGCGACTCGTGGAATTACTGGACAATAAACCACGGCTAGCTAGTTGTTATTTCTTAAACAAATCAATAAATAATCCATAAAAGTTATATATTTCTTCGACTTTCTCTTTTGAATTTCCATAAAACACGAAATGAATGTAAAGTTATGTTTTCATCAACTTTCTGTAGTAGTTATCCCCTATATATAACATACACAGGATCCGAAGTTTGTCGCAGCTCATAATAACACGACTGCTCCGTGTACTTAACCTTGACTTTTTTTCTTTTTACACCATATTCTTTACTTGTGATTATGACTAGCAACGGACATCTAACAACGACCAAATTTCCTATACTATTTAACAACGGATACCTTTATTGGCATGCTGAATTTTTCTATTAATTCACTTACTTCCTTCAGATAAAAGCAAATAATTATTTATTAGCATAATGTCGAATAATTATAGGTGCAGCATAATTAAACATATGACAAAAGTACATATATCAGTGGCGTATCCAGCGCCCCCTTAAGCTTTTCCGGGGGATCAAGGGGCGATTTTTGCCGATTTTTACTGAAAATAGGCCAAAAATTTAAATATACCTGTTATTGGAATTTTTTGAGCGGACGCCCCCTTCGCACCCCCTGAATCCGCCACTGTTTATTATCATAGGTTCCAATATACAGTTTTCGCGCACTGTTCCGAAAGCGCAGAAAGTATGCGTGTCATGCTAAAGTTGAAGTCATTAGACTTTTAAAGTATTCTACATAACTTTATGAACCAGACCTTAGTACAATCAATACATCTAGACCTACAAAACATGTGAAAATCATTGCATCCAGATTTACTGTTTAATCGTTAATCAGTATCGAACGATGTGAAAATGGCAGTCGAGCGCATGCGTTCAACGGATGCGGTTGCCCAGATAGTGAGGTCAATACAGCATTGTTCTCAAAACATTATCTACATCATTTAATACTGAATTGAAAGAGAACATCAGTAGCTTTTATCATGAAAAATTATTTGAATTTTCAACATCTGGATTTTCAGATATATCCGGAAGAGTGCGAAACACCCCTCCGGCACTACCGGCATCAGGAGCCCAGTACGCGCGGTACTCGCTTCGCCTTTGTCTCCTATCGCTGTTAAGGTCACACGGCTGTATAAGCCAATCAAATTTGTAACCTCAGGTCACGAAAATTGACGTCAGAGCTACCACGTGTTTACCTTGAAATGTTGACAATGACAAGCATTATAAAATTGAATTTGATATCAGTATAATCTTTGAGGATAGACGAAGACATTTCAGAAAATAAGACATATGTGAAATCATTTTTATATCAAATCCGATACGATTTTGACCATGGGGGGTCCTAAGAGGTATTCATGCACGCATGTACGTAAACAGAGGGTTGTGTACATTATGTGTAGTTATTTTTCGATTTGTAAACACAAGGTATACTTTTTTTGTTCTTTAAATAAAGAGTTAAGATCAGACTTCAAGACTAGATAGGTGAAAGTGTCCACAATTTTTTTATAAGAAAGAAATGTCACTTTTAATTTGGTTGAAAACTGCATAAAATCTTATACAGCTGTCACACCTTAACTATACATCCTTCCAAACTCATATAAACCCCAAAATTCCAAGTTTTTTCATTAACTGTGCCTACTACAAAAAATTCAAGTCTCAACACTTAGAAATAAAAAAACCCTGGCCATTTCTTCGAATACGAAACTAAAACTGTATACAGGTGAGAAAAATTAAGAGATCAAGATACTCTATTACACATATCCACACAGCAGACAGAGGAAACGATGGCGCTAGGTAGGTAGCACCCTCTGTATTGATTTGTACGTTTTCTCAATATATCTTGTAGATGCTCAAACACAACAGCATGTACTGCTAGCAAATATATATACATAAATACAAAGTTCAGCACCTCATTTTTCAACAACAAAGTATTGATAGGTTTTACAGTAAATATTTCAGTGGACATACAGTGGTGTCCGCCCAGTATTCCGAAGGTCCGATAGTTCGAAGGCCCATAAAGCCGAAGGTCCGATAAATCGACGGCCCGATAATCCGAAGGCCCGATAGTCCGAAGGCCCGATAGACCGAAAGTACTGCATTCAAGTATACAAAGGGATCCATAATCCGAAATACCTAAAAAATCGAATATCCGATATTTCGAAGGTCTATTAGACCATAGATCTAAAGGTCCGATGGTAAGAAGGCCTAATGGTTCTATGGTCTGATAGTCCGAAGGTTTGTAAGTCCGAATGCCCTGTAGATATGAACTTGATGCAAAATTCCTCCTGTACAATTGATATATATTGGCAGATTTAGAAATCTAAATGGAGGGGGATGGGGCTGAAAGAGATATTATCAAAGAAGTTGAATTGAATATATACCCAATTATCAAATCAGATTTAAAAGGTAGCATCATATGTTGTTTGAAACAGATCTCTGCAATCGCACGTAAGTTAAAAATAGCAACGCCAACGCTGCAAGATACGCCCGTCGGGGTATTAATTTTGTGAAATTCAATGCAATTATGTCAGTTTAATTCTTAAAATGACTTGACCTTTAAACACAAGTCTCATTTAACATGATTAAGATACCAACAATATGAAAAAACATGTCTTCGGGTGTACAAAGTTTGAATCGAAAATAGTATTTAAATAATCAGTCAAAATAAAAATTTCCAAATAGAAAAAATACGTTGCCTTCAGCCACAAAATGACATTGACCTTTGACCCCTAGCTTTAAAAAAAACCATTAGGTTCTTTGACTTGCTAAAGTCAACCCACATGGAAAATTTGAAGGTCCTAGGGCTAAGCGCTATTCTATGTTCAAGGTCCATAACTCTGCAAAAAATGTTAATAGCGAAACTAAAATCAGATCTGTTATTCATTATTATGAAGGTGTATACCAAGTTTCAATTCAATGGCTGCATAGGCTGCAAAAAAAAAGTCATAAACTAAGTACAAGTAAAAATGGAACAAGCTTTATGCAATTTGGAGTGACTTAATCAAATTCAAAAATCATTAGCACCATATAGCCTGTCTCCGTTGAATTGAGTATGATCGATATTTAAGTGAATAGATTATAGGTATCATATGCCATTGAAGAAATTAAAATGAAATGATCTGCTGACAAGAGATGAACTAATTACATTGTAAGTGTTTGATGAATAAAATGACCGAAAAATCACGCTGAATTATTTAAACTTTAGAGTAATTTTCAACATTGGAAAAAGAGATTATAAAAAGAAAGAAACAATCCGGCTCTTAAAATGGCCAACAAAAATTTTCCAGCTGGCAAAAGTCTTCCTCCCCCCACCCTTCCCCCTAAAAATCAAATGGTAAGTCCCTTACTAGTATGGCAAATTTAGTAATTTTATTGGATATTCGGACTATAGGACCTTCGGACTATCAGGCCTTCGGGCTATCGGACCTTCGAACTATCAGTCCCTCGAATTATCGGGCCTTCGAACTATCGAACCTTCGTCTTTTAAGACCTTCGGAATAATGAGTGGTCACCCATACAGTAGCTTTCCTCGCATGATATTTATCGGCTACAATCCCTGTTTATTCTTGTTGCTGCTAATGTTGGGATCCCCTCGGGGGTGAGCATATTTACAAAGCTTCCTCCGATTTGGTTCCGTCCAAGATGAACTCATTGGCAAAGCCATCGTGAGGACGAAGTCGACAAACCCCTATTTTTCAGGTGGGGCACCACCCCTGATTTGCGAGATCGTCTCTATAATGAGGGATGGTCTCGCATTATCGAGACGAAAATATCCCTCTTATTCGAGATTTTCCGTTCAGTTTTATTACTTTTGTGAAATTCGTCTGAAAAAATAAAAAAGCGCAGCATTGTCGGCCAATGGCATGAATATTTAGATCACATTCCTTCTTGACAAATCAAGTTTTATGCAATATAATGATGCAACTTTGAAATATGCTAAATTGAAATCAGCTCCTCTGCATTTCCGTGTCATATTCACAAAACAAATTTGGTAATTTCTCCAGCAAACTTCGCTATTTTCCCACAAACTTACTTACATGTGATGAGCTGAGGTTCTCTACTTTCATTTCAGCAATCTATTGCGCATATTAGATTGCGATATTCAATGTTGTTGTTCATCAGAGATGCATCGTGTAAGAGTTGTCTTTCCAAACCGTCAACATTTGTCACAAGAACGATCGTTTTATCCAGATTTCATTATGTTTAGTAATGAATAAGTGATGTTGACATAAAATAGTAAAAATTCCTGAATAATTATGTCATAACATGCCTTTTCTACATTCAAGAAGAAGAAAATAATTAAAATATTTGAATATTTCATTACCATGATTACTGATAATTGGTTTTATTTTTTCACAAATACGTTTCTTCTATGGAAAAAAAAATATTAAATAAACATGATGAATAAAATTCAATGAACAGTAGTCTGAAATGATACCAACTTGACATTATGATAGAGCATTAAAGAAAAATTCAATGTTGCTGAACATTCAACATGCACAAGTCTATGTTACGTATTGCTCTCCATACATGATGACAGGAACTGATAACGAAAGTAGGGCAGTGAACTAGATTTATGCTCATTGGCTCATTATGCAAATGTCATACCCCGGTCAGTGCATAGAAACGTTTTTCAAAGATGTCACAACCATCTCAGTTGGCTTTTTCCATCAAAGAAATTTTATTTTAAGGTGAAAATAAACATTGAAGTCGGGGGTAGGTAAGATTCTCAGCCTGAAGCATCTCTAATTTTCAAGATCCTGCTTCCTTGCAGCATCCGATACGTTAAAGGTAAACATTTTTATGTTTATTGGGCAGAGGAAATTCGGACCAAACAGGAAACGTCATGCGCTTTTGCGTTCTTTCCGCAAAATTCAGAATTATTCTCATTATGATCACAATCATCTCGCATTTGCGAGATATTTTCATGACCCAATTCAGGGATTATGCCTCATTATAGAGACGATCTCGCAAATCAGGGGTAGTGCCCCACCTGTTTTTGGCATTCATTCAGTGCTCCAAGTAGCATTCAAGATTTGGTTGCCAAAAAGCAACCTTGCTTAAATTTTGGTCGCCATTTCCAAAATTTGGTCGCAATAAGCAAATTTTTGGTCGCTATTTCTTGTATGTTTGACTTTCCAGAAACAAAAATCTGTATTTTCTCATAAATAACTATCTTTTTAATAGCTATTCTCTGTAAGCATTTGCACCTTTATGAAGGACGCATGGCACGGCATGTCTCAGATTTTGATAAAATTTGTACATAAGGTTGGGTCTGACCCAAAAGTAAAAATTTGTTAAAAATTTTCTTGATATCACATCCGGTTGCCATGGAAACGGGCTTTGAATATTGAGAAAATGCAGTTTTGTGTGTTTTTGAAGTCACATACATAATTTATGCAGCATAATCTAAAACAAACACTAATGAATTATCAGTGCCCTACCATTGCTCTTTCAAGTTAAGTAATAATAATGTTGGGTTTATTGTCTTATCTGTATGTTTCCATAGCAACAACACAGGTACCCTATCATAATAGTATTTTTGGCATTTTTTCAAAATTCAACGATAAATTACTAACATTTTTGAGTTTTTTATGGAAATAAAACATACGCATTTACATTGGGACAAAGTTTCTGTTGGTTGCTATGGCAACATGACCTCAAACTGTAAAAAAGAAAGCAATTTTGGACAATATTTAGAGTCCTTTTTTACTAGATCATTAAATTTTTAATTCAAAGTGATGAAAATTGATTAGTGTATTCAAGTAGATCTTTCATTACACTAAAGAAAATTTTAAAAAAATATTCAAGAAATAGCCCGTTGCTATGGGAACGATTGTGTAAAATTGCACATAGGCCCACTTTGAGTCCTTGGATATGGGCATTAAAAGTTAAGTAATCTGAATTTTTTAAAATCTAAAATAAAGTTTAGACTTTGCTTTATCGTATGTGTAAAAAAGGTTGTGTAAGCCTGTTTTGTTTTTTGAGGAAAAGGCTTTGAAAAACAACAAAAAATGCTTATTTTTATAATGTATGTCCAAATTACTATAGCAACCATTAATTATTTGAAATTTTTTTATTATATTTTGGTAGAGGCTTACTTGATCTTTATTGTTATAAAATTTGAACTTCCTGGGATTTATAATTGCTGTTTTATGAAAATAATAAAAAATGGTTGCCATGGTAACATATGTTCCCCATAGCTTTTTCAAATGATGGAAACTTCATTCTTTTTGCAATATATATGATGGGTCTGTTTTCTAGTTGTGCACCTGATATTTGTTTGAGCATCTGACCCCCAGGGTCTTAGAAAATGGGTGTGGTCATTTTCTGCTATATAAGTCTATGTAATCCTATGCTCGCAACTCCTCTGATACTATAAATGATTTAAACTTCATTCTTTTTGCAATATGATTGGTCTGTGGTCTTGTTGTGTACCAATATTTTGTTTGAGCCCTGATCCCCAGGGTCTTAGGAAATGGTCGTGGTCATTTTCTCCTAGTATATAACTGTTTGTAAATTGTAATGTTGTGCTCGCAACTCCTCTCACACTACATTTGTATAATGATTGAGGCTTCATTCTTTTTGCAATATGATTGGTCTGTATTCTTGTTGTGCATCTGATATTTTGTTTGTTTGAGCCCCTGATTCCCAGGGTCTTAGAAAATAGGTGTGGTCATTTTTCCTATATAGTTGTGCTCTCAACTCTTCAAAGCTATTAATGAATGAGAGTTGTTGTAATTCTTAATGCAATAAGATGGATTTGTAGTAAACTATTTTGTTATGTCATTGATAGTTCATTTGAGCTAGCAGTCCCTGCCCCCCTTGGATCTTGGAAATGGGGGATGTGGCATTCTTTATTTTAAATACTTTATCTTGGATATTATGAGTTATATGATTGATATTCTAGTTGCAGTCTATTTGATATGTTGTTTTCTTGTGCTACTTTCAATTTGTTAGAATGCCTGCTCCCTATGGTCTTGAAAAATGGAAATTGATATTTATGTGTATGTATCTTATTCACATGTCAATGAGTAAATAAAAAACAAAACAACCAGGAGAGCTACAGTCTGGACAGAGGCTTCTGGTTTTGATTGAGACTTTGATCTTTTTGCGATATGATGGGTCTGTGTTCTTGTTGTGCATCTGATATTTTCTTTGAGCCCCTGTTCCCAAGGGTCTTAGAAAATTGGTGTGGTCATTTTCTCCTATATAATTGTGCTCTCAACTCTTCAAAGCTATTAATGAATGAGAGTTGTTGTAATTCTTAATGCAATATGGATGGATCTGTAGTTTTGTTATGTCATTGATAGTTCATTTGAACTTGCAGTCCCTTGCTCCTAGGATCTTGGAAAATGGGTGTGGCACTCTTGTTTCAAATACTTTATCTTGGATATGATGAATTATATGAGTGATATTCTAGTTTCAGTCTATTGGATATGTACAGTTGTTTTGTTGTGCTACTTTTAATTTGTAAGAATGCCTGCTCCCTATGGTCTAAAAAAATGGAAATTGATATTTATCATATGTGTATGTATCTTATTCACTTGTAAATGAGTAAATAAAAAACAAATAAAAAACAAAAACAACCAGGAGAGCTACAGTCTCGTCAGAGACTTCTGGTTTTTCAGTCACATCCATTCTTTTGATATTTTGAAATATGAACTTGCCATTACAGAAGAAAACTATGGCGAGCGAAGCGAGCCAAAATTTTGTTATAGAAAGTAAAAACTGTGGCGAGCGGAAAAATTTTCAGGAATTCTAAGCGAATTTTATGGTTATTCTTCAAATTCAGATTACTTGTAAGAGCAAGATTATTTTTTCTGTCACACCATAAGCAAATTTATGTTTTTCATAAAAATTCAGAGCAAAATTAAAAAAAAAAAAAAAACCCAAGCCCCCCCCCCCCCCCCCCCCCCCCCCCCCCCCCCCCCCCCCCCCCCCCCCCCAGAATATCAAATGGACCGTGCCTTAAAACTTACACTTTGAAATCAAACCATGTTTTCTTTAGTGGTTTATTTTAGCGAAAAATTATGAGAGCTTGTAGAGATGATGAACATGATGAAAATACAGAGTATAATAATTATTATAACAGGCCTCTATTGTAATATTTATTTCCTAAACTTGATTATAAAATGGTTTTATGGACTTCTGATTTTGCAGAAGGCTCATGATTAGCATATAACATTCAATCAAAGATTTCAAGGGTTGTTTGTAAACTCTGTGGTCCCTAGTTGGCCTCTTGTTTGCAATTATGTCTCCCCCAAACAGGGAGGAGACATATTGGTTTTGCCTTCGTCGTCCGTCTGTCTGTCCGTCTGTCACACATCGTGTCCGGGCTATATCTCCTGAACCGTTTGCCCGATCACTTTCATATTTTAGTATGTTGTTGCTTATGACCCGAAGGTTTCACATCGCCTTGACCCAAGGTCATGTGACCAAGGTCAAGGTCACTTAGTGCATTTGTAATGAAATTATGCGTACATTCCTGTCTGGGCTATATCTCTTGAACCGTTTGCCGGATCACTTTCATATTTCAGTATGTTGTTGCTTATGACCCGAAAGTTTCACATCACCTTGACCCAAGGTCATGTGACAAAGGTCAAGATCACTTAGTGCATTTTTAAAGAAATAATGAATACATTCCTGTACGGGCTATATCTCTCGAACCATTTACCGGATCACTTTCATATTTTAGTATGTTGTTGCTTATGACCCGAAGGTTTCACATCACCTTGACCCAAGGTCATGTGACCAAGGTCAAGGTCACTTAGTGCATTTGTAATGAAATTATGCATACATTCCTGTCTGGGCTATATCTCTTGAACCGTTTGCCGGATCACTTTCATATTTTAGTATGTTGTTGCTTACGACCCAAAGATTTCACATCACCTTGACCCAAGGTCATGTGACAAAGGTCAAGATCACCTAGTGCATTTTTAAAGAAATAATGAATACATTCCTGTACGGGCTATATCTCTCGAACCATTTACCGGATCATTTTCATATTTTAGTATGTTGTTGCTTATGACCCGAAGGTTTCACATCACCTTGACCCAAGGTCATGTGACCAAGGTCAAGGTCACTTAGTGCATTTGTAATGAAATTATGCATACATTCCTGTCTGGGCTATATCTCTTGAACCGTTTGCCGGATCACTTTCATATTTTAGTATGTTGTTGCTTATGACCCGAAGGTTTCACATCACCTTGACCCAAGGTCATGTGACCAAGGTCAAGGTCACTTAGTGCATTTTTAAAGAAATTATGAATACATTCCTGTCTGGGCTATATCTCTTGAACCATTTGCCGGATCACTTTCATATTTTAGTATGTTGTTGCTTACGACCCAAAGATTTCACATCACCTTGACCCAAGGTCATGTGACCAAGGTCAAGGTCACTTAGTGCATTTTTAAAGAAATAATGAATACATTCCTGTACGGGCTATATCTCTTGAACCATTTACCGGATAACTTTCATATTTTAGTATGTTGTTGCTTACGACCAAAAGATTTCACATCACCTTGACCCAAGGTCATGTGACAAAGGTCAAGGTCACTTAGTCAATTTTTAATGAAATTATGCATACATTCCTGTCCGGGCTAGATCTCTTGAACCGTTTGCCGGATCACTTTCATATTTTAGAATGTTGTTGCTTATGACCTGAAGGTTTCACATCACCTTGACCCAAGGTCATGTGACCAAGGTCAAGGTCACTTAGTGCATTTGTAATGAAATTATGCATACATTCCTGTCTGGGCTATATCTCTTGAACCGTTTGCCGGATCACTTTCATATTTTAGTATGTTGTTGCTTATGACCCGAAGGTTTCACATCACCTTGACCCAAGGTCATGTGACAAAGGTCAAGATCACTTAGTGCATTTTTAAAGAAATAATGAATACATTCCTGTACGGGCTATATCTCTCGAACCATTTACCGGATCACTTTCATATTTTAGTATGTTGTTGCTTATGACCCGAAGGTTTCACATCACCTTGACCCAAGGTCATGTGACCAAGGTCAAGGTCACTTAGTGCATTTGTAATGAAATTATGCATACATTCCTGTCTGGGCTATATCTCTTGAACCGTTTGCCGGATCACTTTCATATTTTAGTATGTTGTTGCTTATGACCCGAAGGTTTCACATCACCTTGACCCAAGGTCATGTGACCAAGGTCAAGGTCACTTAGTGCATTTTTAAAGAAATTATGAATACATTCCTGTCTGGGCTATATCTCTTGAACCATTTGCCGGATCACTTTCATATTTTAGTATGTTGTTGCTTACGACCCAAAGATTTCACATCACCTTGAACCAAGGTCATGTGACCAAGGTCAAGGTCACTTAGTGCATTTTTAAAGAAATAATGAATACATTCCTGTACAGGCTATATCTCTTGAACCATTTACCGGATAACTTTCATATTTTAGTATGTTGTTGCTTACGACCAAAAGATTTCACATCACCTTGACCCAAGGTCATGTGACAAAGGTCAAGGTCACTTAGTCAATTTTTAATGAAATTATGCATACATTCCTGTCCGGGCTAGATCTCTTGAACCGTTTGCCGGATCACTTTCATATTTTAGAATGTTGTTGCTTATGACCCGAAGGTTTCACATCACCTTGACCCAAGGTCATGTGACCAAGGTCAAGGTCACTTAGTGCATTTGTAATGAAATTATGCATACATTCCTGTCTGGGCTATATCTCTTGAACCGTTTGCCGGATCACTTTCATATTTTAGTATGTTGTTGCTTATGACCCGAAGGTTTCACATCACCTTGACCCAAGGTCATGTGACTAAGGTCAAGGTCACTTAGTGCATTTTTAAAGAAATTATGAATACATTCCTGTCTGGGCTATATCTCTTGAACCATTTGCCGGATCACTTTCATATTTTAGTATGTTGTTGCTTACGACCCAAAGATTTCACATCACCTTGACCCAAGGTCATGTGACCAAGGTCAAGGTCACTTAGTGCATTTTTAAAGAAATAATGAATACATTCCTGTACGGGCTATATCTCTTGAACCATTTACCGGATAACTTTCATATTTTAGTATGTTGTTGCTTATGACCAAAAGATTTCACATCACCTTGACCAAAGGTCATGTGACCAAGGTCAAGGTCACTTAGTCAATTTTTAATGAAATTATGCATACATTCCTGTCCGGGCTAGATCTTTTGAACCGTTTGCCGGATCACTTTCATATTTTAGAATGTTGTTGCTTATGACCTGAAGGTTTCACATCACCTTGACCCAAGGTCATGTGACCAAGGTCAAGGTCACTTAGTGCATTATGTCTCCCCCCAACGGGAAGGAGACATATTGGTTTTGCCTTCGTCGTCCGTCTGTCTGTCCGTCTGTCTGTCCGTCTGTCACACATCGTGTCCGGGCTATATCTCCTGAACCGTTTGCCTGATCACTTTCATATTTTAGTATGTTGTTGCTTATGACCCGAAGGTTTCACATCACCTTAACCCAAGGTTATGTGACCAAGGTCACTTAGTGCATTTTTTGAGTTGGCAAAGCCAACTCTCATTGCCATCGCTTTCAACGTTGCACTTGATAACCCTGCACGGACCAAACAACGCACAATGTTACTGGCGCAGTAAGAAATAGGACCACTACGATTTGACAAAAGAACATATTAGACAACAGACATTTAAGTTCAAGTTGTAAATAATGGGTTAAATGCATCATGAGAATGCAAAAAATGCTACAAGGAACGATGCTACAGGAATAGCGATCACATGTTGATGTCAGTACATACATTAAAATATGGCGCATCTTTTTTCTTTGTACTTCCCTCCTCTGTATAAGGATCACCCCATTTTTAGATAGATAGGTAAACGTTTTGTATTTAGGATAAAAAAGACCTTAGATTTTTTTAAAAATGTGGATGTGTAGAAGACTAAAGACAAGTAAATAAATAAATCAATCAATAATATTTATTTAAAGTCAGACATAATTTATAACAATCAACATTAGCTCTGATGAGCTATTTACCGACTAGGAAAAAAAGGTTTTTCAGTTTGATGCTTAATAAACCTAAGATGTTGGTTTTAAGTTGGTCAAGAAGTTTCAAAACCAAATATCTCCTAAAGTAAAATTAAAGTGATAGGACATTATACTTCATACATACACCCATAACAATTGCAACAAATTTGACATGATCATATTGACCTTGAACTCTGACCTCAAAATCAGTTATTTGGTTAAGAAGTTCTATCATTTTATATATTTATATATTTCCAGACTTTTTTTTTTTTTTTTAGATTTGAGACAACTCTTGAATTGTGAGAATCACTCATTCAAGCATTTGAGGCATAGATTTGGAGTTTGATTTGTGCCAGTTTTATACTTGTCTTCTGTATGTTCGTCTCAATGTTACTTTTTGCCAACTCACAGGACTTTCAGTCCTTTGATAATGAAATTATGCATACATTCCTGTCCGGGCTATATCTCTTGAACCATTTGCAGGATCACTTTCATATTTTAGTAACTATGTTGTTGCTTATGACCCGAAGGTTTCACATCACCTTGACCCAAGGTCATGTGACCAAGGTCAAGGTCACTTAGTGCATTTTTAATGAAATTATGCATTCATTCCTGTCCGGGCTATATCTCTTGAACCATTTGCCGGATCACTTTCATATTTTAGTATGTTGTTGCTTATGACCCGTAGGTTTCACATAACCTTGACCCAAGGTCATGTGACCAAGGTCAAGGTCACTCAGTGCATTTTTAACGAAATTATGCATACATTCCTGTCCGGGCTATATCTCTTGAACTGTTTGCCGGATCACTTTCATATTTTAGTATGGTGTTGCTTATGACCCGTAGGTTTCACATCACCTTGACCCAAGGTCATGTGACCAAGGTCAAGGTCACTTAGTGCATTTTTAATGAAACTGTACATACATTCCAGTCCGTGCTATATCCCTTGAACCGTTTGCCGGATAACTTTCATATTTTAGTATGTTGTTGCTTATGACCCAAAGGATTCACATCACCATGACCCAAGGTCATGTGACCAAGGTCAAGGTCACTTAGTGCATTTTTAATGAAATTATAAATACATTCCTGTACAAGCTATATCTCTTGAACCTTTTGCTGGATCACTTTCATATCCAAGTATGTTGTTGCTTATGACCCGTAGGTTTCACATCACCTTGACCCAAGGTCATGTAACCAAGTTCAAGGTTACTTAGTGCATTTTTAATGATATTTTGCATACATTCTTGTCCGGACTATATCTCTTGAACTGTTTGCCGGATCACTTTCATATTTTAGTATGTTTTTGTTTATGACCCGAAGGCTTCACATCTCCTTGACCCAAGGTCAAGGTCACTTACTACATTTTTAATGAAATTGTAGATACATGCTTGTTTAGGCTTTATCCCTTGGACCGCATACTGGATTGCTTTCAAGTTTAAGAATGTATTTAGTCATGACCAAAAGGTTTCACCTGGACCCATGTTCATTTGATCAAGGTCAAAGTTACTAAGTACATTTTAATGAAATTGTACATGCTATCCCATTGGGGCTGTATCTCTTTTAACTATTTATCAGATCACCGTCATATTTTAGTATGTTGTTGCTTATCACGTAAAGGTTTCACATCACGTTGACTCAAGGTCATGTGACCAAAGTCAAGGTCAATTAGTATATTTTAAATGAAATTGTATTTGTTACATGTATTATGTCCAGGCTTAATCTTTTGCACCGTGATCGGATCACGTCATATTTTAGTATGATGGTGCTGATGACCCAAAGGTTTCACACCTCCTTGATCCACGGTCATATGACTAAGGTCAAGTATTACATTTTTTAATGAAATTGTAAATGCTATTCAGTATTGAGTCTGGGCTATATCTGTGGAATCGTTTACTGGATCACTCTTATACTATAGTATGCTGTTGCTCAGGATTGGAGGGTTTCTTATCATCTTGACCCAAGGTCATGTGCCGAAGGTCAAGATCATTTAGTTCTTTTTAATGAAATTGTATGTACTAATATTGTATGGGCTATATCTCCTGAACCCTTCTTACAATTGTTTTCATATTTTAGTATGTTGTTTCTAAGGACTAAATGTTTCTTATCACATTGTCCCAAGGTCACATGGTTAAGGTAGCTTCTTACTTTGGTAATGAAATTGTATATGCTAAGCATGTCCAGGCTGAAATTATCTATGCTAATAATGTTTAGGCTTTATATTTTGAAACTTGTATCCAATCACTAATTCAGTTTTTTGTTGCTCATTATCCATACAATGTTAAACGTCTTCAAATTCAATAGCATCATTTAAAAGCAGATAAGTTTGCAGCATGGACCAGACGTGCATGTTTCGGGTACTTAACCCTTGTCAGTGAGTGTAGGTTTCAGATCACCTATATCCAAGGTCATGTGACCAAAGTCAATTTCTTTAAATATGCTTATAATGAAATTGTATATCATGTTTAGGCTTTACCTCAAACAATGTAATGAATCACTTTCATGTTTTAGTATGATGTTGCCCATGACTCAAAGGTTTCACATCATTTTGCATTTTGGCCTAAGGTCAAAGTAACTTAGAGGGAGGGGGGAGACATCTGTTTTTTTATGAAAAACATTTTGTTTAATTTTTAATGAAATTATGCATGCATTCATGTCCAGGCTAGATCTCTTGAACCGTTTGCCGGATCACTTTCATATTTTAGTATGTTGATGCTTATGACCCGAAGGTTTTGCATCACCTTGACCCAAGGTCATGTGACCAAGGTCAAGGTCATGTAGTACAATTTTAATGAAATTGTACATGCATTCCTGTTTGGGCTATATCTCTTGAACCGTTTGCAGGATCGCTTTATATTTTAGTATGTTGTTGCTTATGACCCGAAGGTTTCACATCACGTTGACTCAAGATCATGTGACCAAGGTCAAGGTCAATTAGTATACATGTATTTTAAATGAAATTGTATTTGTTATGTGTATTGTGTCCAGGCTTAATCTTTTGAACTGTAATCGGATCATTTGATATTTTAGTATGATGGTGCTGATGACCAAAAGGTTTCACACCACCTTGATCCAAGGTCATATTACTAAGGTCAGGGTCAAATATTACATTTTTTTAATGAAATTGTAAATACTATTGAGTCTGGACTATATCTGTGGAATCGTATACTGGATCGCTCTGATACTTTAGAATGCTGATGCTTAGGATTGGAAGGTTTCTTATCATCTTGACCCAAGGTCGTGTGCCCAAGGTCAAGATCATTTAGTTCTTTTTAATGAAATTGTACGTACTAATCTTGTCTGGGCTATATCTGCTGAACCCTTTTTACAATTGTTTTCATATTTTAATATGTTATTTCTCAGGACTAAATGTTTCTTACCACATTGTCCCAAGGTCACATGATTAAGGTCACTTCTTACTTTGGTAATGAAATTGTATATGCTAATCATGTCCAGGCTGAAATTGTTTTGCTTATCATGTTTAGGCTTTATATTTTGAATCGTGTATCCAATCACTAATTCAGTTTTTTGTTGCGCATGATCCATACAATGTATTTTTCAGATCACCTATATCCAAGGTCATGTGACCAAAGTCAATTTCACTAAATATGAAATTGTATATGCTAATCATGTTTGGGCTTTACCTCAAACAATACAATGAATCACTTTCATGTTTTAGTATGATGTTGCCCATGACTCAAAGGTTTCACACCATCTTTGCCCAAGGTCAAAGTAACTTAGAGGGAGGGGGGAGACATCTGTTTTTTTCTGAACAACATTTGATTTAATTTAATTTGTGCTTTATACTTGTCTTATATTTGAAATTTGATAATACATTTTGTAGAAAATCCACAGCTAGGCATTAGCTGGCATGACAGTGGTTGGATTCCCCACCTGAATCTCAACAATATCCTGGACTATTTCTGTGAGAGAAGTAATCCTTTCTATGATCATACATGTAACAACCAAATCATCAAAAGTCAACGGCTTAGTCAGGATCAGCTCAAGTTAGTCATGCCTAGTATCATTTAATATTGTCTGTACATACATGAAAATATTTTTAACCTTTGTATTCTGGGAGAATGTGCATGATCAATCATATTTGTAAAATGATTTAACAGCCTGTGTTGTGCAATACAGAAATTATGTGTTATGTAAAGGGGTAAGGGTTCTTCGCAGGTACAGTCAAACCTGTCTTAAAGTGACCCTCTTTTTAGCGACTTCCTGCTTTATGTGACCTGTTTTATTCCTCCCGAGCAATTTTCCTATCAAATTAACCTGTATATAGCGACATCCTGCCTAACGCGACAACGACCGAGATTTTTCTGTCCCGTACCGAATTCCGAACCTGTATATTACGACTTTTAGTGTTGCAAAGGACCCCAACTACATAATATTTTACATAAAATCTCTTCATCAGTGTTTTATAATTAAATCTTCTGTGATAAATTAAATGCATTGGGATTTTAAATGTGTAATACGATTAATCAATAGATACACGAAATGATATATGCAGTGGTTTATTTAATAGTATTGATCTTACATTACGCAAATGTTGTTTGTCAAAGTCAGATCAGCTTGAACCTGTATTCAGTGACCACCTGTCTTATGTGACCTATTTTCTTTCAGCCCTTGCAAAGTCACATAAGACAGGTTTGAATGTACATACATTTGTTCTGTATGTCCTTAGTTAACAAAATATAGACCACAAAACTTAAAACTTATCAATTTTTTTTACAGGATTTATGACCCTTGGCCTTCAGATTTCCAGAATTTTTTTTTCTGGGTTTTTCTTCTTTTTTTGCTTTTTGGTATCTGAGAATGTCTGTGATATAGTTTGGTATCTGAGTATGTCTGTGATATAGTTTGGTATCTGAGTATGTCTGTGATATAGTTTGGTATCTGAGTATGTCTGTGATCTGAGTATGTCTGTGATATAGTTTGGTATCTGAGTATGTCTGTGATATAGTTTGATATCTGAGTATGTCTGTGATATAGTTTGGTATCTGAGTATGTCTGTGATATAGTTTGGTATCTGAGTATGTCTGTGATATAGTTTGGTAACCGAGTATGTCTGTGATATAGTTTGGTATCTGAGTATGTCTGTGATATAGTTGGTATCTGAGTATGTCTGTGATATAGTTTGGTATTTGAGTATGTCTGTGATATAGTTTGGTATCTGAGTATGTCTGTGATATAGTTTGGTATCTGAGTATGTCTGTTATATAGTTTGGTATCTGAGTATGTCTGTGATCTGAGTATGTCTGTGATATAGTTTGGTATCTGAGTATGTCTGTGATATAGCTTGATATCTGAGTATGTCTGTGATATAGTTTGGTATCTGAGTATGTCTGTGATATAGTTTGGTATCTGAGTATGTCTGTGATATAGTTTGGTAACTGAGTATGTCTGTGATATAGTTTGGTATCTGAGTATGTCTGTGATATAGTATCTGAGTATGTCTGTGATATAGTTTGGTATTTGAGTATGTCTGTGATATAGTTTGGTGTCTGAGTATGTCTGTGATATAGTTTGGTATCTGAGTATGTCTGTGATATAGTTTGATATCTGAGTATGTCTGTGATATAGTTTGGTATCTGAGTATGTCTGTGATATAGTTTGGTATCTGAGTATGTCTGTGATATAGTTTGATATCTGAGTATGTCTGTGATATAGTTTGGTATCTGAGTATGTCTGTGATATAGTTTGGTATCTGAGTATGTCTGTGATATAGTTTGGTATCTGAGTATGTCTGTGATATAGTTTGGTATCTGAGTATGTCTGTGATATAGTTTGGTATCTGAGTATGTCTGTGATATAGTTTGATATCTGAGTATGTCTGTGATATAGTTTGATATCTGAGTATGTCTGTGATATAGTTTGGTATCTGAGTATGTCTGTGATATAGTTTGGTATCTGAGTATGTCTGTGATATAGTTTGGTATCTGAGTATGTCCGTGATATAGTTTGGTATCTGAGTATGTCTGTGATATAGTTTGGTATCTGAGTATGTCTGTGATATAGTTTGGTATCTGAGTATGTCTGTGATCTGAGTATGTCTGTGATATAGTTTGGTATCTGAGTATGTCTGTGATATAGTTTGATATCTGAGTATGTCTGTGATATAGTTTGGTATCTGAGTATGTCTGTGATATAGTTTGGTATCTGAGTATGTCTGTGATATAGTTTGGTATCTGAGTATGTCTGTGATATAGTTTGATATCTGAGTATGTCTGTGATATAGTTTGGTATCTGACTATGTCTGTGATATAGTTTGGTATCTGAGTATGTCTGTGATATAGTTTGATATCTGAGTATGTCTGTGATATAGTTTGGTATCTGAGTATGTCTGTGATATAGTTTGGTATCTGAGTATGTCTGTGATATAGTTTGGTATCTGAGTATGTCTGTGATATAGTTTGGTATCTGAGTATGTCTGTGATATAGTTTGGTGTCTGAGTATGTCTGTGATATAGTTTGGTATCTGAGTATGTCTGTGATATAGTTTGGTATCTGAGTATGTCTGTGATATAGTTTGGTATCTGAGTATGTCTGTTATATAGTTTGGTGTCTGAGTATGTCTGTGATATAGTTTGGTTTCTGAGTATGTCTGTGATATAGTTTGGTGTCTGAGTATGTCTGTGATATAGTTTGGTATCTGAGTATGTCTGTGATATAGTTTGGTATCTGAGTATGTCTGTGATATAGTTTGGTGTCTGAGTATGTCTGTGATATAGTTTGGTATCTGAGTATGTCTGTGATATAGTTTGGTATCTGAGTATGTCTGTGATATAGTTTGGTATCTGAGTATGTCTGTGATATAGTTTGGTGTCTGAGTATGTTTGTGATATAGTTTTAAAGGTGTAGTTTCAGTTCACCTATTTCTAGAAACGTTTTGGCCATTGGACTGAGTTCTCTGGACTTAAATTTTCCTTTTAATACAAATATAAACTTGTTTTTGTGTAGGCATTCATCTTTTTGTGTAACTACAAATTAATTTAAATTCATGTTGAATAGGGCTGCGTATGGCGGGTCAAATTTGTATTGCGATATATTGCGATATTTGGAATAATATTGTCATTATAATATAATGATGAACATGTGCAGACAAATTTGACAGTCTTCCTATAACAATCAAAGTCAATCATACATGTATGGATATCTGGTGGAAAGAAATTTAAATTCATCCAAGTATTACTGTGATAATTCTACTTGGACATCGGCGGTCACTCATAGACAGACAGTGCAAAAAGTCACAAGGAAACTTAAACTTCTTTTAAAGTACTCTTATCAACTAAATGACAGGAATTTAAGGCAAACGTCCATGAATTTCAGTTAGTATACCAATGATTATTTAATTTTGTCCAGACAGTGATCCTTGACATGTGCAGTGTGTTGACGAACAATAAGGGCCGAACAAGCGTTATCAATTTCTTGGAATCTATTTGGCTGTGTAGCATAGTACGGACTCTTCGTTGTGTTTAAAAGTGGCGGGTCAGAAAATTATAGAACTGATCTTAATTTTATCACCGCTATTATCGGACACAACATAAAAAATATGAGTTGGACTAACTTAAAAGTAATAGATGTATCTTAAATGTCAGATATCATAATGCCACAGACATAAGAATCCACCTTTGGCCATTTAAATGATCCTTTGTTGTATTTTGAGTACAATAAATGAAGAAATTCGTGTTTGCTCATAATTTTTAAAGAAACAACATAGAAATATAAAGAAAAAAAATATTGTCAAAAACCGGTTTTTAAGATACTCCTTTTGAAGGAGTCTCTTACTGTATTCGCGATTCTCATGTCGTTTCGAGGTACCGTCTCTTCCGGATCCGGTGCGCAGCGAGAAATAGTTCCAGATTGTGTCAGCAGTTTCTGGACATCAAAACTTGCGTGTGGAAAATTTATATCAGAATCGATTGTTTTGATAGAATGATAGAATTAATATAAAATTAGTTGAGATTTTCAAGATGAAATTTGATCTTTTTGAATTGTTATCGATTTGGGACTACTTTACATCTGCGCTCTATCGATGCTCCGCCCACCGTTTGACATTTAATGATTATCTTTCATGCGCGCACGTTCTGTGATTAGCTTGCAAGGTAAATATTTATTGATACGCAACAATTCTGAATTTTTCAATGCATATTATATTGTAATGCCGACACCGTACTGCTATGTTCTCATCAGATACCAAAACAACGTCTGACTCAACAACTCTAAGCCCCGCCTTTTACCAATTCGGGTCAGCTGTCAATCATTATCTCACGGACTTCAGAAGTATGGGTATTTCATAGCTATTTGAATTTGATGAGTATCATCGCTATTTTGTAAAAGATATGTTTATTTTTTCAATTCAGGACAATCACATGTTTATCAATACGTTAATTATTGTTTACAAGGTAGAAAGTAGATCAGAGAAAAACTTCAATTTTAGATTGATTATGAGTACAGATTTTTGGCCCCCAACGACTAACTTCAATCAACATCGGAATTATGCATTTTCACCGTCAAAAGAAACCGGCCTTTATCGAAAAATAAAATGAATTTGTTTTCTCTCTCTCCTTCTCTCTCTCTCTCTCTCTGATATAGATATAGGCAAACGATTTTTACTGTCCCGCGAGTACTAAACAAAAGTTCAATCAGTTGACTCTTTTGAATATAACGACATTTGCCACTAATTTAGATACCAGTAGTTGATTATTTTATGAAATGTTCATGTGTTCATTAATCAGTTTCTTTTTTCAAATTATTTTACAAGTGTTCTTTCTTTCAAACAAACGCATTAACCAAATATAGTCTCAAGTAAAGATTCAATATTTCAATAAGAATAAACAACTCCTTTCCGTAGCTCTTAAAACTATAAATATGGCTTCTTGTATAGTACATTGCCTATGAAGTTATGTGATCGGAAAAAATAATAGTCATTTACGATTAGATTTTCAGATAAACAACCAAAGACATCCGATATAATGCCAAAAAAAAAAAAATACTAGCGCCTTGTTCTGGTATTTCAAACGGTTCTAAACAGGTCCGCAAAAAATCGATTTATCAAGGACGCGTATCCAGACAAAGATGAATCATGTAAAAAAAATAAGGCATATAAAGTTCATGGGCGGATCCAGGATTTTTTTCAGGGATGGTCCTAAAGTCCGAGTTTTTTTTAAGAAATATGTACATTCATAGAAAAAATTAATTCAGGGGTCGTCTGGAACACCCCCCCCCCCCTCTGGATCCACACTTACACATCAAATCGCATAAAGGGCAAAGCCATTTTGTTTTTGTTGTTTTTTTTTTTTTTCGGTGTTCAAAGAGAATCATGTAATTGTCGGCTAAACATCGTCATGAATATTAGGCCGATTTATCACTGCACGCTATAATATTTTCCGCTGACGAGACGTTTTTTCTGATAAAAATACCCGCCGCGCCTCATGTTCTGGGTAACAGTCGATCGCTGAAGATAATGTATCTGTTTATCAATTTATCAATCTAAAGGGAAAAAAAATCTTTAAAACACTTAAATATTTCAGTAATCACACCTGGGTCCAGTATTGAAAGCGCGACGTTACGCATAATTTTACGATAACGGCTATTAAATCAGAGAGTATACATTAGGGTATACGTTTTATGTGTCATGCTGTCATTCTTGACTGTATTATATTATGTTTATTATATCAATATTGTAGGGAGAGGGCACTCAATAATGTTGTAAAAAATTAACACCTGATCCCATTTCATTGAGTTGGAAATGAAATATGTTCAAACAAATCAAGCCCAAAAAAGGTTTTTTTTTTTGTTGCAGGAAATTGGCGTTTCATGACTCCTTTTACATGCGAATTCATTTATACGGCAATGGCGGAATGGCTGACGGTCTATTGAAATTTAGACTGTGTGCACGTGACGAGATTTACGTTCTCTGATTGGTTCGAACTAGTCCGTGGCAAAATAAAAATGAATGTCTAGACTTTATTCACGCATTGTAAATATTTTTTAACGAAACTGTAAAACAATTGTACCCGTTGACAGCTCGGGCATGTGCCGCTGAGATATTAAAAGGCCGGCCTGTTCGCATGGGCATATACTTCTGATAAAATAAGTTTGTATACTTCTCTTTTTCGGTCTCTTTATATATACGTGAAATGGTAATTATGTAAACACTCTTTTATTGTTATTATCATTAAGAAGTAAACGAAAAAGTTCCTCAATTCCACGTACATGTTCTCACAATTCCTTTTAAATTACCTGGTAAAACTATATCAATTGATAAGAAAGTACCGCTAGCTTTTCCTCACGGTGATTACACGTGACCACTGAAGCATTACATATAACGGGTATTTAAACCGTACATTTACCTAGTACTGGTCAAATTTAATGGATAAATTAAAAAAGAAACTTTCTTTTGATTACCATGGTGATTATCCAAGGACAGATTTTAGGCAATTTGGAGCGGGGAACGGGGGGGGGGGGGGGGGGGGTTTCAGACTTGTGTATCCGAATCGGGGAGGGGGGGGGGGCATTCCATTTATCTATGTGAACGTCATAGAAACTATCAGATGTGAATCAATTTTCTCTATTTTCAGACATTTCTTTTATATATTTTTTTCAGTAAGAAATGGACCCCTTTTTCCGATAAACATACATGTACGAAACACTACGAAATCAATATCTTGCGTACATTTCAATTCAATTCAATTATTTATTGATATCACCAAACATGTTGACAGACATCAAAATACAAGTAACAAAATGAACAATGCAAAACAAAATTGAAACGAACAACACGATTATCAGTGGCGGATCTAGGATTTCAGAAAAGGGGGGCCCAAGGTTTCAGCTCGAAGAAAATTGTTCACAGAAAACTTGACAAGCAAAAAAAAAAAAAAAAAGGTCGAAGACCACGAAGACGAAAAACGTGAATCTAAGACTGATGATCTAATTAAGAAGTGTGGGAGGGGGTCATTGCCACTGCATGTACAATATGTAAAGTTCCTTGATACATTTGGTAAACTGGCGAGCGTAGCGAGCTGGAAATTTTAAGATATGAAGTATTCATTTTGTTATACAACTTTATTCTATATTGGCGAGCGGAGCGAGCCGTAAAATTTTTTGAATATATGGTTACATTTTGTCTAAGAATACAAGCTCTCTCTCATTTTCCATGCTCTATTTTTAACTGACCTATTGGGGAAGGTTGGGAAGATTAGGGCATTGCAACCCCACTATCCACCTGTCTAACCTGGTTAGATCGGCCCATGAAAATGAAGCATTTGGTACTTATTCAAGTGTTAACTTGATTTTGAATTTTGTATAAGTTTATGACATATGAATCCGTTCAAACACGATGACAAAGAAAGTTAAAGACAAAGTGAAGACGAAAAAATAGACAGCTAATGAAAGCTGAAGTGCGGCGAGCGAAGCGAGCCGAAAATTTGCCCCAAAAGTAAAGAGATTAAGCATAAAAAGAGTATTCTGAATCAATAACTTGGGATGAAAAATGGGGGGTCGCCCCCCTCTTAATACGCTACTGATTATGGTATAGAAAATGATCAGTAGAGTAACAATAAACTAGCAAAGGGACCAGTTTTGCAATTTTTACATGTCGGCATAAATTGAATTTCATAATGCATGTAGGGACACCGGAAAATATGGATACATGTATTTGGATTCTTCTCCAGACCTCCCAATACCTGTTTCTTACCAAAAAGTGTAAAATTTTGCAAATGAATGTGTGTTTAAGGAAAGTTAGATGTAGTATAAACAATTGATTGCAATTCCGAGAAAAAAAAACATCGTCTAACAGTCTTTTTCCTACTTTTTTTTTAATAATTTACACAATTCAAGTAACAACAAGTATATATACTATTTTTATTGTCTAATCGTTTGTTTAAAATATTTCTAAAAGTAATTCTGATTGGAAATATGTTTTAGATATAAAAATGAGCGGCAAAAGCGTTGAACGTATTTGTGAGTTAAAATTGCAAAAATAGATAGTTCTGCTTCTCAACCACCCCCCCCCCCCCCCCCCGAAAAATCGGAATGTAGTTTAATATTCCCTATTCAATATTTCAGAATGTTAACAGTTATTCATGATTTTTTTATTCAACTAAAGTCATTTCTGTGTTTTTATTCAAATATGTTGAAGTAAACAACCATTTTTTTCTTTATGAAAATCACATGACTGAATGCTACTCAGTGAAATTTTAAAACGCTTCAGTGGTCACGTGTAATCGTCGCGAGGAAAAATCTAGCGGTACTATTCTATCAACTGATATAGTTTTACCAGGTAATTTAAAAGGAATTGTGAGAACATGTACGTGGAATTGAGGAACTTTTTCGTTTACTTCTTAATGATAATAACAATAAAAGAATTAATTGTTATATTTCCGAATCTATTGAGATCATAATAACGTTCAGGATGAGCGCTGACAACTGCTGAGAAATGTAAGCTATAAAACTGGGAAGTGATTTAATGCGAACCTACATCTTTCGACTTTTAATGCAATGAAATTCCGCTCTTCGGGAGATGTATCGAATTTAGACGAACTCAACGGACCTACCCGAAAAAAAACGACGAGTCTTTATTGCATGCAAAATTTAATGCTTTTACGTTACGAGACACGGGATTACGAGACTAGATTAGGTACATGACAACATTTTATTGATAAGTCAGAAAAAATGTCTCGGAATGTGTCTCGGAATTTTTCAATTTTTGTCCCAGAATTCTTTCATTGTCCCAGATTTTTTCATAAGTATGAACACTTTACATGTGCATATATCGTGTAACCAAATATTACAAATTAACACTTACAGTGAAATAAGATGTTACAGCAGATTCTAAGTGGAGTATCTTTCAGGGCCTTCAGACCTTTGATTGAAAACAAATACCGTGGTATGTATTGTGAAGCCTCGTACCACAATATACCGGTACCGCGATAAAACTGCTCAGCCGTAATGTTGAATTGAAGCATCCTAGGCAGAGATGCAGGACATAGATTTATGTCAGTGAGTGACTTATATTGCTGGGGGATTCATAATTATTTTACTGTGCTTCTCTGACTTGAAATAAATTTGTAAATTTTCTGATACTGCATTCATGAAATTATTCTGAAACTAAGTAGTATCTCCCCCTATGGCATATCTCTGTCCCTAGCTGGTTCCTTGGCTATCTCCCCCATGGCATATCTCTGTCCTTACCTGGTTCCTTGGCTATCTCCCCCATGGCATATCTCTGTCCTTACCTGATTCCTTGGCTATCTCCCCCTATGGCATATCTCTGTCCTTACCTGGTTCCTTGGCTATCTCCCCCATGGCATATCTCTGTCCTTACCTGGTTCCTTGGCTATCTCCCCCCATGGCATATCTCTGTCCTTACCTGGTTCCTTGGCTATCTCCCCCATGGCATATCTCTGTCCTTACCTGGTTCCTTGGCTATCTCCCCCATGGCATATCTCTGTCCTTACATGATTCCTTGGCTATCTCCCCCATGGCATATCTCTGTCCTTACCTGGTTCCTTGGCTATCTCCCCATGGCATATCTCTGTCCTTACATGATTCCTTGGCTATCTCCCTCATGGCATATCTCTGTCCTTACCTGGTTCCTTGGCTATCTCCTCCATGGCATATCTCTGTCCTTACCTGGTTCCTTGGCTATCTCCCCCATGGCATATCTCTGTCCTTACCTGGTTCCTTGGCTATCTCCCCCATGGCATATCTCTGTCCTTACATGATTCCTTGGCTATCTCCCCCATGGCATATCTCTGTCCTTACCTGGTTCCTTGGCTATCTCCCCCATGGCATATCTCTGTCCTTACCTGGTTCCTTGGCTATCTCCCCCATGGCATATCTCTGTCCTTACCTGGTTCCTTGGCTATCTCCCCCTATGGCATATCTCTGTCCTTACATGATTCCTTGGCTATCTCCCCCATGGCATATCTCTGTCCTTACCTGGTTCCTTGGCTATCTCCCCCATGGCATATCTCTGTCCTTACATGATTCCTTGGCTATCTCCCCCATGGCATATCTCTGTCCTTACCTGGTTCCTTGGCTATCTCCCCCATGGCATATCTCTGTCCTTACCTGGTTCCTTGGCTATCTCCCCCATGGCATATCTCTGTCCTTACCTGGTTCCTTGGCTATCTCCCCCATGGCATATCTCTGTCCCTAGCTGGTTCCTTGGCTATCTCCCCCATGGCATATCGCTGTCCCTAGCTGGTTCTTTGGCTATCTCCCCCATGGAAGAAATCGAAATCAGAAAAATAAATGACATTAAAGCATCAGTAGAAGGAGTCACGAAAAAAGTGAAAGAGATGGAAGAGATGCTGAATGAAGTACATCAACGAAGCCAAAAGGTAGAGAAAGGCTGTGAAGAGATGGGCTCTGTAGTCGAGAGCGTTATAGAAAAATGCGCATCGAATAAGGCAGACATCGAAGGGATAAAGGACACAATAAGTAAAATGGAAGAAAGTCCAACCGTGCCTTTAAACTATACATAACAAATTCGAAAGTTACAAGATAGCCTATTGGACCTACGATGCCGGTCAATGAAGTACAATCTTGTGTTCACGGGATTGCCATCGCCGCCGAACGAAAATTGTGAAGAAAACCTTCATAGATTTCTTCAACACGAATTAGGAATGACATTCCGCCCAGAGATCGGAAATGTGCACAGATTTGGGAAACCAGGCCTAGGAGGTGTCCGTCCTGTAGTAGCAAGGTTTCTCTACAGGAAGGACATGGAATGGATACTAAAGAACGCATACAAACTAAAAGGAAAGCCGTTAGGGATAAACGAGCAATTCCCACTAGAGACCGAGAGGGAGAGGAAAAAATTATATCCAGTAATGAAGAAAGCAAAAGAGGATGGAAAGAAAGTACAACTTATCAGGGACAAGTTGTATATAAACAATCAACTGTTCATACCACAGGAAACAGAACATGAACAAATACAAACAGCGAGAGACGTCCCAATGCCCGATAATTCTGAAATAGGAAGCCCACCCATTCCCCCACGAAAACGGAAAAAGCCAGGGGATTTCCAGCATCGTGTGCAATAAGATCAACACTAGGGAAACGCCGCTACAAGAGCCTGTGATGGAAAATCTAATTGTAGAGAATCATCTTACAAAAGTTTAACTTTTTCTTGTTTAAATGTTTGCGGACTGAAATCAAAACTAATTGTGCCAGAATTTGTTGCTCTTATTCAAAAATACGACATTTTCGTCTGCGTTGAATCAAAAATCGATGAACTTGATAACATCTCGTTACCAACAGGTTACTTACATTTTTCTAAATACAGAAAGGGATTTGAGAAAAAATCAGGTGGTATATCAATTTTATACAAACACAAGGTATAAAAAATATCATAAAACAGAGACTCATTGATCAATTTTATCAAAAAATGGTATCAGAAATGGTACAGTCATCAAGGGGTAAATTTTATTTGTCTTTCAAACTAGATTTCAATTTAGAGAAATAGCAAATTCTACTGAAGAAACAAGATCGTAGCATATTTTGCAAATTCAGATGTTCTAATATAAGGCTACCCGTTGAGATTGGTAGATGGGTAAATGTCCCCTACGAAAATAGGTATTGCCCATTGTGTGAATCTCATGAAATAGGAAACGAGTTTCATTATTTATTTGTCTGCAATAATGAAGTAATTAAGAGCCTAAGGGAAAAATATATTCCTAGATATTATTCAAATAACCCAACTGAATCAAAACTTAGAGGTCTTTTATCTATATGCAATAAGAGAATTATTGAAAATTTATGTGCTTTTTTGAGGAAGATAGATAAGTTGTTTCGGGAGTTATATGTATAGTATTAAGTTTATATATAGATGTCTTTGTGATGTTTTGTTTTTTCTTTGTTTTTTTTTGTATTATTTTTTTTTCTATTCTATATAGTATGTTGTAATATTTACTTTTTGTTTGCCTTAATGCTTGCTGCAATTGTATTGTTAATTGCTCTTGTAGCACCTTTGTGTGCCTGAGTTAGTAAATAAACATTGTCTTGTCTTGTCTTGCATATCTCTGTCCCTAGCTGGTTCCTTGGCTATCTCCCCCATGGCATATCTCTGTCCTTACCTGGTTCCTTGGCTATCTCCCCCATGGCATATCTCTGTCCCTAGCTGGTTCCTTGGCTATCTCCCCCATGGCATATCTCTGTCCTTACCTGGTTCCTTGGCTATCTCCCCCATGGCATATCTCTGTCCTTACCTGGTTCCTTGGCTATCTCCCCCATGGCATATCTCTGTCCTTATCTGATTCCTTGGCTATCTCCCCCATGGCATATCTCTGTCCCTAGCTGGTTCCTTGGCTATCTCCCCCATGGCATATCTCTGTCCCTATCTGGTTCATTGGCTATCTCCCCCATGGCATATCTCTGTCCCTAGCTGGTTCCTTGGCATTGATTTTAGGTCATGTTTAGAATTTCACTATTCTCATATCTCTGTCCCTAGCTGGTTCCTTGGCATTGATTTTAGGTCATGTTTAGAATTTCATTATCCTCATATCTCTGTCCCTAGCTGGTTCCTTGGCATTGATTTTAGGTCATGTTTAGATTTTCACTATTCTCATATCTCTGTCCCTAGCTGGTTCCTTGGCATTGATTTTAGGTTATGTTTAGAATTTCATTATCCTCATATCTCTGTCCCTAGCTGGTTCCTTGGCACTGATTTTAGGTCATGTTTAGATTTTCACTATTCTTATATCTCTGTCCTTAGCTGGTTCCTTGGCATTGATTTTAGGTAATGTTTAGAATTTCATTATCCTCATATCTCTGTCCCTAGCTGGTTCCTTGGCATTGATTTTAGGTCATGTTTAGAATTTCACTATCCTCATATCTCTGTCCCTAGCTGGTTCCTTGGCATTGATTTTAGGTCATGTTTAGATTTTCACTATTCTCATATCTCTGTCCCTAGCTGGTTCCTTAGCATTGTTTTTAGGTCATGTTTAGATTTTCACTATTCTCATATCTCTGTCCCTAGCTGGTTCCTTGGCATTGATTTTAGGTCATGTTTAGATTTTCACTTATCTCATATCTCTGTCCCTAGCTGGTTCCTTGGCATTGATTTTAGGTCATGTTTAGATTTTCACTATCCTCATATCTCTGTCCCTAGCTGGTTCCTTGGCATTGATTTTAGGTCATGTTTAGATTTTCACTATCCTCATATCTCTGTCCCTAGTTGGTTCCTTGGCATTGATTTTAGGTCATGTTTAGAATTTCACTATCCTCATATCTCTGTCCCTAGCTGGTTCCTTGGCATTGATTTTAGGTCATGTTTAGATTTTCACTATCCTCATATCTCTGTCACTAGCTGGTTCCTTGGCATTGATTTTAGGTCATGTTTAAATTTTCACTATTCTCATATCTCTGTCCCTAGCTGGTTCCTTGGCATTGATTTTAGGTCATGTTTAGATTTTCACTATTCTCATATCTCTGTCCCTAGCTGGTTCCTTGGCATTGATTTTAGGTCATGTTTAGATTTTCACTATTCTCATATCTCTGTCCCTAGCTGGTTTCTTGGCATTGAATTTAGGTCATGTTTAGATTTTCACTATTCTCATATCTCTGTCCCTAGCTGGTTCCTTGGCATTGATTTTAGGTCATGTTTAGATTTTCACTATCCTCATATCTCTGTCCCTAGCTGGTTCCTTGGCATTGATTTTAGGTCATGTTTAGATTTTCACTATCCTCATATCTCTGTCCCTAGCTGGTTCCTTGGCATTGATTTTAGGTCATGTTTAGAATTTCACTATCCTCATATCTCTGTCCCTAGCTGGTTCCTTGGCATTGATTTTAGGTCATGTTTAGATTTTCACTATCCTCATATCTCTGTCCCTAGCTGGTTCCTTGACATTGATTATAGGTCATGTTTAGAATTTCACTATCCTCGTATCTCTGTCCCTAGCTGGTTCCTTGGCATTGATTTTAGGTCATGTTTAGATTTTCACTATCCTCATATCTCTGTCCCTAGCTGGTTCCTTGGCATTGATTTTAGGTCATGTTTAGATTTTCACTATTCTTATATCTCTGTCCCCTGCTGGTTCCTATGTTTAGATTTTCACTATTCTTATATCTCTGTCCCCTGCTGGTTCCTTGGCATTGATTTTAGGTCATGTTTAGATTTTCACTATCCTCATATCTCTGTCCCTAGCTGGTTCCTTGGCATTGATTTTAGGTCATGTTTAGATTTTCACTATCCTCATATCTCTGTCCCTAGCTGGTTCCTTGACATTGATTATAGGTCATGTTTAGAATTTCACTATCCTCGTATCTCTGTCCCTAGCTGGTTCCTTGGCATTGATTTTAGGTCATGTTTAGAATTTCACTATCCTCATATCTCTGTCCCTAGCTGGTTCCTTGGCATTGATTTTAGGTCATGTTTAGATTTTCACTATTCTTATATCTCTGTCCCTGCTGGTTCCTATGTTTAGATTTTCACTATTCTTATATCTCTGTCCCCTGCTGGTTCCTATGTTTAGATTTTCACTATTCTTATATCTCTGTCCCCTGCTGGTTCCTTGGCATTGATTTTAGGTCATGTTTAGATTTTCACTATCCTCATATCTCTGTCCCTAGCTGGTTCCTTGGCATTGATTTTAGGTCATGTTTAGATTTTCACTATCCTCGTATCTCTGTCCCTAGCTGGTTCCTTGGCATTGATTTTAGGTCATGTTTAGAATTTCACTATCCTCATATCTCTGTCCCTAGCTGGTTCCTTGGCATTGATTTTAGGTCATATTTAGAATTTCACTATCCTCGTATCTCTGTCCCTAGCTGGTTCCTTGGCATTGATTTTAGGTCATGTTTAGAATTTCACTATCCTCATATCTCTGTCCCCTGCTGGTTCCTTGGCATTGATTTTAGGTCATGTTTAGATTTTCACTATCCTCATATCTCTGTCCCTAGCTGGTTCCTTGGCATTGATTTTAGGTCATGTTTAGATTTTCACTATCCTCATATCTCTGTCCCTAGCTGGTTCCTTGGCATTGATTTTAGGTCATGTTTAGATTTTCACTATTCTCATATCTCTGTCCCTAGCTGGTTCCTTGGCATTGATTTTAGGTCATGTTTAGATTTTCACTATTCTCATATCTCTGTCCCTAGCTTGTTCCTTGGCATTGATTTTAGGTCATGTTTAGATTTTAACTATCCTCATATCTCTGTCCCTAGCTGGTTCCTTGGCATTGATTTTAGGTCATGTTTAGAATTTCACTATTCTCATATCTCTGTCCCTAGCTGGTTCCTTGGCATTGATTTTAGGTCATGTTTAGATTTTCACTATTCTCATATCTCTGTCCCTAGCTGGTTCCTTGGCATTGATTTTAGGTCATGTTTAGATTTTCACTATTCTCATATCTCTGTCCCTATCTGGTTCCTTTGCATTGATTTTAGGTCATGTTTAGAATTTCATTATCCTCATATCTCTGTCCCTAGCTGGTTCCTTGGCATTGATTTTAGGTCATGTTTAGATTTTCACTATTCTCATATCTCTGTCCCTAGCTGGTTCCTTGGCATTGATTTTAGGTCATGTTTAGATTTTCACTATTCTCATATCTCTGTCCCTAGCTGGTTCCTTGGCATTGATTTTAGGTCATGTTTAGATTTTCACTATTCTCATATCTCTGTCCCTAGCTGGTTTCTTGGCATTGATTTTAGGTCATGTTTAGATTTTCACTATCCTCATATCTCTGTCCCTAGCTGGTTCCTTGGCATTGATTTTAGGTCATGTTTAGATTTTCACTATCCTCATATCTCTGTCCCTAGCTGGTTCCTTGGCATTGATTTTAGGTCATGTTTAGATTTTCACTATCCTTATATCTCTGTCCCTAGCTGGTTCCTTGGCATTGATTTTAGGTCTTGTTTAGATTTTCACTGTTCTCATATCTCTGTCCCTAGCTGGTTCCTTGGCATTGATTTTAGGTCATGTTTAGATTTTCACTATCCTCATATCTCTGTCCCTATCTGGTTCCTTTGCATTGATTTTAGGTTAGGTTTAGAATTTCATTATCCTCATATCTCTGTCCCTAGCTGGTTCCTTGGCATTGATTTTAGGTCATGTTTAGATTTTCACTATTCTCATATCTCTGTCCCTAGCTGGTTCCTTGGCATTGATTTTAGGTCATGTTTAGATTTTCACTATTCTCATATCTCTGTCCCTATCTGGTTCCTTTGCATTGATTTTAGGTTATATTTAGAATTTCATTATCCTCATATCTCTGTCCCTAGCTGGTTCCTTGGCATTGATTTTAGGTCATGTTTAGATTTTCACTATCCTCATATCTCTGTCCCTAGCTGGTTCCTTGGCATTGATTTTAGGTCATGTTTAGATTTTCACTATTCTTATATCTCTGTCCCCTGCTGGTTCCTTTGCATTGATTTTAGGTCATGTTTAGATTTGCACTATTCTCATATCTCTGTCCCTAGCTGGTTTCTTGGCATTGATTTTAGGTCATGTTTAGATTTTCACTATTCTCATATCTCTGTCCCTAGCTGTTTCCTTGGCATTGATTATAGGTCATGTTTAGATTTTCACTATTCTCATATCTCTGTCCCTAGCTAGTTCCTTGGCATTGATTTTAGGTCATGTTTAGATGTTCACTATCCTCATATCTCTGTCCCTAGCTGGTTCCTTGGCATTGATTTTAGGTCATGTTTAGATTTTCACTATCCTCATATCTCTGTCCCTAGCTGGTTCCTTGGCATTGATTTTAGGTCATGTTTAGATTTTCACTATCCTCATATCTCTGTCCCTAGTTGGTTCCTTGGCATTGATTTTAGGTCATGTTTAGATTTTCACTATCCTCATATCTCTGTCCCTAGCTGGTTCCTTGGCATTGATTTTAGGTCATGTTTAGATTTTCACTATCCTCATATCTCTGTCCCTAGCTGGTTCCTTGGCATTGATTTTAGGTCATGTTTAGATTTTCACTATCCTCATATCTCTGTCCCTAGTTGGTTCCTTGGCATTGATTTTAGGTCATGTTTAGAATTTCACTATCCTCATATCTCTGTCCCTAGCTGGTTCCTTGGCATTGATTTTAGGTCATGTTTAGATTTTCACTATCCTCATATCTCTGTCACTAGCTGGTTCCTTGGCATTGATTTTAGGTCATGTTTAAATTTTCACTATTCTCATATCTCTGTCCCTAGCTGGTTCCTTGGCATTGATTTTAGGTCATGTTTAGATTTTCACTATTCTCATATCTCTGTCCCTAGCTGGTTCCTTGGCATTGATTTTAGGTCATGTTTAGATTTTCACTATTCTCATATCTCTGTCCCTAGCTGGTTTCTTGGCATTGAATTTAGGTCATGTTTAGATTTTCACTATTCTCATATCTCTGTCCCTAGCTGGTTCCTTGGCATTGATTTTAGGTCATGTTTAGATTTTCACTATCCTCATATCTCTGTCCCTAGCTGGTTCCTTGGCATTGATTTTAGGTCATGTTTAGATTTTCACTATCCTCATATCTCTGTCCCTAGCTGGTTCCTTGGCATTGATTTTAGGTCATGTTTAGAATTTCACTATCCTCATATCTCTGTCCCTAGCTGGTTCCTTGGCATTGATTTTAGGTCATGTTTAGATTTTCACTATCCTCATATCTCTGTCCCTAGCTGGTTCCTTGACATTGATTATAGGTCATGTTTAGAATTTCACTATCCTCGTATCTCTGTCCCTAGCTGGTTCCTTGGCATTGATTTTAGGTCATGTTTAGAATTTCACTATCCTCATATCTCTGTCCCTAGCTGGTTCCTTGGCATTGATTTTAGGTCATGTTTAGATTTTCACTATTCTTATATCTCTGTCCCCTGCTGGTTCCTATGTTTAGATTTTCACTATTCTTATATCTCTGTCCCCTGCTGGTTCCTTGGCATTGATTTTAGGTCATGTTTAGATTTTCACTATCCTCATATCTCTGTCCCTAGCTGGTTCCTTGGCATTGATTTTAGGTCATGTTTAGATTTTCACTATCCTCATATCTCTGTCCCTAGCTGGTTCCTTGACATTGATTATAGGTCATGTTTAGAATTTCACTATCCTCGTATCTCTGTCCCTAGCTGGTTCCTTGGCATTGATTTTAGGTCATGTTTAGAATTTCACTATCCTCATATCTCTGTCCCTAGCTGGTTCCTTGGCATTGATTTTAGGTCATGTTTAGATTTTCACTATTCTTATATCTCTGTCCCTGCTGGTTCCTATGTTTAGATTTTCACTATTCTTATATCTCTGTCCCCTGCTGGTTCCTTGGCATTGATTTTAGGTCATGTTTAGATTTTCACTATCCTCATATCTCTGTCCCTAGCTGGTTCCTTGGCATTGATTTTAGGTCATGTTTAGATTTTCACTATCCTCATATCTCTGTCCCTAGCTGGTTCCTTGGCATTGATTTTAGGTCATGTTTAGATTTTCACTATTCTCATATCTCTGTCCCTAGCTGGTTCCTTGGCATTGATTTTAGGTCATGTTTAGATTTTCACTATTCTCATATCTCTGTCCCTAGCTTGTTCCTTGGCATTGATTTTAGGTCATGTTTAGATTTTAACTATCCTCATATCTCTGTCCCTAGCTGGTTCCTTGGCATTGATTTTAGGTCATGTTTAGATTTTCACTATTCTCATATCTCTGTCCCTAGCTGGTTCCTTGGCATTGATTTTAGGTCATGTTTAGATTTTCACTATTCTCATATCTCTGTCCCTAGCTGGTTCCTTGGCATTGATTTTAGGTCATGTTTAGATTTTCACTATTCTCATATCTCTGTCCCTATCTGGTTCCTTTGCATTGATTTTAGGTCATGTTTAGAATTTCATTATCCTCATATCTCTGTCCCTAGCTGGTTCCTTGGCATTGATTTTAGGTCATGTTTAGATTTTCACTATTCTCATATCTCTGTCCCTAGCTGGTTCCTTGGCATTGATTTTAGGTCATGTTTAGATTTTCACTATTCTCATATCTCTGTCCCTAGCTGGTTCCTTGGCATTGATTTTAGGTCATGTTTAGATTTTCACTATTCTCATATCTCTGTCCCTAGCTGGTTTCTTGGCATTGATTTTAGGTCATGTTTAGATTTTCACTATCCTCATATCTCTGTCCCTAGCTGGTTCCTTGGCATTGATTTTAGGTCATGTTTAGATTTTCACTATCCTCATATCTCTGTCCCTAGCTGGTTCCTTGGCATTGATTTTAGGTCATGTTTAGATTTTCACTATCCTTATATCTCTGTCCCTAGCTGGTTCCTTGGCATTGATTTTAGGTCTTGTTTAGATTTTCACTGTTCTCATATCTCTGTCCCTAGCTGGTTCCTTGGCATTGATTTTAGGTCATGTTTAGATTTTCACTATCCTCATATCTCTGTCCCTATCTGGTTCCTTTGCATTGATTTTAGGTTATGTTTAGAATTTCATTATCCTCATATCTCTGTCCCTAGCTGGTTCCTTGGCATTGATTTTAGGTCATGTTTAGATTTTCACTATTCTCATATCTCTGTCCCTAGCTGGTTCCTTGGCATTGATTTTAGGTCATGTTTAGATTTTCACTATTCTCATATCTCTGTCCCTATCTGGTTCCTTTGCATTGATTTTAGGTTATATTTAGAATTTCATTATCCTCATATCTCTGTCCCTAGCTGGTTCCTTGGCATTGATTTTAGGTCATGTTTAGATTTTCACTATCATCATATCTCTGTCCCTAGCTGGTTCCTTGGCATTGATTTTAGGTCATGTTTAGATTTTCACTATTCTTATATCTCTGTCCCCTGCTGGTTCCTTTGCATTGATTTTAGGTCATGTTTAGATTTGCACTATTCTCATATCTCTGTCCCTAGCTGGTTTCTTGGCATTGATTTTAGGTCATGTTTAGATTTTCACTATTCTCATATCTCTGTCCCTAGCTGTTTCCTTGGCATTGATTATAGGTCATGTTTAGATTTTCACTATTCTCATATCTCTGTCCCTAGCTAGTTCCTTGGCATTGATTTTAGGTCATGTTTAGATGTTCACTATCCTCATATCTCTGTCCCTAGCTGGTTCCTTGGCATTGATTTTAGGTCATGTTTAGATTTTCACTATCCTCATATCTCTGTCCCTAGCTGGTTCCTTGGCATTGATTTTAGGTCATGTTTAGATTTTCACTATCCTCATATCTCTGTCCCTAGTTGGTTCCTTGGCATTGATTTTAGGTCATGTTTAGATTTTCACTATCCTCATATCTCTGTCCCTAGCTGGTTCCTTGGCATTGATTTTAGGTCATGTTTAGATTTTCACTATTCTCATATCTCTGTCCCTAGCTGGTTCCTTGGCATTGATTTTAGGTCATGTTTAGATTTTCACTATCCTCATATCTCTGTCCCTAGCTGGTTCCTTGGCATTGATTTTAGGTCATGTTTAGATTTTCACTATCCTCATATCTCTGTCCCTAGCTGGTTCCTTGGCATTGATTTTAGGTCATGTTTAGATTTTCACTATTCTCATATCTCTGTCCCTAGCTGGTTCCTTGGCATTGATTTTAGGTCATGTTTAGATTTTCACTATTCTCATATCTCTGTCCCTAGCTGGTTCCTTTGAATTGATTTTAGGTCATGTTTAGATTTTCACTATCCTCATATCTCTGTCCCTAGCTGGTTCCTTGGCATTGATTTTAGGTCATGTTTAGATTTTCACTATCCTCATATCTCTGTCCCTAGCTGGTTCCTTGGCATTGATTTTAGGTCTTGTTTAGATTTTCACTATTCTCATATCTCTGTCCCTAGCTTGTTCCTTGGCATTGATTTTAGGTCATGTTTAGATTTTCACTATCCTCATATCTCTGTCCCTATCTGGTTCCTTTGCATTGATTTTAGGTTTTGTTTAGAATTCATTATCCTCATATCTCTGTCCCTAGCTGGTTCCTTGGCATTGATTTTAGGTCATGTTTAGATTTTCACTATTCTCATATCTCTGTCCCTAGCTGGTTCCTTGGCATTGATTTCAGGTCATGTTTAGATTTTCACTATTCTCATATCTCTGTCCCTATCTGGTTCCTTTGCATTGATTTTAGGTTATGTTTAGAATTTCTTTATCCTCATATCTCTGTCCCTAGCTGGTTCCTTGGCATTGATTTTAGGTCATGTTTAGATTTTCACTATCCTCATATCTCTGTCCCTAGCTGGTTCCTTGGCATTGATTTTAGGTCATGTTCAGATTTTCACTATTCTTATATCTCTGTCCCCTGCTGGTTCCTTTGCATTGATTTTAGGTCATGTTTAGATTTGCACTATTCTCATATCTCTGTCCCTAGCTGGTTTCTTGGCATTGATTTTAGGTCATGTTTAGATTTTCACTATTCTCATATCTCTCTCCCTAGCTGTTTCCTTGGCATTGATTTTAGGTCATGTTTAGATTTTCACTATTCTCATATCTCTGTCCCTAGCTGGTTCCTTGGCATTGATTTTAGGTCATGTTTAGATTTTCACTATCCTCATATCTCTGTCCCTAGCTGGTTCCTTGGCATTGATTTTAGGTCATGTTTAGATTTTCACTATCCTCATATCTCTGTCCCTAGCTGGTTCCTTGGCATTGATTTTAGGTCATGTTTAGAATTTCACTATCCTCATATCTCTGTCCCTAGCTGGTTCCTTGGCATTGATTTTAGGTCATGTTTAGATTTTCACTATTCTCATATCTCTGTCCCTAGCTGGTTCCTTGGCATTGATTTTAGGTCATGTTTAGATTTTCACTATTCTCATATCTCTGTCCCTAGCTGGTTCCTTGGCATTGATTTTAGGTCATGTTCAGATTTTCACTATTCTCATATCTCTGTCCCTAGCTGGTTCCTTGGCATTGATTTTAGGTCATGTTTAGATTTTCACTATCCTCATATCTCTGTACCTAGCTGGTTCCTTGGCATTGATTTTAGGTCATGTTTAGATTTTCACTATCCTCATATCTCTGTCCCTAGCTGGTTCCTTGGCATTGATTTTAGGTCATGTTTAGAATTTCACTATCCTCATATCTCTGTCCCTAGCTGGTTCCTTGACATTGATTTTAGGTCATGTGTAGAATTTCACTTTCCACATATCTCTGTCCCTAGCTGGTTCCTTGGCATTGATTTTAGGTCATGTTTAGATTTTGACTATCCTCATATCCACTATTTGGATTTCAACTCTTCCAGTTTCGACCAAGAACATCACTGATATTACACTGTTGGTTGAAATGTGCATATAATGCACTAAGCTATTACGATGAAACTTCTATATATTAATATGATAATTGGAATAGTCTTTCCAGAGATAAACATGTCTCCTTCCCATCGAACCTATTATAGATGGTCTCTTTAATTGAAAAGTACTATGCTTATAAATGATGTATTCTAACATGACTTGAGATTTTCTCCCTATATGTACTATAGAACTCGCTTGGTGTAAAATCTCCAACAAACTTCCAGTTCGCTAAGCGGTGCCCATTCATGTGCTATAGATCTCGTGCAGAACAATGTTTGAATAGAAATAACAACTAGCTAGCTGTTATTTGTTGTCCAGTCATTCCCCTCGTCGCATTAACCATTCAAATTATCACCTCGCCGCTTTACAGCTCAGTGATATTTAGCCGAGTTGCAAAACTCGGCTATTAATTTGATGTGAGACAGGTGGGCGGCTTTGTAATAATTAATTTGATGTGAGACAGGCGGGCGGGAGGGCGCTCAGGCGGGCGGATGGGCATCAACAATTGGTTTCTGGACTAAAAGTCAAGTATGATACATGCTAGTGCAATGAAACTTCATACACATACTCACCATGAGTTAAGGATGACCCCTATTGATTTTGGTGTCCAAAGGTCATGCAAGTTCATAGTACTCCTATGTTTGAAATTGGTTTCCGGACTGTAAGTCAAGTATTATACATGCTAGTGCAACGAAACTTCATTCACATACTCACCATGAGTCAAGGATGACCCCTATTGATTTTTGGGTCCAAAGGTCAAGGTCATAGTACTCCGATGTTTGAAAATGGTTTCCGGATAATATAAGAGGATGTATTGCTGCTATGATCATGAAACTTGCCAGAAATGTTTCCCATGAATCAAGGATGACCCCTATTGATTTTGGGGTCAAAAGGTCAAAGGTCAAATTCATAGTACATCAAATGTTTGAAAATGGTTTCCGGATGATACAAGAGGGTCTATTTCACCTATGATCATGAAACTTGCCAGAAATGTTTCCCATCAATCAAGGATGACCCCTATTGATTTTGAGGTCAAAAGATCAAAGGTCAAATTCATAGGACTCAGATGATTGAAAATGGTTTCTGGACCATATTAGAGCCTGTATTGCACCTATGATCATGAAATGTTCCGGAAATGTTTCCCATGAATCAAGGATGACCCCTAGTGATTTTGGCATCAAACGGTCAAAGGTCAAGGTCATAGGACTCTGATAATTGAAAATGGTTTCGGGACCATATTTGAGCATGTATTGCACCTATAATCTTGAAATTTGTCAATAATGTTTTCCATGAATCAAGGATGACCACTATTGATTTTGGAATCAAAAGATGAAAGGTCAAATTCGGAGGACTTAGGTAATTGAAAATGGTTTCTGAATTATATATGAATGTGTATAAACCTGAAACGTGCCTGTGATGTTTCCCATCTGTCGAGACCATTCAAGTTTTGCAACTCAGCACTTTGCATCTTTGATGCATTTTAAGCTTATTTAATTTGTTCATGTGACTCGGGGAATGACTGGACAAGAAACCACGGCTAGCTAGTTGTTATGTTTTGAATATTATTTATTCAATACTTTGATTACATGAGAATGATTTTCAGCTGCACAGTTCTTTTCGTCTGATATCGTCATTGTTTATGTATACTTCCATTATTGGAATCAAACTTTTCCTTGCCAAGTTATGTCTTCTTTCTTTTTGTAGCTATCAGAGCTTTCTTTTTTTGTAGTTTTGGGATGAAATTGAATAAAGATTAAGTAATTACAGGCAAATAATCATTTTGCTCCTAGTTGACTTTTAGATTTTACTGCTGTTTGTGATAACATTTTCAAGGAGTATTTTTGTTTGCAGAGAACTAAAAGTTTGTTTTATCAGGCTATATCAGGTAATATCAGGCTAGTATATCAGGTATTATCAGGCTAGTATATCAGGTTATATCAGGCTTTATTAAATGATCAGGAATAATTGCCAATTTTGCTTATTTCTGATTGGTGGTGACGCTGTTTGGTAGAGTGTACCTCATAGAGAGTTGACCGCTAAAGCTCCAAAGTGGTCTACTCAAATAAGTGCGTGCATTGATTTTTGTAGTGTTAGATCTTTGACATTGCGTATCATTGCAATGCAAATGTTAATAAAATCCTGATAATTTAATAAATCAGTTATTGACTTTTGATTTCAGTCTACTCGTGACTATACAGACCTGGTCAGGCATTGGTTAACCTCGGCCTTCGGCCTCGATCAACCAATACCTGACTAGGTCTGTATAGTCACGAGTAGACCTCATCAAAAGTCAATAATTGTATAATATCAGGCTATATCAGGTTATATTAGGTTATATCAGGCTATATCAGGCTATATCAGGTTTTATCCCACCTCTGGCAAATTTCTTGCAATCTGATTGGTCGAGAAGAACCGAATATTATGTTGTATCATTTTACTGACAGGATATTATTTTGATATCCCGCTTCTACTAAGACGCTTTACGATATTGACGTCACCGAAATGCTTTAAAATATGTTGACGTTACATACGCAAGCCAAAAGCCATCGGTGGGATAAATTCGTTATACATTGTTTTACAGGGGGGATACAAAAATAAATTGGGTCATAGGGGGGATACTATTAGTTATCCAGTGTTTTACAGGGGGATACAGAAATATATTGGGTCGATGAAAAAAGTTGTATTGGGCGAGGCGAAGCCGAGCCCAATACAACTTTTTTCATCGACCCAATATATTTTTGTATCCCCCCTGTAAAACACTGGATAACGAATTTATCCCACCGATGGCTTTTGGCTTGAGTATGTAACGTCAACATATTTTAAAGCATCTCGGTGACGTCAATATCGTAAAGCGTCTTAGTAGAAGCGGGATATCAAAATAATATCCTGTCAGTAAAATGATACAACATAATATTCGGTTCTTCTCGACCAATCAGATTGCTAGAAATTTGCCAGAGGTGGGATAAAAAAATATATTTTTTTCATCGACCCAATATATTTCTGTATCCCCCCTGTAAAACACTGTATAACTAATAACATTAGGTTATATCAGGCTATATCAGGCAATATCAGGCTATATCAGGTTATATCATGCTATATCAGGTTATATCAGGCTATATCAGGCTATATCAGGTTATATCAGGCTATATCAGGCTTTGTCACACTGCAAATAAATTCCTAGGAATGTCATTGGTTGTTTAGCTGTAATTATGAGATTTTGTTACCCATCTGCAGCCATAAATATGGAACTTTGTGACGTCATGGTTACCTTATTGTTTCGTGATGTCATAGCAAGATTTTCCCGTAAAAACAATAAAATGTTTTGAAATTTGCCTATTGCTTAAGGGGTAACGAGTGTCTGCTTGTATAAATGACAGAAAAAAATAAAAATCTGAATAATTTTTTTCAATTATTTGTTATTATTTACTGAAAATATGAGTGATTTTGAAGCATATGACATTAGTTTTGATATACCTTTCCATCAATACTTCATCAGAAACTGATATTGAAGATGATGACAGTCTCATGAGACAATGCATAAAATTTGTACACCTAGTAGAAATCTAAAAAAATTACTGTTGCAGAATAATTTTTGGGGGATGCAGCTTATGTAATATTCATGTACTGGGACATAAAAAGTAGAAAAAAGCATGAAACAATGAGGTATCCAGCAATACTTTTATGTTACAGCTCGGCAAATCTGATCAGCTTCAAAGTTTCAAATACAAAAGTTGCTAGAGTTATCTTTCCTGTAAAATATATTCCTGTGAAGTAAAGGCAATCACACGACATGCCATTTCCTTCTCATTTTCGAATGAAAACCTGATCCTTTTAAGAATTATTTAGACTTTCTAAATGAACGTAATTAGATTTTTTTCCAAGGCGGGGTGGGGGTGGGGTCCAAGCAAATGAGGGGGGGGGTCTCTAACCTATTGTTGTTATAAGATTTATACGTTAAGACGAGAAAAATCAGCCAAATAAAATTAAATTTAAGGTAAGGGGAATTATACAATTTTGAGGAAATAATCGGGAAAAAGAATAAGTCCTGACGATTTCCACTGATCCAGAGCACCAGACCTGATAAAAACTATGCTATATCAAAAAATAGATGCCCTAGTCTTTTCGTTTAGCCGTAAAAGTTTGAGTGAACATTCCCATTATTTAGCAATCAAGTCATTTGGATCTTATCCTCAATGTTTTAGAAAGTTGTGCTAAGATTTCCTGCGTTGAACCAGTAAAGAGTTGTCAAGTAAGAATATTTCCAGTGCGAAAACGTTTTGGTGCGAGTCAAACCGCAACCTTTTTATGTATCTCTTTGTTAAAGAGTTCTGATAATTTGTAAAATTTGATTCTGACTTTAACGGGAAAACAATTAAACACGGATTGAAACGAACTGATTGACTGTGCGAGTTAGCTCGCTTACCAGCCACTCGTTACCCCTTAAGATCTTATAGTCTTAATTTTCTGCTAAAATAAATTTCATTCATGGTTTATGTTACCTGTCTGCAGCCATAAATATTGAGTTTTGTGACGTCACTGACATATTATTGTTTCTTGACGTCATAGCGCCCATTTCCCTTAAAAATGTTCAGACGTTTTGAATTTTTCTCTCTCTTCAGATCCTTTAATTTTATTTTTCTGCTAAAATGAATTTCCTTCGGGTACAATCTTTTTAATGGTGAAGAAAATTTTACAATCAATCAACTAGTACAAAAGTTAGAAATTTTACTGTTGACGCCATTTTGAAATGACAAATTTATGAGTGATTTGCAGTATGACAAAAGTGTTATTACAGTTCCAGACAGGGGATATGGTCTGATATACCTTGTCTGGAATATGAATTTCCCTCGCCTTTGTCTCAGGAAATACATATTCCAGACAAGGTATATCCGACCATATTACCCATCTGGAACCGTAATAACGTATAGTATCAAGGCTATATCAGGCTATATCTGTGTTTAATCTGACATTTCAGACCTATAATTCCAGTATTGTAAAGACTGAATCATTTAGTATGTAGTAAATAAAATATTGATTATAGAATTCTTTTTTCAGCAACATGACAGGTTTAGAGTACATAGTTCTACATGTTCAAGAACCTATCATGTATGTTATCAGAAAACAACACAGATTCTCCCCTACACAAGGTATGCTAATGCCAAGCTCTTTATTCAGATCATTCCCAAACCAATATTTCTTTGTTAGCTCTACTAGTCAAATACAAGTCAAGTCAATACCTTGGCAGCAAGCCAGCCAGCAATATGACTGAAACATTTCTTTTGCTTACAACTTCTCTGAAGCTAAAAAAAGATTTAATGATACCTATTTTTGCATTATACTTTGTCTGTGAGAAAGTTGTGCAGCTGACATTTGGTTGTAGTCCTTGGCCTCCAGAGTATAAGAAAATTGGTATGGTTATTTTACTCCTACAAATGTATCTAACTCTATGCATTCTTGCAGTCATATTGTCTCAGGAATTATAATAAATTTTGCAATATATGTATCATGTCTTTTATAACAGAAATTCTGGTCTATAGATTGGTGATGTCTGTCCATCCATCCATCTTTCTGTAAGCAATTGTTTTGCTCACACCTCCTCTGAAACTATAAGAGATTGAATAATAGAATCTACCAACCCTTTGTACAGGGACATGGAAATCCCACTCGAGTATCAAAGATTTGCAGTCCACGACGAGGCTTGTGTAATACTATGCCTCTACGCAAAATTGAAATAGGGAAATTCACATACCTAGAAATGTATGATTAAATCCATGTTAAATTTAATTAAGTCCCAAATGTATATACTGTTTCGTAGATCCTTTCACTAGTAAGCCAATGTGAAAATGACCACAAGAAAATAGATTTATTGATTTGATGACGGCAGCAATATCTTATTGCTCACCGTAACGCAACAGTTAATTACCTTGTAAATGTAAAGTTAATTGACCTGTAATTTGTAGCACAAACAAGTTTGGATAATAAATGACAAAAATTGAGTAACCTGGAATAACACCGTACCCCGTTAATGAAATTGTACTCGTACTCAGGAAAACTAAGTAATAATAGATAAACTTCCCTCATTTAAAATGTACGAGAGGGTCAATTAGCTTGTAAATTATATCGTAAACAAATTTAGATTGTTTATTATTAATGTGTAGTTATGTGATTATATTTTCATTATCTTTCATAATTACTTTTATTCAATAAGAATTGTATATTGATTGAATATTTCGAAATCATGGTCAACGGTCAGCCCTTGTAGAATCACGCAACTTCCTTAAAAATTTCCACATGATTTTTGTACAAATTTCGGACTAAGATGACCAATGCTTATCTCGAATTGATTAATTGTCAAAATTACAAGCTGACCAATGAATGTGGTTTAGATGTTTGGGATAGATATATATACTTGTAAAATTGTAATTTTAAGACATACTTTAGACACACTTTTGACACTTTTGATACTTCTTCTTTTGAGACTTACATACTCTTGGCAACTTCTAAAACTTTGGCAATTTTGATAATTCGTTAATAAAGTCAGTGAGTTGAATTGGACTTGGAGTTTTTCATAACACCAAACAAAAATAACCAAAGGATTCACACAGACGGCCAATACTTGCTGAGTCGTGAACCTTTCGAATCTTTGATATGAGAGAAGGATTTCCCTGTCCCTGTACAAAGGGATGATTGATTTTTAGCTCACCTGAGCCAACGGCTCAATTGAGCTATTGTCATGGTGTTGCGTCTGTCGTCCGTCGTCGTCGTCGTCCATTGTCGTCGTAAACTTTTCACATTTTAAACTTCTTCTCCAGAATGGCTGAAGGGATTTTGATGAAACTTGGTAGGTATGAAGTACTCATGGTCCCCTACAAGTGTTGTTGTTTTTCGTCCGGATCCGTCAACAGGTGGCGCCACCACAGCCAATAGTAGGTCACGGGGGGTACCCACCTATGATAAACTTCTTCTTCAGAACCGAAGCATGTATCGACAAACCGAAAGCATCAGGATGATCTAGAGAGATGTCTTAAGAAGTGTTGTTATTTTTGGTTCCACTTCAAAGTCAAATTTTTGACGCGTTTTTGACGTCTTTTCGGACTTATAGTCAGAAATGCACATTTTTGCACTATTTCTTTAAATAACTCAATAAGTGTATGATTTTACACACTCATTTACTGCATATTTATCATATTTAACTTACTTAATGCTTTGATATGTATTTTAGGTTTAAATTTTATTTTTTTGATTTTTTATGAATTTTTTTCTTATGTAAAAATGAAGGGGGGGGGGTTGATTTTCATACATTTTCTGCTTCTTTTCTATAACCACTCTTCAGATTGTCATGACATTTTGTAGATATGAGGTACTCATGCATGGTACCCTACAAGTGAAAGAATTTTGTCAAGATATCCACTTTAAGATTTTTAAGGAATATTTTTAGCTCACCTGAGCCATAGGCTCAAAGTGAGCTATTGTCATAGCGTGGCGTCCGTCGTCGTCCGTCGTCGTCGTCCGTCGTAAACTTTTCAACATTTTCGACTTCTTCTCCAGAACCACTGAAAAGATTTTCATGAAACTTGGTAGGAATGAAGTACTCATGGTCCCCTACAAGTGTTGTTGTTTTTCGTCCGGATCCATCAACAGGTGGCGCCACCAGAGGCAAAAGTAGGTCACAGGGGGTACCCTCCTTTGACAAACTTCTTCTTCAGAACGGAGGCACGTATCGACAAACCGAAAGCATCAGGATGAACTAGAGAGATGTCTTAAGAAGTGTTGTTATTTTTGGTTCCACTCGGAAGTCAAATTTTTGACGCGTTTTTGACGTCTTTTCGGACTTCGTCAGAAATGCACATTTTTGCACTATTTCTTTAAATAACTCAATAAGTGTATGATTTTACACATTCATTTACTGCATATTTATCATATTTAAGTTACTAAATGCTTTGATAAGTATTTTATTCTAAAATTTAGATTTTTTGATTTTTTATTAATTTTTTTCTTATGTGAAAAGGAAGGGGGGGGGGTGATTTTCATACATATTCAACTTCTTCTCCAGAACCACTGAAAAGATTTTCATGAAACTTGGTAGGAATGAAGTACTCATGGTCCCCTACAAGTGATGTTGTTTTTCGTCCAGATCCATCAACAGGTGGCGCCACCAGAGGCAAAAGTAGGTCACAGGGGGTACCCTCCTTTGACAAACTTCTTCTTCAGAACGAAAGCACGTATCGACAAACTGAAAGCATCAGAATGATCTAGAGAGATGTCTTAAGAAGTGTTGTTGTTTTTGGTTCCACTCGGAAGTCAAATTTTTGACGCGTTTTTGACGTCTTTTCCGACAGACGGACTCTGTCGGAAATGCACATTTTTGCACTATTTCTTTAAATAACTCAATATGTGTATGGTTTTACACATTCATTTACTACAAATTCATCACATTTAAGTTACTTAATGCTTTGATATGTATTTCATACTGAAATTTTAATTTTTTGATTTTTTATGAATTATTCTCTTATGTGAAAAGGAAAGGGGGGGGGGGGGTGATTTTCATACATATTCAACTTCTTCTCCAGAACTGCTGAACAGATTTTTATGAGTATTTTTTCAATCATGAATAGATATGTTTACTGTGAACATGGACCCAAGGCTTGTGGGTTCAAGTCCCGGCACGAGCACTCCTCAAATTTTTTTCTTCATTTTTTCCCATTTTGTCAGCTTATTATGCACTTTTAGATAATCTGAATACCTTAAATTCCATTTTTTACTTAAAAAAATTTTTCTTCCCTTTATTAGCTCACCTGAGCCATAGGCTCAAAGTGAGCTATTGTCATAGCGTGGCGTCCGTCGTCGTCCGTCGTCGTCGTCCGTCGTAAACTTTTCAACATTTTCGACTTCTTCTCCAGAACCACTGAAAAGATTTTCATGAAACTTGGTAGGAATGAAGTACTCATGGTCCCCTACAAGTGTTGTTGTTTTTCGTCCGGATCCATCAACAGGTGGCGCCACCAGAGGCAAAAGTAGGTCACAGGGGGTACCCTCCTTTGACAAACTTCTTCTTCAGAACGGAGGCACGTATCGACAAACCGAAAGCATCAGGATGAACTAGAGAGATGTCTTAAGAAGTGTTGTTATTTTTGGTTCCACTCGGAAGTCAAATTTTTGACGCGTTTTTGACGTCTTTTCGGACTTCGTCAGAAATGCACATTTTTGCACTATTTCTTTAAATAACTCAATAAGTGTATGATTTTACACATTCATTTACTGCATATTTATCATATTTAAGTTACTAAATGCTTTGATAAGTATTTTATTCTAAAATTTAGATTTTTTGATTTTTTATTAATTTTTTTCTTATGTGAAAAGGAAGGGGGGGGGGGGGGTGATTTTCATACATATTCAACTTCTTCTCCAGAACCACTGAAAAGATTTTCATGAAACTTGGTAGGAATGAAGTACTCATGGTCCCCTACAAGTGATGTTGTTTTTCGTCCAGATCCATCAACAGGTGGCGCCACCAGAGGCAAAAGTAGGTCACAGGGGGTACCCTCCTTTGACAAACTTCTTCTTCAGAACGAAAGCACGTATCGACAAACTGAAAGCATCAGAATGATCTAGAGAGATGTCTTAAGAAGTGTTGTTGTTTTTGGTTCCACTCGGAAGTCAAATTTTTGACGCGTTTTTGACGTCTTTTCGGACTCTGTCGGAAATGCACATTTTTGCACTATTTCTTTAAATAACTCAATATGTGTATGGTTTTACACATTCATTTACTACAAATTCATCACATTTAAGTTACTTAATGCTTTGATATGTATTTCATACTGAAATTTTAATTTTTTGATTTTTTATGAATTATTCTCTTATGTGAAAAGGAAAGGGGGGGGGGGTGATTTTCATACATATTCAACTTCTTCTCCAGAACTGCTGAACAGATTTTTATGAGTATTTTTTCAATCATGAATAGATATGTTTACTGTGAACATGGACCCAAGGCTTGTGGGTTCAAGTCCCGGCACGAGCACTCCTCAAATTTTTTTCTTCATTTTTTCCCATTTTGTCAGCTTATTATGCACTTTTAGATAATCTGAATACCTTAAATTCCATTTTTTACTTAAAAAAATTTTTCTTCCCTTTATTAGCTCACCTGAGCCATAGGCTCAAAGTGAGCTATTGTCATAGCGTGGCGTCCGTCGTCCGTCGTCGTCCGTCGTCGTCGTCCGTCGTAAACTTTTCAACATTTTCGACTTCTTCTCCAGAACCACTGAAAAGATTTTCATGAAACTTGGTAGGAATGAAGTACTCATGGTCCCCTACAAGTGTTGTTATTTTTCGTCCGGATCCATCAACAGGTGGCGCCACCAGAGGCAAAAGTAGGTCACAGGGGGTACCCTCCTTTGACAAACTTCTTCTTCAGAACGGAGGCACGTATCGACAAACCGAAAGCATCAGGATGAACTAGAGAGATGTCTTAAGAAGTGTTGTTATTTTTGGTTCCACTCGGAAGTCAAATTTTTGACGCGTTTTTGACGTCTTTTCGGACTTCGTCAGAAATGCACATTTTTGCACTATTTCTTTAAATAACTCAATAAGTGTATGATTTTACACATTCATTTACTGCATATTTATCATATTTAAGTTACTAAATGCTTTGATAAGTATTTTATTCTAAAATTTAGATTTTTTGATTTTTTATTAATTTTTTTCTTATGTGAAAAGGAAGGGGGGGGGGGGTGATTTTCATACATATTCAACTTCTTCTCCAGAACCACTGAAAAGATTTTCATGAAACTTGGTAGGAATGAAGTACTCATGGTCCCCTACAAGTGATGTTGTTTTTCGTCCAGATCCATCAACAGGTGGCGCCACCAGAGGCAAAAGTAGGTCACAGGGGGTACCCTCCTTTGACAAACTTCTTCTTCAGAACGAAAGCACGTATCGACAAACTGAAAGCATCAGAATGATCTAGAGAGATGTCTTAAGAAGTGTTGTTGTTTTTGGTTCCACTCGGAAGTCAAATTTTTGACGCGTTTTTGACGTCTTTTCGGACTCTGTCGGAAATGCACATTTTTGCACTATTTCTTTAAATAACTCAATATGTGTATGGTTTTACACATTCATTTACTACAAATTCATCACATTTAAGTTACTTAATGCTTTGATATGTATTTCATACTGAAATTTTAATTTTTTGATTTTTTATGAATTATTCTCTTATGTGAAAAGGAAAGGGGGGGGGGGGGGGTGATTTTCATATATATTCAACTTCTTCTCCAGAACTGCTGAACAGATTTTTATGAGTATTTTTTCAATCATGAATAGATATGTTTACTGTGAACATGGACCCAAGGCTTGTGGGTTCAAGTCCCGGCACGAGCACTCCTCAAATTTTTTTCTTCATTTTTTCCCATTTTGTCAGCTTATTATGCACTTTTAGATAATCTGAATACCTTAAATTCCATTTTTTACTTAAAAAAATTTTTCTTCCCTTTATTAGCTCACCTGAGCCATAGGCTCAAAGTGAGCTATTGTCATAGCGTGGCGTCCGTCGTCGTCCGTCGTCGTCGTCCGTCGTAAACTTTTCAACATTTTCGACTTCTTCTCCAGAACCACTGAAAAGATTTTCATGAAACTTGGTAGGAATGAAGTACTCATGGTCCCCTACAAGTGTTGTTGTTTTTCGTCCGGATCCATCAACAGGTGGCGCCACCAGAGGCAAAAGTAGGTCACAGGGGGTACCCTCCTTTGACAAACTTCTTCTTCAGAACGGAGGCACGTATCGACAAACCGAAAGCATCAGGATGAACTAGAGAGATGTCTTAAGAAGTGTTGTTATTTTTGGTTCCACTCGGAAGTCAAATTTTTGACGCGTTTTTGACGTCTTTTCGGACTTCGTCAGAAATGCACATTTTTGCACTATTTCTTTAAATAACTCAATAAGTGTATGATTTTACACATTCATTTACTGCATATTTATCATATTTAAGTTACTAAATGCTTTGATAAGTATTTTATTCTAAAATTTAGATTTTTTGATTTTTTATTAATTTTTTTCTTATGTGAAAAGGAAGGGGGGGGGGGGTGATTTTCATACATATTCAACTTCTTCTCCAGAACCACTGAAAAGATTTTCATGAAACTTGGTAGGAATGAAGTACTCATGGTCCCCTACAAGTGATGTTGTTTTTCGTCCAGATCCATCAACAGGTGGCGCCACCAGAGGCAAAAGTAGGTCACAGGGGGTACCCTCCTTTGACAAACTTCTTCTTCAGAACGAAAGCACGTATCGACAAACTGAAAGCATCAGAATGATCTAGAGAGATGTCTTAAGAAGTGTTGTTGTTTTTGGTTCCACTCGGAAGTCAAATTTTTTACGCGTTTTTGACGTCTTTTCCGACAGACGGACTCTGTCGGAAATGCACATTTTTGCACTATTTCTTTAAATAACTCAATATGTGTATGGTTTTACACATTCATTTACTACAAATTCATCACATTTAAGTTACTTAATGCTTTGATATGTATTTCATACTGAAATTTTAATTTTTTGATTTTTTATGAATTATTCTCTTATGTGAAAAGGAAAGGGGGGGGGGGTGATTTTCATACATATTCAACTTCTTCTCCAGAACTGCTGAACAGATTTTTATGAGTATTTTTTCAATCATGAATAGATATGTTTACTGTGAACATGGACCCAAGGCTTGTGGGTTCAAGTCCCGGCACGAGCACTCCTCAAATTTTTTTCTTCATTTTTTCCCATTTTGTCAGCTTATTATGCACTTTTAGATAATCTGAATACCTTAAATTCCATTTTTTACTTAAAAAAATTTTTCTTCCCTTTATTAGCTCACCTGAGCCATAGGCTCAAAGTGAGCTATTGTCATAGCGTGGCGTCCGTCGTCCGTCGTCGTCCGTCGTCGTCGTCCGTCGTAAACTTTTCAACATTTTCGACTTCTTCTCCAGAACCACTGAAAAGATTTTCATGAAACTTGGTAGGAATGAAGTACTCATGGTCCCCTACAAGTGTTGTTGTTTTTCGTCCGGATCCATCAACAGGTGGCGCCACCAGAGGCAAAAGTAGGTCACAGGGGGTACCCTCCTTTGACAAACTTCTTCTTCAGAACGGAGGCACGTATCGACAAACCGAAAGCATCAGGATGAACTAGAGAGATGTCTTAAGAAGTGTTGTTATTTTTGGTTCCACTCGGAAGTCAAATTTTTGACGCGTTTTTGACGTCTTTTCGGACTTCGTCAGAAATGCACATTTTTGCACTATTTCTTTAAATAACTCAATAAGTGTATGATTTTACACATTCATTTACTGCATATTTATCATATTTAAGTTACTAAATGCTTTGATAAGTATTTTATTCTAAAATTTAGATTTTTTGATTTTTTATTAATTTTTTTCTTATGTGAAAAGGAAGGGGGGGGGGTGATTTTCATACATATTCAACTTCTTCTCCAGAACCACTGAAAAGATTTTCATGAAACTTGGTAGGAATGAAGTACTCATGGTCCCCTACAAGTGATGTTGTTTTTCGTCCAGATCCATCAACAGGTGGCGCCACCAGAGGCAAAAGTAGGTCACAGGGGGTACCCTCCTTTGACAAACTTCTTCTTCAGAACGAAAGCACGTATCGACAAACTGAAAGCATCAGAATGATCTAGAGAGATGTCTTAAGAAGTGTTGTTGTTTTTGGTTCCACTCGGAAGTCAAATTTTTGACGCGTTTTTGACGTCTTTTCAGACTCTGTCGGAAATGCACATTTTTGCACTATTTCTTTAAATAACTCAATATGTGTATGGTTTTACACATTCATTTACTACAAATTCATCACATTTAAGTTACTTAATGCTTTGATATGTATTTCATACTGAAATTTTAATTTTTTGATTTTTTATGAATTATTCTCTTATGTGAAAAGGAAAGGGGGGGGGGGTGATTTTCATACATATTCAACTTCTTCTCCAGAACTGCTGAACAGATTTTTATGAGTATTTTTTCAATCATGAATAGATATGTTTACTGTGAACATGGACCCAAGGCTTGTGGGTTCAAGTCCCGGCACGAGCACTCCTCAAATTTTTTTCTTCATTTTTTCCCATTTTGTCAGCTTATTATGCACTTTTAGATAATCTGAATACCTTAAATTCCATTTTTTACTTAAAAAAATTTTTCTTCCCTTTATTAGCTCACCTGAGCCATAGGCTCAAAGTGAGCTATTGTCATAGCGTGGCGTCCGTCGTCCGTCGTCGTCGTCCGTCGTAAACTTTTCAACATTTTCGACTTCTTCTCCAGAACCACTGAAAAGATTTTCATGAAACTTGGTAGGAATGAAGTACTCATGGTCCCCTACAAGTGTTGTTATTTTTCGTCCGGATCCATCAACAGGTGGCGCCACCAGAGGCAAAAGTAGGTCACAGGGGGTACCCTCCTTTGACAAACTTCTTCTTCAGAACGGAGGCACGTATCGACAAACCGAAAGCATCAGGATGAACTAGAGAGATGTCTTAAGAAGTGTTGTTATTTTTGGTTCCACTCGGAAGTCAAATTTTTGACGCGTTTTTGACGTCTTTTCGGACTTCGTCAGAAATGCACATTTTTGCACTATTTCTTTAAATAACTCAATAAGTGTATGATTTTACACATTCATTTACTGCATATTTATCATATTTAAGTTACTAAATGCTTTGATAAGTATTTTATTCTAAAATTTAGATTTTTTGATTTTTTATTAATTTTTTTCTTATGTGAAAAGGAAGGGGGGGGGGGTGATTTTCATACATATTCAACTTCTTCTCCAGAACCACTGAAAAGATTTTCATGAAACTTGGTAGGAATGAAGTACTCATGGTCCCCTACAAGTGATGTTGTTTTTCGTCCAGATCCATCAACAGGTGGCGCCACCAGAGGCAAAAGTAGGTCACAGGGGGTACCCTCCTTTGACAAACTTCTTCTTCAGAACGAAAGCACGTATCGACAAACTGAAAGCATCAGAATGATCTAGAGAGATGTCTTAAGAAGTGTTGTTGTTTTTGGTTCCACTCGGAAGTCAAATTTTTGACGCGTTTTTGACGTCTTTTCGGACTCTGTCGGAAATGCACATTTTTGCACTATTTCTTTAAATAACTCAATATGTGTATGGTTTTGCACATTCATTTACTACAAATTCATCACATTTAAGTTACTTAATGCTTTGATATGTATTTCATACTGAAATTTTAATTTTTTGATTTTTTATGAATTATTCTCTTATGTGAAAAGGAAAGGGGGGGGGGGTGATTTTCATACATATTCAACTTCTTCTCCAGAACTGCTGAACAGATTTTTATGAGTATTTTTTCAATCATGAATAGATATGTTTACTGTGAACATGGACCCAAGGCTTGTGGGTTCAAGTCCCGGCACGAGCACTCCTCAAATTTTTTTCTTCATTTTTTCCCATTTTGTCAGCTTATTATGCACTTTTAGATAATCTGAATACCTTAAATTCCATTTTTTACTTAAAAAAATTTTTCTTCCCTTTATTAGCTCACCTGAGCCATAGGCTCAAAGTGAGCTATTGTCATAGCGTGGCGTCCGTCGTCCGTCGTCGTCGTCCGTCGTAAACTTTTCAACATTTTCGACTTCTTCTCCAGAACCACTGAAAAGATTTTCATGAAACTTGGTAGGAATGAAGTACTCATGGTCCCCTACAAGTGTTGTTGTTTTTCGTCCGGATCCATCAACAGGTGGCGCCACCAGAGGCAAAAGTAGGTCACAGGGGGTACCCTCCTTTGACAAACTTCTTCTTCAGAACGGAGGCACGTATCGACAAACCGAAAGCATCAGGATGAACTAGAGAGATGTCTTAAGAAGTGTTGTTATTTTTGGTTCCACTCGGAAGTCAAATTTTTGACGCGTTTTTGACGTCTTTTCGGACTTCGTCAGAAATGCACATTTTTGCACTATTTCTTTAAATAACTCAATAAGTGTATGATTTTACACATTCATTTACTGCATATTTATCATATTTAAGTTACTAAATGCTTTGATAAGTATTTTATTCTAAAATTTAGATTTTTTGATTTTTTATTAATTTTTTTCTTATGTGAAAAGGAAGGGGGGGGGGGGTGATTTTCATACATATTCAACTTCTTCTCCAGAACCACTGAAAAGATTTTCATGAAACTTGGTAGGAATGAAGTACTCATGGTCCCCTACAAGTGATGTTGTTTTTCGTCCAGATCCATCAACAGGTGGCGCCACCAGAGGCAAAAGTAGGTCACAGGGGGTACCCTCCTTTGACAAACTTCTTCTTCAGAACGAAAGCACGTATCGACAAACTGAAAGCATCAGAATGATCTAGAGAGATGTCTTAAGAAGTGTTGTTGTTTTTGGTTCCACTCGGAAGTCAAATTTTTGACGCGTTTTTGACGTCTTTTCGGACTCTGTCGGAAATGCACATTTTTGCACTATTTCTTTAAATAACTCAATATGTGTATGGTTTTACACATTCATTTACTACAAATTCATCACATTTAAGTTACTTAATGCTTTGATATGTATTTCATACTGAAATTTTAATTTTTTGATTTTTTATGAATTATTTTCTTATGTGAAAAGGAAAGGGGGGGGGGGTGATTTTCATACATATTCAACTTCTTCTCCAGAACTGCTGAACAGATTTTTATGAGTATTTTTTCAATCATGAATAGATATGTTTACTGTGAACATGGACCCAAGGCTTGTGGGTTCAAGTCCCGGCACGAGCACTCCTCAAATTTTTTTCTTCATTTTTTCCCATTTTGTCAGCTTATTATGCACTTTTAGATAATCTGAATACCTTAAATTCCATTTTTTACTTAAAAAAATTTTTCTTCCCTTTATTAGCTCACCTGAGCCATAGGCTCAAAGTGAGCTATTGTCATAGCGTGGCGTCCGTCGTCCGTCGTCGTCCGTCGTCGTCGTCCGTCGTAAACTTTTCAACATTTTCGACTTCTTCTCCAGAACCACTGAAAAGATTTTCATGAAACTTGGTAGGAATGAAGTACTCATGGTCCCCTACAAGTGTTGTTGTTTTTCGTCCGGATCCATCAACAGGTGGCGCCACCAGAGGCAAAAGTAGGTCACAGGGGGTACCCTCCTTTGACAAACTTCTTCTTCAGAACGGAGGCACGTATCGACAAACCGAAAGCATCAGGATGAACTAGAGAGATGTCTTAAGAAGTGTTGTTATTTTTGGTTCCACTCGGAAGTCAAATTTTTGACGCGTTTTTGACGTCTTTTCGGACTTCGTCAGAAATGCACATTTTTGCACTATTTCTTTAAATAACTCAATAAGTGTATGATTTTACACATTCATTTACTGCATATTTATCATATTTAAGTTACTAAATGCTTTGATAAGTATTTTATTCTAAAATTTAGATTTTTTGATTTTTTATTAATTTTTTTCTTATGTGAAAAGGAAGGGGGGGGGGGGTGATTTTCATACATATTCAACTTCTTCTCCAGAACCACTGAAAAGATTTTCATGAAACTTGGTAGGAATGAAGTACTCATGGTCCCCTACAAGTGATGTTGTTTTTCGTCCAGATCCATCAACAGGTGGCGCCACCAGAGGCAAAAGTAGGTCACAGGGGGTACCCTCCTTTGACAAACTTCTTCTTCAGAACGAAAGCACGTATCGACAAACTGAAAGCATCAGAATGATCTAGAGAGATGTCTTAAGAAGTGTTGTTGTTTTTGGTTCCACTCGGAAGTCAAATTTTTGACGCGTTTTTGACGTCTTTTCGGACTCTGTCGGAAATGCACATTTTTGCACTATTTCTTTAAATAACTCAATATGTGTATGGTTTTACACATTCATTTACTACAAATTCATCACATTTAAGTTACTTAATGCTTTGATATGTATTTCATACTGAAATTTTAATTTTTTGATTTTTTATGAATTATTCTCTTATGTGAAAAGGAAAGGGGGGGGGGGGGTGATTTTCATACATATTCAACTTCTTCTCCAGAACTGCTGAACAGATTTTTATGAGTATTTTTTCAATCATGAATAGATATGTTTACTGTGAACATGGACCCAAGGCTTGTGGGTTCAAGTCCCGGCACGAGCACTCCTCAAATTTTTTTCTTCATTTTTTCCCATTTTGTCAGCTTATTATGCACTTTTAGATAATCTGAATACCTTAAATTCCATTTTTTACTTAAAAAAATTTTTCTTCCCTTTATTAGCTCACCTGAGCCATAGGCTCAAAGTGAGCTATTGTCATAGCGTGGCGTCCGTCGTCCGTCGTCGTCCGTCGTCGTCGTCCGTCGTAAACTTTTCAACATTTTCGACTTCTTCTCCAGAACCACTGAAAAGATTTTCATGAAACTTGGTAGGAATGAAGTACTCATGGTCCCCTACAAGTGTTGTTGTTTTTCGTCCGGATCCATCAACAGGTGGCGCCACCAGAGGCAAAAGTAGGTCACAGGGGGTACCCTCCTTTGACAAACTTCTTCTTCAGAACGGAGGCACGTATCGACAAACCGAAAGCATCAGGATGAACTAGAGAGATGTCTTAAGAAGTGTTGTTATTTTTGGTTCCACTCGGAAGTCAAATTTTTGACGCGTTTTTGACGTCTTTTCGGACTTCGTCAGAAATGCACATTTTTGCACTATTTCTTTAAATAACTCAATAAGTGTATGATTTTACACATTCATTTACTGCATATTTATCATATTTAAGTTACTAAATGCTTTGATAAGTATTTTATTCTAAAATTTAGATTTTTTGATTTTTTATTAATTTTTTTCTTATGTGAAAAGGAAGGGGGGGGGGTGATTTTCATACATATTCAACTTCTTCTCCAGAACTACTGAAAAGATTTTCATGAAACTTGGTAGGAATGAAGTACTCATGGTCCCCTACAAGTGATGTTGTTTTTCGTCCAGATCCATCAACAGGTGGCGCCACCAGAGGCAAAAGTAGGTCACAGGGGGTACCCTCCTTTGACAAACTTCTTCTTCAGAACGAAAGCACGTATCGACAAACTGAAAGCATCAGAATGATCTAGAGAGATGTCTTAAGAAGTGTTGTTGTTTTTGGTTCCACTCGGAAGTCAAATTTTTGACGCGTTTTTGACGTCTTTTCGGACTCTGTCGGAAATGCACATTTTTGCACTATTTCTTTAAATAACTCAATATGTGTATGGTTTTACACATTCATTTACTACAAATTCATCACATTTAAGTTACTTAATGCTTTGATATGTATTTCATACTGAAATTTTAATTTTTTGATTTTTTATGAATTATTCTCTTATGTGAAAAGGAAAGGGGGGGGGGGGGGTGATTTTCATACATATTCAACTTCTTCTCCAGAACTGCTGAACAGATTTTTATGAGTATTTTTTCAATCATGAATAGATATGTTTACTGTGAACATGGACCCAAGGCTTGTGGGTTCAAGTCCCGGCACGAGCACTCCTCAAATTTTTTTCTTCATTTTTTCCCATTTTGTCAGCTTATTATGCACTTTTAGATAATCTGAATACCTTAAATTCCATTTTTTACTTAAAAAAATTTTTCTTCCCTTTATTAGCTCACCTGAGCCATAGGCTCAAAGTGAGCTATTGTCATAGCGTGGCGTCCGTCGTCCGTCGTCGTCGTCCGTCGTAAACTTTTCAACATTTTCGACTTCTTCTCCAGAACCACTGAAAAGATTTTCATGAAACTTGGTAGGAATGAAGTACTCATGGTCCCCTACAAGTGTTGTTGTTTTTCGTCCGGATCCATCAACAGGTGGCGCCACCAGAGGCAAAAGTAGGTCACAGGGGGTACCCTCCTTTGACAAACTTCTTCTTCAGAACGGAGGCACGTATCGACAAACCGAAAGCATCAGGATGAACTAGAGAGATGTCTTAAGAAGTGTTGTTATTTTTGGTTCCACTCGGAAGTCAAATTTTTGACGCGTTTTTGACGTCTTTTCGGACTTCGTCAGAAATGCACATTTTTGCACTATTTCTTTAAATAACTCAATAAGTGTATGATTTTACACATTCATTTACTGCATATTTATCATATTTAAGTTACTAAATGCTTTGATAAGTATTTTATTCTAAAATTTAGATTTTTTGATTTTTTATTAATTTTTTTCTTATGTGAAAAGGAAGGGGGGGGGGGTGATTTTCATACATATTCAACTTCTTCTCCAGAACCACTGAAAAGATTTTCATGAAACTTGGTAGGAATGAAGTACTCATGGTCCCCTACAAGTGATGTTGTTTTTCGTCCAGATCCATCAACAGGTGGCGCCACCAGAGGCAAAAGTAGGTCACAGGGGGTACCCTCCTTTGACAAACTTCTTCTTCAGAACGAAAGCACGTATCGACAAACTGAAAGCATCAGAATGATCTAGAGAGATGTCTTAAGAAGTGTTGTTGTTTTTGGTTCCACTCGGAAGTCAAATTTTTTACGCGTTTTTGACGTCTTTTCGGACTCTGTCGGAAATGCACATTTTTGCACTATTTCTTTAAATAACTCAATATGTGTATGGTTTTACACATTCATTTACTACAAATTCATCACATTTAAGTTACTTAATGCTTTGATATGTATTTCATACTGAAATTTTAATTTTTTGATTTTTTATGAATTATTCTCTTATGTGAAAAGGAAAGGGGGGGGGGGGGTGATTTTCATACATATTCAACTTCTTCTCCAGAACTGCTGAACAGATTTTTATGAGTATTTTTTCAATCATGAATAGATATGTTTACTGTGAACATGGACCCAAGGCTTGTGGGTTCAAGTCCCGGCACGAGCACTCCTCAAATTTTTTTCTTCATTTTTTCCCATTTTGTCAGCTTATTATGCACTTTTAGATAATCTGAATACCTTAAATTCCATTTTTTACTTAAAAAAATTTTTCTTCCCTTTATTAGCTCACCTGAGCCATAGGCTCAAAGTGAGCTATTGTCATAGCGTGGCGTCCGTCGTCCGTCGTCGTCGTCCGTCGTAAACTTTTCAACATTTTCGACTTCTTCTCCAGAACCACTGAAAAGATTTTCATGAAACTTGGTAGGAATGAAGTACTCATGGTCCCCTACAAGTGTTGTTGTTTTTCGTCCGGATCCATCAACAGGTGGCGCCACCAGAGGCAAAAGTAGGTCACAGGGGGTACCCTCCTTTGACAAACTTCTTCTTCAGAACGGAGGCACGTATCGACAAACCGAAAGCATCAGGATGAACTAGAGAGATGTCTTAAGAAGTGTTGTTATTTTTGGTTCCACTCGGAAGTCAAATTTTTGACGCGTTTTTGACGTCTTTTCGGACTTCGTCAGAAATGCACATTTTTGCACTATTTCTTTAAATAACTCAATAAGTGTATGATTTTACACATTCATTTACTGCATATTTATCATATTTAAGTTACTAAATGCTTTGATAAGTATTTTATTCTAAAATTTAGATTTTTTGATTTTTTATTAATTTTTTTCTTATGTGAAAAGGAAGGGGGGGGGGGGGGTGATTTTCATACATATTCAACTTCTTCTCCAGAACCACTGAAAAGATTTTCATGAAACTTGGTAGGAATGAAGTACTCATGGTCCCCTACAAGTGATGTTGTTTTTCGTCCAGATCCATCAACAGGTGGCGCCACCAGAGGCAAAAGTAGGTCACAGGGGGTACCCTCCTTTGACAAACTTCTTCTTCAGAACGAAAGCACGTATCGACAAACTGAAAGCATCAGAATGATCTAGAGAGATGTCTTAAGAAGTGTTGTTGTTTTTGGTTCCACTCGGAAGTCAAATTTTTGACGCGTTTTTGACGTCTTTTCGGACTCTGTCGGAAATGCACATTTTTGCACTATTTCTTTAAATAACTCAATATGTGTATGGTTTTACACATTCATTTACTACAAATTCATCACATTTAAGTTACTTAATGCTTTGATATGTATTTCATACTGAAATTTTAATTTTTTGATTTTTTATGAATTATTCTCTTATGTGAAAAGGAAAGGGGGGGGGGGGGGTGATTTTCATACATATTCAACTTCTTCTCCAGAACTGCTGAACAGATTTTTATGAGTATTTTTTCAATCATGAATAGATATGTTTACTGTGAACATGGACCCAAGGCTTGTGGGTTCAAGTCCCGGCACGAGCACTCCTCAAATTTTTTTCTTCATTTTTTCCCATTTTGTCAGCTTATTATGCACTTTTAGATAATCTGAATACCTTAAATTCCATTTTTTACTTAAAAAAATTTTTCTTCCCTTTATTAGCTCACCTGAGCCATAGGCTCAAAGTGAGCTATTGTCATAGCGTGGCGTCCGTCGTCCGTCGTCGTCGTCCGTCGTAAACTTTTCAACATTTTCGACTTCTTCTCCAGAACCACTGAAAAGATTTTCATGAAACTTGGTAGGAATGAAGTACTCATGGTCCCCTACAAGTGTTGTTGTTTTTCGTCCGGATCCATCAACAGGTGGCGCCACCAGAGGCAAAAGTAGGTCACAGGGGGTACCCTCCTTTGACAAACTTCTTCTTCAGAACGGAGGCACGTATCGACAAACCGAAAGCATCAGGATGAACTAGAGAGATGTCTTAAGAAGTGTTGTTATTTTTGGTTCCACTCGGAAGTCAAATTTTTGACGCGTTTTTGACGTCTTTTCGGACTTCGTCAGAAATGCACATTTTTGCACTATTTCTTTAAATAACTCAATAAGTGTATGATTTTACACATTCATTTACTGCATATTTATCATATTTAAGTTACTAAATGCTTTGATAAGTATTTTATTCTAAAATTTAGATTTTTTGATTTTTTATTAATTTTTTTCTTATGTGAAAAGGAAGGGGGGGGGGTGATTTTCATACATATTCAACTTCTTCTCCAGAACCACTGAAAAGATTTTCATGAAACTTGGTAGGAATGAAGTACTCATGGTCCCCTACAAGTGATGTTGTTTTTCGTCCAGATCCATCAACAGGTGGCGCCACCAGAGGCAAAAGTAGGTCACAGGGGGTACCCTCCTTTGACAAACTTCAGCTTCAGAACGAAAGCACGTATCGACAAACTGAAAGCATCAGAATGATCTAGAGAGATGTCTTAAGAAGTGTTGTTGTTTTTGGTTCCACTCGGAAGTCAAATTTTTGACGCGTTTTTGACGTCTTTTCGGACTCTGTCGGAAATGCACATTTTTGCACTATTTCTTTAAATAACTCAATATGTGTATGGTTTTACACATTCATTTACTACAAATTCATCACATTTAAGTTACTTAATGCTTTGATATGTATTTCATACTGAAATTTTAATTTTTTGATTTTTTATGAATTATTCTCTTATGTGAAAAGGAAAGGGGGGGGGGGGGTGATTTTCATACATATTCAACTTCTTCTCCAGAACTGCTGAACAGATTTTTATGAGTATTTTTTCAATCATGAATAGATATGTTTACTGTGAACATGGACCCAAGGCTTGTGGGTTCAAGTCCCGGCACGAGCACTCCTCAAATTTTTTTCTTCATTTTTTCCCATTTTGTCAGCTTATTATGCACTTTTAGATAATCTGAATACCTTAAATTCCATTTTTTACTTAAAAAAATTTTTCTTCCCTTTATTAGCTCACCTGAGCCATAGGCTCAAAGTGAGCTATTGTCATAGCATGGCGTCCGTCGTCCGTCGTCGTCCGTCGTCGTCGTCCGTCGTAAACTTTTCAACATTTTCGACTTCTTCTCCAGAACCACTGAAAAGATTTTCATGAAACTTGGTAGGAATGAAGTACTCATGGTCCCCTACAAGTGTTGTTGTTTTTCGTCCGGATCCATCAACAGGTGGCGCCACCAGAGGCAAAAGTAGGTCACAGGGGGTACCCTCCTTTGACAAACTTCTTCTTCAGAACGGAGGCACGTATCGACAAACCGAAAGCATCAGGATGAACTAGAGAGATGTCTTAAGAAGTGTTGTTATTTTTGGTTCCACTCGGAAGTCAAATTTTTGACGCGTTTTTGACGTCTTTTCGGACTTCGTCAGAAATGCACATTTTTGCACTATTTCTTTAAATAACTCAATAAGTGTATGATTTTACACATTCATTTACTGCATATTTATCATATTTAAGTTACTAAATGCTTTGATAAGTATTTTATTCTAAAATTTAGATTTTTTGATTTTTTATTAATTTTTTTCTTATGTGAAAAGGAAGGGGGGGGGGGGGGGGTGATTTTCATACATATTCAACTTCTTCTCCAGAACCACTGAAAAGATTTTCATGAAACTTGGTAGGAATGAAGTACTCATGGTCCCCTACAAGTGATGTTGTTTTTCGTCCAGATCCATCAACAGGTGGCGCCACCAGAGGCAAAAGTAGGTCACAGGGGGTACCCTCCTTTGACAAACTTCTTCTTCAGAACGAAAGCACGTATCGACAAACTGAAAGCATCAGAATGATCTAGAGAGATGTCTTAAGAAGTGTTGTTGTTTTTGGTTCCACTCGGAAGTCAAATTTTTGACGCGTTTTTGACGTCTTTTCGGACTCTGTCGGAAATGCACATTTTTGCACTATTTCTTTAAATAACTCAATATGTGTATGGTTTTACACATTCATTTACTACAAATTCATCACATTTAAGTTACTTAATGCTTTGATATGTATTTCATACTGAAATTTTAATTTTTTGATTTTTTATGAATTATTCTCTTATGTGAAAAGGAAAGGGGGGGGGGTGATTTTCATACATATTCAACTTCTTCTCCAGAACTGCTGAACAGATTTTTATGAGTATTTTTTCAATCATGAATAGATATGTTTACTGTGAACATGGACCCAAGGCTTGTGGGTTCAAGTCCCGGCACGAGCACTCCTCAAATTTTTTTCTTCATTTTTTCCCATTTTGTCAGCTTATTATGCACTTTTAGATAATCTGAATACCTTAAATTCCATTTTTTACTTAAAAAAATTTTTCTTCCCTTTATTAGCTCACCTGAGCCATAGGCTCAAAGTGAGCTATTGTCATAGCGTGGCGTCCGTCGTCCGTCGTCGTCGTCCGTCGTAAACTTTTCAACATTTTCGACTTCTTCTCCAGAACCACTGAAAAGATTTTCATGAAACTTGGTAGGAATGAAGTACTCATGGTCCCCTACAAGTGTTGTTGTTTTTCGTCCTGATCCATCAACAGGTGGCGCCACCAGAGGCAAAAGTAGGTCACAGGGGGTACCCTCCTTTGACAAACTTCTTCTTCAGAACGGAGGCACGTATCGACAAACCGAAAGCATCAGGATGAACTAGAGAGATGTCTTAAGAAGTGTTGTTATTTTTGGTTCCACTCGGAAGTCAAATTTTTGACGCGTTTTTGACGTCTTTTCGGACTTCGTCAGAAATGCACATTTTTGCACTATTTCTTTAAATAACTCAATAAGTGTATGATTTTACACATTCATTTACTGCATATTTATCATATTTAAGTTACTAAATGCTTTGATAAGTATTTTATTCTAAAATTTAGATTTTTTGATTTTTTATTAATTTTTTTCTTATGTGAAAAGGAAGGGGGGGGGGGGGTGATTTTCATACATATTCAACTTCTTCTCCAGAACCACTGAAAAGATTTTCATGAAACTTGGTAGGAATGAAGTACTCATGGTCCCCTACAAGTGATGTTGTTTTTCGTCCAGATCCATCAACAGGTGGCGCCACCAGAGGCAAAAGTAGGTCACAGGGGGTACCCTCCTTTGACAAACTTCTTCTTCAGAACGAAAGCACGTATCGACAAACTGAAAGCATCAGAATGATCTAGAGAGATGTCTTAAGAAGTGTTGTTGTTTTTGGTTCCACTCGGAAGTCAAATTTTTGACGCGTTTTTGACGTCTTTTCGGACTCTGTCGGAAATGCACATTTTTGCACTATTTCTTTAAATAACTCAATATGTGTATGGTTTTACACATTCATTTACTACAAATTCATCACATTTAAGTTACTTAATGCTTTGATATGTATTTCATACTGAAATTTTAATTTTTTGATTTTTTATGAATTATTCTCTTATGTGAAAAGGAAAGGGGGGGGGGGGGGGTGATTTTCATACATATTCAACTTCTTCTCCAGAACTGCTGAACAGATTTTTATGAGTATTTTTTCAATCATGAATAGATATGTTTACTGTGAACATGGACCCAAGGCTTGTGGGTTCAAGTCCCGGCACGAGCACTCCTCAAATTTTTTTCTTCATTTTTTCCCATTTTGTCAGCTTATTATGCACTTTTAGATAATCTGAATACCTTAAATTCCATTTTTTACTTAAAAAAATTTTTCTTCCCTTTATTAGCTCACCTGAGCCATAGGCTCAAAGTGAGCTATTGTCATAGCGTGGCGTCCGTCGTCCGTCGTCGTCGTCCGTCGTAAACTTTTCAACATTTTCGACTTCTTCTCCAGAACCACTGAAAAGATTTTCATGAAACTTGGTAGGAATGAAGTACTCATGGTCCCCTACAAGTGTTGTTGTTTTTCGTCCGGATCCATCAACAGGTGGCGCCACCAGAGGCAAAAGTAGGTCACAGGGGGTACCCTCCTTTGACAAACTTCTTCTTCAGAACGGAGGCACGTATCGACAAACCGAAAGCATCAGGATGAACTAGAGAGATGTCTTAAGAAGTGTTGTTATTTTTGGTTCCACTCGGAAGTCAAATTTTTGACGCGTTTTTGACGTCTTTTCGGACTTCGTCAGAAATGCACATTTTTGCACTATTTCTTTAAATAACTCAATAAGTGTATGATTTTACACATTCATTTACTGCATATTTATCATATTTAAGTTACTAAATGCTTTGATAAGTATTTTATTCTAAAATTTAGATTTTTTGATTTTTTATTAATTTTTTTCTTATGTGAAAAGGAAGGGGGGGGGGGGGGTGATTTTCATACATATTCAACTTCTTCTCCAGAACCACTGAAAAGATTTTCATGAAACTTGGTAGGAATGAAGTACTCATGGTCCCCTACAAGTGATGTTGTTTTTCGTCCAGATCCATCAACAGGTGGCGCCACCAGAGGCAAAAGTAGGTCACAGGGGGTACCCTCCTTTGACAAACTTCTTCTTCAGAACGAAAGCACGTATCGACAAACTGAAAGCATCAGAATGATCTAGAGAGATGTCTTAAGAAGTGTTGTTGTTTTTGGTTCCACTCGGAAGTCAAATTTTTGACGCGTTTTTGACGTCTTTTCGGACTCTGTCGGAAATGCACATTTTTGCACTATTTCTTTAAATAACTCAATATGTGTATGGTTTTACACATTCATTTACTACAAATTCATCACATTTAAGTTACTTAATGCTTTGATATGTATTTCATACTGAAATTTTAATTTTTTGATTTTTTATGAATTATTCTCTTATGTGAAAAGGAAAGGGGGGGGGGGGTGATTTTCATACATATTCAACTTCTTCTCCAGAACTGCTGAACAGATTTTTATGAGTATTTTTTCAATCATGAATAGATATGTTTACTGTGAACATGGACCCAAGGCTTGTGGGTTCAAGTCCCGGCACGAGCACTCCTCAAATTTTTTTCTTCATTTTTTCCCATTTTGTCAGCTTATTATGCACTTTTAGATAATCTGAATACCTTAAATTCCATTTTTTACTTAAAAAAATTTTTCTTCCCTTTATTAGCTCACCTGAGCCATAGGCTCAAAGTGAGCTATTGTCATAGCGTGGCGTCCGTCGTCCGTCGTCGTCGTCCGTCGTAAACTTTTCAACATTTTCGACTTCTTCTCCAGAACCACTGAAAAGATTTTCATGAAACTTGGTAGGAATGAAGTACTCATGGTCCCCTACAAGTGTTGTTGTTTTTCGTCCGGATCCATCAACAGGTGGCGCCACCAGAGGCAAAAGTAGGTCACAGGGGGTACCCTCCTTTGACAAACTTTTTCTTCAGAACGGAGGCACGTATCGACAAACCGAAAGCATCAGGATGAACTAGAGAGATGTCTTAAGAAGTGTTGTTATTTTTGGTTCCACTCGGAAGTCAAATTTTTGACGCGTTTTTGACGTCTTTTCGGACTTCGTCAGAAATGCACATTTTTGCACTATTTCTTTAAATAACTCAATAAGTGTATGATTTTACACATTCATTTACTGCATATTTATCATATTTAAGTTACTAAATGCTTTGATAAGTATTTTATTCTAAAATTTAGATTTTTTGATTTTTTATTAATTTTTTTCTTATGTGAAAAGGAAGGGGGGGGGGGGGGTGATTTTCATACATATTCAACTTCTTCTCCAGAACCACTGAAAAGATTTTCATGAAACTTGGTAGGAATGAAGTACTCATGGTCCCCTACAAGTGATGTTGTTTTTCGTCCAGATCCATCAACAGGTGGCGCCACCAGAGGCAAAAGTAGGTCACAGGGGGTACCCTCCTTTGACAAACTTCTTCTTCAGAACGAAAGCACGTATCGACAAACTGAAAGCATCAGAATGATCTAGAGAGATGTCTTAAGAAGTGTTGTTGTTTTTGGTTCCACTCGGAAGTCAAATTTTTGACGCGTTTTTGACGTCTTTTCGGACTCTGTCGGAAATGCACATTTTTGCACTATTTCTTTAAATAACTCAATATGTGTATGGTTTTACACATTCATTTACTACAAATTCATCACATTTAAGTTACTTAATGCTTTGATATGTATTTCATACTGAAATTTTAATTTTTTGATTTTTTATGAATTATTCTCTTATGTGAAAAGGAAAGGGGGGGGGGGGTGATTTTCATACATATTCAACTTCTTCTCCAGAACTGCTGAACAGATTTTTATGAGTATTTTTTCAATCATGAATAGATATGTTTACTGTGAACATGGACCCAAGGCTTGTGGGTTCAAGTCCCGGCACGAGCACTCCTCAAATTTTTTTCTTCATTTTTTCCCATTTTGTCAGCTTATTATGCACTTTTAGATAATCTGAATACCTTAAATTCCATTTTTTACTTAAAAAAATTTTTCTTCCCTTTATTAGCTCACCTGAGCCATAGGCTCAAAGTGAGCTATTGTCATAGCGTGGCGTCCGTCGTCCGTCGTCGTCGTCCGTCGTAAACTTTTCAACATTTTCGACTTCTTCTCCAGAACCACTGAAAAGATTTTCATGAAACTTGGTAGGAATGAAGTACTCATGGTCCCCTACAAGTGTTGTTGTTTTTCGTCCGGATCCATCAACAGGTGGCGCCACCAGAGGCAAAAGTAGGTCACAGGGGGTACCCTCCTTTGACAAACTTTTTCTTCAGAACGGAGGCACGTATCGACAAACCGAAAGCATCAGGATGAACTAGAGAGATGTCTTAAGAAGTGTTGTTATTTTTGGTTCCACTCGGAAGTCAAATTTTTGACGCGTTTTTGACGTCTTTTCGGACTTCGTCAGAAATGCACATTTTTGCACTATTTCTTTAAATAACTCAATAAGTGTATGATTTTACACATTCATTTACTGCATATTTATCATATTTAAGTTACTAAATGCTTTGATAAGTATTTTATTCTAAAATTTAGATTTTTTGATTTTTTATTAATTTTTTTCTTATGTGAAAAGGAAGGGGGGGGGGGTGATTTTCATACATATTCAACTTCTTCTCCAGAACCACTGAAAAGATTTTCATGAAACTTGGTAGGAATGAAGTACTCATGGTCCCCTACAAGTGATGTTGTTTTTCGTCCAGATCCATCAACAGGTGGCGCCACCAGAGGCAAAAGTAGGTCACAGGGGGTACCCTCCTTTGACAAACTTCTTCTTCAGAACGAAAGCACGTATCGACAAACTGAAAGCATCAGAATGATCTAGAGAGATGTCTTAAGAAGTGTTGTTGTTTTTGGTTCCACTCGGAAGTCAAATTTTTGACGCGTTTTTGACGTCTTTTCGGACTCTGTCGGAAATGCACATTTTTGCACTATTTCTTTAAATAACTCAATATGTGTATGGTTTTACACATTCATTTACTACAAATTCATCACATTTAAGTTACTTAATGCTTTGATATGTATTTCATACTGAAATTTTAATTTTTTGATTTTTTATGAATTATTTTCTTATGTGAAAAGGAAAGGGGGGGGGGTGATTTTCATACATATTCAACTTCTTCTCCAGAACTGCTGAACAGATTTTTATGAGTATTTTTTCAATCATGAATAGATATGTTTACTGTGAACATGGACCCAAGGCTTGTAAGTTCAAGTTCTGGTACCCTGGTAACTTTAGTTTCGTATAAGTTGGTACATGTTCATGTATGCAAGAGTTGTCTTTCTTTAATATAGATTTATGTTTTTGAGGTTTAAATTTTTGGATTATCGATTCATTTGAATGTTATATATTTTGAATTATTAAATAGGTATGGAAAAGGAAACTAAATTATTTTAAAAAGATGAATAAGTATTTTCAAATTTATCTTGTGAAGACTTAGATATACAACTATGAAATTACAATATTGAGAGCAGCTCAAAATATTAATGTAAGAACAGATCAATGTTATCAATAACACAGTGAAAGGATGGGGAGGGGGTCTGTTATTTTGCTATAGCTTCTGTATAACTATCTCTCTCGGGTTACTTAGATTACTCAAGAAGAAGGGGGGATGATTTTCATACATATTCAACTTCTTCTCCAGAACCACTGAACAACTGAACAGATTTTCGTTAAACTTGGTAGGAAAGAAGAAATCATGGTCCCCTACAAGTATTGTTGTTTTTAGCTCACCTGAGCGAAGCTCAAGTGAGCTATTGTCATAGCGCGTCGTCCGTCCATCGTCCGTCCGTCCGACGTAAACTTTTAACATTTTCGATATCTTTTCGGCAACTGCTGCACAGAATTTCACGAAATTTCACAGGAAGCAAGTACTCAATGCCCTCTATCAAATTTTTGTTTTTCAAGCCGATCGGAAATCCAAGATGGCCGCCACAGTCTCTGATTGGCTGACACATTTTTGACTTCTCTTCTGAAACTGCGTCACAGAATTTCATGAAACTTCACAGGAAGCAAGTACTCAATGCCCTCTACCAAGTTTGTGTTTTTTGAGCCGATCGGAAATCCAAGATGGCCGCCACAGACTCTGATTGGCTGACACATTTTTGACTTCTCCTCCGAAACTGCTGCACAGAATTTCATGAAACTTCACAGGAAGCAAGTACTCAATGCCTTCTACCAAGTTTGTGTTTTTGGAGCCGATTGGAAATCCAAGATGGCCGCCACAGGCTCTAATTGGCTGACACATTCTCGACTTCTCCTCTGAAACCGCTGCACAGAATTTCATGAAACTTCACGGGAAGCAACTACTCAATGCCCTCTACCAAATTGTGTTTTTCAAGCCAATCGGAAATCCAAGATGGCTGCCACAGGCTCTGATTGGCTGACACATTTTCAACTTCTCTTCTATAACCACTGCACAGAATATCATGCAACTTCACAGGAAGCAAGTACTCAATGCCCTCTACTAAGTTTGTGTTTTTCGAGCCAATCGGAAATCCAAGATGGCTGCCACAGACTCTGATTGACTGACACATTTTCGACTTCTCCTCTCAAACGGCTGCATAGAATTTCACAAACCTTCACAGGAAGCAAGTACTGATTGCTCTCTACCAAATTTGTGTTTTTCGAGCTGATCAGAAATCCAAGATGGCCGCCACAGGCTCTGATTGGCTGACAAATTTTCGACTTCTCCTCTGAAACTGCTGCGCAGAATTTCATGAAACTTCACAGGATGCAAGTACTCATACCCTCTATCAAGTTTGCGTTTTTGGAGCCTATCGGAAATTCAAGATGGCCGCCACAGGCTCTGATTGGCTGACACATTTTCAACTTCTCCTCTAAAACTGCTTCACAGAATTTCTTGAAACTTCACAGGACGCAAGTACTAATTGCCCTCTACTTAGTTTGTGTTTTTCGAGCCGATTGGAAATCCAAGATGTCCTCTATAGGCTCTATTTGAATGACACATTTTTGACTTTTCCTCTTAAACTACTGCACAGAATGTCACTGAACTTTACAGGAAGTAACTTGTACACCTTGTCCTTCTCAAAGCTTCACTAAAAGCGATTTCCTTCAGGTCTTGACTTTGATTGAAAACATACATACAGTCTCCTCAGGTGAGCGATGTGGCCCCCTTGGGCCTCTTGTTTAAGATTGTACATAGGTATAATGTATGTTTTCCATGCCCAATGGACCCATGGGGATTGGCTTCAAACCCCGACGGGATCCCGACAAAATTTTTTTTCCCTTTTTAGCTCACCTGAGCCAATGGCTCAAGTGAGCTATTGTCATGGTGTTGCGTCTGTCGTCCGTCGTCCGTCATAGTCGTCGTCCGTCATCCGTAAACTTTTCACATTTTAAACTTCTTCTCCAGAATGGCTGAAGGGATTTTGATGAAACTTGGTAGGTATGAAGTACTCATGGTCCCTTACAAGTGTTGTTGTTTTTCGTCCGGATCCGTCAACAGGTGGCGCCACCACAGCCAATAGTAGGTCACGTGGGGTACCCTCCTATGACAAACTTCTTCTTCAGAATCGAAGCATGTATCGACAAACTGAAAGCATCAGGATGATCTAGAGAGATGTCTTAAGAAGTGTTGTTATTTTTGGTTCCACTTCGAAGTCAAATTTTTGACGCGTTTTTGACGTCTTTTCGGACTTAGTCAGAAATGCACATTTTTGCACTATTTCTTTAAATAACTCAATAAGTGTATGATTTTACACACTCATTTACTACATATTTATCATATTTAATTTACTTAATGCTTTGTTATGTATTTTAGGCTTAAATTTTATTTTTTTGATTTTTTATGAATTTTTTTCTTATGTAAAAAGGAAGGGGGGGGGGGTTGATTTTCATACATTTTCTGCTTCTTTTCTATAACCACTCTTCAGATTGTCATGACATTTTGTAGATATGAGGTACTCATGCATGGTACCCTACAAGTGAAAGAATTTTGTCAAGATATCCACTTTTAGATTTTTAAGGAATATTTTTGGCCTAGGACATCTTTGGCACGCATAAAAACGAAAGAAAAAAGGGGGTCATTCATACCTTTTCTGCAAAAATGATTAACTGTAGTTACACCTTCTAGGTCAGAGACAACCAAATCATTTTCCATAGGCCGTAATGTTAACGAAATGCCTTAAAACGTCTATACTAACATTGCTGGCCATGCATGTTATATACCGATTTGTTCATTGATTCAAGCTTTATACGAAACTAAATTAAAAAATATAGCATGACCTGCTCTTTTTCGCACTATTTGCATCACAAGGTACCCCGCAGAGAATTTTCAAATTTTCCCGCGCCCGTCCCCTTTAGCGGATCGGGAGCTAGGGAAATATCCGGGTATCGACATTTTAATTGCACTTATTTTTTACCTATATATATCATATTCAAACAATATACCAAAAGAAAATAGAATTGATAGCCAATCACATCTTCTGTCACATTTAAAATAACAGGCCCCCTCACCCTACAGGTTTTTCTCCAATCAGAGCCGGCCTTTTAGTGGTCTCTGACCTATAACTGTAACTGTAAACAAAGTCGCTGTACTTTAGATTTGATCCGTTTAATTCCTCCACAACCCTTTAGTACTGCGATACATTTCAGGAGATACAGTGCAAACAGAATAGATTTTTATTTAATGTGCATTATACTTGGAACACTTTCATAATGGTTATCATTCATGTACTTGGAACACTTGCATATACTTGTTATCATGTATAAAGTTTGCTCGAATTTCCTCTGTCTTAGACTCTCTTAGATGAAGTAATTTACGGACTGATTTCTTGAAGAAACGTCGAATGAGTAATCTCTTCCTCTGGATCATGAGGTTTGATACACCGTACACTGCTTTTTGGAAAACAAATTGGCCCAATTTCTGCACAATTCACTTGAATTGATAAATATTGGATTAAAACGATTTTAACTGTACGTTTCATGTATTTGAGATGAAATCAATACTATTCAAAAGCATTCTTAGATTTCAGTATACTTTAATATGAATAAAGGCAAAACCGAAAAATCTTTGTTTTTTATGCCCCGGGAATAAAAGATTCGGGAGCATATAGTTTTTGGCCTGTCCGTCTGTCTGTTTGTCTGTTTTCCGAAAAACTTTAACATTGGGCATAACTTTTGAATGGAAGCTGGTGATAGAGGTTTCATATTTCACATGGGTATTCCTTGTGACAATACCTTTCCATTGATACCAAATTTTGACCTCGTGACCATAACCTTGACCTTTGACGTACTTTTCAAAAACTTAAACATTGCGCATAACTTTTGATTGGTTAGTGATAGGGCTTTCATATTTTACATGTGTATTCCTTGTGACAAGATATTTCCATAGATACCAATATTACGCTGACCCTGACCTCTCACATACTTAACAGAAAATGGCGTTTATACTAACAAAGATGCCGCCGGGGGCATTCTCGTTTCACAAACACAGCCTGTCAGGCTTTATAATTTCTGGCATGCTAGCTGTCAATAATGAAAGGTATGGTCGTTCAGTTTTAAATAAACTTAAATTATTTATGAAATCATTTCATTGTTTTATTCTTTTTCTGCTGCGCATTAAAGTGGGATTTTACAATATGATTTTATTTTTGATGTTGCATAATTGAACTATACTAGTTGGGCATATGACTTAAAAAAAGTTATTGTTTTGAAATGTGACTATTTTTTCTTGTTTGTACTTTTAAAGGTTGTCTGAAAAAAAAAAACTTCTCTGCATCCGGCAAAAATCTTTTTAGAAAGGTTGTGGGCTAAAATCCCGGTACTGGCACTATCAGTATTCAATAGCAGTATGTCAATTAGAGCGTGCATGGGTATCAGGTGAGCGTTGTGCCCCCTGGGGCTCTTGTTTTCTCTCACCCATATATTTTCACATTATTCATTGCTTATTTTCATTAAATGTTGATCAATGTGACATCAAACACTGCTAAACCTACGTAAACGTCTATGACGTCACATTAGGGGGTTCAAGACAAACATCTTGGAGTACGATACAGAGTTGTTGCAGAACGTGTAAATCTGTAGATATCCCTGTCTGGAATGAGAGAAATGTAATGCTTTTTGTATTACTCTTGGTCTGTGGTCTAGTTGTGTTCCTGAAATGAAATGCCCCTTGAAACTAAGTTACTTAGAGAAATTCAATATTTTTTATTTCCAGACATTTAAAGGGAAACCTAAACAGAAAATAAATTCATTTATGCCGCCGTAATCGAAGATTCAGGGGCATATAGTTTTTGTCCTGTCCATTTGTTTGTCTCTTTGTCGGTCTGTTTGTCCGCAAAAACTTTAATCTTGGCCATAACTTTTGAATGGTAAGGGATAGGGCTTGGATATTTCACATGTGTATTTCTTTTGATAAGACCTTTCCATCGTTGCTAAAATTTTTGACCTTGTGACCTTGACCTTGGAGTTTGACCATTTTACAATTTCTACTGACAAAGATGCCAACGGGGACATTTTTGTTTCACAAACACATTTTTTATTTTTTTTATAACAATCTGTTTGTTTATAATTTTCAGTTACACCTTTGTCAGATTACTATATCATAGCCGGAGTTGTGTATCAAGCACCAGATCTCTACTCAGTTGTCAATTCCAGACTGGTATGTATATTCAAATGAACAGCCATTAACAAGATCCATGTGCTATCTGCCATACTAGTTTGCATTGTCACATAATTATTTCTTAGGGTCTAGATAATTTGATTTTAGTAGTCTCCTACTGGCAAATACTTTATAGTGTGATACAGATCAACTTCATGTTTGATTGATTTATTTTTACAAGAGTACTGGTAGGGTACATATTATCGCCGGGCACATATTATCACCACTTTGTTTACTGTAGATTGGTTATCATTCGTCAGATACCAATTTTCGTCATTTTCGTCAGTGCCTTCCTTGACGAAATTACGTACCGACGAATATGAATACTCCAGACAAAAAATAGATTGTAGTAAGGAAAAATTGATTCAGTCTCTTGGTAAACTTAAATATACTGCGGGGGAGGGAGGAAGATGCTGAAGGTTTCGAGTTTTAAGACATTGTTAAATAGTGTTATTACGGCACGCAAATGGCAAATAAATGAAAACTGAATATGAACACAAAGTTGCATATATTGTATTTCTAATTAAAAAATGTTTTCACAGCAAGATAGGTGATATACGTGTCTCTAATTGTTTGTTTACCGATAATTGTTAAACAAACAATGAAAACAAACACATACGACGGATTTGAGAAGTTGACGGCGCGGATCTAAATGTTAAGTTAGCTTTTGAACAGATGAATTTACATTTTAGGAACCCTTGGATGACGAATTTACTTACTGACGAAATTATCATTTTTAACGAATTGACGAAAATTGGTACTGACGAAAATAAAGCAATTTACAGTATATCTCCGCATATTGATGATGTAGGAATTTCTTTTTTTTCACCATAATTACATCTTTGATACATAAAAAGGTATACAAAATTTCAAATGATTCCATACCCTGCAAATACTGAATTTTATGATAGAAAGTCAGTAAATTTGAATGTATTTTGTAGTTTGGTGTAAGTACAGATGAAGTTCAAATTCATGTAGGGAACTTATATTTCTTGGCATTTCATAATTTGTTATAGAATGTTTATCCATTGCATGAATGAACTCTTTGCTCCATGTGCTTATTATATTCATATCATTATGTAAGATATCTAACTTTGACGTACTTGCTGAAGTTTTGCTTTAAAATGCTTTTGAATCAGTACATTTCATTTTGATTTTAATACTTTGTCCTACAATATCTGAATATAAATCTATTTTTAGCTAAACACCATCTCCAGTCTTCAATCATCTTTTGAGGAAGGTAGAGTATAAAGTCCTTTTGTATATCCTTTTTAGCTCACCTAAGCAAACTCAAGTGAGCTATTGTCATAGCAATCGGTCCAATGCCTCTATGTTTGTCTGTTGGTTCATCCATGATCCATCCATTGTAAACTTCTCACATTTTTGTCCTCTTCTTCACAATCACAGAAGGGATTTTGATTAAACTTATTAGGAATGAAGTACTCATGGTTCCCTATAAGTGTTGTTTTTTAGCTCTACTGGTCATAGACCAGTCAAGCTTATGCGATACCCGGCGTCTGTCCGTCCGTCCGTCCGTCCGTCCGTAAACAATTCTTGTGCTCGCAACTCCTCTGAAACTACAAGAGATAAAAATGTAACTCTTTTTGCATTACACTTGGCCTGTGGTCTAGTTGTGCACCTGACATTTTGTTTGAGCCCCTGGCCCCCAGAGTCCTAGAAAATTGGTGTGGTCATTTTCTCCTATATAACTCTATGTAATCTTGTGCTCGCAACTCCTCTGACACTATAAATGATGGAGACTTAATTCTTTTTGCAATATGATGGATCTGTGGTCTAGTTGTGCACCTGATATATTGTTTGAGCCCCTGACCCCCAGGGTCTAAGAAAAAGGGTGTGGTCATTTTCTCCTATATAACTATGTAATCTTGTGCTCGCAACTCCTCTGACACTATAAATGATGGAGACTTATTTCTTTTTGCAATATGATGGGTCTGTGGTCTAGTTGTGCACCTGACATTTTTTTTTGAGCCCCTGACCCCCAGGGTCCTAGAAAATCGGTGTGGTCATTTTCTCCTATATAACTCTTTGTAATCTTGTGCTCGCAACTCCTCTGACACAATAAATGATGGAGACGTAATTCTTTTTGCAATATGATGGATCTGTGGTCTAGTTGTGCACCTGATATTTTGTTTGAGCCCCTGATCCACGGGGTCTTAGAAAAAGGGTGTGGTCATTTTCTCCTATATACCTCTATGTAAACTTGTGCTCGCAACTCCTCTGACTCTATAAATGATGGAGACTTAATTCTTTTTGCAATATGATGGGTCTGTGGTCTAGTTGTGCACCTGATATTTTGTTTGAACCCCTGACCCCCAGGGTCTAAGAAAAAGGGTGTGGTCATTTTCTCCTATATAACTCTATGTAATCTTGTGCTCGCAACTCCTCTGACACTATAAATGATGGAGACTTAATTCTTTTTGCAATATGATGGGTCTGTGGTCTAGTTGTGCACCTTTTATTTTTTTGAGCCCCTGTCCCCCAGGGTCCTAGAAAATGGGTGTGGTCATTTCATTTCATCCGTTATACTTACCAGTCAGAACTATACATTAGGATATCTTCCATTGTTTACGTCCGTAACTCGCAAACGCATGAATGACTAAGAATCAAACACCTAAGGCACCTAGATCACTCATGCCCTTTACCTCAGTTTATCTTCCAGCGTGCAACAAAAAGGACGTCCATCGCTGTTCTCTGAACTTTACGAGTATTTTACTCTGTTTTTGACTTTGATTTTTCTATCCAGAGTCAGTTTTATTGATATTATGGCGGAAGCGGCAGTTCGCGTGCTTCCGAGGAGGAAGCTTCCATTCATAAAGAGAATGTTGATTTAGAGCAGTCATCTCAAAAAGGTGAATCCAATATGGCGGATCTGCAGAAGAAACGACGTACTCGTAGTTCTAGTAAATCTTCTACCAAGAAGAATGATACAGATTCTAAATTTGAAGCTTTTGAATCTAAAATGGAGGAAAGATTCACATCCATGATGGATATGTTTAAAACAACTATGGAAACGTTTTCCACTTCACAAGAACAAACTCGTGAGGAACGAAATTTTAGTGAAATCAAGGCACAGACTGTACATAATGGTGGTACGGCCACGCTTACAAGTACACGTATCAGAGACAATCCTTATGGGATGCATAACTCTGAAAATGAAAATTCACCACAGAGAAATGACATTTATCAGGATGTTTTATCTCTAGCGCCTGGTCAGAGTGAAAGAGAGCATGTAATATCTGATGACTCCGATGATTGCGTTTCACACAGATCTGTTTGCTCAGATTTAGCCAGAGTTAACTCAGTTGGGAAAGATAAATTTAAGAGATACATTCATACAGATGAGAATGATGACAATAACAATAAATTTTGTGAAATTTTTGGTGATATTTCGTCAAGTTCTAAAGATGATGTGGGAATTGTTTTAGATGATTCACAGAAAGCCATTATTAATAACTACTGGCGTTCTAGCAACCCTGACAAAGTTACTGCCTATAAAGAGGAGTACAAATTAGCTTTTCAAGTACAAGAGAAGTCACGTGACATTTTGAAAGTCCCGACATTGGACGATTTATTGGAACCTCTTTTGAGGAAACAACATAATTCTTTTCGTGCATGGGGTAAATCTAAGCATTTAGCTTCTCCACAGCTAAAAGGTATAGAGAGTTCTGCATACCAGGGTCAGATTGCTGCCAGAATGGGTATTATTTCAGTTACTTACATTGAACAGGCTTTAGGATTACTTCTAAACAACCTGAAGTCGACTAATCCTAATTTGGACAGTGCTGTTCAGTCTGTACGTGACATATTCGAAATATCTACTAAAACTTTAGACCAAGTAGGACGTACAGGAGCTTTTCATCATTTGATTCGGAGAAAAGCTGCCATTGCTGACACTGGATTACATTCAGTGAAAGACGTTCAGGCAAAAATCCAGAATTTGCTGTTATCTGGTGACGGTGTGTTTGGTACCAGATTGGAAGAAAAATTAAAGCAAAGGAAGGATCAGAAAGAACAATTAAGTGATCTTCTGCCAGAATACACGGGAAGCAATGCCATGAAGTCGCAGAAAAGAAAATTTTCGTATTTTTCTGATAGTAGCTATCGAGGAAATAGCAAGCGTCAACATTATGACTACTCAAATAGGAAGAGAGGTCAATCCTCTTCGTACCAGAGGTCGTATGATAATGCCAAGTCAAGGACAGACAATCAAGGCAAGGAAAGGAAATCTTTTACAAGTAGTTCCTTTCGAATTCCAAAGAAAAATGACTTAAAGGTAGGAAATCTGCTAGCAAAATCAGAGATACCTGTAGGGGGTCGACTCAGATTTTTCTTGGAAAATTGGAAGAAGATAACGGACGATCAATGGGTACTGTCTGTACTCCAGTCCGGATACAAATTGGAATTTGTTCAGAAACAACCTTTTCTAGGGGTAAAGGAAACAAAAATTGCAATTCAAAATCAGGAAATTTTTCAAAAAGAGGTTGTAGAATTGTTAGAGAAAATGTAATAGAAAAGGTTCCAAATTATGCTCAAAACACAGGTTTTTACAGTACACTTTTTCTGGTTCCAAAAAAGTTGGGAAAATTAAGACCAGTGACAAATCTGAGACCCTTTTACAGGTATCTACTGAAAAAGCATTTCAAAATGGATACTTTGTCAAAAGTTCTAAATGTAGTGATACCAGGAGATTGGGCAATCTCAATAGATCTAACAGATGCATACTTACATGTTCTAATTTTTCAAAAACATCACCAGTTCCTTCGTTTTTGTCTAATGAATCAATGTTATCAATGGAAAGCAATGTGTTTCGGCCCAACAGTAGCTCCTCGAGTTTATATATATATATACAAAAATTTTTTCAGTGGTAATGGGTTATCTTCACACCCAAAACATCAGAATAGTAGCGTATTTAGACGACCTACTTATTCTCATAGCCCTATTAATTCCGTGGGAAAACATGTTTGCATATGCTTACCCCCCAATTTGTCTAATTCCGAAAGTCCTAGAACATATGAGCAAATATCATTGCCAGGTGATTCTTATAGCACCACATTGGCCAAGACATCACTGGTATACAAGGATTCTAGAACTTCTGATAGATTGTCCAATCAAACTTCCAGTAACATCGAGTCTATTGCACCAGCCAAAATCAATGATAAATCATCCAAATCCACAGATTTTCAATCTGACAGCTTGGCTTCTCTCAACAGACAATTTGAAAAGAGAGGCTTTTCTAAACAAACAAGAGACTTACTATGTGCCTCCTGGCGAGAAGGCACACAGAAAGATTACATTTCAAAATTCAAAAGATACAGTAGTTGGTGTAGTTCAAAACAAATTGATCCCTATACGGCAAAGGAGCTGTTAAGATAAGGGCTTGATTTAGCCCTGAAATCACTAGATTATTTCTCGTGCGCTGTCCTTCTGTTTCAGGTAAAAAGTGGTCGGGATTAAAATATAAAGTATTAGAAGATTCTTAGTAGGTATTTTATGTAAATAGATTTGGTGAAAGATGTTATAATTACGGGTTGAAGAGGTAGGGATACGAATGAGTGAAAACGTCAAATAACGAGCGAAAATTCACAAAAAAAATGCATTAGTTTACACAAATTTGATGTTTATTATACTTCTCTACCTTTTAAAGTCAAACTTGGATAAGAAAAATTAATCTTGATGTTATTATATCAATATAATCGGCAAAAATCGCTCTCCGGAAACTGAAAAACGGTTATATTTCGTATTTATCAGCCACATATGTAGCTTTCAGGCGCGAAATACGCACAGTGTAGAAATAGACAACTTTCTCATTCATTTCCTTCCTAACGGTTAATCATTTGATCGGAACACACTCTGAATAGATTGTTACATGATATTAAAAGAAAAAATGGCAATTTTGATTTATTTTACCACTCTAAATACTGATTCTAAAACAGTCATCCATCCCCCCTTTTTTCGTTTTTCGCCTGTGGGACATTGTTCCCCCCTCAGTTCAGAACCCCACTTGGCCAGAAAATTTGTTTTATTGATATACACCTTTGGTAAAAGTGGCATTCTGAACCGAGGGGGGGAACAATGTTGCAGAAAAACTTTTCCGTTTTCCATTTATTTCTATATGAAAAACGCTTATTTTGACCCAAAAATCGGTCTTATTTTGAATAATTTATCCAACCTGACAGAAGATTCATATCTGTACCAAGTAATTTCTTATTTTTACCGAAAATTTTTCTCAATTTTTGCATTTTGAAATTTCGACTTTTCAGGGCAGATTTTACGCCTTATCTTAACGTATCCAATGTACAAATGAAGATCTCGCGGACGTCTCGTACATTTAAACAGTGTTTAAATTATCTCGGTAATATTCGGCAGTGTCTCGATAATTTCCGTGGCTTGAGTGCCGGTCGGCATGTTGACCTTTGATCATAGAAACCATTATTTATGTTGTATTAGGTATATTTAGGAAAAAAATATGCATGATTCTAACTATACAGTACACTTGATATTTATTTGTACAACAGATACCTTAACAGCTCCTTTAACTCAAGTTGCCGAATTTTTGACATCCGCTTGTATACTAGTGGCTTGCAATATAGGACTATAGCAGGATACCGTTCCATGCTATCTTCTATTATAGATTCTGTTGATGGAAGACCAGTGGGTCAACATCCATATGTTGTTAGACTTTTGAAGGGAATTTTTAATTCAAGGCCCCCGGTATCAAAGCTGCTACCAGAGTGGGATTTGCCCAGGGTCATGAAAATGCTAGAGAAATTGCCTTTTGAACCTATAAAAAAGGCAAAATTAAAACATGTTACCATGAAAACTGTTTTTCTGATAGCCATAACTACTTTCAGGAGATGCAGTGACTTACAATCATTGCGCATTGGAGATGGATCAGTGTCTGTACAGAAGAAGGGAGTTACTTTTATTCGTCATGGACTCGCTAAACAAGATCGTCCCTCTCACTTTGGTACTAAGGTATTTGTTCCATCTTTTGCAGAGAACAAACTACTAGATCCAAAACGTGCATTATTTTATTACTTAAAATGTACTGAAAGCTTCAGACATGATACAGAGGGAAAAGATGAAACAAAATTGTTTTTATCAATAAATGAGCCACATAAGCCTGTTTCAGTATCTCAGACTATTTCTAGCTGGTTAGTGAAAACTATCAAGATGGCACATAAGGATTGTTCAGGAGTGAAAGGTCACTCTACACGATCCGTTGGAACCTCGTGGGCCCTCTTCAATGGTGCATCCATGAAGAATATTCTTGAAGCTGCAGATTGGAGCAAGGAATCTACCTTCATACGTTTTTACCTGAAAGATGTAAAAACTCATGTTCTGAAAAAGTAGATTGTTTTTTGATATTTATTAGATTATCTACCAGCGAGTTCGTGTGGGACAGTTTTAACATTTCATGTTATTTTAATATAACAGTTCGTGTGGGACAGTTTTAACATTGTGATGATGCTTATTGCTAGTATATTGGTTGAAAGTGATTTGTGGCATAGCACATACATTGTATATATATAATTTTTGATTAACTTTTCTTGGATTGTGGAACAATCATTGTATATAAACTGTACAGTTGTGGGATGTTTTATCCTTATTGGACTATATTTACTGTGAATGGTAAAAGAAGAATTGACTAACCACAGTTCTGTATTGCTTTGGAGTCTATACATATCCTAATGTATAGTTCTGACTGGTAAGTATAACGGATGAAATGAAATTGAAAAATTTGTTATCAAGTTTCAATTTTATGAAGGAGTTATACTTACCAGTCAAGTTACCCTCCTCCTCCCCTGCAATTCCTCAGTTTTTGATTTTATGGGAACATTTTTGTTGCCCGCTTATATAAACTGAGGTAAAGCGCATGAGTGATCTAGGTGCCTTAGGTGTTTGATTCTTAGTCATTCATGCGTTTGTGAGTTACAGATGTAAACAATGGAAGATATCCTAATGTATAGTTCTGACTGGTAAGTATAACTCCTTCATAAAATTGAAACTTGATAACAAATTTTTCATTTTTCTCCTATATAACTCTATATAATCTTGTGCTCGCAACTCCTCTGACACGATAAATGATGGAAACATCATTCTTTTATGCAATATGATGGGTCTGTGGTCTAGTTGTGCACCTGATATTTTGTTTAAGCCCCTGATCCCCGGGGTCTTAGAAAAAGGGTGTGGTCATTTTCTCCTATATACCTCTATGTAAACTTGTGCTCGCAATTCCGCTGACACTATAAATGATGGAGACTTAATTCTTTTTGCAATATGATGGGTCTGTGGTCTAGTTGTGCACCTGATATTTTGTTTGAGCCCCTGACCCTGAGGGTCCTAGAAAAAGGGTGTGGTCTTTTTCTCCTATGTAAGTCTATGTTATTGTGTGCTAGCAACTCCTCTGACACGATGGAGACTTAATTCTTTTTGCAGTATGATGAATGTTTGGTTAAGTTGTGCACCTGATATTTTGTTTGAACCCCTGACCCCCAGGGTCTTAGAAAAAGGGTGTGGTCATTTTCTCGTACATAGTTGTGCTCTCAGCTCTTCTAAAGCTATTAATGATGGAAACTTAGTTGTTTATGAAATGTAATGGATCTGTAGTCTTATTATGTCACTGATGGTTCATTTGAGCTAGCAGCCCCTGACCCCTAGGATCTTTGAAAATGGGTATGGCATTATTTTTTGAAATCCTTTATCTCGCATATTAAAAATTATATCAGTGATATTCTAGTTGCAGTCTAATGGATTTGTTATTTCATTGTGCTACTTATAATTTGTTAGAGCGCCAGCTCGCAATGGTCTTTGGTTTAAAATAAAATAGAAATTGTTATTTATGTATATGTATCTTATTCACTTGTCAATGAGTGAATAAAACAAAACAACCAGGAGAGCTACAGTCTCGTCAGAGACTTCTGGTTTTAGCTCTACTGGTCTCAGACCAGTCGAGCTTGTGCGATCACCCTTTGTCCGGCGTCTGTCCGTCTGTCTGTCTGTCTGTCTGTCTGTCTGTCCATCTGTCCGTAAACATTTCTTGTCTGGACAACTCCTCTGAAACTGTTAGAGATAGAAACTTAATTCTTTTTGTATTTTACTTGGTCCATGGTCTAGTTGTACAACTGACATTTAGTTTCACTCCCTGACTCCCAGGGTCTTAGAAAATAGGCGTGGTCATTAAATTCTATGTAATTTTGTCCGGACAGCTCTTCTATCACTATCAATGATATAAGAGACATAATTCTTTTTGCAATATGATGGGTCTGTAGTCTAGTTGTGCACCTGATATTTTGTTTGAGCCAATGACCCCCAGGGTCTTAGATAAGGGTCTGGCCATTTTCTTTTATATTATTCCATATAATCTTATGCTTACAGCTCTGACACTATAAATGATGGAGACTAAATTCTTTATGCAATATGATGGGTCTGTAATCTCGTTGTGCACCTGATATTTTGTTTGAGTCTCTGACCCCAAGGGTCTTAGAAAATGGGTGTGGTTGTTTTCTCTCTATTAAACTACATGTGATCTTATGATAGCTATATAATTTCCCAGAATTTATGGATGATAATTAATTGATTTATTTCACAATATTATCGGTTTGCAGTTGAGATGTCATTTTAGTATTTTACTTGAGTCCCTGTTCCATAGGATTATGGAAAATAGGTATTAATGGCTATTTTCTCTTACCCTATCTACATGCATTTAGAGTACATAAGTGACAGAAACTATAAATAAACAAAGATATTGCCATTTTACAATATTATCATAGATGAGTCTGTAATTTAGTTTTTCTCATATTTTATTTGGGACCTGACCCAGGTTTTCATCTTCAATTCTATAGAAACGCTATGGGATAGTTTCGGAATTTCCTCTGATCAATCAATCAACTTGAAAATCTTTTCTATAGTGTTTATGCAGTGCAAGAAAGATATCAAACAATCAAAATGCATGTATTTCTTACTTAATTTTTATTTGTTTAAGGTGTAAGATTTTTGGGGAGAGTACTGAGAATTTTTGTTGCAAGAGTAGAATGTCCGAAGTGATCACAGACTTGATCTGTGCTTTCTGTTAAATGGGAACACCAGAATCAAAAAGATTGATAATTTTATCAAATAAAATAGCAATAATGCATCCTTCACATTGCCAAATGAAAGGAATATTGTGCTTGTGTAAGTTTTTTTTGGGGGGGTGGGGGTAGAGGGGGGAGCAACTCTTATTTCTTTCTTTCTTCTTATAAATTCCTCCACTGCTTGGAGTACCACCCCCAATGGGATGTAAAACTGTGAGGTTTGATAAAATTTTCATAATGTGTTTACATTAAAACAAGTGACATCATGTTTTAATTGTAGCTTATATAACAAGAGATGCCTTATAGGCATATCTACTATATGTTAATCAAATTAAGATAAATTTAAAATGCTTAAGAAAAACTTTCTAAAATACAATTTATTTGTAAGAGCCGACTCGTACAAAAATATTTCAACCTAGGAAAACTTCTACCAAAATCTTCTTTTATTGCCATTTTACAATATTATCATAGATGAGTCTGAAATTTAGTTTTTCTCGTATTTTATTTGGGACCTGACCCAGGTTTTTATCTTCATATCTATAGAAACGCTAGGGGATAGTTTCGGAATTTCCTCTGATCAATCAATCAACTTGAAAATCTTTTCTATTGTGTTTATACAGTGCAAGAAAGATAACAAACAATCAAAATGCATGTATTTCTTACTTATCTTTTAATTGTTTAAGGTGTAAGATTTTTGGAGAGAGTAGTGAGACTTTTGGTTGCAAGAGTAGAATGTCCTAAGTGATCACGGACTTGAGCTGTGCTTTCTGTTAAATGGAAACTCCAGAATCACAAAGACTGATCATTTTATCAAATAAAATAGTAATAATGCATCCTTCACATTGCCGAATGAAAGGTGCTTGTGTAAGTTTTTTTTTTGGGGGGGGGGTGGTTAGAGAGATGGTCGAGGTAACTCTTAAGAGCCAACTCATACAAAGATATTTCAACCTAGGAAAACTTTTACCAAAATCTTCCTTTAACTGCATCATTTCTGTATTTCATTTAAGAGCAAGATGAATGATTTAACAGCAATTCTCTGTAAGAACCAAAGAATTTCAAAACATGTGGGCACGGCATGTCATGGATTTGTGAGATTTTTGGTATGGAAGTTCAATATGAAGTACTAGTATGTAAATCAACCCCAGTTTTTTCAAAAAGGTTGTCGTTGCCATGGTAACCGTGTCTGAAGTTTCAAAAATCGGGAAAATCTATGGGACAAGGCATATTTGTAGGCTTCGTTACCATAGAAACAGGTACATTTTAAATCTTAAATTGCTTTGATTATTTTCTTTTAATCCTTATTATTATGCATATTTGTAAAGTTTTTCACGTTCATCTCGGATGTCTTATGTATACAAGATGAAAAATTGGGCCAAAACAGGGTAGCAAAAGGCTTTGTTTTGGGCACTCAAAGACCCTTTTTTGCATGTTTTTACTGTTTTACAAGGTTGAAAATTTCATAAAAGAACCAATTTTTGAAGTCCAAATACTAGTTATCCAATTAGTATCATCTTTGAACTCTACATGAATAAAGAAAATTAATTGGGCTTATTTGTCCTTTTATATGCAAAGCAGCATCAAATTTAGTTGCTATGGCAACAATCGGCTGAAAAGTTTCAATACGATGAATTTAAACACAACCTCTATCAAACTATCTACGCATAATATTGGAACAGAAGTTCATGTATACATCTATCAGAGGCATTTTGATATAAAAATGACCTTGAAAATATTTCAAGGTCACCCACTGAATTTTCAAGGTCATTAAACTTTTAGTGACCAGATTTGACGAAAAATCCTGATTTTTCATAAAATGAAGGTGTCAATATTTTAGAAAACTTGAAATATTGAACTTAACAGTTATTTGCCATAAAATGACAAATGTATCACTTATTTCTTAGAACTATTGATTACGTTTCTTCACATCTTCGAATATCTAAATTCTTGGTGAGTATTTTGATAAAAAAGGGACGAAATCTGTATTTTTCTTGTTTTTTGACGGAAAATATTTTCCTATTGAATTGCTACAATTCAATAAATTCTAAGATTTGTCTTTCTTATATTCATACGTTTTCATAATATATTTGACCTATGAAAATATTTAAATAAAAAAATAATTAAAATCGGTAACAAAAAATTGAAAAATCAATATTTTATGCAAAGTTTGAGTCTCAAAGTATAAATGACCTTGAAAATTAAGCCAATGACCTTGAACATTTTAATTGTTTTTATGTAAAAGATATAAGTCATATCTATACATGAATACATTTTGACAATCTTATGTAACTCTAAAGAGGAATAAAATCAATTTCAAAGATAATATGAAGCAAGCAAAAAGGTCTAATGTTGCCATGGCAACGGTCTTTGACGACAGAGTTTAGGTAAAACTCTTAAATACCCACTCCAATTTTTCGTTCATTTTATTTGTCAATAAACATACATTTCCATTGATGAAAATCACTAGTCTCCTATTGGTGCCTTTTGTGATATTTAAGATTGAAAATGGTCAAAAACACACTAAATTGGCCCTTATTTTCACCTCTATTTTTCGCTTCATTTTGACTTATTTTGGCTTAATACAATAAGCTTCCTGTAATAAATATCACATATCTAAGTGTACTAAGTAAGAATGGAAGTAAGGAAGAATAGATTATATAAAGATGAATAAGCTGTTACAGTGGTATCCATGGCAACGAAGTCTCCGGAGCTGGCTTATTTCATGGTCCCAAAAGTGCTATAAATAGAATGACCTCGTTACCATGGCAACCAGAGGTCACATTGGCTAAAAAGTGTTATTTTCATGGTCAGTACTTAATATATACCCATTTTACCGAAAATCATCAAAATCCATGACATGCCGTGCCGAACGATTTTGGTCCTTACAGAGAATGGCTATTAAACGTTCCAAATTTAGTATTAATTATAGAAGTTAAATTTGTAACAGGAGAGGGAGAGATGTGACTGGACCGGAAATCAAACCTGAGATCCTCTGCTATCAGGGCAGACGCTCTTACCAACTGAGCTATCTGGGCACGATACCTATTCCTGCCACACTCCTCTCCACCAATTTTTCAGGTTTTCAGGTTTCCATGCAGTGGAAACCTCACACAAAACTCCACTTCACCTTGAGTCATTTAGTTTGGCGCCAATTCTGTTACAGGAGAGGAAAAGATTTGACCGAACCGTGAATGGAACCCGATACCTTCTGCTATCTTGGCAGACACTCTTACCAACTGAGCTATCCGTTCCTGCCATAAATTACCGGTAATAACCAAATGTTTCAGGCCTTTTTGTCAATTGGACCTTGAGTCATTTTGTTCTTTTACAATTTGACCTGAGATATTTTTGCCTTTTATAATGACTCTTCAGTTCAATCAAAAACAACATTTCAACCTCATGCAGATTTTAAAATATTTATGGGACACCCTTATTCGTAACTTGGATATATGGTAAAAATGTTTTCTATAGAGGATGAAATATCTCATATGTAAAAATATTTTGTATTATATTTTAATAATAAGCTAATCACCCTAAAAGTTCATGTTCTTCATTCAATATTCTATTTACATTGTTTTACATTTACTAAAAAAATAGCCTAAAACATTTTTAGGTTTTAGAACAAATTGCCGATACTTTTTTCACTCCGTAGGCCACATGTCCTATTATATTTATTTCAATCTGAAACTGTCTGATTACTTGATCTTAGTATTTTCCCTGAACAGTGTAAGAAAGAAAGATATATCTTTATAGAGTATCCTATGCAATACTATTTCAGCTCAAATGGGAGGTTATTTATAAATAACCTTTAGTCTTTAAATTTTATCAAAGGGCATATAGTGGTAGGTCTGTCTGTTCATTTGTTTGTCTATCCATCCGACTGTCAGTATATCATTCCATTCAACTAAATTCTGATGAAAGGGTATAAGATAATAGAGCTGTCATATGTTGCATTTCTATGTATCTTGAGAACGCTCATCTTTTGGTGCCAAATTTTTAACCTTTGACCACAACTTTTTTCTTCGACCCAATATATTTCTGTAACCCCCCTGTAAAACACTGTATAACTAATAGTATACATTCTCTTGAGTGTATATGTACAAATAAACCAGGAGAGCTTCAGTCTCATCAGAGACTTCTGGTTTTGTCTAGATCTGTCAACAGGTGGAGCCACCAGAGGCAAGAGTGGGTCCTAAGGGGTCCCCTCCTTTGACAAACTTATTCTTTAGAATCAAAGCACATACCGACAAACTGAAAGCATCAGGATGATCAAGATATGTTTACTGTGCACATGGACCAAAGGGTTGTAGGTTCAAGTCCAAGCATAGGCACCTCCAAAAAACTTTTTGATCCTTTTTGGCCGGATTGGAAAGCAAAATCCAGTCCATGAAATGAAGAAGTCTGTCTGTCTGTCCGTCTGTCAGATCATCATTTTGGTAAACTGTTCATTTAAGTCTTTTTAGCTCAACTGAGCAAAGAATTTTACAAAACTTACTGGAAGCAAGTGCGCAAAGTCCTCAAATAAGTTTGGGTTTTTCATGCCAATCAGTCGACAAATATGGTTGCCAAGGGCTCTGAGTGGCTGACACATTTTTAGTTCTACTGGTCTATGACCAGTCGAGCTTATGCGGTCGCCCTGCGTCTGGCGTCCGTCCATCTGTCTGTTAAACATTTCTTGTGGTTTCCAGTCCTCTGAAACTGTTGTTGATGGAAAGTTAATTCTTTTTGCAACATGATTGGTCTATGGTCTAGTTGTGCACCTGATATTTTGTTTGAGCACCTGACACCCAGGGTCTTAGAAAATGGGTGTGGTCATTTTCTCCAATATACATGTAACTTTATGTTTTCTTGTGGTCACCATTTCTCAGAAAGTATAAGTGATAGAAAGTTAACTCTTTTTGCAATGTTAAAGGTTGATGATGTAGTTGTGCACCTGATATTTCATCTGAGCCCCTGACCGCTTGGGTCTTAGGAAATGGGTGTGGTCATTTTCTCCTATATAACTCTATGTAATCTTGTGGTCACCATTTCTCAGAAAGTATAAATGATAGAAAGATAATTCTTTTTTCAATATTAAAGGTCTATGATCTAGTTGTGCACCTGATATTTCATCTGAGCTCCTGACCCCTTGGGTCTTAGGAAAATGATGTGGTCATTTTCTTCAATATAACTCTATGCAATCTTGTGGTCATTTTTTCTCACAAAGTATAAATAATAGAAAGTTAATTCTTTTTGCTATATTACATGTCAATGATCTAGTTATGCACCTGATATTTCATCTGAGCCCCTGACCCCTGGGGTCTCAGGAAATAGGTGTGGTCATTTTCTCCTATATAACTCTATGTAATCTTGTGTCACCATTTCTCAGAAAGTATATATAACAGAAAGTTAATTCTTTTTGCTATATATTATGTCTATGATTGAGTTGAGCACAAGATATTTTGTTAGAGCCCCTGACCCCCAGAGTCTTAGAAAATGGGTGTGGTCATTTCCTCTTATATATCCCTATCTAATCTTGTGGTCACCATTTCTTAGATAGTGTAAATGATAGAAAGTTAATTCTTTTTGCAATGTTCAAGGTCTATGAGTTAGTTGTGCACCTTAAGTTTTGTTTGAGCCCCTTGCCCCAAGGTCTTATATATTGGGTGTGGTCACTTTCTTCTTTATATATAACTCAATGTAATCTTGTGGACACAATTTCTCAGAAATTGCAAATAATAGAAAGTTAATTCTTTTTGATATATTATAGATCTATGATCAAGCTGTACACAAGATATTTTGTTTGAGCCCCTGACACTAGGGTCTTGGAAAGTGGGTGTGGTCATTTTCTCCTACGTAACTCTATGTAATCTTGTGGACACCATTTCTCAAAAAGTATAAATGATAGAAAGTTAATTCTTTTTGCAATATAAAAGGTTTATGATCTAGTTATGCACCTGATATTTCATCTGAGTCGCCGACCCCCAGAGTCTTAGGAAATGGATGTATTCATTTTCTCCTATATATATCATGTATATATACATGTAACTTACTGTAATTTTGTGATCATCTTTTCTCAGAAAGTAAAAAGGATACAAAGTCAATTCTTTTTGCAACATGATGGGTCTATGGTAAAGTTGCATACATGTACCTGATGTTTTGTGTGATATTAAAACTCCAAGGGTCTTGGAAAATGGGTGTGGTCATTTTCTCCTTTATATATTATATATAATTATGCAATCTTGTGAAAACCAATTCTAGGAGTGCATAATTGATAGAGTATAAATTCTTTTTGCATAATACATATGCAAAGGGTATGTGGTTTGATTAACCACTCGATAATTAATTTTAGCCCCTGACCACCAGGTTCTTGGAAAATGGATGTGGTCATTTTCTAGTATACAACTCTATCATTCTATGTTATCTTCTGAACACCATTACTTAGAAAGTATGGCTGATAAAAAGATTTTTGCATTATGTTCAGACTTACACTTAATGTTACACTAGCTTGCACATCTAATATACTCCCTTGGGTCTTAGAAAATAGTTGTGTCTTTTAGTTATGTATTTTATTAAACAACCAGGAGAGCTTCAGTCTCGTCAGAGACTTCTAGTTTGACATCTCCCCTGCAACTGCTGAAAAGAATTTCAGGAAACCTAACAGGGAGCAAGTACTCAAGTTCCTCTACCAAGTTTGTGCTTTTGTGCCAATCGGTCAACAAATATGGTTGCCGAAGGCTCTGATAGGCTGACACATTTTTAGCTCACCTCGACGAAGTTGATATGATCTTATGCTATAATTCCTGTCCAGTTAAAGTTGTTGGGGTAACTCAGTATCTGATACAGTTCTGATGCTGATTTAAAGTTTTTGGGGTAACTCAGTATCTGATACAGTTCTGATGCTGATTTAAAGTTTTTGGGGTAACTCAGTATCTGATACAGTTCTGATGCTGATTTAAAGTTTTTGGGGTAACTCAGTATCTGATACAGTTCTGATGCTGATTAATTTGGTGTCAAATTTTCTGTAGATTTAAAGCTTATGACTGAAATGAATTTTGATATTCAAATCCCCAAGATTAAAGCACTTATCAATCAATGGAATAGACGAATACTGACTCCTATAGGTAGAATCACTGTTGTAAAGACTCTCATCATTCCTAAATTGAATCATTTGTTTCTGGCATTACCTAATCCTAAACAAAAAGTTATTTTGAATCTCAACAAGTCACTTCTACAATTTGTTTGGGGCTTAGAGAATAGTAGAATAAGGAATGATGTAGTAATTCAGACTAAAGAATCAGGGGGTTTGAATATGATAAATTTAGAAGCATTTATCACTTCACTGGAATGTTCCTAGATAAAACGTCTAATATCAGGTGATCAATCTTGGTTATGGTTATTCAACGTTATGTGCAGTGACAAATTTGTTCACAACATTGCTAGTTTTGGTGATGAATATTTTGTAAAAGTTTCGAAAAAGTCTACAAATCTGCTTTGGAGAAATGTTTTCTTAGAGTCGTGTAATGCAGTGAAATCAAGTTATCATTATGCATTTTCTTTTGAGAGTTCTAACGATACTTCCATTCCAATTTGGCATAACTCATTTTTGAAGGTTAATCACAACAGCGTTTTCTTTAGATCATGGTTTGAGAAAGGTATCAAATTTGTTCATGACTTTCTTGATAAAAATGGACATATCCTTGGAAAATTTGAATTTGAGCGAAAATTTGGACTAGACACTATACATGCTATATGTGTCATGCAGTTCAACAGTTTCTACAGTGCTCTTTCATCTTTTTTACGCAGATTTGATTACAAGACCGACAAATTTGACACTTTGACATCTCCATATATTCCATGTCACTTAAAATGTTTATTTGATATTAACGAAAAATGCACAAGAATCATATATAAATTAATCACTTTTAAGTTTATTTTACCAGCAGGAGTTATCAAATGGAATCAGAAATTAAGTCACATACAAGATCATGATATTGATAATTCTGTTTTCAAAACATGTTTCAAAATAACGAACGATTCTTCCACACAATGGCTACAATACAGAATTCTACCAACAAATTCCTATCTGAAAAAATTAAAGTTAAAGAAAGTGATGCATGTTCCTTCTGTAATGCAACAAGTGAATATCTTACCCTTGTCTTCGTTAAATGTCCTAAAGATTTACCTTTGTGGAATTTATTAAGTGAACATATTTACAATTACACCTCAAAAGGTATAGGTTTTAATTTTTGGCCGGATTGCAAAGCAATTCCGGTCTATAGATTGACGATGTCCGTCCATCTGTCTGTCCGTCTGTCCGTCCGTCTGCCGTCAACATTTTGGTTAAGGTTTCTGGTTGAGGCAAAATCTAAGGAACTATATGCAGTAGAAACTTTATATTATACATGAAGCATGCCCATGACAAGACCTTTCAATTTATGCCATAACATTTGACCTAGTGACCTTGACCTTGGACTTTGACCTAGTTAAACATTTTGGTTAAAGTTTCTGGTTGAGGCAAAATCTAAGTAACTATATGCAGTAGAAACTTTATATTATACATGAAGCTTGCCCATGACAAGACCTTTCAATTTATGCCGTAACATTTGACCTAGTGACCTTGACCTTGGACTTTGACCTAGTTAAAGATTTTGGTTAAAGTTTCTGGTTGAGGCAAAATCTAAGTAACTATATGCAGTAGAAACTTTATATTATACATGAAGCTTGCCCATGACAAGACCTTTCAATTTATGCCGTAACATTTGACCTAGTGACCTTGACCTTGGACTTTGACCTAGTTAAAGATTTTGGTTAAAGTTTCTGGTTGAGGCAAATTTAAGTAACTATATGCAGTAGAAACTTTATATTATACATGAAGCTTGCCCATGACAAGACCTTTCAATTTATGCCGTAACATTTGACCTAGTGACCTTGACCTTCGACTTTTACCTACTCAAAGATTTTGATTAAAGTTCCTGGTTTAAGCAAAATCTATGGTACTGTATGCAGTAGAAACTTTATATTATTAATGAAGCTCGCCCATGACAAGACCTTTCAATTTATGCCGTAACATTTGACCTAGTGACCTTGACCTTGGACTTTGACCTAGTTAAGGATTTTGGTTAAAGTTCCTGGTTTAAGCAAAATCTATGGAACTGTATGCAGTAGAAACTTTATTTTATACATGTAGGTTGCCTCTGACAAAACCTTTCAATTTATGCTGTATTATTTGACCTATTGACCTTGACTCAGTTGGTGACAAAAACTTTGCAATCCGGCCATACCGTCTTTAGCGGTGTTTTATTAAGATGTTGTTTTCGGAGAATTATTTCAAACTAATGAGTTAAAGAAGATCCTGACGATAATCTCAACAGCACTCACAATAGAACACCAAGTTGAGCATCGATGGACCCCCAGCAAGCTAGAGGTTGGATTAGGTGCCTGGGAGGAATAAGCTCAAGTGAGCTATTGTCATAGCGCACCGTCCGGCGTCCGTCCGTCCGGCGTCCGGCGTCGTCCGTCGTAAACTTTTCACATTTTCGACTTCTTCTCCAGAACGGCTGAACAGATTTTGATGAAACTTGGTAGGTATGAAGTACTCATGGTCCCCTACAAGTGTTGTTGTTTTTCGTCCGGATCTGTCAACAGGTGGCGCCACCACCTCAGCCAAAAGTAGGTCACAGGGGTACCCTCCTTTGACAAACTTCTTCTTCAGATCCGAAGCATGTATCGACAAACTGAAAGCATCAGGATGATCTAGAGAGATGTCTTAAGAAGTGTTGTTATTTTTGGTTCCACTTCGAAGTCAAATTTTTGACGCGTTTTTGACGTCTCTTCGGACTTAGTCAGAAATGCACATTTTTGCACTATTTCTTTAAATAACTCAATAAGTGTATGATTTTACACACTCATTTACTACATATTTATCATATTTAACTTACTTAATGCTTTGATATGTATTTTATGCTTAAATTTTATTTTTTTGATTTTTTATGAATTTTTTTCTTATGTAAAAAGGAAGGGGGGGGGGTTGATTTTCATACATTTTCTGCTTCTTTTCTATAACCACTCTTCAGATTGTCATGACAATTTGTAGGTATGAGGTACTCATGCATGGGACCCTACAAGTGAAAGAATTTTGTCAGGATATCCACTTTTGGATTTTTAAGGAATATTTTTTAAGATTGTACATAGGTATAATGTATGTTTTCCATGCCCAATGGACCCATGGGGAGTGGCTTCAAACCCCGGCGGGACCCCAACAAAAATTTTTTCCCCTTTTTAGCTCACCTGAGCGAAGCTCAAGTGAGCTATTGTCATAGCGCACCGTCCGGCGTCCGTCCGTCCGGCGTCGTCCGTCGTAAACTTTTCACATTTTCGACTTCTTCTCCAGAACGGCTGAACAGATTTTGATTAAACTTGGTAGGTATGAAGTACTCATGGTCCCCTACAAGTGTTGTTGTTTTTCGTCCGGATCTGTCAACAGGTGGCGCCACCACCTCAGCCAAAAGTAGGTCACAGGGGTACCCTCCTTTGACAAACTTCTTCTTCAGAACCGAAGCATGTATCGACAAACCGAAAGCATCAGGATTATCTAGAGAGATGTCTTAAGAAGTGTTGTTATTTTTGGTTCCACTTCGAAGTCAAATTTTTGACGCGTTTTTGACGTCTTTTCGGACTTAGTCAGAAATGCACATTTTTGCACTATTTCTTTAAATAACTCAATAAGTGTATGATTTTACACACTCATTTACTACATATTTATCATATTTAACTTACTTAATGCTTTGATATGTATTTTATGCTTAAATTTTATTTTTTTGATTTTTTATGAATTTTTTTCTTATGTAAAAAGGAAGGGGGGGGGTTGATTTTCATACATTTTCTGCTTCTTTTCTATAACCACTCTTCAGATTGTCATGACAATTTGTAGGTATGAGGTACTCATGCATGGGACCCTACAAGTGAAAGAATTTTGTCAAGATATCCACTTTTGGATTTTTAAGGAATATTTTTTAAGATTGTACATAGGTATAATGTATGTTTTCCATGCCCAATGGACCCATGGGGAATGGCTTCAAACCCCGGCGGGACCCCAACAAAAATTTTTTCCCCTTTTTAGCTCACCTGAGCGAAGCTCAAGTGAGCTATTGTCATAGCGCACCGTCCGGCGTCCGTCCGTTCGGCGTCCGGCGTCGTCCGTCGTAAACTTTTCACATTTTCGACTTCTTCTCCAGAACGGCTGAACAGATTTTGATGAAACTTGGTAGGTATGAAGTACTCATGGTCCCCTCAAGTGTTGTTGTTTTTCGTCCGGATCTGTCAACAGGTGGCGCCACCACAGCCAAAAGTAGGTCACAGGGGTACCCTCCTTTGACAAACTTCTTCTTCAGAACCGAAGCATGTATCGACAAACCGAAAGCATCAGGATTATCTAGAGAGATGTCTTAAGAAGTGTTGTTATTTTTGGTTCCACTTCGAAGTCAAATTTTTGACGCATTTTTGACGTCTTTTCAGACTTAGTCAGAAATGCACATTTTTGCACTATTTCTTTAAATAACTCAATAAGTGTATGATTTTTTCACACTCATTTACTACATATTTATCATATTTAACTTACTTAATGCTTTGATATGTATTTTATGCTTAAATTTTATTTTTTTGATTTTTTATGAATTTTTTTCTTATGTAAAAAGGAAGGGGGGGGGTTGATTTTCATACATTTTCTGCTTCTTTTCTATAACCACTCTTCAGATTGTCATGACAATTTGTAGGTATGAGGTACTCATGCATGGTACCCTACAAGTGAAAGAATTTTGTCAAGATATCCACTTTTGGATTTTTAAGGAATATTTTTTAAGATTGTACATAGGTATAATGTATGTTTTCCATTTTTAGATCGACCTTTCATCCATAGTTACAGCTGATAATTCAACAAGTGACACATGCTCCAATGTCTTATTGATTGACCTTTTATGTGATATGATTCAATTATTTAAATTCTTTATACTTGTTTAGAATTTTATTTTTAAAGTCGGGAACATAAGCCATTTTTTGCCGTGTAGGATCCAGATCCCAGTTATTCTTATGCCCCCGGAATCAAAGATTCGGGGGCATATAGTTTTTGGCCTGTCCGTCTGTTTGTCTGTTTATCTGTTTGTCTGTTTTTCTGTCTGTTTGTCCGAAAAACTTTAACATTGGACATAACTTTTGAATTGGAAGTGATAGGGCTTTCATATTTCACATGTGTATTCCTTGTGACAAGACCTTTCCATTGATACCAACATTTTTGACCTCGTGACCTTGACCTTGACCTTTGACCTACTTTTCAAAAACTTTAACATTGGGCATAACTTTTGAATGGGAAGTGATAGGGCTTTCATATTTCACATGTGTATTCCTTGTGACAGGACCTTTCCATTGATACCGAAATTTTTGACCTCGTGACCTTGACCTTGACCTTTGACCTACTTTTCAAAAACTTTAACATTGGGCATAATTTTTGAATGGGAAGTGATAGGGCTTTCATATTTCACATGTGTATTCCTTGTCACAAGACCTTTCCATTGATACCAAAATTTTTGACCTCGTGACCTTGACCTTGACCTTTGACCTACTTTTCAAATACTTTAACATTGGGCATAACTTTTGAATGGGAAGTGATAGGGCTTTCATATTTCACATGTGTATTCCTTGTCACAAGACCTTTCCATTGATACCAAAATTTTTGACCTCGTGACCTTGACCTTGACCTTTGACCTACTTTTCTAAAACTTTAACATTGGGCATAACTTTTGAATGGGAAGTGATAGGGCTTTCATATTTCACATGTGTATTCCTTGTCACAAGACCTTTCCATTGATGCCTTAAATTTTGACCTCGTGACCTTTACCTTGACCTTTAACCTACTTTTCAAATACTTTAACATTGGGCATAACTTTTGAATGGGAAGTGATAGGGCTTTCATATTTCACATGTGTATTCCTTGTCACAAGACCTTTCCATTGATACCAAAATTTTTGACCTCGTGACCTTGACCTTGACCTTTGACCTACTTTTCAAATACTTTAACATTGGGCATAACTTTTGAATGGGAAGTGATAGGGCTTTCATATTTCACATGTGTATTCCTTGTGACAGGACCTTTCCATTGATACCAAAATTTTTGACCTCGTGACCTTGACTTTGACCTTTGACCTACTTTTCAAAAACTTTAACATTGGGCATAATTTTTGAATGGGAAGTGATAGGGCTTTCATATTTCACATGTGTATTCCTTGTCACAAGACCTTTCCATTGATACCAAAATTTTTGACCTCGTGACCTTGACCTTGACCTTTGACCTACTTTTCAAATACTTTAACATTGGGCATAACTTTTGAATGGGAAGTGATAGGGCTTTCATATTTCACATGTGTATTCCTTGTCACAAGACCTTTCCATTGATACCAAAATTTTTGACCTCGTGACCTTGACCTTGACCTTTGACCTACTTTTCTAAAACTTTAACATTGGGCATAACTTTTGAATGGGAAGTGATAGGGCTTTCATATTTCACATGTGTATTCCTTGTCACAAGACCTTTCCATTGATGCCTTAAATTTTGACCTCGTGACCTTTACCTTGACCTTTAACCTACTTTTCAAATACTTTAACATTGGGCATAACTTTTGAATGGGAAGTGATAGGGCTTTCATATTTCACATGTGTATTCCTTGTCACAAGACCTTTCCATTGATACCAAAATTTTTGACCTCGTGACCTTGACCTTGACCTTTGACCTACTTTTCAAATACTTTAACATTGGGCATAACTTTTGAATGGGAAGTGATAGGGCTTTCATATTTCACATGTGTATTCCTTGTCACAAGACCTTTCTATTGATACCAAAATTTTTGACCTCGTGACCTTGACCTTGACCTTTGACCTACTTTTCTAAAACTTTAACATTGGGCATAACTTTTGAATGGGAAGTGATAGGGCTTTCATATTTCACATGTGTATTCCTTGTCACAAGACCTTTCCATTGATGCCTTAAATTTTGACCTCGTGACCTTTACCTTGACCTTTGACCTACTTTTCAAAAACTTTTACATTTGGCATAACTTTTGAATGGGAAGTGATAGGGCTTTCATATTTCATATATGTATGCCTTGTGACAAGACCTTTCAATTGATACCAAAATTTTTGACCTCGTGACCTTGACCTTTGACCTTTTAACCCAGTGACCTCACATACATGTACTTAACAGAAAATAGTGTTCATACTAACAAAGATGCCACCGGGGGCATTCGTGTTTCACAAACACAGGCTTTATTTTATTCTTTTTCTGCTGCACATTAATGTGGAATGTTACAATATGATTTTATTTTTGATGTTGCATAATTGAACTATACTAGCTGGGCATATGACGTTGGACCACTTTATCCGTCTTTTCAAATCAGTAAAAAAGTTATTGTTTTGAAATGTGACTATTTTTTCTTTTTTGTACTTTTAAAGGTTGTCTGAAAAAAAAAACTTCTCTGCATCCGACAAAAATCTTTTTAGAAAGGTTGTGGGCTAAAATCCTGGTACTGGCACTATCAGTATTCAATGTCAGTATGTCAATTAGAGCGTGCATGGGTATCAGGTGAGCGTTGTGCCCCCTGGGGCTCTTGTTTATCTTTCTTTTTATGCGCCCGTAATCAAAGATTCGAAGGAATATAGTTTTTGTCCTGTCTGTTTGTCTGTTTGTCCGCAAACACGCGAAAAAAATTCCCATTTACCTCCGTCCACTGCGCGGGAAATTCCTCTATTATGACTTCATGATTAAGTCGGGCAGATGCTTGTCATGAAAACAAACGATGGTAATGTTACGACAGACAACAAACGTTCGCGAGATCAATTTTGAGTTACGTCCCTTACCCTGAGACTACCATCTTAATTCTTTTTCCATTATAATAATCATTCTCTGGTCTTGTATTTTAATTGTTTTAGCCCCTGATCTCAGGGTCATGGAAAATGAGTGTGGCACTTAAATTCATTTAAGCAAACAACCAGGAGAGCTTCAGTCTCATCAGAGACTTCTGGTTGTCCTGTCCATTTGTTTGTCTGTCTGTCGGTCTGTTTGTCCGCAAAAACTTTGATCTTGGTCATAACTTTTGAATGGTAAGGGATAGGGCTTTGATATTTCACATGAGTATTCCTTGTGACAAGACCTTTCCATGAATACCAAAAGTTTTGACCTTTTGACCTTGGAGATTGACCTTTTTTACGAAAAACTTCAACCTTGGTCATAACTTTTGAATGGTAAGGGATAGGGCTTTGATATTTCACATGTGTATTCATTGGGACAAGACCTCTCCATGGATACCAAAATATTTGACCTTTTGAGTTTGACCATTACACAATTTTTTCTGACAAAGATGCTGATGGGGGCATTCGTGTTTCACAAACACATGTTTTTAGCTCACCTTGACAAAGTTGAGATGAGCTTATGCTATAACCCTGGTGTCCGCGTCCACGTCCGGTTAAAGTTTTTGGGGTAACTCAGCATCTGACAAAGTACTGATGCTACAGTAACCAAACTTGCACAAGTGATTCATCTTTGGATGCTGAGGTGAACCCATGCTTCGGATGCTGCATCTGACCTACATTTTTCCGGTTGAATGACTTGTGTCAATGTCTGGTTTAAGTTTTTGGGGTAGCTCAGAATCTGACAAAGTACTGATAATACAGTAACCAAACTTGCACCAGTGATTCATCTTGGGATGCTGAGGTGAACCCATGCAACGGATGCAGCATCTGACCTCCTTTTTTCGCTTGAGTGATTTTGCCTTTAAAGGCCAATATTGAGCAAAGTATAAGTGCTACATTTACTAAACTTGCATATTGGATAATCTTTGATGAAATTTTTCATAAAATGACCTTGACCTACTTTTTCCGCTTGAGTGATTTTGCCTTTAAAGGCCAATATTGAGCAAAGTATAACTGCTACATGTACCAAACTTGCATATTGGATGTATGTTAAACTTCTTTGATCAAACTTTCATAAAATGACCTTGACGTACTTTTTCCACTTGAGTGGTTTCTTTTAAGAGCCAATATACATGTACTTAGAGATATGTTTATATTGTACTTTGCTGCCGCGAGGTGAGCTTCGTAATCTTTGATTACACTATATTTTATTTTTAGCTCACCTCACAAAGTGAGAGGGAGCTTATGCTATCACCCTGTCATCGGCGTCTGCGTCCGCACTAGTATGTTAAGAAGTTTTATTTCTTAATTATAAGTGCTAGGAAGGCTAAACTTGCACAGATGATGCATCTTTATGAATAGATTACAAATCTATGTTCAAATGTAGGTTATGACCTACATCTTCCGCTTGAGTGCACATGTTAGGAAGATTTGGGTATAATGTTAAGAAGTTTTCTCTGTTATAAGTGCTAGGAAGGTCAAATTTGCACAGATGATGTGTCTTTATGAGTAGATCTCAAATCTACATTTAAATTTAGGTCATGACCTATATTTTCCGTGTGAGTGCATATGTTAGGGAGATTTGGTTCAATAAATGAAATACTCTACTCCCCTTATAAATTTTGTTTTTATGTGGTAGCAATTTTGTTGGTTCTCAGTAGGACAGATTTTCAAATTCAAAACTGTGTAATATTTGTCTACTTTCTGTTTGCTGCCCTGATAAAATGCTGCCATGAGGTGAGCTTTGTAATCTTTGATTACACTATGTTTCTATTATAAGTGCAAGGAAGGCCAAACTCGCACAGATGATGCGTTTTTATGGGTAGATCACAAATCTTCATTCAACTTTAGGTCATGACCTATATTGTCCATATGAGTGCATATAATAGGGAGATGTGGGTATCAATAGAGTACACTCATTCATGCAGAATTTGGGTCAATAAATGACATACTCTACTCCCCTTTTCTATTTTGTTTTTGTGTGGTAGCATTTTTTTTGTTCTCAGTTGAGGACAGATTTTCCAGTTCAAAGCTGTGTAATCTTTGACTACTTTCTGTTTGCTGCCATGAGGCGAGCTTTGTAATCTTTGATTACACTATGTTTTCTTATTTCTATATCTTGTCAAAATGAATATTATGGGTTCCACTTATATTCAGATGGGTTTTTTTTTATTTTGTGTGTGAGTTATTATCTCGTACCTGTAGTATATATCATGCAAATTATTATGAAATTGAATTGACTTAGGACTACTTTACAACCAGGCTATATCAAGCAAACATACTCTAACCACCGTTTTGAAATTCATGCACGCACGTTAATTGATTGGGGTCAACCTGTGTTCATTGTGAAATTAACATCAAAATAGAATAGGCGTCATTGACTTGTAAATATTTATTGATATGCTGAAAATAGGCGTCATTGACTTGTAAATATTTAATGATATGCTGAAAATAGGCGTCATTGACTTGTAAATATTTATTGATATGCTGAAAATAGGCATCATTGACTTGTAAATATTTATTGATATGCTGAAAATAGGCGTCATTGACTTGTAAATATTTATTGATATGCTGAAAATAGGCGTCATTGACTTGTAAATATTTATTGATATGCTGAAAATAGGCGTCATTGACTTGTAAATATTTATTGATATGCTGAAAATAGGCGTCATTGACTTGTAAATATTTATTGATATGCTGAAAATAGGCATCATTGACTTGTAATTATTTATTGATATGCTGAAAATAGGCGTCATTGACTTGTAAATATTTATTGATATGCTGAAAATAGGCGTCATTAACTTGTAAATATTTATTGATATGCTGTAATTGCTTATATCTAAATACTACATCATCAACACTTACAGTAAAATAAGATCTTACAGCAAATTGTGAATGGAGTGTCTTTTAGGGCCGTTGATTATGTCCTTGACCTTTGACTTTGAAGTACTTATGAAAAAAATTAATGTTTTGTATAATTGTTTAATGGTAAATGATAGTACTTTATTTTTTCTCATGTATATGATACATACATTTTTTGAACTAGTGACATCAACCCTGAACCTCGATCAACTTTTTGTACCCCCAGCCCCGTAAACAAAGTGTCCATCCATCTGTCCCTCTGTCTGTCCATCACACCTTGTCCAGAGCATAACTCTTCCCCCTGAGGATAGATGTCAATAATATTTTGACAGAAATATTTTTAGGACCTAAGGAAGTGTCATGACCTTGAACCAAAGTCACCATTAGTTAAACATTGTCCGGGGCGTAACTCCTCACCCTATTGATGGATTTCAATAATATTTCATAGAAACGTTTCTTATCACCTGTGTGTGTCATGACCTTAGACAGGTCAAAGGTCAAGGTCACAATAAATATCATAATCAAAACCTTGTCCACGACATAACTCCTCCACCTGTTTATGGATTTCAATAATATTTCACATAAATGTTCTTTAGGACCTAAGGGTATGTCATGACCTTGTACCAAGGTCTAAGGCCAATGTCACAAGACGCTTGACCTCAGTCCAAGATAACTTTTCAAAGAATATTGCTGCCGGGGGATTTTCTTCCATTTAGGGCAGTTTTCATATAGGGTAGATGATAGAATTTTCATATTCTTCATTTGTATTCCTTTATGTTGATATGTAAAGTTTTGACCTGCTGTCCTTGACTTTAGACTTTCACCGACTTTTTAAACTTTTGAGGGTGCTTTCTGTACTTTCGTTTTAAAGGTAAAGTCCATGTCATCGTTCGTTTTGACTTGTGAAGGATAGTTATATAAAATGGCCTATAGTAATGGAGGTTCATTTTCTCACCTCAGATTTTCTATGACGCTGGACCATTTTTGCATCTTCTAAATAGTAAAATTAAAGTTTATTTTTGGTTCTAATGACTAATACTTGGATGGCAATGATAAATCATCATGATACAAGTTGTAATTTCACATTTTCCCTCATAATCTATAGTAAATATTTTCTCATATTTATCGCACAATTTTCTATAAGAGTTATCCTTCCTAAAGGTTAAATGGAATGCCTATAACTTTTGAAAAATAGTATTGGGCTTAAATTTTGAAAGGTAGGTGATAGGACTCTCATGTTTCTTGTGTATAATTTTTTTTGACAAGACCTGAGTTTGACCTTGTGATCTTGTACTTTGACCTACTTAAAAAAAATACTATTGGGCATATTGCAATACAATAAACTGATAGTAAGTGTTCGATTATATTGTATATTATTGGCTATAGCAGACGGTCTAAATTTTTTATGGCAGATGTCATCAAAGCATGATAAGCTGCCACATGTGACACCTGAGATTTTTGAACACTGAGTCTATTTTTATTTAGTATTGTTTGTTGATGTCTTTCAGCACAGTCCTACTCTAGATATCATCCTTCTAAAGGCTATTGGTGGGAGTTTTCAGAGAAAGACCAAGCAGGTAAGTGTACTAGTCCCCTACCGCCTTGATGGAGACAAATGAGATGGAAACTATAGGTCCCCTCCTGCGAGGCAGTAGGGGACCTATAGTTTCCATCCCTTTTGTCACATTTTAGTTTTCTGGACTAAAACATTAGTTTTCTGGACTGATTTTAATGTTCCCGCTAAGGCACAGGGACATTAAGACAGGTTTGTCTGTCTGTCCGTCAGTCACAAAAACTTTAACCTAGTCCGTAACTTTTGAATGGTATATGATAGGGCTTTCATATTTCACTTGTGTATTCCTTTGCACAAGACCTTTCCAGAGATACTTTATTTTTTCACTTTGAGACCTTCACCTTGGAGTTTGACCTACTTTTTAGAACCATTAATCTTGGCTTTTACAATTGAATTGTAAGTGATAGGACATATTTCACTTGTGCATTCCTTGTAACAAGTCCTTTTCTTAGATTCCAACATTTTTTACCTTGACTTTTGAGTTTGACGTCCTTTTGAAATACCTTAACCTTAGCAATATTTTTTTAATGGTAAGTGATATGCCTTTCATATTTTACATGACATTGTGTATTCCTTGTGACAATACCAACATTTTTTACCTTGTGACCTTGACCTTGGACTTTGACCTGCATTTGAAAAACTTTAAGCCGGGCCATAGTTATTGAATGGTAAGTGATAGGGCTTTCTATTTCACATATGTGCATTCCTAGTGACAAGGCCTTTTCATCGATACCAAAATTTTGACCTTGTTTTTTTACTTTGGCATAAATTACAGCTGTTTTACTGACAAAAATGCCGACTGGGGCATTCATGTTAGAAAAACACAATTTTTTATTTATAGAAAAGAAAGATGCAAAGGAAAAGAAGAAAAAAGAAGAACCAAGTTCTGTCTTCCAGAGACAAAGAGTTGATCATTTACTTGGAGAATTAGCAAAGAAATTCCCACCAAAATTTATACCACCAGCACAGGTAGAACAAAAAGGTAAGGCATAATGTCATATCATTTAATTTCCATTGCTGCGATTTCAAAGCTGCAAATAAATGTTGAAAAGCGACAAACTGAAATGATAAGTAATCAATGTAATACTTTTTTGGTTGATCAACACCAAATATTGAGGGAAAACTTAAGAATCTTGCGCTACTCGTAAGATGCAGTTTTCCATCAATTTTTGGTGTTGATACCTCGGTCAACCAAAAAATATTACTGTAACAATGATTCCATAAAGGGACAGGGAAAAGTCATGTTAAGTTACATTTACTTCAGAAGAGGAAAAGGGCCAAATATACACACCCAATACCACCGGAAAATAAAGGTTAACAGTAAATTTTAGAAGGAAAATGTAGCTCCCTATCAATACCAAGGTACATTTAGCCATGTCAGTCCATTATAAATGTATTAATAAGAATTCTGAAGAAAGCAGGCTCCATATTTCATGTCATATTGATGTGACAGATCTATTCTATATGTATTGAACAGATTTACATATATTGCAAGGATACCTCAAAATTTATATGAAAAGCTTAATTTTGATAAATGATATTATTCTTCCTTGGTGTTAAGTACATTTGAATAAAGGCATTGACAGTATGGCATTTGGTGACAATGACAGTTAACATTTTTATTCTGATGGTACTAATACCGGTGTATTAATCATTATGAAATCAAAAGATTGAAAAAATTGTTATTTCCCAAACGGGAAGTAACTCTGGTTTTCAAAAATAGGGAAAAGAGTACTTCTGGTTAAAATTTATGCACATTTTCATAAGTTCCTGACAAATGCAGATGATTTCATAATCAAATTTTCAGGGTGACAGAGTAGATCATGGTATGATTAGTGTAACCCCTAATTTTAGCTAGAATAGTATGTAGCATTCATTTTGAAGTGAGTGAAAATTCTTATTTCTGGTATTTATTGTTGAAAATGTATTAGGGGTTGAAAACCTAAAAGGTAACTGAACGGAACATTTTGATGAGTACCGTTAAAAGAAGAGTGAAACAATATCTCAATGGAAGAAGTAAAAAAAATTCTAAAGGGGTAAAATCAAATGAAAATACAGTAAAGCAGCATGGTGTCCCTCTTTTTTCGTCTGGTCTGCCAATCGTCTGTCTTTAAACTTTTCACATTTTCGACTTTTTCTCCAGAACAAGGGATTTTGATGAAATTTAAAAGGAATGAAGTACATATGGTTCCCTACAAGTGTTGACATTTTTTGTCCAGATCTTTCATTTGGTGGCGCCATCACTGGCAAAAGTATCGTAGGTCATGTTGGTACCCTCTTTTGACAAATTTCGTCTTCAGAACTGAAGAACATATCAATAACCAAAAGCATCAGGATGATCTAGAAGGATGCCTAAAGAAGTGTTGGTAACATGAGCTCCTCTGTAAAGTCAAAATTTTTAGACATACTTTCAGTAGCTTGACTGCTTATATGTGAAATATGCTGGGCAATGCTATCATTGATCCTTCTTTTTTTTCATATATGCATTTGTTTTAGAATAACCTTGCCCTAAGTATTGAAAGTTTGACCTTTTGACTTTGACATATGATTTTGATTCTGTGGTTGATTTTATGTTCTCCAAGCTGCTACTGGGAGCATTAATGTTTCACAAACATAGAGCTTCTTTTTATTGCAGATGAAACAGTTAAACAGGAAAATGCAGTGAAGCAGGAAGTCAAACAAGAAGTCAAAATAGAAGAAAAATCCTCAGGAACAATTAAACCACCTCCAGAGAAAAAACCAAAACTAATGAGATGACAGAGAAAGTGGAAATTCTCAGTATCATACTTTTTACACAGTGGGTAAATTCTGTATTGATGATACACATGCAAGATGTAGTCCTTCATTGCGAGGAACCGAAGTGATCTGAAATTACTACCTGTATGTATTTGGAGATAAACTACATTTGCCTAAATGTGTGTCGTTTGAGCTCTACTTGTCAAAGACCAGTAGACTGTCAGAACACAAATTTTGAACTGTTAATTCATGTCAGATGGTTGTCTGGTTACATATAGAACTACATATAGTATCTAGAAATTGAAGACATTTTGGAGCCATACCGTATAACCAGAAATTTTCGCGAGTACCAAATTTCGCGATTTCATGGTAAAATGGGGTGTCTTTATTTTCGCGAGTACAATTTTTCGCGATTCCGATTTTACAAACAAATATATACATATGACTTCACTGTGTTCTACCTTCCATTATTGAAGTTTCAGTTATTTCTATCATAAGATAGATAGATAAGATAAGATATGCATTATTACCTAAAGAAGGGCCCGTAAGGGCATGACATGAACATAAGAATACACTCGATTTACTTTGCTTTACATTTAATAGGGATGTGTGAAGAATGACACATGTACAATAAACCAAAATGTCACTGATATACCAATTTATGTTATACCTAATCAAACACAATTTTTCGTGAGACTATTTTTTCACGATTCCAAATCACTCGCGAATATAGCAAAAATTAGTATCTCACGAAAATTTCTAATTATACGGTATCTAGATCCTGAACAAAACTGTATACCTGTATCTGTTTTCCCTTCATCTATATATATTATTTTCTCAAATAATGCAAAATGAAGAAATTCTACGCATGATATTTTGCAAAAAAGTTGGATATAGTCTACCTTATATGAAATAATGCTAAAATATTTTAAGGGGTTACCCATGTGTTTTGCAACATTTTATTATTGAGATTTACATCTTAGACATGATTGATAATAAAACCTAGGCAACACAAAGCGTAGCATCCCCTCGCACTGAAGAAAAAAGGTTGTCTGTATACAAGGAAAATCAATAAGGTTCATCCTCTAGTCATAAGCAATAAGTGTATGTATTTTGGTTTAGATCAAACCAAAACTGCACCATCTAGGCTGTATTTATTATGATCATTTCCAATCTGTGACCTTGAAAATGAAAATGGTACTTCCTCTTGTCATAAGCAATTAGCTTATGAAATTTTATGAAGATCCAATAAAAATAAAAACTGCACTCTCTAGGCTGTATACAATTTTTTACCTTTTCCAATCTGTGACCTTGACCTTTGATCTAGAAAATCAATAGGGTTCTTCCTCTTGTCATAAGCAATTAGTGTATGAAGTTTTATTGAGGTTCAATCAAAACTGCACCCTATAGGCTGTATACAACGATCTTGACCATTTCCAATCGTTGACCTTTGACCTATGACCTTGAACATCAGTAGGGTTGTCATAAGCAATCGCTTTATGAAGTATGGTAAAGATCCAATCAAAACTGCACCCTCTAGGCTGTTTACAAGAATTTTGACCTTCCCAGTCTGTGACATGGACCTCTAACCTATAACCTTGACAATCAATTGGCAGGGTGGCCACGGACTCTGGAAAACAGAGAAAAGAGGGAAAATGCCAAATAAAAATTCCCTGCAGGGAAAAATCAGGGAATTTTATAGTTAATGTTTGAAAATAAAGCATGTACTTGATGAAAATGGCAATATACATTTGAACAAAGACAGAAGACATTTTATTGTTGATGTATTTTCTTATAAAAATTTCTGTTTTGATTGTCACCTGAAGAAGAAGCTGTCGAGCTTTGAACATTTGAGTTCTAGATTTATTTTAGTGTCGTGAGTCTCTCGCACCATTTTTGTGCTGTTTGTATATATTAATATTGTCATATTCATTGTTATACCCCCCACAAACAAATTTGCGGGAGTATATATGAATCACCCTGTCTGTCTGTCCGTCCATCACACCTTGTCCAGAGCATAACTCTTCCAACTGTGAATGGTTTATAATAATATTTCACGGAAGTGTTTCTTAGGACCTAAGGATGTGTCATGGCCTTGAACCAAGGTCAAAGGGGTCTAAGTTACAAATAGACACAAAAAGTAAACCTTGTCCAGAGCATAACTCTTCCTCCTGTGTATGGATTTCAATAATATTTCATAGAAATGTTCCTTACGACCTAAGAGTGTGACATGACCATGAACCAACGTCAAAGGTCGAAGGTCACAAAAGGCACCATTGGTAAATCTTGTCCAGAGCGTTACTCCTTCCCATGTGCATGGATTTCAATAATATTTAATAGAAATGTTCCTTAGAACACAAGGATGTGTCATGACCTTCAATCAAGGTCAATGTTCAAGGTCACAATAGACACCATTGGTAAAACCTTGTCCAGAGCATAACTCCTCCCCTACTGGACGGATTTCAGTAATATTTCACAGAAATGTTACTTTTAAAGACCTAAGAATGTGTCATGACCTTCAACCAAGGTCAAAGTTCAAGATCACAATAGACATCATTGGTAAAACCTTGTCCAGATCATAACTCCCCCCCCCCCCCTTTTAAACTTTTCTTGTGAGCGCGGATCCTCTGAATCTGTGTATAGTACAAAATAGATTCTTTTTGCATTGTAATGAGCCTGTGGTCTAGTTGTGTTTGAGCCACTGATCCCCAGGGTCTTGGAAAATGGGTGTGGTCATTTTCTCCTACATAACTCTATATAATCTTGTGAGCATCAATTATCAGAAAGTATAATTGATAAAAAGATAATTGTTTTTGCATTATTCTCAGTTTGTGGTCTAGATATGCACCTTGTATTTTGTTTGAACCCCTGAATCCCAGGGTCTTGGAAAATGGGTGTTGTAATTTTCTCTAAACATGCCGGGTTAATAGGTTTGTTGCTGCAGTATTGATGTAAGGTATAACAAAACAATTACTGACTGGGAATTCGGGCAATATAATAAAAATCATGATGTGTTTGACCATCAGACAAAATATAGCCCTCGGCCTGCTGCCTCGGGCAATATTTCATCTTCAGATCCAACAAATCATACATGTATATTGCCCTCATTCCCAGTCAATAATTGTATAATATGTATCGGTACTTGAGCGTATTGGGGTTAAAATTTGATTCTAATACATCAGTACAACATTTTTTTAATGGTCTCGATTTTGCAAGTTCATTTAAATTAAGGTCGCAAAACCAAATTTTCAGTTCCAAATGCGACCAAGTTTGAGTTAGGTCCCAATTAACCTATTTTTACAAGAGTTATGGCCCTTGGACTTGGCAAATTTTATGAAAATTTCCGTTTTACGGTCTTTTCTTCGGTTCTGTTGCAGATAATGAATTTATGTTTGGTATATGAATACATCTTAGTGTGATACAGACCAAGTGTGAGTTTGGTTTTGATTGACCTATTTTTACAAGAGTTACGGCACTTGGACTTAGTAAATTTTATGAATATTTCAGTTTTCTGGGCTTTTCTTAGGTTCTGTTGCAGATGATGAATTGATGTTTGGTATATGAATACATCTTAGTGTGATACAGACCAAGTTTGAGATTGGTCTCCATTATCCTAATTTTACATGAGTTATGGCCCTTGGACTTAAAAAATGTCTTGAAATTTTTAGTTGTCTTTTAGTTGTCTGGACTTCTCTTGACTGTTATTAAAGATAATGGACTGATTTTTAGTATGTTAATACATAATAATGTGATACAGATCCAGTTCGAGTTTAATTCCGATTGACTTATTGTCACAAGAGTTACGGCTATTGCACTTAACAAATATCATGAAAAATCAGTTTTCCGGACCTTTCTTCAGTTCTTTTAATTTGCAGATTAATGAACTGATTGTTGGTATATGAATACATCTAAATGGGATACTGACCAAGTTTGAGTTTGGTTTCCATTGACCTATTTTTACAAGAGTTATGGCCCTTGGACTTAGCAAATTTAATGAAATATTCAGTTTTCGGGACTTCTCTTGGCTGTTGCAGATAATTGACTCGTGAAAAGAGATTCAGGACATAAATTTACGCCGCCGGTAGGGGACTTTTATCGCTCAGCGATCATAACATTTTTGTTGGGTTTTTTGTTTTTTGTTTTTGTTTTTTTTTTTATGAATATACATCATCAGTTGACGTGACGTTTTGTAACTCGTGTCGGGGAACATTTTCAAAACAAGGTACCGCTTAAGACGGTATTTATGACCGGATTGCTGGCAGCAGATTGTGCTTTGAAACACTTTGTCAATTGAAAGGAACAAAGTGCAATTTTGATATCTCCATTCAAAGTTTTATTGAGAGATTCTATATAGTATTGTCACAATTAAGTCTTCAAAATCTTATTATCAAGGTCAAGATCAAATCTTAAGATCAAGGTCAATATCTGAAATAGCTCCACTTGCGTAAATCTATTACAATGCCACACAAATATGACATGATATATTTTTTTAATACGATATATAACAGTAAAATAAAAAATGTATCTTCAAAGGCAAGGTCAAACGGCAAGGTAAATGTCAATGCCTAAAATGAAGAAAACTCATTATTTCCTATCTCCATGCAGAGTTTGAATGTAAAATTCCATAGTATCGGTACAATAGAGCTTAACTCTAAATTACATAAATCACATTTTTCAATGTCAAGGTCAAACCTCAAGATCAAAAACGGAACCTGTATTCAGATCCTCTCATTCTGCTTTATCTATATACAAATGTACCTTGTAAGTTTGAAGATTTTACGTCCTACAATTTTTTTTCACATTTAACTTCAATGCATTTTTGATTTCGAGGTTATCCGTCTAGGTCAAGGTCAAAGACATACCTGTGTTCAGATTCTCTCACCATGGTATGTACCAACTTTGAAGATTTTACCTTTCGCAACTAACCTAAACGCAACAGCTAAACCTAAACACAACAGCTAAACCAAATTGTTGACACAGACGGACGGGCATCGCCATTTCTTGAGAGGGATTTTACTTTGCAATCCAGCCAGAGTGACCTTGAGATACATCTAGTATTGTCTCTAAACAAGTATGATGTATATATCAATTTATCTATAGCCATATATGAAAGTACATTATCAATAAACAGCTCTCTCTCTCTCTCTCTCTCTCTCTCTCTCTCTCTCTCTCTCTCCAAAATTTCATAGCTCCAGTCTTCATGAAAACTTTTTTTACCACTAGCCAGCCGGGCTAGTTGAGTGCCAAAATCTACTAGCCACTCAAAATTTTCACTAGCCATTAAAGAAAAATCAAAACGCTATAAAGACCCATCGTTTCCTCAGCTAGGTCTGTTGAATAGGCAAAATTCACACATATATAGAGTATACACAAAAATCGAACGAAGTTGAACCACCGCCCTATCATTTCTCTGGCGGATGTTAGCTACGTCATTATCAATAGACTCAATTTTACAATGAATGCATGATATTGTTTGTATAAATATACATGTAATTTCACATACGCATTTTGCCTGCAGAAAATGGATCGAGAAAGAAAAATATAAGAACTTATTTGAATCATACACGATAAAAGGCTGACCGTTGCTTGCGCCGCTTGGCCAATAATTATAAAATTTTCGTAAGAATTTCCTCATTTCAGTGTTCAGTCCAGATTTTGAAATTGTTAGATATTTAACAATGCACTGTGGTTACGGAAATATTATCTTGTATCTTGGGACAATATTTTAATGAAAAGATTTTACAGGAAAACATAATATTTCATTTTAAACATGTTCAATAAAATAAACATTTCATACTTAGGCACGGTCCATTTGATATTCTGGGGGGGGGCTTGGGTTTTTTTCGAAAAAAATAATTTTGCTCTCAATTTTGATGAAAAAAATAAATTTGCTTATGGTGTGACAGAAAAAAATAATCTTGCTCTTACAAATAATCTGAATTTGAAGAATTACCATAAAATTTCGCAAAAATTCATGAAAATTTTCCGGCTCGCTTCGCTCGCCGCAGTTTTCAAATTGTATCACAAATTTTTGGCTCGCTTCGCTCGCCATAGTATTATATCAAAACATTATTCACTTATGGCAATGTTCATATATATGAAGATATCAAAAGTTATACATGTATGTGAATGAAAAGGGCTTCCATAAAAGCTTAAACATATCATCAATATTTATGTATTGCTATTAATACATGTTGCATGTATCCCATAGAGTCTAATTTTATGTTGTTGTAAGCTTGGAAGAAGAACTTCAGTTATTCACCAATTTACAAATATTAGTAACATTTAACAATTTGTCTATGAGACCTTCCCCTCAGACCCTCTTATACATGTTATATATAACATGTACCTAGAATTGTATTTAAGTCTTTTATCTCTCTGTTTAAGAGTAAATTGAACACTAGCATAAAAATAAACTAATATATTAATATTTAAAGTTTTGAGTAAAAATATAGATAATTTCTATTGATAAAACACAAACATTCTTTAAATATGCGCATCACTTTGTTAAAAAAATTTCCTTGCTCCAACATTGCAAGAAAAAAAAAATCTTGCCCCGGTCCGGGGCGAAAAAAATAATCTTGCTCCGACAAAAAACCCAAGCCCCCCCCCCCCCCCCTGAATATCAAATGGACCGTGCCTTAACCAGCGATAAAAGTTGAGACGTAACATGTACTTTTTTACGGAAAGAAGGCGGCGATTTTACCCCAAGTAAAAGACGAGAAATCACCAGCCGCCGGACCTGAATGAGAACACTGCATTTCATCAAAAGTCACCAGCCAGTCGGGCTAGTTCAGCATCAAATTTTGGTAGCCCGAGGAAATAATTGGTAGCCAGAGCGGTCGGGCAAGTGAGTTTTCACGAAGACTGTTAAGCTCTGCGCTGCATGATCTAAAACACGTAATATACAAATAGAAAATGACAATTTTTTCAATCATGCAATGTTGCAAAAATAATTTGTTGTAAAATAGATCATTTTAAATAATTTTTTATAACTTTTTCACTAAAAATGTTGCTTGACCCTAAGTACATGACCTTGAGAGTGAACTTGACCTTTATTTGGTGATGAATGTTATCGTGCTTTATCATCCCTGCAAGTTTGAAAGATGTCTGAAGTTTATGAGATATGTTACAGCCAAATATGTGAAAGTGGTCATGGGACTGACAGACAGAACGACGGACATACAGACGAACGCCTGACAAAGTCATCCCTATGTGTCGTTCTTGCGTTGCAGTCGACATGAGACGTCCATTTATTTCAATAGAATAAAACATATTTTCCCCAAATAAAATTTTTGAAAGTCTCATTACGCTGTTATGATTTATTCAAACAGGACAAATAAGCATTTTGGTAAGCGGATGCCACTTTCTTACTTGTCGGAAAATAAGTATCCTAGTAATATTTTGTTTAAACTAAATATATACTGAATTACTTAATCATATTGTCAACATGAAATATTTGTAATGTAAATAAAACTTGAAATACTTGTTTTAATTTTGACTATTCACTATGTGTCGATATCTATGAAAGGAATATATAATGCTATTGCCATAGGCGGAAAGATCGTCCGGGTGTGCGTATGCATTTCTAAAAAAAATTTTTAGAGGCACATACGAAAAATTGCCAGGTGATCTTTCGGCCTGTGGCTAGCACTTATATAATAATATTCAAATCTTGCCGGGATACTATTCGATCGTAGCGAGCTAAATGATCATTATGCCATTTTGAATGTGCAAGTGTCGTCATGGGCGGATCCAGAAATTTTTTTCAGGGGGGGTCCTAAAGTCCGAATTTTTTGAAGAGCAAAAAAAAAAAAGAAAAAAGAAAAGAAACGGAAAAAGAAAAAAACGCAAACGCAAGAAAGTAAAGTTATTGATTGATGATTATCAGTTCTGCCTCTAATTATTAATAAAACAGGTGACTGGAGAGCAATGGCGAGCTAACAGCTTAAAAACTTTTGAATTTTCACATCATAGTAAGCAAGTTGATTATTCTAATATGTAAATACATCAAATTGCGAGCGATAGCGAGCTAGCGAATTTTTTTTTTTTTTTTTTTTTTTATAGAATTGGAATAAAATTCACTATTCGTGTCTTTTTCAGTTTCTGTTCGTTTCCTTAGTGCCCTTGTTTATTGACATAGGTGTAATGTATATGTGTTGTATATAGGAAAGCGCAGCATCATTTGAAAATAACGTACAAGTATGTAATAAATTTTGGCGAGCGGAAGCGAGCAAGAAAATTTTTGAAATACTGACGGCAAAATATGATCAAAATGAAAGATTTCTTATACAAATTCATGATATATTTTTCAAATATTATGACAACAAAAGGGGAATTGGGACTTAATCTTATGAAATATGCATATTAATAACAAAAATTTAGCAATGTTTCGAAAATTCCAGAGGGGGTCCGGACCCCCCCCCGACCCCCCCGCTGGATCCGCGCTTGGTCGTAATCCCCCCCTCCCCCAAGAAATTTAAGGGAAAAGAGGCGAGAATATTCTTGCTATTCTTCTAAAATCTCTCTCTCTCTCTCTCTCTCTCTCTCTCTCTCTCTCTCTCTCTCTCTCTCTCTCTCTGGCAAGGGGTGACTTTTTAGCTCACCTGAGCCATAGGCTCAAAGTGAGCTATTGTCATAGCGTGGCGTCCGTCGTCCGTCGTCGTCCGTCGTAAACTTTTCAACATTTTCGACTTCTTCTCCAGAACCACTGAAAAGATTTTCATGAAACTTGGTAGGAATGAAGTACTCATGGTCCCCTACAAGTGTTGTTGTTTTTCGTCCGGATCCATCAACAGGTGGCGCCACCAGAGGCAAAAGTAGGTCACAGGGGGTACCCTCCTTTGACAAACTTCTTCTTCAGAACGGAGGCACGTATCGACAAACCGAAAGCATCAGGATGAACTAGAGAGATGTCTTAAGAAGTGTTGTTATTTTTGGTTCCACTCGGAAGTCAAATTTTTGACGCGTTTTTGACGTCTTTTCGGACTTCGTCAGAAATGCACATTTTTGCACTATTTCTTTAAATAACTCAATAAGTGTATGATTTTACACATTCATTTACTGCATATTTATCATATTTAAGTTACTAAATGCTTTGATAAGTATTTTATTCTAAAATTTAGATTTTTTGATTTTTTATTAATTTTTTTCTTATGTGAAAAGGAAGGGGGGGGGTGATTTTCATACATATTCAACTTCTTCTCCAGAACCACTGAAAAGATTTTCATGAAACTTGGTAGGAATGAAGTACTCATGGTCCCCTACAAGTGATGTTGTTTTTCGTCCAGATCCATCAACAGGTGGCGCCACCAGAGGCAAAAGTAGGTCACAAGGGGTACCCTCCTTTGACAAACTTCTTCTTCAGAACGAAAGCACGTATCGACAAACTGAAAGCATCAGAATGATCTAGAGAGATGTCTTAAGAAGTGTTGTTGTTTTTGGTTCCACTCGGAAGTCAAATTTTTGACGTGTTTTTGACGTCTTTTCGGACTCTGTCGGAAATGCACATTTTTGCACTATTTCTTTAAATAACTCAATATGTGTATGGTTTTACACATTCATTTACTACAAATTCATCACATTTAAGTTACTTAATGCTTTGATATGTATTTCATACTGAAATTTTAATTTTTTGATTTTTTATGAATTATTTTCTTATGTGAAAAGGAAAGGGGGGGGGTGATTTTCATACATATTCAACTTCTTCTCCAGAACTGCTGAACAGATTTTTATGAGTATTTTTTCAATCATGAATAGATATGTTTACTGTGAACATGGACCCAAGGCTTGTAAGTTCAAGTTCTGGTACCCTGGTAACTTTAGTTTCGTATAAGTTGGTACATGTTCATGAATGCAAGAGTTGTCTTTCTTTAATATAGATTTATGTTTTTGAGGTTTAAATTTTTGGATTATCGATTCATTTGAATGTTATATATTTTGAATTATTAAATAGGTATGGAAAAGGAAACTAAATTATTTTAAAAAGATGAATAAGTATTTTCAAATTTATCTTGTGAAGACTTAGATATACAACTATGAAATTACAATATTGAGAGCAGCTCAAAATATTAATGTAAGAACAGATCAATGTTATCAATAACACAGTGAAAGGATGGGGAGGGGGTCTGTTATTTTGCTTTAGCTTCTGTATAACTATCTCTCTCGGGTTACTTAGATTACTCAAGAAGAAGGGGGGATGATTTTCATACATATTCAACTTCTTCTCCAGAACCACTGAACAGATTTTGCGTTAAACTTGGTAGGAAAGAAGAAATCATGGTCCCCTACAAGTATTGTTGTTTTTAGCTCACCTGAGCGAAGCTCAAGTGAGCTATTGTCATAGCGCGTCGTCCGTCCATCCGACGTAAACTTTTAACATTTTCGATATCTTTTCGGCAACCGCTGCACAGAATTTCACGAAAATTCACAGGAAGCAAGTACTCAATGCCCTCTATCAAATTTGTGTTTTTCAAGCCGATCGGAAATCCAAGATGGCCGCCACAGGCTCTGATTGGCTGACACATTTTTGACTTCTCTTCTGAAACTGCGTCACAGAATTTCATGAAACTTCACAGGAAGCAAGTACTCAATGCCCTCTACCAAGTTTGTGTTTTTTGAGCCGATCGGAAATCCAAGATGGCCGCCACAGGCTCTGATTGGCTGACACATTTTTTACTTCTCCTCCGAAACTGCTGCACAGAATTTCATGAAACTTCACAGGAAGCAAGTACTCAATGCCTTCTACCAAGTTTGTGTTTTTGGAGCCGATTGGAAATCCAAGATGGCCGCCACAGGCTCTAATTGGCTGACACATTCTCGACTTCTCCTCTGAAACCGCTGCACAGAATTTCATGAAACTTCACGGGAAGCAACTACTCAATGCCCTCTACCAAATTGTGTTTTTCGAGCCAATCGGAAATCCAAGATGGCTGCCACAGACTCTGATTGACTGACACATTTTCGACTTCTCCTCTCAAACGGCTGCATAGAATTTCACAAACCTTCACAGGAAGCAAGTACTGATTGCTCTCTACCAAGCTTGTGTTTTTCGAGCTGATCAGAAATCCAAGATGGCCGCCACAGGCTCTGATTGGCTGACAAATTTTCGACTTCTCCTCTGAAACCGCTGCGCAGAATTTCATGAAACTTCACAGGATGCAAGTACTCATACCCTCTATCAAGTTTGCGTTTTTGGAGCCTATCGGAAATTCAAGATGGCCGCCACAGGCTCTGATTGGCTGACACATTTTCAACTTCTCCTCTAAAACTGCTTCACAGAATTTCTTGAAACTTCACAGGACGCAAGTACTAATTGCCCTCTACTTAGTTTGTGTTTTTCGAGCCGATTGGAAATCCAAGATGTCCTCTATAGGCTCTATTTGAATGACACATTTTTGACTTATCCTCTTAAACTACTGCACAGAATGTCACTGAACTTTACAGGAAGTAACTTGTACACCTTGTCCTTCTCAAAGCTTCACTAAAAGCGATTTCCTTCAGGTCTTCACTTTGATTGAAAACATACATACAGTCTCCTCAGGTGAGCGATGTGGCCCCCTTGGGCCTCTTGTTAAATAGGTGACAGATCGGGTCCAGCTTCATTATGTGAGCTTTATAATTAAAATAACAGTACAAATGTATAATTATAATTAAAATAACAGTATAAATATTTCATATTTACAAAAAATAATTAGCTAGTCGTCTTGAGAAAAGCCCATTATTTCCAGTGTATACCTTTATATGTAAAGTATGACCGGATGTGAAAGTAATCTTGAGGTCATTTGAATAGCTATTGGCAAAGAAACAAGAGGCCCAGGGGCCACAACGCTCACCTGAAAACTACGTAAACTAAGCATATCAAACAAAAAGAAGTTTGTAAGAGGAAAATAACCAGACTTCAGAGTGGAACAAAAATTATCAACACTTCTTAAGACATCTCTCTAGATAATCCTGATGCTTTCGGTATGTCGATACGTGCTTCCGTTCTGAAGAAGTTTGTCAAATGAGGGTACTTCCCATGACCTATTTTTGCCTGTGGTGGTGCCACCTGTTGACAGATCCGGACAAAAAACAACAATACTTGTAGGGGACCATGATTACTTCATTCCCACCAAGTTTCATGAAAATCTGTTCAGCGGTTTTGGAGAAGAAAATAAATATGTATGAAAATCATATCCCCCCCCCCTTCTTCTTGAGTAATCTAAGTAACCCGAGAGAGACAGTTATACAGAAGCTAAAGCAAAATCCTGCTAATAAATTACAGCCTTCTCCCCCTCCTTTCACTACGTTATGTAAATGTACTGGTGTTGGAACAGTTTCCGGACGATTTTGAAGGTTTTTCTGGGATAACTCCTCTGTCCTTCAATGGAAAACATTCAAATTTCTCTCAAATAATGCTATGCCCTTCCCAGAGATACTCATGTTGAAAGAAAATATGAAATCTCTCAGATTTTATGACCCTATATTTTTGCCATTTTTTCGCAAATCACTGAAACAGTTTCCGGACACTTGATTTTAAATCTGTCAAACTCAATCAATTTCAGCCCAAACTGGATGATTTATGGATATTGTTTTCTTCAATCTTTTCTACAAATGACTGTGTAAAAATAATTTTGAAAATAGAACCGAAACTTCTCAAATCATAGAGATTAAAATAGTATAGCTCTCGCCGACTCCCCCCCCCCCCCTCGGTGCGCGATATTAAACGGGGCAGAAAGGGGTAAAAAGGTGGTGTGATAAAGCAACTTAGATGCAAAATTTTGTTTATATGATTCGTGATTTGAATTCTGCATTTAAATATCTACAACATTGTCACAAAATTTTAAAATAATTTTCTTCAATGTACTTGAAATGGGCGACTGTCCGGAAACTGTTATGTCCGCAAACTGTTCTGACACCAGTAGAGTTCTGTTTTTACATTAATATTTTGAGCTGCTCTCAATATTTTAATTTCAAAGTTATATATCTAAGTCTTCACAAGATGAATTTGAAAATACTTATTCATCTTTTTTGAATTATTTAGTTTCCTTTTGCATACTTATTTAATAATTTAAAATATATAACATTCAAATGAATCGATAATCCAAGAATTTAAACCTCAAAAACATATATCAATATTAAAGAAAGACAACTCTTGCATACATGAGTTCTGCTGTTATACATGTACCAACTATATGAGTTCTCCCCCTCTTTTACGAAACTAAAGTTACCAGGGTTAAAATTCCTGATATAGATAAAAGTAGTACCAGAACTTGAACCCACAAGAAGCCTTGGGTCCATGTGCACAGTAAACATATCTATTCATGATTGAAAAATTACTCATAAAAATCTGTTCAGCAGTTCTTGAGAAGAAGTTGAATATGTATGAAAATCACACCCCCCTTTCCTCTTCACATAAGAAAAAAAATTCATAAAAAATCAAAAAATTAAAATTTTAGTATAAAATACATATCAAAGCATTTAGTGACTCAAATGTGATAAATGTGCAGTAAATGAATGTGTAACATCATACACATATTGAGTTATTTAAAGAAATAGTGCAACAATGTGCATTTCTGACAAAGTCTGAAAAGACGTGAAAAACACGTCAAAATTTTGACTTCCGAGTGGAACCAAAAATAACAACACTTCTTAAGACATCTCTCTAGATCATCCTGATGCTTTCGGTTTGTCGATACGTGCTTCCATTCTGAAGAAGAAGTTTGTCAAAGGAGGGTACCCCCCGTAACCTACTTTTGCCTCTGGTGGCGCCACCTATTGATGGATCCGGACGAAAAAAAACAACACTTGTAGGGGACCATGAGTACTTTATTCCTACCAAGTTTCATGCAAATCTGTTCAGTGGTTCTGGAGAAGAAGTCGAAAATGTTGAAAAGTTTACGGCGGACGACAGACGACGGACGCCGGACGGTGCGCTATGACAATAGCTCACTTGAGCTTTGCTCAGGTGAGCTAAAAAGTACTGTATTTGGGTAAAGCTAGGGTCACACTATTAGTTACACGGTTAGTTAGTGACCTGATACGGAAAAATACATGGTGTGAAAAGAAAACCCGTATCGGGCGAGGCGAAATTTTTCCGTATCAGGTCACTAACTAACCGTGTAACGAATTTCTCACGTCGAAGACCTCTTACTGTATGTGTGGGGGTCTCTTTATCATACAATTCACGACGTCATAATAAACTACTCGCCCGATACGGATTTACAAGCCTGATACGGCTTTTTTCACGGCGTCATGTGACCATGATCTGACCAATCAGATTCCGACATTTTTGTCTGAGGCGTGATAAATTCACGGATGACGGTCCCGGATGCAGAACGGACAAAAATGCTACGGATGACGTCCAATTTTCTGCCATCCATGCGTCACTACGGTATTGGTACGGTCCACAAAGGTTTGGTAAGGTTCCTTTACGGAGAATAATTTAAACGATCAGGGAAAAGAACGGATTTGCACGGTTCGTTGCGTACTAATACGGCGTTGCTACGATGAAGTACGGATAAGAACGGTTTCTTTACGGAATTGTACGGGTTTGCACGTAGTGAGTTTCGATCTTTCTGTAGTATGTATCTTTTCTATTTTGAAACAAGGTATGTCCTGGAAACGGCTATCGCGTGGAGGGACACTGCAAGAATGGTGTTTTTGTTACGTAATCAACTGTATAATTCTGATAAAGATAACTTTGATTTGGTGTCCCATGTCCTTTAAGGGCTAGCCAGGTGAAACCTCTGAATGTCCAATTCTTTTGATCTCAATTTAAAAACACCAGTTAATCCTATTGACCTCGATACTTTTATTCTTACACGTAATTAAACTCTCTCATTCATATTCCACCCTTTTTCTCTTCCGATTATAATTTTTGTTAGACTAAATAATCCAGTCTCTCCGCTGCCGCTAAAAGAAACTGAACCCCACTACGGTTGTTACAGAACGAAGTCGGACCAAACTGTTGCCCAACGATTTTTCCATCTTACGGACCTTTAATATTGATTTTCTGGCTGTTGACTCTTAAGTAAACATTAAACTAACTATCTCTACCCACCTCGTGTTTTTTTTTTCTCGCTTCGTTATTGCATTTTTGCCGATTTTTAACTCCCTACCAAACCAAACAAGCAAGGCAATAGTTCGGAGATTCGACCAATCAGAACGAAGGTTACAAATATCACGTGTCAACTTTCTTTATCCTTCGTTCTGATTGGTCGAATCTCCGAACTATTGCCTTGCTTGTTTGGTTTGGTATGGAGTTAAAAATCGGCAAAGAAAAACACGAGGTGGGTAGAGATAGTTAGTTTAATGTTTACTTAACGAGATATCACACGCGTTTCAGTAGCCTCCCTTAGACTAAAATTTTTAAGAAATCTCCACGCTGAAGATTTCCGATTTTCGTAACTTAAAATGTCTTGATGTTCTGGCTTTGTTATAATCGCTCAATCGGCAAGGCGATCCAATAGCTCAGAGGTAGAGCTCTTGCCCACCATACGGGAAGACCGCGGTTCGGCCTGAGCGCTAATCAGATTGTTATTCGTATATAAATTGGAATGTTTTTTTTTTCTTTGGAAAGTAATGGTAAGCCTAGAGTGACCAACAATAGTCAAATTTTTGCTGAAAATGAACTTATTTGAAAATTTTGTTTAGACTTTTTTACCTACATGTACATACATATGTCGTATCTATTCAGAAATAAGTCAGGTGTCGGTAAAGTGTTTGAATGTAGAGAAACTTATAATATAGTTACCCATATGGTACATGTAATATCATTACACATGTGCACATACCGTCGTGTTATCACACAAAATCTTTATTCGGCTCTATTTATTTACATATTGACATCTCTGTGAGTGAAGGAACACTGCTGTGATATTTCGAAAAGATGATAATAATATATTTGTCTTTGGTCACATGGTAAAGAAAGATAACTCGAATTGAACTTTTAATATATTACATGATAATTTACACATTCAGTCAGATTTTGCAACAAATGACGTGGTCATTGAATGATTTCTTTCTATACGAATTTGCACAATATGATGAGGGAATCATATGTGAAGTTTCATTTGAAAATCTTGGGCTGAAAAAAAATATAGCCAAAAAATGAGCATTTCCATTACAATCAATGGATGGCTAAAAAGTCTGATCAATTTCAAAATCTCAAAATTTTGGATGGCGACCTCCTAATATTGTCCCTTACATCTGAATTGAATTAGGAAATAAGAATTATGCTCTTTTTCTGAAAAAAAGTGTTGTATAACACGAAACGTGTGATATCATCTTAAGAGCCACCTGCCAGAAAATCAATATTAGGTCCGTAATATGGAAAAATCGTTGGGCAACAGTTTGGTCCGACTTCGCTTTGTAACAACCATAGTAGGATTCAGTCTCTTTTAGCGGCAGCGGAGAGACTAGATTATTTAGTCTAAATTTTTGTCTAACATATTACATACCTTATGAAATATTTCTACCAACTATTAGCGAATCTACCGAAATATAAAATAAATCATTTATGATCACTCATTAAAAGCGATTATGAACTTATTCCATTATGCTGCTCAAATAAAGAGTATAATCCGTCGATATTAGGTCATCTAGTTCTGAGGCAATACATGAATTATTTAAAAAGATTATTACCAATTTAAAAAATTCATTAAATGGGCATTGTCATTGATTTTAATGATCCTTCCTTTCTTGACCCCCCCCCCCCCCCCCCTCTTCCGCCAAAAACAAAAACTGAATACAGCTTTACTATAAATATAAAGAATGAAATTTAAACGTTTCTCTTTCGTTCTCGGAATCAAAAGGAATTATTAGATTAATTGGTAAATACAAATAAGACATCGCTAATCTTTTAATGTTGAATCTCGCTCTAGAACGCAGTACAACATTTGAACGTTGAACCTTTTTCTAAAATTACGCTACCACTTTATTGTAAAATGACTGGGCTGCTTAACATGTACTAGTATATGATATTACTTTACACGTGGATAGCATTGTAATATGTTTTTCAACTTGTTTTGTATCACAGTAACAATTAAGTATCTTTAGCAGAAAATCTGACACAAAATCTTCTATTGAGATTTAAAATTATCAGTGGTCACTGCTGTGCCTAGATAGAAATTTCACAACCGCTGTGATCCTTGAGAAACCGCAACAATACTTCGCGATCCGTTCTTAACCGAATGAAACCGTACGAATCCCTTCTGAACCGTATGAAACCGTTATAATACGCAGCATTACCCGTGAATATACGTAGAAATCTGTATTTGAACCGTGATATACTCGTACTGTTCCGTACTAATACGTGCCTTGGCGTCAAGCTACCGGGATGCTCATCCGTGAATGTGTGACCTAGGCATAAGAAAACTGACGTCATATTTCTCGAATTGCATCAAGTGAATCAAATTACTTGCACAGAGTATAGAGTAAGAAATACACAACAAATAGACATACAGTTTACTAAGCAAATCATTTTGGAATGATGTCAAGTTTGAGTCACTTTGGGGGTCATGCCCCATTTCCATGTCATCTTCTGAGCATCATGCAGGGTATGAACTTAACGCTCGCCCACTCGCCCAAGACGAGTATTTTTTCCTGTGTGCGATTAAAAATTACCATTTACTCGCCCACGTGGCGAATGAATAATTTTTACACTTCTCGTCTTAAACATTCGTATCAATAACGCCGCAGAAATACGTCCGTCGGTATTATAAATGAAAAATTTTTAAAAATGGTTTACAACTACATTCTGCATTTCATTGTCTGTAAATCTTCAGATCCATTGCACTAGTTTGCCTTTAAATTGTCACTTTCGACTAATTCGACGTTGTCTTTTTATCTTACATATGGCGCGGCAGCGATGGCGGTAAATTCGTCAGCACAAATTGAATGAATGTTAATCGAATCAGAATTGACGATGATGAGAAGAATGGAAGGAAATGAGGAAAAGAAACAACGGTTTCAATCTCTCTTATTCTTTTTTACCCTATCATCCCGATGTGAAGGGTGTATATCTTGGTGTAAATTTCGACCGCACGTTCAAATCTATCCGTTTATTTAAAACTGCTAATTAATTTGTAAAATTAGAGAACGCCTAATTACCTGGATAATTACCTTGTTTGGTGGTATTATCGAGGGATATAAGCGCTAGTTTGTACTTTTACATCAGTGGCGGAATTCCGGGGGGGGGGATGTTCTATTCCTAAAAAAAATTGTGGCGGCATGCGTATTTGGCATTAAAAAGGGCGGATGTATTTAAACACGATATAGCAAATTTGTTGATGCTTGTATTCCTTGATTATGAATTTGGATATCGTATTCAAGCGATTAACGTTTCGTACATTTTTATGCTCTTCGTTGTCAGTTATCATCGAGTTTGGTCTTTATACATGGTTGAATTTTTTGCTGAATATGATTTTATTTTTAGCTCACCTCGACGAAGTTGAGTGAGCTTATGCTATACCCCCGCGCGTCCGCGTCTGTGTCCGCGTCCGGTTAAGAAGTTTGGGGTAGCTCGGTATTTGGCAAAGTACTGATGCTACAGTAACCAAACTTGCACAAGTGATTCATATTTGGGTGCCGATGTGAACCCATGCATCGGATGCTGCATCTGACCTACATTTTCCGCTTGAGTGACTTGGTTAAGAAGTTTAGGGTAGCTCAGAGTGGCTTGGTTAAGAAGTTTGGGGTAGCTCAGTATCTGACAAAGTACTGATGCTACAGTAATCAAACTTGCACAAGTGATTCATCATGGGATGATGAGATGGACCCATGCATCGGATGCAGCATCTGACCTACTTTTTCCACTTAAGTGATTTTGCTTTTAAAAGCCAATATTGAGCAAAGTATAAGTGCTACATGTACCAAACTTGTTTATTGGATGTATCTTTGATCAAACTTTCAAAAAATGACCTTGACCTACTTTTTCCGCTTGAGTGATTTTGCCTTTAAAAGCCAATATTGAGCAAAGTTAAGTGCTACATGATAATTTTCTGCTAATTTCAGATTTTAGTCTTCTCAAAATATTTAACTTAGTATATGATTTACTTATGATATGATTAATGTGATCACCCCCAATGACAAGTATTATTAAAAATAAGTCCTAAGTGTTTATGAGATGTCACTTCGCAAATGTGTACGTTATTGAAATATAGAGGAGGGTGATGAACTGGTAAAATTTTCCGGGAGATAAGTAAAGTTTCTGTTATGTGGGGATTGAAAGTGACAAGCCATTGCTGAGCCCATACATGTACCTTTTCCAAGTTTTGATTAAGTATATTAGCACCTAGATATGGATCTTCTATAATTACATAAATGGTTGTGTCGTCAGCAAACAATTTTATTGAGCATCCTATTTCGCGAACAATGTCATTTATAAAGATTATAAAGAAGAGAGGATCAAGAATGGATCCTTGGGGAACCCCTGCATTAATGCTAAGTAAATCAGATTCTATGCCGTTCAAAACCACCCTTTGTTTCCTGTCAAATATATAACCTTTGATCCAAATTAGTAAATCTCCCCCAACCCCCAGTTGTCGAATTTTGAAGAGAAGCCCATCATGCCAAACTCTGTCAAATGCTTTAGAAATGTCAAAAAATACTACGCGAATGTCTTTCCAATTATTAAGAGCTAGAGAGAATTCATTTGAGAGATAAGCTAATTGGTTTATAGTTGAGTCCCCACGTGTGAATCCTGATTGGTGCTCTGTTATAAGTTTATTGTCGACAATAAAATTATTGAGATATTTAAAAACACATTTTTCGAAGATTTTACTCAGTATGGACAAGAGGGAAATAGGGCGATAATTTTCAACTTTTTTGGGATCGTTCTTTTTGAAAACAGGGATAACGTTTGCAACTTTCCATGAAGAGGGAAAAATCTTTGTTGAAAGAGAGTAGTTAAACAAGGAACATAATGGATAAGAAAGTTCATTAGTTGCCTTTTTGAGTATCAATGGACTTACGTTATCATAACCTGAAGCTTTGTTAGAGTCAATAGTTTTCAAGATATCACATATTTCATCCGGGGTAAGAGATATATTATCTAGTGATTGCGATCAACCTGAGGCAATGTACCACTAATGTAATATTTGATTGTGAGGCAAAAAAAAAATGTTTAATTGTTCAGCTTTCTCTTTATCATCTTTAATTATAGTATCATTTTCGGAGATGAGGATATCTATTTTTGATGATTTTTTGGATATGTTAGTTATTTGATTAATGATCTTCCACCATTCCTCTGACGTCAAAGTTTCTGTATTTATTTTTGTTTGTAAATCATCATGATAATAATTTCGTTTAGCACATCTAAGACAGTCGATAACTTTATTTCTTAAATGTCTATATTTTACTCTATAATATTCTGTGTTGTTTTTCTATACCTATCTCTTTTACGTATGAGTTTTCTTATATTATTTGTAATCCAAGGGAGTTCTTGTTGTCTTAAAAGTAATAATTCTGGTCGGGATACATTCCGAGGCAATGTTCATTAATTTATCAGTAAAATTTGTAACTCTGTCGTCAATGTCATGTGATTGTTCATGAAGGTCGTCCCAGCATATTTCATATACATTTTGTCTGTACAAGTCGTAGTCACAGGCATCTGATTCCTAGAAAGAAAAATTAAAAGCCTTTCTTGAACGCCCGTTTCTCTTCTCTTTACCTTTCTGAAGAGAGAGTAAAGAGAAGAGAAACGGGTGTTGACGACTGAGTTTTAATTTTCTTTGTAGGAATCTGGTGCCTGTGGTCGTAGTCACATTGGTTGTATAGCCAAACTTTACGTTTAAATGATTTATGTTGAATTTTACAGGATTTTAAGAAAGCAACAATGGGTTTATGAAAACGAACATTACATTGTAAAAAAGGTTCAAAAACATTAACGTAGACAATGCTATGAGGATCGTTATTGATGAATTAATCAATGAGGGTTTCACTGTTTTCTCTTATAGAAGTAGGAACGTTTATCAGTTGGTGTAAGTTATAATTCAGAAGTATTTGTTTAATTGTTGTATCGCTTTGACCAATCTGATTTTCGTTAAAATCGCCAGTAATGATAATATCTTTAAAATTAGTGTCTACGAGAGTGAGTGATCGTTCAGGTGGACGGACGTGTTTTGTCCAGGTGTAATAGTATTGGATTTTATTGTTTTTTAACGGCTGAAAATACTGATAGACTGTTTTATACCTATTGTGAGCAATTTAAAAGTCCGAAAATGGGTAAAAGTAGCAAAAAGAGAAAAGAGGCTCCACCTTCAGATGACAGTGCTAATGACTCAATAACAGTGAGTAAAATATTGAATGACACTAACTCCATTCTGTACGGTACTAGCATACCACCGGGCCCGAGTAGTGCGTCCACACCCAAACCAGCTGATTCTGGTAACGCAGAAGGTGCATTAGGTGACGCACCCCAGCAGGAGGATGCACAACCGTGGGCGAAGGACTTGATACTCAAGTTTAACGCACTTCAAGTCTTCATGGATGTTAAATTGAATGAGGTGACGAAAAAGCTAACAAGTATTGACATTTTGGAGAAAATGGTGAATTCTCTAGACACTAAAATAGCGAAATTTGATGGTGACATACGTCAATTACAGGCTGAAGTTGCTGAGTGCGTAAAGCAGTCAAAGAATGCTGTTGATTCTGTGTGTGAACGAACTGAATTTGTTGAATTTGAGCTGAAAAACATGTCTGATAGAATAAAGCACCTTGAGGATCAGAATAAAGCCATGAAGTTTGATATCATTGATATGAAAGCTAGGTCCATGAGGGACAGTTTGCTGTTTTCCGGGATAGCTGAGACCCCTGGGGAGACCCCCAATACCACTGAGAGCATCTTGCGTAAATTTCTTGTTGATAACCTGCATATGGACACTGGTCAAGTGAACGATATTAAGTTTGATCGGGTGCACCGTTTGAATGGTTCTACCTCGCCCAGGGTTATCATAGCGAAGTTTGGTGATTATAAGCAGAGGGAGATGGTCAGGCACCGATCCAAGGAGTTACGTGGTACCCGCTTTTATATTAATGAGCACTTTCCGGCCGAAGTTAACGATCAACGTCGGGAGCTTATCCAGGTGATGAAGGAGGAGCGCAGGAAGGGCAAGTCGTATCGTCTCGTGTACAACAAGTTGTATATAGACAATGTGCTGTACAGGCCAGGTGTTCGAGCTTCGGGCTCTCATTCCCGTAACCAGGATGCATAGGAAGGCGCGGAGGCAGGACAGTCAACGTCACGTTTACATATAGCTTCGTGGAATGTGAATCGCGGTGCTGTCCGTAAACTTCTAGACCCTGATTTTTGTAACACTCTTGTAAATTTTGATGTTATATTCTTGTCAGAATGTTGGCAAGTCGATGATGAGTTAGAATTGAACCCTATCTTGTCCAATTACTCATATCTATCATTCCCCCGCCAGAAAGACAAAGGAGGTGGCCTTATTGTTTTGTATAAACATGCTATTTTTAGTAATTTTGAATTTATTAAAAATGTTGCTGACAGTATTTTGTGATTTAAGATCACAAATTCTCAGAGTAAAGATATTTACTTGTGCTTTTCTTACGTACCTCATGAATATAACACATATTATGATGTTTATAATGTTGATTTATATGAATGTCTAATGAGTAATGTGGCAGAATTCACGGACAAAGGGGTCGTCATTATTACAGGGGACTTGAATAGTCGTTGTGGGTTGGGTAGGGATTTTATTGAATCTGATGTTTTGTCCAGAGACTTGATTGACAGCCTTTCATCTGTTTTTTCATACGTAAGTGATGTTGAATTGGTTACTCGGAGATCTAAGGACACAGTAACTAATTCATTTGGTCGTAAGCTACTTGATTTTTGTATATCTACCAGTATGCGGATCTGCAATGGTAGAGTAACAGGGATGCACATTTCATAACCATCTTGGGACTAGCCTTATTGATTATATTTTGATAGGGAAGGATGATTTTGAATTTATTTCACATATGAACGTAAATGACTTTAACGAATGGTCTGATCATGCACTTATTGATTTTACACTGAATGTATTACAGAATGTTGGTATCGATAATGTAACGAATAATGATATTAATTCTAATTTTGAGTATATCTGTAAATGGAATGAAGATGAAATAGAAAATATGCGTATTAATTTGAATGAGAAATTGCCTGAATTACAAAGTAATAATGATGAAATGCAGTCATCTATTGTGAACACAGACAAAGGTGTAAACAAATTTGTTGATGTTGTGAATGATGTTTTTAATTCATTTTGTTTGAAAAAGAGATCTTCGAGATCACATGTAAAACCTGTTAATAACAAACCATCGTTTGGCTCTAGATGTAAAAGTTTATATATGGATTATAAGAGTGCACTTCGTATTTTTAATTCTGATAGATCTAACTTTAACAGAGCAAATCTTGTTGATTGTAAAAGGATCTATATTAAGCGTCATTGTAATAAAATGAGAAAACAATACTTACGTTATGAAGGGAATAGACTGAATTTTGTAAGAAAGCATAACCCAAAAGAGTTTCATAGAATTTTTAAAAGAAATAGAAATGTACAAAGTTCCTTATCAGCAGAAGAATTTTATTCACATTTTAAAAACATTTGTAATATTGAACATACTGAATATGTTGGTGACCAAGCAGAACCTAGTGATGATATTTTTAGTGAATTGAAAATTCCAATTAATGAAAACGAAGTTAGTGATGTTTTGAAAAATCTAAAAAAAATGGTAAAGCAACTGGTATTGATAATCTTTTGAATGAATATTTCCACAAATTTAGAAATGATTTTGTGCCTTTACTTTGTGTACTTTTTAACTGTATATTTGACTCTGGTTGTTTTCCATCAGAATGGTCTAAGGGAATATTAATTCCTCTTCACAAGAAAGGTAATCCAAATGTTACAAATAATTATAGAGGTATCACTATTATAAGTAACTTAGCAAAGATTTTCATCTCTGTATTGAATAATAGATTGTTAAAATGGTCCACTGAAAATGATGTTATCACAGACTCTCAATTTGGTTTCAGGCCTGGTTTTAGTACATCTGATGCAATATTTGCTTTACATTCATTGATATCAATATTTCTAAATGTTAAGAAAAAATTATTTTGTTGTTTTGTGGATTACAAAAAAGCTTTTGACTCTGTGAATAGGTTTAAATTACTTTTTAAGTTAGCTAGCTGGTAAATTCTTGAAAATTGTCAAAAGTTTATATTCTGATGTTAAGGCTTGTGTTCGATATAAAAATTCAATGTCTGATTTTTTTCTCTTGTACAAACGGTCTCATGCAAGGCGAAGCCTTGTCACCATTCCTATTCTCATTGTACATTAATGATTTTGAGATGGATCTTATAAATAACTTATGTGAACCTGTTTATTTGCAAGACATATCATTGTTTCTGTTAATGTATGCGGATGATACAGTTTTATTATCTGAGAGCCGTGATGGTCTGCAAAAAATACTAAATCAACTGAAAATTTATTCTGATAATTGGGATATTTCTGTAAATGTTGAAAAAACTAAGATTGTTGTTTTTAGAAATGCAGGTAGATTGAGTAGTTGAGTAGAGATGACAAGTGGTTTTATGAAGGTTCTGAAATTGAAGTTGTTTCATCTTTAAATTATTTAGGTGTAACTTTAAATTGTAATGGTAAATTCAATAAAACTCAAAATGTTATTGCTATGCAGGGTAGAAAATGTATGTTTAGTATTTTGAGAACTTGTAATGAAAATTGTTTAAATATTGAAAGCAAACTTGACGTTTTTGATTCATATGTAGCATGTGTTCTTAATTATGGTTGTGAAATATGGGGGTTTAATCAGGGTAAAGATGTTGAAAAGGTACATGTAAATTTTTGTAAAAGAATTTTAAAGGTAAAAAATAGTACACCAAACTACATGGTTTACTCTGAACTTGGTAGACTACCATTACATATCATTCGTAAAGTAAGAATTGTTAAATATTTGTTGAAGATTTTGGCAAGTGAAAATTGTATTTTGAATTCCCTACTTCATGAAATGTCTTTGAATCCATTTTCTAATAGTTGGTTGGCAAGTGTTCAAAATATTTTATGTTCAACTGGTTTTGGTGATGTTTCGGTAGACAAATATGTCCAGAATGTAAACTCTTTTCTAGCCTCTTAAAACAGAGACTTATTGATATTTTTCTACAAGAAAGAGATGCATTTTTCCTAGTTTCTCCAAAATGCTTCTTATTCAGATATTTGACTGACACATTCTCATTGCAGTATTACCTTCGAAAATCTATTCCTGAAAATTTGATATGTTTCCTGTCTAAATTTAGATTATCATCTCATACATTATGTATTGAGCAGGGTCGTTATAGAAGAATTGAAAGACAAAACCGTGTTTGTTCATTTTGTAATTTAGTTGAGGATGAGTATCATTTTATTTTAGTTTGTCCTTTGTATAATGATTTAAGAAGACAATATATTAAGCCTTACTATTCAACTCGTCCCTCTATGTTCAAACTAGTTCAATTATTTTCCATACAAAACAGAAAACAATTATGTAATTTAGCTAAATATTTGAAATGTGCTTGTGAGCTCAGATCCACCATGTTGTAATTTCTTTGCTATTTTTTCCATCTACATCCTATGTTCGATCACTCTATATTATTATTACTATTGTGAATTTATATATATGTCTCATGCATATAAACTATGTGTTTTTTTTGCTAATAAACTATACTATACTATACTGCAAGTTCAATTGATTGTTCAATCAAATTCCAAATTGATACATTGCTATTAGGGGGTCGGTAGAAAGTATCTATCAGAAATTTTTCAGAACTGTTTTTTATTTCAACCCAGACACATTCAATTCCCTGTATTTCTAAATCATGTCGTCTTTTGGAGTAAATATTGTTTTTGCAATAGACCACTACTCCTCCCCCAACCCTATCATTTCTGTCACATCTATAAGGATTTTGGAAGCCCTCTAATCTGATTTCATCATCTCTAATATTGTCATTCAACCAACTTTCAGTAAAACACAATAAGTCAAAATCATATAAGTTACCATTGATTATATCTAATTTAGTCTTAATACTTTGGACATTAAGGTGAATCATAGATAAGAAATTTTTTATTCCATTCGTAAAACTACTATCCTCTAAATTGGACATACTAACAGAATTGATTATTAGGCCCTAGGTTGAGTTCTATGCGCCACATAGAAATAATAACACAGTCGAAAATCTACTGCAAGTGAAAAACTTAATAATATGAGAGAAAAAGAAATATTGACAAGTTTGACCTGTTTACAAGTGAATGGCCTATACTCTGTCTCTATATATCCATCATGTAATCTGAGAATCTTTGATATCGAAAGATAAAGCCAGTGGAGGGAATGTGTAACAAGGTCTGTGAGAAACTGTGGTACATAAAACATATAAATATGAAATACATTGGAAAAATGACTGACGTGCTAATCGTGTTAAATACTACGGAAGCCATTTCATGCCATGTTATATTTTTTTTACAATCACGTAATTACGAGAAACGTTTCTCGCAGTTTCGAGAAACTTTTCTCGTAGTTACGGGAAAAATTCTCGTAGTTACGAGAAAAAATTCTCGTAGTTACGAGAAACATATCTCGTAGTTACGAGAAACTTTTTTTGTAGTTATGAGAAACTTTTTTAGTAATAACGAGAAACTTTTCTCGTAGTTACGAGAAACTTTTCTCGTAGTTACGAGAAGATTTTCTCGTAGCTACGAGAAAAAATTCTCGTAGTTACGAGAAACGTCTCTCGTAGTTACGAGATAAAAATTCTCGTAGTTACACGAAAAAATCCTCGTAACTACGAGAAAAATTTCTCGTAACTACGAGAATTTTTCTCGTAACTACGAGAAAAGTTTCTCGTAATTACGAGAATTTTTCTCGTAACTACGACTGAGAAAAATTCTCGTAGCTACGAGAAACGTTTCTCGTAACGAGGATTTTTTTCTCGTAAATACGAGAATTTTTTCTCGTTACTACGGAAAAATTTTCTCGTAACTACGAGAAATGTTTCTCGTAACTACGAAAAAAATTTTCTCGTCACTACGAGAAACGTTCCTCGTAACTACGAGAATTTTTTTCTCGTAACTACGAGATAGTAAAAAAAAATATAACGTGGCACGAACTGGCTTCCGTAAAATACTTATCTAAAGAATCAAAAATGAAAAGAAACTGAACAAAGAACGTATATACACTTTTCTGGGTACATACTAGGTATGTAGCCATAGGATCCAGCCTTTCAATCTTAACAAAGTAAAAACAGAAAATAATAATGACAAAATAGTAAATTATTTACATGTATGAAGGCCAAATTTAAAAAAGGGGCATAAAGGGAAAATACTTCCGTAGACAATTTTTTAAAAAAGACTGACTTAAAAAACGGTGATATTGGTATATTCTGGAAAAAGTATAGTGGCATGCGTTACATTCAAACCGGACATTTTCAATTATGAATAAATTGTGTAACATACATTTTCATCAGTCATGGTATTCTTGATAATTAGAATGAAAAAAAAAGACTTAGAATTGCCACGTCTCCCTGTTTTTTCAGTTTTTGTTTTTGTTTTTTGTTTGTTTGTTTGTTGTTGTTGTTGTTTTTTTTTCATAGGCGGTACGTAAAGTAAATATCACAAGCTAGAATAGAAATTATAGACAAATCTAAAAATGGCGGACGATTTCAATCAAACCATCACATGAGAAACCCCAAACATCCCTCTATAAAATGGTAATAATTTGAGGATAGGTAAACACGCTACTTTGAAAACGCTGCGAGCCACCTTTAAGTAACGAAAAGGCGACATAAAAAGCAAGAACTTCATGAAAATTTTGAAAAATAAGTCTACCCTCGACCAGGATCGAAGTTGTGACCTTGAGATTTGCAGTCCTGCGTCATCCCAATACGTCACCAAACCGTTGCGTCAAAGTGATAAAATTGTACAAAATAGATTTTACCGATTGCCAAAGATTAAATCTTTTCACTTTTTTAACAAAAATACAACAAAGTATTACACAATTGAACAATATAGTATTTATTTTATCTTCTAAAATAAAGGTTTGTCTTTAAAGGCTACAGAACTGTGAGAACGCAATCGGTGATGTCGTCCTTGATAGTTAAAAGTACGAGTTGCTTCCCTTCGCTAGTCACATACACGTTTGAAAAGGATAACATAGAAGAGTGGTGCAACTTGCAACAGGGTCATAGGCGCACTTGAATTCGTAAATGGCAATACCTGAATACTGAAAGGTATTTTGGTGGTAAGCATGGAACTGTTATTGCAGGAATGGCGTTGCGCCAGCTCGTTTTATACAGCCTGTGTACATGCTATAAATAGTTGTCACGTGACTTGTGATGTGGCACATGGCATCACTAGTGTTAAACGTTAAACACTGATACCAAATATACAAGTACTAGCTTTTACAAAAAGCTTGCCGGCAGTTAGCTTGTAAAATACTAGTAAGAAAAAGTTGGAATAAACGATTTTTGTTCTTGTTGACCAATCGCACATTTCCGGACTTTTCCGTTTTTATTTCCGATTCAAGCTACGGAAATTTCCAAGGATCTGTGATTGTTGTAGGACGTATCAGTACATAGACTTTTCGATGCATCTTTCGGATGAAAATGCACTGATACGATATGACTTTCATTTGTCAAGTCATCTAGACTCTTGAGCCGACCTGATGAAAGTATCTTATGCACAGATTCTGAATAATCTTGACGAATATTTGCATATTTTGTAATTGTCCACCAATCATATTGCCAAGAGTTATTTTATCCGTGCAAGTATGTCACGATTGATTACAGTATACCGGCAGTCATAACTGCCGGTAATGAAGAAATGTATTGGAGGAATTTTTTTTTCATTAATGAAAATGTCTCAAAAAATGCCACGAATATTACAAAGTAAAAACGAGGAGTGCCTTAACAGTGCTGCGGAAGCTAGTTATTCCCCAATTTTACGGTGGAAACATCGGGGGGGGGGGTGTTTCTGGCGACGCGTTAGCGTCGCCAGAAAAACTTCAGTTTGCGACCGTAAAATCAGCATTTACCGTCCGCAAACAAATTTTTAAACGCTACAAGCTACACCGTAGGTATTCCCTAAATGAAATATTTCTTCCAGAGGAAAAAACACAAACACATGATTACACAAATTTTCGGCCGGACAAAGTATGTATACAATAAGACCTTCAGTAAAATCCATCCTTGCTTCTCTGACGTCATTTTTTGCAATGAACGTGTTACGTCAGAGAAGCAAGGTGTATTTTACTTACTAAAGTCTTATTATACTGTATACTTTTTCATTTTTATACTTGATAAAGGCCAAGGGCCCGAAAATTTATGTATCGAGTGTTTGTGTTTTCATTCGTTTTCAACCCATATTTATTTTTTTTTTAAGGTTGGGATCGGAAGTGATATTGATCTCTCCATAAGTTTTAGGAGGAAAAGTTTTTCAAATTCATAGACGTACATCCAGAATAGACAAAATCCGGTAAGTTTACAGATTTCTGATCACGTTTAAAACGATACTGTACTTATCAAGAATTAGCTTCAATATTTTGCCCGTCGCACCAGTTATTTCTATTTGGTTATTTTTGTGTGAGGGTTGGGGTTAACAGTACAGCAACACAAAAATAACCGAAAAGAAACAACGTGTAAGACGGGCGAAATATTGAAGCTAATCAAGAATGTACACAAGTTTTCATATTAAGTACAGAACTGAGCCATTGCAAGTTGAAATATACAGTCTAAAGTGAAAATCATATGGATCTGTACTGTAAAGGTAAAAAAAAACTAAAAGAAATTGACATCCGGGTATAGTTTCGTCCACAGGCACATGTAGAAAGAGCGTCAATATCTTGTATGATACCCCTTTACAGGTCATAAGGGAATATATGTATAGAGAGACAAGGGTTCCGGGACTGTTGTACCCTCGGGAACTTTGACCCGGGAGAACGTTGATCCGGGTCCGTTGTACCCTCATACATGTTTGTTGTTTTTAATATTTAACATAGACGTATATCCAGAGGGATCGCCGACTTCTTTCGAGATTTTCTGGATTTTACCTTTACGCAACGAAAAATTTAGTTCCGAATGGAAAAGGATGTTACGTAATTCGCAGCGCCCCCACCGGGAGGCATAGAAAGTAAACAAGATGCAGGTGTTTGCATGGCGCCGTCATATGAAAATACCGAATGAAGGCAATATTTGATGCCATCTAGGGTGCCTCAGCTCAGTTATGAGTGTAAGTAGTACACGGGAGCATACCAACTATACAAAGGCAGGTTACTTTTGCTTTCAAAGTGATGAAACGATGAAAATTGTAGCATCTGAAGGTTCATTTGCAGGGTGGATCCAGAATATTTAGATAGCTAAGCTTGACTATTTACGACATTCCACATTGTCACGATTCATTTTTCTTTGTTATTATATATGGTTGTGAAATATAGGGATGGTAGATCAAGGAAAGGGGTTAGTAATTCAATCAGCCTTTGTGGAAGCAGGCGGGAAAAGAAAGGGGGGGGGGGTAGCATTGACTGTTATGGGCGATTTTGCTATCCACTCAGAAAAGAAAAAAAATATCCACTATTCATTTCAAACTAAAGACTTTGCTTATCCAGAACATTGCAGTTACTTTAAAGTGACAGCAAAAAAAAAAAAAAAAAAAAAAAAAAAAAAAAAGGGGGGGGGGGGGTAAATTTAAATGATAAAATATCTAGGTTCTCCATCAAACTCTTGCCATCTTGAAGCTGATATTTGATATTAAAATTCAAGATGAGCTTAGCCAAGACTGATCATGGAATTCATTTTACTGTATCACAAATATTTTGGAATAAAGACTGTCCAAACTCTAAGAAAAAGAGGTGGAAAGGGGGTGGGATGTGTCAACTTTTTAGTGTGTGAGGTGCACATGCAAAATTAATATTTTTTCTTCCTATTTAAAGTCTATGTCATATGCATGTTTTGAAACATATTATGATTTGTGTACTTATCTAAAAGAATCCGACACAAGGGGAAGTTGACATGGTAGAGTAGTCAAATATTTAAATATATTTTAGTGATTACAAGTATCAGTGATTGCAAGTATATAAATTGGCTTGCAGATGGGTGTACACTAAGCATATGTTGTACATCATGTGACATGTTGTAACTCTAAGGAGCCATTGTATTGTGGAATTATAGATATTCAATATATTAAATTTATATCCATGTTCACAGAAAATAGATAGAATCCCTCATTATCAATGTGGAACATTTGTTAATGTTTGATGATTCTACGATGATTGCTTGATGCAATGTATGTAAGCAAGATTTTTAAGCCTAAGTCCATAGTGATCTTGACCTTTGACTGTTTAAATCAATAGGTTTCATCCTCTCCCTATATGGAACATTAGTAAAAGGTCTAGTCAAAAAATCAAGGTCAAGTTCAATAATTGAAATAAATCCTTAAAGTTGTAATGTAATATTTCATGTAGACTATATGCCTTTAAGGTCAATGTTAAATCTCCATAGGCAGTGATTGGGAAGGAAATTTTGTGAATGGGCCATTTAATTTCCATGATTTCCCAAAATTTCAGTGGGGCATTCCTTATTAAAGTACTGAGACTTCAATGGGCCATTTTGCAAATGAATGGGACTATGATGCATGGCCCCTGACCTTCCCAATCACCAGTCATAAAGACACATCATCTGTGCAAGTTTGGCCTTAATACATATAGCACATAATATAAAGAAATAAAACTTCACATCACCAGTAGTGTGGATGCAGACGACAGGGTGATAGCATAAGCTCCCTCTTACTTCGTGAGGTGAGCTAAAAATGGTTAATTACTAATTTAATTAGTAATAATTACTACAGTAAACCAGTAGTTAAATTCAAAATCATATCTTAAAGGCCAAGACCAATACCTGAAATCAGGTCTGCTTGATGTATCTCCGTGCCATGTTTAAATACTAGTACATGGCAATATAGTCAAATTCAAAAATTCACTTTCAAGGTCAAGATAAATGTCAAGGTCATTACCTGAAATCAAGGCATCTCATTATTTCCTATCTCTATGCAATTTTCAAATGTGACACTTCATATACTATTTGTCTAGGTCAAACTTCAAGGTCAGGGACAATACATGCATTTTGATGCTCTCACTATGCTCAATCTCTATGCCAAGTTTCAAGATTGTACCTTACCAACCTAAACATGGCAGCTAAACCAAATTGTTGACACAGACGGACATACAGACATCACCATTTCATAAGTCAGAATTTGCTTAGATCCAAAAAAATCTTTTTGTGCGATTGACACTGTCAAGGGTTTGGCATTAGCTCTCATACCAGCAAGTTCAAATTAAGGTCAAGGTAACTTTGCAAATATTTGACATGTAGTAGACATAGTGGTAGAAGCTCATTCGTTTACAGCAAATGTATTTTGTCTATAAATGAACTAATATTATGAACATACACATCACATGCAATGATTCATTTTGAAATGTCAAATTGCAGTTGAATATTAAGTTTTCAATTAATCATTGAGAAGGTACTTGTACTCAGTGGCGGATGCAGCATGGGGGGGCATAGAATTGGTGAGGGGTCTGGGAAATGCCTAGTTCCCAAGGGGGTCCAGGGCAAAGCCCTAGTAGAGGGACCAGCGGCATACATGTACTACTGCAGCCTAATAGTTAGTCTTCCGTTGTAACGACGGAAAACTTGTTGCAATTTTTTTGCCCCCCCCCCCCCTTTGAATCTGCTGGTACTACTTTGTACAAATCCAGTAGTTCAGTCAAAATAGAAGTATGTGTATACACTGACTCATTTGACATTTCTTGAACTCTTGTCACTTGAAATTCAGGAATGATAAATCAATATGGATTATTTGATATTTATTCATCACACTTGATTTCCATAAAGTATTCAATATATATATACAGTAGCGAAATATGATTTTACAATTGATATTACTAAAAATCAAAATATTTGTCCTGTTCTTTGGAATGTAAATAGCTGGACACCACTATCAAGCATTTTTTCCACACATTTTCTATGTACTAATCTTTAATGCCTCTCTGTATATCTTGAATTTCTGTTAAAAAAATAATACAATAATCACAGAAAATATGATATGAACTATTCAGAAAATAGCAATCCAAGGAATGCTTGTGTCGCCTGCGAAGCGGTTTGATTATTATTCTAGAAAGTGGATCAAAATTCTTGAAAAGTAGGTCTAGGTCAAATATCTAGATCAAGGTCAAAAGGTCAAATTTTATGGTCTGTGTAGAAAGGTCTTGTCACAAGGAATACACATGTGAAATACCACAGCCCTATTACTTACCAATCAAAAGATATATCCATTCTTAATTTTTTTGAAAAGTAGGTCAAATATGTAGGTCAAGGTCAAAAGGTAAAAAAATAATGGTATGTGTAGAATGGCATTGTTACATGGAAAATACATGTGAAATATCAAAGCCCTATCACCTACCAATCAAAAGATATAGCCAATATTACTTTTCTTGAAAAGTAGGTCAAATATCTAGATCAAGGTCAAAAGGTCAACTTTAATGGTCTGTGTAGAAAGGTCTTGTCAGAAGGAATACACATGTGAAATATCGAAGCCCTATCACTTACCAATCAAAAGATATAGCGAATCTTATCTTTTTTCAAAGGTAGGTCAAATATCTAGGTCAAGGTCACAAGGTACAAAAATATGGTATGTGAAGAAAGGTCTTGCCACAAGGATTGCACATGTGAAATATCAAAGTCCTAACACTTACCAATAAAAAGATATATCCATTCTTATTTTTTTTTAAAGTAGGTCAAATATGTAGGTCAAGGTCACTAGGTCAAAAATTATTGTATGTGTAGGAAGGTCTTATCACAAGGAATACAGATGTGAAATATCAAAGCCCTATCACTTACCAATCAAAAGATATAGCGAATCTTATCTTTTTTTCAAAAGTAGGTCAAATATCTAGGTCAAGGTCACAAGGTCAAAATTATGGTATGTGAAGAAAGGTCTTGCCACAAGGATTGCACATGTGAAATATCAAAGTCCTAACACTTACCAATCAAAAGATATATCCATTCTTAATTTTTTTTAAAGTAGGTCAAATATGTAGGTCAAGGTCACTAGGTCAAAAATTATTGTATGTGTGGGAAGGTCTTATCACAAGGAATACAGATGTGAAATATCAAAGCCCTATCACTTACCAATCAAAAGATATAGCGAATCTTATCTTTTTTTCAAAAGTAGGTCAAATATCTAGGTCAAGGTCACAAGGTCAAAAATTATGGTATGTGTAGAAAGGTCTTGCCACAAGGATTACACATGTGAAATATCAAAACCCTATCACCTACCAATCAAAAGATATATCCATTCTTAATTTTTTTGAAAAGTAGGTCAAATATGTAGGTCAAGGTCACTAGGTCAAAAATTATGGTATGTGTAGGAAGGTCTTGTCACAAGGAATACACATGTGAAATATCAAAGCCCTATCACTTACCAATCAAAAGTTATGGGCTGTGACACCCAAAGTGTGACAGACAGACAGACGGACAGACGGACGGACGGACAGACGGACAGACGGACAACGGACAAAGTGATCCCTAAGTGTCGCTATGCTTCGCAGGCGACACAATAAAACCAAGTCAAAGCCTTAACCAAATAAAACGTATATGAACATCACAATTAAATGAAACGATATACATATGAGCAAATTGATCGACAAAGATATGATATGGAAAACCAAGTAAGTATAAAATAATAAGTGACATTAGAAATGTAAATTTTAGTTCAGATCTCTCTGTTCTTATAGAGACAATAAATCTATATTCAATAATAAAATTTGAATTATTTCACCAAATAACTTTGATTTATATCCAAGGATAGCCCATTTAAGCTTTTACAAAGCTTATTTCCAAAGACACTCACTAGGACTTTTACAATATTTTTTTTTGAAGATGAATTAAAATGGAATATTTTCATACACTTGAATCTTTAAGACTTGACTTACCACTGCAATAACTTTTTCCCTTGCAACCCCCTCCAAATCAAATTTTCTGACTATTAATGCAAACAACTCATAACCCCCCCCCCCCGCATTTGCAGAGATATCTTTGTATGCAATAGTCGCTCAGAGCGAAATATTACTTATAGTCCTAATATTGAATTTCTATGGGATATTTAACCAAATCAGCAAGTAACATGTCACACTACGTATATGAATACATAGCCATAGGCCTAGATCCAACTCGAAAACATGTTTATACATCAAAATAATTTAAACTTAGGAAATGATTACTTCAAAAAGTATACCATCATCTATTTGTTTTAACATAACCGGTGTTACTAATCTAATTTATGTGAAAAATCGCTGACTTACCTTCACGGCGCTTCGTTGTTTCGGTACGTATATTGAAAGTGAAAGTACTTTCTATGCCTCCCGGTGGGGGCGCTGCGGACACGTGAACATATTGTGCTATTTTTAGAGTCGGCGATCCCTCTTGATATACGTCTATGTATTTAATGAATAAGCTGATCAATAAATGCCATTCAAAATTTTACGTCTTTTTGTTATGGTATTTTATATATGTATTCTATCGTCAAATTGTTGCTAAAATTCCGTAAAAGTTGAGTTTATTGCGATTTTTTGAAGTGGGAACGTTGATCCCTAAAATAATTTGTATACGGATAATTGATCACCCAAGCCACGTTGTTTGTTTTGTGAAATCTTAGGACATTCATAATAAAAACAATGTATATAAATGGAATTTTTCATTACTTTTAAGACGGTTAATCTTAAAAAAAAATGCTAAAATGTTTAAGTAATGTAAAAATTTGATACGAAAATTTAAATTTAAATTTAAATTTAAGATAAAGATTAAGATTAAAAATTTGACAACCGATTTTGAGATGACTATATGCGCTTATCCGTTCCGACAATGACTGACTGACCTATCATGTACTTTACGTGTCCAAGTATGGACAGCTTCATTTTCTGCTTTGTTGAAATTAGGGAAAGGGACGGGGTTGAAATTGACATTTTCTGTACAAACTTTATTACATGTACATGTACTCCAAATTGAACCCATTGACTGACCACTTAAAATGACATGATCATTTTACGGACGAACGCATACACAAGTACCTTTACGTCGGTAAGATACGTAAGTGGACGTTGGAGATTTAAATCTAAGGCACAGAACAGGATAAAAAAGAATGTCGGAGAAAAATCAATATTGTATCAGAACCTTTCGGATGAGCGGAACAATTGTCAGTGAACAAAAGAATTTTATGCTTCTGACTGGCCATGTACAGTAAGCTGTGATCCACACGTTACTGCTACTGGTCTACGTCACGTAACAAAGTAAATATGAGTACAGCGGCCACTTACGAAAAATTTCAGGAATTTTCGTAACTTATGATCGTTTAGTTCTTCTTTTGAAATAAAAATATCGATATTTTGTTTCCGACTTTAGATGGAGTACGTAGAAATGATATTAGAAAACATATATAGTACAATCTAAATATAAAATCTTTTGAACGTTTTATTAATTAGGAGATTCAAATGTGATATTTTCTTATCAGATGAGGAAAAAGTATTTCAAACGTCTTCTCATGAGCTCTCATTTGGAATACCTCATTTGCATACTGTTCAAACCTCAGTCACATTTGATTTAGAAAATTCTGTACGGGATGAATTATGTGAATATCGTTTGTTTCTTGAATAAATATGTTTAAACCAATACTTTTAGTATGTTGTCAACCCGTTAAATTTACACTACATGTATCTTTGTTCGAGAGGATTGACCCATTACTATCTATTAACCATACTACGTTGCTATGAAGTGACGATTAATAAACCCTATTTATTTTTAAAATGATTTCAATACGACTTCTTTTCAACAATTTTTATGCCGCGCCGTCATGTAACCGTATGTACATTAAGAGTTTGTCAAGTGCATCTTTCTCGTCCTTTTCAGTTTTTTTTTTCAGATGGAAACAGCAGAACACTTTACACCCATTCATACTGAATTTGGATCGGGGATAACCAATTGCTTCTAATATTATGTTTGCGACCGATAAATGCTGATTTTATGGTCCCAAACTGAATTTTTCATTCAACACGTTAAGGAATGTTTTGGACTATGTATTTGACAGACAACAAATATTTGAATGTCAGCCCGACAGGATTCAATTACAAATCCCTTCTTTAAATATAACATTTGAAATTTTATTTTAAACAAGTGTGGAAAAAAATAGATAACAAAATAAAAAAAAAAGAAGACCGATATCGACCTACCCTATTTTTCTCAGCATGTTATGGGAAACACATATTTTTGTAGGCCTTATGATCGTCTTTTACTGTATCGTATGTCAATGATTATTGTATGACATCACATTGCTTTGTTATTTATGATATATTCACGGCTAATTTAAGATAAATGCATTTAATTTAACACTAAACAGAACTCTGTGTGTACACTTTTCTCTCAGATTCTTTATTTCATTCATCAAATAGAGAGGAAAGTATACATATAAATAATGTAAAATCTCCATGATATACCCATTTCTTTTGAAATTCCCTATGATTTTCTTTGTTATGCCGTTCTACCTGCTAATTAGTGTTGTTAACTAGTTTGTTTGCACAATAATTATAAACCAATTACCGTCACTTCCACCTGTACCAATTAAGGGTACAACAGTCCCAGGTCAAAGATCCCCAGGGTACAACGGACCCCTAGTTCAAGGTACCTGAGGGAACAACAGTCCCGACGCCGAGACAAGGCTTCTGACGAATTTTCAGCTAGAAGTAGCATCTGAAATGTTTGCATTTGTCATGTTTGAAGGGCAAAATGGGTATGACCATAAAGATTTATTTGTATACTTCCTAGAAACATCAATAATTCACCCAAAAAGATCTCATAACATAGCCTAATCGTCTACCTAAGTTGGACTGTTTTCTACTTTCTGTCTTGAATCTCCATTGCCAGATTGGACAAATACTGATTCATTCAGAGGCTTACTCTGCTTATTGTAAGCAAAGTAAAACACCTGGATGATTCTGATAAGCTAATCTGGCAATGGAGGTTCACATTTTAACATAATATGATGAATTCCATTGAAAGGGTTAATTTAAACTTGTATGAATAGTGAGATCGATGGAGAAAATGTTAAAATTGTATTACTTGGGCAAACAATAATGCCATGTACAAGCAACAATTATCATCTATCCGCTCAAGTTTGGTTCCAAATTTTTCATAGACACCACACACTACATAGTTTACGAAATATGGAGAGCTGAAGGGACGAAACAATCCATCATAAAAGATTAATCTTTACTTTGATGCTTGGTCCACGGTGTATTACTCACCTCTGTACCATTTTATATTTCTATACTTTAGGTAAAGGGGGGGGGGGGGGCATAGTGTAACGAATAGTGAGCTTAGGAATGTAAGCCACTTGAACTGCCTCCCCGGCAGGATAGTTTCACGTTACAATTTGGGGGCAGCGAAGTAGCTTTGGGTCAATGGCAGGCCCTCTGGGCGAGTCATTCGTGACTCGGTGGTTCATGTGGTTAGGTTTCGGACCATATATATGTTGCCCGAAGGTACTTCTGCTCAGTCAGTTGCCGTCCATGTTGGGTTAGGAGAAGTAGCAGCTGAAACATGTTATGACAGAGGAAAGCCATGGATATCCAAAAGAGACCTCACGCAAATGAGTAAGCTTCGGGGACCAAGTTTCCCCGAGAAGATTGGGGGGGGGGGGGGGGGGGGTATAACGAATAGTGAGCTTAGGAATATAAGTCATTTGAACTAGCTGCCTCTCCCGCTTTATTGGGAATGCTGTCAAGTGCGAAAAAAAAAAACAAAACAAAACAAAACAAATACTAGATCTGTTTATTTTCATTTAGCTTACTAAAGTGTTTTATAATATTAATGTATAAAAATATTTATTTATGAATATATGGAATTTATGAATATATGGATATGATCATATAAGTCTTGAAAATTGGAGAAAGCCAGTTAGCGATCATTTTTAAATACTTACCCAAAAAATCGTCAAATTTTCTGATTTTCAGTGCATATCATTATATCATTATTCATTATCTTGATCGCCAAAAAAGGGTCTATAGCCAGCTTTGCCAGTGATTCAATAAAACAATCGTCGGAAAACAATAGTCCCTTCTCCGCTGTGTAATCTCATTGCAATAGCTTTGGGTGAAAAAGGACGGGCTTAGGCCTTCTAAATCCGCCACTGACATGCGATTGATTGACTGACGTTTGAATGAACAGAAATATGTTTAACACCCCCCCCCCCCTTTTTTTTTTCTCCGAAGTTTTCGTATTTAATGCTCTTTCTACCAAGAAAATGAATAGGTGCTTTTATACAGTACTATATATATTTTGTTATTCAAATAAAAAACAAAGCATCGCCTTTGATTTCAGTTCACAGTAACAAATTAATTACTCTTTACTAATGATTAATCACATCCCCCCTTTTCTCCTCCCGTATTTTTCTCCTCAGAAAATTTGAATTTCTAATTATTAAACAAGGCACACTTTTAATTTGATATGTGAACCAATATTCTTATCATACACTTTCTTCAAATTTGCATGCACATCTTAGAAAAAAATAATTATTACCTTACAGAATTGATACAACTCCCCCCCCCCCCCTCTTTTTTACATTAACGTTAGAGCTAATGTGACCTAAATCAGTCAGATTTATTTTATACAGAAATTACTAATAGCAATGTCATATTTATTTTATTTATTGAAACCGCTTTGAATTACTGAACACGATATAATGAATAATTTTCTCATATATATTACAACTTTTTAGGATTTCCCGCCCTTATCAGGGCATGTTACAGTCTTGCGCATACGCTGTGTTAATTTTTTTTTATCGTTGAAACATCGTTACTGATCGATTAACTCTTGGAATGATAACTTTGACTTTTTATAAAATTTAAGAAAAATTAGTGAGCGTTTGGATTTTTCTCATTTTCAGCAATTTTCTCACATAAAATCACTTTTTTTTTGCCCCAAATTTACCACTTCCCCATTGTCCCTGTATGTCCGATTTTTTTTTTGTGGTGATGGAATGGATATTCAAGAAATCAAAACCGTTGAAAAACCCTCTGTTGCAATTAGTTCCCTTTCCGGTCATATTTTAGGCTAGATTGACTCGACTATAAATGGGGAGAGAGAGAGAACATGTCTATGCTAACTAAAAATGTGAAAATGTGAAAATAAACAATAAGCATATCTAATCTAGTACTATACTAAAACCGTTTAGTATCCGAAATATATTTCTGAACAGAAAGCATTATAGTACAGTTTAAATCATTGGGAAGATCGGGATCACCAAACAAAAGTTTACCTATAGTTATCTCATTTAACTCATCTTGGAGTTGTGAACAGGGGGTAGCCCACTCCCTCTCATACCTCCCTTTCCTGCCACCCCACAGGCACGTGTAGAAAGAGACCGGTCAATATCCTGTATGATGCCCCTATACAGGTTATAAGAGAATAGGGTTTATTTTCTCTGTAGATATGTAATTACCTGTGATATTAATGACATGCAGACTTTTCCATTTGCTACATGTACCTGTGTTCTCATCCCTCCACCGTCCCTCCTAGTCCGCTCTTTTATGAAAACTTATTCAATGTTAAGTATATGCTGTGACTGTTACAGACATCTTAAACCCACTAAAAGCCTCTAAACCCACGCTCATTGGGGTTTTTACATGGGTGTATTTAAACACAAAAATTATTTTCAAAAAGGGGTTGGAACTTTTTTAAGCCTTTTCTAAGTTTGAAGAGCAAAATAAAAGAAAAGATGACAGAAACCCAGTTAACAATTTTATTTCGCAGTCCTTGCTTTTCAACTCAGTGAACTATCAATTGATTTTTAAAAATTCCCCTTTTGCAGCCATCGCGAAAGTTAATTCTTACAACTTACCAGATATTTTGAACATTTGAAGATACTAATTTCTATTCATATGTTTCTCAGGGAAAAGTTGAAATATTTCACAAGACCGAAGCAAATTTCATCAGATTTATCTGTTGAGTCTGGTGACTTTTGGATTCATGGGATCGTCTGCATTTGGAGTAATGATGATACATATACAAAAATCTGTATTACCATGATTACTTGATATCGGTACTTCTTTTTTTATGCCTCCGTAATCGGAGATTCGGGGCATACAGTTTTTGCTGTGTCCGTCTGTCTGTTTGACTGTGTGTTTGTGTCTCTGTTTGTCCGCAAAATCTTTAACCTTGGACATAACTTTCGAATGGTAAGTGATAGGGTTCTCATATTTCACATGTGTATTCCTTGTGATAAGACCTTCCCATGGATACCAATTTTTTTATCTTGTAACCTTGACCTTGAAGTTTGACCTACTTTTGAAAAACTTTAACCTTGGTCATAACTTTTGAATGGTAAGTGATAGGGCTTTCATATTTCACATATGAATTCCATGTGGCAAGACTTTTCCATGGATACCAAATTTAACCTTGTTCTCAATATGTGAAACTACTTTTCGGCTGTTTTACTGTCAAATATACCAACGGGGGCATTCGTGTTTCACAAACACAGATTTTATTGAAATAGTTAGCGGCAGAGAGCCAGCAATTTTTGGTTCAATTTTGCTAAAAAAAAATAACATCAACGCATACACTTGATCCTCCAGTGAGATGAGGAACCAAACTTTTAACCAATAATTTAGTTTAATTCCTTACTACTTTTTATTTTATTAAAATTTTCAATTCCATATATGTGTAAATGTAAGCCGGAGAGTGAAGCGTCATAATTCATTCATTTTGTAAATGAAATTTACAAAATTCTTAATAAGGTCATTCCTTACAAATCTAAATTTAGTCTCTTAAATTTTGAGTAGCATATTATTTAAATCATTTGAACAATAACTTTTTCAGATTTTTTTATATTGCTTTAGAGTTTACTTTAAGATAAGGCGCTATATAAGTTGTTATTATTATTTATTACCTTGCCCAGCAAACTTTAAATAATTATTAAAACTTCTGCCTAGCAATGAAGGGTTATCTTTCTTTATACTTAGGCCAATCAACATTGATAGATAAATTAATATGTTTGTTTCTTGTAACATGCCAAAAAATAAGAGGGTCGATAAGACAAATATTGGGTAACCATCCACCACAGACCACCTTCTAGAAATCCAAGCTCGTACAGGACATGCAGGTTGTAGAAAATGTTGTGCATGTATGCATGATTTAGAAAAAATAAACACATCTTTCTGATGAACACATAGCAATGATTGCATGACATTTAATTTTCAGTGAGTCTAAATCGTCTTCTCTTAAATCTTCGGTTTCTTTACAAGTGAATATCCCGTTACACAACACTATACAAGTCTTCAGAGCTCCCAATACGCGGTCACTCAAAACTAAAGTGAGAGTGAGACGTACTCAATGAGAGCAGGTGTGGTTTATTGTATTGATCACGGCTACTTACGTGGAGGTTTAAAGAGAACGGGACGCGTTTTAGTTTAAACTTTATTTATTATCAAGGAAGTACATGAAATCATACAATACAATATTTAGAGACAGAGATCTGGAAACAAGCAAAAATAAAATGCTTATACTAATCCATTTCTCAATGTATTTAAACTCTGGACAACACAATATATCCGCTCTATGAAGTAAAGTTGAATGCTACATAATTGGAATTGTGAGTTATTTATAGTAAGATAGAAAGGAGGAGGAAGGAAACAAGATACTAGAAAGTGAATATGACAAAAACTGGAAAAAAAGGATGGGGAGGGGGAGGGGGATGAAGAGGAGGAGCGAAGCGACAAAGAACGAGTATTGCGAGGTTCAATTACCAGTCGGCAAGTTGAGAAAAAAGGAAAAGATGTTAAAGAAAGAATTATTTCTTTTAAAATCAAAATCTTGTATAATAACAATTCTAATTAAACCTATTTGATTTTATGATGTATTTTTGAACTTTTAAGAAATTTTTTCGATTTTGATCATACGTGAGGTTTTCGTCTCCGTATAAAAGAAGAGTACATGTTAAATTGATTCCTAGTGGCAATAGATATTTATTCCTGATGTTGGTAAAGTTAGGACATTGTAATAAGTAATGCGCAGAAGATTCTATTTTTCCACAAGAACAGAGTGGGCTTTCGGTCAAGTTACAGTAAAATAGATGTTGGTTTAAGGAACTGCATCTCATTCGCAGTCGAGTGTGTAAAACTAGTGCGCGACGCGAACCAGTATAAAAGTATGCTGGAATTCGGATAGATTCGGTAATTAAGTGTTTAAATTTGCTGAGAGAATTCTCTTGTCTAGTGCTAAGTGGTAGGTTATTCCATAACCGAATTGTTGATGGATAGAAACTATTGTGATAAAATTGCGACTTGCATTGAATTGTGCTGTAATTTGATGAACTCCGTGTAGGATATCTATGCTGGTCAATAGACTGGAGAGGTAATGAAGTGGAAAGGTACTCGGGGGTAATGTCACGAAGAAAAAAGTTACTTTTTGTTACATTTTGTTAAGTTATGTTAGTTATTTGAAATCATAGTTTTTACTTTATAAAACTAATTTTTGAGTCTTTAAAACTATTTTTATGACAAATTTTATATTTAAATCTATTTGAATTTTGAACTTATTTTTCCGATTTGCATTTTGAAATTTAAACTTTTTGAATTTTATTTTTGGCAGTTTTCTTTAATCTTTAGATTAGACCCGAGGCATGACAATAAATTAGTTAGTCTACGATTTCTTTAGATTTCACAATTCTTTAGATAGGTCCCCAAGCCACAGATCACCTTTTCCTAAGAAATCTTCGGACACTCTGAGAAATTGTTTACTCAGGTGTACCCAACATAATGGTTGCGCAACTCATTGATATCAATCTAAAATTGGTCTTTTGTTAAGAAATTACTCGGACCGACTAATTGTTTATTTAATTATTTAAGTGACCACGGTCCGAGCCATCCATACTTCGCGTGATATTTCAAAATTATATTCCTACGCGTGGATCTCAGAAATTTCATTGGCTAGTTCTTAGAAAGTACCAAAAAAGTAGATCCACCTGGGAAGAAGTCCGCGTCCAAAGCGTCACTTTTCATGTGCGCTTCGCAAAAATGGACGTAAATTTTAATATCGGACTTTCTTCAATTTTTACAGAGAGCCAATCAAGATGTAGCAACCTCCAGCCAATCCGTGCCTTTTAGTTGAGAGGGGTGCAAAACCCCGACCAAAAGGGATAGAACGATTTATTCTAAATCCCGTGGGAAAGTTGTCATGTGCTCACTTTAAGAATTGAAAGTTAGCAAATGACAGTAAGTCCATTTACTATTTTAAAAAACTGGATCAATTTATGTTGGTTGCGTCTTTGTTGAAGGGTAGGCCAGCCAGTTTCATTATATACAGATTGGTTACTAGAATATTTTGTTGCGCCCGTGACTATTCGACCTGCCTGCAAGTTTATACTTTCAAGTGAATCTTTTAGATAGAGTGGACAATTGTCCCAAATGATATCTGCATATTCTAAGGATGGACGTATAAAAGAGAAGTACGTAGTTTGAAGTGTTTTACGAGGTAGTTTGAATTTTAAAGATCGAAGCATGTTTAACTTGTTGTTAGATTTTTCAATAAGGAGTGAGACATGATGGTTCCATTTGCCATTACTACTGAAATTTAAACCTAAGTGTTTATGTGTTTCAACATTTACTATATTTACATTGTCCATTGTAATTGGGGGGTGAGAAGAGTTTGTCTTTCTTGAAATAATGATATTTTCAGTTTTTGTAGGATTGAAATGCACTAACCATTTAATTGACCATAGATGAATTTTTTCGAGATTTTCATTTAATAAGGAAGCAGCTGATAAAGGATTTTCTATTATGACATATATGGACGTGTGTCGTCCGCAAACAATTTTATGTTACAGTTAACTTCAAAAACTATGTCATTAATAAAAATTAAGAAAAATAGAGGTCCAAGAATCGATCCCTGAGGGACTCCCGAATTTAGTTGTATAAGATCTGAACATTTACCATTTAAAATAACTTTTTGTTTCCTATTAGAGAGATAGCTTTTTACCCAACCCAAAAGAGTTCCCTTTATACCCATACTTTTTATTTTTAAAAGAAGACCAGAGTGCCAGACGCGGTCGAAGGCCTTGCCTATATAAAAAAAGACAGATCTGATTTCTTTACCATCGTCAAGGGCTCGAGCAATTTCGTCTGAAAGGTATAGGAGTTGGTTAACTGCACTATCATTTTGCATAAAGCCAGATTGGTGGGGGGTAATTAGGTTGTTAGAAATTATATAATTATGCAAATATTTATAAATACATTTTTCGAAAATTTTACTTAATATACAAAGAAGAGAGATTGGGCGATAATTGCCAGCGAATAAGGGGTCATTCTTTTTGAAAACTGGCGTAACATTTGCGATTTTCCATTCATTTGGGAAATGAGAATGTTTCAGCGATAGATTATATAAATATGACAATGGAAGAGAGAGTTCTTTACCTAGAGCTTTGATTACCTTTGGGCTGATACCATCGGGGCCGTTTGCTTTATTAACGTTAAGGTTTGTGATGACGTCAAGTACGTCGTCCGGAGTGATGTGGATGTCCGTCAGTTGTATATCGTCACGAGAGGGAATATCGGGAAGAGGCGAGTTATTATTAGAAATATTTGATTGAGATGCAAAGTAAGCATTCAGTATGCCAGCTTTATCAGTGTCATCGTATATGATTTTATTATTAGATTTTAATGCATGTATTTGAGATGATGGATTTTTAATATTACTACAAGTATGTGTACGAGGTGATAATAAGCTAGAAATACAGAAAAATGCAGGTAAACTTGCACAAAATACAGGTAAAATTTTAGTACTTATTAGTTAATTGGTTAATTATGTGATTCTAACAACCCCGTAATTTCAGTAATTATTCCTGTTCTTCCCACCTCAATTCCAACCTTCAATATATATTTTTTACAAAAGTGGGAGAAACAGGAAGACACCATATTACCGATCTGATTTAATGTTTTCCACCATAGCTTTGATGATGTAGGGGTATTCTCCAATTTTTTACATGAATTAACCTGGTGTTTATGTTTTGCAACACGTAATAAATTCAGGCCTGGGGTGACGTCATAAGATGGCTGAAGTGACCATGTAAAATCGGGGGCAAAATTTTGCTTGGACGACGTGTAATATTTGTATGTAGACATTTCTGAGTATATAGGCAGGTTAATGAAGATCTTGTTAAACTGTACAAACTTCACAGATTGTGTACGAGGCATAGATTAGACATTAGACCCTATCCAACTCCTGTGGTCATTGTTTATTTTGTTCCGCCATTACAGCCGCCATTGCCCAAGTCACTTTCTCATCATATACCATTCATGAATAAGAGGAAGCAACCAGAACATATCAGCCCGATTGAAAAAAGCTTTCGTAGACGATTTCGCTCTTCCTCATTACCTGATATAACTACCATGGCTGACCAATCCAAATCTCCAGAGAGCAATATTACTGTAGTTACCCCCACCCAACCATCTGGCTCTCCAACTCAGCAAACAATGGTACCACCTCTTGATTTATCCGCAGCTGCATTACCTACAACTCACTCAGCTCCCCCTGTTGTAACCCCAGTAGCCCCAGTAGCCATGGAGCAACCCTCAGCCTCCTTCATAGCAAGTTTGGTGCCACACTTAGCTCATGCTCTGAATCCATATCTGACATCTATTGTACAGTCTGCTGTCAAACCACTACATGACCATATCATGCAGCAAGACAAAGTTATCATGGAACAGAAGAAGCGCATTGATGAGCAGGAGGTTACTATACATGATTTACAGAGGGCTAATGATGACCTTTCTAGTAGAGTAGAGGAAGCTGAGTGCCAAGTTGAGGAACTAGAACAGTATGGGAGGAGGAACTCGCTCAGGTTCCATAACATCACAATCCCTTCTCTAGGTTGTGATACAGACAAGGTGATCGTTGATCTGTGTAAGGACAAACTAGGTGTCTCTATCACTGAGGATGATATTTCTAGGTCCCATCCTATTGGTCAACCTAATAGACAGGGCAAGGTCCAGCTTATTGCCAGGTTCCGTAACTGGAAGATTAAGAATAACATTTATGTGAGTAAAAAGAAACTCAGAGGCTCTGATGATAAAATATTTATCACAGAAGACTTGACATCATACAGGCAGTCCATTATCCGTTACATCAGTGCTGCTAAACGCGACCGTAAGATAGCCTCTTATTGGACCAACGATGGCCGCATCTTCGTGAAGTTGTCTGAGAGAGGCAGTAAGATCCTTATCCGCTCTGTGGAGGACCTCCATGCCACCCTCTCATCTCAGCAGTGAATGAGTTTACTTCCTGTTGCTCTGCAAAATATAACACTGAAATATATATTTGTTATGAATATTACTCTGTAAAATTTGCAAAGATCGTCTGATCCCTGATATGATTCAGGAATGAATCCTCCCCCAACCTTTTCATGTATATAAATCTTACTTGGTTTGATAGAGGTAATGGGAGATTATTTATTTTAAAATTACATCCCGTCACCAATTATCATGCATTTATGGTACAATATCTGAAATCATAAAGCTATAGTATAAGGTTCATATAATATGGTTATATACTTACCAAATACATTTTGAGATTAGTACAAATTTAAGAATTTTCAAATAATATTTACTTGTACAGTTTGGTTTATGCATGAAATTAATGATGAAGTTGTACAGAAAAAGTATCGAAAATTTATCTAGCACTGGTTCATATAATATGGTTATATACTTACCAAATACATTTTGAGATTGGTACAAATTTAAGAATTTTCAAATAATATTTACTTGTACAGTTTGGTTTATGCATGAAATTAATGATGAAGTTGTACAGAAAAAGTATCGAAAATTTATCTAGCACTGGTGTATCTTTATCAGTTACAATGTGATTTAAAACAGTGAATTTGTTTTATTATAAACGAAAAATATGTAATTAGATAATTATACTGTCAATTTTTGAACATATACCTTAGATGAATACGTATTATATTATCAATAACGTTGCAACCTACCCTTGATCTCATTATTTTCATGTAACACTTTTACTTTTCCAATGTTCGGAATGTTAGAATTTACTCATTTAATTTCCAAGCAAAATGGTTTGTTCCTACATAAATATCATATTATGTTCCAATTCAATTCGGAAATTTGTTCCTTTTATTTATTGTTTCATTTGCTTTCGTTTTCCTACTCTGTGTACATAACTCAATTTTCGTGTTCGAATGTTCTTTTTCTATTGTTTACTTTCTACTCTTTCCCTCACCTTGACCTAAATTCACCCATGTTTTTGTATCGAAACACTCTAGAATTCGTCCGACATGCCTCGATTACTCCACTGCAAAAAGAACTAAACAGTAATGAATATGACTGGTATTGATATATGTCTATATCGGGCTGTTGTCGGTCAATTTCATGCTAAATGTTACTGCAGATTTATCAGACGAGTACACAGTAATGTTTTCAACTTTGTATACTTCAAAGATTTACTTCGAGACATGTACTCCGAATTAATCTTGAATATAAAAGCATCTATTTTCCTCATATCACTTGTTTTCATACAAACATTGTTGTTACAAGGGAAGAATCCCGATATTGTACTTATATTGATTTTACTATGTATGGATGTACATCCAAATCCAGGACCTATTAGCGAATATTTGTCGATTTTTCATCTGAATATTAGAAGTTTGAGGAACAAAGTATCTTACCTTGAAGATTTGGCTTCAGATTTTGATATAATCGCTGTAACTGAGTCCCACCTCGATGTGAATATTACGAATCAAGATATCAGTATAGATGGGTTTCATATTTTCCGTTGTGACCGTTCAGCACATGGGGGTGGTATAGTTGTCTATGTATCAGATAAGTTACATTGTATTAGACTTCCTAATATTGAATTTGATGACTCTGAATTCCTATGGCTCCGTCTTTCCATTAGCAACGAAACTTTTCTGTTCTGTACAGCCTATAGGCCTCCGAATTCAAGTAATACTTTCTGGGATAATCTCGAACAAAGCTTGGATAGTGCTATTGATATATCTTCCAAAATTATTATTGTAGGTGATTTAAACGTTGATCTTTTAGCAGGTAATAATAATAAACTCGGTCACATTATCAACCAATTCCAACTGCACAATATTATCACGTCTCCCACTCGCGTAGGTCAGTCACGTGCTTCACTCCTTGATCCTATGTTATTGAGAGAGTGTTCGAGTGGGATGTCTGATGTTATTCCTATAGATAGTAATATATCTGACCATTCTGCAACTTACTTTGAATTACTAATTAAGGAACCTATAGATAAACCCTATAAAAGAAAAGTTTGGTCTTATAAAAATGGTGATTATGACCTCTTTTATAAACTTCAGTCGGGGTTCTTGCCAAATCATTCTACCGTCTATCAATTAATCGAACTTTATCATAATATATGCATCAATAGAGAAAAGAACGAACATACTTGCCTTGTTTTTTGTGACATCTCCAAGGCGTTTGATCGTGTATGGCATCGCGGTCTCATGGTTAAACTGACTTCCTATGGATTCTGTGGCCCTCTTCGGATGTTTCTTGAAAATTATATAACTAACCGAGAACAAGCCGTCTTTGTGAACAGCGTTACCTCTTCTTTCAAGTTAATCTTACAGCCACAGCATCCTGCTCTTGTGGATACCATACAGAAGATTTATACCACTTTGTATTTGAATGTAAAAATTTTCACTATTTCCGTGATCGGTTTTTTCATAATTTAACGAACTACAATCATATAAGCCACGAAGACATAATATATGGATGTGATGCCCTTACAAATTCTCAAAATATAGAAATTCAGTTACATCTGCAAAACTTTGTCAAAGCAACCAAAAGGTTCTAGAGTGTTTCAAGGTCTCTCTCTCTCTCTCTCTCTCTCTCTCTCTCTCTCTCTCTCTCTCTCTCTCTCTCTCTCTGGTATTATATATATATATATTTCTCCCTTAGATAGATTTTAAGGAAAATATTGTCATTTCAGTCACTTATGATACTTTGTATTACAACCCAATATTGTAAGGAGAGGGCATTAATAATGTTGGAATAACTTACGCCCAATCCAATTTCATTTTCTATTGGAAATAAAATATGTTTAAACAATAAATTTTCAACTTGATTTCGTAGTTTTTTGTAATTGTTCCAATCGTTTATTGCATTTGAACGTTTTGCCTTTTTTCGGGCTCGATTGCGTCTCCGCATAGCGCGTCGTATTTTATTCGTAATCCATGGTGAGTCTTCGTTTCGTTCTGTTATTATTTTATTGGGAATGTGATTTTTAGTTAATGTTAGGATCAAATTCGTTAGGTATTTCATTGTGTCATCTACGTTTGAATCTTCATTTATTGTTTCTTCCCAGTTTATTTCGTTGAGTTTTTCGCGCATCTTATCATAATTACCTTTATCATACAAGTAAATCGTTCGCTTACATTTAATTTTTTGATTTTTTGGAACATTAATCAGACAATATATTGGACGATGGAATCGTGTATGGACGTCTAGAAAAGGATCAAGAACGCCTACTGTTTTTATTGTGTTAGGATTATTGGTAAATAGTAAATCAATTAGAGTTTCTGAATATTCTGTAACTGATGTTGAATCTTTTATTAGTTGAGAAAATCCCTGTCTAGCAGAAATAATTTTCAATTTTGGGTTATTAAGACTTATCTGGTTTTCGTTAAAATCTCCAGTGATAATTATGTTTTTAATGTTAGAAACGTTTGCAAGATCGAAAGACTCCTCAATAAGGTCCCAGGTAGTATTTGGAGAATTAGGGGGGCGATAAAAAGTACCAATCAAGAAAGATTCATGTTTTATAGAAATTTCTACCCAGACATGTTCTATACCGTGTATTTCGAGATCGGGACGACGTTTACATACAAACGTATTTTTAACATAGACACAGACACCGCCTCCGGTTTATTCGTTCTATCATTTCTGAAGGGTGGGTGGAAACCTTTTAGTTCTATTTCATTGTCTTTTATATCTTTATTTAACCATGATTCAGTAAAGCATAGAATGTCAATATTATTCAGATTGCCTTCAAGAACGTCAATTTTAGGTTTTAGACTTTGAACATTTAAATGAATTAGGGAAGTTAGGCCATCTGGGTTTTCAAATAGAGAGGAAGATTGTGAGGACTGAGATAAGAGAGAACTGTCTGAAGAGGATACGTCTGTGTTGCTAGATGAGCCATCAAGAGAAGAGGACTGGGACACGGGACCGGGGTTAGATTCAATATCTCCACAGAGTAATATGAGAATATTGATAAAAGTAAAAAACATTAGGACACGATGGGAAAAGGAGTATAGCAATATACATAATATCATAGGCAGTTGACTTAAAATAAGCGTGATTTTTGAGTTCGAAGTTAGTTTTTTTTTTCCTTTTTTTCTTGTTGCTCTAGAATAGAATAAGCCTATCCTGGCTCGGTACATACTAATGAGGATATACATCAAGTTACATCAGAGTCCTTGATATCAAAAACACGAACCAGGATAAACTGATACCTCGCAACATATCGTGAACAAAGGAGGGGAAATAATATTGGTAACAAAAGAGAGATAATAGAGGGGAATCGGGGACGAAAAATCAAAGTAATAAACAAACAATATTTGTACATATATCTACAAGATAATATTAAGGGGAGCATTTGATAATTGCCCCATTAAGGGAATGAGTGATTAAATGCATAGACTTTCAACTAAATCATGTTTTTCATAGGATACAAGTAATCAACAAACACAAATAGTTGAGATATATTATTATTATATCATTGTTAATAATGAAATGACCATAATGAAGTGGTCCGCTTGTGGCCTGGCACGTCACGGACGCGTTTTAGAAATATGAATAAGCGGTATGGGGAAAATTGCGAAAAAATTCAGAGTTGGCACGATTTTGGAGGGATGGTCGGTTTACACGAAACGAACATATTTTCCTTAATTACGATGTATTATATCCAACATTGATCATACCACACCGCATAATTACGATGTATTATAACAAACATTGATCATACCACACCACATAATTACGATGTAAGATAACCAACATTGATCATACCACACCACATAATTACGATGTAAGATAACCAACATTGATCATACCACACCACATAATTACGATGTATTATAACCAACATTGATCATACCATACCGCATAATTACGATGTATTATAACAAACATTGATCATACCACACCGCATAATTACGATGTAAGATAACCAACATTGATCATACCACACCACATAATTACGATGCATGATAACCAATATTGATCATATCACACCACATAATTACGATGTAAGATAACCAACATTGATCATACCACACCACATAATTACGATGTATGATAACCAACATTGATCATATCACACCACATAATTACGATGTAAGATAACCAACATTGATCATACCACACCACATAATTACGATGTATTATAACCAACATTGATCATACCATACCGCATAATTACGATGTATTATAACCAACATTGATCATACCACACCACATAATTACGATGTATTATAACAAACATTGATCATATCACACCACATAATTACGATGTAAGATAACCAACATTGATCATACCACACCGCATAATTACGATGTATGATAACCAACATTGATCATACCACACCGCATAATTACGATGTATTATAACCAACATTGATCATACCACACCACATAATTACGATGTATTATAACAAACATTGATCATACCACACTACATAATTACGATGTATTATAACCAACATTGATCATACCACACCACATAATTACGATGTATCATAACCAATATTGATCATACCACACCACATAATTACGATGTATGATAACCAACATTGATCATACCACACCACATAATTACGATGTATCATAACCAACATTGATCATACCACACCACATAATTACGATGTATTATAACCAACATTGATCATACCATACCGCATAATTACGATGTATGATAACCAACATTGATTAACCACACCACATAATCACGATGTTTCATAACCAACATTGATTAAACCACACTACATACTTACGATGTATCATAACCAACATTGATCATACCACACCACATAATCACGATGTATCATAACCAACATTGATTAAACCTCACCACATAATTACGATGTATCATAACGAGCATTGATCATTCCTCACCACATAATTACGATTTTTCATACGAAACCTTGATGAAACCACACCACATTATTACGATGTATCATAACCAACATTGATTAAACCACACAACATAATCACGATGTATCATAACCAACATTGATTAAACAACACGCATAATCACGATGTATATCATAACCAACATTGATCATACCACACAACATAATTACGATGTATCATAACCAACATTGATTAAACCACACAACATAATAACGTCATAACCAAGATTGATTAAACCACACAACATAATAACGATGTATCATAACCAACATTGATTAAACCACACAACATAATAACGAAGTATTATAACCAACATTGATTAAACCACACCACATTATTACGATGTATCATAACCAACATTGATTAAACCACATCACATAATTACGATGTATCATAACCAACATTGATTAAACCACACAACATAATAACGAAGTATTATAACCAACATTGATTAAACCACACCACATTATTACGATGTATCATAACCAACATTGATTAAACCACACCACATAATTACGATGTATCATAACCAACATTGATTAAACCACACCACATAATCACGATGTATCATAACCAACATTGATTAAACCACACCACATAATAACGATGTATCATAACCAACATTGATTAAACCACACCACATAATTACGATGTATCATAACCAAGATTGATTAAACCACACCACATAATTACGATGTATCATAACCAACATTGATTAAACCTCACCACATAATCACGATGTATCATAACCAACATTGATTAAACCTCACCACATAATTACGATGTATCATAACCAACATTGATTAAACCTCACCACATATATAATAATAATACGGAAGTGCACGTGTTCCAACTCTCTACCTTCATGAAGAAAATTCCAAACCAATTTTCCTGTACCAGACACGTGTTTCGAATATTAAATGCTTCAAGCGGAGCCACCGAAATTCATTTCAGTAGCGCCCCCTTTTATTTTTTGAATTTAGATTTGTATATTTACTTAACAGAGAGTGCGCGGCTCAAAATTTACTGTAGGGTCGATTCAGTAGCATATCCAAATAAAATATATGTTCAAAATAGCATTGGAGAGATGGTGCTAAGATGTTAACCTCCTTTAATTTCGGTGATAGGTTTGAATGGATTGACAAGTTTTTGAAATGGCAAAATGATATATATGATGTCAAATCGATAAAGGGTCAAAACAAAGTTTCTTTCAGGGGACTGAGCTGGAAAGAAGTAATTGATACACTTCTAAACATCAGATCACGGGGAACGATTTTAACTGCTCCACACTGCAACATGAAATAAGTACGTGTTTATAATAATAATACGGAAGTGTTCCAACTGCATACCTTCATGATGAAATTCCAAACCATTTTTTCTGCACCAGACACGTGTTTCGAAAATTAAATTCTCATCAATGATGCTTCCAGCGGAGCCACCAAAATTCATTTCAGTAGCGCCCTCTTTTATTTTAGATTTGTGCATTGTGCGCGGCTCCAAATTTACTGTAGGGTCGATTCAGTAGCATATCCAAATAAAATAATGTTCAAAATAGCATTGGAGGGATGGTGCTAAGATGTTTACCTCCTTTATTTTCGTTGATAAGTTTGAATGGAATGACAAGTTTTCTAAATAACAAAAATAATATATGTGATGTCAAATCGATAAAGGGTCAAAACAAAGCTTCTTTCGGGAGACTGAGCTGGAAAGAAGTAATTAATACACTTTTAAATATCAGGTAACGGGAACGATTCAACTGCTCCACACTGCAACATGAAATAAGTTTTTATATTAAAAATGATTGATTAAACCAAACCACATGATTACAATTTTTTATAATCAGCATTGATTAAACCACACCACATAATTACGATGTATCTATTTTATTTTTTATTTATTTATTTATTTATCTATTTATTTATTTATTTCCTTTATATATACAGGATAGCACATTTAGCTACAAAATGAACTAGTTTACAATGTGGTCCTGTCTTAAAAATATGTACATATCATATATGAAGTAAATAAAGTCCATTATATCACCTTAATGAAATAAAACCTAAATATCACAGTTCATTTACAAAAATACATACGTGTAAAACAAGTAAGGGTTATTCTACTGTCTCCGAGGGCGTAGCCCGAGGAGCAGTTGAATAACCCACTTGTTGCACGGCAATTGTTAGGCCATCAAACAATTATCACCGATGATTGAGTAATTATCAGTCGTCATTCCAAGTAGGAGAAAACTACTCATGGTCAGTAAACAGATAAGATTTTTTTACACATTTTAAAAGTTGATTTCTAAGAAAATAACGGGGGGGTTAAAAGAATTTGATCCAGTATTTGATTAAATCAGAGAAGAAGGGCTATAAAAAAAACAAAGAGGAAATTGATAATTGAATTTTTCAAACCAAATAGACTAAATTTTAGGAGTTGCTGTTTAGAATTCCCCTATACATGTTTTCCAACAAATATTCAAAACTAAGGGAATATTTCGCTATTATTATATATTTGTTTCTGGTTCAAACTATTCAAGGGTACCAATCAGTACATTATTCAATCGAAATCTTTTGTATGTTTTCGTTGGTAGCTGATCCTATGCAGATTGAAACATTTTTAAAAGCGCAGATATAGAGCGGACAGGGAGCCAAGGAATCCCCCCTTCGGAATTTGCAAAAAAAAAAAAATGTTTTCCCGTTTATCCGTATTATCTTTCAAAATCATAGACTAAACCCCTTACACTTACGGACTGGATCCGCCTCCTGAAAAAAAAATCTAGATCCACTCACGACATTTGAAATAGTACTTCAAACCTTTAATCGGGGGCTTATTTTTTCTTATATTATTCCTGATTTGAAAAGCGATTTTAGTAATTGTTCTTGAACATGCTAAAGGGAACATTCGTTTCCTTTAATGTCATGTTGTATTTTTAAAACGGGAGGCAATGGACGTCAGGTCAGTTAAGGACAGTTAACTGCTCAGTTTATCATTCAATGATTAGTTCAATCATTAATTCAATCATAGCTTCACAATGAAAAATATTGCACCGTCTGGAAAGGTGTTAATTACCGTCTACAACGTAGACCGTGCAACAACATCAATATAGTAATTCAAGAGTCAAAGTAATGCTTCAGATACCCGTTTTTTAAAAGATTTGACACTGTTGTAGAGTTTCTAATAAAATCAGGTAAAGAGTTCCATAAAGATGCACCCGAAATGATAATAGATCTTCTAAAATATTATGTTCTTGCTCTCTTGACATAAATAAGATATACTGCTCTTTGTCTTGTGTTTCTTGTATGTATTTCATTTACAAAGCTAAAAACATTCAAATATTCAGGTGTTATTCCATGTAAAACTTTAAACAAGAATAGACTCTATATAAATAAAGTAATCAGACAGAGGCATCCATTTAAGATGTTCAAACAAACTAGATGTTGACACAGACCTAGGTAATTGGCCGGATTGCAAAGCAATTCCGGTCTATAGATTGACGATGTCCGTCCGTCTGTCTGTCTGTCCGTCTGTCCGTCCGTCCGTCTGCCGTCAACATTTTGGTTAAGGTTTCTGGTTGAGGCAAAATCTAAGGAACTATATGCAGAAGAAACTTTATATTATACATGAAGCATGCCCATGACAAGACCTTTCAATTTATGCCGTAACATTTGACCTAGTGACCTTGACCTTGGACTTTGACCTAGTTAAAAGATTTTGGTTAAAGTTTCTGGTTGAGGCAAAATCTAAGTAACTATATGCAGTAGAAACTTTATATTATACATGAAGCTTGCCCATGACAAGACCTTTCAATTTATGCCGTAACATTTGACCTAGTGACCTTGACCTTGGACTTTGACCTAGTTAAAGATTTTGCTTAAAGTTTCTGGTTGAGGCAAAATCTAAGTAACTATATGCAGTAGAAACTTTATATTATACATGAAGCTTGCCCATGACAAGACCTTTCAATTTATGCCGTAACATTTGACCTAGTGACCTTGACCTTGGACTTTGACCTAGTTAAAGATTTTGGTTAAAGTTGCTGGTTGAGGCAAAATCTAAGTAACTATATGCAGTAGAAACTTTATATTATACACGAAGCTTGCCCATGACAAGACCTTTCAATTTATGCCGTAACATTTGACCTAGTGACCTTGACCTTGGACTTTGACCTAGTTAAAGATTTTGGTTAAAGTTGCTGGTTGAGGCAAAATCTAAGTAACTATATGCAGTAGAAACTTCATATTATACATGAAGCTTGCCCATGACAAGACCTTTCAATTTATGCCGTAACATTTGACCTAGTGACCTTGACCTTCGACTTTGACCTACTCAAAGATTTTGCTTAAAGTGCCTGGTTTAAGCAAAATCTATGGTACTGTATGCAGTAGAAACTTTATATTATTAATGAAGCTCGCCCATGACAAGACCTTTCAATTTATGCCGTAACATTTGACCTAGTGACCTTGACCTTGGACTTTGACCTAGTTAAGGATTTTGGTTAAAGTTCCTGGTTTAAGCAAAATCTGTGGAACTGTATGCAGTAGAAACTTTATTTTATACATGTAGGTTGCCTCTGACAAAACCATTCAATTTATGCTGTATTATTTGACCTATTGACCTTGACCCAGTTGGTGACAAAAACTTACTTTGCAATCCGGCCATACCGTCTTTAGCGGTGTTTTATTTTATATCTAAAATGATTCTTGCTGCCCTCTTCTGCAATTTAAAAGGCCTTTCTATGTGTGTCTTGTTCTTTGCATTATGCCACACAGTACAACAAAAATAGCAATCCAAGGAATGCTTGTGTCGCCTGCGAAGCGGCTTATTCTAGGAGGTGGATCACATGGTTCAAAATTACTGATATCACTATAAAAGTCTAATGAAATTCATATGTGAAATATCAGACCTCTTACTTACCAACTGAAAGATATGGTCAATCTCAAATTTACAGAAAATAGTGTCAATCAACTAGGTCAAGGTCACTGCGTAAATATTTTGGTAACAAAACAAAGGTCACATCATATGAAATATATGCGTGAAATATTAAAGCCCTATCACTTAGCAATCAAAAGATATACGCAATTCTAAGGAAAAAGGTCAAATATCTAGGTCAAGGTCACTAGATCAAAATTTATGGTATGTCTAGAATGGTCTTGTCACAAAGAATACACATGTGAAATATCAAAGCCCCATCACTAACCTATCAAAAGATATAGCGAATCCCAACTTTTTTGAAAAGTAGGTAAAATATCTATGTCAAGGTCACAAGGTCAAAAATTATTGTATGTGCAGAAAGGTCTTGTTACAAGGAATACACAAGTGAAATTTCAAAGCCCTATCACTTACCATTCAAAAGATATAAGCAATCTTATTTTTTTTCGAAAAGTAGGTCAAATATGTAGGTCAAGGTCACTAGGTCAAAAATTTTGGTATGTGTAGAAAGGTCCTGTCACAAGGAATACACATGTGAAATATCAAAGCCCTATCACTTACCATTCAAAAGTTATGGGCTGTGACACCCAAAGTGTGACAGACAGACAGACGGACTGACTGACGGACGGACGGACAGACGGACAACGGACAAAGTGATCCCTAAGTGTCGCTATGCTTCGCAGGCGACACAATAATTAAAATGTGGAAAAACTATAGAATTATAAATTTTGAGTAATGAATCATCACCAATATTGATTAAACCAGACCACATAATTACGATGTTTTATAATCAGCATTGATTAATGTTAAACGTCTTCAAATTTAGTTAAAAAAGACCTGATAAATTTACAGCATGGTCCAGACATGGACATTTCGGATACTAAACCCTCGTCAGTGATCCTCAATCTAAACAATGTAAAATGGCCAAAAAGTATGAAAATTATTATGTCCAAAAATGTACCAAAAGACGTAGCAGAATGGGTGGGATATGATGCTACAGGACCCACGTTTTAGAAATTTCAAGAAATTTTGTAACAGAAAATTTCAAATGCGTTAAAGAGACAGACGATCAACCGAAGTTGATCGAACTTGGCTACATGTGCCCTCGAGGACTGTTGGTCAACCAGCAGTGACACTCACCAAATAGTAGAAATGTTAAAAACGTCTTCAAATTCAGTAGCATCAGACATAAACCACACCAGATAATAAAAAAAATAGCTGAGATTACTGTCACATCCTGAAAAAAATAGGGTCGGTAGGTCGGGAATTTTTTTTATCTTAAGGTATCCTCTTGTAAAGAAAAATAAACATAAAAACTACTGTAAACTTTTTAGCTCGCCGGGACGAATGTCCGGAGAGCTATTGTCATACCCCCGGTGTCGGCGTTGGCGTTGGCGTTGGCGTCTGCGTGCCCGTGCACAAAAACTTTAACCTTGCTTATAACTTTTAAACCAATACAGATTGGGCTTTCATATTTCACATGTGCATTCCTTGTGACAAGACCTTTCCATGGATACCAAAATTTTTGACCTTGTGACCTTGACCTTGGAGATTGACCTACTTTTGAAAAACTTTAACCTTGGCCATATATTTTGAACGGTAAGTGATAGGGCTTTGATATTTCACATGTGTATTTCTTGTGACAAGACGTTTCCATGGATACCAAAATTTTTGACCTTGACCTTGGAGATTGACCTACTTTTGAAAAACTTTAACCTTGGCCATATTTTTTGAATGGTAAGTGATAGGACTTTGATATTTCACATGTGTATTCCTTGTGACAAGACGTTTCCATGGATACCAAAATTTTTGACCTTGTGACCTTGACCTTGGAGATGATTGACCTACTTTTGAAAAACTTTAACCTTGGCCATATTTTTTGAATGGTAAGTGATAGGGCTTTGATATTTCACATGTGTATTTCTTGTGACAAGACGTTTCCATGGATACCAAAATTTTTGACCTTGTGACCTTGACCTTGGAGATGATTGACCTACTTTTGAAAAACTTTAATCTTGGCCATATTTTTTGATTGGTAAGTGATAGGGCTTTGATATTTCACTTGTGGATTCCTTGTGATAAGACCTTTTTTATTGTTGTTGTTGCAATTTACATATGGTTGCCACCGGCGAGCTATGTTGTCATTCTGACAAGTCTGGTTATTCCCCGTTATCGGTTATACGATGGGAATTTGACCAGGTAATCAGTTTATTCCAATTGTTTGGTCACTTGTAACACTGTGTACAATCCACGACGGGTACGGATGTTTCGCTTCATTTTCCGGTTTCACTTTGAAGCGGAGATTTTAAGTACTCAGGTCTTAAAATCTCATTTTATGTTGGTTTCCCAAAAACATAGCTTGGAATTTTTTGTATGGATGGTACCAGGAGAGATGTAAGTTTGTTTTACAACAACATGTCAGATCAGATCCACTGAATTATTAAAGCTAAACACATAATTTTGACGCAGAATGTATCCAAATGAGTTAAAGAAGATCCTGACGATAATCTCAACAGCACTCACAATAGAGCACCAATTGGAGCATCGACGGACCCCTAGCAAGCTAGAGGTGGGACCAGGTGCCCGGGAGGAGTAAGCATCCCCTGTTGGCTAGCCGCACCCGCCGTCGATGTTCACGCACGAAAATGAAAATATATAAAATACATGCACTGTCTACGATTCTGTCTATATAGAAAGTGCTATGGCGACAATGTCAGGGAAAAATATTCAAAACACTTACTGTCAAACCCCTCGCGGGGAACTTTTTTACGAGCTCCACACGGCAAAGGGCATAAGTGTGACACAAATGAGTTAAAGAAGATCCTGACGATAATCTCAACAGCACTCACAATAGAGCACCAATTGGAGCATCGACGGACCCCTAGCAAGCTAGAGGTGGGACCAGGTGCCCGGGAGGAGTAAGCATCCCCTGTTGGCTAGCCGCACCCGCCGTCGATGTTCACGCACGAAAATGAAAATATATAAAATACATGCACTGTCTACGATTCTGTCTATATAGAAAGTGCTATGGCGACAATGTCAGGGAAAAATATTCAAAACACTTACTGTCAAACCCCTCGCGGGGAACTTTTTTACGAGCTCCACACGGCAAAGGGCATAAGTGTGACACAAATGAGTTAAAGAAGATCCTGACGATAATCTCAACAGCACTCACAATAGAGCACCAATTGGAGCATCGACGGACCCCTAGCAAGCTAGAGGTCACACTGAACGTGCTATTTTCCAGAAAAGTTTGCATTAATCTCAGTTAAATTGCAAACATTGATATCAAAATAAGATTTTTATATTTAGAAATAACAGCAAAGTCATTGCATTAGCAAATCGTTTGTAAAATACTCCAATATTAACAGCAAAATGGATATATTGGTGTTTTGACTGTACGTGTTTGAAAAATACGTACTGTACGGTTTATATAATATGTACTGTACGGTTTGGTTTATATTTAGTGGTCTCAGTTCATTTACCATCTTCGCGAGCCAGTGGTATAGATCCGCCGTGCTCCTCAAATTTGAGGAGCACGGCGGATCTATACCACTGGCTCGCGAAGATGTTCATTTACCTACTACAGCGAATTTGCGATTAGATCCTTAAATATTTTTTTCCAGAACTCGAGGGGAATGTTATTTTCAACAGGTCACTACATGTATTTATCTTCGATCTTCCATGTCATTTTTCAGTGCAGAGTAACAATAAAATGAAACAAATGTAGTTCAAATTCAACTTATCGAGAAAGACAGGTTACAGACGGTCATGTATCACACTTCCATATTTGTATATCGGGTAGAATACGTACAAATATGGTGCCTTTGGGACAAAGGAGCAACTCCAGGACTTCTTTATACTATAAAGAGGCTGATCACAGGAGAAACGTGGAAATAATGTGAACTTTGTGTTTTCCTATAAACGAGACAAAAATAATAACAGCAGCAAATCTTAAAACTAGATACCATTTAGTAGAACAAATGTTGAAAAGAAGATGGAAGATGTTGAAAGGATTGAATTTAAAAAAAATGAAATTTACTTAGTCCAAGGGTGGAAATTTGTTAATGCATAAAAAACAATGAAACTCAAACTTGAATTGTATCTCCTCGGCTGTCTACAAAACTCAAATGTAATAGATGTGTGTATGACGGTCATTTACCGCGCAATTAGCAAAAAGATGTTGTTATACGGATTACGTGTGCGCAGCACTCCCACTTTTTCGGTTATTCAGAGACAGAGGTATCAAAGAATACACAATAGTGAGCAGACGTAAAATAGTATCCTAACTGTAATGTGACAATACAAACAAGACAGCATAACACAGGAGCCCAAGCAACACATAGATGAATATGTAAATGAATATATAAATAAAGGGCGCACGAGATGCAGTCCGTGCTTTACCGGCTGTAGCAAGCTCGTGCTTGTCGGTTAAAATATAGGAATCTGTTGAAAACGTACGAAAAATGAAAGTCCTATCACTTATCAATCAAGAGGAAGTTCTCCTTTTTTAGAGAAGAAGGTGTTTGTCAAGGTCAATGATGAGGGCATCTGTTGAACTGTACTGTCCACTTCTATGTTAATAACGCTTCCTTCTAAGTTAAAAGTTTATATGATTGGATCGACGAGAGCCTATTGATTTTACAGTCTTTGCTGTGATTGTAGAAGAGAAGTGGAAAATGGAGTTAAAACCACAGGAGCTCGGCGCCAACAACCTTCAAATATACACGCAACTTAAGAAAAGGAGGATGCGGTTGCAGATCCTTTACGTCGAGCTCCTGTGGTTCAAAAATCATTGTGGACGATGGAAGGACTGGTAGTGATGGTGGTCAAGTAGAGAACATTGAGGGCTTCTAAGACGTTTTGAGAAATTCGTACAGAAGTTCATTCATTTATTCATATAAAATTATACAAAGGCGTAGCTCTGCCTGTAAAAGTGGAGGGGCACGACATCCCAAAATTTCTAACAAGCCAAAAAAGAAGGGGAGAGGAAGATATTTTAAGAGGTTTCATGTTCTGTATGTGCAAATTTTAACATTTCTGATGCAGTTCTAAATTTTAAGTATATGCATAAATGTCTGGCGAGCGGTAGCGAGCCAGGAAGTTTTATTTTGCATATTATTGACTAATCAGGAAAAACTTTCTATACCCTCTTTCATTAACAAGTACATGTAATGTAAACGTCTTCATATTGAATACTATTCTATATAGTTTGAGTTAAATGTCCTCATGTACATTGATAAAGTAATATGTATATTAAAAGGATGGATCAGAATAGCTAAATTATTCAGAAAGAAACATGGTTGTGCCCCCCACTTTTCAAAGTGGGGGCATGTGCCCCGCTGCCCCCCCCCCCCCCCCCCCCCCCCCCCCCCCAACTTCTCCTACGCCCTTGAAATGTCTTATACAGTGATGTTGATAATTTGTTTTGTGAAGCAAAATGTAAAAAAAACAATGTTACGAAGAAAAAACTAGTCAGGTTCCCGGGACGCCTTTTGTTTTTGTTTTTTTTTTTTGTAAAGAGTAAAAGGGATCACGGGAACCTTACTTTACCAAAACATCCACCCTTTCCAACGAAATTTCCGGCATTGAACATACCGGTAGTTAATCTCTGTGTTACATCATGTAAATTTCATTGTTATATCAAAAATACTAGAATTAATATCCATGCAAAAAGATATGCTATATCATGGAGGACAATGTTGTATAAAACTATCAAATTCTGCTATTATAGAATATATGAAGAAATCGACGACATTTTGACCTTTATTTACATTGGTCAACAAAATCAAATTCATCAAGACGCAATTCCAGGAAGAATGCGAAACAATATTTCTCGGTTGAATTTTCTAATTTCCTTATTTCATTGTGCGATTTGACATGTTCCTTACTACTTCATAGAAGATTTAAATGAAATTTATATTTACTTTCTGGTGAGTTGGGAGTCATATTTCAATATCATGATTCTCGCTAACAAGTTTTGATTGAAGGAGAGGGTTTGTGGAGAGGAGAGGGTTTGTGACTTATTTGGTTGGAGCGGACCGTCGGTTCTTAATGTGATAACTAAACCCATCAACAGATTAAATGTCTGTTTTTACATGTACTATACTCTCAAAATGATGACTGTGTATCATTCTTTGCAGACGCAACACGTTGAGAACTTAGTGCATTTAGTGTATCACATGATAAATCCTTGGACCGGACACTATCGCGGTTTGCTTTCCAGATCTACGTCGCTTGGAGAGCACTGTAGGTGTCGCCACTTCTTTTTAAATAATCTAAAGATTTATAAAGATATGCTATTGAGGCAATGTGATGCATTTAATAAACCTTTTAGAATAATGCTTGTTTGTGTGGGTACTATTATTTCGCAGCGTTGCCTTTGGAAGGTAAATAGTGCCCTCGCTGACCCTCGGGCACTATTTTTTCCAAAAGCAACACTATGAGAGAATAGTACCCACACAAACGGGCATCAATATGTAAAAAGTACCCACGAAAATAGGGATGCAGCGGGGCCCATGAAATAAAACGACTAAATATAAACCGTACAGTACATATTTTATAAACACGTACAGTCAAAAAACCACATGTCCATATTTTTCTGCTAATAATCGAGTATTTTACAAATGATTTGCTAATATAATGACTTTGCTATTATTTGTAAATATAAAAAATCTTATTTTAATATCAATGTCTGCTATTCGACTGAGATCAATGCCAAATTTTCTGAATAATTGGACGTTCAATGTGACTTGGGGCGTTGACTGCGGCAAAGTTCTCCGTTTAACTTCAATAATTGAATAGATCTGATCTGACATGTTATTGTAAAACAAACTTACATTCCACCTTGTACCACACATAAAAAAAAATACCAGCCTATGGTTTTGGGAAATCAACATAAATTAAGGTTTTTGGTCCTGAATATTTAAAATATCTGCTTCAAAGTGAAACCGGAAAATGAGGCCAAACATCCGTACCCGTTGTGGATTGGACACAGTGTGTAAACTGCCGATAGATGGTCACTCATGCGAAACGGATTAAATGACTGAAGTGAAGGAAATACTGGGTTGGGTGCACCCCCCCTTGATCCTCCAAAACCGGCCTAACTTTGTAGCATTTTTTGCGCTCTTTCAGATAAAAATTTGTCTCATGGAAATTTCCATTGCAAAAGTGGTGTTTTTTGGGAAAAACATGTTTTTTAAGTCAAAAATCACTGAAAATAGGAAAAAAATTATAACTTTTATATGGTTGAAGTTTTTAGAAATTGAAAAGTGTGAATATATAGTATTTTTGATGCTCTTTCAGATGAAATAAGTTGCAAGTTCCAATTGCTATTCTTACTGTGTGTTTTGGGGTAAAAAAGTCGAATTTTTGCTAAAATTCACAGAAATTTGAGGAAATTTTAATTTATTCCTGCTTCTCAGCTCCTCAATATTGCATATGATCGTTCAATGATGATTTAAAAAACATCTTTAAAGTCTCCTCTTTTAAATGACATATATTTTATATTCTTATTTTTTGCAAAATCCTCGAAATTAATTATTTCATACAGAAACCTGTATTTTCAATCAGAAATCTCAGATTTCTGTATATTTATTTAAAGAACCCTTATTTGTTATGAAAGCAATGGTTGAAAGCTATTTTCCAGTGTAACTTTTCACACTCTATCAGATGATATATGTTTTACTAACATTTCATTCAAAATCATAGTGTTTTTTGGGAAAAAACGTATTTTTTCATTTAAAAATAGCTGATTTCTGGAGAATATTTATTGAATCTATAAAAGTTCTTGAAATGATAGCAGGAATGTATTTTGAACTGTAATTATTTAGGTTCACTCATAAATGACATGTATGAAACATAAAAGGTATATTTTCTACATAATTTTGGGGCAAAATGTCTGTTTTTTGTCTAAAAATTACAGATTTCTGGAAAAAAAATTTTAATTCATTTTCTTTGGTAAAACTATACATTCAAAGCTATTATCATTATAGAAAGTAATCATCTTGTCAGATGATTGTGAAATTAAATGTAATAATTAATTAAAACCATCATTTTGGGGTAAAATATGCATTTTTTATGCAAAAACCACTTATTTTGTGCAAATAAGTACTAGCTCTTTTAATTTGCCTATATTGATATGTTTTAGCTTTGATATTATGCTGTTTCTTATTATAAACGGATAGGAATGTTATTTGATAACTGAAATTTAATTCATATCTTATTTTGGGGCAAAAAACCTCATTTATGTGAAAAATTCACTTATTTCTGTGAATATTTTTTAAAATTTATATTTTTTATTTAATCAACACTGAAGAGGTTTCATATAATTGGATGGCATAAATGTGATCAAGTTTAATGAGTTAGAAGAGATTTGATTATCTTGCTATTTTGGGTGGAAAATCTCGTTTTTTATCTAAAAATCGCTAATTTCTGGAAAATCCTTATTACTATGAAATCAGACGTTATTATTTATATTCAAAAGAGTTCCTTGGTATATCATAGTTTGTTCTTGTAAGTCATATGCATTTGACATATCCTCTGTTAATTTAATTGATATTTTGGGGCAAAAAACCTAATTTATGTACAAAATTCACTTATTTCTGTGAAAATTGTTTTAAATCTGTATTTTTTATTCAATCAAAGCTGGAGAGGTTTCATATAATTGGACAGCATAAAAGTGATCAAGTTTAATGAGTTAGAAGAGATTTCTTTGATAATCCTGCTTGTTGGGTTGAAAATCTCAATTTTTATTTAAAAACCGCTGATTTCTGGAAAATCCTTATTACTATGAAATGTGTCGTTATTATTTATATTCTAAAAAACACCACTTTTGCAATGGAAATTTCCATGAGACAAATTTTTATCTGAAAGAGCGCAAAAAATGCTACAAAGTTAGGCCGGTTTTGGAGGATCAAGGGGGGGGGGGGGTGCACCCAACCCAGTATTTCCTTCACTTCAGTCAGACAGCAAGGTAGATTTAATCCGTTTCGCATGAGTGACCATCTATCGGCAGTTTACAAGTGACCAAACAATTGGAATAAACTGAATAAATTTTTATCTGAAAGAGCACAAAAAATGCTACAAAGTTAAGTCGGTTTTGGAGGATCAAGGGGGGGGTGCACCCAACCCAGTGATACATCCCAGATATTATGTAATTGATAACAGCTCACTTCGAAGGAATACCTGTCTTGTGATTAAATTTCTGACTATTATGTCAATAAAACTATTAGGGTCGGGGCAAAACATAGGGTCGGTCGGTTGACAGTAAACTCAGTTTTTTTGTTTTGTTTTTTTTTTTTTTTTGGCCTAATCACAATATATCATAACCACACCATGTAAGGTGTCCTGACGAGGAATGATTTTTGGTGTTATTTGTCCTGGATTTCTTGTGTACATCCTGGATTTTTTGTGTCATAAAATTGTTTGAAACTCCATAAAATGCTCAATGTTACATTTTTTTCAGTTTGTTTTCATGTATTTATGATGTTTTAGTCATCTGTTAGTGACCGCTATTAAAAAATGTACGAATATCACTTGATTTAAAATAGTTGAGTATGTCCTGACTTTTTTGTGTACCTAGTCCTGGATTTTCTGTGTGATGTCCTGGATTTTCTAGTTTTGGATTTTAAAAAAATTGTCAAAAGGTTTGAAAAGCAAGCGAATATTTTGATATAATCGGCTCATATAACTCTTAACTTTTATAAAAATGGCCCGTGCATTAGTTTAAACGAAGAGAAAGCTTGTTATGTATGCAGACATCTTTTTGTTTTGTTTTTGTTTTGTTTTGTTTTTGTTTTCCTTTTTATGCCCCCGGAATCAAAGATTCGGGGGCATATAGTTTTTGGCCTGTCCGTCTGTTTGTCTGTTTATCTGTTTGTCTGTTTATCTGTTTGTCTGTTTGTCTGTTTGTCTGTTTGTCTGTTTGTCCGAAAAACTTTAACATTGGACATAACTTTTGAATGGGAAGTGATAGGGCTTTCATATTTCACATGTGTATTCCTTGTGACAAGACCTTTCCATTGATACCAAAATTTTTGACCTCGTGACCTTGACCTTGACCTTTGACCTACTTTTCAAAAACTTTAACATTGGGCATAACTTTTGAATGGAAAGTTATAGGGCTTTCATATTTCACATGTGTATTCCTTGTGACAAGACCTTTCCATTGATACCAAAATTTTTGACCTCGTGACCTTGACCTTGACCTTTGACCCATTTTTCAAAAACTTTAACATTGGGCATAACTTTTGAATGGGAAGTGATAGGGCTTTCATATTTCACATGTGTATTCCTTGTAACAAGACCTTTCCACTGATACCAAAATTTTTGACCTCGTGACCTTGACCTTGACCTTTGACCTACTTTTCAAAAACTTTAACATTGGGCATAACTTTTGAATTGGAAGTGATAGGGCTTTCATATTTCACATGTGTATTCCTTGTGACAAGACCTTTCCATTGATACCAAAATTTTTGACCTCGTGACCTTGACCTTGACCTTTGACCTACTTTTCAAAAACTTTAACATTGGGCATAACTTTTGAATGGGAAGTGATAGGGCTTTCATATTTCACATGTGTATTCCTTGTGACAAGACCTTTTTATTGATACCAAAATTTTTGACCTCGTGACCTTGACCTTGACCTTTGACCTACTTTTCAAAAACTTTAACATTGGGCATAACTTTTGAATGGGAAGTGATAGGGCTTTCATATTTCACATGTGTATTCCTTGTGACAAGACCTTTCCATTGATACCAAAATTTTTGACCTCGTGACCTTGACCTTGATCTTTGACCTACTTTTCAAAAACTTTAACATTGGGCATAACTTTTGAATGCTAAGTGATAGGGCTTTCGTATTTCATATGTGTATTCCTTGTGACAAGACCTTTCCATTGATACCAAAATTTTTGACCTCGTGACCTTGACCTTTGACCTTTTAACCCAGTGACCTCACATACATGTACTTAACAGAAAATAGTGTTCATACTAACAAAGATGCCACCGGGGGCATTCGTGTTTCACAAACACAGGCTTTATTCCTTTCTTTTCTACGGTGCCTCTAAGCGGACATATTGGTTTGTTTTCATATCGTTCCAAAGGCAGGCGCGTACCCAGAGTGCTTTTCAAGCGCAAGCACTTTCAGTCATAAGGTGTGGGATCGCTTTGAGGCCCCAATAGGGTCCAGAGAGAAGCCCTCATGGAATCCGGGCCAAGGGGCAAAGCCCCAGAATCTATTGCATTTTACACATTTACAGAGCAGTTTTCTACGTTAAAATGACACATGGTACACTTTCTTTTAGTCTGCTTTGCAAAACGATGTGGAGCATTCGGTACTTGCGTGTGCCTGGCTATGCGCCTTGCTACCCCTCACCCACCCGCTCTCTTTTCTCCTTTCCTTCAGATTATCAAACATTACGCACAAATGAAGAGGGGTGGGGGTCATTCACCCAGTTCTTTTTGTACGGTGGTATATATTACGCTATATATTCAAGGGCGTTTATATAGGAACACTTTGTAGAGAATTATGAACGAATGGCCATACATCCTTTTTATTGATTTTTTGTTGTTTGTTTGTTTGTATTGTTTTTGTTTTTGTTTTTGTTTCGTTTTATTTTTTTTTTGGGGGGGGGGGGTCAAACTAAATATTTCCTCTCCTACCATTTCGATCAGAGGTATACCTTTGCATGCAAACAAGATAGCAAGATTACATCCAATATTCCATATGACACACAATTGTAGGTGACAAGTGCCGGATCTAGGATTTCAGAAAGGGGCGGAGGAGGACAAAGTCCAGTTTCAAAGAAAACTTTTAAGGAAAACTGACATGCGAAAATAGAATTTATATTCTAATTCCACCCACTGGTTCCTTGATTAATGACTTCAAACTAACTTCTACTATATGATTGCAAGACAATTAGCGAACATTTTTTCAGAGTTTGTTTTCATGTATTTATGATGAAAATGGTTTCATGTATTTATGATGAAAATGTTTTCATGTATTTATGATGAAAATGTAAGACAATTTTTTTTACTATCTATATCCTCTTTCAATGTATTTTGAGTCTCAACCATACAATACAATGTCCATGCATATTTTAAGTCTTGAAAACCGGCCAGCATCAGCGAGCCAATGATTTTTTTTTAGATACATGTACTGACAGATAAATTCGTAATTATTTAGATATTATTATTATTAATTATTATTCAGAACATTTGAAGAAAAATTGACCGCCACGGGAGGGAATAGAGACCGTAGAGAATAGAGAATAGAGACCCGCGCGACTCCTCTGGATTCGCTAGTGATCTATTCAAGCAGAGCAAAGAAAAAATAATTCAATGTGAGCATGATAAGCATGTAATCAAATATTAAATACGGTGATGGGGCGGCCCCACTAACTGTCCTCCTCCTCTAAAGTCGCAACCAACACTTATTCAAAACATTGAACTGTAAGACTATAGTGGGGGTTCTCTGTTAGCAAAACTCGGAATTGAATAGAATCAATTTTGTAGCCGGGCCAATTTTTCAACGTTTTAAGAAAAGAATTAAAATGAAAATGTAATTAAACGTAAAAGAATACTCACATATCAAATTCAAAATATGCAAAGTAAAGCCCCCTTCACACTTTCACGGATCGGGCCACGGATAGCTAAGGATCGAGAAAAATTTTACATCCGTAGCTATCCGTAGCAATCCGTAGCTCGATCCGGCACTAGTCGTGACAAGTCGTAGCTATCCTTGGCAATCCGTAGCTATCCGGGATGAGACAGAAAATTTTTGAACATGTTCAAAATTTCCCACGACTCCGCTACGGATAGCTTTGTCGTAGCGGAGTCGTAGGGGAGTCTTAGCAACCCGTAGTGGAGTCGTAGCTATCCGTAGGGGAGTCGTAGTAACCCGTAGCGCATCCGTAGCAATCCGGGACCATTTTTGTGATAAAAATAGCAATACGACTGTGCTACGGATTGCTACGACTGTGCTACGGATTGCTACGACTCTGCTACGGATTGCTACGACTCTGCTACGGATAGCTACGACTTTGCTACGGATTGCTACGACTCTCCTACGGGTTGCTAAGGATAGCCAAGGATTGTGTCTTATATAAACTTCAAATTTATTAGGTTTCTGTGCGTTTTTCGGTCAATATATGAGTTAATACTTCATCTATTCAATTTTAGGTCATGATATAAAGGCATGTATAAAACATCAATACTGTTATAAAACAAGTGAGACCATCTCAATTTGAAAATATTCGGTGTTTTAGTAAATAATTATAGATTAAAAATGCATAGGAAATTCAAGCTAGTCCTACCAATCCGTACTGAAGTCGTAGCTATCCTTGTGCGAATCGTGGCTATCCGTACTCGAGTCGTGATAATCCTTAGCAATCCGTACCTATCCGTACTCGTGTCGTAGTAATCCGTATCTATCCGTACGCGTGTCGTAGCAATCCGTAGCAATGTCGGGACGATATCCGTAGCAATCCGTAGCTATCCGTACTCGATTCGTATCAACCCGTAGCAATCCGTATTGGGGTCTTAGGTTCATGGTTCATCGAACAATTTGCGTCCCGACTCGCCACGGATAGACATTTTTTTGAGTCGTAGTGGAGTCATGGCTCGATCCGTTTCTGTCGAAACCCCCATCGCGGGTGATTAGTTTCGCCCCATGGTCATCTTTACATAATTATGTGATTGAAAGGACGACTATCAATAATTAGTTTCCTATATATAGTGGAAGGACATTGAACAGAAGCCTTCTTAATTTTTCTTTGAATTTCAACAAAACATTTTCGTTATGGCGAATGTCACAGTGGCGGATTTAACGGAGGGTGGGGTTGGGGGGGGGGAACGAAGGGGGTTTCCCCCGCAGAGCGCCAAATACTTTTTTAACCATGTTTTTCAGGTCTAGTAATTTTCACAGCCAATACAACTTCTAGGCATTACAATTTTTCAAAAATAATTCCGGGGGAGGTCCTCCCGGACTGCAATCTTCACAACAGGTGACCTCCTGATCATCCCCTACTCGGCATTTCATGCCTTGAATCAACCATATGGGCCTACAAAACCAATCAAAAAGGTTGATACACTTAGATATCAATTAGATATATTTGTATTCTATATATTATTTTTTTTATAGATTCAGATACATGTCAGTATCTCTTTTCATACTTTTAAAAAGACACAAAGCATTTGTTCTCTGTCCACCTATTCTGAGAAAGAAAAGATTTAAATCTATTTGTATCGTATCTGCGTTTCAGCATTGCTCTTGCTACGCTCCTGGCAACTTCGGACAGTCATCTGCTGCATTATTTACGACAAATGGTGTGTTTTCCCGAATTTGTGAGCACGACCCACTATTAACCTGATACATATTTGTATCTTTTAGTTTAACATGTATGAACAGAAAACTTTTTTTCATTCTGAAATAACGATCAAAAGAACATGTAAGTGACTTAGTAGACTATACATTCGTGATCAATTAACACAGGAAGCCTTTCAAATAAGGACATATTTCATCTGAATACAGAAATCAGAACTAATATACAGTGATTTTTGTACAAAACAAGGGTTGCAAAATAAGGTTTCATATGATAGTGGAGCTACTGTCATGACAAAATCTCCTGATAATTAGTTAAACTCTATATGATTGTTGAAGAAATATACAAAAGCCAGGACAGCAAACACAAAAAATCCAGGACAAAACACAAAAAAGTCAGGACATCTTACTTTTTTAAAATTTTGGTTTTCTGCTTTGTATTGCCGTTTTATTTCCCGAGAAAAATATGGTTAGCACTGTTGAACTGTCACAAGATATTCGTGTTAAAACATTTGAACCTTGTCTGTCTAAACGGCAAGAACATGGATTTTTATCAAAAAAGTCGAAATCTCTTAATTTAATGAAATGCAGACAGCTATAAGCATTGATTCAGTCTTATAATGCATTTACAATGTATAATGCAAAGATACGTATCTCATGATGATCTACATGTCCGTTAATTGTCTAAAAAATATGAAAATTTGCCGATTTCGCTCGAAACGAACACAAATAATCCAGGACATACACGAAAAATCCAGGACAATAAACACAAAAAATCTCTCGTCGTCAGGACACCTTACATGGTGTGATAACCAACATTGATTAAACCACATCACATAAATACGATTTATCATGACCAACATTGATTAAACCACACCACATAATTACAATGTATCATAACATGATAATAAACTCACACTATAGATAATACATCTTCATAAATCGCGGGTTCGATACGTCCGTCGTCCTACTCGGAGAGTAGGACGACGGACGTATCGGACCCACGATTTATGAAGATGTAGATAATAATGAAGTATAGCAAAATGATGAAACCACACCACAGTGACAGAAGCTCTTAACATGTTAAAAAGCGGTATTGAGGCCCTAAGGGTAGCATCAGACCTTACCGGATAGTACGAACGGACGTCTGACGGATAAAGTCCGTTGGTCGTCCGTTTGTAAAAAAATCAAAGCTGTCACTGCTCGAGGCTCTCGCGACTATTTTGAAACGGGTACGTACCGTACGAGTACCGGATATCTACTGGGAAAGTAACGGAATTCACAATACGAGTGAAGGAAAAGCAACATAAAGCATTTATACAAAATATAATTACTAATGGCTATAAGTAAAGATAATAAAAACGTCTTTGGTAAGAATAGATGTTCAAATTTTTGTTATACATGTATAGGTAAAACAAGCTTAGTTAACACAGCTTATATTGCTAACTTTTATTACAAGTACTACTGCAATGATGAGGAAATTCACACAGGAGAATTCGTGAATCCGTAACATTCTAATCTGCATGTGATGAAATTATCTAAACAAGAGACCCAGGGGAACACAACGCTCACCTGATCTACACAGTGCATCATTGTACTTTTAGTCTATTACAATGCCGGTGCCGAGATTTAAACAAACCCTAAGTAATGACAAAGAATCGGTGGTAAGAAGTGTATAGTAGACTAAATATGTGTACATTGTATGAACTATGAAGATATTTTCCAATTTTGAGTGGTTGAAAATATACTTAGAATTTGTCATCACCTTTAATCAAGGTCAAGTTCACAATTAGGCCACATTTTGTTGAACATGTATATGCCGTAACATGAACTGTGAAATCAACAACGTTCTTCTTACGTTTCCCATAAGACATTGAAAATGACGGGAATGTAATGTATCGATTGTGATGATCATGCCCATTATATCATAACATTTCTTTTCTCTCCAATGTAGGGATGAATGTAATGGTATCAATATGGTTATTGTCACTGGTTGAAATCTGTGTACATTCTCTGAAGATTAAAAGTACGTTGCGACCATGTGGACCTGCACGACACCAACTTCATGCAAAAGATGAGCTCAAAATCTGCAAAAATGAATTGGATATCACCTTGAAAATTGCCTCATCATTTAAGGTAACGATGAAAAGTATTTATATTTTACTAACCCGATCATTAAAGATTTGGTTGTCATTCACCATTATTTTGTCATTTCGCTTTATCGCTGACCCCCACCACTTATATTCCTCATTATCGACCATCTAATGTGACGTCATACTATGTATTTGGTATCAAACGATTCAGAAAGAGTTAATTTTTAATTCATAGACAATGAAAGATTTAAATTTAATATAATAATCACATAACCTATGCTGAAGTGACATGAAAATGGGGTGACATTTCGTGCAAAATGTACCATATTGGTCAATGTTTAGGGCATAATTTCACTAAGTTGCGTCATTTTTCTCAGATATTTCAATCAACAGTCTGAAAGATATATATTTCAATCAACAGTCTGAAAGATATATTCTTACTCTAAATCATATGGAAAAATTAGGAGGTCCTTACGGCTCGTTTGCCCAAAACCATTGTCGGACCAACTTGTATGAATTTTGACGCGAGGAAATTCCGCCAAAATTCACATGGTGTCCATCGCTTGTTGCAATGTTTGTATAGGATACGAAACTAAGGATTCAAAAATTTTCAGTGACTTCTTACCGAACACTTTACAATCATTTCATTACTTTTCACCCTTGCTTTATATACGTTGTCTTATTCAGGGGTATATGCCCTGATAGCATTTTACATTAATATTCAGAATCAGTACCCCCAATTTTATACGAAATTAGAAATGGTGGAGTGGAACCTAATCACCATATCGATCGTTTATGTACGGAAGCCCGTTAGTGCAAACCAAAAAAATATTTTCCAGAACAGAAAAATAAATTCGAGAACAGAAAAATATTTTCCAGAACAAAATTTTTTTTTCCAGAACAGAAAAATATATTTGAGAACAAAAAAGTATATTTGAGAACAGAAAAATATATTCGGGAACAGAAAAATATATTCGAGAACAGAAAGATATATTAGAGAACAGAAAAATATTTCCCAGAACAGAAAAGTATTTCCCAGAAAAACAGAAAAATAAATTCAGGGCATGCTTTCAGTGGCGTACCTAAAGGTTAGAGAAGATTTGAGAAGTAAATTAACCAATGGCACTGTCTACGATGCCGATGTTGAGGCTATAAAACATAGCAATAACTTTAATATGCTTGCCATGGGGGATCCAGAAAAAAAAAGATGCAAGTTGGGTGTGTTCTATCCTCTGACTTAAACAAAACGTATATACATTTGAACAAGAAAAACCAGTATTCTTTGCATGTTCAAGGGAGTTCAAACCCCCTCCAATCATCATCTAGACCCTTGACCATAGCTTCACCTTACTCCGAAGGTTACCGTAATGTTTCTTTTATGGAACTTTAAGCGCGCACATGACATATATCAAATGAATTGACATTATATCTCATCGCGCAAGGGACCTGACTTTCAGTATATAAATAGATCATCTCCAGAAGTAGGGGGTATTTTAAACTCCTTGGCGAATACCGTCTGTGACTGCTCCCCCCCCCCCCCCCAAAAAAAAAACCCAAACACACCTCTAGCTTAATCCGTTTATGAATTGCATTCATGGATAAATAAATAATAAACGTAGAACAGGAAAATACGCATTGTTGCAAGTTCCATGGGTTTCTACCCCCCCCCCCCCCCCCCCCCCCTCCCTCTAAGTCTGAACTGGGTTTCGCAGCAACGTTATACGATATATGTCGGGTCATCGTAATAGATTTTTTTTTTCGAATAAGAAATATTTTCAGGAACAAAGAAAATAGATACTAGTAATAAATTTTCCAAAGGGAGGCAACGGTATGATATATTGGCACTTTCTCATTTCTGATTCAACGCCAGATCCACCAATTTTAACTCCCTGGCGGAGACATTGAATGTATCCCCCCATTTGCTTTGAGTATGCTGATAAACTAAATGACATGTATGACATGTACATGAATCTCCGCTGTGTACATCTGTGGACACCTTACTCATCAAAAGGACCCACGTGGTACATTTTCGGGTATACCTACATGTACATTGTAACAGGCACGCTAGTCTTATCAAAAGGACACGACATTCTGTTGGCTTTTTTTTTTTGTACTATATTTTCTTATCTATTTATTAAAGCAACTTTGATATTTGATTGAGTGTACCATGATCATACGTAAACATTTTTTTTTTAATTTGAAACGCATAGCGTCGGGTCCTTATGATGAGACTAGCGTCCCAAAATGTATTGATGAGACCGCGCATGTCGCGTAAATGTCTTTTAGTCTATCAGCATATTGATTTTCATCAACATTTAACTGAAAGCAAATGTCTTGATAAAAATTAATGCTTCTATAATTTTTAAAGAACTGTTGCTTCCCTTTCGAAAATTTATAACATATATTCATTTTCTCTGTACCCGAAAATATTTCTTATTAGAATATACTTTCTGTTCTCCACTAAAATCAGGACCTGACATACATTGTACAACGTCGCTGCGAAACCGGGGGGGGGGGGGGGAGGTTGGCAAATACGTATTGAGGAAAACTGATGAGGGTTAAGTACCCGAAACATGCATATCTGGTCCATGCTGCAGATTCATCTGCTCTTAAATGATGCTATTAAATTTAAAGACGTTTATTAACATTTTCATGTTTTACGTATATTTTTTTTTTTATTTGGCCTTATTTACCCGTGAGTGCAATGTATATATAGACTTATGTGTTCAGGGGAGCGAGGGGGGGGTTACATAATGATTGTACGGACATTGGTTGGAGTCCCCCTAGTCCTTGAGATAATCTATTTTTATAAATCAGCGATAAGATCAGGTCCCGTGCATGATGAGCCTAGAAATAATGTCAAGGCATTTGATATATGCCCTATACGCGCTTCCCAAGCTCCATCAAAGACACATTTAGGTGACGCCAAGGCCAAGGGCAGATCTAGATGAAGATTGGGGGTAGGAGGTCAAAGCCCCTTAATTATCAAAGAAAACTGATTGTCAGGTTTTTATGATTTTTAGCTCACCTCGACGAAGTTGAGATGAGCTTATGCTATAACCCCGGCGTCCGCGTACGCGTCCCAGTCCCCGTCCGCGTCCGCGTCCGGTTAAAGTTTTTGGGGTAACTCAGTATCTGACAAAGTACTGATGGTACAGTAACCAAACTTGCACCAGTGATTCATCTTGGGATGCTGAGTTGAACCCATGCATCAGATGCAGCATCTGACCTACATTTTCCGGTTGAATGACTTTGTCAATGTCTGGTTAAAGTTTTTGGGGTAACTCAGTATCTGACAAAGTACTGATGCTACAGTAACCAAACTTGTACAAGTGATTCATCTTGGGATGCTGAGGTGAACCCATGCATCGGATGCAGCATCTGACCTACATTTTCCGGTTGAATGACATTGTCTTATCTGGTTAAAGTTTTTGGGGTAGTTCAGTATCTGACAAAGTACTGATGCTACAGTAACCAAACTTGCACAAGTGATTCATCTTTGGATGCTGAGGTGAACCCATGCATCGGATGCAGCATCTGACCTACTTTTTCGACTTGAGTGATTTTGCCTTATAAGGCCAATATTGAGCAAAGTATAAGTGCTACATGTACCAAACTTGCATATTGGATGTATCTTTGATCAAACTTTCATAAAATGACCTTGACCTACTTTTTCCACTTGAGTGATTTTGCCTTTAAAGACCAATATTGAGCAAAGTTTAAGTGCTACATGTACCAAACTTGCATATTAGATGTATCTTTGATCAAATTTTCATAAAATGACCTTGACCTACTTTTTCTGCTTGAGTGATTTTGCCTTTAAAGGCCAATATTGAGCAAAGTATAAGTGCTACATGTACCAAACTTGCATATTGGATGTATCTTTGATCAAACTTTCATAAAATGACCTTGACCTACTTTTTTTCCACTTGAGTGATTTTCTTAATATACATGTACTTAGAGATATGTTTAAATTGAACTTTGCTGCCGCGAGGTGAGCTTGGTAATCTTTGATTTTCTTATGTGAAAAGGAAGGGGGGGGGGGGAGGTTGATTTTCATACATATTCAACTTCTTCTCCAGAACCACTGAAAAGATTTTCATGAAACTTGGTAGGAATGAAGTACTCATGGTCCCCTACAAGTGTTGTTGTTTTTCGTCCGGATCCATCAACAGGTGGCGCCACCAGAGGCAAAAGTAGGTCACATGGGGTACCATCCTTTGACAAACTTTTTCTTTAGAACGGAAGCACGTATCGACAAACCGAAAGCATCAGGATGATCTAGAGAGATGTCTTAAGAAGTGTCGTTATTTTTGGTTCCACTCGGAAGTCAAAATTTTGACGCGTTTTTGACGTCTTTTCGGACTTCGTCAGAAATGCACATTTTTACACTATTTCTTTAAATAACTCAATATGTGTATGATTTTACACATTCAATTACTGCACATTTATCACATTTAAGTTACTAAATGCTTTGATATGTATTTTATACTGAAATTTTAATTTTTTGATTTTTTATGAATTATTTTCTTATGTGAAAAGGAAAGGGGGGGGGGGGTGATTTTCATACATATTCAACTTCTTCTCCAGAACTGCTGAACAGATTTTTATGAGTATTTTTTCAATCATGAATAGATATGTTTACTGTGAACATGGACCCAAGGCTTGTAAGTTCAAGTTCTGGTACCCTGGTAACTTTAGTTTCGTATAAGTTGGTACATGTTCATGTATGCAAGAGTTGTCTTTCTTTAATATTGATTTATGTTTTTGAGGTTTAAATTTTTAGCTCACCACGACGAAGTTGAGTGAGCTTATGCTATAACCCCACGCGTCCGCGTCCGCGTCCGTGTCCGCGTCCGTGTCCGCGTCCACGTCCGGTTAAGAAGTTTGGGGTAGCTCAGTATCTGAAAAAGTACTAATGCTACAGTAACCAAACTGGCACAAGTGATTCATCTTTGGATGCTGAGGTGAACCTATGCATCGTATGCAGCATCTGACCTACATTTTCCGCTTGAGTGACTTGGTTAAGAAGTTTGGGGTAGCTCAGTATCTGACAAAGTACTGATGCTACAGTAACCAAACTTGCACAAGTGATTCATCTTTGGATGCTGAGGTGAACCCATGCATCGGATGCAGCATCTGACCTACATTTTCCGCTTGAGTGACTTGGTTAAGAAGTTTGGGGTAGCTCAGTATCTGACAAAGTACTAATGCTACAGTAACCAGACTGGCACAAGTGATTCATCTTTAAATGCTGAGGTGAACCCATGCATCGTATGCAGCATCTGACCTACATTTTCCGCTTGAGTGACTTGGTTAAGAAGTTTGGGGTAGCTCAGTATCTGACAAAGTACTGATGCTACAGTAACCAAACTTGCACAAGTGATTCATCTTTGGATGCTGAGGTGAACCCATGCATCGGATGCAGCATCTGACCTACATTTTCCGCTTGAGTGACTTGGTTAAGAAGTTTGGGGTAGCTCAGTATCTGACAAAGTACTGATGCTACAGTAACCAAACTTGCACAAGTGATTCATCTTTGGATGCTGAGGTGAACCCATGCATCGGATGCAGCATCTGACCTACATTTTCCGCTTGAGTGATTTGGATAAGAAGTTTGGGGGTAGCTCAGTATCTGACAAAGTACTAATGCTACAGTAACCAAATTTGCACAAGTGATTTATCTTTGGATGCCGAGATGGACCCATGCATCGGATGCAGCATCTGACCTACTTTTTCCACTTGAGTGATTTCGCTTTTAAAAGCCAATATTGAGCAAAGTATAAGTGCTACATGTACCAAACTTGCATATTGGATGTATCTTTGATCAACTTTTATTAAAATGACCTTGACCTACTTTTTCCGCTTGAGTGATTTTGCCTTTAAAAGCCAATATTGAGCAAAGTATAAGTGCTAGATGTTCCAAACTTGCATATTAGATGTATCTTTGATGAAACTTTCATAAAATGACCTCGACCTACTTTTTCCGCTTGAGTGATTTTGTGCCTTTAAAAGCCAATATTGAGCAAAGTATAAGTGATACATGTACCAAACTTGCATATTGGATGTATCTTTGATAAATCTTTCATAAAATGACCTTGACCTACTTTTTCCGCTTGAGTGATTTTGCTCTATAAAGCCAATATTGAGCAAAGTTTAAGTGCTAGATGTTCCAAACTTGCATATTAAATGTATCTTTGATCAAACTTTCATAAAATGACCTTGACCTACTTTTTCCGCTTGAGTGATTTTGCCTTTAAAAGCCAATATTGAGCAAAGTATAAGTGATACATGTACCAAACTTGCATATTGGATGTATCTTTGATAAATCTTTCATAAAATGACCTTGACCTACTTTTTCCGCTTGAGTGATTTTGCTCTATAAAGCCAATATTGAGCAAAGTATAACTGCTACATGTACCAAACTTGCATATTGGATGTATCTTTGATCAAACTTTCATAAAATGACCTTGACCTACTTTTTCTGCTTGAGTGGTTTTGCCTTTAAAAGCCAATATACATGTACTAAGAAATATGTTTGAATTGAATTTTGCTGTCACGAGGTGAGCTTCGTAATCTGTGATTACCTATGTTTTTCAATGTCAGAGGCTCGAACCCCACCCGGATCTCTTTTCTAGTTACTTAGTTACTCCTCCCGTGTCAAGGAACTTAGCTGATTAATTATAAATTAAGTTACCAGTATTACTGTCATAATGTTTGATGGCTTCTAACTCGGCATCATTAACAGTACCTCTTCCTTTTAGGTACGCCACTGAAGACTACTCTGAATTATTTTTCTGTTCTGGGAAATATTTTTCTGTTCTCTAATATATTTTTCTGTTCTCTGATATATTTTTTCTGTTCTCTAATATATTTTTCTGTTCTCTGATATATTTTTCTATTCTCGAATATATTTTTCTGTAGTAGAAAATATCCTTTTGATCTGGGAAATATTTTTCTGTTCTCGATTATATTTTTCTGTTCTCGATTATATTTTTTTGTTCTCGAATATATTTTTTTTGTTCTCAAATATATTTTTTGTTCTCGAATATATTTTTTTGTTCTCAAATATATTATTTTGTTCTATAATTTGTTTTTTTGTTCTAGAAAATATTTTTTTGGTTTGCACTAATGGGCTTCCGTATTTATGGCTACATCTACGAAAATAAAAGTTAGTAAAATGCACCATAAATTATTCTTGGACGACATTGATATATCTTTGATTCGAAGTCCGTACATATTCAGGTAAGATAAGTAATAAAACTAGATGGCTACTGTTGCATGGAACAGACGGATTCCTCCTTTATTAGACCTTCCTCGGAACTGAAGTGCTAAAATCCGAATAAAGAAGATGGAAAAATGAATAGTTGCTTTAGTACCTTATTCGCTTCAGCAAATGAGTCAAAAGAGCTTATGTCTTACTTGGGACTCTTATTCATTTATCAACAAAATAGAAGAAATAGATAATAAATACCTTTTATGTTTACGCAAGCTTTATACTCCATGATCTATCAAATTTAAATCCTTTAAAATTACTATCTCAAAACAGAATTACACAATAATTTTGAAATGAGAACATTTCTATGAATAGAAAATGACAACAGCATCAAAATACTGACAGTTATGCTACTAAGGAAAAAAAAATAAGAAAACAGAGAACAAGAGTAATAGAATTATCTTTCTTATTCCATGTTAAGTTCAAATAACAAGGACTACTTGTCTAAAGAATGAATAGTGCATGACAAAACTGTGAATTCTACAAGAGTAAATGTTTGTTATAACATTGGAAAGGATTATTTGACCCTGAACCAAGGTCACAGATAAAAGATAAGTATGTGAGGTTAATTTCATCACGATTCATCTTTATCTGGTCAAAGCTCAATATTTTATAAACCAAGGTCTATTGTGACCTTGAAATCGAACATATGACCTTGGGTCAAGGTCAAAGAGAAAGAATTTGATGCTAGGAATATTTGCGTAAAGTTTGAACTCTCAATGTCAAACAGTCTTTGTTTTATAGGCAAAGGTTTGTTGTGACCTTGAGAATGAGAATTTGACCCTGGGTCAAGGTCAAGGTGAAAGGGCTTAACTCAAGGATAATATGTATGACGTTTGGACCCTGAATACAGAATATAAACAGCCATGTACTACAAAAAGTGAATCCTGTAAGGTGAGTGTGTTCATTAGCCCGGGGAGTGAGTGTGTTCATGTGCCCGGGAGGTGTGTTCATGTGCCAGGAAAGTATGTTCATAAACCAGGAGAGTGTGTTCGTGAGCCCGGGAAGTGTGTTCATGTGCCCGTAGAGTGTGTTCACGTGCCCAGAGAGTGTGTTCATGTGCCCGGAGAGTATGTTTATGTGCCAAGAGAGTGTGTTCACGTTCCCAGAGAGTGTGTTCATGTGCCCGAAGAGTGTGTTCATGTGCCCGTAGAGTGTGTTCACGTGCCCAGAGAGTGTGTTCATGTGCCCGGAGAGTATGTTTATGTGCCAAGAGAGTGTGTTCACGTTCCCAGAGAGTGTGTTCATGTGCCGGAAGAGTGTGTTCATGTGCGCGGAGAATTTGTTCATGTGCCCGTGGAGTGTGTTCACGTGCACGGGGAATTTGTTCATGTGCAAGGAGAGTTTGTTCATGTGCCCGCAGAGTGTGTTTATGTGCCCAGAGAGTATATTCATGTGCTCGGAGAGTATGTTCATGTGCCAGGGGAATGTGTTAACGTGTTCAGGGAGTGTGTTCATGTGCCCTTGGAGTGTGTTCAAGTGCCAGGGGAGTGTTCAGGTGCCAGGGGAGTGTGTTCATGTGCCCGGAGAGTATGTTCATATGCCCGGTTAGTATGTTCACGCGCCCGGGGAGTGAGTTCATATGCCAGGGGAATGTGTTTATGTGCCCGTGAAGTGTGTTCATGTGCCCGGAAAGTGTGTTCATGTATCCAGAGCCTGTGTTCACGTGCCCAGAGTGTTCACATGCCCAGAGAGTGTGTTCATGTGCCCGGAGAGTGCGTTCATGTGACCGGAGAGTATGTTTATGTGCCAAGAGAGTGTGTTCACGTGCCCAGAGAGTGTGCTCATGTGCCCGAAGAGTGTGTTCATGTGCCAGGAGAGTTTGTTGATGTGCCAGGGGAGTGTGTTCACGTGAATGGGGGATTTGTTCATGTGCCAGGAGAGTTTGTTCATGTGCCCGCAGAGTGTGTTTATGTGCCAATAGAGTATATTCATGTGCCCGGAGAGTGTGTTCATGTGCCAGGGGAGTGTGTTAACGTGTTCGGGGAGTGTGTTCAAGTGCCAGGGGAGTGTGTTCAGGTGCAAGGGGAGTGTGTTAATGTGCCCGGAGAGTATGTTCATATGCCTGGGGAGTATGTTCACGTGCCTGGGGAGTGAGTTCATATGCCAGGGGAATGTGTTAATGTGCCCATGAAGTGTGTTCGTGTGCCCGGAAATTGTGTTCATGTGTCCCGAGCGTGTGTTATTGTGCCAGGGGAGTGTTCAAGTGCCAGGAGAGTGTTTTCACGTGCCCAGAGAGTGCTCATGTGTCCATGGAATATGTTCATGTGCTCGGAAAGTGTTTTCATGTGCCCGGAGAGTGTGTTCATGTGCCAAGAGAATGTGTTCACATTCCAAGAGAGCGTGATCATCTGTCCATGGAGTGTGTTCATGTGCCTGGAGAGTGTGTTCATGTGCCCGGGGAGTGTGTTCGTGTGCCCGTGGAGTGTGTTCATGTGCCCGGGGAGTGTGTTCACGTGCCCGGGGATTGTGATGTTGTGCCGGGGGAGTGTAAGCATCTTCTGCTCTCTAGCAAAACTTACACTAATATCATGAATATTCTGGCGAATTCAGCTAAGGAACTTCCAAATTTGGAATATGTCAAATCATAGTTCAAATATTAACAAAAAACATGTATACGGTAAAATGTCTTTCGGCATTCTAGATAAGGAGACATGATATTCATTATTTTTGTATATATGTTTGTTTTGAATAGATTTTTCTCGGTGACAAATATTAACAAATGTACTAGCTGATGGTTAAATTTGATGATTTGAAATATCTTGATGATATTCTGATTATTGCAATTGACAACACTGTTTTTGACAAATCTGAGAATGAAAATATTCACAAGAATTGAAGCTGAACACAACAAAATCATAATTTCAGTTTTAGTTCAGTTAAGGGGGCCGGAACCTTGTAGAAGAAAAATGACGATTACAAAAGTACAAAATATTCCACATACAATTACCCATTCATGGGTTTTTAATATCAAAATTGTAAAAGGATAAATTCCTACCACTATGTATGACAAAAGGGGATTATTTTGGATCCAGCATAGTACATTTTCCCTGTCATATTTTGCGTCAAAAGCGCATTTGATCAAATAAAAGAATCAGCTATTATAATTTATTTCTGCATAAACACACAAGAATAATCACTTATTCTATATATATGCGCTTTCAAAGACAAAAATAGAACAAAGGAAACCCCCAATTCTATTCATAAAGCGAATCCGTTCACCAATGTGACGGCGAGTTAATTTGAGAAAGGAACAGCTGAAGTTTCCCATGACAACGTCATGCTTTTTCAGTATGACTGAAATCTCATTATGTTCATTATGTTAAACGTCTTCAAATTCAATTGCATGATTTTTTAAGAACAGATAATGCAGCATTCTAAAATTTCTGTTATCAAAATTTCTTGAAATTTCTAAAACGTGGGTCCTGCAGCATCATATCCAACCATTCCTGCTACGTCATTCGGTACGCTTTTTCGACATAGTAACTTTCATACTTTTTGGAATATTACATTGCTTAGATTTGAGGATCACTGACGAGGGTTTTGTACCCGAAACGTGCATGTCTGGTCCATGCTGCCAATTTATCTGTTCTGTTCTTAAATGATGCTATTCAATTTGAAGACGTTTAACTTTTATACGACTTGGTGAGTGTCACTGCTGGTGGACCAGGAGTCCCCGAGGACACATGTAGCCAAGTTCGATCAATTTCGGTTGATCGTTTCTTCAACGCATTCTAAAATTTCTGTTATCAAAATTTCTTGAAATTTCTAAAAAGTAGGTCCTGCAGCATCATATCCCACCCATCCTGCTATGTCATTCGGTACGCTTTTTCGACATTGTAACTTTAATACTTTTTAACGGCTGAAGTGAGCTATTGTCATAGTGTTGCGTCTGTCGTCCGTCGTCGTCCGTCGTCGTAAACGTTTCACATTTTAAACTTCTTCTCCAGAACGGCTGAAGGGATTTTGATGAAACTTGGTAGGTATGAAGTACTCATGGTCCCCTACAAGTGTTGTTGTTTTTCGTCCGGATCCGTCAACAGGTGGCGCCACCACAGCCAAAAGTAGGTCACGGGGGTACCCTCCTTGACAAACTTCTTCTTCAGAACCAAAGCATGTATCGACAAACCGAAAGCATCAGGATGATCTAGAAAGATGTTTTAAGAAGTGTTGTTATTTTTGGTTCCACTTCGAATTCAAGTTTTTGACGTCTTTTCGGACTTAGTCAGAAATGCACATTTTTGCACTATTTCTTTAAATAACTCAATAAGTGTATGATTTTACACACTCATTTACTGCGCATTTATCATATTTAACTTACTTAATGCTTTGATATGTATTTTATGCTTAAATTTTATTTTTTTGATTTTTTTAATGTTTTTTTTTTCTTATGTAAAAAGGAAGGGGGGTTGATTTTCAGTACTAAAAGCCTTTTCCATTGAAGTCTATGGAGCACCCACCTCTGTTCAATTGCTTCCCACGTCTCTCACAACATTCACCCCGAAGTTTCACTATATTCGTTTTGTACACAAAGGTTTGTGAAACTTAAAAATGCTATCTCTAGGAAAAGTGACCACAGAGTCTAGAAAGATCTAGCCACTTGAAGTTTTAGGTCCATTTTTTTGCACTTAAATCTAAAATACGATTTTTGAATTCATGGGACCCCTTTTAGATCGACCTTTCATCCATAGTTACAGCTTATAATTCAACAAGTGACACATGCTTCAATGTCTTATTGATTAACCTTTTATGTGATATGATTCAATTATTTAAATTCTTTATACCTATTTAGAATTTTATTTTCAAAGTCGGGAACAAGATTTCAAAAGCGGCCATGTTTTGCCGTGTACCCAAAGGGGATTCCCCATTTAGTACTGTGATACCTTTTTAGCTTTAGTACTGCGATACATTTCAGGAGATTCAGTGCAAACGGAATAGATTTTTATTTAATGTGCATTATACTTGGAACACTTTCATAATGGTTATCATTCATGTACTTGGAACACTTGCATATACTTGTTGATAAAGTTTGCTCGAATTTCCTCTGTCTTAGACTCTCTTAGATGAAGTAATTTACGGACTGATTTCTTGAAGAAACGTCTAATGAGTAATCTCTTCCTCTGGATTTTGAGAATGCATAGGACATTTTATATCTGAAATTTTTGAAAATAGATAATTCAGTTCAGAGTTCCAGAAATCTTCCAATGAAATATTGGACCACAGGAAGCTGTTGTTTTAATAGAGAAAATAAATTATTATTCACAACCTTAAGCCACTATGTGTTCGACATCTTGTATGTATAATATTTCTAAGAGGAACACAGAGGCCTGAGGTTGTGAATAATAAAACACATTTTCTCTCATAAAACGACAGGTTCATGTGGTAAGACATTTGGGAATTTTTATCTATTCAAATAATAGATACAACATGAGTTTTCATTGGACCAAATTACTTTTTGTCAGCAAATCCGATGCAACCGATACATTTAATGAACTCTCTCCGCTTACAACTTGTCCGTGTAACATACCTATGATGAGGTAAAACAATTAGTTAACAGTAAATAACGAAGTCGTAGGTCTGCTAGTTGGACAAGCTTATCAATTTCATGGGCCTTTTAATTTGTTTCAAACTGCGAAACCTAGCAATACCACTTGAGGTGTTGAACAGCGTATGCTGAAATGCGACGCATCTTCTCGCCTGTTGAAATATGCATAGGCAAGAAGCGCCGCATTTCAGCATATTTATTGAAAATTCTTTGTTCTAGTGGCTTCACTGGGTCATGAGGTTTGATACACCGTACACTGCTTTTTGGAAAACAAATTGGCCCAATTTCTGCACAACTCACTTGAATTGGTAAGTATTGGATTAAAACGATTTTAACTGTACGTTTCATGTATTTGAGATTAAATCAATACCATTCAAAAGCATTCATAGATTTCAGTTAACTTTAATATGAATAAAGGCAAAACCGAAAAATCTTTGTTTTTTATATAGTTGGAACCCTTCGACATTTTTAAAGGTTGTCTGAAAAAAAACATTCTCTGCATCCTGCAAAAATCTTTTTAGAAAGGTTGTGGGCTAATATCCTAGTACTAGCACTGTCAGTATTCAATGTCAGTATGTCAATTAGAGCGTGCATGTGTATCAGCTGAGCGTTGTGCCCCCTGGGGCTCTTGTTTGGAATATTACATTGTTTAGATTTGAGGATCACTGACGAGGGTTTTGTACCCGAAACGTGCATGTCTGGTCCATGCTGCCAATTTATCTGTTCTTAAATGATGCTATTCAATTTGAAGACGTTTAACATTTATACGACTTGGTGAGTGTCACTGTTGGTGGACCAGGAGTCCCCGAGGGCACATGTAGCCAAGTTCGATCAATTTCGGTTGATCGTTTCTTTAACGCATTGTAAAATTTCTGTTATCAAAATTTCTTGAAATTTCTAAAAAGTGGGTCCTGCAGCATCATATCCCACCCATCCTGCTATGTCATTCGGTAAGCTTTTTCGACATTGTAACTTTCATACTTTTTTATGTACCCGAAACGTGCATGTCTGGTCCATGCTGCTAATTTATCTGTTCTTAAATGATGCTATTCAATTTGAAGACGTTTAACATGTAACAAACATCGGGTACTTAACCCTCGTCGGTGATCCTCAATCTAAACAATGTAATATTGCCAAAGAGTGAATCATTACGACCAAAAAAGTACCAAAAGACGTAGCAAGATAGGTATGAAATGATGCTACAGGACCCACGTTTTTGAAAGGGGTAGGGCCACGAAGCCCGATATTGGCCCTAATTTTGAACATTGTACTTCATAGAATTTTATCTGTGATTTGACATTTTGAAACGTTCTCTACTGAATCACGAATCCATCTTTTGTCAACACTGCGTTTTTCAATAGCTTTCAGCCCTTTGAAAACACCAAAATTGGTCTTATTCCGCGAAATTGATGCAAAAGCTACATATTTCTATAGAATTAGCAATGACCGCACGTATTAACTAGGATGAAAAAATTATATGTGAAAGATTAACATTATATCCTTTTGTCATAAACGTTTTATCTCAGTTAACGCATGCGGCCACATTGAATTCTTCCACAAAAGACAAAATTCCAAGCAATTTTCGCCATATTTTGTCAATAACGTCAAAATGACGTCACTTTATGACGTCATTACAATTAAATAGTACGATGTTTGGTGATATTTTTCTTTTCATTAAAAGCGCTGAACATTCGTGTATTTTCATAAGAGATATCAAGTATTCGCCATGAAATTTATTTCTAGAGAAAAATCGAGGGCCGATTTAGGGGTCTCGTGGCCCTACCCCTTTCAAGAAATGTTGTCATCAGAAATTATCGAATGCGTTGAAGAAACGATCAACCGAAATTTATCGAACTTGGTTTGTGTGCCCTCGGCGACCAGTGACACTCACCAAGTGGTACAAATGTTAAACGTCTTCAAATTCAATAGCACCATGAATGCATTGATTATGATTTATCAAGTATTACAAATTAGAAATTTAACAATGGAATAATGGCAAAATATGACCAAACAAGTTATTACTTTCTAGATGTTGACTGTTTTGAACTAATTCTGTTTGTGGAATGTATTCCAATTTCTGATATCCGTTTGAGTCAGTTTAATAGTGAAATGTTGACAGCCTTAGCTTATGGATTTTTCTTGTACTGTTTATGTGTGATTTATTTTGGAATTATCACAAACAACGCTGAATGTGACGAAAAATCGCCATTCGAAATATTCCGTAGAGTGTATGTAGGATGTGACATCAGTCGACAGAGAGTAATAATAGCTGCGCCTGCCTCTGTCGCTTGTCGTTGATGTCGTTTTCTGTAATCGTCAAGACACAGTCGCTGAAAGAGGTAAAGGATTAATGGGGAAGATTTTAGTAATGAATACGTTTTTCTATATGATGTTGTTCCTACTTTCTATATTGCATAGGAAAGGATTTCAAACCTGTTGATATTCAAATTCATCCGCGATGTTATGAAGTCACACTGTTATTTATACAGAAATTAATAACACTCGTCCTGAAAGCTCTGTATTGTGCAATTACAGTGGTTGCGCATAAACCATATCCCTATTAAGAAGTGCAAAATCGTTACTTGACAAATCATCTCATCAAGGGCACACAAAACCAGGATAATACCAGAACTATTGCAAATGAACAGAAATAATGAAAGTGGGATCAGGTACCCAGGAAAAATGAGCATCTCCTGCTTGCATGCAACAGCCGCCACTTCATATAGGTAGAAAGGTCACAGTCGGTACCTCCTATAAAGGAAACAAACGTATAAATTGATATGTCATGACACAAAAGGTCTACGTCAGAATATCATTTATGGCTCTGGACAATGGGACGTTATAGAGTGTGACAATTTCCCCGTATCGACCATAGAACTTCCTCAATGACGATGTTAGTCGGTCACAAATGTATGCTTGACAGAGAAGCTTAACTGAGAGCCATCTAGCTCTTAGAACAAAATCTGAGTAAGATCGATATACCTTTATTCCCATAGTTTGAGTAGGGGACGTCTCTATGACCCATGTATTACGCTTTTGATATTCGTTCAATATTCATCAGTTTGTTACTCGGACCCCTGGCTTGTGCTTATCTTAAAATGAAGAGCTATTGGACATATTTCAGTTTGTTTCACGTACTTCGGACTACGCACTCCGGACTTCGCATTTAAAAAGTCATATTAAAGAAATCAGGTGCAATTAAAAATGTAAATCTGAACACACAATAGACGAATTTATGACCGTAGAGAGCTTTTGATACGTATATTCATACATGAAAATAAATTGATTATCACAAAATTTAATCTAGGTTAATTGGTTAATTCAGAAAAAAAGTTCATGGTGTGGTTATCCGGATTACGTTTGCACAACCCTCCCACTTATCCGGATGCACAGAGGTATCCATAGACGCACAATAGCTGTATTAACATAAGACTTCTCATTGTAAGGTGACGTCACAAACAAGACAGTTAAACGCAGCGGACTTCTGTAACAAAAATTCTACATAATTTAATTATTTCCGTACTGTCTGTCTGTATAACGCCTACACAAACCTACGGAGCGAAATTTTATCTATACCTATATAGGCAATGTCGCCTATTATGACGTCACTAACGTTGAGCACCGCTGCCTGTTCAAATATTACGTCGCCAGATTTAAATTTGAAAATCAACCATACTAAAATGACATCAATTGCAAAATAAAGTAGATGATTTAATAGTTATTTAATTAGATTATAAGAAATGACTGTAATAATTTTTCTGTCTATCGATTTATAGACAAAAACCGATACACAAACAAAATATAATTGCGGATTATATAGTTTGTGCATCGGTTTTTCTGTAAACATCGATAGACAGAAAAATAATTACAGTTATTTCAGTCTTCATGAAAACTTTTTTTACCACTAGCCAACCGGACTAGTTGAGTGCAAAAATCTACTTGCCACCAAAAATTTTCACTAGCCATTGAACAAATATCAAAATGCTATAAAGACCAATTGTTTCTTCAGATAGGTCTGTTGAGTAGGCCAAAATTCACACATATATAGAGTATACATAAAATTGAACAAAGTTAAACCAACATTCAGTCCTTTCTCTTGTGGATGTCAGTGGTTTGTGCTCGCTTTTTACATCGCGAATGTCATTATCAATAGACTCAATATTACAATGAATGTATACATATCATTTCACATACGCGTTTTACATACAGAAAATGGACAAAGAAAGAGAAAATACCGTATCATGCACGCTAAAAGGTCAGCCATTTATTATGGTGGTGTGTGGTCATTAGTTATAAAATCTGTGTAAGAATTTATTCATTTCAGTGTTCAATTGAGATTTAATTGTTCTATTGAACATGTTATACTCGCACATTAGTTGTTACCGTAAAACAACCCGTCACGCCGTGCAGAAAAGAACGCACTGTGGTAACGGAAATATTTATCTTGTACATTGGGACAATTTCTTAATGAACATAGTCTACAGGAATGACAAATATGGATAATGACCATATCCCTGCAACAAAAATTCTACATAATTTAATTATTTCCGTAATGTCTGTATAACGCCTACACGTTACTTCCTTGCATGTTCAATAAAATAAATAGACCTTCATACTTAACAAGCGATAGGAAATGAGACATGGCAGATTTTTTTTCACGGAAACTAGGCTGCAATAATACCCTTAGTATGAGGCGAGAAATCGCTGGCTGTCGACTCTTCATGAGACCCTTTCATTTCAGTAAAACTCACTAGCCAGTTGGGCTAGTTCAGCAGCAAATTTTGGTAGCCCGAAGAAATATTTGGTAACCTTGGCGGTCGGGCTAGTGAGTTTTCATGAAGACTGTCATTTCTTAAGTTAAAGGATCTAAAAATGCTATGGCATGCGTATAACAGTATGTGCACTGCTGGCTGAAGCGAGCTCAAGACAACACGGGCATGAAAATTGTATCTTTATTCAGTCTTTCATAAATTTGTCTTTACCTACTTTATCTGTTTGATAAATTTGATAAATTTTGAATTATAATCGAACTATAAGTAGTGGTACATGTTCCAATGTGAAACGTCTTCAAATTCAATAGCATCATTTAACAACAGGTAATTTTTCAGCATGGATCAGACATGCACGTTTCGGGTACTAAACCCTCGTCAGTGATCCTCAATCTAAACAATGTAATATGGCCAAACTAGGCAGCAAAATTCATATTATCCACTTTTTCAAGTGAACAAAAAAAGAAAATGAGGTAATAGCGAGCGAAGCTCGCATTTATGGTAACGCGTATACGTAAGTATGGGAAAATGCACGAGCAAAAGACATACATACTTGGAGCTGAAAAAGTATGGTAACAGTACCGCGGATACGGATAAAAGTGACTCGATTCCCTTAAACGACAGAGCAGGATAACATACCTTGACAAATTCGCAATGGATAGAATTCTTCTATTTTATGGCGCAATAAAACTAAGTGAAACTCGCCGAATTGTTCGTCTGAAAATCAGAAATTCAGCAGCAACTAATCCGCCATCTTTATCACTAATGACGACACAACGGTACGTAACTCTACAGTATACTTGACGTCATTATTTCTCTATATGTGACGTCACTGTAGCAGTGCGCCCATTTTCACGTGCAAGAATGGTACACGATTGTAGTAATGCAAGAAGGAAAAGTAACACAAAACAGCCGCGATTTTCTTCCGTTTTTCAGTGTATCATACAAACAAGATAGATATGATCGAAATAATTATTTTGTAAAGAAGAAAGATTTTATTTTTTAAATTCAATTGATTTCAAGGTCATTAGAGAGGAAAGGGGAGGGATTTCAGACTCCCTCGTTAATGATCTACGTCTGTGTAAAGTACATGGGACGGATCCAGATTTTTTTTTTTTTTTTTTTTTTTTGGCAGCGGGAAGGGGAGGTCCAGCTTGACCGGCGGTGATGGATTCCTGGAGTCCCAGGGTTATGATTTTGCAAAGTTTTCGATTTTGAGATCAATGTTTTTAAGGTTTTACATTTTTTACAAAATATTTGGTGTCTTTTTCCTCCGCTCGCACATAAGGCTTTGCCTTGATTCATATTACTATGAGGCTTTTGAAAAATTGTATGTTTTTGAACAACTTAATTCTGCATGATCAGAATTTGAAACTATATGAAATGTTTTACGCCTTCAAATTCATCATTTTAGAGCGGATAAATTTACAGCATGGACCAGACATTCATGTTTCGGATATTTAACCCTCGTCAGTGATCCTCAATCTAAACAATGTAATATTGCCAAAATGTGTGAAAATTATGTCCTAAAAATACCGAAAGACGTAGCAAGATGGCTAGGATATGATGCTCCAGGTTCCAGGTTTTAGAAATTTGAGATGTTTTGCAAAGAGATTTTCAAATGCGATTGAAGGAACGACCAACCATAATTGATCGAACTTCGGTAATTGATTGCCCTCGGGGACTCCTGGTCTACCGGTAGTGGCACTCATCAAGTGGTACAAATGTTAAACGTCTTCAAATTTATTAGCATCATTTTCATAGAAAATTCATATGCATGATACCATGACGCCACGACGAGAGCCGTGTTATATCTCTGATAGCATTTGGAATGACAGTGGATAATGAATTCTAGCAGTATCAGAATAATCAACTGTGCCTGCATTGATTTTTATTTAAAACATACTCAATGTTTTGTAGGATACAGGATTTTCTCATTTCGTAAAAGTGGAGTCAGTTTTTGACGAAGAAAAAGCCGAGGAAATAGAACTTCTGAACAAATTGCTCATCAAAGTAGAAAGTACACCTCCTTTTCTTGTATATCCCTTAAAGTTTATGAAGGTAAGAGCATCTACATGAGGAAATATAACTTCTGAACAAATTGCTCATTAAAGTAGAAAGTACACCTCCTTTTCTTGTATATCCATTAAAGTTTATGAAGGTAAGAGCATCTACATGAGGAAATATAACTTCTGAACAAATGGCTCAACAAAGTAGAAAGTACACCCTCTTTTTTGTATATCCATTAAAGTTTACGAAGGTAAGAGCATCTACATTATGATCGAGAGCAGGGAGTTGCATAAGATTTTTCATCATTCATTTTTCAATTATATTCGATATTCGCTATTCTGAACCTAAAAATTTTTTCATAAAACTAATTCTTGTTATAACAGAGCGAAATTCTAAAAATGACCTTAAATCATGCTAAAGAGGGACTCGGGACGGAGCTATGCAATTGATGGGCCTTTCTTTTAGAATAATTTGTCGAATAACTTGCTTATGTATTTCAAGTCAGTGCAAAAGCATATAAATCATCAAAGATAGGGCTTAGTATTGCGGGTCAAATTTGTATTGCGATATATTGCGATATTTGAAAAAAATATTGTGATATATTGCAATATTTCATAACATCGAGATTCATCATTATTTTCATTTTCCTACCTCAATTTTACTTTCAAAATTTTATCAAAAATCAGAATATGTCATCATGATATAATGATGGAGACAAATTTGACTTTAATACATGCATGGTCCATGGATATCCGGTTGAAAGAAATCAAAATTTATCCAAGTATTAATATAAATATTCTGATGGGACATCGGTGGACACTAGTGGACAGACAGTGCAAAAAGTCACGAGGAAATTTAAACATCCTTTAAACTACCCTTATCAAATGATAATGACAGCAAATTAAGGCGAACGTCCGTGAATTTCAGTTAGTATACCTTTGTCCTCGACATGTACAGTGTGTTGATGTACAATTTTAAAGGAAGAGCAAGCGTTATTCATCTATTTCGTGTAATCTTTTACGCTCAATACGCTGTGTAGCACAGTACGGTCACTTCGTTGTTGGAATGAGCATGAAGTAATTCACGACCATCATAATGCCACGGACCTAAGAATCCACTTTTTTCAATTGAAATGACCCTTTTGTTGTATTTTAAGTAGTAATTCACACTCGCTCATTACTTTCAAAGAAACAACATGAAAATATAAAGATAAAAAATAATATCGTAAAAAACTGGTTTTTGAAAACAAATACTGTGGTACGTATTGCGAAGCCTTTTATCACAATAAACCGGTACCGCGATAAAACCGCTCAGCCCTATTCAAAGATATAAGAAGTCCTCAAATACATTATATTTTGATTATATTTTTTTCTGCATGCAAATCGTCATGCTGAAGAAATACGGTAAGAGATTCAGGGCTAAATACGGCCCTTATCTTATCCGCTTCTTAGCATGCATATCTTTTGGTTAAATAAGTTATTTGTTTGTTGCATTAAAGACAGTGAATAGCCGACCTTATGAGGCATTTTTCCACAAAGAAAATATCAAGAACTTTCAAGGATGCAGAGATTTTCTTACGTTCGAGAACTGTGCAGAATATGATAGAAATGGCGTACTGATGCCATTTAGTGAGGTAAATTGATAATGAAGATATTCAAAAGAGTCTAAGCTATCCATGCTACATTGCTTAAGGAAAGCTAAACATTTTTCCACTTTGTTTAAAGTTAGATGGTCATAACTTTTTTAATTGTGAGATTGTGCTTTTTGTTTCGTTCTTGCATGGACTACTGGATTATTTCACAGGGATTTTGTTGTCCTTGTCATGGTAATGTAGAGAGATATCACAGCCGTGGAGGGCAGGATTGTGCTGACACACATACACCTATTGGACAAGAGACAGAAGCTTATCACTCCAGCATCCATTGCCTGAAGTTTGATCAAGTTTGGTAGGAGACGTTCCCGTGATCTGATTATTTCTAAATATTGTATATTTGTTTATCACGCCTCAGACAAAAATGTTGGAATCTGATTAGTCAGATCATGGTCACATGACGCTGTGAAAAAAGCCGTTTCAGGCTTGTAAATCCGTATCGGGCGAGTAGTTTATTAGGACGTTGTGAATTGTATGATACAGAGACCCCCACGCATACAGTAAGATGTCGTCGACGTGATAAATTCGTTACACGGTTAGTTAGTGACCTGATACGGAAAAATACATGGTGTGAAAAGAAAACCCGTATCGGGCTCGGCTTCCGCCTCGCCCGATACGGGTTTTCTTTTCACACCATGTATTTTTCCGTATCAGGTCACTAACTAACCGTGTAACTAATAGTATTGCAGCTATTGCTAGTATTTGATAATCTCAAAACGAGTATAGTGTTATAAGAAATCAAAAATTCTTGAAATCTCTAAAACATGGGTTCTGCAATATCATATCCCAGCCATTCTGCTACGTCTTTTGGTACATTTTTAAATATTATAATTCACACACTCTTTGGCCATATTACATTGTTTAGATTGAGGATTACTGACAAGGGTTTAGTACCCAAAACGTGCATGTCCGGTCAATACTGCAAATTTATCTGTTTTTGAATTATGCTATTGAATTTGAAGACGTTTTACATCTTTATATTCGAAAATTGTATATTTAGATATATATTTATAGATAGCACAAAAAGGTACAAGCGGCTACGGCACTAAACGTGTTATATTTCTATGTATAAATAAAATAACACGGAAGTGTTCCAACTCTATAACTTCTTGAAGAAACATTCAAACCAAGTTTTATGCACCAGACACGTGTTTCGATTATTAAGTTCTCATCAATGATGCTTCCAGCGGAGCCGCCATAATTCATTTTAGTAGCGCCCTCTTCTTTCATTTTTTAAATTTAGATTTGTACATTTGCTTTACAGAGAGTGCGCGGCTCCGAATTTACTGTAGGGTCTATTCAGTAGCATATCCACATAAAATCTATGTTCAAAATAGCATTGGAGGGATGGTGCTCAGACGGTAACCTCCTTTATTTTTGATGATAATTTTGAATGGAATGACAAGTTTCATGTTTCAGGCGACAGAGCTGGAAAGTAATAATTCAAATACACTTCATATTGAATTTAAAGACGTTTAACATTCTAAACATCAAGTCACGGGGAACGATTTTAACTGCTCCACACTGCAACAAGAAATAAGTGTGTATGATAATAGTACGGAAGGAAGTGTTCCAACTCTATACCTTCTTGAAGAAAATTTCAAACCAATTTTTTGCATCAGACACGTGTTTCGAATATTAAATTCTCATCAGTGATGCTTTCAGCGGAGCCGTCATAATTCATTGTAGTAGCGCCCTCTTCTTTCATTTTTTTTAATTTAAATTGGTACATTTGCTTTACAGAGAATGCGCGGCTCCGAATTTCCTGTAGGGTCGATTCAGTAGCATATCCAAATAAAATCTATGTTCAAAATAGCAGTAACATACTGATTTTTCAATTGGATGTTGTATGTTGATAAGTATTCAAGTGTTTTATTTATAATGTAGGTACAGCGTGAACATCTTAGAGGAGCCTTTCATTCAGCAAGAAGTTACACTTCAAATATTTAGGGAGGAATCAGTAAGGGACGGCTGGAGATTTAGACCAATGTTTGGCTCACGGGACTTACTCCTCAGTTCACATAACACTCAAGCTGTAAGCGAGGAAGGCCAGGTTGTATTTCAAAATATCTGCTATAAATACTTTAATGATATATATATATCTATTCTTTTTACTAGAGAAACAAAATATTTTATAACTATTGAAATAGCAGACATTGTTATCATTTTTGTGTCGCCTGTGAAGCATAGCGATACTTAGGGATCACTTTGTCCGTTGTCCGTCTGTCTGTCCGTCTGTCTGTCATACTTGGATGTCACACCCTATAAAAATGATTCCTGAGTGTCGCTTTGTTTCGCATGCGACACATGCATTCCTTAGAATGATTTTTTTAAATCATATATAATTAATCCATGTGTTGGACCAGGGAGCTCAATATACTCTTATATCAGTCAGTAAATGAAAGTTAAATACAAAACCAGTTATCTAGATATATCATTTCACTCTGAATATATCGTGAAAATATCGGAGGTAAGAACTCTTGGACAGGGGGGGGGGTGTTGCACATTAGATAATTTTCATCTCAATTGACTAAAAGTACCACAGATTTGAATTCATTATCCATAACAAGCATGTTTAACGTCTTTGAATTCAAGTCTTGTACACCGCATTTAGGAATTTCTACCCAGAAGGAAACTCTGTCGGGTAGCAGAGTTTGACCCTTATATTTGATTTATATCTTTTAGCTTTGTTTTCGATATTTATAGTGCAAACACTACATCTGATCATAATACTTTGTTTTACAGGTTATAGTAGATTATGTTAGCGGTCTTCATTCAACTATCGATCGTCTTCAGTACAAAGATAATGTGCTTCTTATTCCTGAGCCACTACCAGAAATGATCTCTGATAACTTGCCTCTGATCTTAAAAGTGAGTTAATTATTTGAACACAAAATATATTTTTAAACACTTATTTACCTTACCCTACGATTTGTATAAGATTTGACAACGACGTATAAGGCTCTTGAATTTTTCACTTGATTATTCAGACTTGTGACTTTATTTCGTGCGCCCTTATGTTTTTGATATCTATTCACATATTCATCTGTTTGTTTTGAACTGTCTTGTTTGTTTCGTCACACAACGATGAGGATGCTCTTATACACAACAGTTGTGCGTTCTTAGTGACCGCTTGGAAGCCATACAAATGGGATGGTTCTGCGCACTTCATACGTAAACTTTTTACTACTAACGTGGACAATGGCCGTCATAATTCAGCACCGTTTGCTCATTGGTATCATTAGTTCATTCTTAGTATTTTATGCATTATGTCTAAATTAGTCCCCTACCGGCTCGCCTTCTTTGTATGTGAGTATACCTTGGTGTGGTGCAGATCAAGTTTGAGTTGGGTTCCGATGGATCTATTTTACAAGAGTTATGGTACTTGTACTTAACAAATGTCACGAAATTCTGAGTTTTTCGGACTTTTTTTCCATGGTATTGAAAATATTGAAATGATATTTTATATTTGAATACATCATAGTGTTATACAGATCAAGGTCGAGTTTGGTTTTAATTGACCCATATTTACAAGAGTTATAGCCCTTGGACTGGGAATTTCATGAAATTTAAGTTTTCCGGAATTTTTTCGATGTTGTTTCAGATAATGAACTGAGTTTTGGTATGTGTTTACATCTTAGAATTATACACATCAAGTTCGAGTTTGGTTTCGATTGATCTATTTTTACAAGAGTTATGGACCTTGGACTTGGCAAATTTCATGAAATTTTCAGTTTTCCGGACTTTTTTTCGTTGTTGTTGCAGGCAATGAACTGATTTTTGGTATGTGAGTACAATTCAGTGTGATACAGATCAAGTTTGATGAGTTTGGTTTAGATTTTGATATTTCACATTTGTATTCCTTATGATAAAACCTTACTATGCATGCCATAATTTATGACCTAGTGACCTTGACCTAGATATTTGACATACTTTAAAAAAAAAACTAAGATTGGCTTTATCATTTGATTCGTAAGTGATAGGGCTTTGATATTTCACATGTGTATTCCTTGTGATAAAACCTTACTATACATGCCATGATTTTTACCTATTGACCTTGACCTAGATATTATTAGTTACATAATAAGTTAGTGACCTGATACAGAAAAATACATAGTGTGAAAAGAAAACCCGTATCGGGCGAGGCGAAGCCGAGTCCGATACGGGTTTTCTTTTCACACCATGTACTTATCCGTATCAGGTCACTAACTTACTATGTAACGAATTTATCACGCCTCAGACCCATGACTGCATGTATTACTCGTGCATGGAAATCGGACGCCTAATGCGGTTTTTTTACACGGCGTCACATGACAACAATTTGTCCAATGAGATTGCGACAATTTTGTCTGATGCGTGATAAATAGTTTTATTACTTAACTTTGTAACCATTGAATGATCGTGAAATGACATACAAATTTTACGGACGAACGCAAACGCAAGTACATGTACATTTAGATAAGATAAGATGTAAGCGGACACTAAAGATTTAAATCTCAGGTGCAGAACAAGAATAAAATAAGATTGGCTATGTCTTTTGATTGGTTAGTGATAAGGCTTTGATATTTCACATGTTTATTCCTTGTGATAAAACCTTACTATACATGCCATAATTTTTGACCTAGTGACTTTGACCTAGATATTTGGCATACTTTTATAAAAAAATAAGATTGGCTATATCTTTTGATTCGTAAGTGATAGGGCTTTGATATTTCACATATGTATTCCTTGTAATAAAAACCTTACTATAAATGCCATGATTTTTACCTATTGACCTTGACCTAGATATTTGACCTACTTTTCGAAAAAAATTAAGATTGGCTATAATAATAATAATAATAATAATTTCCTTTATTTTAACAGGATAAACACAATTAGTCATGGGACTAGTTTACATTGTGGTCCTGTATTATATACATATGTACAAATAAATAATAAGAAAGTTAACATAAATAAAAACATATACATGCATAGTAATTTTTTATGAATTTGAGATGTTGAATACTGTATCTAAATAGAAAACAATATGTAGTAAAATGTCCTTGTATTAAAACTTTGCATCACAGACAATATTCATGTATTAAAACAATTAAAACGATCTATGAAAATACTCTTCTAGATACATTGTACATCTTTTTAAAACTGTCTAATGTTGTACAATTTCTAAGATTTGGTGTTTGATATCTTTTGTTTGGTAAGTGACAGGGATTTTATATTTCACATGTGTATTCCTTGTCATGAGACCTTTCTACACACACCTTTTTTTTTATCTAGTGACCTTAACCTAGGTATTTGATCTACATTTAGAAAAAAAATAAGATTGGCTATATCTTTTGTTTTATAAGTGATCATACGGCTTTCATATTTCAAACATGTATTTCGTATAATGGGTCCTTTCTTTTTTTCCAAAAAAAATTGTACCTTATGACTTTCACGAAGATGATTGACCTTTTCTGAAAGTAATAGATTGACCATATCTTTTACTTGGTAAGTAAGAGGCTTAATATTTCTCATGTGAGTTCATTTGACAAGACTTTCCCACTGATACATGTACACATATTAAATCAAGTGACCTTGACCTACATATTTGATCAACTTTTTAGAAATAGTCCGCTTTGTAGGCGACACAAGCATTCCTTGGATTGCTATTTTTCACTTTTCCAGACTTAATTTTCCTCCGTGCTATTCACTGTGTAGCACCACGTGACTGAAGTTGGTGAAACCACTAACTCAAAATGGAGGCATACCGCTCATTCGGAGGAAAGAACACAGGTACTGTGATGATTGTTTTGATTTAATTTTATCTTTTCAAAGCCGATGTCCTTGTAAAAGTATTCAATCAAGAAACCATTGTAGATTTTACAAACATTCTGACCAAACGAACGTCGTGGTCCGAGTACAATGTTGTGGTGGTTACCACGCAAATATGCACCGCTTTTGTCACAATGTTTGTAAAAACAATGGCGGTTTACTCACTACCAAGTCCATGTTTGTAAAAGTAACAGTTTAGACAAGGATATAGGCTATGAAAAGATAAAATTTAATTAAAGCAATTATCGCAGTACCTGTTTTCTTTCCTCCAACTGATTTTTTTTATCTTCGAGGATTCACTAACTAAAGTCACATGATGCTACACAGTGTTATTGCTAATAATGAACTGATTTTTGGTATGTGAATACATCTTAAAGAGATACAGATCAAGTTCAAGTTTTGTTTTGATTGACCTATCTTTACAAGAGTTATTTCCCTGGATATAACAAATGTCGTGGATTATTCAGTTTTAATATAAAACTGAATATTGCTATGTGAATAAGTAAGGGTTATTCTACTGTCTCCGAGGGCGTAGCCCGAGGAGCAGTTGAATAACCCACTTGTTGCACGGCAATTGTTAGGCCATCAAACAATTATCACCGGTGATTGACTAATTATAGGTCGCCATTCCAAGTAGGAGAAAACTACTCATGGTCAGTAAATAGATGAGAATTTTATGCATTTTAAAAGCTCATTTCAAAGAAAATAACGGAAAGGAAATCAAAAGAATTTGGTCCAGTCTATGAGTTAAATGAGAAAATTAAAAAAAAAAAAAAAAAAAAAAGGAAATTGATATTTTAATTTTTCAAAGTAAATAGACTACATGGATTTAGAGTGGACATGGAGTCAGGTATCACCACCTCCCCCCGGCCACCTCCCTCCCCGCTGTAATTTGCAAAAAAAAGAAAATATTTAGTCCCGTTTTCCCCTACTTTCTTTCAAAATCAAAGACTGGACCCCTTTCACTAACCCGCTTCCTGGAAAAAAATTCTAGATCCACCTGTGACATTTTAAATAGTAGTTCAAACCTTCAATCGCGGGATTTGTTTCCTATGAAAACAATTTAAGTTATAGGGAACAAATTCGTTTCCTTTTTTTAAACGGGAGGCAACGACGGACGTCAGGTCAGTTAAGGACAGTTCACGGCTCAGTTGATCATTCAATGATTAGTTCAATCATTAATTCAATCATTGCTTCACAATGAAAAATATTGCACCGTCTGGAAAGGTGTAAATTACCGTCTACAACGTAGACCGTGCAACAAATATTATTATAGCGAGATTTAGATCAAGTTTGATTGACATATTTCTTACGAAATATATTACCCTTGACTTAGTAAATTATGTGAAATTTCGACTTTGATAGACCTTTTCCAATACATATATTGAACTAATTTTTGTGTGGGTATTCATCTATTGGTGTAAGTATTGGTCAAGTTGAATTCATAGTCAAATTGAAGCATTCTAGGCAGATATGCAGGAAGTAGATTTATGCCGGTAGGGGGGTTATATCGCGATCAGAAATTTATATCTTCTGTTTTGAATGGGCTCTCTTGTACTGTCTGTGTCTCTTGTTTTACTTTTCCATGCTGTGTCAAAACATAAGGTGTTGTTGAGGTTCATGTATGACATGATAAGTTGATTTTGGATTCAACATTGTAAAGTTTTTCCTGGCTTAATGTTCCTATAATTATCTGCACTCGTGCGGTGAAAGAGCATGTAATAATAATTTTGATTTTCACATTAAAATATCACAAATAATCAAAATACATGAAAGGTTTTGACTGTTTTAAACTAGATATGACTTCTTGAAATTGACTCTTATGTACATTATATATTTTTACTTTTGAAATACTAAACCTACTTTTTATGGAAATTAAGCTGGCGGAAGCCTCAGCTTACCCCCGATTTTCCCTACATTCAATTTTCATTCTAAAACAAAGGAGGGGATCATCAACAACACCATGTTGCAGAACCAACAGCAAAACTCCAAAACACCCAATGCAAAAACACCGAGCATACAAGCACAGAAAGAGACGCAAAAGGGATTAGGAACACCAATACACATTACACAGAAACATCAAATACAAAGGACTACACATAAACCAACGAGACCAATGGACTACCGGTGCCGACTTAGGACGGCCATCAGCCACGAAAATAGTAGAAGGTGTAATTATCCTCATGTGACCACACACAAACAAGGCCGCAAAACAAAGGGGCCCTGAATATGTAAATGGATATAAAAAGAGGGCGTTCGTAATACAATTAGTGATCTGCCGTCTGTAGCGTGCTCATGTATGTTATCACCCGAGGAGTCCAACTGACATTCAGAGAGGACAGGTGGTCGGGGCCCTGTCTTCTCTAAACAGGTTTGGACAAGGTCCGTCATGGCCATAATTTTCACAGATTTTGGTCATATTACATTGTTATGATTGAGGATCACTGACGAGGGTTCATTACCCGAAACGTGCATGCCTGGTCCATGCTGTAAATTTATCTGCTCGAAAATGATGCTAATAGATTTGAAGACGTTAAACATTCCTTTGGCGCACTTTTTGAGAAAACCACGGAGCTGCCTGTCTTGGATAATTGAAAAGTCATGTGTAATGATATGACCAGCTGGTTTACATAAATATTCAGACGTTTCACATTCTCAAGAAGCAGGACATGATTCAAGTTATTTAGGATCTGATGTAACTTTGTAGTAGTTAAAAATGAAATGCAGCAATGATGTTTAGCCTGAATCAGTCAGTGTTTCTTAAGAATACAGACAGTGCTTCATCCAAGATAGATTCCAATTGAACTGCTGGAACTGATGAGAGAGCATGAAGCAATTTGGTCTGCGCCGTTGCGTGCAATGATATAAAAAGAGGGCGTTCGTAATACAATTAGTGATCTGCCGTCTGTAGCGTGCTCATGTATGTTATCACCCGAGGAGTCCAACTGACATTCAGAGAGGACAGCAGGTGGTCGGGGCCCTGTCTTCTCTAAACAGGTTTGGATAAGGTCCGTCATGGCCATAATTTTCACAGATTTTGGTCATATTACTTTGTTATGATTGAGGATCACTGACGAGGGTTCATTACCCGAAATTGTTTCATTTAGCAAATGTATACCAAACGTATTTCAAAGGAGTATGTATGGTTTACATGATAAAGTGGCCCCAAAATCGACTTCTCCAAAATTAATTTTTTGTTGTTGTCATTTTTAGAGTGTTAAATATCTATATTTTGATAAATCCAGGCATAAAACTATATTTTGATAAATCCAGGCATAAAATCTACTCTTCGCTTTCTACGACATTGTAAATTGTGCTTAAATATCATTAGAACTGGTGATTTCGTCGATATTTCACGAAAAATAGCGTAATATTTTACTATTCTCAATGAGATAACATCGAGCGGGATCGTGAACAACTGCATTTCAAGACGTGCAAAAGTAAAAACCTATCAAAAAATAAAAGTTGTTCAAAAGCCCGCTCGAAACTAACTTGGTCACTTACTAATAGAAAGTTTGTCAAGAATTAGCCCGAAAATGTTGTTCTCCTGAAATTAGGCAAAATACACAATTTTTTGAAGCCCAATTTCTAAGAAATTGAGAAAATAGATTAAAGGTTATGTATCATTTCATAAGCAGCCTACATTGTAATATAAATGTAGGTGCAAATTCATTACTTCGTGAAAATTTAAGAATTGCCCTGATAGAGAACCACTTTACTAACTGGCAAGCTTAAAATAAACATGTTTCCACGAAATTGTAAAATTAATTCAAAAAATTTAAAAAATATAACAGGTACGTGGAGTCTAAAAAGTAACATGTGTTCATGTATGAATTCCATATCAATTCTATGTATACATGAAATGCACTGTATACATGTAAATGAATTCTTATTTTTCTTAACTCCAGTAACTTCTGTTTTTGAACCATGACAAAACGAAATCAGTTATCAGTATTTACCTATCAATACCTCTTTCATAATGTTACTATTGGAAGGTACACTATTTACCTTCCAAAAGCAACATTATAAGAGAAAAGTACCCACAAAAACTGTAATTCATGGTTTAGTCCATCAAATTTCTTAGTCCAGAATCAACTGAATGTGCTATGGATATCAAAGAAAATTGTCCTTGATTTTTTTTCCATTTTTCGACTACATGCATTGTTCATGGCACCATAATGCTTCCAGAGGGACGTTACTCTTTTTAGCAAAAGGCAATAGTGCCCGGGGTGCCGGGCACTATTTATATAATAGTGTTAGGTTTAGTGTTCACTATGCCGAAATAGTAGTCAGGGTTCTGGCACTTAGTGCACGACCCGAAGGGGAGTGCACTATGTGCCAGAACCCTGACTACTATTTCGGCATAGTGAACACTAAACCTATCACTATTGTTATTATTATGCTGACTGTTTTTTATAGTGTATATCCATTGATTCATTTCATACTGCGTCTGACAAACACTTATTTTTTCACAGACTGCGTTTTGATAGTCTTTGCTTTTTTCTACCATCATTTCTGATATACAGACGGAGGAACACTTTTTTTTAATGGTTACTGATCTTTGATAATGTAGAGCAACACATACTATTTCGGCATAGTGAACACTAAACCTATCACTATTGTTATTATTATGCTGACTGTTTTTGATAGTGTACATCCATTGATTCATTTCATACTGCGTCTGACAAACACTTATTTTTTCACAGACTGCGTTTTGATAGTCTTTGCTTTTTTCTACCATCATTTCTGATATACAGACGGAGGAACACTTTTTTTTAATGGTTACTGATCTTTGATAATGTAGAGCAACACATTTGTATACCTGGTATTCCCTTCATAGTGAACGTTTTCAAGATATATGTTATGGACATTGATTGCACGAGTTACCTCCCTTTAAAAAACCCTGTGTTACAGACAAACATATTCTGGAGATACCCCTCTTTGACTGTAAAAGGTCTATAGTGTGGTCGTTTAGTATAGGCAAATGTAACAAGAAAAAATATAGCAACATAAATTTGGCATTAATTTTAAAGGACAAAAATAAATATCTAGGAACATTTGCTTGGATATGCAAACAAATTAAATTAAATATCTTGTATGAAAACGACATGTCTGTATATATAAGCAGGTCAGCATTACATAATGTCAAGAACACTACTGTGGAAAGACAGGGGTGCACTATTAGGGTGATAGAGCACACTTGGAAAGGTGATAGTGTACACCTAAACCGTTCTCTGTCACAATATGGTAGAGTAGAATCTATCACAGAAGAATCTCATTGGAAGCATAATAATATCTCATAGTCCCCGACGTGTTAAACCAATGAAATTCCAAGGATTTATCATGTGATGCACTGATTCAGAAATCAGCACCAATTAATTCATTTTACAACTCGATGTCGGTATTCCGATTCAAAACGGGAAGCAATAGAACGAATAAATAATAATTCAAATAAATAAGGAGGAAAAGGGTATAGATGGGGTCGAGTTGTTAAGGACCCTCTTACTTTTTGATTCGTCAAGATTTCTTATTTACCCGATAGTAAGGCATCATCTTTCAAAATTCATGTAATGATGCCAATTGACCGAGCTGGATCACCGCCTTCCCCCATGTCCCGAATGTATTTCTGATCTGATCCGTCGTATCGGATGAATACCATATAATCGATCAAAAATATACTCTGTATACAATTATAACGTTGAAATAAAATCAAAGCAATCATGGTCTAAATCAAATGGGAGCGAAAATTCTTTTTATATTTACGGAATTAAGCATGCCGTTGGGCAAAAGAATCTCTGGCTAAAATTATAGACATTGAAATTATTAAAAGAATGAAGAATTGGAAAATACATAAATCTCAGGAGCTTTAACTTGAAAGTTAATGTATATTTTCGATTGGCATAATTTAATACCAAGGAAATAAATCACACAGAATGATGAATAGAACAACCATCCAAACATTCCTGGCTGTTTATTGTATATTGCAAGAAGAATTCCTCAATATAACGTCATGAGTACGTCATACAGATGTGAAAACAAACGTTGGAAACGCTAGTTACAAAAATATTCGTGAGATTAAGTTACATCCCTGGCCTTGATACTACCCTCTAGCAAATCTGGATAATCTTGTTATTGATAGAAAATATTTAGGATCAAAGATTTACTGAATGACAAATATGGATAATGAACATATCCCTGTATACAGCACAAAATCGATAATTCAGAAAATGAGAAACCGAAGGCATACAAAATCAGGATAAAACAGGAACCAAAGCAAATAAACAAAAACTTCCACCATATGAAAAGAAGCGAACTCCCAATATGGGAGTGAGACCAGGTGCCCAGGAAGAATAAGCATCTCCTGCTTGCATGCAACACCCGCCGCTTCAATTCGGTAGAACTGTCACATCCGGTAACTTCCATTTCGGAAGACATAGAGTACAATCTTTGGTTGGATGGTTCAAATGGTCTATGATAGAATATCATCCACCATTCTGGAGAGTGGGACATCTTAGTGCATGACGAGTTCACATATCGACCGTAGAACTTCCTCAGTGACGCTGTTAGTCGGTCACAAACATATCCCTGACTGAGAAGCTTATCTGAAAGGCGCCTAGCTTTCTGTCGAAAATGCTTCAGAATAATCAGTCGCCTTGTATACCGTGGGTTTGATCCTGGTGCACCAGAAGGTCAATCTACATTGTACTTGAGCTATCCACAGCATTGTACAACCACATCCTTAAGCTAGAGTGCCTTACTATTTGACTGTAACGACGGGGCTCCATAACGGGCCATGTCCAAACTACGTCAGAGGAGACAGAATCCCGACCACTTTTCTTCTCTGACAGTTTGAACGCCTCGGTGATTGCATTTTAGCTATCTCCGGCCGGCACAGTACGGACTATTTTTCATAAGCCCTTGTGCTTTTGTTTTTGTTTATTTTGTTTTGTTTTGGGGTTTGGTTTTTTTTTTTTTTTTGGTAGCTTGGGTCGTTTTATTTTGCTGCCTGTTTTTTCATCATCTTACAATTAGCAGACTTTTATTTGCAACCATCGTTTGTTCTCAGAGACCGCTGTCTTATCAAGATTTTGCGCTTCCTATCCGGATAACTTCATCATTTGCTTTTAAGTCTGCATCGTTTATCGTTTGATCACATTGATGATCGTTTGTGATGTTTTGTTGCTGCATTGGTGTTTGATCTTATGTGCCTTTTATGTCTAATGTGCTTGATACCTTTGTGTTTTTGCATTTATAAGTGTTTGGATATTTGTTGTGGGTGCTGGGTACTGTTAGAGATCCTTCCCTTTACTTTGATCTGTCTTACTATTTGTGATTTTAACAAAAATATTCATGCGTTTTCAATTTCAGCCAACACTTTGGAAAATCATATATGGGTGAACCAATATGTTAAACATTTTTCAATTGAAATCTTATACCCTGGTCAACGACATTGATATTTGTTATATTTTCTTTTGTAGGGGAATGCTTCCGAGTTTCTAGTAGTAAGTAAAACCTTTGTGTCAGAAGGAGATACCTGTGATAAAGTAGGAGTGTCGTTTGAAGCTTTTATGAAGCATCAAAACAAGTGCAGTATTCCTGCACAGAGGTTGGTAATTATCAAATTTCTTAAATTTCTAAAACTTGGGTCCTGCAGCATCATAGCCCACCCATCCTGCTACGTCTTTCAGTACATATTTGGACATAATGACTTTCACACTCTTTGGACATATTACAGTGTTTAGATTGAAGATTATTGACGAGGTTAAGTTCCCGGAACGTACGTGTCTGATCCATGCTGCAAATTTAACTGTTCTTTAATGATGCTATTGAATTCGAATGCGATTAACATTTAGCTAAATAAATTATCAAAGAAACATTTTTTGAACTATAATTGAAGCTATCGCTAAGCGATTTCTTTCTATTTGTATGATTATAGTGAAGTGTGCATATCTCAGGGAACGTCACCTCAATGTTTTTAGGGAGAGAGAGTTGTAAAATGTATATTGTGTCATTTTTGTAACGTACTTACAACACAGAATTTCAGAAACACCCAATTTTTTTTACCTCAGCATCAAAATGGAGAAATTCATAAGAGGCGTATGATAAAATTTTCAGCGTTCATTGGGTTGACGGGGATGTTCCTAGTCTACCGTCATACGGTATTCACATATCTCTAGTAGTCCTGTAGCTAGGGCTCGTTTTAATTTTTAGGGGTACTGTTAATTTTCAGGTAGTTTAAAAAAATAAATTTAAACGAACAAAATATGCTTCATTAAAAAAATCATCGAAATTATAGGAGGTTAACATCTTAGCACCATCCCTCCTATGCTATTTTGAAGATAGATTTTATTTGGATATGCTACTGAATCGATCCTACAAGAAATTTGGAGCCGCGTACTCTCTGCAAATTGCACAAATTTAATTTTAAAAAAATATAACCAGAGGGTGCTACTAAAATGAATTTCGGCTGTGTCTAAAGATCACTTTTGATGGAAGTATCACTGATGAGGACTTAATATCCAAAACACGTCGTGTCTGGCGCATAGTAAATTGGTTTGAAATTTTTTTTGGGAGGTATAGAGTTGGAACGCATCCGTTTTCTTATGTAAGATTTGGTTAGAAACTCTACAAGCAGGTTGTAGGAATTCCAATGGGTACTTATTGTGCGCTTCTTGTTGCAGATTTATTTTTATACACTTATGAAAAGGAATTTATCCAAAACCTTCAAAAGCAAAGAAAAAATGATGATGTGAAATGCTTCATTGGTACTTCTAGGTACCTGGATGATATTCTTACTATCGACAATCCTGTTTTTGAAAAGTATAAAAATGTTATTTATCCACAAGAATTGATTCTAAACAAGGCAAACGTTTCAAACACAGAAACACCACTTTTGGACCTAAATATCAAAATTTTTAACGGAGAGATCCATACAAGTGTGTATGACAAAAGAGATGATTTTGGATTTAACATAGTAAATTTCCCCTGGCTTGACGGTGATGTTCCTAGATTACCGTCCTATGGTATCTATATTTCACAGCTCATCCGGTATGCTAGAGCATGTACTGATGTTTTGGATTTTCATGGTAGGAATTTACAAATTACCAAGAAACTTTAAGGACTCTTTTTATATCCATTTACATATGCATCTGTGTTGTTTGGGCCCCTGCGTTTTGAGGTCTTGTTTGTGTGTGGTCATCTGACAGTGAGGAGATTGTGTAACGCAGCTATATAGTAAAGAGAAGGGTGACGACGAACGACACACTCTGACGACTATTGACACACAGAGTACACACAGTACTGACAGACTCTCGACTCAATATTCTATACGTTGACACCTTGGCTCGCCCACTGTAATATTACTACAGTATATGGGGATGCCAGACACTTTCTCATAAAAGTGACAAAAGACCACTTAGAATCAGTTTCTTAATTTATTTAACACACAGGATTCCTCATAACAAACTCATAACAACAATAAAATAACAAAACGTACAATATCGCACTAAAACCCAACCCAGCTGATCACTATAATAAAACTCCTAACTTATTCCTAACGCTAGTATTCTAATATCTATCTCCTACTGTCCTAACCAGTCAGTCACTTGATAAGAGATCAAGTATATGACCGACTGCCCCTACTTTGTCAAACGGAATAAAACTCTAAAATATACTGAAAATACGTAAATAAACTCAGAAGATCACTCAGTAAATAAATAAAACTGAATATGTGATCAACGAAGTAAAATGCTAACCTAATTATAAATCGCCAAATTAACCAAAGTCTAAAACGCCTCTGAGACGGAACGTACTTCACTAGAAAGCAATACTACAGAGAAAGGCACTGCTACTCGTAGTAACCTACATTTATATCCTGACGTAATACGCCGGTAGCACGTGCACCAATCATATCGCGTTGACCTTTCCAGCGAAACTCGCCAGCCAATCAGATACGTGGGAATGACCTTTGCTGGAATGTGTTCCCACGACCGATTATTCCTAAGTTTTCCTAATCGCTAATTACAAAAATTATCAAACAATTTCATTATACTTCTATAATAAAATAATAACTCTCTATACTGATAAATACAAAAAGTAATTAAAATATAAACACGTAACGAATGTAAACACGAAGTGAGATCGTGACAACATGGCGGCAAGTACAACGAATACACAACGTGTAGCAATACATTACAAGGAATACACACATATACAACCGCTCTAAAATGAATTTAACAAAGAGGTAAGCTACTTATGGTTCTGTAAATTAGTCACAACAAATAAAAGTCATTTTCAAACAATACAAAGGTCGTGACATAAAAATGCACATAAAACGTTATCAGCTGATCGTCAACAAATAGTTGGAATACACAAAGCAGCATAAAAATCTCAGTGTTGACGACCGTTACATTCTCCCCTACTTAAATTCCAAGTCCCTTTGGAACACTCAACAATTGTAAGTCAAACAATCATTTATATGGTAAACAATTGAAACAATGCATAAAATAATTTATATCAATATTATGCACCACACAGTTACTGTTTCAAAAATAGCACATGTATTTCAAACAGTTATGATAACACTTATCTAAAACTTAATAAACGTTAAGTACCTCACAGGGTTACCACACAGGTAATGTTTCAAAGATAGCATGTATAATTCAAACAGTTAAACCATGCTTACTTAAAACTTCAAAATTATGCACCACACAGCTGCACAGAGTACCACACAGTATTACTCAAAATATGTAAACATGTTTTCCAACAAATGAGGCAATAGCTACATAAAACATCATCATTATGTACCATACATAGCATCACAATGTATATGTACCTCACATATGCACACGAATCCATTCACCATACATTGTTGCATAGCGATTCTTCAAAAATTCATATTAATAATGCAATTTCACTACACCATTAAGGTCTATGGCGTCAACAATTAGGTAATTCAACTCACATGCACAATGATGCATATCTGTGAGTCAAATAAATAACAAAATTTAACTTTTATACAACATCAATAATTGACATATCTGAACACACAGGTAATTTGAGATCAAGTTGCATGACTAGAATGTAATTAATGATTTGGCACATGCGTACATATAATAAAGGTATGCAAAAGTCAAAGTGTGCAAAAAGTTAAAAGATTTCTGTGCAAGCCTATGAATTTTGAATCAAAACATTCACAAATTACTTTGAGCCAAAGTTTAAAAAAAAATATAGATTACTTAATACCTCATCAGATATAACTGGCCAACATTTTCAATAATGACATTAAACAATTCATTCATTTACCAAAACAAGGTAATGATTTAATTTGAGTATACCCACTCAAAAAAAGGTTGACTCAAGTAAGTTATAGCCAGTGACAAAAAAAAAGAAATGTTCCCTTGTATCTCATCTCAACAACATCTTATACAAATTGTCATAATAGCACTTGACAATAATGATTTTCAATCATTGATAAAATAGATGTAGTTTTCAACACACTTCTCATATTATGATGAGAACAAAAACTGCATAGTCAAAATACTCATCGGTAGATCTAGACCTTGACATATATATGTCCGATTGAGCTCATGTACACCTATACATTGTATTCAATAATAAATGGCAAATATAAATAATTAGCACATATAAATAATTACTTCACCTCTCCCCCAAAATGTAACGCAGCTATATAGTAAAGAGAAGGGTGACGACAAACGACACACTCTGACGACTATTGACACACAGAGTGTGTCGTTTGTCGTCACCCTTCTCTTTACTATATAGCTGCGTTACATTTTGGGGGAGAGGTGAAGTAATTATTTATATGTGCTAATTATTTATATTTGCCATTTATTATGTAACGCAGCTATATAGTAAAGAGAAGGATGACGACGAACGACACACTCTGACGACTATTGACACACAGAGTACACACAGTACTGACAGACTCTCGACTCAATATTCTATACGTTGACACCTTGGCTCGCCCACTGTAATATTACTACAGTATATGGGGATTCCAGACACTTTCTCATAAAAGTGACAAAAGACCACTTAGAATCAGTTTCTTAATTTATTTAACACACAGGATTCCTCATAACAAACTCATAACAACAATAAAATAACAAAACGTACAATATCGCACTAAAACCCAACCCAGCTGATCACTATAATAAAACTCCTAACTTATTCCTAACGCTAGTATTCTAATATCTATCTCCTACTGTCCTAACCAGTCAGTCACTTGATAAGAGATCAAGTATATGACCGACTGCCCCTACTTTGTCAAACGGAATAAAACTCTAAAATATACTGAAAATACGTAAATAAACTCAGAAGATCACTCAGTAAATAAATAAAACTGAATATGTGATCAACGAAGTAAAATGCTAACCTAATTATAAATCGCCAAATTAACCAAAGTCTAAAACGCCTCTGAGACGGAACGTACTTCACTAGAAAGCAATACTACAGAGAAAGGCACTGCTACTCGTAGTAACCTACATTTATATCCTGACGTAATACGCCGGTAGCACGTGCACCAATCATATCGCGTTGACCTTTCCAGCGAAACTCGCCAGCCAATCAGATACGTGGGAATGACCTTTGCTGGAATGTGTTCCCACGACCGATTATTCCTAAGTTTTCCTAATCGCTAATTACAAAAATTATCAAACAATTTCATTATACTTCTATAATAAAATAATAACTCTCTATACTGATAAATACAAAAAGTAATTAAAATATAAACACGTAACGAATGTAAACACGAAGTGAGATCGTGACAACATGGCGGCAAGTACAACGAATACACAACGTGTAGCAATACATTACAAGGAATACACACATATACAACCGCTCTAAAATGAATTTAACAAAGAGGTAAGCTACTTATGGTTCTGTAAATTAGTCACAACAAATAAAAGTCATTTTCAAACAATACAAAGGTCGTGACATAAAAATGCACATAAAACGTTATCAGCTGATCGTCAACAAATAGTTGGAATACACAAAGCAGCATAAAAATCTCAGTGTTGACGACCGTTACATTCTCCCCTACTTAAATTCCAAGTCCCTTTGGAACACTCAACAATTGTAAGTCAAACAATCATTTATATGGTAAACAATTGAAACAATGCATAAAATAATTTATATCAATATTATGCACCACACAGTTACTGTTTCAAAAATAGCACATGTATTTCAAACAGTTATGATAACACTTATCTAAAACTTAATAAACGTTAAGTACCTCACAGGGTTACCACACAGGTAATGTTTCAAAGATAGCATGTATAATTCAAACAGTTAAACCATGCTTACTTAAAACTTCAAAATTATGCACCACACAGCTGCACAGAGTACCACACAGTATTACTCAAAATATGTAAACATGTTTTCCAACAAATGAGGCAATAGCTACATAAAACATCATCATTATGTACCATACATAGCATCACAATGTATATGTACCTCACATATGCACACGAATCCATTCACCATACATTGTTGCATAGCGATTCTTCAAAAATTCATATTAATAATGCAATTTCACTACACCATTAAGGTCTATGGCGTCAACAATTAGGTAATTCAACTCACATGCACAATGATGCATATCTGTGAGTCAAATAAATAACAAAATTTAACTTTTATACAACATCAATAATTGACATATCTGAACACACAGGTAATTTGAGATCAAGTTGCATGACTAGAATGTAATTAATGATTTGGCACATGCGTACATATAATAAAGGTATGCAAAAGTCAAAGTGTGCAAAAAGTTAAAAGATTTCTGTGCAAGCCTATGAATTTTGAATCAAAACATTCACAAATTACTTTGAGCCAAAGTTTAAAAAAAAATATAGATTACTTAATACCTCATCAGATATAACTGGCCAACATTTTCAATAATGACATTAAACAATTCATTCATTTACCAAAACAAGGTAATGATTTAATTTGAGTATACCCACTCAAAAAAAGGTTGACTCAAGTAAGTTATAGCCAGTGACAAAAAAAAAAGAAATGTTCCCTTGTATCTCATCTCAACAACATCTTATACAAATTGTCATAATAGCACTTGACAATAATGATTTTCAATCATTGATAAAATAGATGTAGTTTTCAACACACTTCTCATATTATGATGAGAACAAAAACTGCATAGTCAAAATACTCATCGGTAGATCTAGACCTTGACATATATATGTCCGATTGAGCTCATGTACACCTATACATTGTATTCAATAATAAATGGCAAATATAAATAATTAGCACATATAAATAATTACTTCACCTCTCCCCCAAAATGTAACGCAGCTATATAGTAAAGAGAAGGGTGACGACAAACGACACACTCTGACGACTATTGACACACAGAGTGTGTCGTTTGTCGTCACCCTTCTCTTTACTATATAGCTGCGTTACATTTTGGGGGAGAGGTGAAGTAATTATTTATATGTGCTAATTATTTATATTTGCCATTTATTATGTAACGCAGCTATATAGTAAAGAGAAGGATGACGACGAACGACACACTCTGACGACTATTGACACACAGAGTACACACAGTACTGACAGACTCTCGACTCAATATTCTATACGTTGACACCTTGGCTCGCCCACTGTAATATTACTACAGTATATGGGGATTCCAGACACTTTCTCATAAAAGTGACAAAAGACCACTTAGAATCAGTTTCTTAATTTATTTAACACACAGGATTCCTCATAACAAACTCATAACAACAATAAAATAACAAAACGTACAATATCGCACTAAAACCCAACCCAGCTGATCACTATAATAAAACTCCTAACTTATTCCTAACGCTAGTATTCTAATATCTATCTCCTACTGTCCTAACCAGTCGGTCACTTGATAAGAGATCAAGTATATGACCGACTGCCCCTACTTTGTCAAACGGAATAAAACTCTAAAATATACTGAAAATACGTAAATAAACTCAGAAGATCACTCAGTAAATAAATAAAACTGAATATGTGATCAACGAAGTAAAATGCTAACCTAATTATAAATCGCCAAATTAACCAAAGTCTAAAACGCCTCTGAGACGGAACGTACTTCACTAGAAAGCAATACTACAGAGAAAGGCACTGCTACTCGTAGTAACCTACATTTATATCCTGACGTAATACGCCGGTAGCACGTGCACCAATCATATCGCGTTGACCTTTCCAGCGAAACTCGCCAGCCAATCAGATACGTGGGAATGACCTTTGCTGGAATGTGTTCCCACGACCGATTATTCCTAAGTTTTCCTAATCGCTAATTACAAAAATTATCAAACAATGTCATTATACTTCTATAATAAAATAATAACTCTCTATACTTATAAATACAAAAAGTAATTAAAATATAAACACGTAACGAATGTAAACACGAAGTGAGATCGTGACAACATGGCGGCAAGTACAACGAATACACAACGTGTAGCAATACATTACAAGGAATACACACATATACAACCGCTCTAAAATGAATTTAACAAAGAGGTAAGCTACTTATGGTTCTGTAAATTAGTCACAACAAATAAAAGTCATTTTCAAACAATACAAAGGTCGTGACATAAAAATGCACATAAAACGTTATCAGCTGATCGTCAACAAATAGTTGGAATACACAAAGCAGCATCAAAATCTCAGTGTTGACGACCGTTACAATTGTTTTACACCACAATTGTACGTTCTTCGAGAATTCTGGATAATCGGGAAAGTGGAAGGGTTGTGAGCACGTAATCCAGGATAACCACACCTTCTGCTATTTCCGTGGCAGATGGCCGTCCTAAGTCGGCACCGATTGCCAATTGGCCTCGTTGGTTTATGTGTAGTCCTTTGTGTTTGATCTTTCTTTATTGTGCGTTGACGTTCCTTGTCCCTTATGCGTCTCTTTCCGTGCTTGTCTGCTTGGGTGCTACAACCGGGTGTTGTTGGAGATCCCCTCCTTTGTCTTACAAGAAAATTCATTTATATAGCAATGGCGGATTTACTGACAATCTACAGATTAATACGGTTTGAATGACATGCACTTTACGATTTACAAAATCTGATTGGTTCTAACTATTCCGAGGCTAAATTTATTATAATATTCGGCTCTGTTCGACCAATCAGATTGCAAGAAATTATATATTAGCTTATTCAGTCTTTAGGGCTGAGTATTACGAGTAAAATTTGTATCGGGATATACCGGTACCGCGAGTCCGCGAAAATATTGCTCAACCCTATCAGTCATATACTACCAGTTTTAAGGGTAGCTGAGCTGCCATATTGAATTTCATCCATACAATTAGGTGATGCATGCAAACATTTATTGTTTATTGTTCTATTAACCGCTTAAAGACTCGATTTCACCTTTTGCTAGTTGGCACAACACTCATGAAAATATAACTATGAATTTAAATGTAAGAAAACAATAATATACCTGGAGGAGTGGCATGTGTAATATAGCTTCCCTTTATCAACACTCCCCTGCTTTCAAGTTAATAACAAATATTCCAGAAAAATGCAGAAAAGTAGTTTAATATGTGTAGAATTGACCCTTCCGAATTGCTGGAAAAGAATGCAAAATATCGTAACGTCACAATGCTTTTACCTCGGACAAACAAGCATCGAATTTCGGTCAAACATCGAAATTGCATTGTGACGTCATGGGATTTCTCAATTTTTTTTCCGCGTTCGGATGGGTCAATTGCTGTTGCGTCTCCAAAATAGGTTACGTTCACCAGAAATGTTGAATATTTCTTCAAAATACACCATCCCAAAATGTTCACACCTGCAAACAAATAGCATGACAAATTAGTTCCCATGCTTATTATGGAAAGTATATTTCTATTTTTAGCATTAAATAATACAATACCTATTTCCAAAGAGAGGCAACTATGGGTTCACAGGTGTGTCAAAAATCAACACTGTCATCAAATTGATTCAATACATATCCTTGAATTTATATTCTGGAATTCCATGAAATAAAATGCTAATGAGGTAACCTATTCTATATGGAAAGAGTCTAAATGCAAAACTACCTGTCTTATTTAAGAAATTGCCTTTTTGTGGCCCCAGGGCCAGTTGTCAAGCACGGACATGGGATTTCCCTACTAAGAGAAGATAACCCGTGCACTTTGTCAAACTTCACGATGGAATTTTGAAAGATCGCAGCTTTGACAACCCGTAAAAACCCTTGTGGTATTTCAATTACTGTGGCCACAAAGCATATATTGCAATGCATCTACAATCGGAACATAATTTTGACATAAACTGATAGATTCTTACTAGTTGCAAAGTTTTCCCTCGTTGTAACGGAAGTGGATCTTCTTCACTCAAACTTTTCGACTTTCACTTCAAAGTATAGTGCAGAAAACTAGGTTCATTTTCTAACAAATAAGAGTTTAAAAAATATAACGACAAAGTGCATTCAAAACAAATTTGATAGTTTAGAGGACAAAATTAATCATGATATGATATATAATTGATATGATTTATTCAGGTAAAACCAAGTCACAGGGAAATATATCAAGGTTACAGCAAAATAAAACATGACAGAATAATGAAATTTAAAATAAACAAAAAATGGTAATGGAATAAAGAGCAATATATTTGCTACAAATACAATGAATGAAATATAAAAGTGAGGTAGTTTGTATATATATTAGGAATTTGTAATAAAAAAAAACAAGAAAATCAGATTATGAATTTGAAGAGATATGATTTCATCTTGTAATTATATAAATATAAAACTGAAATAACTATCACATGAGCTTTAAGATATATATTTAACTATCACAGAAACTCTAAAATAAGATATTGCACCTTAATAACTATGATTTAAACCCAAGGATAACCCATGAAAGCTTATAAGCTTATTTCCAATGGGGTCCTTAAATGTTATTTGAAAATTATTACCAATAATCCACCCACCTTTAACAATTTGATACGCGTAGTAATATTTTAGCGTGAACGGGTCGAAATGGCTGGAAATGTGAATCCGGAATTTTTACACAGTTTTATTAATTCCCATTAGACACCCATTAGATCGGCAGTTTTTCATGAACAAATCGTACGTAGGCTTGAAGGTTGTAGGTTCTTTTATCATGCTTAAATACTCCACGATCATAGCGCGAACATCCACAAGTTTTTGTTTAAATTTTGCAGACACTTTTCGGACATGATATCACGTTCGCCCATTTCTGTGGTTGGGTAGCATCTAAATTTCAAGTTTCACTCAAGCGTAGAATAATAATGAAAAAAAAAACTCAACTGTCATACGCTCTAGGTCAAAGATTTTTATGACATCAGTTATATAATTTTATAACCTGTGATTGTTACAGACAAATGTAAATATTACTCACTTTCTTAAATTCGTCATAAATATTACAAAATCCATTTGTTTTGGCAAAAAATAGGTGCAATCCTTGTCAATGCAAACAGAGAGTTTATGAAAAAATTCAGATTTCCTGTAGGGAAATTATGAAGTGAAGTCAATATTTTTTTATTAGGGCATATTCAAGATGGCCGCGAATCTACCCCCTTAATCAGTTTATCATTATATCACATCTGATGATAAGGAAAAAGGAAGGATCTCCAGCATGACCACCATGCACTGATCAAGTAAAACAAACCCTCAAGAAAGTGATATGTAAATGACATCAGACAAAACTGCAATCGCAAAAAGACACAACAATATTCACTAACATCATTCAAAACAATCGAAAACAAAGGAGGGGGTCTCCAACAACACCAGGCTGTAGCACCCACAGCAAAACCCCAAAACACCCTATGCAAAAACACAAAGCAGACAAGCACGGAAAGAGACGCATAAGGGACAAGGAACATCAACGCACAACACAGAAACATCAAACACAAAGGACTACACATAAACCAACGAGACCAATGGGCAACCGGTGCCGACTTAGGACGGCCATCTGCCACGGAAATAGCAGAAGGTGTGGTTATCCTGGATTACGTGCACACAACCCTCCCACTTTTCCGATTACCCAGAGGTCTCGAAGAACGTACAATTGTGGTGTAAAACAACCTCCTCAGATGACCACACACAACCAAGACCGCAAAACGCAGGGGCCCAAGCAACACAGATGAATATGTAAATGGATATAAAAAGAGGGCGTACGTAATACAATCCGTGCTCTGCCGCCGCGAGCTCATGTATGTTATCACCCGAGGAGTCCGACTGACATTCAGAGAGGACAGGTGGTCGGGGCCCTGTCTTCTCTAAAGAGGTTTGGACAGGGCCCGTCATGGAGTCCCGTCGTCACAGTCAGTCAGAGTGCAAGTTTTAAGAATGCGCTTGTACAAGACTGTAGATTGTAGCCTAGTGTCCGTCTGGTGACATTAGGATCATATCCACGGTATAAAAGGCGTTTGATGATTCTGACGCATTTTCGATAGTGATGTTGTCTATCTTTGATCCTTCTTATCTTGTTAATAATGTCACCATAAAATGCAGGTTGTAAATTACCCAAAGTAATATACTCTGTTGCCTGTATTGGTCCGAATTTCAGAAGAAGTTGACAATAATTTTTGTAAAATTTCCAGAAAGTCTTTACTAGTTTGTGAAAGCGAAAACCTTGTCCTTAAAGTTTCTTGGTAATTTGTAAATTTCTACTACGAAAATCCAAAACATCAGTACATGCTCTAGCATACCGGATGAGCTGTGAAATATAGATACCATAGGACGGTAATCTAGGAACATCACCGTCAAGCCAGGGGAAATTTACTATGTTAAATCCAAAATCATCTCTTTTGTCATACACACTTGTATGTATCTCTCCATTAACAATTTTGATATTAAGGTCCAAAAATAGTGTTTCTCTGTTTGAAACGTTTGCCTTGTTTAGAATCAATTCTTGTGGATAAATAACATTTTTGTACTTTTCAAAAACGGGATTGTCGACAGTAAGAATATCATCCAGGTACCTAGAAGTACCAATGAAGCATTTCACATCATCATTTTTTCTTTGCTTTTGAAGATTTTGGATAAATTCCTTTTCATACGTGTATAAAAATAAATCTGCAACAAGAGGCGCACAATTAGTACCAATTGGAATCCCTACAACCTGCATGTAGAGTTTCTCACCAAATCTTACATAAATATTGTTTAAAAGGAAGGACAAGGGAATACAGAGGTCACCACATGTCCATGATTTGTATGATTTGTAATCTGTGGCGGAAAAGAAACCCTTCGATTCAGAAGTACAAATATAAGTTTTCCCCTCTCGATCAAAACACCATTTAATGAGTTTGGACAGTCGAGCATTTATTTTGTCGTGAGGAAGCGTAGTGTACATGTTAGAAAAGTCGTATGAAGATATCGTATTTGCTGCAAAATACGAAACAGACGTACAGAAACATCAAACATTAATGACAACACATAAAAGGAATGACACCGGCTATCAGATAGATTAGTTGTATTTGTACTTTTCATGAATGTGAATACAAAATGAATTAAAAAGAAACTCATTTATTGAAGACAAAGCATGGATAAAAAAAAATACGACCTTTGAAATGAAGAAAATCAGAAATCATGTTAATAGGTTTTTTTTCCGGAAATTTAATCTTTAAAATTCAGATTCCTCTTTTTTTCTGGAAATTCTCAAGTCATTGTGTCGTGAACTGTTATCAAAAGGTAAATGTACATCAATGTAGCAAATTGTTATGTGATAAGACCGTCAACTTAAGGGCTGAAACATCACTTAATAACAAAATTGCTGTATTTCGGGACACCCCTTCTGAACATTTTCGTTTGTTCAGTTCCACGGGGTTTCCTGTGGCTTACACACGATGAACTATCTTAAGTTATGCTAAAATATTCTTTATTTATACAGTTGCCTTGGAAATCAGCCAATGGATTTATGGCTACATGATGTGGTAAGAATGACATTTTTTCTTGGATGAACGTTTTTTTATGGGACCGTGATAAGACGGGAAGTAGTATGGTATGGCACTATCCATCTGTCCGTCCAACTACCTTGTGGGCGCGATGCAACCTAAACCGAAAGCTTTAGAAAATACAAATTTACCACGTAGATTGTCTTTTGGTAGCAAGACAAAGAACCATATTGATTTTGATGAGTTAAAGAAGATCCTGACAATAATCTCAACAGTACACACAATAGAGCGCAAAATTAAGCATCGACGGACCCCTAGCAAGCTAGAGGTTGGACCAGGTACCCGGAAGGAGTGAGCATCCCCTGTTTGGCTAGCCAAACGATGCCGACGATGTTCACGCACGAAAATGAAAACAATATCTAAGATACATGCACTGTCTGAGATTCAGTCTATATAGAAAGTGCTATGGCGACCATCTCAGGAAAAAAATTCAAAACACTTACTTTCAAACCCCTCGCGGGGAACTTTTTACGAGCTTCACACGGCAAAGGGCACAAGTGTGACACAAATGAGATAAAGAAGATCCTGACGATAATCTCAACAACACAGACAATAGAGCGCAAAATTGAGCATCGACGGACCCCTAGCAAGCTAGAGGTTGGACCAGGTGCCCGGAAGGAGTAAGCATTACCTGTTTGGCTAGCCGCACCTGCCGACGATGTTCACTCACGAAAATGAAAACAATATCTCAAATACAGGCACTGTCTGAGATTATGTCTATATAGAAAATGCTATGGTGACCATGTCAGGGAAAAATATTCAAAACACTTACTGTCAAACCCCTCGCGGGGAACTTTTTACGAGCTCCACACGGCAAAGGGCACAAGTGTGACACAAATGAGATAAAGAAGGTCATGACGATAATCTCAACAGCACTGACAATAGAGCGCAAAATTGAGCATCGACGGACCCCTAGCAAGCTAGAGGTGGGACCAGATGCCCGAGAGGAGTAAGCATCCCCTGTTTGGCTAGTCGTACCTTCCGTCGATGTTAACGCACGAAAATGAAAACAATATCTAAAATACAGGTAAGGTGTCAAAGGTCAAGGTCATTCGGCTAGAAATAGTTTATATGGTAAAAATATTAAGAAATTCATTAAAATTCTATTTCTGGTCAAAATAAGTAAATTTTGTATACTTCAAGGATATGTCACTGGTTTTTATATCTTTTGCCATATCAATTAGAAATTATGCATAAAGTAAGGGGAGGTACCATGAAATTATTTTCTAATGCTTTAGACAAAATATAGGCCTTAACGTTTAGATTTAACCTTTTGTTAATAAGAGGAAGAAACTCTTTTAGATTTTCAATGTAAATGGGGAAAAGTCAAGGTTTTTTTTGTCTAAAAAGCTTCAATAAAAATGTCTTTAGAATTAAAAAAATAAGTTTTTAAATATGCTTGCTTTGAAAATAGGTTAGATCTGACAGCTTTGAACAGTTCGCATTTACTAAATTGACATGTTTTTTATTGTATTTTGGGGAAGGTGCCTGTGGCCGTCCCGCTTGGGAAAATTTACGACAATTTGCTGAAATTGGGAAAATTTGTATACAAATCGTCACCACAGTATAACCCTAAATTATCATTTATTAACACTGCTAATTTGCTTGAACTGAACAAGGGATGAACGAAAAACTTAAAGATGTACTTAGAAATAGGACATTTTGTGCTGACTTCCAGGTTTTGAGTCTTATTTTCTCAGGTGTTTTTGTTTTTTTTCATAATTCCTCTTTGGGAATTTAAGAGTGATTTTTGGGGAAAAATAGAGGAAATTTGGCACTTGGAAGGGGCCGAAATTCGAAATTCAATTTGATAATGAAAAAAAAAACTGATGGGCGTGGTTTGCAGCGTTAGCGTTGCATTAGACAACCTCTGATTTGATTAAAACATTTCATGCACAGTCTACCCCACTTATAATGAAATTTAGGGTAGATGCAAAATCTGTGCAATAAATCAGAGGTGACCTTATTCTAGACGTTGTGCTTGACTATTAGCCAAGCAAATAACAAACACTCTTGCAAATGATTGAAATATAAGAAGATTTCAAGGCTTATTTTAAGAATATATCTAGATGATAAATCTGATATAGCACAGATACTTTAATGTTGGCCTTGCTCAGTAGTGCAGTTTCACTTCAATACAAGCGAGGTAATTTTTACTACTTTTATTGCCTAATAACTGATAAAACTATTAATTCAGTACATCTAATTTCACTATGAGGAAGGACAATATAAATATGAAAAATTATTTCATATTAATTATTATCGATATTTCATTTAATCAGTGTTCTTTCAAGAGTGAAGTTTACCTTGTTCATGTGTAATTCCAATTTTAGGCGGTCTGAAACAGCTTTTATCTGTATATTTCTTTATATTACCATAAAATTTTATAAGATAGTTAATGGAATGAATTTTGAAGAAACTTTATTTTATTTATTAAATATGAAACGAAAATCATACAATACATACATAAAACATACTTTAAGGTATTCAATGGGTAGTAATTAGGGCACCCATTTATGGAATCCTGACACCTAAAATCACTGCATAGATATAATGTAAATATTTATTGAAAACTTTTGATCAAAGATTCGGGGGCATATAGTTTTTGGCCTGTCCGTCTGTTTGTCTGTTTATCTGTTTGTCTGTTTGTCTGTCTGTTTGTCCGAAAAACTTTAACATTGGACATTACTTTTGAATGGGAAGTGATAGGGCTTTTATATTTCACATGTGTATTCCTTGTGACAAGACCTTTCCATTGATACCAAAATTTTTGACCTCGTGACCTTGACCTTGACCTTTGACCTACTTTTCAAAAACTTTAACATTGTGCATAACTTTTGAATGGGAAGTGATAGGGCTTTCGTATTTCACATGTGTATTCCTTGTGACAAGACGTTTCCATTGATACCAAAATTTTTGACCTCGTGACCTTGACCTTTGACCTTTTAACCCAGTGACCTCACATACATGTACTTAACAGAAAATAGTGTTCATACTAACAAAGATGCCACCGGGGGCATTCGTGTTTCACAAACACAGGCTTTATTTTATCAATTTTCAACAGAATGATAGGGCATCAAATATCGATTAGTAAAACATTTCTTAAAATATATATATAAATGAAATTTCGCTGAATAATCAAAAGTTCACAATTATTTTTTTCTGCAATTAATTTTTGGATATTTTTATCAAGGGGAGAAACTCCTAAACACGACCCCATTCAATATATGTCTTATTTCAATATCTACTGGGAAAGTATAAAAGTTTTTTTTTAATATCATATGACACAGAAAGATATTAAATGATGAATGCACCCAATGTCAATATCTTTGGCATATTTTCTTTCATTACCGATTGAATACCTTAATCCATCCATATTGCAGGAGAGACACCTTTTAGGGAAAAATCCTAAATATTTTTTGAGTGCATATGCAACAGTTCATGACAATCCGATCAAGGAGAATTCTGCAGGGAAATGGTTTTTGCAGCTCCGACACCCTGATTCTCAAATAGCTCGTATTCATATCACAATTGGTGCTGATCAACTTCAACCTCTCTCCACAAAGTATGTCAATGTAACTCTGATATCATTCTTTTTTTCAGCTCATTTGAGCCAAAGGCATGGTATCGAAACATATAATGTTGTGATTCCTTATGAAGGTATTGGATTGTTTCTCGTTATCTTATTGATACTGCACAAAACGGCGTCACGTGTTTGACCTGACGCATGAGTGTAAACTTACAACATAGCGCTTGAATTCGAAGAGACGAAGCGGAGGCAAGTAGAATCCCGGCCGTATCATTGATATTTAAGCTTAACAAGGTAAGATATGATTGCCGATCGTTCAGTTTTATGTTATTCGAGTGAGACACAGTCAATAATCCCCTAGAAAATTTGCCGATTCGTGCCGGCCATATCCTACACTTGGATTCCGGGTTTGTTCAATGTAGATTCCTGCGGCCAACACACCCCTACCAACCAAATATCTAAGTGTCGTTGGCCGTTTCTGCGGCTAGCAAAAACTATGAAAATGAAAAAAAAAAAAAAAAACGATCAAAGAACCGTGTAAGGAATCACAACATCATACGATTCGATCCTTCGCAGTTGTAACTGACTTTAAAGCAATTGTTCATTTGCATGACGCTATTCAGATAACGTGTCCTTGAATTTGAATATAAATATTACGTTGAACTGTACCTATGTCATTGTACATGACTTAATGGCTGCGTCTTGTAGCCATGACAAATATGGATATTGACCATATCCCTGTATACAGCACTAAATCGATAATTCAGAAAATCAGAAACCGAAGGCATACAAAATAGGATAAAACAGAAACCAAAGCAAACAAACAAAAACCTCCACCACATGAAAAGAAGCGGACTCCCGATATGAAAGTGAGACCAGGTGCCCAGGAAGAGTAAGCATCTCCTGCTTGCATGCAACACCCGCCGCTTCAATTTGGTAGAACTGTCACATCCGGTAACTTCCATTTCGGAAGACATAGAGTACAATCTTTGGTTGGATGGTTCAAATGGTCTATGACAGAATATCATCCACCATTCTGGAGAGTGGGACATCATAGTTTATGACGAGTTCCCCATATCGACCGTAGAACTTCCTCAGTGACGATGTAATTCGGTCACAAACATATCCCTGACTGAGAAGCTTATTTGAAAGACGCCTAGCTCTCAGAACAAAATCCGTATATTTGGTACTTACTTTGCTTTCAACTGAGATATGAACACGCCATAAGCAGGCGATGAAGGGATGTTGCTACTCAGAAAGGGAAAGTTTGTAATGCTGAAATTGAAGTCGTCACCTTTGTCATAGAGTGAGGTGTTCATGTGACCATCAGTGTCGTAGGACAACATTATGTCCAAACAGGATGCTGAATTATTTATCTCTGTAGTTTCTTTGACTTCAAGCTCCGAAGGATAGATACTGCTCAGGTAATCCGCGAAATTTGGATTATTGATGGACAATAAATCGTCTATATACCTGTAAGTGAAGTTGAAGTCAGAAGCTAAGTATCTTTTCCCTTCAGAGATCAAAGATTGAATGAATTCAGCTTCGTACGAGTAAAGGAAAATGTCGGCAAGGAGTGGGGCACAATTGGTCAACAATGGAATTCCGACAATTTGCTGGAAGACCGTTCCTCCAAACACCACAAAAATGTTGTCGATCAGATACTTTAACATCTGAATAATATCAGTTTCAGTGTACTTATTTTCAGAATCGGACTTTTCTTTTACAAAGTAGGTTTTGTCATAGTTTGCGATTACCGTTCTTACTTGTCAACGCATTACTTATAATTTTTGCGAGTCTCTCTTTCAATTTGGAATGTGGAATTGTAGTGTTAAGTGTCGAAAATCAAAGGCTTTGATCGAATGGACTCTACTTAAATGAGTGGATTTCAGATGTTCTAAAAGTTCATTCGAATTCTTTAAAATTCACATCTTGTTGATACCACTGCGAGAATATACTGTCGAACAATATTTTTGAAGCCCAGATTTGATTTCAGATAAAACTTTAGTGAGTAAGATCGATACAGATTTGGTAGAACATTTTGAGGAACCAGCTATGAAACGTTGTTTGTACGGATTTTTGTGCATTTTAGGTATGCAGTATAAGTATGGCAAATCTAACTCTAAATTGTTAGTGTCGAAGCCAAAGGAAGCAAGAGCTGATTTGTGGTTATCTATTATTTCAAAGGCAGAAAGGTTTGTTGGGGTGTAAGTGGGATTTCCAGGTGTCGAATTTAAACCCAACTCTTTGACTAGACTGTCGAAATAGTACTTTTTGCAAGTAAATGTGTAATTATTTGAGGCTTTGTCCGCTGGTGTGATGACATAATGTTCTTGGAGGTAGGTCAGCTCTGTGATAACATCAGGGTCTTTAAATATAGACTCGAATGTGGTGTTCACAGTTGATTTTAATCGGTTAATTCTAGATAAAAGTAATCCTCTGATGAATTTTATCCATTCGGAAAGGGTGTCGAGCTGTGCATCCTCTTTCTTTGCCCAACGTCTTGCATATTCCTCACAAGAGTCCATGATAATTTTGACATTTTGGTTCCATGTAAAGGACATACTTTCTCTGTATTTGGGACCCTTTTTTAACAATTCTCTCAACTTGTCGTTCTTGACTATACTAAGGTCACCAGTAATAACGTGTCCACAAGGAGAGTAGTTGAAATTTGATGACGAACATTCGCAAGGAAGTGGATGTAGTGAGGGATTACTTAAATCAATATACTGCAAGAATCGTTTGTAATTGTAAATTTTAGATGCAACTGTTGGTGTGTAGCTATAGGAAATACAAGGAGTTTCTTTTGTTTTGAAATATGGTGGGATTTTTTCTGTGACAGTTTTGTGATTCATAATTTGACCAAGATTCAATTTATCAATACATTTGTTTGCGAATCTTACTTTAATGAAAGGACGGTTTGTTTCCTCCTCTGATTTATCTTAACTAACTGCTTGAAATAAACGAAAAGTAGAAATGTCCAAGATGACTCCTTGTAGTCTGTATGCTATATATCAAAAATGATGGCAAAAGGACCAAATGTACATACCAACAAAAATAAAAATACGTTTTATATTTACCAACAAATCTCTACTTGGAATAAGAAACGCATGATAAGACACGGTCCATTTGATATTCTGGGAGGGGGGGGCTTGGGTTTTTTTCGAAAAAAAATAATTTTGCTCCGAACTTTGATAAATAAAATAAATTTGCTTATGGTGTGACAGAAAAAAATAATCTTGCTCATACAAGTAATCTGAATTTGAAAAATTACCATAAAATTCACCTAAGAAATCCTGAAAATTTTGCGGCTCGATTCGCTCGCCATAATTTTCTATCAAAACATAAAGTTCCTATCTGAAAATATCAAAAGAATGCATGTTCAATAAAAAAGGGTTTTCCTTAAAGGCTTAAATATGTTATCAATATAATGTATTACTATTAATAGATGCATGTATCATAATAGAGTCTAATTTTGTTTGCAAAGTTAGAGAACTTCAGTTTAATCACCTGCATGCAATTTACAATTCTAAATTTGCAAATTTGTCTGGAAGAACCTACAGTCTTGTACAAGCGCATCCTTGAGACTTGCACTCTGACTGACTGTGACGACGGGACTCCATGACGGGCCCTGTCCAAACCTCTTTAGAGAAGACAGGGCCCCGACCACCTGTCCTCTCTGAATGTCAGTCGGACTCCTCGGGTGATTACATACATGAGCTCGCTACAGCCGGCAGAGCACGGACTGTATTACGCATGCCCCCTTTTTATATCCATTTACATACTCATCTGTGTCTATGGGGCCTCTGCGTTTCGCGGTCTTGTTTGTGTGATGTCATCTTACAGTGAGGAGGTTGTTTTACACCTTAATTGTACGTTCTTCGAGACCTCTGGGTAATTGGAGAAGTGAGAGGGTTGTGCGCACGTAATCCAGGATAACCACACCATTTGCTACTTGCGTGACAGATGGCCGTCCAAAGTCGGCACCGGTTACCCATTGGTCTCGTCGGTTTATGTGTAGTCTTTTGTGTTTGATGTTTACATGTAGTGTGTCTCTTTTCCGTCTCGTAATGTACTCGTCTTTTGTGTTTTTGCATCGGGTGTTTTGGTGTTTTACTGTTGATGCTGCAACGGGGTCTTGTTGGAGATCTCCTCCCTTCTTCTTACTCATCTGACCCAGGCTTACTTGAACCTTATAAACATTTTGTTTATTGAGGATTATATTGTAAAATTCTTTTATCTCTCTGTTTAGATGTGAATTAAATTTGTGCAAAAAATGAAGTCATATTTTAGAGTATTTAGTCAAAGTAAAGATTATCTATTTATAAAACATAAACATTCTTAATATATCGCACATCACAAATGTTAGAAAAAGAATTTTCTTGCTCCAACTTTGCAAGAAAAAAATAATTTTGCTCTGGTCCGGGGCGAAAAAAAAATGATCTTGATCCGACAAAAAATCCAAGCCCCCCCCCCCCCCCCCCCCCCGAATATCAAATGGACCGTGCTAAGCAAGAGTTAGTAATTTTTTTCTTTATTGTCAGGATGGAAGTTTACATTATGGAAATAACAATACGGAACAGAGGAAATCTTACATCTGTCTTTGTACATTTGTATAACTCAGCCATGATTACAGCAAAATTGCATATAGTCATAAGACAGTGTACTATTAATGTACAAGTACTCGGCCGAAAGAAACATGCAGTGGTGTTAGGCCCGAAACTGTCTGTGGTTAGATTGATAACAGTTTCTACTTGGTCAAATAGCAATGATAGTGTATTTTGTACAGGTAAGTGTGCTCTGCTTTCTAGATATTTTCAAAGCATTGTGCAAAGAAAAGAAATCAGAAACATAATTTGAACGACGATCATGTTTTTATATTCATGTATCACATTGCATTGTGTGTATTCATGAGAGAAAGAAATACATTCATTTGAATTAGATTTTAACATTTTCTTGTGGTATTGGCATCACTGTGAAGCAGAAAATGTAAAAAATAAAGTGTGAAATACTTTTGCCGCAAAAGAAATGAAAAAGCTGGCTGGTTACTCTTTTACAGTCTCGTTACAAGATACCAATGGATCATCTATAGATAAAAGAAATATAACATTAAAAAAAGGAGAAAGTTGTAGCTGTCAAGCAAACTGTGAATGCTGGGTAGGTATAACATTATTACGTTCACCATGACCATTATGGGAAACAAAGTCTCATTTCATTTCGAAACAAAAAATAATATTACAAACCTTCAAATGTGATTCTTTTGTTATTCATCGGTCGTTTTATTTCATATAGACCGCGGACGATTCTAAATATACGAGGTTTTATTAACGTTCAGTGATGTGTGGAGGTCAATAAAAAACAATGAGGGGTGAAGAAAAGAAAATTATTTCATTCGCGGGTGTGAATTGTTTTGATTATTAAGAGTATTCGGCCATAGTATAGACAATATTGTGTTTCAAGTCCGCGAAAGAATCCTTTAATGAGAAATGTGAGCAGGTTTTTCTATCCATAAAAGCTCAAAACGCCATCTCAAATCAATCTAGATCCCCATAGCGATTCTTGAAGACCAATTATTCTAAATGCTCTCCAAATAAATGTATATTGAGGAACTTGACTGACAAAATAAAGAAATATTGTTCTTACTCGATTAGAAAACCTTTCCTTAAATTTAATTACCTATTCAAAAACCTTAATGGAAAAAGAACTCATTGTTTTCTCTGACCGAATACAAGGTAGTGAGGGTACCTTTCAGAAAATTTCAGAAAATTATCGGGATGTACAACATACTATTTTTCTACTATGGCCTGATAATCGTTACCGTCCACCCGATAATTTGCATGGTCATTTCATTTTGAAAAACAGGGGTGTATTAAATATTTGGATTTTTATTTTTCTGAAAATTAAAGAAAATCTGCGGTTTGTTAGTCGGATAAAGACCTGTTGAGGTCTTTATGAAGGTTAGATGCCCTCGGAGAGAACAGGGTGGTGTTTAAAGACCGAGGCCGTCGGTCTTTAAACACCACCCTGTTCTCTCCGAGGGCATCTAACCTTCATAAAGACCTCAACTCGGTCTTTATCTATACATAATTCAACTACTTGATTTTATCAAGGGGGCATTATAAGTGGATCCCAAATAGAGATAAGAAGGGTTGAAGTATCAAAAAGTAATGTATGAGCTGGTGGCCATAAACATAAAAAATTCGACGCGGATACTCCGCAAGATGGCTCCTACTTGCCGTGAAAGGTTCTATTTTTTTTTACCTGAAGGACGCAGTTTGAGACATGTACAATTACTAGGCTCCTCTATCGCAGCGTCAGAAACTTTAGCCGAGGCCATTTTGATTCAAGGAGAATATTCTTTAACGGAGTTGAGACAGCTATGGAGCAGTCTCAAAATTTAAAGAATATTACTTCAAATTAAGACTATTCTTAAGTCTCAAATTCTTTATGGCCACAAATTCGGCTTAGAATATGACTTTTGAGAATATTCTTAGATTTGAGACAAATTCTTGTCATAAAAAATTTTATGGCCACCAGCGCTGGTTATTTTGTAATATACTGGGGTTGTCTTAGTTTGAGATGGTATGATGGATCGAAGTTATGATCAATCAGCACTTATTGTGTCTTTCAAAGTAAAATAATACGGAAATGTTCTAATTCTTTACTCTTGAAGAAATTTTCAAACTTATTTATTATGCATCAGACACGTGTCGCGGTTATTAAATCCCCATCAGTGATGCTTCCAGGAAATATTCATTTCAGTAGCGCCCTCTGATTATAGATTATTCTGATTATCATTTCTAAATGAAATTTGTGCAAATATACTTTGCAGAGAGTGCGCGGCTCCAGTTTCCTGTAGGGTTTATTTTTATGCTAATTTAACCCTATTCTTATCACATAGACACAGTATCGTAAGATTTCTGTTAATTCCTCATTACCAGACCTTTCATTTGAGTCCTTGAATTTTGACCTTGCCCTTGGAGTATGAACTTACTTGATTTTTAAATACTTTAATCTTGTCATATCTGATGATTCAGAAAAGTTTTACTATCAAAAACTACACTTCAAGCTATGATGTCTTCTTACCAGTCTTATAATTTACAGTGTGGAATGCCAGAGAGACCAGTTTGTAATTCTTTCGTTGGACATCATTTTCCTTTCTTACATCGTCCTGTTTTTCAAAGAAAAAGAAGCCTTGACAGACAATTGCTTGTTAGTTTAACAGTAGCTTTTGGTTTGCTTATGATAGGTAAGTACATGTTACTATTAAGGAGAAATGAAGTTCTTTCATTAAGCTAACACAAGAGAAGTTTAAGCGGTCTGCTGTCATAGCCAAACGTCCGTCAGCAATCGTCTATCCCTTCGACTGTCTTCCGTCGTGAAGTTTTAGGATTTTTGTCTTGAAACGTAGATGGTACTCCACGACGGGCCCTGTCCAAACCTCTTTAGAGAAGACAGGGCCCCGACAACCTGTCCTCTCTGAATGTCAGTCGGACTCCTCGGGTGATAACATACGTGAGCTCGTGGCAGCAGAGCACGGATTGTATTACGTACGCCCTCTTTTTATATCCATTTACATAATCATCTGTATTGCTTGGGCCCCTGCGTTTTGCGGTCTTGTTTGTGAGTGGTTATCTGACAGTGAGGAGGTTGTTTTACACCACAGTTGTACGTTCTTTGAGACCTCTGGGTAATCGGAAGAGTGGGAGGGTTGTGCGCATGTAATCCAGGATAACCACACCTTCTCCTATTTCTGTGGCAGATGGCCGTCCTAAGTCGGCACTGGTTGCCCATTGGTCTCGTTGATTTATGTATAGTCCTTTGTGTTTGATGTTTCTGTGTTGTGCGTTAACGTTCCTTATCCCTTTTGCGTCTCTTTCTGTGATTTTCTGCTCTGTGTTTTTGCATTGGGTGTTTTGGGGTTTTAATGTGGGTGCTGCAACCTGGTGTTGTTGGAGATCCCCTCTTTTGATGTACTCAAAATACCATACTTAACTTGTTAACGACAAGACTGAAATTTCTTTAGCAGTTGGTTCAAGGCTTTGGCTCAATAATTACCAAAAAGGTTCTCCTAATCAGAGCCTCGTATGGATCATAAAAGGTTATACAGCTAGGGAATTAAAATTATGTCTGGGATCAATATCATTTCAATAGAAATGCTCGCAGTTTTAGCTGTTTACGGACAGAATAGAAGAACCAGAAACTTACGAATTATTCGAATTGATAACCGATTAAGTTTTTTCTATATGTGTTTCCACTGCGATGTCAAAATCTAAAAGCAATTTTCTTCATTCCGTTCTCTTTATTGTCATAAATTATTGATGAATACGCTTAAAAATTATTATCATTGATCAATATTGAAATATATGTTATCTCGTAATAATATTAGTCCTTTAAATGGCACCGTTCCTCAGTGTTGGTCGAGAACGAAAGAAAGGAAGAGCCATTTAAAGTCAGAGCTATGCCATCATGATGATGGTCCTTAGTTTTTGAATACTTGATCAAATTAAGTATCAGAAACGTTACAAATTTGAGTTCACTTCAGAAGGACTGTGAAATCAGGCGAATGATATCCTCGGTGACATTTAGCTAATTACCAAAGATATCAAACTAATGGTTGATTTTTTTGCTCTTATCATGAAATATGATCTATCGTAATGCTTAAATATGATCTATCGTAATGCTTAAATATGATCTATCGTAATGCTTAAATATGATCTATCGTAATAATTGGATATGATCTATCGTAATGCTTAAATATGATCTATCGTAATAATTGAATATGATCTATCGTAATGCTTAAATATGATCTATCGTAATAATTGAATATGATCTATCGTAATGCTTAAATATGATCTATCGTAATGCTTAAATATGATCTATCGTAATGCTTAAATATGATCTATCGTAATGCTTAAATATGATCTATCGTAATGCTTAAATATAATCTCTCGTAATGCTTAAATATGATCTATCGTAATGCTTAAATATAATCTCTCGTAATGCTTAAATATGATCTATCGTAATGCTTAAATATAATCTATCGTAATGCTTAAATATGATCTATCGTAATGCTTAAATATGATCTATCGTAATGCTTAAATATAATCTATAGTAATGCTTAAATATGATCTATCGTAATGCTTAAATATGATCTATCGTAATGCTTAAATGTGATATATCGTAATGCTTAAATGTGATCTATCGTAATGCTTAAATGTGATCTATCGTAATGCTTAAATATGATCTATCGTAATGCTTAAATGTGATCTATCGTAATGCTTAAAAATGATCTATCGTAATGCTTAAATGTGATCTATCGTAATGCTTAAATATGATCTATCGTAATGCTTAAATGTGATCTATCGTAATGCTTAAATATGATCTATCATGATGCTTAAATATGATCTATCGTAATGCTTCAATATGATCTATCGTAATGCTTCAATATGATCTATCGTAATGCTTCAATATGATCTATCGTAATGCTTCAATATGATCTATCGTAATGCTTCAATATGATCTATCGTAATGCTTCAATATGATCTATCGTAATGCTTCAATATGATCTATCGTAATACTTCAATATGATCTATTGTAATGCTTAAATATGATCTATCGTAATGCTTCAATATGATCTATCATAATGCTTAAATATGATCTATCGTAATGCTTAGATATGATCCATCGTAATGCTTAAATATGATCTATCGTAATGCTTCAATATGATCTATCGTAATGCTTCAATATGATCTATCGTAATGCTTCAATATGATCTATCGTAATGCTTCAATATGATCTATCGTAATACTTCAATATGATCTATTGTAATGCTTAAATATGATCTATCGTAATGCTTCAATATGATCTATCATAATGCTTAAATATGATCTATTGTAATGCTTAAATATGATCTATCGTAATGCTTAAATATGATCTATCGTAATGCTTAAATATGATCTATCGTAATAATTGGATATGATCTATCGTAATGCTTAAATATGATCTATCGTAATAATTGAATATGATCTATCGTAATGCTTAAATATGATCTATCGTAATGCTTAAATATGATCTATCGTAATGCTTAAATATGATCTATCGTAATGCTTAAATATGATCTATCGTAATGCTTAAATATGATCTATTGTAATGCTTAAATATGATCTATCGTAATGCTTAAATATGATCTATCGTAATGCTTAAATATGATCTATCGTAATGCTTAAATATGATCTATTGTAATGCTTAAATATGATCTATCGTAATGCTTAAATATGATCTATTGTAATGCTTAAATATGATCTATTGTAATGCTTAAATATGATCTATCGTAATGCTTAAATATGATCTATTGTAATGCTTAAATATGATCTATCGTAATGCTTAAATATGATCTATCGTAATGCTATCAGTAATTTAACAGGTCCGTTACTCAAGAAATTCTTGACTTAGAGTGATGAAACTTCCAAAATATATTTTATGATCCAAGGTGAGGTTTCTTGATTGTTAGGCCAAGGGTCGAGGTGAAACAGAATATGCAGAAAATAGCATTTAATAAAAGCTTTTCCGTTCTATATCTCAAGTAATTCTTGGTCTAGAATGATGAAACTCTATACATATATTGCTTATAGTCCAAGGACAAGATTATGGGATCATCAAAGGTCATTATCAATCTTAAAATGGTGTTTTAGGTATTTTTAGAAATGGTGTTCTGCACCAAAACTCAAGTAATTCTTGACAAAGAAAAATGTAACTTCTCAAAGGGCAAGGCTCAGATTTACATTATGTAAAACATGTTTTCTGGAGAAAAAACCTCAGTTATTCATGGCATACAGGAATGAAAGTACATAAGTAATTTTTCTTAATCAAAGAGGAATTCTAATTTTTTATGCCCCCGTAATCGAAGATTCAGGGGTATATAGTTTTTGTCCTGTCCGTCTCTTTGTCCGCAACAACTTTAACCTTGGCCATAACTTTTGAATAGTAGAGGATACGACTTTGATATTTCACATGTGTATTCCTTGTGACAAGACCTTTCCTTGGATACCAAAATGTTTGACATTGTGACCTTGACCTTGGAGTTTGATCTACTTTTGAAAAAAAAAACTTTTACCTTGGCCATACCTTTTGAATAGTAAGCGATAGGGCTTTGATATTTCACATGTGTACTCTTTGTGACAAGACCTTTCCATGGATACCAAAAAATTTCACCTTGTGACCTTGACCTTGGAGTTTGAGCTACTTTTGAAAAACTTTAATCTTGGCCATAACTTTTGAATGGTAAAGGATAGGTCTTTGATATTTTACATGTGCATTCCTTGTGACAAGTGTTAAACGTCTTCAAATTCAATAGCATCATTTAAGAACAGATCAAGTTGCAACATGAACCAGACATGCACGTTGTGGGTACTTTACCCTCAAAACCTTTCAAAGGATACCAAAATTTTCGACCTTTTAACCTTTGACCTACTTTTTGAAAAATTTAATCTTGGCCGTAACTTTTGAATGGTAAGGGATAGGGCTTTGATATTTCACATGTGTATTCCTTGTGACAAGAAAGGAGGGGATCTCCAACAACACTCGGTTGCTTCACCCACAGCAAAACTTCAAAACACCCAATGCAAAAAAAAAAAAACACAGAAAAGACATCCACAGAAAGAGACGCAAAAGGGACAAGGAACACCAACACACACCATAGAAACATGAAACATAAAAGACCACACATAAACCAACTAGACTAATGGGCAATAGGTGCCGACTTCGGACGGTCATCTGCCACGTAAGTAGGAGACGGTGTGGTTATCCTGGATTACGTGGTTACCAAAATATTTGACCTAGTGACCTTGACTTTGGAGTTTGACCATTTTACAATTTTTAATGACAAAGATGCCGACGGGGGCATTCGTGTTTCACAAACACATATTCTTTTTTATCTTTTTTTTTAGTTTAGTTTTGTTTTTCTTTTTGTTTTGTTTGTTTGTTTGTTTGGGTTTTTTTTTTTTATGCTTTAACAACACTACGGTGGGATGTATTCTTGCGGATGTCTTCTGCTGTTGTGATCCTTATACTCACTTTTTTCAATTCACTCTTAAAACTGTGTATATTTATAGATTATCTAAAGAAAGGGATATGCGTGAGAGGAATACTACTTTGTTTTCAAATTTTTAACATTTTTGTACTATGTATTGGGATATGGTCATCATCCATATTTGCCATATACATGTAGATAACATTTTTTTCATTCAGGAATTATAAAATCCCTCTTTGGACTGTTTGAGCCAATATGCTTTGGACAATTTGGATGGTGCTTTTTTACCAAGGGTAAACCTTTAGATGCTTACTATGAGAAAGACCTGAGAGGATTTCGAGTCATGTACGATAAGACCAACACACCAATACATCCAAGGACGTAAGTATTGTTATTTAGCAAGAGACAACAAAGGAACAAAAATGTAGAAAATCACCATTTATTAACGATATGAAAGCTTACAAGGAATGGTGTTGCAATGAAATATCATATATTTTCTATATTTTTTAAGCACTCCAAATATTTATTCACGAAACGGACATCATAAAATTGTAATGTATTCATGTACATGTGAAGCAAGGTTCTAACCAGCATCTAGCCCGATGTCTTAATCTCTAACTCAATTCGAATTTTTCTCCAGACAGCCGAAGGAATGACAAATATGGGAAAAAACATATCCCTTTCAAGAATTTCAATATCGTTAATCGGAAAATCATCTAACTAAGGGCATACAAAACCAAGATAAAACCAGAAATATGGCAAAGGAACAGAAATAAAAAAAAATCTACCCATATGAAGAGAAGTGAACTCCCTGCGAGTGAGTGAGATCAGGTGCCCATGAAGAGTGAGCATCTCCTGCTTGCATGCAACTCCCGTCACTTCAATTCGGTAGAAAGGTCACAATCGGTAAATCACACAAGTCGGTAGAAAGGTCACTCAAACAAAGGAACACAAACGTATAAACTGGTATATTATGACATAAAAGGTCTCATCAGAATATCAATATACCCCCACCCCCCGCAAACGAAGTTTAGGGGGGTATATAGGAATCACCCTGTCTGTCCGTCCGTCCGTCCGTCCGTCTGGTTAAGAAGTTTTGAAAGCAGATTTCTTTTACACTATTAATGGTAGGCCTTTCATATTTCATACACACATTTACCATAAAGAGTACTACATTTTGGTACCATGACTTTTGACCCCATGACCTTGACCTTCACCCTATGCAACATTTTATGTTAAGAAGTTTGAAAGCAGTTTTGGTGGTGGTTTTTGTTTGTTTGCTTCGGTTCCTGTTTTATCCTGATTTTGTATGTCTTCGGTTTCTGATTTTCTGAATAATCGATTTTGTGCTGTATACAGGGATATGGTCATTATCCATATTTGTCATTCTTTTACACTTTTATTGGTAGGCCTTTCATATCTCATACACACATTCACCATAAAGAGTACTACATTTTGATACCATGACTTTTGACCCTGTGACCTTGTGACCTTGTGACCTTGACCTTCACCCTGTACTACATTTTATGTTAAGATGTTTTGAAAGCAGATTTCTTTTATACTATAAATGGTAGGCTTTTCATATTTCATACACACATTCACCATAAAGAGTACTACATTTTGGGACCATGACTTTGGCCTTGTGACCTTGACAGTAACTTTTGGTTTAAGTTGAAGTTAGGACAGGTTTAGAAATTTTGAAAGCAGATTTCTTTCATACTATAAATGGTAATTCTTTCATATTTCATACAAAAATTCAACACAAAGAGTACTACAGTTTGGTATTATGACTTTTTGGCCTTGACCTTGACTTTGGACTTACGTTGCAGTTTATGTTAAAAAGATTTGAAAGCAGATGTGTTGCATACTATATATATAAATGGTAGGCTTTTCACGTTGCATCATAAATGGTCCGATTTATAAAAAATGTCCCGCAGGGGGTATAATTCATCCACTTTAGGGCAGTTCTAGTTTATGACTCTGGACAAGGGGACGTCATAGTGTGCTACCATTTTCCCCATATCGACCATAGAACTTCGTCAGTGACGGTGTTAGTTGGTCACAAATGTATCCTTGACTGAGAAGCTTAACTGAAAGCCATCTAGCCCTAAGAACAAAATCTGAGTGCTTGGAGCTTTCCAGAGAATGAGATTGAGGAACGAAAACACAATATGCTGGTGACCTCGGGATGAATTAAGATGTAATTTGTAGGAATTATCAAAGTTCTCATGTACTCATGGTATCCTATACGAGTGATGTTGTTAATGAATTAGAATTTTTTAAGACTTTTAACGTTTGTACCACTTAGTGAGTGTCACTGCTAGTGGACCAGGAGTCCGCGAGGGCACATGTTGCCAAGTTCGATCAATTTCGGTCGATCGTCTGTTCGACGCATTCGAAAATTTCTGTCTTAAACATTTCTTCAAATTTCTCAAACGTGGGTCCTGTAGCATCATATCCCACACATCCTGCTACGTCTTTTGGTAAATTTTTGGACATAATGATATTCACACTCTTTGGCAAGATCATATTATTTGGATTAAGGATCACTGACGAGGGTTAAGTACCTGAAACGTGCATATATGTCTGGTCCATGCTGAAAATTTATCTGGTCTTAAATGATGCTATTGAATTTGAAGCCGTTTAATATTTTATCTGGATCCGTCAATAGGTGGCGCCACCAGAGGCAAAAGTAGACCACAGCAGGGAAATTATGAGAAAACTATGCGAGATAGGAGAAATCTAACTTCAAATATGAAAGGGTCCCCTATATACGCTATCCAAATATGAATTTAGTTTTGGTCTAGGACACCAAATAAGAGTTCATCGGCCCCTCGATTTGGCTAAATGGTACCTTGTTTTTTTTCAAATGGCCCCTCTTTTTGTCAATTTTATATACATTTAATGATAATAGGGGCCATTGGCCCATTTTAATGGCCCCTGCCTTTACGAATCCAGGAGGCACCATCCTTTGCAACATATACATTTTAAAATCTATTCTATCAGACTAAGATGCATAACAAGGGATATTGATAAGCATGCACCAAATGTAAATCTGCTTCTTTTTTTCTTTTTTGAGTTTCCGTCTAAGGAAATTGGGTTTTTTTGTTTTGTTTTGTTTTTTTTTTTTCGATGGCGGGGTCTATACATTGTTTTTATTTTCAATGTGGACAAACGGAGCAGTATATTTTATTTTAGAAATATTCACACTATTTGTGATTCATTCAAAGCTAAGGAATTTTATCATCACAATGGATGAGTATACTCTGAAGAATTCTGTTTATATGACTGGACACTTTATACCACCATGGGCGGGTGATTTACAAGTACATGTGAAAGGGAACTTACGATTTCCATAATAGCAAGAAATTTTGCAGTAGTCCTTCAAAGTAAATCCTGATTGTACAAAAATCTTATTTGGCACTAGGTTTATTAAAATGGCAATAAGAAGTTAAAATCATAGACATGATCTATGGTGAAGGCTTTTACAAAGAAAAATAACATCCGTTCGTAAATACGAGTCTGGTGGACGAAACATTTTGATAGCTTAGCATAGGTAACTCAGAATATTTTCTCAATAAAGTAAAAGTATACGCATTATCAATTCATCATAAGCCCTTGGCGCTTTTGCAGCTATAATTCGTTTCATTTCATTTTTAGGGGACAGACTGTACAGATGATGTCTACCCGGAAAATTTTTCTGATGAACTTGTTCTTTGGGTTTTATCTACCTCTGATATGGCTTCATTTCCTTATATCATACTGGCGCAGTTCTTCCAAATCAGCACATTGTAGAAGTGTAGGTATTCAACAAATGAAAGGAGGGGATCTCCAGCACAGCACTCGGTTGTATCACAAACAACAAAACAGTAAAACACCTCATGTATAAATCTGTTTACTTTACTTAGACAATGTGTTTTCATAAAGCACTAAAAATTCTCTAACCCTAATTTAAAGTAGACAAAATATGTCTTTTCAAGAGTAAAAGCTGTCCCAGAAAAACGCTAAAATCCAACTCTTCTCCTTACTAATGTTGCGTCTTCAAATTCGAACGCGCTTGGAGAAACGGCTAACTGAAGTTGAATCAGACATAACCCTAAGCAAAAGAGACAAACAGCTCCTAACCTTGACGTCATTTACCTTATAAGCCTTTCTCAATGACCGCCCCTTTCCTTGACTGAAGCAGATTTAATCGTCCCTACCCCGATAAACCAACTCAAACAGAGAAAAATAGCGAAGGACCAGACATGGAGGTTTAAGATACCAAATCTTAATTTATTGTACTGAAAAGGGAAACAAATTGGATCTCAGTAGTATCGAAGAACTTATAAATCGTTTCCAAATCCTCGTAGGCTTAAGTAGATGGTAATTCTGAAGAAATGCGCATCCAAATATATGTCATCTGAGTTCGATATTACATTCCGTGTTCAATGGTTAGCTCTGCATTTAGCTTGAATCACTTTCATAACCTTGTTGCAAAACTCGTTTATCGGTTAACAAATATTTACCAGAATTCCTCCAACATGTTCTCACAATTCGTTTAAAATTACCTTGTAATACTTCATCAATTGGTCAAAATTACCGCAAACTTTTTTCTTGCGGTTACAACACTTGACCAGTGAAGCGTAGTAATCTGAGTAGTTTTCTTTCAATCACTAATGCTAAGTTTACACTTAGCCAAGATCGCCCCGATTGACCCGATTGAGGTGAATCGTAGAGATCGTAAGAGAGCGTGGGGTTGAATCGTGACGATCGTAAGAGAGCTTGGTGGAATCGTGATGATCGTAGGAGATCGCAGAGATCGTGGCAAAATTTTTGATTTTCAAAAAATTCGCTACGATTGTCCCGATTGATCCTTACATCGTGAGAGAGCGTAGTGGAGCGTAGTGAACGTGATGGAGCGTAGTAGAGCGTAACACATCTTGACAAAGCGCAACAGATCGTAATATGCGATCGTAGGAGATCTTGGTGAAACACGTTCTCCTACGATCCACTACGATTTCACTCACACTCTTTGACGATTTGTTACGGTTTCCATGATTCAGTCCACGATCTACAAGATTCGTTGCGATACCAATACCCCTATAATGAAAATTATAATAGGACAACCCGTTTTTTGATGGATTACAAGAGTTTTTAACATCCGCAACAATTTATAACATATGAAGAAGACTAACTGAAGAAAAGACGTCTTTATAATCAGTAAGGTGTTGCATTAATTGTCTTCGAACGAGTTAAATATATACATATACACGCAATCAAAGATTTGAATTGCTCAACAAAAAATGTTACCTTTAATAATCGAAAAAAAAGAAAGATCAAATAAGGTTCATCAATGCCATTTCCAGCGTTTTGAGATATAAAATCTTCATCTCCTGGATATTAAGCTTAATCTTGTTCGGATATTGCAAGTAGTATTGAAACTGGTTGTCTATTTCATATGAAATCGTGTTAAATCGCGGCAAATCGTAGTCCTGCATCGTAACAGATCGTAACAAAACTTGATAAGCGTAGGGAACCGTGATAGAGCGTGGCAAAGCGTAATAGCTCATCGTGGTAATCGTACGGGAACGTAACGAAGCTTGAGAGAACGGGATGCAAATCGTAACAGATCTTATCTACAATCGTAACAAATCGCTACAGCGCGTATCAGAGCGTGATGGAGCGTCGGAGAGCGTGTGAAGACCAATTTTATTTATAGAATCGTGGAGCTCCACGATTTTGCTCAATCGTGGACATCGTAGGGCATCGTGGCTGAGTGTAAACCTAGCATAACTGTAAAGGCGAAAGAGGAATATGGCTACCTCAAATAAGGCATCGTCAAATCAGAGAAAAATGGTTCTTCGGTTATTTCAAGAAGGCCTGAGTTTTCGTATAATTTCAGAAAGGACTGGTCTTTCAAAAAGTGGATGTCACAAAATTATTAAGAACTTGATCGAAGTTCCTAGGCTGTCACCCAGGGGAAAACCAAGGAGTGTTAGCTCAGATCAAGTTGTTAAATTCAGCGAATATATCGAGAAAAGCAAAAGGAATACGTATAAAATTGCTTGAAAATGGGATACACACTGAAAATGGTAGAATTATTATAAATTACCTTGGCATGACGTTTAATATTATAGAACAAATACCTCATGAGACAACATCGGCTCACCATGATACACTTGTGAACAAATTTATGAGTTCGATTTTGCTTTACAAACCAGTACAAATGGTGACTCGTTGTTGGATGAACGCGCAGTAGAGGTGCAGAGATATGCAAGCAATGCAAAGGAGGGGATCTCAAACAACACCAGGTACATGTTCAACGTACACACTTAACTTGCTTTGTAATTTCTTCGAAATAGGACACTTCAAAATCATAGAGACTGCTTCAAATGCTTTAGAAATGCTCAATTTATTTCAACGTTCAATTCATGAGAAGAACTCGATGGGCAACCCTATCTTTAACGGTGGGGATGTTGTCGTCATGGACAACTGCGGCTTTCATCATATATATATAGAGAGAGTATACGGAGGGCGACTGCGCAATTTTCTTAATCAGATTAGAGTAGAATAAGAGTTCCAGTCCCCGTACCCACCGGAACTTAATGTTTGTGAATATGTGTTCCATTTGCTGAAAGAAAAATTGCGTCAAAATTCAAATTTCACATATGATTACACCGAATTAGCCATAGCACGAGCTCTGCCTAAAGTTGAGTCTAGAAGAATGGGCCAAATTTATTGGAAATGCGGATACGTATAATGTGAAAAAAGCTAATTGAACATTATGTTCAAAATTGATTTTAATCAGACAAAAATGAACGTGGCAATATCATAAACATGAACTTGTAATATACATGTACTCTTGTTTTCTTGTTTTCTTTGAAACTCTTTCAAAGAACCAAAAAGAACAAACTATTATTTTTCAAAACTAGCAGTAAACCTTACGACATGTAAAATATACATACTATTTTTAAGTACTGTATGTCAAGATTCGGTTATCGCCATGCATATGCTAAATTCTGTCTTGTATTAAAGCAATATCTTCACATCATTAGATTTGTCATGAATGGATGGTCCTTCATGTGTAATTACACAACACAAACAAAAATAATGCAAAACAACAAGAAGACCTGTATGCATTCCTGTACATACGTAATTCATATATTTCTTTATATTCTATATACAAATTTGTATCCTTTACGTTCAAAATAAACGTTCAGCGGTCACCAAACGTCGCAATTGTATTGACCTTTCACATCTTTTCGTGTAGAAGGAGGAAGTGGGGGTGGTGGTTGGTACGGAGTAGATGATTTGGGCGGATTTTGTAGGGAAACTTGGTAGCCGGCTTGTCCATACGTTACAGGACTTTGAAGCATATGATGTTGCGTCGGCAAATATTGTTGGTACCACGAGTATACAGCGTTTGCTGCCGATTGTTGAAAAACTGGTGAAATGTAATTACCGTAGATTCCCCAATTCTGTAAGTTGTACATTTGCCAAAAAGGGTCTGAAGCCCGTGTTTGTTTAGCAGAGGGATTTTCTTGATTAGCATGACACAGGCTATGATGGTCATTGTCAAGATTGTTCTTTTTGTTGACGTCCTTCTCCGATTCCAAGAGGTCCGACAGATCCGTGTAATTCGATTTCACCATACTTTTCCCCTTCGAAATTATATTTTTCGAGTCAATTACATCCAAGTTTGGAGGGATGGTATTTTTGCAAGCAATTTGCACATATCGGATGTCCCGTACTAAACTTTGCTGTCCTTTCTTAGATGAATATCTTTCAGGGTTTGACGGGTCTTACATGCAAAACGAATGATGATTTGGTGTGTTTTCCGAATTTCAAAGGATTTTCTCTCTCAGTTTCCAATGATTTTATTCTTTTTTCCATTTGTTGTACATCCTTAGATGCCTGTAAATAAGAAAAAGGCTTAGATTGTAATCAGATTCGGGGCACTTAGCTTTTGGCCTGTCTGTTTGTCTTTGCGTTCTTAAAAACTTTAACGATAGTTATAAATTTGAAATGGGAAATAATAGGTGTTGTGGCAAGAATTGTCAAGAAGTATACTCGACACCCAAATTAAGGATACGACAAATTAGACAGTGCAGGCTTTCTACTCTACCTTGATGAAAAAGTAGGAAAAAAGTAGGAGTAGTCAATGAAAAAAAGTAGGAGAAAAATAGGAAAAAGTAGGAATTTATAGGGGAAAAATAGGAAATTTTCCATCACTTTTGGTGCCAATTTTCAGTAAGTTTGACACAAAAATCACAGTAAGCAATAATTGTAGACTGGTTATGTTCATCTTTGAGGAAGTCACAGAGAGAAATAAGGTCAGATTGATTTTTCATGTCAAACATACAGAATGGGCGAGCGAAGCGACCCCGAATTTTTTAATAACTTTGAATCAGATGTTGATGACAAGTGAAGCAAGTAATTTTTTACTTTTGAGATGAAAAAGTAGGAATAGTAGGAGGTTTTGAAGAAAAAGTAGGAAAAAATAGGATCAAAATAAAAAAGTAGGAAATAGTAGGAAAAAGTAGGAACAGTAGAAAGCCTGACAGTGTTATTAAAGTTAATAGCTATTCTCCGTAAGCATTTGCACTTTTATGAAGGACGCATGGCACGGCATGATTTCAGATTTCATGGTCTCAGATTTTGATAAAATTTGTACATAAGATTAGGTCTGACCCAAAAGTAAAAAATTGTTAAAAATTTTCTTAATATCACATCCGGTTGCCATGGAAACCGGCTTTGAATATTGAAAAAATGCATTTTTGGGCGTTTTTGAAGTCACATACATAATTTATGCAGCATAATCTAAAACAAACACTAATGAATTATCAGTACCCTATCATTGCTCTTTCAAGTTAAGGTGGTAGTCTCACCATAACCCCTATATTCAATTTTCTTCATAATTGCAATATTAATTAACTATGATGTCATGCATCTTTTGCTAAAGTTTGAAAGAAATCGAACTAATCGTTTTGCGTGGGTCGCAATTCAAAATCTCCAAATTTTCTCCCCCTTTCAATGCAGAAAATGGCGACTTTGTCACGAAATTTGTTCTCAGATATTCAATGAGCCTGCAAATTTATTAAGTATCAGCTTTGCATTTCAAAGATAATACATACATCTTTCTTTTTTAGTAAAATTTTGATGTTTTAATATCACCATACTTATTTTAGAAGCGATTTTTATAGAAAATAAGGATAAACATGTACCTTTCTGAAGTTCCGAAAATTGTCACATTTACATAGCTCATGAAAAAACGTATCATTTAATTTCAATAAAAAACTAATGGAAAAAAGATTAATTATCTATCTTAAATCTGTGCAAATTTCAGTGAAATCGAACCTATTTTTACGGAGTTAGCGCCATTTGGGTTACCCCTACCCCCATTTTTTTACGTCGCGATACGTTACGTCGAAGTTAAGCATAGCGTTGTATGTCTTGTTGGCCAATTTATAATCAACATGCTTACGCGAAATTGTAAAATTAATTTGAATTAATAATAGTTATCATTATTTTAGAATTTAGACGTAATTCGTGCATTTGACTCAGTTGATATTACGATTAAACACGGGAAGCAACCAAACAAAAAGTAAAATGAAAAAAAAATAAGAAGGAAAATTTAAAAAAAAAAAAAAAAAAGAAAAGGAAAAATTTGATGGACGATCCAATGCGCGGGTATAGATGGAGTCGATTTGTTTAGAACCGAAACCACCTCCCCTCCCCCCCCCCCCCCCCCCCTGGTCCCACCCTGGACCTCTCCTTTTGAAATTCATACAAAATGTTCATTTTCCCGATCTTTTTCATAAAAACTAATCGTCCAAGATTGCCGAGCCGGACACCTTTCCCCCCTTTCTACGATACATTTTTTTTCTTCTAGTTGATCTTCTTATCAAACGAAGGTATCGTATAAAGGTAAATGTACTCTATTTACACTGATCACGCTCAAATAAAATCGAAGTAATCATGGTCATATAATTATCAGATAACATCAGATTTATTTTGACATTTACATTAGATGATTAGGTCAAAGGATTAGTGTAGATACTGAAAATATCAAAAGAATAAAGAAACGTATAAATCTCGGAAACATATTCAATCTATAAGTAATGCTCAATTTCAGGAAATAAAACAGAGAAAATGAAATGCTTACTTATGAAAATAGATAATGATATATAGAGAAACCATAAAAAAAAATTCCCGTTCACCTCCTTGCACCGCGCGGGAAATTCCCCTATTATGACGTCATGAATAAGTCATGCAGATGCTTGTCGTGAAAACAAACGATGGTAACCATTCGGATCCCCTCGCCCTTTATTTGTAACGGCATAAAAAAGGAAAAGGTCGAGGTTAATCCGAATGGATGGTAACGTTACGCCAGACAACAAACGTTCGTGAGATCAATTTTGAGTTACGTCCCTTACCCTGAGACTACCATCTTAAGTTATAATAATGTTGGGTTTATGGTCTTATCTATATGTTTCCATAGCAACAACACATGTACCCTATCAAAATAGTATTTTTGGCATTTATTAAAATTCAACGATATATTACTAACACTTTTGAGTTTTTTATGCAAATAAAACATAAGCATTTACATTGGGACAAAGTTTCTGTTCGTTGCTATGGCAACATGACCTCAAATCGCAAAAATGAAAGCAATTTTGGACAATATTTAGAGTCCTTTTTCTACAAGATCATTGAATTTAAATTCAAAGTGATGAAAATTAAATAATGTATTCAAGTAGATCTTTCATTACACGAAAGAAAAAAATTTAAAAATATTCAGGAAATAGCCCGTTGCTATGGGAACGATTGTATAAAATTGCACATAGGCCCACTTTGAGTTCTTGGATACGGGCATCAAAAGTTAAGTAATGAGAATTTTTTTTAATCTAAAATAAAGTTTAGACTTTGCTTTATCGTATATGTAAAAAAGGTTGTGTAAGCCTGTTTCGTTTTTTGAGGAAAAGGCTTCAAAAAACAACAAAAAATGCTTATTTTTATAATGTATGGCCAAATTACTATAGCAACCATTAATTATTTGAAACTTTTTTATTATATTTTGATAGAGGTTATTGTTATTAAATTTGAACTTCCTGGGATTAATAATTACCGTTTTATGAAAATAATCAAAAATGGTTGCCATGGTAACATATGTTCCCCATAGCTTTTTCACGGTTTTTGAAAGAGCTCTTTGTGTTGTATATTTCCCAACAATTCTTATCTCTTCATCATGATGCAAATTTTTTTTAAATGACTCTGAAGTTGCAAAATAAGTAAAATTAAACACCATAGTTACCGTTGCCAAGGTAACTTATGTACATAACAACCAATGGGTTTATCTTGAATTTGCTCATTTAAAAAAAATAAATCCTATTTCCTTATTATAAACCCATCAAGAGAGAAGAAAAATTGGAAAATACAAACAGCATTTTGAAATCAATATATCAAAATTAGCTAATTATGTTGTCATGGTAACCAGCCTTTTTTACAATATCAGACACTACTAGTGAGCTTATTTAAAATTTTATGTCCTAATCTTTAGGATGTATAAAAAATATTCCATTGATGTCACATATAGACCAAATTATAGAGCTTCAAATTAGCTCAATTTTTCAATTTTTAAGGACGTTGCCATGGAAACCAGATAAACTAGAATTAAATTTTTTGTCAAATTTTTCTTTTTTCATTGGTCCCTACTTATGTGTGAAGTTTCATGAAAATCGGAGACCATGCGTGCCGAAATTGTTTAAATGGTTACAGAGAATTGCTATTAATATTATATACATGTCATTGTATGGTGGTATTCTATATTCATTAAGGTCATATCCATGTATGGCTACCTTCAAGGTCATGACCACAAAAGGATCAACGTACCTAGATCAGTTTGTCAACACACTACATTGCAAGTACATATAGTTTCAAATACATGTACCATGTCTCTGAAATATGTTGCTTGTGCTCGGATGTTTATATAAGATTCCACAGTAGCGGTACCCCTCTATCTCTCAAGTGTACAGAGGGCGCCGTCCCTGTTGCCACTTTGCCCGTGTCCTTGATGGAGACAATCATCGCACACCACTCGCATTAAAGTTTGACCACCAAGTCCAACAACCGGTTGCCTTTGGGGTGTTATTTGTAAATTTTGCAGTTCATCTTTTCTGTGATCTAGCAGAACTTTGATGTTTGCGATCTCATCAGCAAGTTTCTCTTTCTCACGTTGTGTAAATGAGGGATTGGAGTCGTCCTTTCCTGTTGAGTTAGTTGCAGTGACCGACTGTTTTTCGAGAGAAGTAAATGGAGAAACTCCAAGCCCAGGGAGATCTTTATCACCAACCAAAGTTTGCTTCGCCTTAGTATGAGCAGTTGCGGTGTTTTTCTATCAATCCTTGATTCGTTCGAGTTCGGGATTTTCCGCTTCCGGAAGCAATTTTTGTCGGGAAGACGGAAAACTCTGAAGAGCCAAATTTTTTCAATGACCATCCTGTTATACACTGTTGTGATGTTCATCTCCCTTGGCCCAAAGAACTTTTTAAGTAATTTCCGATGTCACAGAATATCCTTGTATAAGACAAGTCCAGGATCTAAATATTTCAGAAATTCTGAGACACTCTCTTCCATGGCTCAATGTTGTGTACGCGTATGACGTGTAGAGCCATTGTTCAGTTAAGCTAATCGCAGATGAATAACTGACCAACAATTTGCATAACAATGTCAAGTGTAGATTTGACATATACTTATGTTGGGGCGTGTTTCTCTGATTTAGCATCTGTATTCATTAATCCCCTTCCTCAATAAATTATCAATACGTGGTAAAACTCTATACATTCCTCGTTTTTCCTGATTTAGCAGAGTTTAGACCTTGCTTTCCTTAATTTCATCAAGGACATAAGTCGATGTATATCTTCATCAAATTCCCCTCATTCTTTTCCATTTTTATTCACAAAACAATAAAGATTTTTTTTTTAAAAATTTCTTATCATTGAAGCAAATAGGAAATAGAGAAATTCGATGTCCAAAAATAGTTTTTCCTTCAGGAAAAATCCTTGAAGGAAATGCTCTAGATAAGATCCGTGCATGCACAAGGAAAAAAGAGGCTTGCATGTATAACAACATATATAATTGGTGTATTATTATTCTGTTTAACACTCACCATTTTCAAGATTTCCTAGAGACCACATTTGAATGTACGACCATCCTTCCGTCCGTCTTCACAGCTCTTGTTTTGTTTTTTTGTTTTGTTTTTTTTTTTTTTTTTTGTTAACGGACCGACCAATGATAGCAAAAAGTATAGAATTAATTGAATTACAGGAAATGTCAAGCTATAAGCTGCTTGTACCATGTGTATAGCATAGAACTGGGGGTTGTTGTTGTTGTTGAAAAAAATTTCATATTTTAAGCACGCATATGTATGTGATCAACATTTCCAAAACCCCCGTCCCACATGCATTCAAGTTTTCAGCTTAACCAACAATTTAAGTCGAGTTACGCCAAGATTTTCCAGCAATCTATATGTAAACCTTTATTTGAGCTTTGAAGTATACATGAAATTGAAAGCGTGTGTGCGCGCAAGCGCGCGTGTGTGTGTTGAGGGGGGGGGGGGGCTTATCTGTCCTCTTTGAATGTCGGTAGGACTCCTCGGGTGACAAAATACATTTATCCCCTATTTTAATCTCAATCAAATCTTGGTACCGTCACATATATCAATACCTTTGCATGCAACATACCAAGTTTGAACCAAATATCTTCATTCGTTTTCGAAAAATTCAGCTGAAATGAAGCGCGTTTGGAGCTATTTTTAGGCACACAATTATTGGTAAATTTTATTACATCTTCATTTTCTCCATTTTCAAAACAGACCTGTTCTCCTCAAAGGACATATATTCCCATTAAATAACTTGTTTGGTCTTTCTTTCAACCTTGTCGTAGCTTTATTCTAAGTGGAAAAACTTCAATGCGTTTCCAAAGAATTTAATTTTTTTTTCTAGGAAAAAAGTGTTTTATATTTGCCTAAAATGAAACTTTAATTGTAAAAAGTATATCCTTCTTTGATAGATTCACCTGTGTGAATCGTTTTGTATTCAATACGAGGGTTGTTCGAAAAGTTCGTAGACAATCGCAGTATTTAAGAAATGCGTGACAGTAACAGTACAATTTTCTCACAATACATTTATGAAGTTTATTATTTTCAATTAATACCATATCAAGGTAACTGAAAAAATATGTCATTTAAATAATAATCTTAAATTAAGTGTTGTATTTTTCAAATTTAGAGATAAATCGTTTAAATACTAAAACAAAAAGAACAAAAAAGGGGGGTAACCAGGTCTGAAAATCCAAGGAAATGAACGTGTTATGGGTCTATGAAAATGTGTATTTCATGTACATGACTGAAAGTGAACGTTAAAGTACCTAAATTAGGTAGATATGAACGATTCTTGATACAATGGGCAAAACTGGTGCTATTTTAGTACGCGTGACATACTTAGCATGAAGCGCTTACAGCACGGACCGCTTTTTGTACGCCCGCTATTTTTATATCAATTTATATGCACGTATTCATCTCTGTGTTGCTCGGGTCCCTTCGTCATGCTGTCTTGTTTGCATGGTCATCTCAAGGTAGAACATAATTTTACACTTCTAAAGAGCGTAAAATGGGAGGGTTGTGCGCACGTAATCCGGATACAACACCATTTCCTTATTTGCGTAGCAGATGGTCGTCCTAAGTCGGCACCATGTGTCAATTGGTCTCGATGGTATATGAGTGGTTTTTTGTTTTGATGTTTCTGTGCTGTTTTTTTTTTTTTTTTTTTTTTTTTTTTTTTTTTTTTTTTTTTTTTTCCCGTCTTTTACGTCTCATGATGTGCATGTCAGCTCTGTGATTTTGTATGGATTTTGGTGTTTGGCTTAATTTCAACCAAGTGTCCTTTCTTTCACAGGAGTCTAATGCTCAATGCCCTCTGCCAAGGTTGAATTTTTTGTCAACAAATATAGCCACCAAAGGCTCTATTTGGCTGACGCATTTCGACATTTCTAAAACCGCTACACAAAATTTCACGAAACTTTCCAGGAAACCAGTACTCAAGGAAGTCAGCCGTTTGTCTGCATCTTGGGTGAACGATCTGACCCCCTAGGGTCACTTGGTTTTATTTGGGAGGATACAATTAAGACCTTTATTTACATGTATTCTATTTATGAAATAATTCTTATTTAGAACATAAGAAGGTTATCAATAAAAATTAATATTCAAGTTTGCTGTGTTGTATTTAAGACTCCCAAAGAGGTAAAACAAGAAATCAACAGCTCAGTTTTCAGTTTATAGTCAGTCAAAAAGTACATGATAGTATGTGTTTGATTAAGGGATTTCGAAACTGATGAACAAATTATAGAAAAAAAAAGATAAATTTCCATTATCTTTAATTTGAATGATGCAAGCCAGGTCGATTTAAATAACCATGCGCGGATCCAGCATTTTTGGTCAGAGGGGGTCCAAAATTGTAGGAAGTCTACCTATGATGTAGGTATATTTCGATGCACATCATGGGGAGGGGCAACGTGTGCACTTAAAGAATTGATTTTTGAGGGCGGGTATTGTTTGCTTTCTTTTCATGTTTATTTTTATTGAGACTTGGCGAGCGAAGCGAGACTGAATGTTTTTTAGATCTGAAATATTAATTTATGTTGCTTCGACTGAGATGATTATTTATAACGTTGAATATTTTACTCCTGGTATCGGCGAGCGGAGCGAGCCGCGAAAATTTTGATTTATTCACATTTTGTCTATTTCATGAGCATAAATAGATAAGTCATTTTCCCAAATAATTTGACATCTTAAAATGACAAAACCTTGAAAAAGATGAGGGAGGTTACATCCTATGAAGTAAGGGACTGTTGAAAATACGAGTTCATGAGACCCAAGATTATTTAGTATAAAAAATTGAAAATGATTAAGGAATTTTGCAGAAAAAAATAATTGTGTATTTGTAAATGGCGAGCGAAGCGAGCCGAAATTTTAGGGTTCAAAGCCTTTTTATGCATTTTTAGACCCCTTTCAATTAGAAATGGGCCAAAGCTGGACCCCATCCGAAAATATCAGGGGGGGTCTAGACCCCCGGTCCCCCCCCCCTGGATCCGCACATGATAACGGTGGATGTAAATATCCTCTTACATTCAAATATGCATGTGCATTTATATTTGGATGATTCAAATTATTATTAATGTTATATAATTGCAATTTTTGTACTCGTGAACCAAATGCGCATTTCAACAAAAAAAAACTTGCATATAAATCCTCTCTTTGATAATCGACAGAAAAGTATTTATCAATGAAATGCCCACAACTTGCGCTTTTATGTGATGCTCCAGTGCTCACGTGTCATCGCCGAGAGGAAAAATTCTGTCAATTGATATAAGTATTACCAGCTAATTATATAGGAATTTTGAGAACATGTACATGGAATTGAGGAACTGTATCGTCTACTTCTTTACAATTTTCTCACTAAACAGGACGATGGACGAAGGAAGGCGGGGGTGTCCCTTGGTGAGACGTTTTCATCCAGCATATCAGACCTGTCAAGAGCACGGCATGATCTTACAGTAACGACTTTCCGAAAACAAAGGAAGCAAATGGTATCTTGTTTATATCTCTACTGGTAGTTTAGTCTCTGAGTATATAACACTCGCCGTATTTGTGCATCCTCCACTACAGAAATTTAATGAATGACGTATATTCCTCATGCCCAGACCTTTCTTTTGGGACCTTAATCCTTGGAGTTTGACCTACTTTTAAAAGCTTTTAAATACCAGGGTTATCTCTTAGTCGATTTGACAACCTTATATAGCATGTGGCCGACCATGAAATGTCCTTTCCTATGAACTTTTTTATGATTCTTATCTATGGGATGGCACTGAATTATTCTAGCTCGGTTGCCACTCTGGCAACCTTGGGCAACTTTTTTATATCGACGGAAATTCAAAATGGCTGCCAAATGCCTTCCACTTAAAGGCGAAATTTAATTATTTCTTTAAATATTAAGTGTGGTCAATTCATTTCCGATGTCATTTTTCATTTTAAGCTCATTCTAGGCTACAAATTTAAGATGACCGCCAAATTTCAACCTCATTTTGATACAATATGCATATTCTAATAAAAAGTTCGTGTTACGCATCTTTTTTGTGGTTGCAATTATCCTAGAATACATTTATTTTGCTGTTTTGTTTGTTTCCAGTTTGCACATACTTGTTCATGTATGACAACGTTTTTGATCGGGGGAAATTCAAAATGACCGCCAAATAGTATCCTACCAATGAGTAAAATGAAATAATCACATACTATATCACTTGTGGCACATGATTCAGTAAACAATAAGTAAAAGTAATACTAAGTAAATTAATGTGTGAATAGTGTACTTTTCTAAAAAGAAATATCACAAGCTTGTATTTTATAAGATTTACTATATGATGAAAAAAGAGTAAGCAAGTAAACTCGAGGTAAATTGGCTAAGAACTCTGTTTTGAGTGCCCTTTTTGGCCATCATGGCAATTTCTGTGCTTAGTCTGTATAACGTTTTTCCAATCGGCAAAAATGCAATAGATGTTTTATTTACAAAAGTCCCTCTGTATAAATCATTTTGAGCTGAGCTGTCTACCATATTTAGGTATTGCGTTATTAATGATGACATAACATTTTTCAATGAAATTCTGAACTTTGCATATTTCTCATATTTATACTTTAAATGGAACTTTGAATGTGGGAAAACAAAATTAATGATTTAAGCTTCTTTGAATAATTTATCTAGAAATAATGGGGGGTCCAACTCTTTACCCTCTTGAAGTACTCATTGTCAAATGTTATTCAATATTCCTCTGTTTTTCTGTACCAAATCATGCATGCCTGGTCCATTCGAATGTATTTTTATATCTTAAAAAGGCTACTCAATAGCAACATGGTTAGCACTCCTTTTTCTTCATAAGGCCTTTAAGCTTTCCAATATTTTTTTTTAATGGACAGGCTTTTCGAAATGCCATCTGCTTTGATTACATCTAAGGATAATTGTTACTTTTGGTTTGAGACTCCCTCCGTTTTTCTGTACAATGAACGCCAAAGTGAAATAATGAATGTGATGCAAACTTGAATCTGAGGAGTCTTCAACTGTGTGAAGATAAAATGGTTTTACGTATGGCTTACGTACTTCTTTGATGATTATTTGGCATGTGAAATTCAAGTGGGTGAAATCTTGAAAGTAACTCTGTAGGTTATCAGTGTTCCATACAGTTCGAAGGTAGTTTATAAATCATATCTTAAGGTGGCTCCCTACTCGAACCGTTATAGGTTTTTCCTTATATGCAGCAGTCTGCGTATAACGTTTTACAATGGCTGGTGAGGGACGAGCGAGCGCATTGAAAAACACAGACAGAAGGTCTTAAATGCCAAAAGAAGCAAAAGATGGTGCAATCTATCAATGTCCACACCAATCATATAGTACAATTTCTTAGTTGAAAATGTAATGAAATTATAAGGGGGTACCCTTATGTTTGTAGCCATATCTTGATCATTTATAAAATTGTATACCTGTATGCGATTTTTTCACCATCTATATATATTATCGTATGAAATGATACAATCTGAAGAAATTCCATCTGTTGTTTTTTGCACAAAAATGTGATATACTATATATTATTTGTCGAAAATATGATATCATTATAAGGGGGTACCCCTATGTTTGGAGCCATACCTTGATCATTTCAAAAATTGTGTACCTGTATGTGATTTTTTCTTCATCGACATACATAATTTTATGAAATATTATAAAATGAAAAAAATTAATCTGTTTTTTTTTTGCAAAAAGTTGGATTTCGTACATATTCTTGGTCCAAAATGTTATGAAATTATAAGGGGGTACCCTAATGTTTGGAGATATATCATACTTAGATTTATGTTACAATATCATTTTATGTGTTGTATTTCTTCTATATGACTTGTTATCATAAGATAAAACAAAACAAATAAAGATATTCATATCATCACTAAATTTGGGGGGGGGGGGGGGGGGGGGGGGGTTACAAAAGCATACGATGCGCCATGGTATGAACTATTTGTAAAGCGAAATGACTTTCACTATTTTGTTATTCTGTTCGAGTTGTCTCCATCATCTCAATCGTGTATTTTCGGCTCCAATAAATCGGAGTGAACTTTTACAAACGTGTTTTCCTTCTTCTTGGCGTGGTGGCAGCGTCGTCTAACGAACCAGGCGTCTCCAGGTTCCCAACAAAATGGCAACAACTCCTAGGGCACCAAAACAATGGCAACTATCGAAAGTAGAAACTGTAAATAGCTTCGAAAACTGGAGACAAAATCTCTTGTACATTTTAGCCCTCGATCCTAACTTTGCACCCTTTTTAACAGACGATGCGAGATGGGAAAAGAAGTCGAGAACGTCCCCACATCTTGGGTTGATCGACGACGGTGAAGACGTTCCTAATCGCAAAACAAGGGACCAAAAGCTAAGGTTATTGGAACTAATGTTGGGTCAGATCGCAAACTTTTGTCCCATAATTTCAAGAAACTCTATAAAAAAAATTCTACATCACTAGAATGGATATGGCAATTGATAAGGCAACACTTTGGCTTTCAATCTACTGGTGGACACTTCCTAGACTTTGACAATATTCAGCTCTCTCATGAGGAAAGACCAGAGGACTTGTATCAACGACTGATGGCATTCGTGGAAGATTCATTATTGAAAAGGGATAGTCAGGTCACTCATCATGGTGTCGCTATGACGGAGGACGAGGAAATGTCTCCTACACTTGAAAACATGGTAATTCTCACTTGGTTACGTTTGATCAATCCAAATCTCCCCCGTCTAGTAAAACAGAGATATGGAACAGAACTCAGAACCCGAACCCTTGCGTCTATAAAACCTGAAATCTCTCAAGCACTAAACTCCTTGCTCGACGAACTGCGATCTGTTGAAGACGCGAAGTCTTTAAGAGCCACTCTTACTAAACCTACTCGCCCACCAGTAAATACCCGCAATACCTCTACCCGACGACAAGTTTCTTGTCCACTCTGCAAACAAGCCGGCCGCCGTCACGACCATTTTCTGAGCCAGTGTAATTTTTTACCTCCTGAAGACAAAAAGTACATGGTCAAAGCTAGACAGATAGCTAACATCCTAGACAATCAGACAGATGATGAATCCGAGGAACACGAGGAACAGGCACAGGATAACCCCTCCCATTTGGACGATCCTGTAGTTTCGGAGTCGCATTATGGTAAATACCGAGTCAAAGTGTGCCAGTCACCGTACCTTCAGGTTTTTCATGACCACATCCCAGTAAAAATCATCATAGATAGTGGTGCCACGGGTAACATGATTAAGAAATCGCTTGCGTCTAGGCTCGGATTACATGTATTGCATAGCTCGCAATCTGCTCACCAAGCAGATGGTTCTTCACCATTGAAGGTGGTGGGAGAAACTCGCTTTTCGCTGTCACGAGAGGGTCACTCGTTCTACTTTGAAGGTCTCGTTGTAGAAGACTTAGATGTCGAGGTAATTGCAGGCATCCCGTTCATGGCAAAAAATGATATCACAATACGACCTGCTAAAAGCCAAATCTCACTCTCTGACGGCACCGTTTGGTCATATGGTTCACTCCAGAACCTCCCGAATGAGACATCTGTACACACCATCCGACGTGCGCACGTAGTAAGGGCTCCATCTACACAGACTACCATCTGGCCAGGGGAATACATTGAGGTCGATATCCCTAGAGATCTAGGTATAGATGAACAACTATTAGCTCTGGAACCGCGCACGAACTCTACATTGCGAGATAACGCAAAAGACAGTGCTTTATGGCCCCCTCCTACTCTTATATCCAGCATTTCAGGCAGGATTCGCATTCCTAATCTAACATCGGAACCACAGTCACTGCGCAGTAATGAACATTTTTGTCAAGTGAGACTCACTGACGTAACGTCTGGAAACTTACCGGACACTCACACCATACCGCCCCAGAAACCTAATCACAAGCTAAATTATGTCAATTTACACTCTGCATCCGTTCATCTCGATGAGGCTAACATTTTACCTACAGACAATAAATCCAAATTTTCTACCCTACTGGCAGATTACGACGACGTCTTCGACCCAAATTTCAAAGGTTATAACGGCGCAGCGGGAAATTTCGTAGCACATGTTAATATGGGTCCAGTACAACCTCCCCAAAGAAAGGGGCGCATCCCTCAATATTCGAGGAATCAACTCCTTGAATTACAACAAAAGTTCGATGAGTTAGAAAAACTAGGGGTCTTCCAAAAGCCTGAGGATCTTGGAATCTCTGTTGAGTATCTTAATCCTTCCTTCCTTGTCAAAAAAAGTAACGGTAGCTTCCGGCTTGTTACCTCCTTCGGTGATGTGGGAAAATATAGCAAACCGCAACCCTCATTGCTACCTAATGTCGACTCCACACTTCGACTAATCGGGAAATGGAAATATCTCATCGTGTCGGATCTAGCAAAGTCCTTCTACCAAATACCCCTGGCCAAAGAATCTGCAAAGTACTGTGGAGTAGTCACTCCTTTTAAAGGAATTCTTGCATACTCAAGATGTGCAATGGGAATGCCGGGTTCCGAGACGGCTCTCGAAGAGCTTATGTGCCGTGTGCTTGGCGACTTAGTTCAGGAGGGAATCGTCGTTAAACTAGCAGACGACCTATATTGTGGAGGAAATAGTCCTAATGAACTATTGAATAACTGGAGTAGAGTTCTTCAGTCCCTACGTAAATGCAGCATCAACCTATCAGCTAGCAAGACCTACATTGCTCCTAAGTCCACAACTATCTTGGGTTGGATATGGGAAGCTGGGTCAATTCGCGCCAGCCCACACAGAATCGCTACTTTGGCTAACTGCGCTCCACCTACAACTGTGAGTGGACTCCGCTCATACATCGGCGCCTACAAAATCTTAGCCAGAGTGCTACCGAACTGTGCAATTCTAGTTTCTCCTCTTGAAAACGAAACCGCCGGCAAACAGTCAAAAGATCAGGGCACATGGTCCGATGACCTGCTCCGCTCTTTCAAAATAGCCCAGGAAGGGCTATCCTCTGCTCAATCTGTAACGTTACCTAAACCTGAGGACCAACTTTGGATTGTGACAGACGGATCTGTCAAAAGATTCGGACTTGGTGCTACCCTGTATGTCTCTCGGGGAAAGCATAATTTAGTCGCAGGCTTCTTTAGCGCAAAGTTACGTCAGCGCCAACTCACATGGATCCCTTGCGAAATCGAGGCTCTTTCCATTGCGACAGCCATTAAACACTTTAGTCCGTATATTGTTCAATCCGACCTGAAGCCGTGCATAATCACCGATAGTAAGCCATGCGTTCAAGCGTTCGAAAAGCTGTGTCGCGGTGAATTTTCCGTCAGTCCAAGAGTGTCAACTTTCTTGTCTATAGCGAGACGATACCAGTGTTCTATTAGACATGCTGCAGGAGCCGCTATCTTGCCTTCAGACTTCGCGAGTCGAAACGCACCAGACTGTTCAAACCCAACTTGCCAAATCTGCTCTTTCATTTCGGAATCTGAGGAGTCTGTTGTTCTAAGAACAGACATATGCGATGACATCCATAACAACATGCGTCTTCCCTATGCTACACGTTCAACCTGGTTAGCTATCCAAGAAGAATGCCCAGACCTACGACGAGTCACCTAAAACAAGGGACCCGCCCCACGAAAAAAGAAACCACCATAAAGAATGTAAAACGCTATCTTAATGTTGCCAGCATCGCATGCGATGGTTTACTCGTAGTCAAAAGGGTCATTCCCCTAATGCCGACAAACAAGTTTCAAGTTCTTTATTTACCGTAAGCCACACAGCTCATAGGTTACACAATATATACAATATATATACAATATACAATAAATGAACACAGGATAATAAAGTGAGTGTGTTCGTCTAAACAATATGATGTACTAGTATGACACAGTGTGTAATATATGAAATGTATGATAAAATAGTATAATATACGATGATATGACATGGGACGTGAAAGTAGACATAATCATATTCATAATAATTCTGTCCTAATTCTACTTGCATAATAAAGATATTTACCAAGGTTACATAGTTCTGCTACATTATTAACACTAAGAAGAAGAATAAGCTTAAATACACTAGGTTTTCGGAAGTAAAATGGTTTAATATATTTGATTCTAAGTGAATGAAACGAATGCATAATAGTTCCGCGGGAGGTAATAAGTGGTCTATTGATGGCTATGCATATCAAGCTACAACATCCTTCATCCCATCAATTGAAGCAAGTCATGCGTAGACAATTCTATGCGTTAGATATGGACCATTCCATTGATTCTGTGACACAAAGATGCCATCATTGTGCTTCACTCCGCAAACCAGTTCGAGTCATGGAGGAACAAACTTCACTTGACCTTCCTGATAGTGTTGGTCTATCCCTTGCCGCTGACGTCATAAAACGAGAAAGACAAGCTATCTTGGTTGTTCATGAGAGTGTAACTTCGTACACCGTAGCTCAACTGATACCGAACGAACAAAAGGACACACTTCTGTCTACCTTGATCCAGTTGTGCCTAGATCTCCGACCTATGGACGGTCCACCCACAGTCATCCGTTGTGATAATGCTCCAGGATTTCGTGCATTGTCAGGCAATAAACACTTAGAAGAAATGCGCCTTTCTATCGAACTTGGCCGTGCTAAAAATATCAACAAAAACCCTGTTGCTGAAAGAGCCATCCAGGAAGTAGAGGAAGAACTTCTGCGTCAAGACCCATGTGGTGGTGCCGTTACACCACTTATGCTTTCGAAAGCAGTATCTCGTTTAAATTCAAGGATCCGCCACACAGGCCTATCTTCAAGGGAAATGTGGTATCGCAGAGATCAGTTCTCTAATAGGCCTATCAACATTGATGACGAACACCTCATTCGTTCAAAAACCGACCTTCGCTCTTCCAATCATCAATATAGTGAATGTGCAAAAGGGGGCATTCCACCACCGAATACTTCATTTGTTACTGGAGATGTCGTATACTTACGCTCTGACAAACTGAAGACACGTGGCCGTGAAAGATACTTGGTCACTTCCATCGATGGAAATTGGTGCAACATCCGTAAATTTACGAACACACAGTTGCGTAATACCTCATACCGAGTCCGTCAGTCCGACATATTCAAGGTTCCTGCATCCATCTGCGACATCTCGTTGCCGATGACGAAGACCACTCTGTCGTGCCCACTCCTATCCGTCCGCCAAACATACCACTTACCATAAGTCAACCTTTGTGCTCTACCGATAATCTGGAAAGTGCCGATGTAGGCTCAGATCTACCCGTGGTTGAGCATAGTGCCGATACTCACCTTCCTAGCCTACCCGCTCAGTCATCCCATGAAACATTGGCTTCGAACGCCAACATACCAGTGAGACCAAAACGTACTTGCGGTGCCCTAAACGTTTCAAGGACTATGAATTGTACTAGTTAGTTTTTATGTTATTGTAGTGTATAGGTACTTAAGTAAGTACAGGGCATAATAATCCCTTTTGGTGTCTGAAGGCAGTCTACCTGATGATGACACATTTACATTATTGCTTATTGTAACTGTATTAATGATATAATTCTTCTTAACTAGTCAGAGTTCTATAATTATAATCATCTATACATGAGATAAATACTCTTCTTCTTTGACAAAAATTATCATAATCAGTGCATTATGTATGGGGCAGAATAATCCCCTTATGTTCGAGGGTAGTCCAACCCTATGAGAACATATTAAGTGTATTATCTTTGTTTTGTTCAACAAAATGCAATTTATTCTTCATAATTTGAAAGAAAAAGTGGTGACGCCATGGTATGAACTATTTGTAAAGCGAAATGACTTTCACTATTTTGTTATTCTGTTCGAGTTGTCTCCATCATCTCAATCGTGTATTTTCGGCTCCAATAAATCGGAGTGAACTTTTACAAACGTGTTTTCCTTCTTCTTGGCGATGGATATTTGTTATTTCTCAATTTTTAAGTTCTAGGGTACCTTTCTTTAATGTACTGTATCTTTAATGAAAACAAAATTACCTATCTATGTCTGTGTTCATTATGTCATTTTGACTATAATGTATAGAAAATAACCTTAAAATACAAAATTCATCTGTTAAGGTAACGCTAAACACAAATTTGGACTTACATATTTAATCAGATTTTTTCGCTTATTTTCAAGATACATATACAATGTTATACATCAAATTGATTGTCATGAAAAGCTGCATACAATCATGGTATCAACTTTTCTCCACAGAGTGTTGGCTTGGAGTAATGTCATTTTTTTCACTCCTTCCATTTCACACAGTTCAGCAAGGTTAAGATAACAGCTTTCACCTAAACAATGCAGAATTATTGATGGTTAAAGTTAGGTCTAGTGCAAGCTAGATGTGAGTTTTTAATATATTCAAACAAATTGTTATAATCTGGCCTGAAATTATTGATATAAAAATCTTAAAATGTCGGCCATATTGGGGACTACTTTCATGTTGTAAAAAGTATGGTGTCCTTGCAGTGCCAACAATTTATTTGAATTTATGATCCAACAGTTAAATCATAGTTACCTGACATTGTACATGTATATTGATAACGAGATTAGCATAAAAATATACATGTATATACTAAAATGAATAATAATGATATTCAAATATAAGAGAAGACGAAAGGGGGGGGGTCCTTAATAAAAATCACCAAGTTGAAATGAATCACTAATATCAACAAATGTTTTATTATGTACTGTATAGAAGGTACTATTTCAAGGAAACTCACTTTATTTAACATTTAATTTTTTTCCAAGCAAATATAAAATGTAATATATGGTGACAATGTGAATTTTCTATTACTGTTTTCAGGAAACATTCATTGTACAAAATAAAAAAAAACACTAAATAAAGATGAGCTTTTTTTATTTATCACATTCCATTTTTTCATTAAAATGTAAAAACACTGTATGTTTATATATACTCATGATCACCCCCCCCCCCCCCCAAATAAAAAAAAATCAAAAAAAAAAAAAAAAAATCACAATTTAGACACAAGCTGTTGATTACTTTGCTTCATACTTACTCATATTCTATCTTTCATCTGGAAATATCTGTAATAAAGCTGAATGTGCAACCATTCTTCATCACTCAGGGAAAAAACTGAAACATTGGTGAAATTTGTAAGCAAATGTCAAATTTTAAGAAAAGTTTACATTTCTCCTATCTTTTTGTGACATTTTATTTTAAGCTATATTATATACAAATTTATCTCCTTCATTTTAGATATATACATGTAACAATTATTAAAATTATTTCACAGTAGACTTTATCAAAATTTACCTATTTACCTAGTTAAATGCACGAGTCTGAATCTATTCCCATCTAAACTACATACAACATGTGCAAACAATATTTTCACTAAAATGCTAGGTTGTTGAAAAAAATGTTTGTGTATAATATTTAAGAAATAACAACTAGCTAGCCGTGGTCTGTTGTCCAGTAATTCCCCTCGTCGCATGAACCAATCAAATTATCACCTCGCAGCGAGGTGATAATTTGATTGGTTCATGCAACTCAGGAAATTACTGGACAACAAATCACAGCTATCTAGTTGTTATTTCTATTCTTATATTGTTCTGCACAGGCTCTACAGCACGCGCACGTGCATGGGTGGAGCTTAGCGAACTGGAAGTTTGTTGGAGATTTTACATCAGGCGAGTTCTATGGTACATAAAGGGAGAAAATCTCAAGTCATGTTAAAATTTTATTTCTATAGCACCACTTCTTTCTGAAGTATAAGGGGGAAAATTTTAAAGTGTTAAACTTCTTATCACTTATAATGTAATTTATGTGAATAAATCACATACTGAATGTACGTTTGGTATTCGAGAGAAGTCCATTCTACAACCATAGCTGTTCATTCATCCTCAGAAATACACAAGAATTCTGTACAGGAATCAACTGCAAAGGGAAAAAATATCATAAGTCCCTAATAACAAAAGTATTAAACATATATATGCATTTATATATAAATATGACGATATGTAAGCCCACTGTCGAATTGTTATAAATTCATCATCAATTTATCAATGGGTATTGACTGCTTTATATTGAATGCATGAATATTTATATCTTCATGTATGATTGCCCTTATTGCAAGATTACACAAAACTTATAAATCATTTTGAAGTTGTAATAATTAAGAATAAGAGCAAGGCAACTCTGCTTTAAATGACAGCATATTTAGAATATATAATATTTATTGGCTCCAGACAGTAATTGAAACCAAAATCAAAACAATGTATATATTGTAAGACCATATTACAAGTCTTAAGTCATAATACTGCATATCATGTATTAATCAATAAATTGTCTGTAAAATGCTGTAGTAATGATTTTTTTCTAACATTCTAACTTTCACATTTGTTAATTGAATTTTAAAAATTGTTCCAAATGTATCCAAAAGTTGTTGAAAGTCTTAATACAAGATTTCAAGTATAATACTGTAAGATACACACCACATCTCCTTGAACCACATAATGTTTGCAGGTATCCATGTCAATCTTAGACTGTATGTAGCAGTAGTACATTTTCCTTTCGATACCAAATATATCGAAAGGCCTTTTTGGTTCACGATTCTTTCCACTCCACGTAGAACATATTGAATTCCTAAAACAGATAAAGCAAATTTGTATTCAAAATGCAATTCAAAATATTTTTTCAAACATATTTATCCAATTTGGTTTTCATCATAAAAATGTTGAGACATTTTCATATTTTGGGCATAGATATGATGTATGCAAAAAAATATACAAACTATGAAGTGATGTCATATTCATTGAATTTGATGGCAATCATACTCAGTTACATCATATATTAATTTAAAAAAAAATCTGGTGTAGCCAAATGCCCGGAGCTACTGAAAATTTAGCAATGCAAATATCTGTCTTTTTATAGGCTAGTGGTATAAAAAGTAATATATTGGAGTCAATGAATTATATGGTGTGTCAAAATTCTATGCACAATTAAAGTTTTTTTTGTACTTTACTGTAAAAAGGCAGCAAGTGTGAACAGAAGTCTTTGATGAATTGTTTCTGGTAGTTGAATTCATATGGTATACTGTATAGAGGTGTAACAATTCCTAAAAGATTCCATACTGTTTGATAATTTTGCTCGATTCCAAGGTTCATACGGAAATTCTATACCAAAATTCCATTACTTTTTCATGACTCAAAACGCATTTTCAATGACTTTGTAGACAGACAAGCGACTAATTCATTGACCATTAATTATATGAAACAAATTAAACTAAACAATTTAATCTAGTCATCTTCAGTAATCATGCATTTTGTGGCATGACTGGGTGGAACTTCTTGAATCAAGCGACTGAGACGAGTCAAAAACATTTTTAGGGTAGGGCTGTCACGATACGCTAAGCTCACGATATGATATGTATCAAGATATTTACTCACGATACGATTCATATCACGATACAACATTTTTAATGTAGATATGGAGGCATTTCTGTAATTCGTCAGATATTTTATTAAAACAACAAATTAAGATCATTCATAACTTGAATGATTTGAGAATATATTGTATTGACTAAGAAACAAAGTACAAAGAAGTTATCTTTGACGACTCGGCGTTCAGCATTGCCATGTTGAATTTTTAAAGATAAAACTAAATGCCAAAAATAAACCGTAAGTCAACGATACAGCCTCTTCTTGTATTGTGTATCGACCCGTAATCAAGAACAGCGGTGAATCGAGAACCGGGCAGTGAATCGAGAACCGCGGTGAATCGTGACAGCCCTATATTAGGGTAGATCTATTATATTAATTAAGTAAATACTTTTTATCTGTAATTTTAAACGGCTTATTTTTTAAATCTTTTGATAACCAGGTGAAAATAAACTCGACCTGGTCAGGTCACTTTGCCACGATAATAAAATAATCATACAAGAAATTTGAAGGGATATTCAAACATCGTCTTCAGGTGACAAGAAACCAATGAAAGTGAAATCAAAGAACTAATGCTAAATTCATGATACATGTAAATGAAACTTTTGTTGAGGAAAAGAGCAAAGACATCAAAATCAAAATGATGTCAAGCAAAATGAGATATAAACTTAAGCATTTATATGAATTTGCATTCCTAAAATGGGTTACCTGATGAGGAGTAATCTTTGTAATTTTGAGTAAAACATATACTTTGTTATGCTTAACGTATGAAGAAATATAGATTTTCCCTGCTTCAACATTGTAGCAAATCTTTATAAATCACATGCTTGCCCATGTCATTGGTGTAGAATAGATTCATTCAAACGCTGAAGTGACAAAGAATTAACATACACATGTCTATTCGCTTGCTGACAAATTTGCAAAAAGTTATTTCGCATGGTAATTCATTTAAGACATAAAATTTAGCAGCAAAAGAGTAGAATGTAATTTTAAGTTAATTGCAAAATAATTCAGTGATGCTGAAAAGTACCAGTCGGAAGGATTTCACCGGCAAAATTACATTCATACTGGCAAAAGGTTTAAAGTTTTGCTACACAATACACATGTACTTTGTTAGGACTGGCATCATTTTCAAAATGACTGGTATGCCTTAAACGTTTTCAACATCTCTGATAATTACACCAAAAATGCAAAGGAAATCAGGTCTCGACTTAATATAGCTTCAAGTTTTTGCCTGTCACACACAATATTTCTTATCAGTAGATTGTGTGTGCAACTGTTAATACATGTATACCTATAATCTAATAAAATATTGTGAATGGGCCATTTTCCATTATTTTTTTTACCATTTTAATGGGCCATTTCTTAATATAAGAAAGTACTCGGAATCAATATGTGCCATCTATAAATGGGACTATCATAGTCATTGCCCATGGTCTCTACCCTTCCCAATCACTGTTGAGATCACAATCGGCTTGCATCGTATGTAGGCAGGAATATTGAAGCCCAGGGAGTAAAATTAGCACTCGCCCAGTCGCCATTGGCGACCATTTTCACGACTGGGCGACTAAAACTTTGACCAGCAGTCGCCCAGATGGCGAGTAGGAGATATCGTAAATCAAATGTCGGTTTTCAATTACATAACACTTCTCTCTATACTCCATTGAGTGAGTACTTTTCACACCTTAAAGGTAGATTTAAATCCGTTTTGCATGACTGGCTACAGTTGGGAGCTCTCGAGTGGCAAACAATGGGATTGAACTTTAAAAGTGACCATGTTACCAGTATGATAAGGGGATCGATAGCAGACGATTTTTAAAGACTCTTTGAATATGTAGAAAAAAAAATGAAAAGAAGACATCAGACATTTGGTCAACAAAGGATTTACAACTTTATTAGTTTAGATGTAATAGCAATTATATATAATCAGCAACCATATTTCATCCTACGCATTTTCTTCAAACCGAATGGCGATCAAGCGCGAATTCACAGGGTTGGGACCCCCTGGAATTGCCGAAAATTTTCAGGGTGGAGGGAGGAGGGGTAGAACCCCTGGAATTTGTCCCCAAATCCTTGTTTTTCAGGTGAGTGGGGAGGGATGGGACCCGACTGAATTTGCCTTAAAATCCTTATTTTTTTCAATTTTTACTTAAAATGAATGCACCCTTAAAAAAAGTTGGGCCCGTAATTTTCTAGCTGGGCCCCTAAATTTCATTTTCTAGGGGCCCAGCTGGCCCCTAAGTCCTGCAGCCAATTTTACTCCCTGGAAGCCTTCGCACAAACATGAACTATACCAATAAGAAATAACATGTAAGATACTGGCGAAATATTGAAACCATTTGTTAGTAGGCATTGTAGGAAATTGCAGGAAAAGAAGGTAATGGTACGAATTGACATACTGCTGTTCACACTTGCTGTCTTTTAACAGTTATACAAATATTAAGCAGAAAACAATTGTTTTCTATGTGAAAGAGTATACCAAAGATCCAAGAGCAAATTTTAGTACTGTTCAGGTACAAAATATCTGAGTATGAGGTATCAATGTTGTTGTAAACACTATTTACATCTAAAATACCATACACATGTGTGAATGACCATTTTTGGCTTCCATACAACACTTTGACAAAAACTTGACAGAAATGTCAATTATTTCAAAATAATTGTTGTTGCATCTTATGTCAATTGCAAATATTGGATATATTTCGGTATATTTTTGTATTAATATTTTTAAAAAATAGAAATTTTTGTCGATGTTTTCACCATGTGACGTCATGACTTTTACTTTTAGGCCAAATTGATCGAGTGAATTTAAGTTTTAGAAGGGCAAAATCTTGTCCGATCTCTATCAGACGTGCGTCAATAAATTCTTATAGCCACCAAATATTGTTTACAGTACCTGTCTTACGTCTGAACAAAGCAGATTTTCTCTCGATTGTTTATTTTCTCTTTCGTGCCAACTGCAGACCTTCGAACGCAAAGAGGGGAAATACTTCCAACGAAAAGTAGTTCGATATAATGACGACAAACCTTTATATATAATCTCTCCTATGTGCTTTTGTAGAATAGATATACTAATTTATATTATGTCTACGAAAGTAAGAGACTGTTTTATCAACATTCATATAAGTTTCTCAAACGTAAAAATTCGCGCAGGAATTTGACGTACTTTCATTTTGATCGAAGAGGGAAGACCGAAATTATACAGTTGAAATAGTACATTCAAATGGCTAGAAATAAACAGGTACCACATGTTTTAAAAAATATATGGGTCTCTTACTTGAATACTTTCAGAAATATGGGCTGCCACCCATTAGATCATGCATTAAATTGAGATGAAATTGGCTACTCACCAAATCAAATATGGCGACCTCCATCTCGACAAAGTGACATACAAACGGCCTCCATTCAGAACTGTACAAAAGTGGCGCGCAATTTCAAATCCCGCATGCACTAGTATCAAAACATATTTTTCTGTTGCCAAAGTTTCAATTTTTATTTTTCAAGTATATAACAGCTGAACTGTTTGAAAAATTGGGTAGGAAAACAATAATTTTCATAAATTATATGGAGTATTGGTTAAAACATGGGCTGGTCACGGAGAGGCCATTACATTAAATGTATAGTGTGTACTTATATGTAGTTACATGCAAAGTTTGAAAGTAACAGGCACAGAGAGAAAAAAAATATACACATTTTTATTACATGAGCTGCCAGGCGTCCATTTTGACTTTAGCGTTACCTTAAATTCACGAGTAGGGACCCACCTTAAACAGATTTTCATACCAAATGTTTCATTACAACACAGAGAGTACTTGGTGGGAGAGTAAGACGTTATTAGTGTGACCAGCTGGTAATGATCTAGAACAGTACAAGAGCATAAGTCTAATGAACAGTTATTATAAATAGACAAATTCTTTGAATATTTTTTGAAGGCATCGCTGACATTATAATGTGACAAAGGAAAATTGAGGTTTAGACTTAAGTCAGTTATTAGCTTAAGGTGCCGGACCAAGATCATGCAGCAATCCTGTAATATATTTGTCCCTTTGAGTTCCTTTTGCAGACTTTCAAATAGGACAATCACTTAAGTATTCAGCATGATATTTGACAATTCATATCCCTATTATGTTGATTCTTTCTTCAGGCCGACTCTTATCTCCCGTTCTTAAAACACAATATTTGAAATTCATTTTTATCTTTATAATAAAAAAAATATATTTACTCATACAGTTTGAGAATGGGCAATCTATGTGAAACTAGCATGTGTAAGCTCATATCGACAAAAGGAAATTAGACATGGATTGTACTACAAGTACCTTTGGGGTCACGAATAAGATGCATCACAAATATTCGTAACGAAATATGCTTATTGAAGTAAGAATTCATTTTATGTTCAGCCTTTAATGAACTCAGATAAGCAAATGACATCAGATATGGATTTGATGACCCCTAAAACCCTGATAAGATATGCGACACTTGCTATATCAAGCACTTTTTTACATTTTACACGGTATAAGGAGACTATTTGGTGACCATTTTGAATTTCCCTCGATGAGGAGAGTTGCCCTATAAGCATGTGTAAGCTGCAAACAACCAAAAAGAGCAAAATAAATGTATTATAGGACCATTACTACTACAAATAAGATGTGTAACACGGCGTTTTTATTGAAATATCAACGTTATACCAAAATGATGTTGAAATATGGCGGCCATGTTGAATTTTTTGCTTAGAATGAACTCAAATTGTACAAATGACATCGGAAATGGGGTTGTTGACCTTCCGAACCCATGATTTGATGTGCCATGCTTAATATCTAAAGAAATAATTAAATTTCTTCGATTGGTTGAAAGCATTTGGCGGCCATTTTGAATTTCCGCCGATAAAAAGAGTTGCCAAAGGTTGCCAGTGTGGCAACCAAGCTAGAATCGTTCAGCACTATCCCATAGATTTAAAAAAGTTCATAGGAAAGGACATTTCTAAGTTCTGAAATTTTCAAATCGACTATATCGTGAACTATAAGGGAAAGGATTTTGATATTTCACATGTAGATCCTTTCATTTGGGACTTCGACTTTTGAATTAGTGAACTTGACCTTGCCGTTTGACTTACTTTAAAAATACTTCTATATCGCATGAACTACAAGGCGTAGGGCTTTGATATTTAATAAATCGATACCTTATGACCATAACTTTCATAAGTGACCTTGACCTTGGAGTTTGACCTACTTTTTAAAAAATTAACCTTGGCTGTGTGTCATGAACTATTAGGGTTGGATTTGATATTTAACATTTAGATTCCTCATGACCAGATATTAACATGAGACCGTGACCGTTGAGTTAATGATCTTGACCTTTGAGTTTGACCTACTTTTATTAAAAAAATCCATAACACGGCCACATCTCACTATTTCTTAAAACTTTCTGATTACTATACGGCGAGCGTCGTTGTCTTCTGACGTTTTTTTATTTCAGTTAGTCATGAATATTACTGTAAACGTTGGACTCCATGCGTGGAGATAATTTTCGCGATTATACTATAATCGCAAAAATAGCAACCGCGTGAAAATTACAACAAATATAATATACTTAAATAAACAAATACTCCCGATTTCGCCAAAATTTCTCCCACGCGAAATGTTGCAATGATCATTTCGCGAAAATCCCAGAGAAAATATCCACGTTACAGTGGTTAGACATTTGATTTTAGTTTTCTTTTTCCTTTACACACATTATCGAGGATAAAACATATTTCGATTATTTTAGCAACTAACCAAAATGATAATGCAGAAATAAGCATGTTGTTTCTTGCTCCTGTTGCATGGTTGCGGATTCATTTTAAAATTTTGTTGTTTGACCACTGTTATTGCAGTTTTAGTAAAACTTTTGATGTTTATTCAATTCTAGTCAAGATATACCGATAAATCTGTATATGTGGAAAATTCTCTATATTGGTGTATGTTTTACAATAAAGGATATCATGTTTTTGCAATTCTGATCCCAAAGGAAAACAAAGTTTGTCTTCAGCCTTTCTTATTGATCATTTGCAGATCTTTCAACATGACATTCAAATAGTCAAGTGAAATACCAGAATACCTTAAAACTCATGTAAAGAACCATTGAAAAGAAAGAAGGGAATCCCTAACAACACTCGATCGCAGCACCCACAGCATAACCGCAAAACATCTAATGTAAAAACACAATCGTGGTGTAAAATAATCTCCTCACTGTAAAATGAACGTACAATCAGACAGTATGACACAGGGGCCCAAGAAACACACAAATGGATATGTAAAATGATATAAAAATCAGAAGGCATACGAAATACAGTACGTGCTCTACCGGCTGTAGAGATCAGCTCATGCATGTGATCACTCAATAAGTCCGACTGACATTCAGAGAGGACAAGTGGTCGGGTCCCTGTCTTCTCTTAAGAGGTTTGGATAGGGTCAGTCATGGAGTCCTGTCGTCACAATCACAGTGCAATTCTTAAGAATGCGCTGGTACAATGGTTCAGTACCAAGCCAAGTATCCGTCTAATGACAGAAGAATCATACCCACAGTATATAAGGAGTTAGATTCTAACCACAGTTTCGATGGTAATTCTCTCTCCCATTGAAAATGCACGTACAAGATGACCTGTCGAGATCGAGGAATTGTTTACGAAAGCTCTGCCTACAACAAAAGATCAGATGCTAGCTGTACTATAAGAATTTTGTGTTGTGTGACGCATTTTAGGACTTTTAAAATTTTCAAAAAAGTTTTGATCAACTTTAGATTTTCTGTTTGATGACGTCAGTTGAAACAATTTGATAAATTTTCATTGAGAGGAAATTGCTAATTATCATTGAAAAAAATTGCAATGCCTGATAGATCGATTTGGATATGTTTAACGTTTAACAGTTTAATAATTTTCAAAAAGTGAACGGAATTATCAAAAGCCATTTTATGACATTGCATTTTGAACCAATTGTCTTTATGGATTTGTAAAGTGTTTTGAATATTTCCCCTGACATGGTCGGCGTAACACTTTCTATATATTTTGTTTGATAATTTGCGCATATTGCGGGCAAAAATTATTATCAAAGAAAATATTAATATACACATATATATTTTCTTTTTTAGCTCTACTGGTCTCAGACCAGTCGAGCTTATGCGATCACCCTTCGTCCGGCGTCCGTCCGTCCGTCTGTCCGTCTGTCTGTCTGTCCGTAAACAATTCTTGTCCAGACAACTCCTCTGAAACTGTTAGAGATAGAAAGTTAATTCTTTTTGCATTTTACTTGGTCCATGGTCTAGTTGTGCACCTGACATTTAGTTTCAGTCCCTGACCCCCAGGGTCTTAAAAATGGGTGTGGTCATTTTCTCCTATATAACTCTATGTAATCTTGCGCTCGCACCTCCTCTGACACTATAAATGATGGAGACTTAACTCTTTTTGCAAAATGATGGGTCTGTGGTCTTGTTGTGCACCTGATATTTTGTTTGAGCCCCTGACCCCAGGGTCTTAGAAATGGGTGTGGTCATTTTCTCCTATATAACTCTATGTAATCTTGTGCTCGCAACTCCTCTGACACTATAAATGATGGAGACTTAATTCTTTTTGCAATATGATGGGTCTGTAGTCTAGTTGTGTACCTGATATTTTGTTTGAGCCCCTGAACCCCAGGGTCTTAGAAATTGGTGTGGTCATTCTCCTATATAACGCTATGTAATCTTGTGCTCTCAACTCCTCTGACACTATAAATCAGGGAGACTTTATTCTTTATACAATTTGATGGGTTTGTGGTCTAGTTGTTCGCCTGATATTTTGTTTGAGCCCCTGACCCCATAGGTCTTAGAAATGGGTGTGGTCATTTTCTCCTTTATAACTATGTAATCTTGTGCTCGCAACTCCTCTGACACTATAAATGATGGAGACTTAATTCTTTTTGCAATGTGATGGGTCTGTGGTCTGGTTGTGCATCTGATATTTTGTTTGAGCCCCTGACCCCCAGGGTCATAGAAATGGGTGTGGTCATTTTCTCCTATATAACTCTATGTAATCTTGCGCTCGCAACTGCTCTGACACTATAAATGATGGAGACTAAATTCTTATTGCAATATGATGGGTCTCTGGTCTAGTTGTTCACCTGATATTATGTTTTAGCCCCTGACCCTTAGGGTCTCAGAAATGGGTGTGCCACAGTGGTCATTTTCTCTTATATAAGTCAATGTAATGTTGTGCTTGCAACTCCTCTGACACTATAAATGATGTAGAATTAATTCTTTTTGCAATGATTGGTCTGTGGTCTAGTTGTGCACCTTATACTTTGTTTTAGCCCTATACCCCCAGGGTCTTTGAAAATGGGTGTGGTAATTTTTTCCTATATAGTTGTGCTCTCTACTCGTTTAAAGCTATTAATGATGGGGAGTTATTTCTTTATCCAATATTATGGATCTGTAGTCTTGATGTGTCATTGATAGTTCATTTGAGCTAGCAGCCCATGGCCCCTAGGATCTTGGAAAATGGGTGTGGCATTCTTTTTTGAAATACTTTATCTCGGATATTATGAATTATATGAGTGCTATTATAGTTGCAGTCTAATGGATATGTAGTTTTGTCATGCTACTTATAATTTGTTAGAACGCCTGCTCCCTTTGGTCTTGGTTTAAAAAAAAGAAAGGAGATTGATGTTTTAGAAAAAAACAACCAGGAGAGCTACAGTCTCGTCAGAGACTTCTGGGTATTTTTAAGTAATAACACATTTTGTCATTAAGATGAACGTATAGAAATGTATGTATTCTCACACAAAATGCATTTGATTTCAGCAGCAGAGCAGATCAGAGGCTTCATACTTCGATGAGAATTTACCAATTTTTCAACCAGGTAATGATAGATTAGTGATTAAAAAAAAACAACAGTGTATCGATGTAGCCCCGTCCCGAGGCGAAGCCGAGGAAATAGGTCTGGTCGAGGGAAACCAGAATCATGCTAACTCCCTCAATGGTATACTTTAACTGTTTTATTATACCGTCACGCGTTGTACATAGCTCCGCCCCATTCTGAAGTCACGCGCTGTAGCTCCGCCCCATTTGAAAGCTATATCCCTCGGGAAATAGTCTTCTCAACTAACGCACCCTTTGCAGGGAAATAGCCTCAGCAGGCGGGTTACAGCTAATTTTAATGAGTATCTTTATATATAGGGAAAAAGATGTAGAGGTATAATAAAGATCTCTAATTTCAAAGTTCGTTAACCATCGATTCACGCTTATTAACATATCTAGGACTTTCTAATATAAAATAAAAAGCATCTTCATGGGTTTGCATTTTACAGGAAAGTGATATTTTATTTGAACAAGAAATAATCTGGGAATCTTATAAACATCACTTTTAGGAACACGTTTAAATTGATTATGAGAAAACAATTTTTGAATTCGCCATCCGAATTATTCCAAAGTTTCAAGAATGAGGGATTCCAAAGTTTCATGAATGAGGGTGTAAAAGTCCAGTCTATGAATAGGTAGTGAATAGTCATATTTTCAAAGACGTTAGATTTAGTTCTTCTCATATAAGTAGCGATATCTATCAAATACAGAGGAAGTTTTCTAAAGAGAAAAGGGGGACGAGTTAACATCGTTCTCGTCTATGCTTCAAAGGTTATCGCTTAGTTTCCATAGAGCCTAAATAGATTCTCTCTCTCAGCAACACTTTTTTATCCTGTAATTATTCTGCCTGTGCTTATTTTGAACTTTCATATTTTAATTTAAAGATGGTATTGTCTCATCAAACTGGCCTGACCGGCCGGCGCTTATTTTCACCTTGTCACTGGAAGAGTTTAATTCTGACCAGGTGATATCAGTTTTACAAAATTACAGGTAATGAGTATTTACTCTAATTACTATATGAAATTCATAATCTATCTACCCTAAAGTAAGGGTTATTCTACTGTCTCCGAGGGCGTAGCCCGAGGAGCAGTTGAATAACCCACTTGTTGCACGGCAATTGTTATGCCATCAAACAATTATCACCGATGATTAACTAATTATAAGTCGCCATTCCAAGTAGGAGAAGGGAAATTGATATTTGAATTTTTCAAAGTAAATAGACTGCACATGTACGGAGTTTGTGGTTTAGGATTCCCCATGTACAAGTTTTCCAACAAATATTCAAAATTACGGGAATATTCCGCTATTATTATATCTTTATTTCTGTTAAAAACTATTCAAGGGTACCAGTCAGTACATTAGGAATCGAAATCGTAAGAGTTACATTATTCAATCGAAATCTTACGAGTTCTGTCTGGTTTCGTTGGTAGTTGATCCTATGCAGATTTAAACATTTTGAAACGCATGGATCTAGAGTGAACATGGAGTCAGGTATCAACCCTCCCCCCCCCCCCCCCCCGGCCATCCCCAGCTGGAATTTGCAAAAAAAAATGATTAAGTCCTGTTTTTCCCTATTTTCTTTCAAAATCAAAGTTTGGACCCTTATCACTAACGGGTGCAGATGGACCCGCTTCCGGGAAAAAAATCTAGATCCGGGCCCTTGACATTTGAAAAAGTAGTTCAAATCTTCAATCGCGGGTTGTTTTTTTTTTTTTTTTTCTTGTGAAAACAATTTAGTTACATTTGTTCTTATGCTAAAGGGAACATTCGTTTGCTTTTTTTTTTTTTTTTTTTTTGTTTGGTCATGTCGTATTTTAAAAACGGGAGGCAACGGACGTCAGGTCAGTTAAGGACAGTTAACGGCTCAGTTGATCATTCAATGATTAGTTCAATCATTGCTTCACAATGAGAAATATTGCACCGTCTGGAAAGGTGTAAATTACCGTCTACAACGTAGACCGGGCAACAAATTTTCTCAGTCGCTTGATTGAATAAGCTCCGCCCGGCCAGGTCAACTTTGTATGGTTCAAGGAGACTGCTCCGTTCTTCCACAAATTTAATATATGTTTATACCATTATATGTACTTATTTTTATTAATATCTTTCGTAGAGGGAGCTTTGCTAGATTACAAGATTTTTGTATAATCCGATTTGATATACGTACAGTAAAGTACGAGTGAGGTGAACGATGTTCTGTTTTGTGTAAACAAACCAAAGCACGAAATATCAGCATAACCCATGATATCCTTATTGAAAACGATCATAATGAATTACTATTTTTGTGTCGTCTGCGAAGCATAGCGACACATAGGGATCACTTTGTCCGTTGTCCGTCTGTCTGTCTGTCACACTTGGATGTCACACCCTATAAAAGGGATTCCTGAGTGTCGGTATGTTTCGCAGGCGACAGATGCATTCCTTGGATTGATATTTTTATTCAAAGTCTGTCCAATACTATGTGCAAATCCTTAAGCCGGTAGGACAGCAGACTGGTAAAACAAAACGTAGCTCAGTGCCCTCTCTGAAAGAGGTTTATTTCTTTAAGAAAAGATTGCCACACCATTTGAAATGTAATTATTTTTAATTGCACTACCATTGTAACAAATAAATCCAGGCGTAATCGTCACGCCCTGATTTATTATGATTAAAAAATAGTAAAGAGTACGCCTGGATTTATTTGTTACAATGTTAGTGCAATTAGAAATAATAACGCCTTGATTTATTATGATTAAAAATAGTAATCTTTACTATTTTTTTAATCATAATAAAACACATTAACTTGGTCCATATTCTGCATGGTATGACGATGATGATGTCGTGTTCTAGTCACTTTATACACGATGATGCCGTGATCTTGTCACTTTATACACGATGATGTCGTGTTCTAGTCACTTTATACACGATGATGCTGTGATCTTGTCACTTTATACACGATGATGCCGTGATCTTGTCACTTTATACACGATGATGCTGTGATCTAGTCACTTTATACACGATGATGTCGTGTTCTAGTCACTCTATACACGATGATGTCGTGTTCTACTCACTTTATACACGATGATGCCGTGTTCTTGTCACTTTATACACGATGATGCCGTGATCTTGTCACTTTATACACGATGATGCCGTGTTCTAGTCACTTTATACACGATGATACCGTGATCTAGTCACTTTATACACGATGATGTCGTGTTCTTGTCACTTTATACACGATGATGCTGTGATCTAGTCACTTTATACACGATGATGTCGTGTTCTAGTCACTCTATACACGATGATGTCGTGTTCTACTCACTTTATACACGATGATGCCGTGTTCTTGTCACTTTATACACGATGATGCCGTGATCTTGTCACTTTATACACGATGATGCCGTGTTCTAGTCACTTTATACACGATGATGCCGTGATCTAGTCACTTTATACACGATGATGTCGTGTTCTTGTCACTTTAATCACGATGATGCTGTGATCTAGTCACTTTATACACGATGATGTCGTGTTTTAGTCACTTTATACATGATGATGTCGTGTTCTACTCACTTTATACACGATGATGCCGTGTTCTTGTCACTTTATACACGATGATGCCGTGTTCTTGTCACTTTATACACGATGATGCTGTGATCTAGTCACTTAATACACGATGATGCCGTGATCAAGTCAATTTATACACGATGATGCCGCGATCTAGTCACCTTATACACGATGATGCTGTGATCTAGTCACTTTATTCACGATGATGCCGCGATCTTGTCACTTTATACACCATGATGCCCTGTTCTTGTCACTTTATACACGATGATGCTGTGATCTAGTCACTTATACACGATGATACACGATGATGCCGTGATCTAGTAACTTTATACACGATGATGCTGTGATCTAGTTACTTTATACACGATGATACACGATGATGCCGTGATCTAGTAACTTTATACACCATGATGCCGTGATCGAGTCACTTTAATCACGATGATGCCGTAATCTAGTCACTTTATGCACGATGATGCCGCTACCTTACTGTAAAAATGAGATGTAGTCACTTTATAGACGATGATGCCGTGATCTTACTGTATTTTTTTGTTGCAGAACCGGTAATTTACACGAAGACAAAGATGAAATTTTCTAGACAAAGCACAGAGAATATGGTCAAAGAATTACTCAACGCAAAGACAGTATACAGAAACTTCACGAAGGAGGCAGAACATTTACAGGTTAAAAAACTTGAATATGTTTCGTTTAAGGTAGAGCATCCCTCAGATCTCAGATGCTCATATTTCCTAAGTAACAACTTTTACAATATTTTCATTTCCATATATTCAAAGCTTATGTTAAACCTGATATACAAACAAAATAATATTCGTGGTTTCATGATTATACCGAGATCTTAAGCCGTTGGTACTTTAACGTTGGACCCTATGGGGAAAGTAAGTAAAATCCCTTTTTTAGAGGTGATAAAATGTAACTATGAAAGCTTCTTTTCCCAAAACCATATTAGTTTGATAATCTTAACAGTATTCTGAAGAGAAAAATAGGGTATCCAGGCAAAAAATTACCAATAATTCTGACCTGAGGGACTCTCTTCCTTAATTATGAAATATACATTAGTACTTACATTCGTTGAAAATTCAAAAACTGAAGAGTTGAAGTGTTTATGTCTGAATTATCTAGATAAATACAAAATGATATGAAAAAGATATCCAATAAGAGCACACATTGGCATATACTCGCATGATTGTAACAAAGAAACAAATAGGAAGCGACGAATCACAGCCGCAACTAACAATTTAAGAAACAGCCAAAGAAGACTCACAAAAAACATGACCTTAGGTAACAGAAAAATTCATTGAATAATTAAGATGCTAACGGTAGGTGCTCTTAAGATTAGGCGTCAGATCTGCCCTGAAAAGTCGAGATTTCAAAATGCAAAATTTGATAATTTTTTTTCGGTAGAAATGACAAGTAACTTGGTTCATATATGATTCCGCTATCAGATGGGATAATTTATTCAAAATAAGACTGGTATTTCGGTGAAAATAAGCGTTTTTTACACAGAAATCAATGGAAAACGGAAAAGTTTTATACAACATCCCCCCCTCGCTTAACAATGCCACTTTCACCAAAGGATATCAATAACACAAAGGAGGGAATCTCCAACAACACCAGGTTGCAGCACCCACAGCAAAACCCCAAACACCCAATGCATAAACACAGAGCAGACAAGCACAGAAAGAAACGCAAAAGAGACAAGGAACGTCAACACACAACATAGAAACATCAAACACAAAAGACCACACATAAACCAACGAGACCAATGGGCAACCGGTGCCGACTTAGGACGGTCGTCTGCCACGGAAATAGCAGAAGGTGTGGTTATCCTGGATAACGTGCGCACAACCCTCCCGCTTTTCCGATTACCCAGAGGTCTCGAGGAACGTACAATTGTGGTGTAAAACAACCTCCTCAATGTCAGATTACAACACACAAACAAGACCGCAAAACGCAGGGGCCCGAGCAACACAGATGAATATGTAAATTGATATAAAAAAAACACACATTTTCTGGCCAAGGGGGTTCTGAAGCGAGGGGTAACAATGTCCTACAGGCGAAAAACGAAAAAAAAAAAGGGGGGGGGGGGATGGATGACTATTTTTAATTTGTCTCGAGAGAGATAAAGTAGGTTATAATTGCCATTTTAGCTCGCCGGGACGAAAAAGTCCGGAGAGCTAATGCCATACCGTCGTCGTCGTTGTTGTCGTCCGTAGACAAAACTTTAGCCTGGGCTATATCTCTTGAACTATAAAAGGAAGGGCTTTGATATTTCACATGTAGATACCTTGTGACGAGACCTTTCATTTGAGACTTTGATCTAGTGACCTTGACCTTGGACTTTGACCTATTTTTCAAAAACTTTAACCTGGTTTCTGACAAAAACCTGTATAGGCGAGCTATGTGACACGATATCAAAAAAGTACATATTTTGCAAACCATAAATATGAGAAATTGATTTTCGATTTCTATGAATTTTCTTTCTAATATCAATTTGTAAACATCCAAAGGGCCAAATTCTAGAATATGTAAGCTTAAACATGTTTTAATATTGAGATGGAGGTCAATACATACATGGCATTGATTTGAAATGTCAATTGTGTTACCAAACAAAAAAATTGTCATAAAAATTACAATAATTCTTTTTCGAATTTATTACATGTTTGTTTCTCTAAAAATGTATTGATTTTATCTGCCTCTTGAAGAAAATCTATGATATGATGCCGTTTTCTCAAGATAAATGGTAACATAAAGCATTGTTTGCGAAAGTTTTTTTTTGGATAATTGCAAATCATCATTTAAGATAATTTGAATATGAAAATCCGGAACTTCTTTCATGTACTTAATTAATTGTGAGAAAACAAAATTACTTAAAGCAAATTTAAAAAGAATATTTTCTCTACTTCATTAATTTTCCCCCAAAATATTGAAGGTAACACAAATGACTAAGCAGTAACACGACGGACAAAATGGTAACACAAATGACATATACAGATTTATATAAGCAAAATGAAGTTGAAAGGGAAAATAAATGCTAGTTATTTTGATATGTCTTAATTCTAAGACTGTTTAATCTGTTTGGAATTGTTGATCAGCGATTTATGCGTAGTAGTAACACAATTGACAGGCTGTAACACAAATGCCATTTATGATGATATGCATCATAGTGTTCACAACTTCACTTGATTTTCTTTTATATTTTTTTCATAAAATGATGTTCAGATTATACAAAACAGAAGTAATTAAGAATGTACCTATCATCTCAACAGAACATAGGGAGGGGGCTTTACATAATGTTGGTAAAACTTGTTGCCCAATCCCTTTTCGTTTTATTGAAATAAATATGTTTAAACTAAAACAGAACATAGACAAAAGTAATAGGAAAATAATACAATAAGGCGATAAGAAGTTGAAGAAATCTTTGCTTTGGATATTTCATCAAAAGGCGATTGTTTCAAGTGTACTTATGCATGCAAATCAGAAAATAATGAAAAAGAATATTATGTGATATCGAAATGCTAGTTTCATAAACTCTATTAGAGTGTAAGCACGATATAGACTCCATTTCACTTTACAGCTCATGATGTGAGCATTTGTTGATATTGGTGCATATGATAGTCAACTGAAATGAAATATTGCCTAGTATCAATGTAACTGATTTTATCACAAAAACAACGAAAATAGTGTATTTACAAATTTTAGAAGCTAATTTGTCTTCATTTTTTCTTATGTTATACCATAAGGCTAACAAAGTCTGCATTCAAAATATTGTGAATCATCATATCATGTCAGTTGTGTTACCAATCATTAACTAGTGATAATCAATCAATAAATTGAAAATGAAAAGCACAAATTGAAAAAAGAATAAGACACTTTTTAGAAGATCAGTTGTACACCATTCAATCTTATCACTTCTTTATATTTCAGAAAAATGTTTTCTGTTGTGTCTTCATCAAATGTCCTTTATGCTACGATTAACTCTTTGTCATTGCCCATAATGTTCATCCAGGAATCTGTGTTTTGTACAGTCTAACTTTTAGGTTACTACATTTGTATTATGTTTTTGAAAGGGAAACCTATACTGAAGTGGTATGTCACCTTAAGCGTACTGTTAACAAAATTAATCCTTTCTACCACACTAGTATCAGAAGTTGGCAAAAAGTGATGTCATTGGTGTTACCCCTCAATGTCAGTCGTGTTATCATTTCATGAAATGATATCAATGATACTTGTTCTCTTTTAGTCAATTAAAGAATTATGCTTCTCCAATAGGCACTCTTCGAAACGAATCACACCAAAATATTGTCAAGTTGATGCACAATCACTTAGTTGAACTTATTTACCATATAAAACATGAAATGTACATTGTGTTACCATAAAATGTCAGTTGTGTTATCAAAAGAAGAAACACTTAATTGAAACTCATTCATTTTCTTCTCGCAGGTAAATTTGAAACACTAATAGATTTGTAAGAAGTAATTTTAGCAAAAGATCAATAAAACTTTGGAATCTTAATATTCCTTTGATGAGGGTTTCAATTTAGATAGTCAAATGTCCATTGTGCTTCCAATTAAGTGTCAGTTATGTTACTAATTATATCAGTTGTGTTACTTTTTAAAAAGTAACACAAATGACGGTAACACAACTGAATTTTTCGTACAAATAGACACATTGTAGAATCTGAGATGCAAAACTGTTCAAAATTCTTGCCTTCGTAAACATGGTTCATCACTTTCATTTCAAAATCAAAAGGAAAAGACAGAAAATGCCACCATTTATCATACAATAACGGTAACATAATGGACATGTGCAAAAGGTAACCTTACAGTGCTAACCATAGTCTTTTAAACATCTAAATTGAAGCTGGCGGAATATTAAAATTTATTTTATATATAAATTGATAAATAATTTTAAAACATTTTAACATGTGAACTTAATTAATATATTTGAATTAATTGTGTGATTTCTTTCCTCTATGTAAAGGTAACACAACTGACAAAATAATCGGTGACAGTGATATTAATCATAAAAAAATTGCTCATCCTAAATATACTTACGGTATATAAGATATTTACAGAATCTCTTTCATATAATAAACAAATTCCATGAAAAAAATAAAGGTTAAATTTCAGTGGAATAAAAGTTATACCAATGTAAAACTGAAGCACCCATAGTTAGGGACATCCGATTTTGGCAGATAATGGATATATATTAACCTCTCATTCTTGCATATTTGTGTCGGATTTCATAGATTTTCATCATGGATAGGTAAAATAGGATATGTGGCAAAACTTAACCAGTACTTATTTCTGTATTTTTTCATTTATATATGAAACAGGCTCAACAGGACAAAAATATGCACTTTTTTTATATCGTGCCATGTAATCTTTGATTACCCTATGTTTTCTTTTGATATCATATAGAACAATGTATTCAGAGTGGGTTCCGATCAAATATTTAACCATTTGGAAGGAAATAAACGAGAAAGTTGTCTGTTTCTACACCGTGTGTATTTCGCGCCAGAAAGCTACATAAGGGGCTGAGAAGTTTCCAGATTGCATAGTTTGCCGATTATATTGATATATTTACATTCCTACTGCGTTTCCCTTATATAAAGGTACCAAACCAACTGTTGCTTTATTTCTCGATAATCGCAAGAGCCTATCACGTGACTTTAGAACTTACGCGGATTAATTTCTGATAAAATGCCCATTTTATTTATTGCTTTAATACAGATTCAAAACATGTATCCATTATCAAACGACACCGTCTACCCCCAGTGATGAAATGTGTCAAAATCTAGGTCAACCACATGTACACTTCCAAGAGGTGTGACGTAGTAAGTCGATCACGCGTCAGTCGTAGACGAAGTTCAAAGACGAACTGCATTGTTGTCTGCAGAAAGATGCCGTGTTTGGATGAGCGAATATTCAGGCATAAGTGGATCAAATATTCAGTATTTAGGATGAGGATTTGATTCACTTGTGTCATTATCAACAGTGAATTTATCTTTGCTTCTTATGGATTCATAATATCAGAAATACTTCGAGTATCAGCGAATCTTTAGCCATGATGTTGAGGTAAGTCATGAAAATACCGAAAGTTTTCGCGTTTTCGACTAATTACTTCCAGATGAAATAGGGTATTTACAGAAGTTTGTATACAATACCGATTGATTTCATATGTCTAAGCAGTTTAACAGTGTGTTAAAAAGTTTTCCCTTCAGTTCTGTGAAATTTCTCCAGTTTAACTCTCCGCCATGTCTGAATTATGTTGGACAAAAGTCACGAATTTTCACGATTCAATTTTCTTCAGTTTTAATTGAAATGTTCAAAATACAGCAAGAGGACAAAATTCAGTTTCTCATTTGTCAACAACGTTTCCGTACAGAAGGTACTACTTCCAATCAAGCGAAAAACGTCGAACGTTCGTTTGCTCTTACGTCAAATGGCGTTCTCCCTCTGCAATGATATTTCAAATGTAAAGAAACTGGCTGAAAAATTGGCAGAAATAACTTAGTTAACACGTAAAATGTAAATATAAGGATTGTTTTTTAGCTTTTGCGTTTTATCGGTGTGTATTGGAAGTAGGGAATGGAAACAAAATTCATGAAAAGCACTTCGTGCTTTACATATTTTGTTTCCATTCCCTACTGCCAATACACACCGATAAAGCGCAAAAGCTGAAAAACAATCCTTAAATAATAACCTCATGACATGAAAAGGCACAGGAGCATTATAAACATTGAAATGCATTTTTGAACATTTTGTTCGATATTCGACGTTTTACGTCATCAGTACCCCACCTCTTCTACCCGTAACTAAATTATCTTTCACCAAAATTTAGATAAAATACCTACTAGGAATCTTATAATACTTTTTAGCTCACCTCGACGAAGTAGAGGGGGGCAATCGCCCCGTCGTCGGCGTCCGCATATAGGTTTAGCAAAACTGGACAGGTCCATTCCCGCCAAACTATAAGTCCTACATCAACCAAACTTTCATGGATGATGCATCTTAGGATGCTTACAACAATGCATGGTACGGAGGCTGCATCTGACCTACATTTCATGCTTGAATGAGCAGGTTAGGTAAAATGGGACAGGTCCATTCCCGCCTTACTATAAGTCCTACGCCAACCAAACTTGCATGGATGATGCATCTGAGGATTGTTACAACAATATGCATGGTGCGGAGGCTGCATCTGACCTACATTTCATGCTTGAGTGAGCAGGTTAGGTAAATTTGGACAGGTCCATTCCCACCTTTCTATAAGTCCTACATCAACCAAACTTGCATGGATGATGCATCTGAGGATGCTTACTGCAATACATGGTACGGAGGCTGCATTTGACCTACATTTTATGACTGAGTGAGCAGGTGAGGTTAAATGGGACAGGTCCGTTCCCACCTTACTAGAGGTCCTACACCAACCAAACTTGCATGGATGATGCATATGAGGATGCTTACAACTATGCATGGTAAGGAGGCTGCAACTGACCTACATTTTATGTTTGAGTGAGCAGGTTATGTAAAATGGGACAGGTCCATTCCCACTTTACATCAACCAAAATTCCCGTCCTACATCAACCAAACTTGCATGAATGATGCATCTGAGAATGCTTATTGCAATGCATGGTACGTAGGCTGCATCTGACCCACATTTTACGTTTGAGTGAGCAGGTTAGGTAAAATTCCTACCTTTCTATAAGTCCTACATCAACTAAACTTGTATGGATGATGCATCTTAGGATGCTTACTACAATGCATAGTGCGGAGCTGCATCTGACTCAAATTTCGTGTTTTAGTGAACAGGTTAGGTAAATGGGACAGGTCCATTCCTACCTAACTATAAGTCCTAGGTCATCTAAAGTTGTGTGGTTGATGCATCTAAAGATGCTTACAATAATAAATGGTACGGAGGCTGCATCTGACCTACATTTCTACTTGAGTGACCAAATTAGTAAAATGGGAAAGGTCCATTCTTGCCTTACGCGGGAACATTTTTAAAAAGCAACAGTTATCTATTCACTTTTATACTTCCCTTAACGTTTTTGAATCACATTCGAACCCGACACTTTTGAGCAGAGTATAGCTTTATGTTTTATGGAAACTATCAATCTTCTTCCAGTTTGATATTTTCATATTTCAATACAAGTAATTTACATTTTATATGTTTTCCAATCAGAGGACTGGTATGTTTTTACAGAATTCTGGCGACCACTTTAGTATGTGTGGAAGACTCACAAAGGAAGGAAGAAAATATAAGTTCGATGTCCATAGCTTCATGAAACAGGTGCAGTATTAGTACATATCTTATCACAATTTGTATCTTCCTTTTTTTTATTGATTTTGTTTCAATTTTTTTATTATAAATGTATAATATACATGTACGGATGTAAACGAATGTGTGTTTATTTTTGTAAATGATAGAAGGAAGAAATTAAAAGTAGAGGATTCAAATATTTCTTCCAGAGGGAAGGGATGATAACAAATAAAAACACAAACACTCAGATACACAAATTTTCGGCCCCTTGGCCTTTATCAAGTGTAAAAAACGACGATTGTGTATCTGAGTGTTTGTATTTTTATTTGTTAAAAGTAGAGGATTACGTTATTAACACGGGACTCTTTAACAGTGTGTAGGTATGTAAAACAAAAACGCAGCAACTTAGTCAAATCTCGTATTAGCGAAAGAGTGTCGAGAAATTCGAAACTGTGTTACATTATTCAAAGCAACCACTTCTTCCCGATTTTTCTTTCCATGGGTTTTCCATGGTTTTAACCATCTCACCCGATATATCACATTTTAAAAATCTCTAAGCCCCGCCATATACACCCTCAAACTATCCTCATCCAGCAAGATCCCATCACTGTTCGTCTAGTCCAATCTAGTCCTACCGTGTAAAGACGGAGACAATAGATCCCATCACTGTTCGTCTAGTCCAATCTAGTCCTACCGTGTAAAGACGGAGACAATAGATCCCATCACTGTTCGTCTAGTCCAATCTAGTCCTACCGTGTAAAGACGGAGACAATAGATCCCATCACTGTTCGTCTAGTCCAATCTAGTCCTACCGTGTAAAGACGGAGACAATAGATCCCATCACTGTTCGTCTAGTCCAATCTAGTCCTACCGTGTAAAGACGGAGACAATAGATCCCATCACTGTTCGTCTAGTCCAATCTAGTCCTACCGTGTAAAGACGGAGACAATAGATCCCATCACTGTTCGTCTAGTCCAATCTAGTCCTACCGTGTAAAGACGGAGACAATAGATCCCATCACTGTTCGTCTAGTCCAATCTAGTCCTACCGTGTAAAGACAGAGACAATAGATCCCATCACTGTTCGTCTAGTCCAATCTAGTCCTACCGTGTAAAGACAGAGACAATAGATCCCATCACTGTTCGTCTAGTCCAATCTAGTCCTACCGTGTAAAGACAGAGACAATAGATCCCATCACTGTTCGTCTAGTCCAATCTAGTCCTACCGTGTAAAGACAGAGACAATAGATCCCATCACTGTTCGTCTAGTCCAATCTAGTCCTACCGTGTAAAGACAGAGACAATAGATCCCATCACTGTTCGTCTAGTCCAATCTAGTCCTACCGTGTAAAGACAGAGACAATAGATCCCATCACTGTTCGTCTAGTCCAATCTAGTCCTACCGTGTAAAGACAGAGACAATAGATCCCATCACTGTTCGTCTAGTCCAATCTAGTCCTACCGTGTAAAGACGGAGACAATAGATCCCATCACTGTTCGTCTAGTCCAATCTAGTCCTACCGTGTAAAGACAGAGACAATAGATCCCATCACTGTTCGTCTAGTCCAATCTAGTCCTACCGTGTAAAGACAGAGACAATAGATCCCATCACTGTTCGTCTAGTCCAATCTAGTCCTACCGTGTAAAGACAGAGACAATAGATCCCATCACTGTTCGTCTAGTCCAATCTAGTCCTACCGTGTAAAGACAGAGACAATAGATCCCATCACTGTTCGTCTAGTCCAATCTAGTCCTACCGTGTAAAGACAGAGACAATAGATCCCATCACTGTTCGTCTAGTCCAATCTAGTCCTACCGTGTAAAGACAGAGACAATAGATCCCATCACTGTTCGTCTAGTCCAATCTAGTCCTACCGTGTAAAGACAGAGACAATAGATCCCATCACTGTTCGTCTAGTCCAATCTAGTCCTACCGTGTAAAGACAGAGACAATAGATCCCATCACTGTTCGTCTAGTCCAATCTAGTCCTACCGTGTAAAGACAGAGACAATAGATCCCATCACTGTTCGTCTAGTCCAATCTAGTCCTACCGTGTAAAGACAGAGACAATAGATCCCATCACTGTTCGTCTAGTCCAATCTAGTCCTACCGTGTAAAGACAGAGACAATAGATCCCATCACTGTTCGTCTAGTCCAATCTAGTCCTACCGTGTAAAGACAGAGACAATAGATCCCATCACTGTTCGTCTAGTCCAATCTAGTCCTACCGTGTAAAGACGGAGACAATAGATCCCATCACTGTTCGTCTAGTCCAATCTAGTCCTACCGTGTAAAGACGGAGACAATAGATCCCATCACTGTTCGTCTAGTCCAATCTAGTCCTACCGTGTAAAGACGGAGACAATAGATCCCATCACTGTTCGTCTAGTCCAATCTAGTCCTACCGTGTAAAGACAGAGACAATAGATCCCATCACTGTTCGTCTAGTCCAATCTAGTCCTACCGTGTAAAGACAGAGACAATAGATCCCATCACTGTTCGTCTAGTCCAATCTAGTCCTACCGTGTAAAGACAGAGACAATAGATCCCATCACTGTTCGTCTAGTCCAATCTAGTCCTACCGTGTAAAGACAGAGACAATAGATCCCATCACTGTTCGTCTAGTCCAATCTAGTCCTACCGTGTAAAGACAGAGACAATAGATCCCATCACTGTTCGTCTAATCCAATCTAGTCCTACCGTGTAAAGACAGAGACAATAGATCCCATCACTGTTCGTCTAGTCCAATCTAGTCCTACCGTGTAAAGACAGAGACAATAGATCCCATCACTGTTCGTCTAGTCCAATCTAGTCCTACCGTGTAAAGACAGAGACAATAGATCCCTTCACTGTTCGTCTAGTCCAATCTAGTCCTACCGTGTAAAGACAGAGACAATAGATCCCATCACTGTTCGTCTAGTCCAATCTAGTCCTACCGTGTAAAGACGGAGACAATAGATCCCTTCACTGTTCGTCTAGTCCAATCTAGTCCTACCGTGTAAAGACAGAGACAATAGAAACACAAAGTACAATTCAATCTGATGAGTGAAATCTCCTTAGTACAGTTCAAGTACGGAATGCATTTTATTTCGCCTTGGACTAGAATGTCGAAAACTGATTGGATAGAGCCCGTCACGTGGAAGCGGTCTATAACTCTATAGACTTTCTTATAGACCGTCAGTAGACAATAAATTCGAAGTGGGAAATCCAAGATGGCGGACGTTAATATGAAAAATGCAGCGGCCGGGAATCGAACCCCGGGCCGCCCGCGTTGCAGGCGAGCATTTTACCACTGATCCACCGATGCTTATGGTTATTGGTAAAAAAAAATGTTTATATAGCTCAGACTACACGTAATCTATTTTTAGCTGATGACTCGTTTATGTAGGTTGAATACCTAGGAAATGACACACTTTTGAATTCACAAAGGTAAGGGAAATTTGTGATGAAGGGGTCCTCGGCAAAATAAAACACTTATTTGGTCAGTTACAGACCGTCTACGGAGATATGTCGGGTTGGTAAAATCTATGGAAGGCTCGGCTTCGCCTCGCCTTCCATAGATTTTACCAACCCGACATATCTCCGTAGACGGTCTGTAACTGACCAAATAAGTAATAGTAGGTGGTGCTTAAAGTGGAAGGGAAAAATGCTTTTTCATTTTTCATTTTTTCAAACACATTCAATATTTTGAATCAAAAACTATTTTTCTCTTTAAAGAAATCCATCAGATTCAGCGTAAAAAGATGGGAAAGGGCTCAGATATTTCACATCGACCTCGGTGATCTTCGCAACTATCCGTGATCCACGTCATAAACCGAAGGCAAAAATGTAAACAAACAGGCATGCAGTTGATTAATTACTCCTTATAGATTACTTATAGACTTTTTTGTTAGGTAAAAAATAAGTCGATACATATGAAGCAGAAATTTGCTTTTGCAATATAAGAATTATCTAAATATGCGTGTTATTTTCTAAAAATGTCCGATTGACTGTTCGTAGAGAATCATGACAATTGAATGCATGAGTAATTGTATACTACACACTTCGCTTATCCAAGCAAGTCCACCTTGAGTAAATCGCAATTTTAATAGGCAACTCATTCATAAAACTAATTATCGAATAATTCATACACGTCACATATCAGTCCAATGAAATCTTTTGATTAATTCACTAGGGGCATATCACTCGCGCTCATTGCAAATTTTTCGAAAATTATGGAAAAATACAGTGTTAAACGCGTGAAGAAAAAGACGCTTATAAACAAATTTAAATATCGCATAAAGATACTCTCAAATTTTAAGTGACATCTCCGACGTCTACGCGTTTCTATTGCTTATGTTATTCTTTCCCAATAACTTGACCATTGCACATTCATGATTTAACCTACTGCCATGTTCAGCCTTAAGGAATCCGATGTACAATAGGGCATATTTCCATGCCTGGTAAGGTACTATAAACTACCGTATATAGGGTAATTTTCGCGTCGGATAAATTTCGCAAAAATGACCCTAGAAAGGTGTTTCTTTTCTTCGCTGAGTCTAATTTTCGCTAATCTATTAACAGGACCAAGGGTTAAGATCTGTGTTTTTTTTTCGCTATGTCCATTTTTGCGATTTGATAATGCTCGCAAACATAGCGAAATTTAGACACACGCGAAAAATTCCCGATATACGGTATATGTTTTCTGAAAGTTAGAATGCCTACTGCCTAGAAATAATAATTTTAGATCCAGAAAAACAAAGGGGAATAATTGATAAAGCATTTATATTGTCTATTTTCTCTATATAACATATGCAAAATAACAAAGTTGCACAAGAGTTTTTCCCCTTTGATTTTTAAGACGTGGGAGTCGTATGTATGTACTCAGGGCTTCATTACCTTTCAGAAAATATATATTTTGTAGTACCTTACCAAGCATAAAATTTACCATACTTTACAATGGAGATGATTGAAACGCTATGTAAAATGGCTCTATTATACAACGGATACCTTAACTCCGTTTCTCAGTTTTCTGGAATATTTCAATAACATAAGAGGAGCTTATCTAAACAGCAATTGTTGGTTTGAAATAATCTTCATGAAGATATAGAGTTGAAACACTCCCGTGTTATATTTCTTGTTGCAGTGAGGAGCAGTTAAAAATCGTTCCCCGTTACTTGATGTTTAGAAGTGTATTAATTACTTCTTTCCAGCTCTGTCACCTGAAAGAAGATTTGTTTTGGCCCTTTATCGATTTGACATCATCTTATTACCATCCCTCCAATGCTATTTTGAACATATATTGTATTTGGATATGCTACTGAATCAACCCTACAGGAAATTTGGAGCCGCGCATTCTCTGTAAAGTAAATGTACAAATCTAAATTGAAAGAAATTTAAGAGGGCGCTTCTGAAATGAACTTTGGTGGATCCGCTGGAAGCATCACTGATGAGAATTTTAAAATATTCGAAACACGTGTCTTGTTGAAAAAAATTGGTTTGAAATTTTCTTCATGAAGGTATAGAGTTGGAACACTTCCGTATTATTCTATGACTAAGGGAATCCATGAAGTGCCCTGTCCAAACTACGTCAGAGTAGACGGGGCCTTGACCAACTGTCCTCTTTGAAAGATAGTCGGGAACACCCCCACCCCATGTTGATTGATGTTGCATGGGCTTGCATGCAAGCAAGAGATGCTTACTCTTCCTGGGCACCTGGTCTCTTTTCCATATCGGGAGTTTGCTTCTTTTCATATGGTGGAGGTTTTTGTTTGCTTTGCTTTGGTTCCTGTTTTATCTTGATTTTGTATGCCTTCGGTTTCTGATTTTCTGAATTATCGATTTTGTGCTGTGTACAGGGATATGGTCTTTATCCATATTTGTCGTAAAGCCACACCTTTAATATCACGCAACCGACAGTATTGATTTATTAGCATATATTGATTTTTACCTGATTGGTCGTGTTCACAAAATATGTGTTCATGTGACAATTTGTTCGATCCCTCTCATGCATAAGTATTGAAAGCCGGAATCGATGGCGATTTATCCGGATTTGCCAAATATCCATGTCACAAAACAGACATCACACATAGTAACATCTTTGAATACAAGCGAAACTTAAATAGTTATTTAATACACGAATGGTCAATTTTTCATTATATGTAAAAAAGTCATACAAATGACATTGAATTCTTCGATTTATGAGTGATCAAAAAAGGGGCCTTAAGGTCCGGGATCCTTTTTTCAAATCACATTTGCCATATTTATATATTTCTTCTTAATCACTTTTCTTTTAGACCTTTGAGAACAGAGGAGGTCCTCGAAGACTGGCAAGACCTAAGCCTATCCTGTATCCTGAGATGTTTACAGTGTACCTTACATTAGGAGAGGTCCATACTGTTATATCTTTGCACCCCATGTACCCATGTCTCAACGAAGTTCTTAGAGAAAATCATTCACTCAACAAATAATGGCTTCACTCAGTAGACATCAGAATAAGTCTAGCTTACCTTGATACCTCTCATAAAAATATGAGGCAAATCTTGAACATTACCTGCAGCAATCCTTAAGTAATATTAATAATTTTTCATATGCTAGAATTTATCCATGCATTTAATTTGTTAAAAAATACCCTGTTTCAATGGTATTTTTATGCCCCCGTAATCGAAAATTCGGGGGCATATAGTTTTTGTCCTGTCCGTTTGTCTGTCTGTTTGTCTCTTTGTCCGCAAACACTTTAACCTTGGCCATGTCTTTTGAATAGTAAGTGTTTCACATGTGTATTCCTTGTGACAAGACCTTTCCATGGATAGCAAAATGTTTGATCCTGTGACCTTGACATTGGAGTTCGACCTACTTTTGAAAAAACTTTAACCTTGGCCATAACTTTTGAATAGTAAAAGATAGAGCTTTGATATTTCACATGTGTATTCCTTAAAATTGTGACAAGACCTTTCCATGGATACCAAAATGTTTGACCTAGTGACCTTGACCTTGGAGTTTGACAATTTTACAATTTTAACTGACAAAGATGCCGATGGGGGCATTCGTGTTTCACAAACACGTTATATTTGTTCTATTTTTTTTTCAGGTATAATTTCGATAATGTTGCTTAGATGAACAAAAATTATTGTTTCTTTTTAGCAATCGATATAAATTTCCCTTTCAGGATTTATATTCTGTCTTTGTGTCTATGTGTCACAATTGAGTTTTCTTGCCATTTTGAAATGAAATTTCAGAGCACAATACTTTTCGTTCTTAAATTTGATAAATGATTGTAAATGTTATTGTCAATAAATCTTTCTTAACGATATCTTGTTATTTTTTTTTATTTTATTTAGTACAACAAATGGGCATCACAACAAGTCATGTCTAATTAATGCTGCTCGATACCGAAAGAGAGGATATCCATCTGATGTAGAAATCCATTTTTGTTGTTGTTGTTGTTAAATATTTTATGAAACTAAGGGGTTACTCCTTGGTGACATAGCTCTGTCCTCAGCAGGTTCTTTGACAGATATTTTATGTCAAGTTTAGAAGTTTGCTTTTCATTATTTCACATTATTTGTAATTCCTCTTTCAGCATCGAGCATTACTGATGAGTTAAAGAAGATCCTGACGATAATCTCAACAGCACTCACAATAGAGCATAAAATACATGCATTGCACTGTCTGAGGTTATATCTGTATAGAAAGTGCTATGGTGACCATGTCAGGGAAAATATTCAAAACACTTACTGTCAAACCCCTCGCGGGGAACTTTTTTACGAGCTCCACACGGCAAAGGGCATAAGTGTGACACAAATGAGTTAAAGAAGATCCTGACGATAATCTCAACAGCACTCACAATAGAGCATAAACTACATGCATTGCACTGTCTGAGGTTATATCTCTATAGAAAGTGCTATGGCGACCATGTCAGGGAAAATATTCAAAACACTTACTGTCAAACCCCTCGCGGGGAACTTTTTTACGAGCTCCACACGGCAAAGGGCATAAGTGTGACACAAATGAGTTAAAGAAGATCCTGACGATAATCTCAACAGCACTCACAATAGAGCATAAACTACATGCATTGCACTGTCTGAGGTTATATCTCTATAGAAAGTGCTATGGCGACCATGTCAGGGAAAATATTCAAAACACTTACTGTCAAACCCCTCGCGGGGAACTTTTTTACGAGCTCCACACGGCAAAGGGCATAAGTGTGACACAAATGAGTTAAAGAAGATCCTGACGATAATCTCAACAGCACTCACAATAGAGCATAAAATACATGCATTGCACTGTCTGAGGTTATATCTCTATAGAAAGTGATATGGCGACCATGTCAGGGAAAATATTCAAAACACTTACTGTCAAACCCCTCGCGGGGAACTTTTTTACGAGCTCCACACGGCAAAGGGCATAAGTGTGACACAAATGAGTTAAAGAAGATCCTGACGATAATCTCAACAGCACTCACAATAGAGCATAAACTACATGCATTGCACTGTCTGAGGTTATATCTCTATAGAAAGTGCTATGGCGACCATGTCAGGGAAAATATTCAAAACACTTACTGTCAAACCCCTCGCGGGGAACTTTTTTACGAGCTCCACACGGCAAAGGGCATAAGTGTGACACAAATGAGTTAAAGAAGATCCTGACGATAATCTCAACAGCACTTGCAATAGAGCACCAAATTGAGCATCGACGAACCCCTAGCAAGCTAGAGGTGGGACCAGGTGCCCGGGAGGAGTAAGCATCCCCTGTTGGCTAGCCGCACCCGCCGTCGATGTTCATGCACGAAAATAAAAACAATATATAAAATACATGCATTGCACTGTCTGAGAGATGAGACATAACTTGTTGAAATCACTGACATCACTGATGAGACATAACTTGTTGAAATCACTGACATCACTGATGAGACATAACTTGTTGAAATGTGCATATGGTACACTATGATTTAATAGCATATATTTCAATATTGAGAATTTGTATATCATCACATCCTTCATTTTGATAAAAGTTATAATCAGATCTTTTAAGAAAATTGAAGCTGTATTCAAATGTTCTTTAACGACTTTAAAAGGTGTCCACCCCGTCTGTTATTTGTACCACTTGGTAAGTGTTACTGCTAGTGGACCAGGAGTCCTCCGAAAATTCTCCGAAATGCTTTTTATTTAGAAATTTAACAGATAACCACATTTTGAAATTCTATCTACGTAAATCTTTACCTGAAAACTTAATTTTTGCATTGTCCAGATTTCGTTTATCTTCTCGTGATTTATGTATAGAAAAGGGTAGATATGTTAATATACCAAGACAGGATAGAAAATGTTCTAAATGTAACTTAGGTGATATAGAGAACGAATATCATTTTATGTTTATATGCCCCTTTTATTCAGATTTGAGAAGAAAATATATTGATAGTTTTTATTGGAACAGACCATCGATGTTTAACTTGGTACAATTATTGTCTATGAAGAATAAGAAAAAGTTAAGTAAGCTAGCAAACTATTTATGTTGTGCATTTAGTCGCAGAAATATGTAATAATTTATTATTCTATATCTACTCTTGTTATTTACAGTATCATAAATGTCCTTCCTCCAATATATCTCTACCTCTCTTGAATGATAAAATGTAAGAATTCACTATAGATTATTGATATGTAATTGCATTGTCTATTGTATATATGTTTATGCTGATGAGCCTTTAGGCTTAAAGCTAATAAACCATTAAACCCCGAGCGCACATGTAAATTTCGGTCAAAGGTCGAGGTCTTAAGTCGGCACCGGTTGCCCATTGGTCTCATTGGTTTAGGGAGCAACAATTTGATTTAAGGGGGGGGGGAAGACTTTGCAAAATAAAAACCCGGATCGAGATTTCAGGGAAAAAAATTTCCGACCCGAAGGGCCGGCGATAAAAAATTTCCGGATCATAAAATTGGGTCTCCCCCCCCCGCCCCTTCTTCTGACCTTTCCACATGCCCAGTAAACACCTTTTTTTGGACCCGGTAGGGGCGGGCGCCTGTCTTCAGGTCCGAAGGATTTCTATATTGTAGCCAACACCTTACATGACAGACTAACATGAAAGAAGACTAGGAAAACGGATAACATTTAAATACTTTAATAAAAACAACATAGATACGACAAATACAACAGAAAACGTACATATATAGAGAGAATATTTAGCCTAAGTCCGAATATCTACCCCCGCCCATAGTTATCAGAACCAAACCCAAGCCATGGCTAGAGAGAGAGGAGGAGAGAGGGAGAGCTGATTGCCTTCGGCAATATAGGTATCAGACCCCAATTATTTTTTCCTATATATTCCTTTGTAAATTATACTAATATGACGATTAAATACTCGAATCGCACCACCATTATTTGCTTGAAACTTTTATATCTGCTAGATAGTATCAAAATAAGCTCAGAAATGGATTCATGCAAAAATCTGTCGCTTAGTAGACTTTTAATTTCTTTTTAAACCCGAAAGGGGGTATCTGTGGCTCTAATGTTCTACAATCTATCAATTCTAGAGCCTCATAACACATCTGTCATTCCGCGATTAGGATGATGCAGTATCATTCAACATGCTAGAATATTTTTTTTCAACTCATCTGCGACTCATTGACGTAAGAAACGAATCATCTAGTGTAAAAAGAGTCGTAGAAATTAAATGTAAGAAGACGAGGGGTTGAAATAATCAGGAACTATTTGCGTGATCAACGAACTTTCAAAATTAATTGTGATCTGTAATCTAAAACTCTCAAAAATTTTAATTGAAAGTCAAACTTTTGCATCAGAACCCTTCCTTGGTATCTTCTGATGCTATCTATCAAGTTTCAGCTCAATACTTTCATTATTATTCAAAGAGTAGCATTTTACATGTAGTCTATTGATGTCCCCAGAATTAAGTTTTTGATAAGAATTATTTTGAATTACGCTGATTTCAAATTTCTGTTATTTCCGCAATTCTACAGATATGTAAAAAAATGAAATGTGACTCTTTCAAATGGCTGAATTCTCATAATTTATGGTGCTAAAAATTGCATATGTACCGTTTTCGAATTTATATGAATTTTCGTTAGGCCCTCTTAGTCTATCGACAAAAAAATGAAAATTAACGTTTAAAACATCAGAAAACTTATTCTTTTACGATTTCAATTATATTTTTAGTGCAGATCGCATGAGATGGCATATAAAAACAATATTCCAGCATATAAAGTTCAGCTGTACATGTGAACTACGAGCGGAGATCGAAAAACGGACCCCCCCCCCCGATTTCTTGTTTGGGGGGGGGGGGGGGTTGGAGCCAGGCAATGCTTGGCTATTGGATGAGAACATTTATATATATGGTAAAAGTAACAGCATGACACACAGCTAAAGCAAGCATGTCGCAGTAATGAAAAAAAAATCACACTATGTCCTTACCTCGGCCTCCTTTCCCATTTAAGCACATGTTCGCTTGCCCCGGAACCCCCCCCCCCCCCCATTTTCGCCAGATCAGCCCTGAAAACCCACGAATTATCATCTAGCAGTATCATGAAAATAATATTTTCATCCTACATGTATCATATTTTCTCCATTTCCCCTCGTCTGGTCTCTATTTAGTTGCACACGTGATATCACTGCGCGCGCTTATAGGTATCAGACCCCAATTATTTTTTCCTATATATTCCTTTGTAAATTATACTAATATGACGATTAAATACTCGAATCGCACCACCATTATTTGCTTGAAACTTTTATATCTGCTAGATAGTATCAAAATAAGCTCAGAAATGGATTCATGCAAAAATCTGTCGCTTAGTAGACTTTTAATTTCTTTTTAAACCCGAAAGGGGGTATCTGTGGCTCTAATGTTCTACAATCTATCAATTCTAGAGCCTCATAACACATCTGTCATTCCGCGATTAGGATGATGCAGTATCATTCAACATGCTAGAATATTTTTTTTCAACTCATCTGCGACTCATTGACGTAAGAAACGAATCATCTAGTGTAAAAAGAGTCGTAGAAATTAAATGTAAGAAGACGAGGGGTTGAAATAATCAGGAACTATTTGCGTGATCAACGAACTTTCAAAATTAATTGTGATCTGTAATCTAAAACTCTCAAAAATTTTAATTGAAAGTCAAACTTTTGCATCAGAACCCTTCCTTGGTATCTTCTGATGCTATCTATCAAGTTTCAGCTCAATACTTTCATTATTATTCAAAGAGTAGCATTTTACATGTAGTCTATTGATGTCCCCAGAATTAAGTTTTTGATAAGAATTATTTTGAATTACGCTGATTTCAAATTTCTGTTATTTCCGCAATTCTACAGATATGTAAAAAAATGAAATGTGACTCTTTCAAATGGCTGAATTCTCATAATTTATGGTGCTAAAAATTGCATATGTACCGTTTTCGAATTTATATGAATTTTCGTTAGGCCCTCTTAGTCTATCGACAAAAAAATGAAAATTAACGTTTAAAACATCAGAAAACTTATTCTTTTACGATTTCAATTATATTTTTAGTGCAGATCGCATGAGATGGCATATAAAAACAATATTCCAGCATATAAAGTTCAGCTGTACATGTGAACTACGAGCGGAGATCGAAAAACGGACCCCCCCCCCCCGATTTCTTGTTTGGGGGGGGGGGGGGTTGGAGCCAGGCAATGCTTGGCTATTGGATGAGAACATTTATATATATGGTAAAAGTAACAGCATGACACACAGCTAAAGCAAGCATGTCGCAGTAATGAAAAAAAAATCACACTATGTCCTTACCTCGGCCTCCTTTCCCATTTAAGCACATGTTCGCTTGCCCCGGAACCCCCCCCCCCCCCCATTTTCGCCAGATCAGCCCTGAAAACCCACGAATTATCATCTAGCAGTATCATGAAAATAATATTTTCATCCTACATGTATCATATTTTCTCCATTTCCCCTCGTCTGGTCTCTATTTAGTTGCACACGTGATATCACTGCGCGCGCTTATAGGTATCAGACCCCAATTATTTTTTCCTATATATTCCTTTGTAAATTATACTAATATGACGATTAAATACTCGAATCGCACCACCATTATTTGCTTGAAACTTTTATATCTGCTAGATAGTATCAAAATAAGCTCAGAAATGGATTCATGCAAAAATCTGTCGCTTAGTAGACTTTTAATTTCTTTTTAAACCCGAAAGGGGGTATCTGTGGCTCTAATGTTCTACAATCTATCAATTCTAGAGCCTCATAACACATCTGTCATTCCGCGATTAGGATGATGCAGTATCATTCAACATGCTAGAATATTTTTTTTCAACTCATCTGCGACTCATTGACGTAAGAAACGAATCATCTAGTGTAAAAAGAGTCGTAGAAATTAAATGTAAGAAGACGAGGGGTTGAAATAATCAGGAACTATTTGCGTGATCAACGAACTTTCAAAATTAATTGTGATC